>CM048746.1:578866182-580161182 GCA_026315105.1 Locusta migratoria | reverse complement strand
TCATTTTCATCATCATCAACATACAAGTCACCAAAGTGGTGTCAATTAATAAGACTTGTGCTAGGCAGCCGAACAATCAGACTTGGCATGTTATGGCCAAAAATGCCATACAATTATTTCATTTCATAGTAGTAATAGTAATAGCAGCAGATTATCATACTCTTCAGGTGGGCAGTTGTCCTATCGGTGCTGGAAGAAAATAAAGTGTTTGTCCAATAACAGTACTGTTTAGTAGGTTTATTTGTTACAGAGAGCAAGAAAGGATGTGAGTGTAATTGTGTTCACAACTAGACATTTTGGCCTTGTTATTATTCCTCACTGTGCATATTTTACACATACTAAGTGCCTTGCTGTTGAGAAATGTCGCCTTCTGTTCTTTCCTTTCCCTGGTCAGTATATGATCAAGTCATGCTCTATGCTTTGCAAGGCAGCCCAGTGTGTAGCATTGTTTACTCGTAGTGTTTTGATAAGGCAAATGAAGTGAGGTGCCTGTGGTCATATTTTGCATATGTATGGGGCCTTGAACTTTAGATTGCCTTTTATTTAATCAATGTGCTTCGGCAGCATTTTGAATTTGATTCAAAAGGGTCAGGTTCTGCAGGTCTCCACACCTTGAACCTATTGAGATTTGTATCCCTCCCCCCACCAAGGATGAGAGCAATGATCTGACATTAAACACGACAGATAACACAAAAACTGTTCTCTGTGCAGATTCTACAAATGTTAATGTGAAACATGTGGAACACAATACAAATGATGCAGTTAATAGAATAGTAACATCTGCATGTGATTTTTAGAGAACAGATTAGCACTTAACTATAACAAAGTACAATACTTACAATTTCTGACAAAAAATTATTTTAAAAATAAACTTTTATTATTGAAAGGGTGTGTGTCAGTCAGTGTACTCAACTACTTTAAATTCTTAGGACTGATTGTAAATAGAAGACTTTCTTGACAGTATCATTTTCAAGATCTTGTGCAGAAACTGCTGTCTTCACTCTTAGAATGATATCCAATTTCTCTGAAAAATAAATATGAAGGCTTGTTATCTTCCCTTACATTTAGTCTATTAACTTGCAAGGTTTTATATTTTTGTGTCTGTTCTGTGCACTCATTCAAAATGTTCTTGATCAGAAAGTCGGGCTGATTTGCATTGTTAATTTATGAACTTCATGTTCGTCCTTGTTCAGGTGTCTTAGAATTCTAACTTTTTCATCCCTTTACAAGTATTCCACCAGTCAATTTATTATTGGCACCCCTCAGGGGACTCAGCAGTAACTTGCTGAACACAGGACTGAGTGAGGTGGTAACACACTGAACTTACATTCGGGAGAGTGGTAATTCAAATTCACCTCCAGCCATCCAGATTTATGTTTTCCGTCATTTTCTTTAATCACTCCAGGGAAATGCCAGGATGGTTCCTTTTAAAGGGCAGGGCTGATTTCCATCCTCATCCTCACCAAAAACTCCAAGCGTGAGCTCCATCTGTAATAACCATACTGTTTTGTGGGACATTAAGCCCCAAGATTTCTTTATTCCGAGTACGGTCTTGGTGAATATGAGGTCTTTGAGCTGGGGATTGGTAAATGCTGCCCAGTCCTCTGCCTCCATGCGTGCTTCAGCTACCATGATGTGATGCAGCGGTGGAACATTGTGTGTCTCAGAGAGTGGAGTTTCTTACGTTTATACAGGCATGCAAGGCTCCATATGAGTGGACATTTAGTTCCCTAATTACTTGTGGGACTAAGGTAAACCCTTTGACTAATTTTTTTCATATCCACGTGAGAGATGGCTGTACTGCTGGGGTTACCAATAACTAACATAACAAGTCCTCTGGATTCAATGTTTTTTCCAGTTATTAAGAGAAAAGTGGGTAACTTCGAAAAAGTATAGCCTTTCTACATCCAAATGGGCTTAGGCCTAGAGGGGATTGTCAGACATTTAAAATATGTTAATTGTTTTAGAGGTGGCACAGCGGTGGCTGAAACAAATAGTTACTAACAAGAATTGAACGTGCAGAAAGTCAAATGCCTTGGGAAATATATGACTAAGGTAAAATTACAAAGCACTCTAAATTATAGTAAACACAATGTTACACTACATGATCAAAAGTATCTGAACACCTAGCTGAAAAGGATTTAAAAGTTCGAGGCACCCTGCATCGCTAATGCTGGAATTCAGTATGTCATAGGCCCACCCTTAGCCTTGATGACAGTTTCCACTCTCGCAGGCATACGTTCAATCAGGTTCTGGAAGGTTTCTTGGGGAATGGCCGCCCATTCATGACAGATTGCTGCACTGAGGAGAGGTATCGATGTAGATCGGTGAGGCCTGGCCCAAAGTCAGCATTCCAAAACATCGCAAAGGTGTTCTGTAGGATTTAAGTCAGGACTCTGTCCAGGCCAGTCCATTACAGGGATGTTATTGTTGTGTGACCACTCCGCTACAAGCTGTGTGTTATGAAGAGGTGCGTGATTGTGATGAAAGTTGCAGTGATCAGCAGTGGGAAGCAAGAAGGTTCTTAAAACATCAATGTAGGCTTGTGCCACCCAAAACAACAATGGGTGCAAGCTTCTTTCATGAAATACACAACCACACATAACACCACCGCCTCCGAATTTTACTGTTGGCCCTACATACACTAGCAGATGATGTTCACTGGACATACGCCACACCAACATCCTGCCATCGGATTTCCACATTGTTTACCATAATTCGTCACTCCACACAATGTTTTTCCAATGTTCAATTATCTAATGTTTACACTCCTTACACTAAGCAAGGCATTGACCTGCATGATATGTGGCTTATGGGCAGCCACTAGACCATGAAATTAAAGTTCTCACCACCAAACTAACTGTCATAGTACTTGGATTGGATTCTGAAGCAGTTTGAAATTCCTGCCTATTACTCTGTACAACCCTCTTCAACTGTCGGCTGTCTCTGTCAGTCAACAGACCAGGTTGGCCCTGTACATTTTTATGCTGTATGTTTACTGTCATGTTTTCATTTCACTATCAGATCAAAAAACAGTGGTCACGGCAGAGCGGCTGAGCGCATTGATGCGTTATGCTGCGATGCACGGGGCCGTTCCCCGTCGAGGGTTCGAATCCCACCTCGGGCATGGTTGTTTGTGTTGTCTTTAGTATAAGGTATTTCATAAGCAGTTAGTAAGTTTAGGGACTGATGGCCCCGCAGTTAAGTCCCTTAAGCTTTACAAACATTTGAACAGAAACAGTGGACCTATGAATGTGTGGTACTCTCGCTTACAGACTTCGGACACAAGTGACACCCAATCACCTGTCCACATTTAAAGTCTGTGAGTCCTGCGGAACACTCCATTCTGCTCTTTCATGATGTCTGGCTACTGAGGTTACTGATATGGTGTACCTGGCAGTAGGTGGCAGCACAATGCACCAAATATGACAGATATGTTTTTGTGGGTATATGGATACTTTGATCACATAAGTGAGTGTGCAGGGATCTCGTAAATATTCTAACTGAAGGGGGTGAGTGGGTGGGTACAGTAAGGCATTGTTGAAGTCCAGTACATCATGAAAAGAGTGGATGGGGAGTTTATAAAATCTGACTCCTTCATCCTGACTGCCAATATCCCAAAACTCCCTGAACATGTCAAGGTGGGTTTCCTTCTCTTAAAAGTACACCCCTGTGTTCCCAACCCAATGTGCTGGTTTAAGTGCCAGCACTTCGGGCTCTCTACTGAGGGTTGCATTGGAGAAGCTACCTGAGCCAAATGCTCTAAGGCCAAACAAGACAGTCTGTTGTTTACCACTTGCAAAGTTTGTTAATTGTTCTGAAGGAAACCCAGCTAGGATTTGGGACTGTAGCATCTAGCTAGAGGAGAAGCCCATTTTGTATGCTGAGGCCAAGATGATCTGGATAGCCAACGGCAGGTCCAATGGTAGAGCACAAAACGACTGTGGCCACTACTGCTTCTGTTGTAGACTCCAGAAAATGAGCAAAGTCCAAAAAGAACCAGTAAGTTTTAATCACAAGTTAAAGCAGGTAGTAAGCCTTCAGACCATATTGACATAATAAATCAGATGCTTCTTTTGTCTCGACTCCAGAGTTTATGAAGCTGGATCTAATTTTTCTTTTGTTGTGAATATGTCCTTATTTTTATCGTACAAACTGGTCAATTTAATAATGGAAAGTCCAGGTTGGAATTAATAATATAGTAATAAGGACAATTTACAACTCACCGCAAAGATGTGGTGACGAGCTGCAACATGCACATACAAATGACACATACTTACAACACTTTCAGCTATGGCCTTCTTCAGAAAACAGAACATTCATGCAATTACACAGGCACACAACAGTCATACAACCATCACACTTCGAAGTGCAGCAGCCGGAGGTGACGGTTGTATACTGTGTTGTGTGCCTGTGAGATTGAGTGAATGTTCTATTTTCTGAAGAAGGCCATGTCCGATAGCTGAAAGTGTTGTATGTGTGTGTGTCTTTTGTATATGCCTATCACAGCTCGTCACCATGTCTTTGTGGTGAGTTGTAAACTGATCAATTTACATTCACCCATCCAGCTAACTCAGCCCTGCGATACAATTAATCACTTGAAACTTTATACCCCCATAAAGACAACTGCTTGAGAGAACAATGTGGCAAATAAAAGTTCCTGTATGCATAAGTGAATGTTTTATTTTATGAGTGTAGTTTTGTGTTTCAGAATGTTCTTTTCCTCCACATTTTTTTCCTCTTTAGTATGTCCCTACCCATGATGTCATAGGTCACAGCAGATGGGTGGTATGGGGTTCTTCAATATTGTTGAGATCATAAAAGTGCAACCTCTGTTATAGATGGCTCCCATACTGCATTGGAATTTGCAGGGTTTAAGGACACATGTGGAAGAGCTATGTTTACTATCTCAGGGAAGACCTATGTGTGTGTGTGTCTCCAGGAGGAAAATTTCAAGCCTTTTGAACAATCTGAGATACATGGCTATAATCTAGGCAAAAATGACGTCCTTGTGAAAATGGAGCTAAAGGAGGGGTGGCTGTTTTCAACAACTCAGCCTACCAGTCATCTTCCATCCCCTTGCACACCAGCCTACACATATGAAGTGTCTGCGCATGAGAGTCATTGTTCATTCACTGTACCTGCTCCCACATGATGCACTCTATGAAGAGGCTGTTCATGACCTCTTGAACCAGCTCCCACACCCATACATCTCTGTTGTGATGTTAGATTAGATTAGATTAGTACCTGTTCCATAGATCGTAATGATGTGGAACGTGTCAGGGTAATGAAAGATGTCTTTACAAATTATTACTTTGTACTAAATATTACATGACACAATATTTTTTTTAATTTATTTTATTTTATTTATTTTTTATTTTATTTCTTCAGATTTATTAATTTATATTTAAAAAATTATCTATAATGTAGATCTGTCAGGCTTTTGATGTGGTTTGGTAAGTGACCAAAGACTTTTGTGGCAGCATAATTCACCCCCTTTCTGTGCCAAAGCTAGATTTAACCTTGAATAGTGAGGATCATATTTCTCCTAGTGTTGTAGTTATGTACACTGCTATTGCTTTTGAATTTTGTGGGATTGGTAATAACAAATTTCATAAGTGAATATATATACTGTTAATGAACAAAATGTGCTTTGGGACTATGCGAGACCACATGCCCCACAGGTAGAGCAATTTTGAGGCTTCTTTTGTCCTGTGCACATTTATAAAATACAGGTCAGAGTGCACACTTTTGTATTGTGACAGGATCATTCTCTACCATAGATCTCTTGCTTTGCTCTCCAGCCCTTGTCCACACTGCTCAATGGAAGGTGAACAATGACCTGCTTGGCAGTGATTACTTTCTGATTTGGATTCACTTGCCAAACAGAGTAGAGCTCAAAAGAAAGCAGCCTCAATGGGTTCTTAGTAGGGTAGACTGAGCACTGTACAGCCAGCTTGCTGAACTTTAGCTCGTGATAGTGTCCAGGAATGGAACATGTTACTGAAATGATCCAGCTTCTTGCAAAACATCCATCCCTTCAACCTTCATGACAAATGCAAGGCATTTTGTCCCTTAAAGGAGTGATGAATGCTGCTCTGCAATTAGGAAAAGGAATATTTAAGTGCTGGCAAACTGCAGAGAACTTCACAGCCTTTTGGGTGGCGAGGACAAAATGTCACCACGTTATGCACGAGAGCAAAAAGAGATCGTGGCAACACATCCTGAATTCTATTAACTATTCCACTAAGACCACAGTTGTATGGGAGAATATCAGTAGGTTATCTGGGAAAGGAGGAAGGTGTCCAGTGGCTGCTGTAATGGGAAATAGCACTCTCCAGACCAGCCTCTGAGACATTAGCCAGACTATGGCAGCCTGTTTTTCTGCTCTTACTGTCACTACCAGTCAGGATCCAACTTCCCAGCGTCACAGAGTGACTGCCAACAGGGGCACATTGGACTTCTGGTGATCCTTTTCCTTATGGGAGCTGGATTCTGCATTATCTGCATCTCACATGGTACATTCCCTAGTCACAATAGAATCCATTACAGTATGCTACAGCACCTCACAAGATACAACAAGGAAACCCCCATTAAATATAAACTGGGTGTTTGGCATGTAACCCGACACATGCACTGCCAGTTATCTTAGTCTTGCGCTCACTAAATGTGTGGGAAAGGAAGGCATTGAAGTGGATGGTGAACTGCTGCCTTGTCTAGATGTTAAAATCAAGGCAGCTCTTTAGTCGTTTCAGTGTGGTTTCAGGAGTTATCGATACACGTTTAATAATCTGGACTCCCTGGAGGCAGTCATACAGCCAGCTTTCCTGTGGCAGGATCATGTTCTGGGTGTATTTTTTTATATCAAGAAGGTCTATGATACTCCTTGGAGGCATCTTATCCTGAGTCATCTCCACAAATAGGGGTGTTGTTTTGTCATCCAACTTTTATTTGGTTCTTTCTTTATTCCGTGTTAGATGTCGAGTCAGTGGTACCCTTTCTGATCACTTTCAGGAGGAGAATGGTGTCACTTATGGTAGTATTTTACATGAACATGCCTGTCATGTGGGTGAATGTTAGGCTGAGAGTACCACAATATGGTTGGATAACAGAAGCAAAATGAAAGTCCTTGTAAAACTTTGTCAATGAAACATTGCCAACTTTGAGCAACATTTTTAAGTCCAAATAGCAAGTAAAAAACTTCAGAAAGACTGGAAGATGTATTCATTAGTTTTTTTATTCACCCCTGTTTTTGATATCACAGAATTTAATAACAACTCAGTAATACAGAACAGTGAATAAATGTGGACTTGCAAAACCATGTTTGAATTCTAGAATATTAGATGTGGGTATACCTACCCATGACAGTTATAGCATTCAGTCCACACCACATACTGCCATTACTGAACAGTTGTAGAGGCGATGCCCACAGATTGTTGGAATAACAACTCCCAACAGAAATATTTCTTCAGATGTTGTACCTGTTAAATACAAGTTTGAGGTACTGGGTGAGCAGAAGCAATCAGAAAAAGTTAAAAATTGGTTCAAGTTCTGCCCCATATTGATCTGTAGTTTCTTTATGAGAACGTTGGAGAAAAATTGTTAACTGATAATAGTTAGACTTTTCAATGACAGGTGACTGAGTAATTTGAATAGTGATATTGTGCAGCTGTCATTTATGTGGTTTATATTCCTACTGAGTGAACACACACACACACACACACACACACACACACACACACACACACACACACAATTATAAAAACTGTATATTGCTATAGGAGCCAGAGATATCAGTTGTACTGTTGCAGATACTCATAATATTTGCTACTAGTTGCACTCTTTTCATTAACAAAGAAGAAATATTTAACAGATAAAGGTACCAATTTACTGTACAATATGGTCATAATGAACAAGTGTCTGTCTGTCTGTCTGTGTGTGTGTGTGTGTGTGTGTGTGTGTGTGTGTGTGTGTGTAATATGTCCCACTGTTTAGCCTGTGCCCATATCATGTTACTTATTGGAATCCTGATAAAAACACATCTGTAAAGCCACCTTTTACAGTTCAAATAAATAAAGGAGAATTTCTGAGCACTTTCTATTTCCTTGTTTGGTTATTGCCATAACTGAAAATAAAATGGAAACTTAATCAAAATGTTTAAATGTTTGTAAATCTAAGGGACTTAACTATTTACACTGACTTAAAGTAACTTATGCTAAGGACAACACAAACACCCATGACCGAGGGAGGACTCGAACCTCGACGGGGAACGGCCGTGTTCACTGTAGCTGGGCGCTATAGTGCACACAGCTATTCTGCTGCGGCAAAACTTAATCAAATTGAAATTCTTCCTTGTAATTACTTTTACTATTTTTACAGGTGAAGAAGATATACGTAGTACCAGGCAATGTCGGCATACAACAAATAGCTAAAGTTACAATAGTTGATATCAACATAAAAGATTTCAAGGTGAGTTTATTTATTTATATTTTTTTTGTATTTTTGTAGATTTTTTAACCAACTGTTGGCATAGGGAGGATAGACATGCCAGCTTTTTGTGAATACCTAATACCTTCTGAATGTTATTATATGACAATTACTACTGTATCATTTTTATGAAAATTATTGCTTAGTTATCTACATCTGTCACACAGAATTGCTGTGTTCAAATTTACCACTATTCATTTAAAGTGAAAGATACCTATTTACAAAGTGTCATTCAGTTAAACCACTACCTCCAACTTACAGCCACTCCCCTCCTCAAGGAAAGAACTAATAGCTCTGAAAGATAGCACACTGTTGTCTCTCTCAACAAAACGAAATACCAAAACTGAAAATGCTCCAAAATGGGAATATGTCCTGGACATAGTCAAATATGTAAAAGAGAAGAACTAGAGTCTTGACTTAGCTGGCAACTTAAATACATTTAAATAAAAAATCTTGACACATTCACACTTTTTTATGAGTTAACCATAACTCTCCAGTGCAGTGAACTCTGAAGGGAATATACCCTGTACGTATGTATATGCAAACACAATGAACCATACACTCACTCATTATTTTAGTTCACTATTCCTTATCTCTCATTAGTTACATCAGAGTGGCATGCTATTGGCTACATGAAATGTAGCGGGTTGCCAGCCTATGAGTTCTACGAGAATGCCACTAACACTTGCCATGACTGCATGGCTATCTATAGCTATAATGCATCATAAACTTTAGTTAAATGTTGTCCCATTTTGCATGGGAGGAGAAATGTCATTTTGGATGATCTTTTCTGTGAGACACACACACACACACACACACACACACACACACACACACACACACACACACACACACACACACACCCTTGGACAGCCAAAGAAACTGGTATAGGTATGCATATGCAAACACAGAGATATGTAAACGTTCAGAGGAGAGTGCTGTGGTCAGCAACACCTATACAAGACAGGTGTCTGGCGCAATCTTTAGATCAGTTACTACTGATACAATGACAGCTTAAGAGTTTGAACATGGTGTTATAGTCAGCACGGGAGAATGGGGACACAGCATCTTTGAGGTAGCAATGAAGTGGAGATTTTCCCATACAACCATTTCATGAATGCACCACGGATAACAGGAATACTGTAAAACATCAAATCTGCAACACAGCTGCAATCAGAAAAAGATCCTGCAAGAATGGGTCCAGTGATGACTGAAAAGAATGGTTCAACATGACAGAAGTGCCACCCTTCCACATATTGTTATGGGTTGCAATGCTGAGGCATCAACAAGTGTCAGTGTGCAAATAATTCAACGAAATATTAGCAATCTGGGCTTTCAGAGAAGGCCCACTCCTATACCCTTGCTGACTGCACGACACAAAGCTTTACACCTAGCCTGGACCTGACAACACTGACATTGGACTGTTGATGACTGGAAACATGTTGCCTGTGGTGATCAATCTCGTTTCCAAGTGTATTGAGTGGAAGGACATGTAATGGGTGTGGAGAAAAGTCCTTGAATCCATGGACCCTGCTAGTCGGCAGGGGAGTTGTCCAGTTGGTGGAGGTATGTGCAGTTGGAGTGACATTGGATCTCTAGTACATCTAGATATGACTTTGATGGGTGAAGCATTTGTACACATCCTGGCTGATCACATGCATCCATTCATGCCCATTGTGCATTCTGATCCACTTGAGCAATTCCAGCAGGACAATGCAATGCCACACATCTCCAGAATTACTACAGAGTGGCTTACGGAACATTCTTTTGAGTTAAACACCTCTATTGACCACCAAACTCCCCAGATGTGAACATTATTTAAGCATATTTGGGATCCTTTGCAACTTGCTGTTCAGAAGACATCTACAATCCTTTGTACTCTTACGGATTTATGGACAGCCCGGCAGAATGAATAGTGTCAGTACAGCATTGCGCCAGGCATTATTTGAGTCCATGCTATGTTGTGTTTCACACTTCTGCATTTTCATGGGGACACTAAACGATATTAAACAGGTTTACCAGTTTCTTCAGCTTTTTAGTGTATATGACACTAGCTGAAAACCCGATGTTGCCCAGGTATTCATTTATTCCTGCCATTTTTCAGGTATATATTCATTTGTATAAGCGCTGTATGTCTGTAAGATCTCTTGGAAATACAGCTAGTAGTAAAGAAGTAAATGATTAAAAATTGGTGCGGGAAGGGGCGGTTTTCCATGAATGCTACTGTTGACGTGCTCATATCTCATGAACTACATGACTATTGTGATACAATGTACACTATCTGTAAAATTTCCTGTGGCTACAATTTGTAGTGTAGAAATTACAAATTGTAATGTCATACTGAAAGCCGTAGTTTTACTCCATAAACAGCGGAAAAGTAGTAAGCAACAAACTTTTTTCCTTTTATAATTTTGCTATGGTTGTCAGCATGAAAAAGTTTAATAAAGATTTGAAATTATGTTTGAGGCTTGTTGTAAGTCACTAAGTACTGTCATTCTCATCTATATTTATAAATGTGAATGTCTGTTCGGTGTACGTTTATCACGTCTGAACCACAAGACATAAAGAGCTAAAAATTTGTACAGTTACTTATGTCTACCAGGGGAAGGCTTTAGGCATGGTTTTATGGCTATCAGATAGCTTATTTATCTATATATATATTAAAGTGAATGTCTGTTCGGTGTACGCTTATCATGTCCGAACGACAAGACGCAGAGACTTAAATATTTGTACAGTTTCTAATTTATACCTGAGGAAGGTTGTAGGTACAGTTTTATAGTGATCTGATAGATATTTAGTAATTTAAATAATATAATGTGGAACAATAATTACTCTTTGAAAATTATATTTAATCTTTGAAAATGGTTTTATTGTTGCTTGAGGGTTGATAAAGATAAAAGGGTGTAGTATATTGGGATGGAAAGTTATCGGTGTATATACAATTCTGTGTGTGTGTGTGTGTGTGTGTGTGTGTGTGTGTGTGTGTGTGTGTGTGTGTGTTAATATTTTGCTCTGCAGCAAAAACTACAGAACGCAAGCAAATGGGGTGTGTGTGTGTGTGTGTGTGTGTGTGTGTGTGTGTGTGTGTGTGTGTAATTGTTGTCAGACGTCTCCCATTGTACACATAGCAGTTCCAAGCCGATAGCTACAACAGGGTGGAAGATAAGGTGGTTGAAAGTCGTCAAAGTATAAAAAAATTCGTATTGAAGGCCAGCGATGACGTTTGCGACTCTATAGCAAGGTCGTTACATACAGCGAAACATGATGCCACAGACCATATATTTGGTCTATGCGTGCTACAATGTCTTCAGCTCTTTCTCTGTAAGGATAAGCATACGAATAAGGAAATATAAGAATAAATAAATAGCACACTACTGAAAGATAGCTTATCTATCATAGTCAAGCACCACGTGAGGGGAGCCACGGGTTTAAGCTAGTATAGGATATTTTTAAAGTCTTGCTACATTATGTGGCAGGTTTTTGCAATTCCTATTGTTTATGATGTCATATGTTCTGAACCACGAGTTGTATGTGATTCTTAACCCTGCAGCAATTGTTACTTCATGGTAAGGAAAGTGCGTACCAAATTTGGTTGAAATCGTTCCAGTACTTTAGGAGAAAATGAGCAGCATTGTCACTAAATGCAGCAGTTTTCCACACATCTCATTGTTTATGACCTCATAACTCGTGAACTATATATCGTATGTAATTCTTATACTAATGGATGGTGACCGCCCTCATGGATTGAAGCTTACATATACAAAAGTTAATAAAGATCGGGTCAAAACCGTAGATTTGTATCCAACATGTACAAACACTCTCCTTTATATATTAGATCATGTTTCATGTTGATTAACTTGACACAATGCCTAATGTTACAGGAAATGTTGTTATACGACAAGATATACTATGTGACACAAAGTGACGTAGTAATTAAAACCACAATTTGGTACATTTATGGTATATTATAGTATATTATTGGGCACAATATGACATTGTCACATATAGCATCATAACATGTCTTGTGCCATATCATAAGACAAAATGTGGCAAGTCACAACATGACTTCCAACATGTCATGTGATTTGTTACAAGGCAGATGGTTTTCACTTGATTCGCAAAGACTTGTTGCCCTGTGGCAAATTTGACATCCAATGTGTCTGATGTGATGTATTACATGATAGAGCATTATGTGACAAGAACTTGCATGTGGATTCATATACACCATAATATGTCATATGATGCATCTATGACATGATCTGGTATGAAGCACACAATATAACATGTAATATGAGGTAAAATGTAACATGTGGCTTGAGTATTGTATTAACAAGTTAAAAGTGAAATGGGCAGCACTGATCATAAAATCTTGCTTTGTGTTTTAGCAAAATTGATTTCAGCTACATAGTAACCATATTCAGTATGAGACTGTGGGGGAAAAAATCAAGTTGTCAGGTAAAAGTTATACGAAGCCAGTTCAAAAATACAGAATGTCATATATTACATTAACAGTTCTTATGATAAAGTTACATTGTCATTTAAAACTGTGTATATACAATAAAATCACACACTCTTGGCCCTAAGTGGTTGAGGAATTTTTTTTCTGTTGTTATTAAGGCCTGTTAATGAAATAAATGACATGAAAGTTACTGTCAGATAAAAACTGTGTGCTGGATTGGGATTCGTACCTGGGATCTTGACGCTTTGAGGATGGGCTGGGAAGCCATCTGAGTTGGTAGAGCTTTTACCTACAAAAGGAGTTAAAATCCTGGTTCTGGCACACAGTTTTAACCCGTGAGGAAGTTTCATATCAGTGCACACTCCCCCTCAGAGTGAAAATATCATTTGGGAAACATCCCCCCAGGCTGTGGCTAAGTCATGTCTCCGCTGTATCCTTTCATCCAGGACTGCTAGTCCTGCAAGATTCACAGGAGAACTTCGAGAAGTTTGGAAAATAGGTGGCGAGGTACTTGTGGAAGTAAAGCTTTGAGGAGAGACTATGAAATGTGCTGGGGCAGCTCAGTTGGTAGATCACTTACCTGTGAAAGGCAAAGTTCTTAGGTTTGAATCCTGGTTCCAGGACACACTGGCAGGAAGTTCAATATTAGCGGGCACACCACTGCAAAGTGAAAATATGATTCTGGAAACACCCCCTAGGCTGTGGCTAGGCCATGTCTCTACCATAATCCATACTTCCAGGAGTACTAATCCTGCCAGGTTTGCAGAACAACTTCTGTAAAGTTTGGAAAGCAGGAGTTCAGGCTATGAGGGCAGGGTGTGAAGTGTGCCAGGATAACTCAGTTGGTAGAACGCTTTCCCATAAAGGCTAGTTCCAGTTTCAAATCCCAGTCCGACAAACAGCTTTAATGCACCAGGAAGTTTCATATCGACACACACAGTGCTGCAGAGTGAAAATATCTTTCTGGTAATATACAACAGTCTGTATGTTGCGCGCGCGCGCGCACGTTTGTGTGTTTGTTTGTGTTTGTGTGTGTGTGTGTGTGTGTGTGTGTGTGTGTGTGTGTGTGTGCAGTCTTGTGTACTTGTAGTGTGCATGCATTTTGTATATATATTTATTTTACTTTATTTTATTTTGTTTATTTTACTTTATTTTACTTTCTCCCCTCACCCACCTCCCCACTCCATTCCTGAGCTCCATCTCATTATTCCCATCTAACCCATCCCTACCACCGTGACATAACCTTCCTATCCCCTCCCCTCCCCTCACCTCCCCTCCCATCCTCGATTCGCTGCAGAGCGTGATTCGAAGTGTGGCAGCCGGAGGTGATGGTTGTGTGACTGTGTTGTGTGCCTGTGTGGTTGCGTGAGGGTTCTATTTTCTGAAGAAGGCCATGGCCAATAGCTGAAAGTGTTGTATGTCTGTGTCTTTTGTATGGGTTGGTTGGTTGGTTGGTTGGTTGATGATATGGAGGGACCAAACTACTATGGTCATCAGTCCCTTTGTATGTGTCTGTCACAGCTCGTCGCCACGTCTCTGCGTGAGATGTAAACAGTCCTTACTATATTGTAAAATTAAATTTGTATGCCATTGTTGCTATCATATTTCTTTGACATAGAAATTTACACACATTATATTAATAATTTGCCTTTTTATCTACTTCCACTGATTATCGTCTTCATTGTTGCAGGCAGTTTCCAAATGGTGCCAGCAGAACAATATTGGGCTTGTTGTGGTGGGCCCAGAGGATCCTTTGGCTGGAGGTATAGCAAACGAGCTGCTATCAGCCGGTATTTCTTGCTTTGGACCATCTCGGGAAGCATCTCGGATTGAATCTGACAAAAGTTGGGCAAAGGAATTCATGCAACGTCATGAGATACCAACTGCTCAGTGGGGTGCCTTCTCTGATGCACAAGAAGCAAAGAAATTCATAAGGAAGTAGGTCCATAGTTATAGTGAATATAAGTATAATGTTTATATCAGTAGTTCTGAAATAAACGTAGATAGTACTATATAGCACTTATCTCTGTACTGTCAGAACAGACACTTATATGCCTTCAAGTGAAAATTGTGACTGGATTAAGGATAAGTGGGCAAGGGGGAGACCTATCAACAGATGGATCAACTCAAAGATCAGTTTAAGGAGGCCAAATCTTGGCTGGAACTAAACAGTTGTGGAAGAAGAATGTTGGAAAGACAGAAGAAAGTGGAGAAGTACCACAAATGCCCCAATCTGGTCTTGTTTCGACAAAGGGGAAACAAAGATGATGAAACTAATGAAAATTTAGAAAAATCCTAAAAATGGCATTTAAAATATTTCCATAAGTGTTTGCTGAGTGGCCTCCTGTGTTGCCACACTTGTCATATTGTACATTGTTACTGTACCACTGTTATATAAATTTATTATAACTTTCTGTTGTCAGTATCTTTCACACTGTTCTGTGTTAGCCACAGGAAATTTTATACATCCAGAGAGGTTACTGACAGTTAGATCAAAGCTATATGAATATTGTAAATCGGAATAAAACTATTAAATGAGCTTTCCATGACCTTTTGTGTGAATGGTCTCGTAACTCTCACAGACTTTGCACAAATTGCCTGTAGCAATTGTAAATCCATAACTTTCATGTGTGTAAGCACTTTTCTTTTCTGATTAAAACTTTTCATCCAGCACAAAGTGGCATATATTGCTAGTCACAGCAACATTTGCATGATATATGTATGAGTAGAATTTAACTTCCACATTACTTATCATACGTTTCAGTGTTCACCTGATGTGTTCAGTATGAAGTTAAAATCTCTCTCTCTCTCTCTCTCTCTCTCTCTCTCTCTCTCTCTCTCTCTCTCTCTCTCTCTGTCTGTCTGTCTGTCTCTCTCTCTCTCTCTCTCAAAACAGTTGATTTAATATTGCTTCACTATTCTATGTATTAGCTTTAAAGCTACTTCTTATTGCAACAGCGACACTAAATCTCTTAACTTTTTACACTAATAACATGCCAGACAACTTTTGTAATTTGTGTGTGATTTTTATGTACTATTCCTGTTGCTTGTTCTCAGTGCAACTTTCCCTGCTCTTGTGGTGAAGGCTAGTGGACTTGCTGCAGGGAAAGGAGTTGTTGTGGCAAGGTCACAGGAACATGCCTGTCAGACTGTTGACAATATGCTTAATGATCGTTGCTTTGGTGATGCTGGAAACAAAATTGTTGTTGAAGAACTGCTTATTGGAGAGGAAGTTTCAGTATGTATTTTTGTTAGCTATGCTTAGTCGCACTGTTGATAAAGCTCTGTGGTAAATTACTGCATGTTGCTTGTGTAGCTGTTATGTCATAGCTGTCCAAAACCCTCCTTTGTTCCCCTGCTTATAATTAATTGTTAGATTTCATTTCATTTCACTTAATGAATTCTGGGTCATGGCTGAAATAGTAATATCTTATTCTTCACATATGATTGTGCTGAAAATCAACTATATTTGAATGAGTAAAAGTATTAAGAAAATTTAAGAATTCCAAGATCCTGAGGAAGGATTCTTGCAAATGTGCAGCTATCTGCTTTACACAATATTCTCAGTACTCACATCAGCTGAACACACACATAATGTACTTTAGGTGTATTGCCGAGAAGATAATCCCATAAGAAATCAGGAAGTGTTGATATGCAAAACATGGCAATTCTTTGATCTTTAGGTCCACATAATGGGAAGTACTTCAAAGCATATAACTTTGTGAATTGAGCTTTTTTATTAGTCTGTCCACATGTTGATACCATTTTAACTTATCCAGCAGGACCACAAGGAATTTTATTCATTGTGTTTTACTTGATGTGTTATCATGAATGACTACTTCTGGTACTAGTAGGTCATAATTGCTTCGAAATTGCATAATGAGTTTTTCTGGGATTAAAATATAAAATGTCAACCATTACTTGGCATATTCATCTATCAATTGTATCTGCTATGTTTGAGTTTTTGTCATTCATAACTATGCTTGTGTCATAAGTAATCATTGCAGTTTTTATACTATCTCTTTGAAGTCATTGTAAGTTCATTTCTGTAGGGTAAAAACAAGAGAGAACAAAGTACTATTCCATGTGGGACTCCACACATTATGCTCTCCCACTCTGAGGTTACTTTCTTGCCTCAGATTGTATGTTAATGAGACCCCAAGCTTTTTTTTTTATTAGAGAGGTATATCTCTGTCCATGTTAGAATAAGTTGAATTTTGTTCTCCACACAATCTAAGACTTCGGCAGGGTCACATAAGTTACCAACATGTTAAATGTTCTTGTTAAATTTTATCATGACTTCATTTCTGAGATCTTCTATTGATAAAGGGTGTAGTTCTGTTGTTCCAGTCCAGCAACTGGTTCTTGCGAAGGGGGGGTGGGGGGTGGAAGACAGATATGGCAGGGGAAATCTGCGTGTGGACTAGGTCTAAAACATCTAGGGCTTTTGTAAGGCTTTCAGAATATCGGGAGTTATCATTGCAGATGTGCTATCCATGGGTTGCGTGGATGTGTGGGAAGGATTTTTTTGACATTAAATGGATGGCAGCTGTCAGAGTGCAGGTATTGGTGGTTGGTGGGTGTGATGTGGATAGGAGATGGAACCATCTGTGAGGTGAAGGAATGTGGCATGTTGGTTTGAGGAGGACCAACTGAAGTAGATGGGAGAGAAGAAGCTGAGGTGAAGGAGTGAGAATAGGGTGTTTTGCTCCCATGTCCAAATCATTAAAATATCGTATATCAATCAGAACCAAGCAAAGGATTGTGTTTTTTTGAGTGGGAAAGATTTCCTCTCAACAGCCCATAAATAAGTTGGCTTAAGAGAGCACCATACCGGGAAAAGTAGCTGTTCACTAGACTGTAGTTGGGAGTGGTTATGAGGAATAAAAATTAGGCTTGGAGTTTTAAGGCTTTTTATTTATGTAAGTAAAGTATTACAATGCATTTTAAAGAGTGTGCATTGGTAAAAAGATATTGCATAGAATTTGTGTAAGGTTGATTTTACCTCAAAGGTTGGACAAATTGTTGCTTTATTCATTAGAGGCCAAAAAATTTGAATCACCAAATATATTGACCTGTAAGGAAACTCTGTGCACAGTATCCAACTAGTACAAAGATAAGTGATGCTGATATTACATATTACTAACTCATTAGAAGGAAGTTTATGATGTGTAATAATATAGGATTATACTGCATGCCATAGACTTAAAGGGATATAATGTGCAAGAAGTGATTGCAACCAAACAAAAACTAGCATTTTTTTAAATATTTTATGTTGGTAATGAAAGGTCCAATTTCTTTGTATTAACTAAACGAAAACCTTGATTTCCAGCATATATTAATAGATTAGAACCTACGTTTCTAGTTATAAGTTCATTTTTCTGTGACCACCTGATTTCAAATATGAGAATGAAGTAAACATGCCAACTTCCTAAGCTATCGAATCCTGACTTCTGCTGTAAAACTTACGTTGAAGGTTCTGACCAAATTAGGTAAGGATTAAAAAATAATTACCTATGGATTTAGCAATTCCTTAGGAACATTGGTAATAAATAGCATCCTCACATTGCAATTAATAGTTCTTAACTTCACTTAAAGATAATAAAGATAACTCCGGCCGAAAAAAAAGAGAAATTGTAAGTTTGACAAACTTCATGAAGCCCTGGTAGGGGCGGTATAAAGTTTAATATGTATTTTGCTGAAATGTTTAAATATCTGGTAGTGCAGTAAAGACTATCCTAACTCAATTTACTCACTGGCAAAGAATGGAATTGTTTTATTCTGGTTTCTGCAGGAATAGAATAGAATTTATTCAACTCAAAGTGCCTTTCTAGGACGCACTAAACGAAAACTAGTAACAACAGGGGAAAAAAGCCAAAACAACTCAGATGTTAACAAAACTAAACAAAGTAGCAAAACAAGTAATGTTGTAAAAGTCTAACAACAAACAAACAAGGGATCACATCCCTGTGGAAGACTCCGATGCAAAACCTGCCCAATCCACCCACTCAGCACTTCCTATTCCAGTCACTTCACAGGCTTATCCTACACCATGAGAGGTCGGGCCACCTATGAAAGCAGCCATATGACACACCAACCCTGCTGGAGTCATTGCACAGCATTTTATATAGGTATGACAATGAATCAGCTGTCCATCAGGATGCATGGCCACTGCCAAACTGTGGCAAAAAGCAAGATAGACCACCCTCAAACACTGCATGCAGCTGAGCACAGCTCTTTGGATTTCAATGGCAGCTCTTCTGAACTGCGCAGGTGGGAGTTATCCCTTCTACACATTCTATGGTCCGGCAACCATCCTGGCCTCAACCTAAGATAACTTCCCATCCCTGCACCTTATGCCTAGCATCTCTCCCTCCTTCTTCCTTCCCCAGTCATTATCCTGTATCTCTCCAATTCATGTCTTCCTTGCAACTGTGTGTTGCCTCTTACAATATTCCATCAGTTAATTACTTTTTATTTATTTTTTCCTATTTTTTTCCTATCTTTTTCCTGTTTTAAAGAGTTTTTACAATCCATCATGCACCGCAGAACTTTCCAGGCTCCCTTTACCCGGCATCCTTCCCCCTCCACTCCCCACCTCACTCACAGTGTAGATGCTTGTGGCGCTGGAGTGGCCGGAATGGTGTGTGTGTGTGTGTGTGTGTGTGTGTGTGTGTGTGTGTGTGTGTGTGTGTGTGTGTGTGTGTACCACTAAGGGGCTCAGAATTAATCTGCTGACTAAGAAATGATAAGAATAATAAGGAAAATTAAAAATAGGAAAAAAAAGGAAAAATAAAGTTGGGAAATGAAGGACAAAAATAAAAATAGAAAAAATGAGTAAACATAAAAAGTAATAAATTAAGGGGATAGTGAAGGTGGTGATAGATGGTTGTAAGGAAGATATGAGATCCCCCTCCCTTTTCCTTCCCTGCCCATTATCCTGTATCTCCTGTCTTCCTTACAACTGTGTATCACCACTTACACTATCCCCTTAAGTTATTACTTTTTATTTTTACCTATTTTTCCTAATATTATGTTTTCCTTTTTTCCTGCAACTTTACTCTTTCCTTTTCCCCCCCAACTTTATTTTTTCTTTCTTTCCTATTTTTATTTTTCCTTATTATTATCATAATTTCAAATCCCCCAAACTTCTCTACACCTCTGTTTTATCCTTTCCTGCCCCCCTTCCCTTCACTGTATTCATTGCCTTAATTCAAATTCCTGCCTATCAGAGTCTTTAAAAATCCATCATGCAATGTGGAACTTTCCATCCCCACCTGTACCCAGTATCCTTCCCCTTTACATCCCACCTCACTCAGTCTAGCTTGTGTCGCTGGTGTGACTGGACATTATTGTTGTGTGTGTGTGTGTGTGTGTGTGTGTGTGTGTGTGTGTGTGTGTGTGTAGTTGTCTGAGTGATTGCGTGAATGTATGTGTTTCTTTTTCTGACAAAGGCCATGGGCGAAAATTTAAGTTGTGTGAATGTGATTATATATTTTCTTGTCTGTCAGCAGCTCAGCAAGCCTTTTTTCAGTGAGTTGTTGCCTATCCTCTATTATTTATATTCCTATTGGATTTTCCATTATATTTTATGTATGTTATGCAGGTGTAGGAACAAATAAATAAATAATAATAAATCCACTGGCTTTGTAAGTAAATGACTTTTTAGTAAAAAAATTTTTTTTTTTCTAACATTCCTTTCATTCTTTGTAGCCATAGAAACAAAGCAAGGTATTGATTATGGCTGTATTTCCTTTGTCTGTCAATTTCTTATCAGACTGAAACTGTGTGCATGTTTAGTTAGTAAACATTAATGCTCATTCTGTAAATGAAACAATGTGAAAAATATCATGGAGTCCAGCTGGACATAACTGTTAAATTGGGGCACAAACAGATAAAACCTTTGATGCCTCTTATTATGTTTACTTGAAGACCAATGTGCTAGTTTATTTTGGTAATTTCAATTCCTTGTTATCTTATGGAATTATCTTAAGTGGAACATAGTTCTAGTAAATAGAATGTTCTTTTAGCAAGATTAAGTTGGTAGATTACCATTTAAAATAAATTACCTCAATTTTCCATTTTACATATTTATAAGCAGGATTAATATAAACTATATTACTGTCTACTTTAAGATGCTACACTTCATGAAGAGGGATCAAACAATATCCATACCGAGAAAATATCTTCAAAACTGACTTTCTGATTGCATGATAGAGGATACATCTATCATGACATTGCAAACATTTGAACAGTGAGCACTACAGATTTAATTGATATAGTGTAAACATTATATTTGATTTCCATACTATGAGTCATAGGACAGAAAATTTGACAGTATTCAGTAACTTTTGGATCAGTCATACGTATTTTTTTTTATGATTAACATTGATTTCTAATATTGAAAGACGTAAAAATAATAATTTTTGTATTTAGGTATAGACTTTTCAAACTTTCCTTTTCCTCACACAGGTGTTAGCTTTTTCAGATGGTAATACAGTAAGAGCCATGTTACCTTCCCAAGATCACAAGAGATTAAAAAATAATGATGAAGGTCCTAATACAGGTGGAATGGGTGCATATTGTCCATGCCCTCTAATATCAGCAAAAGAACTGCAGATGGTTGAAGAGACAGTGTTGCAGAGAGCGATTGATGGGCTGCGAAAGGAGAATATACCTTTTGTAGGTATGTTTCGACTGAAGTTGTCAGTATAATAATGTTCCTATGATTCTTGGACAACCTTTTTGAAAAATATTTTGTTATAAAATTGTGAAATATTAACAACACTAAATTGCATTCATACATTAAAATAATGCTTCTATGTATACTGTATACAGTATGTCTGCCTAGGTGTGCTTGCGTTTGTGTATATGTGTGGGAGGGTGTGTATTTGTTTACCCTCCTTTTTTTCCCCCAAGGTAAGTCTTTCCTGTCCCGGGATTGCAATGACTTCTTACCCACTCCCTTAAAACCCTCGTCATTTCCTTTTCCCTCTCCTTCCCTTCTGCCTGAAGAAGCAGCTAGGCTGTGAAAGCTGGTGTTTGTGTGTTTGTGTGTTTGTGTGTTTGTGTGTGTGTGTGTGTGTGTGTGTGTGTGTGTGTGTGTGTGTGTGTGAATTTATTAATTTATTTGTGCTACTATCACTTCCTGTGCTCCTTCGCCTGGTAAGTAATCTTCATCTATTATTTTTATATATATAGACATTTATTTTATGTATAAATAGAGATTGTTTAACTTACCCAAATCACAGGCTTGTTGGCAGATACAAAACCACAAATAAAAACACACACAAACAGAAAGATTAAAGCTTTCACAACCTTTGACCGCTTCATCAGGAAAAGACGAAGGAAGGAGAGGAAAAAAGAGAAGGATGCGAGTTTTAAGGGAGTGGATAAGGAGTCCTTCCAATCCCAGGAGTGGAAGGACTTACCTTAGGGGAAAAAAGGAAAGGTAAAAACACACACAAACACACACACACACACACACACACACCAAGGCAGACATTTGTAGAAATCAAAGAAGTTGGACAGAGATTCCAGTTGAGGCAGATCCTCTGTCCAGAGATAGAGGCAAAGATGTTATATAATGGTGAGTAGGAATTTTTATTTAGCGGAGCTTGTAGTGTTACTGAGAGAATTTTCCTTTTTTTTTTTTTTTTTTTTTTTTTTTTTTTTTTTTTTTTTTTTTTTTTTTAAGTGTTGTTGAATGTTCTTAGAGTGAATGACCGTGAAATCAGTATTTCGTCATTAGTCAGGATTACGATTGAGTCTTATTCTTATTTTCTTTCTTCCCTATATGAAGAAATGCCATAAGAGATCCAGCTAGTCTGTACCCCAAGCATTTAGTTTTAGTCTTCTTTACCTAAATAAAACATCAGGCTTTCTTCTCCAAAAATTGTTTCAGCATGAGAAAAAAGAGAGAGACGGCTACTATTTAAATAATTGTCTCGAACTAGAGGTTTAATGTTTCACAAATATTTATTCTTTCCAGTAACTACACAGAGGTACTTCATAGTTTTCACAGAAGCTGATATAATATGAATATCCGTCAATCTTTTAGCACATTTTCAGATAATCTCTCTCTAACAATCTCAAACAAAGAACATATATTAACATCAACAAGGAATAAATAAAGTCTCTGTTTAGTAGTCCATGGAAACTTCAGCTCACTACATCAAGTGAAACCCAACCATTATTTATCTGAAAAGTAAACAAAAAAATCAGAAAGAAATATTGGACCACTAATATTTCCTAAATAAATATATTTGACATTCTTATGTCGGGTCATAGGTTTGCAGTGCAACTCGTTACACTAAAAGCTTGAGACCAGGTGGACTATGGGAAGAGAGAATATGCTGGAGGGCAAGTTTTTATATCCAGAGTTCTGAAAGATTGGTGTTGGTGGGAAGTATCCAGATAACCTGGATGGAGTAACACTGTGCCAAGATGAACTGGCCATGCACCAGTCAATAATATATCAATAATGTAATATATTGATGATGTCTTCAAGTTCTGGACTCACAGTGAACAACAACTCCAGAATTTCCTCTCCAACCCTGACTCCTTTGGTCCCATCAAATTCACCTGGTCCTGTTCCAAATCCCATGCCACTTTCCTCGATGTCGACCTCCATCTGTTCAACGGCCAACCTCGCACATCCGTCCACATCAAACCCACCACTAAACAACAGTACCTCTATCATGATAGCTGCCATCCATTCCACATCAAACGTTCCCTTCCCTACAGCTTAGGTCTTTGTGGCAAACAAGTCTGCTACAGTCCTGAATCCCTGAACCAGTAGACAAATAACCTAATAACAGCTTTCACATCCCGCAGCTATCCTCCTTATCTGGTACAGAAGCAAATTTCCAGGGCCACTTCCTCATCCCCCTCAAACCCAGAACCGTCCACAGAAGAACCCCAAAAGTGTCCCCTCTTGTCACCGGATACTTTGTGGGACTGGTTTGGACTCTGAATGTAGCTCTCCAGCAAGAATATGACTTCCTGAAATCCTGCCCCGAAATGAGATTCATCCTTCATGACATCTTTCCCACTCCACCAAGAGTGTCTTTCCGCCACCCTCCTAACCTTCATAACCTCCTAGTCCATCCCTATGTAATCTCCAAACCACCTTCCCTACTCTCCGGCTCCTACCCATGTAACTGCCCCTTTTGTAAAACCTGCCCTATGCACCTTTCCACCACCACTTACTCCAGTCTCGTAACCCGGAAGGTGTACACCATCAAGGGCAGAGCTACGTGCGATAGCACCCATGTGATTTACCAACTGACATGCCTGCACTGTGAAGCGTTCTATGTGGGAATGACCAGTAACAAACTGTCCATTCGCATGAACGGACACAGGCAGACAGTGCTTGGTGGTAATGAGGATCACCCTGTTGCTAAACGGGCCTTGGTACACGGCCAGCACATCTTGGCACAGTGTTACACCGTCCGGGTTATCTGGATACTTCCCACCAACTCCGGAGATGGCAACTTGCCGTTCAGCATATTCTCTCTTCCTGTTGCCCACCTGGTCTCAACTTCCGCTAAATTCAAATTCCCGCCCACCATTCTATAACATCTTTGCCTCTGTTCTCACAGGCATCTAGGGACAGTAATGCGTTGGACCCGTTACCCGTACGAACCGATAGATGTCTCCACGGTCATGCTACCATGATGCTGTGCGAGTCCATGGTTTCTATTTATCATTCCAGCTGTTTAATTTATGTAAATATTTCTACCTTCACATTTTGAAATTTGTAATATGAATCATTCTAAGACTTCAGTATTACTGTAATGGAAGTGTGTGTGTAATATTCCATGATATTCCTGTAACACTGTGCTAGTGAAATGACAAGTAAGATGTTCCAGCAGTTCTAAACTTGAAATTCGAAACTTAAACAGTAAAAAGACATAACACAAAGCAGAGGATACTTTCGCAATAAATAAAAAGGAAAGTAGAGCTGAGGTTCTATATGAATTTCTGTTTTCTAATATTATAGACGAAAAATTCCTAGCAGGAAAAATTATATATGAAAAATAGACGAAGATTACTCGCCAGGCAAAGGAGCACAGGTGTGACAACAGCACAAATAAATAGCACACACACACACACACACACACACACACACACACACACACACACACACACACGCTAGCTTTCACAGCCTAGCTGCTTCGTCAGGCAGAAGGGAAGGAGAGGGAAAAGGAAATGATGAGGGTTTTAAGAGAGTGTGTAAGGAGCCATTCCAATCCTGGGACAGGAAAGACTTACCTTGGGGGAAAAAAGGAGGGTAAACAAATACACACACACTCTCACATATCCAAACGCAAACACACTTAGACAGACATTTTGTCATGCAAGAGCATGACAATCGATTAATTTCAATCGAGGAGGTTGGCAATAGCAGAGACTCCAGCACAGCCGACACCACGTGACTGAAAGCAGCGCCCTCTGTTTTGCCTATATTTATGGCACTTACTCACACTCTCTTTGCAGTACGCCGCTTTACCTCCGAGGGCGAAACGTCAGGGGAAAGTTTTATGTATGGACCACAGCATCTCTGCCCGGAAGCTTTAAGTAATGACGATACCTGCCGTGTAAGCCTTCATTCTGTATACATTGTTTTCTGAACTACTGTACAGTACCTGCACATAAAGTGCGGACTCATTGTTATAGTGACTGTTGCAAATGACATGTGATACAAATAGTTTCATACATTGACTACAAAATACAGACAAAGCTCTTGAGATCAGTTACATAAATGGCTACAGTATTAGCAGAATTATCTCATAAACAGTGCATACAGAATGTAAGAATGTGTGTAACAGCGGCTGCAAAAAAGGAACAAGGCACTTCAGTCTCGTCAAGAAATGACACTTGCCGCAGAACGCTAGTACAGAATCTGTATATAAAATTATTTGAATCAGCATTACATTTAGAACATTAATTATTATAGTGTGTCTTCAGTCTATGTGCAGGTAGTTCACGAGACAATGTTTACAATTTTTTGGCTCATATTTCATGGTATTTTCACTAAAGAGAACAAACACACTTTAGAGAAAGCACTTGTATACATAACTATGTCGAAATATCGCAAAATGTAAATTTGTTTTAATTAATAACAGTGTAAGAAAACTTTTAGGTGTCCAGGTTAAAAAAGAATATTGTCGGGACTGGGAACTGAACCACCGCCAACGTTCAACAGCTCCTCAACATGTTGTGTTTATCTGCTGCGCTACAAGAGATACATTTACGACCTAACTCTGTTTTACCTTACCACCAATATCAAGGGTTACTCACCAATATGGCATTTATTGACTCTAATTTACTACTAATTGTACTAAGAAGATATGTTTTGGGTACCTCTTAAGTGTACTGTTACTTTGAAATAGCAACATGCGAGTTATAAGGAAAAAGTTGTAAAAATACCAGAGGGAAGATGGAGTCTCTGCAGTACAGAGCTTGCGGCCGTAGAGACATCTGTCGGTTGGTACGGGAACTGGGGTCCATCGCACTACTGTCCCTAGATGCTAGTCTATATCTCTGTCGAACTTCTTTGCTTTCTACTTATGTCTGCCTTGGTGTGTGTGTGTGTGTGTGTGTGTGTGTGTGTGTGTGTGTGTGTGTGTGTGTTCACCTTTTCTTTTTGCCCCCTCAGGTAAGCCCTTCCACTCCCTTAAAACCCGCATCCTTTCCTTTTTCCTCTCCTTCCTTCCTCTATTCCTGATGAAGTGGCCAATGGTTGTGAAAGCTTCAATCTTTGTGTTTGTGTGTGTTTTTATATTTGTCAACAAGCCTGTGCTTTGGGTAAGTTAAACGATCTCTATTTTTTATACATATTTTTCGCACCAGGATCGTTTTTCTCTATAATAGGCAGTTGTTTTAATTTGGTATATCTGTATTTCTGTAGGTTGTGTGTGTGTAAAGTGTGTCTATGTGATTGTGTGTGTGTGTGTGTGTGTGTGTGTGTGTGTGTGTGTGTGTGTGTGTGTGTGTGTGAGTGAGTGTGCGCATGTACGCTGTTGAATTTTGAACTCGAAATTTCCATTTTTGGAGATTTACATTGCTTAGGGTATTAAAACCCATGCCCCCCCCCCCCCCTATCTCTCACTCTCTCTCTCTCTCTCTCTCTCTCTCTCTCTCTCTCTCTCTCTCCACCTTACCTTAGAGTGTCTCATTTGAGTAGCTTTATATGTAACTTTTCTCTCATTTCTGATACAGTTTTTCTTTTCTTTTTTTTTTTTTTTTTTTTTTTTTTTTTTCTTTCAGGAGTGTTATATGCTGGATTGATGCTTACAAAAGATGGTCCTAAGGTATTGGAATTCAATTGTCGATTTGGTGATCCAGAAACACAAGTGATTCTTCCTCTGCTTGACTCAGATCTGTATCAGGTTATGAGGGTATGTACCATAATTATGAACTGCAATTTGTGTGACATTTCCAGGGAGGATTATCAGAAAGATTAAAATGCTTTTAATGTGTTTCATACAGGCATGCTGCAGTAATCAGCTAGCAAATGTTAATTTGAGATGGAAAACAAATTTGTATGCAGTTGGAGTTGTAATGGCAAGTCAGAAATATCCTGAGTCATCTACCAAAGGCAAAGTTATCACAGGTAATTGTCTGGTGGACTACTTATCAAGCTTATATAAAAGAGTAATATGTACTGAATTTCTTTGCATATATTGATGTTTTTACACATTAATTCTGCAGTGTGTGCATAATGAAAGCTCTGGAAGTTACTTAGCTGAATGAAATGATTATATTACTCAAGCAATCAAAAAATCAAAATGAGCATTATTGATATGATGTTTTATTACCTTTAGCTTGTCATAACACTTTTCCAATTGAAATACATTACCACACTAAGTTCAATCAGGAATGATAGTGCAGGGAATCTGCACTGGATTCTCCAGTGTAGAAACTAACTACTCTCAATTGGTAATGTTTTGATTGTATTTGTTCTGAAATATCATGAAATTTATCTATCAGAAAAATTTAAATTGGGGCACTGTGACCTTGATGAACTTCTTTGGCTATAGCTTTTGCACATTCGGACACATTTGCTCATCTAAAATATTCTCTCAGTCTGTGTTATTTGTATTTGGTGTGTAACCATTACTTCAAAGTGTAATAATAACAAACTGTCTGGGAAGTAATGTTAATTATCACAGTTTCCATGTGCTCATTTATGGCTGTCCCTGTAAATGTGACATTGAGGATTGATTTGAGGCCACTTTTATTTATTTATTTATTTTTCAGTAGGCATTGAACAGCTCTCTACTTATTAGTTATTGTGCCCTCAGTAAGCCCATCACATGGCAGCCTTTGTATATCTCACAGAAAAAAAGAATTAAATTTCAGTGGTAAAAATAAAACCCCTCAGGGGCTCAGCATTAATTTGCTGAGTACAGGCTTGGCGAACCCGAGGTCCCAAGCTGTGGACTGTCGCACCAACAGTCTGTCACATCGTAAACTCTGTGCGTGCTTAAACGACCATCGTACGACATGACGGTGGAACATTGTAAGTTTCGAAGCTCGGGATCTTGGCTTAATCGCCCGGGTCGTAAGGACGATGGTACAAACCTCTATAAAGAAAACTTTCAATCTCAAGGTGTGCTATGATGCGTCGATGTTGAGGCTGAACAGTCGCTAGCAAGCAACCTTTGAGGAACCTGCCACACCTCAGTTGTATAAGACTTACCCAGGCTAGCGGGGCTCTGCCTGGACAGATGTATAGTTTCCTAGTTGCTCATGGTAAAAAGATGAAACAAGCAATTAATAGCATGGGCAGTTGCAAAAATGCCATCTCTAAGAGAGGAAAAAGTGAATTCAATACTCCCATATCTACCCCATGGGGGGAGGAACAAGCTAAAGAAAGGATTGAGTCTTAATCCCTCAAGTTTCTTGTATGCTGTAGAACATACACGGAATCATTTGGGAATACTAAACCTCTCTCCATGAACAACTTAGAAAAATTACTGTGAAGTGGCAGCAATGGCAAAAATGAATGGTGCAGTCCTTATTGAAGCAGCATTCCCATATAATCACGGGCACTACTGGCCTGTGATAAGCTGGGAGATGTTCCTGTGACCATCACCCCTCACAAGAGTCTAAATATGGTTCATGGGATTATTTACCACCGTGATCTACTCTTGCAGTCAGATGACGAGCTACACACCAACCTTGTCCACTTCGTCAGGCATGTCTACAGGGGCCTAAGGACAACAAGATAGCCACCGCTGCCTTCATCTTGGCCTTTGAGGGTGATTCTTTGCCTGAAAAGGTCAAGGTTATGATATACCAGTGCGACGTAAAGCCTTGTATTCCTCCTCCGATGCGGTGCTTTAAGTGCTGGAAATTCGAGCACATGTCCTCCAGTTGCAATTCCAGCCCCACATGCAGAGAATGTGAGCATCTGTCCAATCCAGATGCTCCATATACTCCACCCCCTTTATGTGTCAACTGTAGACAGCACCAGCCCCCTTGCTCGCTGAACTGCACGATGTTCCATAAGGAATGTAAGATTATGGAGTACAAGACCATGGATAGCCTGTTACAAGGAGGCTAAAAAGAAATACGAGTGACTGCACCCTGTCACATTCAGGTTATCGTTTCCTGCTGTCATGTCGTCATCCCTGTCTTCAGTGATGATGGTAGCTAAATTCATGACAACTACTATGGGCCTTCAAGGGCATCAAACTCTCTCAGCCTCCTTGATGGTTGGGGGCATTCCATCATCTGCTTCCACACACACACACACACACACACACACACACACACACACACACCTCCTGTGGGAGCACCTTCTCCCACACCATCGGGGACAGCAGTCCTTGTCACCCAGATGAAGAAGCAACACCTCACTCCGGCTCTTCTTGCTTGTAAGGGGTCCCTTGGGACACTCCCTTCCGAGGTTTCTCAGAGTGTGCCCCTTGATCCCAGTCGATGTCTGAAGGATCCACCAGCTGCCAATTAAAGGGCTTCTGGCTCTGCGCCAGTCCCTGATGCCACTCGAGAGAAGCCCTCCCAGCCTTTACCACCAAAGGGCCAGCGAGAGGGGAAGAAAAAAAAGAAAGTGAAGAAAAAGGTATACTCAATAGCCTTAAAAGCTTGCTCCCTTACCTCTTCAGCTTCTGAGGATGAGGTGGAGATCCTCGCAGGCCCCGAGGATCTTGCCATTACAGAATCACCTGAACCTATGATTCTTGATCCTGCAAATTCCGAGCAGTTGGCAGCAGGTATTCCTGTGGAATAACATGCCTCCTTTCAAATCATGACTCTTCAGCTCATACATAACTCCACCCTCCAGTGGAAATGTGACGGGTTTTTCCACCATATCTCTGAGCTGCGACAATTACTGTGCTGCTACCAGGCATTTTGTTTAGCTTTGCAGCAAACCTGGCTTCCTGCCTGGTGGACCCCTGCACCTCGTGGCTATTGGAGTTATTTTGAAAACCGCGTGGACTATGATAGGGTCTTGACTGCCTTGGTTGCACAACTTCCCCCTCCATTCCTCCTTTTGGGGGATTTCAATGCCCACCACCCTACTCAGATCTTGGGCCTTGGCAGGGATGTTCAAGCTTTACTGGTGGAGCAGCATGTTTGCCTTTTGAATATTGATTCTCCTGCACCCTTCAGCAGCCCACATGGCACGTACTCTTCCACTGATCTGATCATATGTAGCCCAAACCTTCTGCCACAGCTTAGTTGGAAGGTCCATGATGACCTTTGCAGTTGCGATCACTTCCCTGTTCTTCTGTCGCGCTTGCATTTTCAACCTGCAGACCACCCACCCTGATGGTGTCTCTGTCGAGCTAATTGTCTCGTTACACCTCCGCTGCTGCAGTTCCTGCTCCACTACGAGCTGACACAGATACGCAGTTCAACAGATCACTACTGCCATAGTTTCTGCCAGCGAGGCTAATGTTCTAACCTCTACTGGCTCACCTCGGTACAATTCTGTACCCTGGTGGATGTTGGAGTTTGCTGAGGCCATCGAAGACCATCGTCAATTGCTGCTATGGAAAACCTAATTGCCTTTAAAAGACTACGGGCCTGAGCCTGACGACTCATTCGACAAAGTAAGCAGGATTGTTGGGAGAGGTATGTAGTCTCCATTGGTTCTCGTGCCTCCCCTTCTTGTGTCTGGTCTAAGGTATGGCGCCTCTTTTGATACCACCCACTGGTGGGAATTCCATCACTGAACATCGAGGGTATCCTCTGTACTGACCTGGCTGTTATCGCCGAGTACATGGCTGAGCATTATGCATATCGCTCTATGATGGCAAACTACAGTGCATCCTTCCACTCCCTCAAACAACAGGCTATGCTGGGAACTGTACAATGCTCTATTTACTGAGTGGGAGTTCCAAACTGCTCTCGCTGCATGCCCCGATACCTCCCCGGGACCAAATTTCATACACAGCCAGTTTATCCGTCACATGCCAGCGGAATTTCAAAACCAATGGCTCACCATGTTTAATAATGTCTGGGCGGGGGTGTTTTCCCATCACAGTGGAGGGATAGTATCATTAGACCCAGGATGAAACCAGTAGCTGATATGCTGGCAGTTGACAGTTACTGCCCCATCAGTTTAACTGACATCCTCTGTAAGTTGCTTGAGCGTATGGTGAGTCACTGGCTTATGTGGATACTTAAAGATTGGAGTCCCCTGGCCCCACAACGGGGGGGGGGGGGGGGGGGGGGGGGGGGTGTTCCATCAGGGCTGCTCCACTGTTGACAATTTAGTGTCATTGCAGTCTGCCATCCATACAGCCTTCTCTAGGTGTGAGCACCTAGTTGCAATCTTTTTTGACCTCTTTTTGACCTGGTGCCACAAAATTCTTCCTACATTGTATGACTGGGACTTTAACAGGGTCCACTCCCAATTTTTATCAAGAACTTCCTTTCATTCTGCACTTTTAGGGTTAGAGTTGGTACCTTAATCAGCTCAACCCGCTTTCAGAAGAATGGCGTCCCACAGGCCTTCGTCTTTAGTGTACTGCTGTTTTTAATTGTGATTAATAGTCTTACTGCAGCAGTGGGGTCATCAGTTTGTTCTTCTTTTTTTGCCGATGACATTTGTTTGTATTTCAGCTCTCCTGCATTGGTGTTGCTGAAAGTTGTCTGCAGGGAGCCATTTGAAAGGCACAGTCATGGGCCTTAGCCCATGGCTTTATGTTTTCAGTATCCAAAACCCTGGTCATGCACTTTTGCCATCATTCGGTTGTTCACCCTGACCCAAAACTCTACTTAGCTGACAAACAGCTTTGCATAGAAGAAACACATTGGTTTCTGAGCGTGCTGTTTGACAACCGACTCACATGGGGGTCACACCTTCATCAGTTAAAGCAAAAGTGCTGTTGGTATCTAAATATACTGCGTTGTCTCAGCCACACTGCCTGGAGAGCTGGCTGTCAAACTCTCATTCACCTCTATAAGGCCCTAATCCAATCACACCTGAATTATGGAAGCCAGGTGTATGACTCTGTGGTACCTTCAGCAGTGCGGATGTTGGATCCCATTCTTCATGGTGGTGTTTGTCTAAGGCCGGTGGCTTTCCGTGCCAGCCCTGTGCCAAGCTTCCTCACTGAAGCTTGCAGTCCTCCCTTGGCATTTCGCCGGCAACAGTTGTTGGCTTCATATGTTGCCCACGTTCAAGCTACACCCCACCATTCCAATCACAGGCTTTTGTTTCTCCTCAACGTCGACCCTGATTGGGTCTTTTGATCGTGGTCCGGGTTTATAGTCTACTTTCCTCACTCGAGTCCCTACCTGTCCATACCACATTCTCCTGCCAATCCCATACCCCTCCTTGGTCCATCCCAAGCCTACAGCTCCACTTGCAATTGTCCTGCAACCCAAAGGCATCAGTTTCACCACAAACACTTTGTCACCAGTTTGCGGCCAAACTTGACACATTCTGTGATGTAGAAGTCATATACACCGATGGCTCCCAGGTTGACGGCAGTGTGGGTTGCGCCTATGTTCATGGTGACCAAATTGAACAATTCTCCCTGCCCCCCTGGCTGTACTGTCTTTATGGAAGAGCTGATCACAATAGTTTGTGCTCTAGAGCACCTCCGTGCATGCCTCAGGACGTCATATGTCATCTGCAGTGACTCCCTGAGCAGCTTGCAAGCTCTTGCCCAATGTTTTCCCAAACACCATTTGGTGCTGTCCATCCAAGACTCTGTGTTAAATCTTGGCAAGTCTGGCTTTTCTGTGGCTTTCATCTGGGCCCCGGGCCACATTGGCATCTCAGGGAGCGAACGAGCTGATCAGCTGGCCAAGCAGGCCATTGCCTCCCAGTGTCAGGATACTGGTTCCCCAGAAAGGGATATCTGATTGGGTTTGCACCACAAGTTCTCTGTGGCCTGGAATTCAAAATGATCAACTTTGAGCACACCGAATAAGCTCTGTGAGATCAAACCCTCAACAGTAGCTTAGAAGACCTCCCTCAGGCCTTCTCGAAGGGACTTGGTTGTCCTCTGTCGCCTGCATGTAGGCCATACATGGCTAACGCATGGTCACCTCTTAAGACGAGAGGACCCACCAGACTGCTGTTGTGGCACTCTGTTGACCGTGGTCCACATCTTTGTGGACTGGTAACTTTTAGCTGCTTTGCAGCAGTCTTTTACCCTGCCTTCCACACTTCCTTTGAATTTAGCCGTCAATGCCTTTATGGTTGACTGTGTTTTAGGTTTTATTCGCATAGCTGATTTTTATCATATGATTTTAATGGTGAGTGCCTAAGCCTGCCATTTCAGGCACCCACCGTTAAAACAGTTTTTATCTGTTGTCACTTTTGTCAGTCCTATTTTTGACTGGCAGTTTTAGTGTGTGCAGAATGGCTGGCTTATCCATTATTATCCTTGTAATCAGCCAGCCACTATTTTCTGCTGTGATATTTTAGCGCCGTTGTTTATTTGGGCCACTGCCTGTGTGGTTTTCCTTTTTAATGGTATTTTAGCAGTCATTGTCTCTCTGTACACCCTGTATACTGGATGTGGAGTGCTTGGTTTTCAACAGTTAATCTCATGATGTGAACTCTTAGCTGGGAACAGGGGACTGATAACCCAGTCGTTTAGTCTCCCTTTAAAACTGTAAAGACGAAATTTCAAAGCTGAATGAACCCATTTCCAGTTTTCAATTTTTTAATCGGTGCATTAAAACTGGACATAAAGAAACTTCAGTCAAGATAAATTTAAAAAAAAAGGAAAGAGACAATAAAGCAAGAAGATTGCCTCCACAGACACATTGAAAACAGTGACAGAAGAGGAGTGTACGGAGGAGAAACAACCTCAAAATAACAGCGAAACTTCAGTGTGTAAAAACAGTAAAACCTAAGTACATAAAAACAGTAAAAAATGAGTGCATAAAAACTTTGCTGGTTTGTTTATTGCTGAAGATTCAACAAACATGCCAACTGAAGTCAAAATGTTGGGAAATCATCCACAAAAAAGTCAACATACTGTTGATCATAGCACCTCTGAAACCAATTGTGAAATATGAAAAAAATTGTGTATTAGGTGATAGTCATGGCTGTGGAATTTCCACAGTGTTAATGGGTAAATACAATTTCAGAGCAACTAGATTTGTGAAACCTGGGGCTGCAATGCATGAACCAACAAACATAACAAAATTATGTGATGTAACGAGTTTAACTAAAGATATTTTTGTTGTGCTGATGGGAGGCTCAATGATGTTTATAGAAATAAGCCTTAAAAAGCTATCATAGAACTGGGAAAATCTCTGAATAATTTAAAATATTCAAATTTACTCATTGTGAACATTCTGCAACTTCCTGATTTGCGAAGCTGGTCTTGTGTTAACCACGGAATTAATGCTGCAAACGAGAGTTTCATTGAAGTATGTACTCAATTTGAGAATGTTGATGTTAAAGACACAAAGACTTTGGATTGAAGGTGCTATACACCTTGTGGTCTTCATTTAAACTTAACAGGAAAAGAGGTACATGCTGATAAAATATTAACTGATATCTTGAGAAACAAGGAAGTTACTAGGGCAAGTGGCGATAGAACACAAATTACAAAGCATTTTCAGTAAGCAACAAACAGTAAACCCATCAGTCAGATGCAAAATATGAAGTGGTTTAAAACCAGTAGGCCACAAAGCAACAATCAAGTTGTAAAACAGACACAAATTACAAAATGGTTCAATCTGAAAAAGGCAGAGGAGAATGAAGCACAAATTTTGCAAGCTCTAAAAATAGCTTCCCAACTTGTTAGGGAACAGAAGACACACACTATAAAGTCTGCAAGATATTTTTAGGCATAATATCATCTGCAAACAGAGAAGAAAAAGAAGTAGTAGCAGTGACAGAAGGAAAAACAACAGACAAGCATACTACTGATAGAATTACAAACCGATGGAAAGTAGTATACCCCATGCATCTGAAAGATTTTTCTAACTACAGACACGAAGAACAAGAAGCACCCAAGATAAGTCACACCTCAACAAACAAATGTAGTCTATCTAGCATAAAATAAATAAATAAGTAAAAAATGAGGGGACTTTGTAGAAAAGTAGATCAGTTATCCACTAACAAGACCAGACCGGAAAAAAAAGTAAGTGATCAAGCAAGTAACATTTATGTCATACTTTAGACTTTAAATTGCTCCACCAAAATTAGCAGTCATTGACCAACAAATGTAATGACATAGAAATCTTACTGAATGATCTGAGTGATATTTCTGTTGTATGTTTTACTGAACACTAGTTGAACAAATGCATGTTATATATGACACAATTCTCTCAGTTCAAATTAAGTGGCCTATTCTGTAGAGAAAACTCAAACATGGTGGTGGCTGTATATTTGCCTGAGAAATTATAGAAAACATAAATATAACCAAATTTGATAGCTTATTCATAGAGAAAAACATAGAACTCTCAATAACAAAACAAGCAAATCAAATTACTGTGATCACTTGTGTATACAAGGCATAGAAGGAAATTTTCCTCATGGGATAAATATGTATAAAAAATAGAAAATGTCTACCTTGTTGTGTTTGCGAGTGTATGTGTGTGGGTGGGTTTGCGCTTGTTTACCTTTCCTTTTTTTCCCCTTAGGGTAAGTCCTTCCACTCCTGGGATTGGAATGACTCCTTTTCCACTTCCTTAAAACCTGTATCCTTCCCTTTCTCCCCTCGTTCCTTCCTCTTTTCCTGAAGAAGCGATCAACGATTGCGAAAACTTGTGTGTGTTTTTTATTTGTATCTGTCGACGAGCCTGTGCTTTGGGTAAGATATCAGATTTATATTTTTTTATACATTATATGAAAGAGCAGTTAGAAAGTTTGCAGCCCATGATTATCTTTTTACAGTGCCTTCTGACACAGTTGCTTTATAGACAGATGAAGTATCGTTATAATTATATCCTCAATAATATCAATGCAAACATCTTAATTTTAACAGAATATACTCCTGAATGATATGCATTCTTCTGAAAAATATGGTTGTGGAGTAAAACATCCCACTGTATGTATATAATAACAGCTGTTAGCCCTAATGAAAGATGTAGTTATATAAAATGACATAGTGTTTGCATGTGACAACAAAAATATTTATGTCATTAGTAACACAACATATGTTTAAGTTTTCCTTAGTGCAAATCTGAACAAAAAGGTATGGTGATGTATGTAGCTGTAGTATGGACCAAATATTTGAACTCGCATGTTTTGTGAAAAAAAAAAAAAAAAAACTTTCTTGTGCCAGAGCTGTAAAATACTTATATTATGTTTGACCAGTTTTGACAATTGCTGTCACCAACAGGAAATCAACCAAAAATTTTACATTTGATTTCCTGTTGATGACAGCAATTGCCGAAACTGGTCAAACGTAATGAATAAAAGTATTTTACAGCTCGGGCGCAAGCATGATTTTTTTCAAAGTACATCATGGGTGCAGAATGCCACTTAAAAACAACAAAAAATCTATTGTACTGATACATCATTTACGAGGTGTTTCACAAAATCAGCTTTCATTTCAACTTCTGATTTCTGTCCGTCTCGTCACCCTAATATAGTATCTGATCCCACCCTAGTGTCTAGTAAATTTAACGCATACTTTTCAAATATAGCACAACACCTGATTATAAAACATTGCAAACCACAATCAGATAACAGTGGACTACTAGCAGATTCAAAAATTCACACAAGAACATTACTCATGTCCCCTACAACACTTAACAAATTAGCTATGACCATAAAAACATTATCCAATAAATATTCAGCAGGTACTGATGATATACAAAATATTATTATCAAAGTAAGTGTAGAACTTATTGTAGGACCTTTAACAGACATATAAAATTCATCTTACATAAGTGGCATTTTCCAAAAAAAAATCTGAAAATAGTATAAGTAACGCCACTGCACAGGTAAGGAGAAAAACATGATACTACAAAATGTAGACCTCTATCAGTTTTGTCACACTTTGGAAAAATCCTTGATGATAAACTATCTCTTAAAAGACTAACAGTCTTCCTAAAAAATGAAAAATAGTGACTCTCAAGATGGTTTCAGAACTGGTAGGTCAATTCAGTCAGCTATTTTTGCACTCCTTAATGAAGCATTAACAGCAGTTTCATAAACAATATGTTTCTGGAATATTACTTGTTATTAAGCTCTCAATGTAATTGATTATGGTATTATAGTGCAGAAACTGAATAATTATGGGATTCGAGGTCAATCAAACAGGTGTATTCATTCTTTCCCCCAGTATCGTTGACAAATCACACAAAGATACAAAAACACAAGCAGTTTCAAATTTTATCATAGCGCACAAAACATCAGTTATTGAGTCAATCAAGGGTCAATTCTTTGGCCTATTCTTTTGATTCTTTTTGTTAATAGTCTAGCAGAAAGTTTAACCAATGGCATAATGTTACTTTTTGCTGGTGGCATTTATATACTAATTAGATCATGTGACACAGATAGCTTACAAGAAACAGCTAGCGACTTCCTCAAAATCTAGAACATAGCTTCAGAACTAATAAACTGAGAAAAAATAGTTTTATGACACTTGTAGAATATGCTTAAAGAATCTTGTTTTTCATAATTGAAGATATACACGGTAAAGTACACACACGTGACATACGTCACTGATAACAAGACACTTCGTATAATGTAATTAAAGCGCCGAGGCTCACCGTATGAAAGCAAAACAAACTCTGGCAGCTGGTGCGCTGCCGTGCACTGCCGCAGCACCGCGGCAGGTGGCGCTGGCGAGATTACCTGACCTCTGGCAGCGCCAACTGACGTACCGGACAATACGAATTTATTATTTACTACATACGTCCCCTTTTTTGGTTAACATTTTCACTTGCCCAATGTCCATCATGTCGTCTTCAGGTTGAAATGTTCGGGTAGGTGCACGTCCGTAAGGTTTGTAATGTCCAGGTTTGTACTTTCTTGTCATTATGGGCGAGTCCGGTGTTTTCGGTATAGGTATCACGTTCTTTTTTGTTATTATAGGGGACATAGGTCCACTGTCACTATTTTTATTGCACACTTCACTCAAGAATGGTAAAGTTAGGTCCATATTACACTGTGTATCATCTTTTTTGACACTTTCGGGTAAGTTCACTTCATAGTCAATCTCCATTTTTTCGTCATCCTTATCCGAGGGTATCGTAGTCATCCTAGGACGGAGCTGGTCCACATGTCTTGCTACGTCACCTCCAGCCGTGCTAACCTCGTACATACGGTTCCCTCTCTGAGCAGTGATACGTTCTTTTATCCACTTTGGATTGCGTCCATAACCCCGTGCCCAAACAGAGGCGCCCTTTCTATATCGTCCCCGATTTGTGTCGGTGGACTGTTCCTTTGAAGGTAATAGGAGATGCAGTAATGTCCGGGGCTGTCTGCCATGCAGCATTTCCGCAGGGCTCTGTTTTCCCATCGGTGTGAATCTGTATGATGCTAAAAAGCTGAGGAGTGATTCCTCCGTGGAGGATGATGCTAGATGTTTCTTGATTTGCGTTTTAAATGTTCGCACCAGACTTTCCACCTCCCCATTTGATTGGGGGTGAAAAGGCGGTGCGGTGACATGGGAGATGCCTCTGCGTCTGCAGAATTGTGCATAATCAGAAGAGGGCCGAAATGGTGGAGGCTGTAGTAGGCGCCGAACATTTAAAGACAAATGGAAAATTTGAGTATGTGTCTATGACCAGGAGCCAATAGGAATGAAGGAAAGGGCCAGCAAAATTTATATGAATTCTTTCCCATGGTTGCTCAGGTGCGGGCCACGGCGAAAGCAAAGATTTGGGTGCCGGAGCATTTGTGGCACACGGGCTGCAGGCAGCCACCATGCGCGCAACGTCAGCATCTATGCCCGGCCAGTACACCTGACAGCGGGCCAAATTTTTTGTTCTGGAAGTACTCCAGTGACCTTGATGTAGCAGATTTAGGACATCAGTGCGAAGAGCCAAAGAAACGACGACCCTTGGTGTGACGTCATCGGTGGCCAGCAGGACCACCCCACGAAGTGTGGACAGACGCAGACTAAGATGATGATAGTTTCGGAGCGGATCTGATGCTTTTCCTGACGGTCTTTCTGGCCATCCATGCTCGATGTGGTGGACAACCTGGCGAAGGATGGGATCAGCAGCTGTGGCTTCCGCGATGCGATGTCCGTCGATCAGAAATCCGTCCACTGCCGCCTGAACAGCTTCATCCAGTGGAAACAGAGTAATTCATCAGCATCAAAAGCAGGATCAGGACCCATAGGAAGACGGGAGAGAGCATCCGCATTCACATGCTGTGACGTGGGCCGAAAATGAATCTCATAATTGAATCTAGACAGGAATAAAGCCCAACGTTGCAATCTGTGTGCTGCTTTGTCAGGAAGAGATACTGACGGATGAAAAAGTGAGACCAATGGTTTGTGGTCTGTGATAAGGTGGAACCTAGTGCCATATAGAAAGACGCTGAACTTTTTTAAAGCATAAACGATGGATAAAGCTTCCTTTTCGATCTGGGAGTACTTTGCTTGTGAAGCATTGAGAGTCTTGGATACATAGGCAATTGGTCGCTCTGTGCCGTCCGGAAATTTATGAGAGAGTACAGCCCCAATGTCATGTTGTGACGCGTCAGCTGCAAGTATTAAAGGCAGCCCTGGACTGAACGTTGCTAAGCAAGGTGATTTTTGCAAATGAGATTTGAGTCAGACCAAACAAAAGGCACATTCTTTTTCAAAAGACAATTTAAAGGATGTGACATTTCCGCTACAGACGGTATGAACTTGTGATAATAGGCTATTTTACCTAGGAAGGCTTGTAAGTCCTTCACGGACGTAGGTCGAGGAAGAGACTCAATTGCAGCAATGTGATCCTTTAAAGGACTGATACCCTCACGTGAGAGACGAAAGCCCAAGTATGCAATGGAGGGTTGAAAAAAATTTGGACTTGTGAAAGTTACATTTTAATCCCCCTTGTTGCAAAACAGTAAACACTTGTCGAAGGTTCCTGAGATGTTGATCTGTGGATGCCCCTGTGACCACAATATCATCCTGATAGTTAATGCATCCCGGTACCGGCATAAGAAGTTGTTCCAAAAATCTTTGAAAAATAGCTGGCGCGCTGGAAACGCCAAACGGCAACCTTTGGTATTGATAAAGATCAAAGGGCATGTTGAGTACAAGAAATTGACGAGATCGCTCATCAAGAGGCAATTGATGGTATGCTTCAGACAAATCAATTTTTGAAAAATATTGTCCGCCCGCTAATTTGGCAAAGAGTTCCTCTGGTCATGGCATGGGATACGTGTCAATGATACTTTGTGAATTTACGGCGTTTTTAAAGTCGCCGCAAATGCGAAGGGATCCGTTTGGCTTGAGAACCACTACCAAAGGAGAAGCCCATTCACTCGAAGTGATAGGAAGAAGAACACCCGCAGTTGTAAGGCGATCGAGTTCTTGTTTAACAGAATCGCGAAATGCAACTGGAAGAGGGCGCGCGCGAAAAAATCGCAGGCGAGAACCATCTTTAAGCGATATGCGAGCTGTGAAAGCAACAGCATGACCTAAGCCTGTGGAGAAAAGTTCAGAGAATTCGGCAGATAAAGCCTCTATTTTGTCAAATGGAACAATGTCCGAGACCATATTTATAGTGTCATCTACAGAAAATCCAAAAGCGCAAAATGTGTCGTAGCCAAACAAGTCTGTCGTAGCTTCTTTGTCTACAATGAAAACAGTGAGCGTGCCTGTCACATGTTTATATGTGACCGGTACTTCAATTTGGCCTTTGAGAGCCAGTTGTTGATGGGTATAAGTGTGCAAGTTGCGCGAAACAGGTGATAAGGGGGCGCCCCCAGCTTAACGTAAGTGTGAGAAGTAATAATAGTCGCGGCGGAGCCGGTGTCAACTTGCATTTGAATATTCTTTCCTAGGACTGTAACAGAGACAAAAAGTTTATTGTTTGAGGAATAAGTGGAGTTGACAAACATGACCGAACCAGCGTCAGATTCCATATCATTGATTGAGATGTGACCACGTTTTTTGCACTTGTGGCATTGTGCCCATCTTTGAGGGCAGTCGTCATGCGAGTGCTGCGTGAAACATTTCAGACAAGAGGGTAGAGCATTTTGTGTCGGTTTTCTCTGAAAAACCATCTTGCTTTTGTTTTGTTTCTGCTGAGAGGGGCGGTATATAGCAGCAACGTCGTCACTTGCTTTGCTGTGAGCGGCAACAGCAACGGCCCTATCTAACGCAACCTCTCCTACGTCACCCCACGAATCCAGCTGAGCACCCGCGGCGTGAGTAATTTCAAATGATTCTGCAATAGACAACACCTCTGCCAGGGTAGGGTCATTTAATTGAAGTGCTTTTTGTCTAACCTCTTTGTCAGGGGCCGAGCGGAGAATAGCGTCACGTACCATTTGATCGGCATACGATTCCTGATGGATTTTTGTCACAAAATTACACTTCCTGCTGAGCCCTTGCAGCTGTGTGGCCCAAGCTCGGTATGACTGATTTGAAAGTTTTTTTGCACTGGTAGAAGGCTACCCTAGAGGCAACAACGTGCGTTTGTTTCTTATATAAAGAATTTAGAAGCGTACACATTTCGTCGAATGACAACGATGCCGGTTCCTGAAGTGGGGCCAGTTGTGAAAGCAACTGATAAAGACGGGGCGAAAGCCAAGAGAGAAAAAGAGACTTACATAGGTTGGAGTCAACAACGCCGAATGCTGCAAAGTATTGACGTAGTCGTTTCTCGTAGTCGGCCCAGTCTTCGGCGGCATCGTCATATGGCTGGAAACTCGGAATTGAAAGCTGTTGCCTCCTATCGAACTGTGGTGTGTTGAATATCGCCTTGATGGTGTTTGCGAAAAGCTCTGGAAGTTACAGGACATGATTGGTGAGTACTTTTTGCTGTTGCATAAATGCTTGTAGAAGTTCTTCGACGGTGGCTGGCATGATTGAACATGTTGTTTTGATACATCCCATCCTTGTCGCAAGTTTTATGACACTTGTAGAATATGCTTAAAGAATCTTGTATTTCATAATTGAAGATATACACGGTAAAGTACACACACATGACATACGTTATTGATAACAAAAGACACTTGGTATAATGTAATTAAAGCACCGAGGCGCACCATATGAAAGCAAAACAAACTCTGGCAGCCGGCGCGCTCTGCAGCACCGCGGCAGGTGGCGCTGGCGAGATCACGTGATCTCTGACAGCGCCAACTGACTTAGCGGACAATATGAATTTATTATTTACTACAAATAGTGACTGTATATTTCCATACAGCACAGAAACTACACCCTGCAACACCTCAAGATGAACCTCTCTTGGAGTACAATAGTGAATTTCACTCTTATGGCATTAAGCAGTAGCATATCTTACATGTCAGCACAGTATGTACAAACAGTTGTAAATGGGGACTATATCATGTTGGTGTGTAATCACATGCCATCAGATTTACATGTTTTAACAAATTTACACACTTTAAAAGCAAAACTGAAAGAAGCAAGCTTGTCTACTGCTTCTATTCTCCTTCAGAGTTCTTAAAAGCCCATATAATTAATTTTATTTGCCAAACATTTTTAAATATACCAATTCTCAAATCAGTGTGCAATATGTATTATTTCTGTAAATCATAGTAGGTATCAATTGTAATTACTATATTGTTTTTCAAAAATTATATCAGTGTACAATATGTATTAATTTATGTTTGGAAATTATAGCATGTATAAATTGTAACTACTGTATTAGACTGACTTCTGTTATATTATATGTGCAAATTATGCACTGCATCATGATTTACTGTACCAATAAAGAACTTGAACTTTGTAGTCTTGCCCCAATTAACTATTGGCACATAATCTGTCATTCTGAAAGCTGTATAAGTGCTTAATATTACTTTAAAACTACTATATAATAATTGACAATTTGGTTTTAGTATTGTTAATAATAATCTGTAGATAGGGAACAACTAACCATAAAGATGAACGTTGAGCCGCCGACAGACAAATAAAACACACACACACACACACACACACACACACACACACACACAATTATAAATTTTCGGCCGTGGCCTACCTCAGAAATAGAACACTCATCCACACATGTCAGCCATCTCTGGCCACCCAACAGTGTCTGATTTATGGCAAACGGAAGGGATGGGAGAGGGGAGTTATTCCCTCTACATATTATTATTAACATTCCATACTGGACCTTCCATTGTTGGTTTTAGTATTGTATATTTAAAAACAAATGTTTCACCAAATTGTGGGTATAATATTGCTTGTTAATCATATGGGTTAAGCCTGTTCGCCAAACATAATCCTTAAACCAGAGTCAGGATTTTTAATCCACTGTAATTATTTTGACATCATCTAATTTTCTCTCATACCTGACCATTGACACCTCATACAGTTTGTACCTATGATTTCTTCACACCTTTGCCATTTAATGTTGAGTGTAGTATGCTGAAGTTTTACTTAGCTCTTTAAGGCAATGTAATTCACGCAAAATATAAGAAAATGTTCTGTTCTTGGGCATGGGATGTATGCACTGCATCTTGGAAACGTTTATTGCTTGTTTCTCAGTCATATATGAATGAGTTTTATACAATTATTACTTCATATATAATTTTTCAGTTGTTTATTACATCACATTTTGAAAAATTTGGTATTGCTTGCCACAGTAAAATAGTTTAAACTTTCAAATCTGTTGCAGGAATTGAAGAAGCAACACAAATACCCAATAATCTCGTGTTTCACAGTGGTACAGCAAAAAATGCATCAGGAGAGCTTGTCACTAATGGCGGCCGGGTTCTAATAGCAGTGGCTCTTGCTCTTGATTTAACTGTTGCTGCAGCAAGGGCACGTAAGTTGTGTGTCAGCACAATAAAATTTGATGGTGCACAGTACCGCACAGACATAGCTCACAAAGGAATTGCAAGGTGATTTATCACACAAACCTGTACAATGTGTGAACCTGTAAAATTTCATGGTGTTTGATGTGAATGTTATGAAGAAATTAATTTCTTACCATATATGGTTTGCTTGGCTTAAATATGCTTATAAACTTTACTCTTCATCCAGCAAAATTAAAATTTTCTTCCGGTTTTTATTTTTATTATTATTATTTTTTTTAATTATGTATTTCACTACCTGATGATGAGGAAGTTAGGTCAGTTTTAATCTAAAAGAAAAGTGACCATATAGTGAGAGGTGTCAGTATCCAAGTTTTACTTTGCTTTCATGACCTATCCATTCTCCGTTGTCTCATATACTTCTCTTTGCCAAACATGTCTCATAGGAGATAACACATTTTGTCTAAGTGCAGTATTTTTGTCTCTACTGTTTGCCATGTGCACATATGCCTCTCCCTCTTTCTTCTTCTTTCTCTTTCTTCCTTTTCCTTTTCCTCCTCTTCTTCTTCTTCAAAATACAGCCACATTTGGTGTTGATGTTTGGCTATAGTTTGGTTCTATTCATCTTTGAAATGATGATGGCGACATGTATGATCGCCGAAATATTGTGCCCGTAGGACACTATAGACTGGAAGTACACCCATGGATATTTGGATTATTCAGATTATACTTGAAAGTAAACACATAAGACCTTTTTTAGGTTTTTTCCTTCTTTTTTTTTTTCTTTGGGGGGGGGGGGGGGTGGAGAGTGGGCTTGTTGATCAGTATTAATTTATATGGTAAAAAAGTATGGTCTATGTCAACAGATGTGACTGGGGAATACTTCAATTTTGCACACATTTAACAGGAATCCTGCAATCAGCAGAACTTGCTTTGCCCCTAGACATGTGTGCTACTGCATAAAAGTTCTTCAGGCTGATGTTCTTCAGTAAAAAATTTCCCATTTTGTCCATATTTTTCTCCCACTTCATGTGGCTCTTCATTAATTTACCTTTTAACTTTTGTAGTCATGAAATGTTCTCTTCGAATAACTTAGCCAAAGGACAGGCTCGTAGATAGACACAAACACAAGATACAAGCTTTCGCAACCGATGGTCGCTTCTTCAGGAAAAGAGGAAGGAAGGAGGGGAAAAAGGGAAGGACGCGAGTTTTAAGGGAGTGGAAGAGGAGTCATTCCAATCCTGGCAGTGGAAGGACTTAACTTAGGTGGGGAAAAGGAAAGGTAAACAAGTGCACACACCCACACACAAACACACCAAGGTAGAAATTTGTAAAAAGCAAAAAAGTTGGACAGAGATAACAATATTTTTGTGTCTGTCAATGAGTCTGTCCTTTGGGTAAGTTATTCAATTTCTATTTTTTATACATATTTATCCCACCAGGAAAGTTTCCTTATAGAGTAAATATTCCTAGCAGGAAAAATATATATAAAAAGTAGATGAAGTTTACTTACCAGGCGAAGGAGCACAGGTAGGTGACAGTAACATAAATAAAACACACACACACACACACACACAAATGCAAGCTTTTGCAACCATTTGTTGTTTCTTCAGGCAAAGAGCAGGAAAGGACAGGGAAATGAAAAGGGTGTGGGTTTAAAGGAGCGGGTGAGGAGTCATTCCAATCCCAGGAGAGGAAAGACTTACCTTTGGGGGGAAAAGGCCGCTTCTTCAGGAAAAGAGGAAGGAAGGAGGGGAAAAAGCGAAGGATGCGGGTTTTAAGGGAGTGGAAAAGGAGTCATTCCAATCCCGGAAGTGGAAGGACTTAACTTGGGGGGGGGGGGGGGGGAGGGGAGGAAAGGTAAACACACACACACACACACACACACACACACACACAAACACACACACACAAACAAACACACATAAATGCTGAGCTTTCACAACCCTAAGTTGGTTCTTCAGAAAAAGAGGAGGGAAGGAGAGGGAAAAGGAAACCCGCATCCTCTCCTTCTCTGCATTCCTTGTGCATTCTGGAAGATAAAGCAAGGGTATTTCATAGATTTATTTATTCTTTGTAACATTTAATATCACATAACTTGCTTGCACAGAATTTATATTCATAGAAGATTTAAAAATAAGTACTAGAATTTAGTTGACGTGCTTCATTTCTAACTATTCCTGTTCAGCATAAGAATAATAATGTGATACATAGGCCTATATTCTCCTGTGTTCGCCGTTCTCTTTCAGGCTTGTTACGTGGACAGAATTTAAATGTGGTAACAGCTAACATGGAAGATTACATGACGTAATGTTTACATTTGTATTATTATTATTATTATTATGGTGAAGATAGTGTGGAATTTATGAATCACAATTCATAGGAACTCTCTCTTGCCCCTAATAGAAAAACATGTAAGTTGTAGCACAAAGGCAGTCGTTGTAGCGTCAGGCATACTGACGCAACACATGCTTGCCAGTCGGCTTTACGTAGTAGGTATTAGATAAGACTTCAAATGTACGGCTATTGTATGAAACTAAATGCGAAAATATCATTAAACTTTTAACACAAATTTTACAAAATGTTTATAATAGCAATTAGATACCAGTACGGTAATTCTGAATCACTATCATTTGATTCCTTGTTACACAGTTCCTTCATTCTACAAACCATCGTGCATTGTACAATCTAGTGCATTTGATATCGAACATTTTTAAATGCCTGTTATGCAATCTGATTTGGAACCCACTTCCATGTATCATCATTCCATTGGCACACTTGGGCGTTTTACACGACCCATTGTTGTCATTGTCTGTCACTTTTTGAAAGGCAGTAGATGTACTTGTGTTAAAGCTTGACTTTAAACGGTTTATTGAAAAAGACGTCAAGTGGTTGCTGAAATGACGTCATCTTGCCTGGATGGCACACAATAAGAACTTTTTTCCCACATAATAAATAACATTCTTCTTGAAATCCTAGTTCTTCATTACAGTTCACATACCACAGAACTTCACAAAATTTGAGGAAACAATATATGAAATCAGAATGAAGCAACTCGTGCAAGAATCCTAAAGCCTTATGTATTGTGAGTATTTATGTGAAGAATTTTTGTTGTTGTTGCTACTTATATTTGAAAGGCTGCTACATTTGAAGTTGAGCAATACTAAAGTTCTATTTCCTTCATTGGATGGTATATTGAAATTCAATAGTTGAAAATAAAAAGGAACTTAGACTCATCTTCCCTTCTCTCTCTCTCTCTCTCTCTCTCTCTCTCTCTCTCTTTTTGAGCACTAAAGTTTTTTCGCCAGGATTTATATTTGCGCCTACTAAGCAAGCCTGTGTAGCACTGCTTATATTATAGACGGGGAAAGTTACTTGTGGCAGCTCTTAGCGCCATTTATCAGAACTATTCAAACTGAGGTTGTGTCGTTTTATGACATCATGTCCTTCAGTGTATCTACGGAAACTAAATAACACAGTTGAAAACGCACTGTTATGCAAAGTAAACTACTACATTCGTAGCTGAAGGTCTTCGTATAACACTATGGATTCGGGATTCGGTAGTATTCAGCCCTTATGCACCGAATGTTGAATCCGAAGCCAGTGTGCTAGATTTGGCGAATAATGGATTCGGCCAAAGCACTCGGACACAACCCTATTATTAATGCCTGAATCCTTTGGCTGCTCATTTTATACATGCAGTTGGTTTTCTCACAGCTTAAAATGTCTTTAAATTTTACATGAAAGGGCTGAAAGTGTCACCTAATTTGCTGAAAATTACTGAATTTTAACGTTTTGTAACACTTGGTGAAAAAGCAAAACTTATATTTAGTTTTTATTTAATCAGAAGGGTGTCAGCACTTTAGATATAAATGAAGTTTTGACAAACTTCAAATCTTTTATTGATTTTAATCTGATGAACAGTTTTCTGTTAATGTTAAATTCTTGCTGTTAACTCAGAGTTAGAGTTAACTCATTGATAAAAACAGAAATTATTGATATAAAAATGGCTTTCATTTACACAACTTACCTATTTACTTCTCCTTCATATCATAAATCCAATAAATGAGACAACTGTCTGTTCCTTTAAAACTAGAGATTTAATAACACATGTAGACAGACATACTTACATTTTGTTGTTGTCAACTATGTCTTTATACACCCTTGAGATCTCAGAATTTGTCAGGGAAACAGGCTAAAACTTGCCTGGATACCAGGGAAAAGGCAGGGAATTTCATTTGGAGAAAATTGTGGCAACCCTGTTTAAAGTAAATTTCCATTTATGCTATATGAATTACATTAAAGGTGAAAATGTGTGATAGATTTCTTAAATCACAGAACTTCTGGCTCTCATTCTAAACTTACCTATTTGTGGACCACATTTCAGCCACTTAAAAAAATTTCTGTCCCAGAACGGCAATTTATTCCATTATTAAAAACTTTGCTCGCATGTTTGTGTTGATATATTTTAAAGAGTAACAAACAAAGAAATAAATCACAATTTGTGATCAGTTATGGCTTCACAGTACTAGGTTTAGATGGAATACCAAAGTGCGGTGAATGAAAATTTGTGTCTGGCCGGGATTCGAACCCAGGATCTCCTGCTTACTAGGTAGACGCGTTGACCAGTAGCAGGAGATCCTGGGTTCGAATCCCGGCCGGGCACATATTTTCATTTCCCGCACTTTGGTATTCCATCTAAACCTAGTACAGTGAAATCATAACTGATCACAAGTTGCGATTTATTTCATTCATTGAATGCTGTACCATGGTCAAAAATATATAATAATTGGAAGGTCAATATAGTTTATAATATTTATTTTAGTTTTTTTGTAAATTATAAATTAAGAAATAAAAATGGCAGAACGGATAATTATCCTTTAAAAATTGATGGGAAGTGAAGGCAAACATCGCTTTTGCTAACACTTATGCATCGTGGCCATACTTCCACTGTGTTTAGTTTCCTGCCTAACCATATTCTCAAAAATAATGAGACATTTTGACAAAGAATAGTGTAAAAAGTATGACTGCTACAAGTGTAACTGTAGTATTAGCTTCCTGCCTTATTACACACTCAAAAAACTGATACATGCATAGAAAAAAAAGCAGATTTTATGAGAAGGAATATATTTTCACCTGCAGCAATTAAACTTATTCTATTAGGTTCCTGCTGAACAAAATTGTAATGTATTCATACAAAATAACAAGTTATATTACGAAAGAAAGGAAAAGACTTCATAAATGACAATAGCTGCATCATGGCAACAAAATATATGCAAATTCCATGTACAAAACACAAAAAATGAAATACAACATTCTCATTGCTTGTCTGCACTTGGCTCAAGATTGATCATCCATTCTTACATCCCATCAATCATTGTTCCATTACTATCATTTACTCATCGCAAAAAAAAAGGAAAAAAATAAATAAAAATAAATAAATAAACAAACAAAATAAAATAAAATCGCTGGCACTACAAGTGCATCTTTGTTTATTTAAATGACTGATAAGTCAATAATGGAAGATGGCTAACAACTCGCTGCAATGAGGCTCGATGAACTGCTGATAGGCACGAAAATAGATAATCACATTGACACAACTTAAATTTTTGGCCATGGTCATTGTCAGACTAAGAAACACTCTGATTTTCCTTTGTTAAAATTTTGCTAAATGACTGATAAGTTTCACAGCTCCAAGGGAATGTATATTGTCACTTTTTAACATATAAAGTTTGTATTTTCACCCGAAAAAGTATGTTGTCTCCTTCAAAAAAATTGTTTTTTCCTCCTTAAAATGTTTTTAAATTTTTATTTATTTATTCCCCCCACCCCCTCTTGTCGGCTTAGCTGTGTATGGCATTTTCTTCATTTGACCTTAATTGTGTGTGGAAACTTGAAATGATTTTGAACAATGAACATGTCACACTTCATATTATGTCAAAACAGTACACAATGGTTTAGTTTACTTTGGTGACTGGATAATAAATTGCCATGGAGTGCCAATTTATAATCGACGACAAAGGTGTGTGTGTGTGTGTGTGTGTGTGTGTGTGTGTGTGTGTGTGTGTGTGTTCAGGTTACCTTCTATTCTTGTCATAAATTCTAATCCTTTGAAAATACTATAATTTTATATTACATTATGCTAATTGAAGGGAGTTAACTTTGTTGAGAGTGAGAGATATTTTGATATTCATCTTAATGTGCAAATTGCAGGATATTAAATTGGTATTTTTCTTTCTAGATCGTTGTTGCTGAAAGGTCTCCTCACATATAAAGAAAGTGGTGTTGATATCAGTGCAGGGGACTCACTTGTAAATCGAATAAAGTCATATGTCAAAAAGACCAACAGAACAGGTGTCTTGGGTTCCATTGGAGGATTTGGAGGTGTTTTCGACGTTCCTGCTACTGGTTACAGTGATCCTCTTCTTGTGTCCGGTACTGATGGAGTTGGCACAAAATTAAAGGTTAATATTAATTCCTGTGTTACTTGAACCATTTGGTGTAACAATAATTGCAGGGAATCAAGCATTTACTATTTAGAAAGGAGGGGGTGGGGCGGTGGGAGGAAGATCACCATGAGAAGAGGTGCGAGCAGCGGGCAGGAATATTTAACAGTAGATTGTGCCTGTCGGCTCTCATTGTTTTCTTAGGTTGGTGTGTAGTAATGTATATTAATTCACTCTGATGTTTCATCCAGAATTTCCATTATTTGATAGTATTTGGAAATTATATTAAGTCATTTTGTTGTTTGTCGTCACACATATAAGGTAGTTTTAATACAATTATCCATTGTCTTAAATATTTGAGAATTGTGACCTATCATCAGCAGTATTAGCAGTTTCAAGAAAAATCTCAGTTAATTGTTCTTTGTATGGTTTTTGTTAGCTGGGTTAGTTGACTGGATGACAAGAAAATTGTTTCTGCTATTAGGTATTACAGATTTAGTAACTTTGCTATTTTTCTAACTGTGAATAAAATAAAAGTTGCTATCGCCTTACATTGTTGTTTCTTTCCACAGAGAATACAGTATCTTTCTTAAGTGCTGAACATGGGGTGAGTTCTGGTTTCTTATCCCTGCATGTAGTGACAGTACCTTTTGCAGATTTTTTTGCGTTGATGTAATTGAAGTTCTGGCTGTCTCATAATTGAATCATCACTCTTTTTTTACAAAGTTTGCAGTAAGATGATAGTCTAGGAAGCACTCAATTCATGTTTTTCTTGAATTTCTTCCCATCTTCAGGTATTAACATGTAAGCATAAAAAAACTACAGCTACAGTTAAAACTGAAGTGAGTGTACTTAAAATCATGTGTGTTTGCTTGTGTGTACTTATTTATGTCATAGCATGACTGTAGTGTTGTTTTATCTTCTACCTTGGTTCTGCCTTTCCCCGCCCCCTATAGTGATTCAATTTTTTTAAAATAAATTGCGAAAGAAATTTTGCACTGAGAATATGTTTCTGTTATTTAGTGCGTATGAGTGGAAGTCAGAGTTATTGCATGATCATTATCGTACAATATGTTCCTGATGAAAGAAAGCATGTTTACACATTTATTTTCATCTTTTGATTTTACTGTCAGTGATACTAAATGACCAACCTCTTTTGAATAATTTATTTCATATCTCCTACAGAGTGCTCTTCAGATTAATTAAGTAAAACTGTGGTTTCTACATCAAAGATCTGTGGTTATTTAGCTGGATATTGAAACAAAATTCCAATTTAAATAATCACTTTATTGAGAATCAATCAGATGCATACAACAGTTGCACGCCGACCAAACTTCAATAGACATGGTATGGCATTCTTTGCACTCAGTCTTATTCAGCTAAATTATCCATTTCTTTATGTACATTGCGAACTAACATCTATGTTGGTAAACATATTTTAACAAATATCAGAGTACCTCCAGTCTTCTTACATTGTTCCCTTGAGAGATAAAGTATCTTCTGTCATCTAGTGTTTTGATAAAAATGCATCAATATTTTCAATATTACAGAAATGGTTTAATTCCAATATTTTATTCCTAATTATGTTTATTGTAAGTGTCTATAAGTACATCTCATTCCAAGTGATTTTTTTAGCAACTAACTCATGCCGTGGTTTATTGCCTTTTGAATGAATATCTCTTATCACAAAGATTGCTTTAATTTCTGGTATTATTCAAACCCTTACATTCAAAGACAGTCTTATTCCAGTTAAGCATATCTTTATATAATTAGGACATGATCAGTGATTAATTTCTGTCTATATAAATGGTCTGATATATATACGTAAAAAATAGATGAAGTACACTTACCAGGCGAAGGGGCACAGGCAGTGATAGCAACAAATAAACACACACACACACACACACACACACACACACACACAAACGCAAGCTTTCACAGCCTAGCTGTTTCGTCAGGCAGAAGGGAAGGAGAGGGAAAAGGAAATGATGAGGGTTTTAAGGGAGTGGATAAGGAGTCATTCCAATTCTGGGACAGGAAAGACTTACCTTGGGGGGAAAAAAGGAGGGTAAACACACACACACACACACACACACACACACACACACACACACACACACACACAAACATTTACACAGACGCAAGTACACTTAGGCAGACATACTGTAGAACTGTTGAGTGAGATGCAATATGCAGCTGTTTGCTGCTGCTGATGGTGGTGGTGGTGGTGGTGGTGGTGGTGGTGGTGGTGATGCTGTGGTGTACAGGAAGGTGTCATCATTGAATGGCTATAATAGGCTGCAGAATGATTTGGACCAATTTCTAGGTCATATGCGGAATGGCAGCTAGCTGTAAATGTTGACAAATGTAAGTTGATGCAGATGAGTAGGAGAAACAACCCCAAAATGTTTGAATTTAGCCTTAGTAGTGTGCTAATGATGGAGTTATGCCAATAAAATATCTATGGTGTAACACTGCACAGCAATAAGGATGGAATGAGCATGTAAAGACAGTCATGGAGAACTCAGATGGTCGACTTTCGTTTATTGGGAGAATTCTGGGAAGAAGTTATTTGTCTGTAAAGAAGACTGCATATAAAATGCTTGTGCAACCCCATCTTGAGTATTGTTAGTGTTTGAGATCCCCACCAGATCATGTCACACACATCTACATACTTACTTCGCAAGCCACTCAAAGATGGAACTCAAACTGTTCCATAACCTTCACATCAAGCATATTTATATCAATAATGGCACAATTTGCATATCTTTATTTTAAAATCTTTTTTTATGCCTGAACTATAAATTAGGTCATGACTGTATGGTGTGGTAGTATCAGTTGTGTTTTATTATTATTATTATTTATTATTATTATTATTATTATTTCATAGAAAATCCTTTAGAGCTTTTAAAAAGACACAATGGAGCCCATAATGCATACTCTAAAGTCATTTTCTTGCTTAGTTTTTATGTGAATGCTGGTGCCTGCCTCAAGTTTAGTGCCAGCTTCGGTTTTGACCATATTACACACGTCTGTCCTTATAGTTTTTTTCATGAAACATATTAGTTTTCTGCCACGATTATCTATTTTAAAAAGCACCATGCTCTTTTTATCTGATGTTGACTGTTTGTCAGCATTATTTTCATTATTACCATTCTTTTTCAGTGCTTTTTCTCATTACTTGATCATTTTATTTTCATCACTAATGGACAATTGATTACTTTTCTCTTGTGTCAGTTCACTTGATATTCTGCTTCATCTATAGTTCCCAGTTTTCATTCTTGGGTATCTTGATTTTGCTTTGGAAGCTGCTGACTAAGAACTATAAGATCAACACTGATTTTCTTAAATTAGATAATTTATTACAATTATTGAAAATTCCCTTTTTAACCACACTCAAAACTAACATTTTGTTGTACTGCAATAACACACATTTTCATTTGTGGTCATCTTGCCACTAAAAAGGAATAGGGCTTTATACCAAAACTGTTCTCTTCTCCAGAGATTAGCTGTAGCAACAACAATTTTATTTCAGGCAGTTTTGTTGCCTATCTACAGTTTAGTTTGGGAGCTTTAAATATCTCAGTAGCTTCTTGAGAGGGCAGGGATGCCAAATGGAGAGTTCAGAGCTACTGTGCTATGTTTATCTAGGAGAAGAAAAAATTGTAAGAAAATGCCAATATTGATTACCAGTTGAGTATAATCTGGAATAATTGGTAACTTGAACTGATATGTTAGTTGAAGGTGAAAAAAATGCTTTTATTTAGCAGTTTACATAATCCAACAATGGTAAGTCCAGGTTGGAATTCAAAAGTATACTTCTGGGATCTGAAATTATCCACGCTACAACCTACAATAACCCCCTTTTCCCCATATCCAATAGTTCTTATCCTACACACACAACTCTCCCATTCTTTGTTCTTGTGTGTGCGAGTGTGGGGGGGAGGAGGGGGGGGGACATGAATGCTCTATAGGGTCATGCTGCATCCATCCCCACCACTGTCTTGCAACCTTTATGCCCACCCCCTCTCCTCCTATCACTTTACCATAGAGCATGATTTGGCATGCGGCAGCTGGAGATGACTGTGTGTCTGTGATGTATGAGTGATGTCTTTTCTGCCAAAAGTTGATGGCCGAAAGCTAGAATTCAATGAGTAGGAATTTCTTTTCTATGTGGCTGTTGTAGCTCAACATACACCTTTTCAGTGAGTTGTAAACTGTTCTCATTATATTGGTTGCAGTTAACATAAGAAAAACTTGAGAGGATGCATCATTGGACTGCTGACAAATGAATTTTAACTGTACCACCTTCTCAGATTATTATTATTATTATTATTATTATTATTATTATTATTCTAAATGTCTCCTATACCTTTATAGAAGTTTTGTATTTAACACCTGCATATGTTCAGTTCCATTTTCAAGTATCTATGTTACAATTGTTACTGTTTAGCAAGAAATCTTCTTCATATTTTGTGTTAGTGTGTTACACTGCTTAATATTAATACACGATTCACCACTATGTGTGCAGGTTGCTCAGCAGTGTGGAATCCACTCAACAGTTGGTATTGATCTGGTTGCAATGTGTGTAAATGACATCCTTGCTCAAGGAGCAGAACCACTTTTCTTTCTGGACTATTTTGCTACTGGTAACCTGGATGTTGAGATAGCTTCGCAAGTGGTTTCTGGTGTAGCTGAAGGTTGTCACCTTGCAAATTGTGCTCTCATAGGTAACTAAAGAAAGTCATTATTTCAAATGCAGACATTTCAAAGGATTTAAGACTGTTATTACACAATAGTCAGTTATATTTATCTTATTGCTAAAATGGAATGTACCTGTAAAATTTGTTATTTAAGCCTGCAGCAAGTTTTAGTAGCATTTTCATTGATCATAAAGTCTCGTGTTTTGTTTGATGTGGCTATATTCATCTTTAAAAGTATCCGGGGATCAAAACATAAAGTATGTTAGAAGTAAGAAGAGGAATATAACACAGCATAAGAACTTAGATTTTATAATCAAAGTTCATTATTGATTTTTATGTACAATGCTCATTCTGATGAATATACATACCTGCCAACTTTTACGGTTTATCCGTAAAATTTACGGAATTTGCGGCATTTTACGGTTTTACGGATGGTCGGTGTTATTTTACAACTTGCACAAAAAACTGAAACGTTAATGTTCGATAATCACACCACATATATTCAATCGATTGTTTGTGTGGGTCAAAGATACGTCTACGATAGTCGAAAATTTATTCATTGATCTGATTGGTAGTTTTAACTCTGATGTTCGTGATGCCGTGTTCTGTGGTGACGGCATTGGAATTGAATTTAAAGGCGGGATAACAGTTCTCAAGTTTTATGTGAATCTCAGGTGTCGACAGGCTCTGCTCTGCAAATTCAAAGAAGTCCTGATGAGTCAGTTATTGGCATTCAGAACTATCTACATTATCGATTTCCAGGATACAGATAAATATCATTTCTTTCCATCAATGAGGAAGTACCGCCTGTGACTAAATGTTCAAATGTTTGTATAGCTTATGGGACTTAACTACTGGGTCATCAGTCCCTAAACTTACAAACTACTTATGAACTAGCTAATCCTAAGGACGGCGCAAATATCCATGCCCGAGGGGGGATTCGAACCCCCGACCGTAGTGACCATGCAGACCGTGACTGGAGCGCCTCAGTCCCCTTGGCTACCTCAGCCGGCTGTGACTAAATAATTACGTTTGCACTCAGGGTGAGACAAAATTGAAGATGCACAAATTTCTTCCATTCCTTCTTTCTTGGTAAAGATTTCCTTTTATGCAAGAGAGGAAATTAGGCTATAGTCAAACTAGCATATCATTTGCAGTGTGCGTTATTATTTCTTGCCTGTAAACAAGTTTTATTGTGTAAAACCTTTTTCAGCTATATCATATCTGCTTAATTTATCAAGGAAGTCCGGTTTTGTATGCTCTAAACGAATATTCACCGTGCCTAGTGCTATTTAACGTGGATTTCTTCTTGATTGTTATGTCCGCTTGAACAATGGCCTATGAAGTATGTAGATACGATTACATTATTGTGTTTTGTAACCCTGAAAAATCATTATTTTCGTCAAGCCGGACTGTGTGGAAACTATTTCCCAGATTTTTTGCGGCACGTGAGTTTTACTGAAAGCTCTTTTCAAAAGTTGGCAGGTATGAATATATCATCTTCAGAGTTGATGGTGTTTATTGTAGAGCAGTGTTTTACAACTTCTGGGTTGTGACCCCCAAGGGCCTCACAAAGTCTCGCTTTGCTGGGCGTGTCGTCGCCACAGGAGGAAGTACTTGTACCATACAACAACCAGTCAGGAGCAAGCCTGAATACTAGGGCTCCAAAATGCAAAAACATGTACCTAAGAAAATTGAAATGCATTTTATATTAAAACTACGTGATTCCTTGTTGATCATCAGTTCTCAGTTGAATAGGACAAAGATTGTTTTATAATAAATATACCAGATTAACAATGAATAAACGATAGTCCCGTAAACTATTTTAAGGTACCAGCGACAGCAAAATTTACCAATACAATAAATAATTTTCGGAAATTTGACTATATAGTGGTACCTTATTTAATGATCATAATTCGCTTCTGAGCTTTACCTGCAATGCAAAACTTCGTAATGCAACATATACTTTTCTGTCAGAATTCACAGAATAATTGAATGTATTCCATTCAGAAAGATGGACTAAAATTTATCCTATAATATATAATACAGCATTTTTTTCTTTTTGCAAAATTAAATTCATTGCCTTTGAAAATACACACTTAGTTGTTTTATGGTATGAAGGGGGGGGGGGGGGGGAGGGGGTCAGTATCCAAAAAGGTTGGAAAACACTGTTGTAGAGGATTGATATAAAATTTGAACATTCCCACAAATATTTCAAAATATGTTATTGTATCTCACAATCTCTCTTCCTTTACCAACTGTTACATATTAAAATCCCCAGAGGTCTCGTATAGTAGACAAAGTGGATTCAGAAGAAGAAATACTTGTTTTGAAATCATATAAGGGTGGTTTTCAGATAATGGGTCAAAACATGTACCGTCAAACAGGGAGATTTCGGTATGGTGTGATTTCAGACACAAATTGAATTTTCTTTTATTCTACTTTCTTTCTGTTTGATTTTAGTGACTTTTAACATATTTTATGGACATCCATCATTAAAATGGGATAAGGACTGAGATAAGGAATTTTATTTATTAAAGGCTTTCCTATACATTAATTTGCCACACTTAATATCTCGAACTGCTTTATTTAAAATTCCTGGGTCATAATTACACCGATCTTTAACATCTTTCTTACTCGTCATTGTCCATAATCACCCCACAAAGTACACAATTTGGAAAAAACCTCCATTACTATGAAACTTGGCCGGCCACGGTGGCCAAGGGGACTGCGGCGCGTCATCATGGTCTGCACGGCCACTAGGGTTGGGGGTTCGAATCCCCCCTTGGGCATGGATATTTGTGCCGTTCTTAGTGTTAGCTAGTTCATAAGTAGTTTGTAAGTTTAGGGACTGATGACCCCGTAGTTAAGTCCCATAAGCTATACAAACATTTGAACATTTGAACTATGAAACTTTACACAAAACTCATGACAAACTGGTACAAAACTTCTCACAGTGGCACAGACCACTGATCTCGTTGGCAACTGACACTAACAATACTTTTCCGCCAGCCATAACAACACACTTTCTGCTCCATAACACAGTGAGAACTTTAGACAATGACATTGTCTGATTATCGCATCAGTAAACAATTGATCCAAATGCGGGAACATGGGACGCAGTAATTATAGGCTTGTGCTTAAAATAAGCAGCGTGTGGAGGTGGAAATTAGCGCTAATTCGTTGCTATGCAGGGGTAAAGAGAAGATAAACCATATCATCCTAAATCGCCCCGTTTCACGATACAAGTAAAATTTTGAAAAAAAAAATGCAATTTTTTCTTATATTCACCTTTCTGTTAAATAAAATAGGTTTAAAAACATTGATATTTCCGAACCAATTTTTAACAAATTTTTAAGGCTAAATTATCATTTTTGTAACTGCCGTGATATACATTACTCACTATTTGTAAAAGTATAAAACATTGATATTTACCTTATCCATTGTGTTTTGTGCAGTATTTCTGCACTAAAAGCATGAAAGATAAATACAAATACAATTTAGCAGTTTATTTTGACAATACTGAAAGAAATTCCACTGGCGATCGATTTGCTATTTAAAATAGTGGCTCTTAAATGGCTTGCTGTATTCTGTTGAGATCGTGAATCGAATATACAAAAACTATTGTGGGAAGTTTGACGTTAATACAGTGCGTACTTTTGTCTCTCAATTCTGTAATGTGCTTTATAAATTAAATATTAGCAGCTGTAACTGGATACACTTGTGTATCACATACTCTCATTACCTGTCTTCCGTAAAATAGTAACTTTGATTTAGCATGAGTGCAGAAAAAACAAACATCTGAAACACATTTCACATTTTCGTTAAGTCTCATTACTGTTATGCCTTTAAAGGTGTTTGTTTTTGAGATGATAAAATACATAACAGTAATGATAATAGACCTAACTTCCCCATTTATTAATAATGTAATTCATTGTCATAAAAATGTAACAATTTCCGTGAACCCATGAGTTTGTATCATGTGTAATTTAATAACATCTTTGTAAGTGGCATATCTGTGAAGAAATGTTAGCATCATTCAGTTGTTACCTGATGATGGCCTAAGAAACTGAAAGGCAGTTTGTAACAAAATAAATAATTTTTGAGAACATCAGGAATTTTTCCTTTTTCATAGTATTATCATATTATGTCAAGCACCGACAGAAAATTCAATTAATGTTAAAATATATTCCATTATATTTGCCTCTGGTTTACTAGTATGAACTGTAAACCAAGTTTACCGTAATTTGTCCTCAAATTTTCATTTTTATTGGGTAAATATCCACCAAACAGTTTCAATACTAAACTTTTATGTCCAGAATATGTAAATGTAGTGTATGCTGAAAATAATAACTGTCATTTATGTGTTTAGTTTGAAAACATAGATACCGCAACTAGTTTTATGCACATTACGTAAATGAGGATTTTTTTTTTATGTTTTTGTTAAGAAAACATTGTTTAAGGAAACTGGTTACTTAACACCTTGCATGTTTTTCTTAATACAAGGGAACATTTTAATGATTAATTTTCATCAATAATTGAAAGGAAAGTAACTATAAAAACATTAATTAGTAATCTTGTTTTGACACGTAAGAAAATCACCCATAAATATATCAGATCAACTTTTTTATTTTAATTATAAAACAAGTCAAATTGCTGAAATCAGGAATGCTACCAGGTACAGAATCCAGTTTTTGCTTCTTTTTTTAATAAATATGTTTTAACAATGCATTGGTTATTGTTGACAGGTGGTGAAACAGCTGAAATGCCAGGGCTTTATGCTGAAGGTGATTATGACCTGGCAGGTTTTGCTGTTGGAGCAGTTGAACGAAAAAAGTTGTTGCCAGTGACGGAGTCCATTAATCCTGGTGACATTGTTCTTGGCTTGTCATCCAGTGGAATTCACAGCAATGGATTCAGTCTTGTGAGGAAGGTTGTTGAAAGATTTGGTGTGCAGTATAGCAGTAAAGCACCATTCAGCAAAACAGGAAGGAGTTACGGTATGTTTGTTGGTGAAATATGAAGTCCCATGCTTGCTTGCATCATCCCAATAGTCCAACACGACCTCCAATCCTTCCTGAAATCCATCTCCAGTGGTGTGTGGTATGCTTGCTGACTGGGCCTGATTTGGCGTAGTGGTATGTAAGTAACATCAACTGTAGTGCATCAGCCACGGCACTTCTCCAACATCTTCTCCTATACATGCTGTCTACCAGATCCAGGGTAGCTTTCTCTGTTCACAATAGCAGGTGGTTAGATCTTTCAGTTGAGTGTGTGGTGAGGCAGCAGTCCCTGGTTCACAATCAACAATGTAGTCGCTGTGTCTATGACAATATTCAACTCTTCAGCTGTGGCTGACCAATAATGATTATGATGTCAATTATTGCTCTAGGCTGGGTGGAACAGCCAGTGTAGTCTGACTATGACAATTTGATGATGAGAATGGGTGGTCTAGCATGGGCAGTTTTCATGCTTGATCTGTTGTTATTTTTAGGCGGGCTGGCTGCTATGTCATCTTACTACCAAATCCGAGAGGGCGGGGGTGGGGGGGTGCAACATCCAAAACATTCATTTTCATTGATTGTGTAACTTCCTGTCCTTCCATGGATGATGTTATGCATGTACATAGTGTATATTTTCAGTTAGACGTAAAGAGGTGAAATGAAGACAAAGCAAATAGCAACAACAATGGTTTTTCAGAGTCACAGTGTTTTATGAACAATATCATAGAGTGTATCAAAATAAAATTCACTTTGAGCATAGACTTACTGACCAGTTCTTAGCTTGAGGAGGAAAATTCTCAGTACTGCAGTAGTTACTATAAAACATACTAGAAAATGATTGGTTCCTATATTGGGGAGAAGAGGAAGTATATTGGGGAAGGTTGAAACAGAATGTTCAATCACCCACAGGTTCATGCTTGGTACAAGGGATGGATAAAAAGTGACGATACATATTATTTTTATCCAAATAATTTGACTGACAAAAGTACCTAGTTGCAAATCTTGAAGGGATTCTTCCGTGTATTTATGAACTCAAATGTCCAGAAGGTGTTATATACCATCTGTGTAGATAGTATATGACCCCTTCTGGACTTTGGGAAAGGGTCATACATAATGGTGGTGATTACATTCAAGAGTGTAATTATAAGTACCTCTGTCAATAAAACCATTTCAAAGAAGGAAAACAAGATCTCATTACTTTTTATCCTTGATATTTGGTAGGTCACTTGTGCACAACCTAAATAAAAGACTATAGAATATTTAAGCTCAAAATTCCCACCTCCACCCCCACACAATTTTGGAGAAAATCACACACGTTTCGATTTATCGACCCACCAACAAACCAACCAAATTTGAAGCAGCCTACACACATTCCAACCAAATACATGTAACAATTGCAGTGCTTTCCTGTTCTCTGGTGTCTGTTTCTCAAACCGTTTTTGTTTTTGCGTGTTGCAGGCAGGGAATTGGCCGGGTAGCACAACACATGCACAATTTATTGGGTGGAGTGGGGGGGGGGTCGGATGTTAGACGGCCAGGCCTGACCAACCACTCGACAAGCAAAGTTGCTTGGGAACCTCCTCCACCCGTCCAATTTATCAGACTGCTGATAAATTAGTCCCGTCAAATCGGAATGTGTGTAGGGGCCTATAAGCTCATGACAAAGGAACCATTGAAAATTGACATAGTTGAGAGATATTGGAAATTAATTTTTTTATCAACATATATATGGGGTCTATTCTATGAATAGACTGGGTGCAGAAGAAGAGGACACAGAAGATAGACACACGTGGAGAAATATAGTGAATAATTAGTGTAAAACCTTACGTACTATGTGTATTCATTTCTGGACGTATTAGTATGTTGGAGGTAAACCTCTGTAATGAGGATAATCTCAATAATAATAAAATAATAAATGGGGTCTGCAAATGCATATTTTCTTAGAAATTGAGAAATAAAATTTTTATAGCTGCTTCTTATGCATCCATTGTATGACAATTTCTGAGTAAGAGTGCTATGAATTTGTCATGAGGGACCACAGCCAGTTGTGGTATAGAACTTTATTTTGAGGCTTCATAACTACAATATGCTTCTGGAAACCAAATGAGAATTGCTCAACTATGTAAATGCAGTAATGGTTTAGAGCATAATTTGTGTTCACCTGTCAGATTAAATTTTTTAGGTGACATTATAGTGGGACACATTAATTCCTGAAAGGAAATTTATTAAATGTAAACAATTTCTGTTTTCTGCAAAATCTTCTGAAGAAACAGCAATATGTTGTGCAAAGTTTACATTAGTTGGATTTTATTTCTGCCTCCAGTTTATTTTCTTCAAATTTCATATGACAAGTAATATGCATGTACTGTATATCCTTGAGTAATCCGTGCACCCCCAAATTTTGACAAAGGGAGGGGGGTGGGGAACTGTGCAGATCAGGAGTCAGCTTTGAACAAGCATGTGAGAGCAGCCATTTTGGGATGTCACATCTATTAAATTTCAAAATAACACATAAATATGAAAACAAATGATGCTGCACTGATGAGAGAGAGAGAGAGAGAGAGAGAGAGAGAGAGAGAGAGAGAGAGAGAGAGAGAGAGAGAGAGAGAGAGAGAGAGAGAGAGAGAGAGGCGTGCAGGGTGGTTGTATCCAGCGCATGCGAATCTCACACCAACCCCATAAAATTATCATATTTTACCTACTAAATCTCATACAAACTGAAAAAGTATTTCAATTGTGACATATATGTAAAGTACTCACAGTAACACACACTTAAGTGAACGGTTATAGAATCTGAACCATTAATAAATAAATGGAGCCAAGACTGGTATTACACGGTCATATATATTTGTAAAAGTCGATATTTCATGTTTTTACATCAAAGATATTTAATAGTGTAATAGAGAGTTTTGACATACATGTATATTTCATCAAAGAAATATCATCAAATGTAGAGCCTCGCTGTATATTTGACTTCTCTCCACTGCAATGCAGAATGTATCCACTGTGAGCGCTAGCATCACTGTTGCTAATCAACGTGTGCGTGTGTTTCAACATAGCTGCAACACTGTGCTGTATTAGCGTTTAAACCCAGTAGCAAGAAATCGCTATCACCCTTTCTTCTCCAGATATAGTCTTTTATCACATGCCGATACTGGTGTGGGTAACCAAATAATACCCAACTTAATTAGATAACGTACTTTATTACTCAGAAAGTTGGTACCACAAACTAGTCATTCTTACATCAACAATGCAACTGGTCATATGTGCCAGCCGCACTGGCAAAGAAACTGCCAGAAAGATACACTACTCAGCCACGTTTTTGACCAGCTAAGGCAGCGCACAATAAAAAGTTATTTCATCCGCTATCTTGTAATATGACATCCATAATACCCCTTTTTAACACTATGATGAAGATTTATGTCTGAGAAATATTAAGAATATTTGATAATATTTGTTTCTCAAAGATTTGATCAAAAATATTATCGTGTAATATTTGCCTAAAGGGATATGTTTTTTAAAGCGGAGTAATACCTGCCTAGTGTGTTTTGTTGTTGCAGATGGAATAATACCAATCTAAATTCGAGTAATCCGCGCACCCCAGTTTTTTGTTCATAAATTCGGGAAAAAATATGTGCCGATTACTCGAGTATATATGGTAATTATTTGAAGGAAACTGAGGATGTGTAATTGGGTGAGTGAAGCAGATGATGTAAGTTGTCCAAAATAAAAAATTTACTTTCATACTAATTGAAGTTGTTTGTGGAAGTTATAGATTTCTGTGTTTAATTTCTGTATATTTTACTTACCAAACAATTTATACACAGAAAAACTGAAAAATTAAAAAAATGCAGATAACATTTGAAAATCAAACACCTCTCCAGCCAGAAGCCTTTCTCACTAAGCCAGTGGCACTGTAGGACAACATTTACCCTATGGATACATCATTGCTAGGCAAAAGTTTTTCTTGAATTCGAGGAAAGTCTGTCTCTGTGGGCCCAATTTAAGCTCAGCCCCCTATAAAGTGCACTTCTGTCAGGTTTACAGTGTGGACATTTTCATGTGCAGCTAAGCCCACCATTAGACTATCATATTTCTTTGTTAAAATTGATATGTCAGATATTTATGCCAAAGAAACTTGATACTGTAATTGGGAATTACAACATATCTTGTCCTTTATTAAAGAAATATTATTAAATCTAGGGTCTCACTTTAGATTTGATCATAAATGTTGTTTGTCTTCTGTTCACTACAATGTGAAGTATAATTGCTTTGAGCACTAGCATCACTGCAGTTATTTGACTGCTGTGTATTTGCAAACACAGCTGCAAAGTGTAGTTGTTGTGTTCAGTCAACCACAAAATTAGTAGAATTGTATTAAGCAGTCAAGGAATTGTATAATGAGAGATATTCGGATAATAAAAATAGATTAACAAGATTGGAAAGGTGTAAGAAAATGGAGGTTATTAGCAGTGAAATATGGTCCAGTTGTACGGCAGATGACATAGAGAAGAAAATTAATTTTTGTAATCAGAGTGCCTCGTATTAAACAACGTCTTGTCTAGCTCGAGCATTTGTATAAATTTTGTAGTTGATGGAACCCTAATTGTATTTTATTTATTTACAAAGTTTATGCCCACAGTGGAACATAATCATTATACAATTACTAAAAATATTTCTTAATACCCATGTAGTGCACTAAACGTTTATTTAGTTTCAGATATTCATCCTTCACTGTGTTATAAATTGGCTCACAAATTTCAGAAGTTATTTTGCTTAATGAAGACTGTGGTATTAGAGTACTGTCCTGGAAGCTAGACTAGATATGCCTAATGCAAGAAACCACAGTGTCGCCATAACCCTGTCTTCTGCAGATATAGCATTTTTCATGCATGTAATCAGCATTATAATGTGAGGAGTCAATTTACTGAGTAAATACTGAAACAGTGTAGCATCCATACTCAATATTACTTGACATCCTCCACTTGCAGCCCCACAACAAATTTTTCTGAATGCTTTTGTTGTCACAAAGTGAAACCCACATTTTCACCTAAGTATGTTTTCTTTATTTCTCTGCTTGTCTTCATTCAAATGTACATAAAATGTAATTGTAGTTGTAGCAGCTGTAATGTATAATGAATGTTCATTGTTCGCCATCTTGAAATATGACGTAAAATAAGACAACAGTGTAATGACCCATTTTAATGCCATATCAAAGATCTATGTCAAAAAAGGGCACAGCAAATTTCCTTACCTATCCTTAACAAATACAATCTCGCCCCCCCCCCCCCCGCTCATCATTTCACTATTATAAATAATTTTATACATTTTGAGTGAAATATTTGCCAATGTGGGTCACTTGTTTACAATATTTGGTAGAAAGAGAATTTGACAGACATGTTTGACAAATTTCATTCGAATCCTTGTTGCACAGTTGCTGACCTTGTAATATTTGGTGTTAAACATTCAAATGTTTAATGATAATTGCTTTACTATACAGAACTGGTAGCAAGATATGACGTTGTAATGAAGAACATTGTTTGATAATAGGTGAAGAATTCTTAACGCCAACAAAAATATATGTGAGGAGTTTGCTGAAAGTACTACAAAGCGGAAAAGTCAAAGCTCTGGCTCACATAACAGGTGGTGGGCTCATTGAAAATATACCTCGTGCCTTGCCTGATGGTACTGGAGTGAGACTTGATGCTGCCTCTTGGGAAATACCTCCTGTCTTTGGCTGGATAGCAGCAGCAGGTATGCAGTGCTTTTAATTCTTATTTTACAATTAAAAAGAAATGTATTTGCATATATAGTGCTCTGTAACATCTTTAAAAACTGTTATTTTCTTAATTATAAATGAGGTGTACCTCTATCTTCAAATTATAAATCCAGCTTGTTGATGAAATTAGTTGATATACTATGCTTTTTATGTATTCATTGGGTGCTTCTTACATTACTTATGATGATTGAGTTCTGGGATAATTTTTGTGGGCTTAATTTGAACTTTATATTTGTCAGTCACTGTTGGGAAAATATCTCACCCAGTTTTAAACATTCATGTTCCTACAGTGTAATTTATAATATAATTATGTACCCACAGTAGGATGGTATATTGGTATCTTTTAGCCACTTGACATTCTATTTTTCCATTCATGTGGATACCTGCTCAAATCCCCTCCCCCCTCCCCGCCCAACTGGTTGGTAGTTTGGTTGGGGCAGGAGAAACAAACAGCTAAGTTCATCTGTCTCCCAGTGGGGAGGGAAAGCAGTGAGGATAGGAAAGGAGAGGAAGGGAAAGGAAATGCTGCTCAAGGAGGAAAGAAGAAAACTGTTCGAGCTTGGGACCCCATGCTCGCCACACATGTACTCGTGAAAGAACAGCGTTCCCCCACCCCCCACTCCCCTCCCGGCTTTTCATATTCTTGCACTATGTAACAAAGCATCTTGCAGCTCCTCTGTTTACTTTCTTACTTGCCATTCAACTACTTATTTTGTTGCTCTCTCACAAGAAACCTCTTGAGTGTCAAGTCATGAGTTCAGTCTCTAGTAAGGTGTGATAATAATTGACAGATAAACTATTAGCTACCAATGTCCCAGGGCAACAGGAGGAGTGACTGGGAGATGCAGAAATAAACCTTCTACAGGATGTAGGCACTAAAATTCATATTGTCAACACCCAAGAAATGGGGCATAGCAGCTTTCAGATAATTACAAAACGACATGTTGACCATAGCTGTTTATTAATACTCAATGCTACCGGTTTCGGTTTTGTACCATTGTCAAGCGTTAGCAGAGATTAGCTAATAGCTTAACATGTCGGAATATAAAAATACAAAATTATACCACAAGTATTCGTTGTCATTGTTCAAGTTATTGTCACAGTAGCTGACTGCTATAGAATGAAGGATACATTGATGAGTATGACTTCATACTCATCAATACTCATCAATGTATCCTTCATTCTATAGCAGTCAGCTACTGTGACAATAACTTGAACAATGACAACAAATACTTGTGGTATAATTTTGTATTTTTATATTCCGACATGTTAAGCTATTAGCTAATCTCTGCTAACGCTTGACAATGGTACAAAACCGAAACCGGTAGCATTGAGTATTAATAAACAGCTATGGTCAACATGTCGTTTTGTAACCCAAGAAATGGTTGAAACAAACACTGCACTTACACCATGAACACCTAACAAAAATTCATGTGTGACAGCTTTCACCAAGGGTTGCACCATCAAAATCAGAGGCAAACTCCTTGGAAGCTACAAACCACAAAGGACATTCATCTAGGTATCCGCTGTGAAAGTATGTATGTAGAATAATATTGGTATAATGAGATTATGAGACCTGATGAAATTTGACATGCGACCACATGTGAAACAGTCTAGCATGGAACATATAATGCAAGGCATAGCTGTATGCCAACAGTTTCCATTAGTCCTGCACAGTTTGTAACTCACTCCCAATGAATTCGCTTTTGATCCCAGTGGTGTGAATATTTGTGGCAAGCATTTTTCATTTGATGTTCATGGTGCAATGTAATAGTTTGTTTTGAACATTTCTTGGATGTTGAAATGTCCCTTTTGTGAAGTATAATATATACATCACATATAAAGTGGAACTCTGCACTTTTGCACTGTCTAAATATTCACTTCCTGTAACACTCCTGATGAACATAGTGAGTCATTATAGTCCAATCAGAATTACTCGCTAGTTGACAGCACTACATTGTTGCCACATGGGTAGCGAGCTACAGCTTGGCTGTACACAATGCACAAACATAGTGGATTACTTCAGAAATGCTGTTAATAGTATTTTATAATGTGGTGCGGTTTCGTAAGAGGCCCTGAAGATTTAATGACAAAAATCTGTCGCTAGCTAATTTGAGTGATCAGTGTCTGAACAGCAGCAGAAGATCCGTTTTGCATCTCTCAGTTTAATTCAGTGTTGTAACTAACCACAGTTCACATGATGATGGCGACATGTATGCTCACCGAAATATTGCGCCCGTTGGACACTGTAGACCGGCAATACACCCTTGGATATTTTGATTATCAAATACGCTGGGAGAAACTCAAGAATCACATCATACACCTTTACGGGGAGCTGTCACCACCCTTCACAGAGGAATGGGGTACTTAAAACTCTAGTACATAGTGTGCGCCATATCTCCGACGCAGAGAGTCTACCCCAGGAATTGGAACACCTGAGAACTGTATTCTGAAAAAATGGGTACTCAGAGTGGCAGATTCAGCGGGCTCTCCACCTAACCACTACAGCACAACCTGTGGAAATGGATGAAAACACGAGGGAGGATGTAGGCAATGTGTTAATTCCATATACCGGCGCACTCTCGGCGAAGGTCGCCCGCATTTTGAAAAAACACCAGGTTGTAACTGTCTTTTGTCCGCCGAATAAAATTCGTGCACTGGTGGGGAGCGCCAAAGATGATCTCGGTTTGAGGAAGGCCGGCGTGTACCAGATTCCGTGTCAGTGTGGCAAGTCATATATTGGACAGACGATTGATGCATTGAACACCAGAGGTACACACAATTGATGTATCCGAGCAAGTCTGCGGTCGCTGAACATTGTTTGTCGGAGAATCATGCGATGGATTATGAATGCACTAGGATTCTGGTACAGACGTCGAGATACTGGGACTGCGTCGTTAGAGAGGCCATTGAAATTCACACAAGTGACGACCTCATAAACCAAAACTGTGGCTATAATCTTAGCAAAGCTTGGGAACCAGCGATTGAGTTAATTAAGAGTAAATCTAGCAAACGTAACGAAGTGATGACTACGGCGGACAGAACCCTCACATTGACGTCATCTCAGACGCCGTCACAATCGGTTCCACTGCGAGACCGCAGCATAGGGCGCGGACCACGGAGGGGTCGCTCCACGGGCTGAGGGTATTTAAATCGCCCGCTACCGGGCTAGAACCCAGTTCCTTTCGAGCCGCCGTAGCGTACGGAATTCCGTGCTGGCGCGTTTCCAGGAGCTCAGTCCATCAGTTCACCTGATTATGGGGACATGTTTGATCGCTGAAATATTGTGCCCATTGGACACTATAGACCAGCAGTACACCCGTGGATATTTTGACTATCAAATACGCCGGGAGAAACTCAAGAATGAAATAATGATTTTCACCTCCAGCAGAACTGAAATCATGATTTCTTCATTCATGGCAAATAAATCTTATGCCTATGATGAAACTGAAATAGAAACATTCAAGATAAGTGCTAAAAGCAAATTGTAAATTCTTGCTAACCTGAAAATATCCAACACTGGCTAGTGTTTACATGAGCTTCAGTGTTACGTATCAATCAGCAGTCCTGCTTCGCACTTAATTGCAGGTTACTAATGACACAGACAGATTCCAATAGAGAAAAAATCATAGGAGGAAAAATAAGAGTGAATAAAAAAAGTCAGTACTACAATGAAACATACTTAAACAATTCAGTTAAGTTAATAAATACAACCGTCAAAGTAAATTTGATTTAGGAATTAGAATAATTGCACATGGCGGTGTTCAAATGTAAAAACTTCTGCACGGGAAGCTATGACCTTATGACTGCATTCAGTTGTCATGTCCTCAATCGTTTATAATTTACAGTATATATCTAGTAACAACCCTGAATTATAGCCTTCATATGAATCTTCTCAAAATGTAAGTTGATATCTGTGATATAATACTTGTATATGTGCATTAAATCACGGCTTCTATGAAAGAATTCAGTAGTGTATGCTTAGTGTTGTGCATTAGTATGTATTTATAAGGTTGTCATTAAGTGACAAAATAAGAAATAAAAAGGACACTCCTATTAATCGTCAAAAAAGAAAATCAAGAAAGAGAGCTGGGTTTTGTGGCAGTTTGGCAATGGGGAACGGTTCATGAGTGATATTGAGCATTCTGATTGGAGGAAAGCAACTTCTGGTTGTAATTTGCCAACTAGCAAGTAATTTTAATCATAATGTAGTAGCTAATATCCTGTCATAATTATTAATACAACACATGAGCCTTATTAGACATTGAATGTGTGACCTTGCATTCCAAGTGTTTCTTGTCAGATGTAAAAAGTGTATCAAAATAAAGTTTCTATATGAAGAACCCTGTGCTTGTGCAACAAATCATAGGAAGTGGGGGGAAGTTGTATGTTCATGGATTGCTAGGCCTTTAGGAATTCCTTGATAAGTAGCACTTCATAGGAGTGGACAGCACACTGTGTTTTTGTGTGGGGGGGGGGGGGGGGGAGGGGGGGGTGTGCGCAACAATTTTACAATGAGAGGCAAAAAAGATTGCCTGTTCCAAATAATTTAGAATCCAAGAACAGAGCATTGCATATGTCCAAGTTCAGAAGTGCCAGTGTTGCCAATTCTAGCACTTAGCTAAAGCTAATTTGTGTGTACATTGTCAAATAGGAGTATTATAATAGTTTGGATACAGTATATTGGGAGATTCATTGCAATTTATTTTTAAAATCATTCAAGCAGGTGGAAATAGTGAAATATAAGAACTTGACATCGGTAAAATTGCTACAACATCATGGACTTCACATCTGATTCAGCCAGTAAAACTGCTACAACATTAAGGATTTCAAATCTGATTCAACAGCTGTGTGAATATTCAGATAGTTTGTGAATGGAAGGGAAGAGTGTTCAAATCTAACTTAAGTTTGGAAATATGCTATGAACTTCATAAACAATTACTTTCCACGAGTTTGATGAAAGCAGAAAATATAAAAACACAATAAATGAAACAGGCAAAATGGCATACAGGTGACTAAGAAATGAGATTGACAGGAAGTGCAATATAGCTAAGCAGGAGTGGGCAGAAGGCAAATGCAAAGTCTGTAGAAGAATCTTTAACTAGGGGAGAAATAGATTCCGCCTACAGGAAAATAAGAGACATTTGGAGACAAGAAAAGCAGCTTATGAATATGACTCAGATGAAAAACCAGTTCTCAGTAAAGAATGGAAAGCTGAAGGGTGAAAAAAGAATATGAGGGGCTTTACAAAGGAAATGGACTTAAGAGATAATATTGTAGGAAGAGAAGAGGAAGTGGATGTAGATGAAATACGAGATACTATACTGAGAGAAGAAACAAGGCCCCTGGACTGAACGGCATTCCCTCAGCACTACTGAAATCTCTGGGAGAGATAGCTATGACAAAACAATTTCAGCTGAGACGGAGGAAATAACCTCGGACTTTAAGAAAAATGTAATAATCCCCATTCCAAAGAAAGCAGCTGCAAACAAGTGTGAAAACTACAGACCCATCAGTTTAATTGGTCATGTTTGCAAAATTTTAACACAAATTATTTACAGAAGGATGAAAAAGCTGGTAGAAGCAGACTTCGACAAAGTTCAGATCAGATTCAAGAGAGATGTAGGCACACGGGAAGCAATACTCACTTTACAACTTATCTTAGAAGATAGATGGAGGAAAGGCAAACCTACAATCTAGCTTTTGTGGATTTGGAGAAAGCCTTTCCCCAATGTTGTTTTAATCTATACATTGAGCAAGCTGTGAAGGAATGCAAGGAGAAATTTAGAGAAGGAATTAAAATCCAGGGAGATGGAATAGAAACATTGTGGTTTGCTGATGACATTGTAATTTTGTCAAAAACGGAAAAGGGACCTGGAACAGCAATTGAATGGAATGATTAGTGTGTTGAAAGGAGTGTGTAAGATGAACAATAGCAATAACAAAACAATGGTAATGGATTGCCTTGTACAGGAGTGAAACATCGATGATGAACAGTTTGGACAGGAAGAGGATCGAGACTTTTAAAATGAGGTGCTACAGAAGAATGCTGAACATTAGGTGGGTGGATCACATAACTAATGAGGTGGTACTGAATAGAATTAGGAAGAAAAAGAATTTCTGGCATGTCTTGACTAAAAGAAGGGATCAATTGGTAGGACACATTCTTGGAAATCAAGCAGTTGTGAATTTAGTGTTGGAGGGAAGTGTGTGGGGTAAAAATAGCAGAGGGAGACCAAGAGATGAATACAGTAAGGATGAGTAAACTGTAATGAATCTCAACATAAATTGTATCCTAACTATTATATTCTTCCATGTGTGGTTAAATCCGCCTTATGCAAGACACCTTGTTTTGTTTTAACACCCAAACATGTTATGTCACTTATTGTGCCATCTTCCATGGGTGTTTGCTTTTATTTTCAAGAATAACATGTTACAGATTTTTGGTTATGCTCTTATTTAGACGAGTTGTTTGATTTGACAATTTTGTTTGATATTAGGCCTAATTTATTACGCTACTTACATTATGTCATTAGCAGGATTTGTATCTGCTTAATTGATGAATGACAAGTTTTCACAGCATTCATCTGCAAACAATAGGACATTTTTATTTGCGAAATCTCATTGATTTATTATACATTCACCTGTAAGTTATGTTGAAACATCGTTATATGTGGCTGTTTAGTGCCTTACTTATAGTCGATTTGTGGTGTTTCTGCGCGATTACTTGTGGTGTGATTTTATGTTTTATGAGGTTTAGTGCACTTTTTGTTGTGTACTGGCACTATTTATGTCGCCATTTGTTTGTTTGGTGTGTTTGTGATGTAGCGTGTGATTTTTTGAATGGTTTTGATACTGGCGATGTGTGTGCGTGTGAGAGAGAGAGAGAGAGAGAGAGAGAGAGAGAGAGAGAGAGAGAGAGAGAGAGAATATTTGTGTGTGTGTGGGGGGGGGGGGGCTGTCAAATGTAATATGCTGGTGGGATTTATTTATATACTTCTTTTATGGTATCACAGAGGGTTTTGTTGCATAGTGATGTGTATTAATTGAATACTTTCTTACCTTGGGCTATTGCTTTCTGGATGTGATAATTTTCTTCTGTTGTTAGTTTTTGGAATAAGCTGTTGCTGGTTTTGAGAATTTGTAGGTCAGTTTCTATTTTTGTTGGGGTATGATTTTGTTTTATTAAATGTTCGGGAAATGTTGAGTGACAGCTGCTAATTTTTTATTCTCTGAGGTGTTCAGTGTTTCTTGTTTTGAAATTTCTGCATGTTTGACCCACATACACAGATTGGCAGTTGTTGCAAGTAATCTGATATATTCCTGATTGGTTGTACTTGTCATCGTTGGTGGAATGTTTCCCTAGTCTGTTCTGTATTGTGTTGTTGGTTCTGTATCCTATGTTCAGCCCTTGTTTCTTAAGTATGTTGCCCAATATGTGTGTGATTTTGCTGTTGTAAGTCATTATGTGCCATTTGTTGCTTAATGTGTGTTGGTTTGTAGTGTGCAGTGATTCATCTGTGTGTGTGGAATTTTCATGACTGTGTGTTGCGTATTTTGGTAATGTACTGTGTTTTCTATTTACTGTTTTTGTGTCATACTCATTTTCTTGTGCTATTTGTTTTATTGTGTCCAGTTCATCTGTGTAGGCTTGTTTGGTCATCAGTGTTCTTCTATTTTCCAATGTAAACCCCAGACTGATGCTCCATTGAGAAACTAGAGTTGGGGACACTTGCACTTCTGAACTTGGGCACGTGCAATGCTCTGTTTTCGGACTGTAAACTATTATTTGTGCTGGGCAATGCTTTTGCTTCTCATTGTACAAAAACGGTGATAGGTGTCCCCCTTATTTGGAAATCAGTCAGAATATTTCTTCATCATTTAAATGAGTGGTATAGTTATGCTGGATTGCATTTAAAGGACTTTATTCTTAGGAAGTAATTTCTTAAACTGTATATTTCAGTAATAAGTAAAGATTTTGTCAGTATACTTCAACCTTTATTTTATTTTGACACACAAAATATAAACTTTCTTTAGAGATACCCCTATTTTAATGAATACTCTGTGCATGATTTTGGGCAGGTGATTAATTTCATCTGTAGTGTGCTTTAAATCAGATAAAAAGTAGTTCATACTGCTGTGAAATGGCAAACACTCTCTATTCTCTTGTCTTTGTAGTGAACATATGCTTTCAAGTACTGCTATTCAAAACTTTGTACTGCCTAAGTTTTAAGTTAATAGTAACTTCTTGCATTTAAGTTAGTATTTTTTAATCTTACTTTCAGAATCTTTTCTCACTGATATTCAATTCATTCTTTAACTTGTTCTTACAGGTGATCATGTGGATTGCTAAAACTCTCTAGTCAGACAATGCAATTATGCAACTGCCATTAAGGTGTGCACAAAATCTCTGCTTGCTAAATAATCTTCAGATTAGATGTTTTGATCTAGCCTTTGGTATACTGTCTATTCAGTCATACATTCAACAATCATTACTATAAATTACTCTTTATTTCAAATTGTGACACATTGGCTGGTGACCAAGTCTCTTAGCAATCATGACATTGCAGAATATATAAGTTTCTGATTACAGGGTAAAAAGCACACAAAATAATTCAGAAATATTACTTAATAATCTTTTCCCTTCTTCTTCTTTTTTTTTAAATATAGAGGGTTAGATATAATTACAATTTCTTCTGTGATCCTGTTTTTTTCCTTTCCTATGTCCCATAGTAATTGTCATCATGTGAGACTGGAGAAAACCCACATTTTATCAGTTTTTGCACTGAGAGCTCACTTCAGAAGTAAAAATTGCTAATAAAATCTGTAAAATTTCCATCACATTGGAAGCTTATTTTTTAAACTCTTAAGTATTTCCACACATTTCATTTGCTTTCCATGAAGTCCTCTTCAACTGTCCTAGATGCAAAAATTTGACTGCCTCAAGCCTTCCTTGTTAATTTGTACTGTTTCCATATGATGTTTAGATTGTATCATACATCATTATAGTATTATTGCAAATGAATTACAGTTCTATTCATTTATGTTTTCTATCACTTATAGGATTTATCAGCTCTAGAGGAGTAGTACTTATACCCAGTGTAATTGTCAAATATCTTCCTCTACAATTTTTGCCCTTAGTGGCAAATGTTGTAACAGATGTCTTAAAATCCTGTACAATCTTTAGTGTGTTTACTACATACTCCTTTCCTCATGTGTGCTTTGAAGAAGTACCTTATTTCCTATATTGTCAGTCTATTTAATTTTCAGAATCCACAGCTCAAATTATTTGATCTCGTCTTTCTTTCTATTTATTACTGTTATTATTATTATTCAGCTGCAAATTCTATTGCTGATGTCCTTCTCTTGACTTTTAATCACATCACTTAACACAAAAATGGCTCAGTTGAAAGTACATAGTAATAGATCCAAAAACTTCCTATCAAACATGGGTGCTCAAGTAAGCAGTTTTTGGGATAATTATGAATGTGTGGTATGGAGCTGCCACTGATTTCAGTACAAAATATGTTCTTAGTGCCAGTTTACTTTAAATGTAAACTTTTCAATTAAGTTACTCCAAATGTATCTTGTAGTAATTAATTTGAGGCTAAAACTGTCGGCACACGGATTGTGTATCTGAATGTGTGGAGTTAATGTGTCTAATCCATTGTGCGACTGAATGCTTGGAGATGGCGCAACCTGCGCTTATGAGGAATTCCTGCTTTACCGCTATTAAAACACTTGTGCATAGCTTCGTCATGTTCTGTGATATATGCCTAGATAAATAGGAACAAAACTTCTTTGAAAATATGACTCTTAGTAAAGTTGCATGTTATGTCAATAACTGCACCCATAATGAAAGTTTCTTGACAAACTGAATGATATAAAATTAGAATAGGCCTTTACATAAGACAAACATTATTGCTCCGTTCTCGCTTTATACTAAAACTTAAAGGTCATTCTTCCTCATACATTGTTACCATTGAGTAGTAGAGTCTTTAGAATGTCTAAAATGCAAGACTTGAAACTAAAGTGCATATTTTACTCTAAGGTGCGAACTGTCCTGTTCATAAAACGAACTCACTCCTCAGAGTATGTGCACTAATGTTTACATAGCATCGAATATTATACAGTATACCTCTCTGAAATTAATAAAAAAAAGTCTTTGAACCTATCAAAAAAACTAAATATGGGGACAAGAAATATTATTTCACCTCCAATGGGTGTTTAACTAGCACCAAGAGACATGACCTGCTCCACAAGCCACAATGTTACTGCCTATGCTACGCCAGCTAACCTTTCTCAATATCTTCGATGTACATATTAGATGTGTTGTACTATTGGTGGATAAGTCTGTTGCTGGCACATAATTACAATAATTCATATAAAGAAATTTTTGCTTTGATGGATCTTCAGTGTGCCGTTGCCTTGAAATGGTAGATTTCTGTAATATTTTTAACCAATTATAAGACATTACTACTAGTCATTCATTCCAACAAATAGTACCCCTAACAACTGGTTTTAGAGATATTCTCAATTTACTCTGTTACTTTTACTTGTCCTCTTTCTACTGAAGAAACCTGGCCCCCTCCCCTGGATAGCTATGTGGTGTGACATCGGTGGTGTTCTCCCATCTTATAGGTGATCATTCAGATGCGCTTTGAGAATATCTGGCACGCTTGATACTGCCCCACACATTGGGAAAGCCTCGCAAATGTGCGGTTCACTCGTTGTGAAGTCAGTAATTTTCCACCTTTGCCACACTTGTTCAGATACATGCTCAAAGTGCTGGCAGCTTAAGCCTGTCATCAGTCCATGATCAGAGTGGGAAATGGAAACGTAATAATCCTTCTTTTCCGTCTTAAGTGAGAAATAACAAATTGTGTAACATTTCTCAAAATCATGCTATTGATCTTGAGCTGAAATGAAATTGTGCTGATGTTGCAGGTGGAGTAAGTGAAATGGAGATGTTAAGAACCTTCAATTGTGGCATAGGTGTTGTTTTAATTGTGAATCCAAATGATATAGCAGATGTGCAAAAACTTATTACTGAAGAAGATGCAAAAGTCATTGGCCAAGTAGAGAAACTTAGTTCCACAGGTAATTTTTTGTGCTATTGTGTTTAAGACAAGTAGTCAATAACTGAAATTATTTTAATAAAATTTTACAACAGTAAATTAATGTGTTCATGTTGAGTGATGTAGTATTTGTTTGTAATTTTTATTGGAGGTTTGCCATCAATTTTCTACAAACTTTGTTGATTCTTTGGTTCTTAGTAATTGTCAATTTTTTTACAGTGGCTGGGTTGTCAATATTGTATGGCTACTTAAAAAAATTTCACAAGAAGTTGCATTCAAACTAGCTGTAGTAAAGTAACTATCTTGTAGATGTTGCGCTAACATGTTTCCATCTTTTATGTTGTATAATAAACTTACTCCTGTAGCTTCAAGTAAATACCTACGAATAAATACAACACACTATCTGATGCTATTAGTTTCCACTTTCCACAAGCATTTTGTAAAATGCATGTAAGTCATGGGAAAAGCTTCTTAAACATGAAATAAAGTTACTACTGCTCCTTTTATGGAGTCGCATCAGATACTGAATGTATTACTTGTGATAGTAAATGGTAAGGAAGGCTTTTCAACACTGCCTCCTTCCCCCATTTGTGAGTGCCCACCATTTCACCCACAGACAGGTGCAGGTAGTGTAGGCTCCTCACCAGACAGCCCTATTTATTGCATTCTGTGTATGCATAAGCCACTTTGCCATCATTTCCCATAGACTAGAACTATCTAGTCTACTGAGTAGCTTATTATTATTATTATTATTATTATTATTGTCACTTCTTTGGCAGTATTTTTAGTGACATATTGGCCTCTCGCTTAGGAGAGACCACACAAATGAACAGAGATACCTATATTATTTTTCAAAATTTATCACCTCTGAGGAGATTTTCCATCATTAATCAGAGATACCTATATCATTATTATGGACTGAAAACAAAAAAACTCAATACTTATAGTCCTTGGCAGCAATGAAATTGCCAGTGAAAGTAAAGAATCTCATACATTAACATTTTACTGCTTTCAAGTTTCTGTATTGTATTTCAGAAGTTGGACCCTGCTAGGAAACTTCTGTTAACAAAGAACACTAAACAGTAAATGCAATCTTTATTGGGCATAACTGTTTCACAATGCTTGGTTACAGGTACACAGAGAACGATTGTGGCACAAGCTGTCTTCGTGATAGTGAACATAATGAACAGTAAATGAAAAATTTGGTGGGGATTTTCATAGGTGTTACGAATTGGGCAGAATAAGGAGGGATGAATTGGTTGAAAAGATAAAAGTGAGAAGTTCAGATATCGGGAAAGTCAAGTGGTAAATCACCTAGAACTATGGATCAAGGGAGATGTTAATACACAGTAAGAGCAATGACTAGACCACATAGCTGGTGAGAACCAAGCAAGATAGAGAAATTATCATGGAGTGGCTAATGAGACTAAACCAGGACCTGCAATTTCAGTATGGTCATCTTTTCACATACAAAATTCACATCTCTCAAAGATTTTGTATTCATGACTAATCAGTCTGCTGGAATACTGACTCCTTGAAAGGATACAACACTCCCCATCTCACTTTTGTGTTCCCTGTCCAGAGATAGGGCGAGCAGTGCTTGTGGTGTGGGAAATGTCCTCGCCCACAAAAATATCTTACCTGCTGCACATGCCACATTAAGAATCAGCAAAGTATACCATGTAGTTTTTGTAGATACTGTTTTTGTATTTACTGTAACACACAACACATGATGTCAAGCTCACTGTGACAAGTCTCAACTTCAACTGCTGACACAACTGCCCTTGTCGAGTGCTGAGTGAGATCTCTGGAGGACACATTGATTATTGTCAGCAGGATTTGAACTAGTCCACATTAGGGTCAATTGTGCTTTGTAGCACCTCTCACACTTTGGGAAGTAGACGGTCTGCCCATGAGGAAGTAAATTACTTGTAGATGTCCATTCCTTCCGCGGAGGAAGAAGCAGGCCTGTCCACAGTTGGTGACGAGGTTTAGGGCATTTGTATGTACGGCCAAGAACTGGTGAGGCTGCTGCAGACGGCATCTCAGCATCTGGCACTTCAGCACTTTTTGTCTCATCCTGATGCAGGTTTCATGTTGGAACTTTGTGATATTAGCAGAAGTGGTGAGACTTTGGGACTGATGACTTTTAGCAGCAATGTGTGAGTTGTTCATTATTTTCCAGAACATCTAAGACAGGTGTCGCATCACCTGGCCTTGATGCTGGGAGGTATCGGTCTGTCGTACTGACCCAAGAAGATGATTTCCTTAACACCTGGAGTGTCGGAGGCCACAGGGGTGGAGTTCTGTGTGACCACAGGAGGTAGTTATCATAGGTTGAGGCCTGGTTGATTTCGGGATTCCTGTAGTTATGGATCACAGTGACTACCTGGCAGAAGGGCTCCGCCAACTCTCTGACTCCTCCACCTACAAGTTGTGCCAGACTGACCCCATCCCCAAAGTCCAATAAGATCTCCAATCCCTACTAAAATCCTATGGCCCCTCCCAGAAACTCTCCCCTGAATCCATCTCCCTCCTCACCCCAGCAGCACCCCGCACACCCACCTTTTACATGCTCCCCAAAATCCACAAACCTAATAATCCTGGACGCCCTGTTGTGGCTGGTTACTGTGCTCCTACCGAACGAATTTCAGCCCTAGTTGACCAACACCTCCAACCTATTGTCCAAAATCTACCTTCCCACATCAAGGATACCAACCACTTCCTTCACTGACTCTCCACCATTCCCACCCCTTTGCCTCCTGGATCTTTACTTGTCACAGTGGATGCCACCTCCCTATACACCAACATCCCACATGCCCATGGCCTTGCCGCTCTGGAACACTACCTCTCCCAACGTCCCCCTGAACGCAAGCCTGATACCTCATTCCTCATAACCCTTACCAATTTCATCCTACTTAACAACTACTTTTCCTTTGAGGGGAAAGTTTACCATCAAATCCAAGGCACAGCTATGGGCACCCGCATGGCACCCTCCTATGCCAACCTGTTCATGGGCCGTCTGGAGGAATCCTTTCTAGCATCCCAAAACCTCAAACCTCTGGGCTGGTTCCGGTTCATTGATGATATTTTCATGATTTGGACTCAGGGCCAGGACACCCTATCCTCTTTTCTTCAGAACCTCAATTCCTTCTCTCCCATCCACTTCACCTGGTGTTCCTCAACCAACCATGCCACATTCCTGGATGTCAACCTCCACCTCACTGATGGCTCCATCCACACTTCCGTCCATATTAAACCATATTAAACCACCAACAGTACCTACATTTTGACAGTTGCCATCCATTCCATGTCAAAAAATCCCTCCCTTACAGCCTGGCCACCCGTGGACGGCATATCTGCAGTGACAAGAATTCCCTTTCTGAATATGCTGAAGGTCTCACAAAGGCCTTCACAAACAGAAACTACCCCACAGACCTAGTCCGCAAACAAATCTCCCGTGCCATATCCTCACACACCCCAAATCCTCTTCCTAACACCAGTAACCATCCACAAAAGAGTGCTCCCCTTGTCACCCAGTACTACCCTGGTCTCGAACAACTAAATTCCATCCTTCGCCAAGGTTTTGATTTTCTATCCTCGTGCCCTGAAATGAGAGACATCCTGCCCAAGATCCTTCCCACCCCTCCTAAAGTGGTGTTCCGTCGCCCTCCCAACCTTCACAACATCCTAGTTCATCCTTATGCCATCCCAAAACCCAGCTCACTGCCACAGGGATCATATCCTTGTGGAAGACCCCGCTGCAAGACCTGTCCAATCCACCCACCCAGCACTTCCTATTCCAGTCCTGTCACAGGCTTATCCTACCCTATCAGAGGCCGGGCCACTTGTGAAAGCAGCCACGTAATTTACCAGCTGTGCTGCAAGCACTGTACAGCTTTCTATATTGGCATGACCACCAACCAGCTGTCCATTAGGATGAATGGCCACCGCCAAACTGTGGCCAAAAACAAGGTGGACCACCCTGTGGCACAGCATGCAGCGGAGCACATGCTTGATTTCAATGGCTGCTTCACAACCCGGGCCATCTGGATCCTCCCATCCACCACCAACTTTTCTGAACTGCACAGATGGGAGTTATCCCTACAATACATTCTCCGATGCCGAAATCAACCAGGCCTCAACCTACGATAACTTCCCTATATATATATATATTTTTTTTTTCCATACCTTACAGTTCCTACCTCTCTATCCCAAACCTCGCCTATTTTGAGTGGTGTGAGAATGTGTGATCGTGCGTGCGTGCGTGCGTGCGTGCGTGCGTGTGTGTGTGTGTGTGTGTGTGTGGGCGCGCGCTCGTGCGTGCGTGTGCGTGTGTGTGTGTGTGTGTGTGTGTGTGTGTGTGTGTGTGTGGGCATGGGCGCGCGCTCGTGCGTGCGTGCGTGCGTGTGTGCGCGCGTGCGCTTGCATGCATGTGTATGTGTGTGTGTATGCGGTCTTGTGTACTTGCAGTGTGCATGCATTTTCTATATATATATATATATATTTATTTATTTTACTTTTTTTATTTTTTTATTATTTTATTTTCTCCCCCCACCCGCCTCCCCACTCCATTCCTAAGCTGCATCTCGTTATTCCCATCTAACCAATCCCCACCAGTGTGACGTAACCTTTCTATCCCCTCCCCTCCCCTCCCGTCCCCAGTTCGCTGCAGTGCGTGATTTGAAGTGCGGCAGTCGGAGTGCCTGTGAGTGTTGTGTGCCTGTGTGATTGCGTGAGTGCTCTATTTTCTGAAGAAGGCCATGGCCGATAGCTGAATGTGTTGTATGTGTGTGTCTTTTGTATGTGCCTGTCGCAGCTCGTCGCCACGTCTTTGCGGTGAGTTGTAAACTGTCTGCACTATATTATTAATTCCAACCTGGACTTTCCATTATTAAATTTTGCCCACAGGAGGTAGTAGTTCACAGGAAGAAGGTGGTAGCCTCACTGTGGCAGGTGTGCCACCAGGGTCAACAATGGCCCAGCTGCCATTGCAGTTGATCATGGTAGCACACAAACACACCCTCACATGGCTGAACTTGACAAAGGCGTCGACCTGTTCATCAAGGGGCGAACCCATTTAGGGCGGTGCCCACACCCTCGGGTCCAGGCCATATCTCCGGGGCCATACTGAGAAGGTCACTGATCACGAATGTGTGAAAATGAAGACAAGGAAGGCCAAAGAAGATGAAGGAGAGTGCGAGATTGACACCAGTGTACCAGTTCTGCAGGGCCTTTATTCCCCATGGGAGTGAATCAATAGAGACTCAAAAAGCATGTCAAGGCCTCTATAGTGGACATACCTTCAACATGTTTCCTCATTTGAACCTTGAACCCATCAGGGGCTCAGCATTAATTTGGGTAAACCCAGGGTCCTGAGCTGTGGATTGGTAAGTGCCACCAGTTCTCTGACACTGTAATCTCTGGGTATGTTTCAGCATTGTGTGTACCAGGGAATGGGGTTGCCCAGGTCGCGAGGAAGGGAATACCTCTATATATATATATATATATATATATATATATATATATATATATATATATATATATATATATATATATAATAATGGAAAGTCCAGGTTGGAATAAATAATATAGTGAGGACAGTTACAACTCACCGCAAAGACGTGGCGACGAGATGCGACAGGCACATACAAAAGACACACACATACAACACATTCAGCTATCGGCCATGGCCTTCCTCAGAAATAGAGCACTCACGCAATCACACAGGCACACAACACAGTCATACAGTCGGAGGTGATGGTTGTATGACTGTGTTGTGTGCCTGTGTGATTGCGTGAGTGCTCTATTTCTGAGGAAGGCCATGGCCGATAGCTGAATGTGTTGTATGTGTGTGTCTTTTGTATGTGCCTGTCGCATCTCGTCGCCACGTCTTTGCGGTGAGTTGTAACTGTCCTCACTATATTATTTATATATATATATATATATATATATATATATATATATATATATATATATTATAGAGGAAAAATTCCTAACAGGAAAAAAATATACGTAAAAAATAGATGAAGAACACTTACCAGGCGAAGGGGCACAGGCAGTAATAGTAACAAATAAACACACAGACACACACACACACTCAAAAATGCTAGCTTTCGCAGCCTAGCTGCTTCATCAGGCATCAGTTTCTCTCGACGAGCCGGTCCTTTTGGTAAGTCATCTCTTTTCTATTTTTATATATATATATATATATATATATATATAAAAAAATAGAAAAGAGATGACTTACCAAAAGGACCGGCTCGTCGAGAGAAACAAATAAAAAACAAATAAAATCACACAGAAACACACATACAAGCTTTCGCCACCACTGGCAGCTTCTTCAGGAAAAAAGAGGGAAAAAGGGGAGGAAAAGGGAAGGATATGGGTTTTAATATATATATATATATATATATATATATATATAAAAACCTCAATCTTAAGGTGTGCTACGCATTGATGGGATACATGGCAGTTGAGGTGGAACAGTCGCTAGCGAGCAACCTCTGGGGATACTGCTGAACCTCAGATGTATAAGGCTTACCTAGGCATGCGGAGCTCTGTCTATGCAGACCTTTAGTTCCCACTGGCCATGGAATCAAGATGGACCTATCGAGAAATTTTTCACCTCCTAGTGGGATGTGTGTACCACGAGGGGGGGGGGGGGTACTAACACCCAACCATAAAAAAGGGCTTGGGTATCCAGCCCTCCTGACCGAGGAGTGTCCAAAAAAAATCTTAGTCAAAGTAACAGAACACATGCTGCCAATCAGAATGTGTTTTTAGCCATGAAAAGACTAATAGAAACGTCTAGCTCTCAACAAGCTGCAAACCTTCAGAAAGCAACTTGCCTTGAGGAATATCCCATTGAAACAGAACTACACCACACCCTGAATGACAGCAAAGGAGTTGTCACATGTAGGGACCTCGTGGACATTCCCAGGGAAGAATGAAAGGCTGGGTGGGCATAAGAGGGCATCATTGATGTGCAACACATAATGAAAAGGGTGGATGGAGAGCTACAGAAATCAAACTCCTTTATTCTTAAATTTAATAGTCCAAAGCTCCCTGAGCATGTTAAGGCAGGATTTCTGCGACAAAAAGTAAGACCTTATGTGCCAAATCCCACGCGCTGTTATAAATGCCAGTGCTTTGGGCACACAATGTAGGGATGTAATGGAGTATCCACTTGTGGTAAACCTGCCCATGATAGGGTCGCTTGTTCACTACCTCCAAAGTGTATGAACTGTTTTGGGGAACACACTGTGTGGAGTAGGGAATGCAGTGTTTTTTTGAAGAAAAGAATATCCAACTACTAAATGCATATCCTACGTAGAAGCCAAAAAGATCTTAAAGGCCACAAAACCTCCATCCTTTACCACCTCCTTCGCTGCTGTCCTTCAAAAGCTGGTTCTGAAAGTTGATGCTTTGACACAAACGGAGGTCGTTAGTGTCACCACTAACACCTGTGTTTGTCAATGCACTTGCAAAGCAGCAGCAGACGCAGTGCCTATACCTCCTTCAAACACAGCGGAGAAAGCTACAGTTACCAGCATTGAGCCCCTGGCCACTTCAGTGCCCCTGGCCACTTCAGTGAGAGAGACCGGCCAAAAATCCACCATGGCCACTACCACATCTACTGTGGCTGCTACCACAACTACTGTAGCTGCTACAAAGCAAGTGAAGTTAAATAAGGCATCCAGTAAATCTCAGTCACAAGTTAAGTCAAAAGAGAGTTTCAGGCTAGGTTTCGAATGAGGGATGTCACATGACTGATTTACGAACACCAAATGTTGAGCACGTCTATAAAATCAAGCAGACATAAGCACTACGGTGTTTATTATTTTATGTATATTTTACTGTTTTAGTTTTGACCAGCTGTGCATTTTATATCTGACTATCCACTAGCATATGATTTTCTAAATAACTATCATCCAGTGCACCTAACAGATTTTATGTGGAGCACTATAATAAACAGTTTAATGTCAATGAGACCAGATGATGACACTATAGTGTCGAAACCAGTCATCTTAAGTAAATGAAATAAAAATTACGATCTTCATATCTATCCTATTTATACAATAAGATCGTTCCCTAAGATGAGTAAATTAATTGATAATGAAAATGTGTGAGAGATATTAAAATAACAGTTTAAAGAGGTAAAACTTCAGAAAAGAGTGTATTTGTCAAAGCTAAACTCAAATATCAAGTAATTTTGGCTGTTTGTTAAAATACAGTCAGAAAGAATATTACATGTTGGGTGCATAGATATTATCACAATAGTAGAGTCGTAACTGTATCATACATCAAATTTTATTATTTATATCTTGATTATTTGTGTCAGAAATGTTTGCAAAACTCATAAAACTACATGCAAAACTAAACTGGGCCAAAAACACGCCATTGCGATTTACTTTCATTGAGGTGTATGGCATTCTTAGTAATGTAAGGGGAATGAATAAAACCACATAACCGAACTGAAAAATCTTCTACTGAAATTTAGTCAGGTGTCCCCTGAACTGCTTTTGCTCTACTGTAAAATTGGGGCAACTGTAGTTATACCCTTCTCCCAAAAGAAGAGCACTTTATAAGTCTGTATGAAGCAATGCATTCGTTACGTAATGTACAAAATTTTAGCCAAAATATATCACATCCAATCGCTGAAATATCGCTGTTTCTCTTTTTTTTCCCTTTCCTTATATTTTCTTTTCTTATATCTTCATTTTTTTTCTTTTCTTATCTCTTCTTTTTTTCTTTCCTTTTAATGATTTTATTTTATTTTCTTCATGGTACATTGTAGAAATTAGTTGGCAATGGTCTGTCTATATATCGTATTCAAGCAGTATTAATTGAACTTTGATCTGAGAAGAAAGAACTCACAATGGACACAGCATATTAAACTTTCAATTAATTTTATGCTAAACCAGATACGTCACTGCCTTATCTCTAAATTTTTAAGGTTTCCATTGAGTGTGTAATAATTATATGAATTGTTACTTATGAAAATGCAGAGACTTCCTGAAATACACTATCACATATAAAAATGTGAAGTACCCAGAGAACGTGATTTGATGAATGTCTAATTTATTTTACATAGCCTACATATACCATTGATGGTAGTGTAAATTATCAGAGCAGCAATTCTCTACAAGTACAGTGGCAGCAAGAGTGCTGTTGTTGGCAGGCTTGGTATGGTTTATAAGTTGTGCGAAGAATGTGCAGGTTTAGTAACCACCGTAAAGGACACTCAGAGAATAAGAGTACTGTTCACCTTTGTCAGGTTTAAAATGGGGCCATGTTGTGGGACTCAATTGGTCATCTGGTCTAATCGTGCATTGGGCTATCCATATCTGTAATGCACTTAGATGAGACACTGCCCTCTTTTGGACTGTACGAGAATGTGTGGTAGTTGAACTCGTCATAGGTTCTGGTCAACCATGTCTAATCACAACAAGGTAGGAACTCTGTACTGTGTATCATGCACATGGCAATCAGTTCTTCACTTTTTTTTTGCAGATGGTGTTGTACCCTCCTTCTTTTTCTTTCTTTTCATTGGTTCTTTGGTTTGATCGGTACATTGTGGATGTTGGTTTGTTTTATTTTAATTTCATCATTTCGTTATTCGGTCAATTTTTTTTCCTTACAGAGGGCGTCAAGCTACCATGCTGGCAACTCTGAGCACACTGAGCCACCACGCCCAGAAAGTTTTGAACCACTGTGTAACATGTTCGTACATCACAAACTAATTTGTCACCCATTCCGCTGCGGTGAACAGCTGCGAGAATAATCATAATTCTTATACCATCCATGGCAGGTGTTAACTGCTAACATGGAATTTTTAGACAATAGATTATAATTCATTGTCTAAGAACGTGTTTTTGATAATTTTCATTGTGCCATTACTTTGAAATGACAATGCTTGAGTTATAATAAGAAAATCATCAAATACGGAAAAGATAGTTTCGAGTGAGGGATGTCGCATGTCTGATTTCCAAACACCAAATGAATGCTGTGTTCCATCCAGACTGTAATCACTCGTCCAAACACCAAATGTACACTACCGTCTTTATAGGCTTTAGTCATTCATAACCAGTATAGGAAAAGAAAATAAACTTTTAACAGACCCTACCAAGGCAAGACAAGTGATAATATTTTAGTGGAAAAATATAATGGAAATGTAGGAGAGCGTTGGAATAATAGTTTAAACAGGTACAAGTTCAAAAATGAGTTTGTTTGTCAAAGCTCAACTCAAATATAAAATAATTTTTGCTGTTTGTTAAAATACGGTCAGAAAGAATATTACGTGTTGGGTACATAGATATTATCACAATAGTAGAGTTGTAATCGTATCGATATTTTTATTATTTTTGTCTGAAATGTTTGCAAAAAAATCATAAAACTACACGCAAATCTGAAGTGGACTGTAAAACACGCCATTGCAATTTTTTCCCTTCATATTACAGCTACAAAACTGCTAATTTATATTAATGTAGGTCTATTTGTTCAATCTCAAACTGATTTTTTCTATTACTGATATAAAATTATATGGTGTTATTGGCCAGATGACCCTATTGGGGTTATTTGAGCACCTAGTGCCAGTATTTTTACTTGATGCTATGTGGGCTACTTGGATGGAGATGATGATTCCCTTGTGGGGAATCGACTTCCCACCTCCCCCTTGTATGACAGTCACCGACCCTCTCCAATAAGCTACAGAGGCAGAATTTTCTATTAATAATCCTCATTAATGCTGTTGTGACATGTCTAATCATAAAATCATCATCTTGGCCATCCAACTTACTATCTGTAATTCTCTAATACCATCCTACTCTGTATATCTACTGTATATCTGACATTGTTCTTGATGGATGAATACAAAATACATCACCATGTTTAGTGCAAACTAACTTAATTCAATACTATCAAAATCCTCTTAAGATTAAGAGCTTACATCTTTAAAAACAGTGTATTATTACATAAATTCTTTCAGTATCTGAGTAATTATTTCCTGCTAGAAATACCCCATCTGCTGCCTACCTACCTCTCAATAATTTTGTATGCCCATTTTCCATAAGCTACTACCTTAACACATCCACTCTCTTTTTTCAATATCAATTCTGAGATCTTCCATTCCAAAGGCATCCTGGCCTTTATCTCTGCATTTACTATTGCACTAAATGAAAATATTTCAGAGATGTATGTGTTACACTTCTGTAAGTAAAGCGAAATGCCTAACTCCTTTACCACAGTTTGTCCATAGCATTTATTATTGAAAATTATTATTGTTTCAGCAAACAAACATTTCAATTATTGACACTTTACATTTTGTTCAGTGTAACTATAACCTACTGTGACTGAAATGATAAGTGGTTTTGTTCTGAGGTGGGGGGCAGGGACAGACAATTTATTTTTGCTGTTTTCATTGTATTTCATTTTGTAACAGGTGACCCACGTGTATATGTAGAGAACTTTGTTCCTGAAATGGAAAGAATTATGAGGCCATTTGTTGAATCAGTGGTTGCTGCCAAAGAACCTCCTAGGAAAAGAGTTGGAGTTCTAATTTCTGGAAGTGGAACAAACTTACAGGTTTCTTGCTATCCATTATATTATGCATTTGTAATGTTAAAATTACTGTTTTAAATGTATTGAATGGCATGCCACCTGCCACTTATTTCTCTGCCAATAATGGTGTGGACTTCATGTATCATTCACCTCAGTGGCTCTATCATCCTTGTAAAGTGATGTAAACTTCCAAATTACAAATAATTCAAGCTGCAGAGTAGTGCAAAAAATCTCTAAATTAAGTGTATTTTTATTCTACAATTTGTTGTCGGATATGTACAAGAATTACCATCACATAATATGAGGATAGACAGCAACTTTCTGTAAAGGTAATTACTGAACGGCAGACAGGCACCATAGAAAGGACAATCACTTTCACCCACTTTAAATTTTGACCAATGACATACCATTAATATTGTTGGACAATGAATCATATGCAAGAGTTATTCCAAAAGTAAGGTCCGATTCACTGTAAAAATTTGAAAGCGGTGCCAAGGACAAAACGCACATTGCCCCGACTCTTGGCATACCTTGTGTGTTAAAATGTCGCCAATATCATTGTTACAGTTGCTGTGTGCTGTTGATAGTGTCAGTTCATGATGTTCAGGACAATCAATCCGATTGGGAAGTAAGGGCAGTGATATGGTTTTTGTCTGCGAGAAACAATTCAGTGGCAGAAATCCATCAGCAGATTACTGAAGTGTACGTGTAACATAATGAGTGACAGTAAAGTGTGCAAGTGGGTGCGAGCCTTTAATGAAGGACGGGGAGATATGCACGATGCACCATGCTCCGGCTGACCATCCGTGATTTCAGATGAGTTGGTTTATGTGGTTGACGATAAATTCATGACCATTGATGATTCACTATGTCAAGTTTTGAAGTGCATTTCGACACTGATTATGAAGTGAAAGAAGCTGTTAAAGACTGGTTATCTTTGCAGGTGGCAGATATCTATGACTTAAGCATCCAAAAGCTTGTTGAACAACATTACAAATGTGTAAATAAGTATGGAGATTATGTAGAAAAATAGAGAAAGATGGAAGAGATGGTAATAAAACAATTGCATTGATTTTGGATGTTTTTCTTTCAACTGTACCTTACTTTTGGAATATCCCTCATAGTTTGTCTGGTACAAAAACTACCAAGCTCAATTTTAAAAGTTAATGATCATTCAATTTTTTTAGAATATGTTGTTATAGTGATTCTTGATAAAAATTAAAAAAATAAAAATTAAGCCCTTAAAATATTGAGTGTCATGTGGAACACCATTTATTAAACTGACATGTTCCACATTATTGCAAAAGATGTAGTTATGATCTATGGAATAAGTATCAATCTAATTTAATCTGAAAGCTAACAAAGATACTATAGCTATCAAGTGGCTCTCACAGTGAAATCCTTTCAAGGCTGTCTCATGTTCTGTGTTTATTTTGCTAAATTTTCACAGCAATTCATCACCATTCCTGGCTCTTCAGTTGGTGTGGAAGTTGTATGAATATCTTTATTTTCTGGTTTGGAGGAAATATTATCATTATCTAAAAGATTGTGTCATATCACCTTCTCTCCCCAGCTATAGGTCGTTTTGTATCCATACATAATGATAGTATGAATTCTTTGGACACAAGAGTATATAAATGGAAATGCAATTGTTAATTATTTTCTTTTAATTTTTTAGTCCCTCATTGATGCCACCATGGATCGTTCACAAGGGATTGGGGCAGAAATTGTGATAGTTATTTCAAATAAGGCTGGTGTCCAAGGCATTGAAAGAGCAACAAGAGCAAACATTCCTACAAAGGTAATGTCAAGAAATTATCATCATTCTATTACTGAATTAATTATAAAACTTGTTCTGAAAAATAAGTTAAAATTGGCAAGGCCATACACACAGACCTATTTTATTTACACTTTTCATAATTGGGTATAAAAGTACTGTCCAAAAGTAACTGGATTTTTTCCAGTTCCAACACAGTTTATATAAGCTACATTGGCAAATTATTACATTAAAAATGAAATCATTTTCTCTTCTCAAACTGAAGTAGCCATGTTCTGTGTTTTTTATTTTATTTATTTTTCCCCCTACTGTTGTTGGTGCTATGACCCTCAAATTAAACTAGCTATCTCTGTGCCTCATTTGAAGAGACCACCTCCAGAATGGACCCTTCATGGCTGACCACCAAAGGCCTCACACAGAGTTTTTAAGAATTGAGGGTTCTTGTGAGGGTGTAAAGCCATTAAGAGATTTATTGTGCTCTCTCTCTCTCTCTCTCTCTCTCTTCCCCAATCCTTAGGGAAAACTGCATACTACCATAATACCGCATATACTCAAGTAATCCACACACATAATTTTGAATTTATGAACGAAAAACTGGGGTGTACGGATTACTCGAGTTTAGGTTGGTATTACTCCATCTGCAACAACAAAACACACTAGGCGGGTATTACTCCGCTTTAAAAAAAAAAAAACAGATACCTGTAGGCCAGTATTACACAATAATATTTTTGATCAAATTTTTAACAAAGAAATATTATCAAATATTGGTAATATTTCTTAGACATTAATTTTCATTGTGGTGTTAAAAAAGGGCATTATGGTTGTAATATTTCAAGACAGGGGATGATAACAGATGACAAAAAAGATTGTAAAATAATGAAAGGTGTTTTGTTCTGACACTGTGTTTTGTACTCTACAGGTGATACCCCACACAGCATATGGATCTAGATTAGAGTTTGATATGGCAGTACATGCAGCTCTTGAGGAAGCTCGTGTTGACATTGTGTGTCTAGCAGGATTCATGCGAGTACTTACAGGAGAGTTTGTCAGACTGTGGCGTGGACGCCTGATAAACATACATCCGGCATTGCTGCCTTTATTCAAGGGTACTCATGCTCATCGCCAGGCTCTACAGGCTGGTGTAAGGGTTACTGGGTGCACTGCACATTTTGTAGAGGTGTGTATGTAATCTTTAGCTGCTACTTTTATGTGTGATATGTACAATTCTTCAGTCTGCATCAACATGTTTCAGATCTTAGTTATGACCATGCTGTGTTGTTCTGTACGATTTATTCAATTAAGTACTGGCCTGTATCAATGACGTTGGTTTGCAGTAGGATTTAAGAACACATACTTTAATCAAATACTATAAACTACCCCAAAGAAAACAAACTAGTGACCCATAGTCACCATAGATTCAAAAAGTATCATTCTAGTGAAACACGGCTAGCTAGTTCTTCACTTACATGAAGTCATGAGTGCTTTTGACAAGGGCTCTCAAATCAATTCCATATTTCTAGAGTTCTGGATAGCTTTTGACACTGTACCTCACAAGTGGCTTCTAATTAAATTTCGTGCTTATGGAATATCACCATAATTATGCAATTGGATTTGTAATTTACTGTCAGAAAGGACACAGTAAATAGTAATTGATGGAAATTAATTTAGTGAAACAAAAGTGATATCTGACATTCCTCAGGAAAGTGTTAATAGGGTCCCTACTGTTCCTTATCTTTATAAACAATGTAAGAGACAGTCTGAGTAGCTCTCTTTGACTGTCCATGGATGATGCTTTCATTTATCAGTTAGTAAAGTCACCATGAGATCAAAAGTGTCTGAAAAATATTTTAGATAATATACCTGCATGGTGCAAAAATTGGCAGTTAACCCTAAATAACGAGAAGTGTGAAGTCATTCACATGAGCACTAAAAGAAATCTGTTAAACTTCTTTTACATGATCAATCAGGCATCTAAAGGCCATAAATTTAATTAAGTACCTAGGAATTATGATTACAAACTTCTTTAATTGGGAAGAACGCATAGAAAATATCATAGGGAAGGCGAACCAAGGACTACTTTTCATTGGCAGAACACTTAGAAGATGCAACAGTCCTACTAAAAAAAACTGCCTTCACTATTATTATGCATCCTGAATTGGAGTATTGCTACAGATTGTGGGGTCCCTAGCAAGTGGGACTGAATGGAGGTTATAGAGAAAGTTCAGAGAAGGGCAGCTTGTTTTATATTATTGTGATATGGGGGGGGGGGGGGGTTCCACAGAAATGATACACGAGTTCGGGTGAAAATTGTTAAAAGAAAGGCATTATTCATTGTGGCGAGATCTATTTGTGAAATTTCTTTCACCAATTTTCTCCTCTTAATGCAAACATATTTTGATAGCACCCACACTACAAAGGGAGACTTGATAATCATAATAATCTAAGAGACATCCGATCAAAAACAGAAAAACTCTGTTGTTCTTTTTTCCTGCATGCTATTAGAGACTGGTTTGTTATATAAATATCATAAAAGAAATTTGATGAACCCTCTCCCGTGCAGTTAAATCTGATTTTTCAGAGTAATTATGTAGATGTAGCAATTAATTTTTTTTGTAATTTAGGCAAAAGTGTCCCTATATTGTCAGATATATACATATTAATGATTGTGTAACTATTACATTAGAAACTGAATATCTTTGTCTATATAAATGATAAGCCATCTCAGTGTATACTCATGAGCAGGTGAATTCTAGATATCTCCCTTCTATTATGTATAACTGCTTTTGTATTGATAACTGCAGTGATAGTTGTATCATTGACTTGACAATTCAAGACAATGTTTGGTACCTGTTATGAGCCAGAACTGCTCACCTGTAACTTCCAATTTCTAGAAACTGTTTGTAGTTAAATCTGTGGGATGCACATCTTGCTCATTGGCATTAGATATGGTTGAGTGCCATGTGAGGGTCTTGCAAAGTGTCTTAAATTGTGTGACATGTTCTTCAAATTGTTTTGGTGTGTTGTCTTTCTGGAGGTGCAAGTCACATACATATTATTGCATACAAACAAATGTATGCACATAAGCTGATAGTAGGATGGTGAATTGATCATTGGTGAGGGACAAAGCCAGATGTAGAAGGAACCTTATTATATGAGAGAATCTCCTCTGCTTATCAGAATTTTGCTCTGATAGAAAATGAGATGCATTGCCTTCTGATGATCGGCATAGCTTGTCACTCTAAGTAACCTTTCTCTACTATTCAAATGTTTTTAAACTTTCATTAATGTTTGTATCTTGGGTAACTACAAAAAATCTTCTGAACTTTCATGGGAATAATAAGAGATAAGGCGGTGTTTTCTCATGAAACATTATTTAGAAATTGGAGAAGTGGGTGGAATTCTGCCATAAGTTGCATTAAAAGCATTCTTACTAGAATTTCAACCATTTCTCCACAATATTCAGAAGTTTCTGACCCATTTCACCTGCAGCATGCTGTAAATTTGTAGCTGTTGAAAAAGTTCAGAAAACAAACTCTGAAACAGACTACAGAACAATTCTACTGCTCTGTCTAAGAATTACAAAAACAAAAAACATAGAAATTAGGGCTCATACACAAGCACATATACATTTTTTCTTCCTTTCTTGGTTTGTGAAAGTGGAATGAAAGCAGTGACGGTAAGTGCCCTCTGCAGTGCCATGTATAAGGCTTGCAGAATGTTTGCGTAGATGTAAGCCTAGGCTTCTGCGGGTATTGTCACAATCAATAACATTTGACATTTTGCCACCGTTGCAAGTGGCTTCCTTCAGGTTATTTGTCGGACAAATGGCCGAAATGTCCAAAAGTTTTAAAGATTGACAGTATGGTTGCACAGCCTGAAGAATTTTATTGTATGTATGTATGTATGTAGATGTTGCTCAGAAATGACTCTCAATTAGGTTAATGGGGAAATGGTTTTAACTTTTAAGGATTCTTACAGGCAGCTCTAAGACATTTATTTTCAATTTGTAAGCATACATTATAAATAGGTTAGTTATTGAGGCCATTTTTATTATTATATTTTTTGTTGCAGGAGGATATTGATGCTGGGGCCATATTAGCACAGGAAGCAGTACAAATTGAGATAGATGACACCGAAGAAACATTGCAAGAACGAGTTAAGTTAGTAGAACACAAAGTTTTCCCTAAAGCACTGAAACTTGTTGCCACAGAACAAGTGCATTTGGATGAAAATGGAAAGATTGTTTGGAAGCATTAAGAATTTAATGAACTTGCGGGGGGGGGGGGGGGGAGGGAGAGAGAGAGAGAGAGAGAGAGAGAGAGAGAGAGAGAGAGAGAGAGAGAGAGAGAGAAACGTCGCTGCTCAAACATGACTGAAATTTTTTTATTGTTTTTAAGAAATCATTTTTTACATGAATCTCAATAGTTTTCAGAATAATAAAGTAATTAAAAATATAAAAAAGATGTTATCATATTTCCTGTGTACTTGTTTAATTGTATCATAGTTCATTTTTCCTTGTCTTACACCTTAAATTTTCCTTCTTTCATACATTGTTTCTACTGAAATATATAACGAATTTTTCACAGAATGTCAAGAAAAAATGGCAAGCACAAGAAATGTGAAAATGTCAAATGATGGATCATTCCACTTTTTGTATCATTTTGAAGCTCATGTATGCTTATCATACATATAGGAAAGGTGTGCAACCCCCCCTCCACCCTGCAAAAAATATTTATCTGGTTTTAGGAGAGCAGGGTTGCTCACTAAAACCTCTCCCTACTTGGGGTTGAAAGTATCTGATTCAGGTGCACAATTTTTCTATTAGATCATACATTGCCAGTTTCGGGTGGTTTAAAGCCCATCATTTGGTGTAATTGTAAATCATAAGCTGAGAGGCTGTCACACACTGCCAGCATGGGGAGAGGGATATATTTTGTGGTTTCTACTTCAAACTCAATAAAAAAAGTCTTGGTTACAAATATTTCATTTTTGGACTAATGTTATTTAAATAATTTGAAAATTACCTGATTATGGTACAGTCTTTTTAGCATGAGGTGACTGATCTATAGAGTTCTGATGGTGTCCCAAAGGGGCAAAATGTGTTAATAAAAAACAAAATAAAATATTGCCAACCAAAACAGTTTTTAACTGAATGGTATTTTGCGTATGGTTCTTATGCCATCCGTTCCGAATGGAGTGGAGAGTACTTTACAATTTCTGTACTTATTGTCTTTTACCCTTTCCATACAGAACTATTGTCATGGGGTGCTACATACAATTTCCATCTTAATTTCTGTTTTTTAGTTTCTTTGGATAGCAACACACTTTGAACAGTTTACTACAGTTCAAGATATCATCCTACACCCAAATTCTGTGGCAATTACTAATGTGACTAACATGCATGTTTTTCAACAATGAATAAAGTTGATTATTGAAAATGAGGAAACAGATGTATGGTTCCCTAAATGCATGATCTGATGACCACAACTTATAGCATGGATGCTTTTCTGAATCCCAGAAATTGACAGTTTTTATTCTCCCTCCCTTACAGTTGAACATCATAAAACTCACAATCTTCTGCGTAAGGTACATGTTTGTCTATAACCAATGTTTAATAACTCCTGAATAAATGCTGGAGGTCATCAGAAGCTACAAATATTTGGGGGGGGGGGGGGGGGGGAGTGATGGTCTTGTGTGAAAAATATGCAAATCTGCTATTTAATTTACTCCTTGGCTTATGAGGCCCAGCTAGTCTGTTCCTCAACCAAGAAGTCTCTTTCTTGAGGTAGCAGGCATCTGACAATCGTATCCAAAGTTGATAAGAGCTTGAGAGGAAGAGAGATTCATTTCAATCCATAAATACTTCTTCTACTGAAATAAAAGTTGTATGTCGGAAACAAATAACAGTACTCCTTTATTGTACTGTGACTTACAGAACTTCATTCACACTATTTACATTTACATAGAATCAAATTGCATTTTATGATCAGTTCCAATCTCTGATAGTTCCGACTATATATCTTCTCCTACATCACAACAATGACAACCACCTTCAACACTACACTCATCTGTTTTTTCATTGGACCATGGAACACTTATGTAATTAAGGAATCCATGCTGCATCCTCTATGCAGGCTCTTCCTGCATCTCATGTTGGTAAACCTGCACACACACACACACACTTCTCTGCCCATAGCAGGTGCCACCAGGAGTTTCCACCTAGGAAGATAGAAAACCCTAGGCAGAATCTCGTACCCTGCCACACTAAATTCCTTAAATTAATTAATTTGGCCGTCTTGAGTCGGTAGGAAGGAATGTAGTGTCACTTGTTACACTACATACCCTCCACCTTAGACACAAGATGCCAAATTATCAACACTTCTCTTCTTGTTATTACCCAATAATTATATTTATAAGAGAAAAGTACAGTGACTTATTCTAGAAAATTATGCTCTTAAATTCTAAACATTGTGGTACTACTGTATCATGTTTGAGTGTCATCATATAACATTTTCAGTAAATATTTAGAGTAGTGTTTCATACAACAGGCTGTTTTTCTCTTCAGACGTAATACGTATGTCAGTTAGCCTTGTCATTTAACAGGTGATCAGATTAGATACCCATGTAATACAAGAATGGTAGGAGAATGACATTGAATCAACCTTTCTTACACATCTCTCACTATTACTGCAACCCTTATCCTTACCAGCCAAATAAGTTTAGGTTGGTAGGCGCAGTTCCAAATCTGAATGAATTCTCATCCTGAAGAAGGAGCATAGGTAAGTTTTCACTGCAAAAATGAGGATTACACCTCCCTCACTTGGATGAGCCTCATAGCGGGGAAATGAAATGTAAGTGATCTTGACTAACTAAACAGGTAAGGAAAGATCCACATTTTCAATTCCACTAGTAGGCTTAATACAAACAAAAATGCCTGATGATAATAAAGGCTAGGTCCTTTCTATATGGATACCTCAACCCAATCAAGTCCTTTCATTAGGTCCTTAACTATTTAAGCAGGAGCCTCTCTAATATGTCTGCCTACTCTCACCAAAACATTATACCTCTACCTCAGCCCTATCAATGACGAGTCCATTTAGTCCCTTCCTTTCTACTAGTCGAAAACCACTCCTCACTACTCGCTAACTAAGGTCTACTTTCAACATTTTATGAACATACACTCATTTTACAATCAGTCATCCTCCATTTTACCCCCTCCTGCTAAGATGAGTGTATCAGCAAATAAAATACCTCATTCAGATACTAATGTTAATTGTAAGGCTTGTTATGTGTCAAAGAAAAAAAAATGTCTTGTATCTTCCTACACAACTTATATTACATCACTAACAAAGCAGAGAGAGAGAGAAAACTATTCTAAATAAAAAATATAGTCAAACTTATCCTACCCCAAACTAAATTTGTGTGTGTGTGTGTGTATCTCTTGTACTGTTGTAAACTGTGCGTAATAAGTGTGTTTGTGAATCGTGTGTCTGTGTAAATGTGTGTGTGTATGTATGTTGACATGTGTGTAGTGTGTGAACTAGACCTCAGGCGATACCCTTGGGAGTAATCAACTGGGGTTGTAGTCAGACAAAATGGAAAGAGAAAAAAAATTCTGACACGGAAGATAAGAAGGGTTTCAGCGATAGAAACTACTGAAATATGGAAAGGGGACTGAAAGGCTGGTGCTCTATAAAAAGAGTAGTAGGAAAATGAAAAGAAAGATCTGGAAGTTGGAGACGAAGAAAGACAGAAGATAGTCCAAAAGACAGGAAACGCCCCTCCCCCCCCCCCCTTTCCCGAAAATGCCCTGGTCCCTTCAGTTCATCACTATAGCACCGGAGAGCAAAAGATGGCAGGCTAGATGTGAGCCGCCCCACTTCAGAAAGGACACTATAGCTTCACTTACAGGACCCCCCTGAAGAAAAGCTCCAACTGCCATTATTGCAATGCCTTGGCGACTGTCTAGTGTCACATGTCCCTGCAAAGTGCGTGTGTGTAAAATGAGTGTGTGTGTGTGTGTGTGTGTGTGTGTGTGTGTGTGTGTTTGTGTGTGTGTGTGTGTTTGTGTGTGTGTACACCTAACTTCCTATATCAAATGCATACAAACCCACCCCTCTGGTTTGTATCCTTCATAAAATGTACAAAATTCCCCAAACTATAAAAATATTATTTATACCAACTTAATGGTATAAGAAACCATCATTATTATTCGTAGGCTATACCGAAGGTCTAGACATATCTTCGCTTGTGTTTTATAATTAGCTCATTGCCAAAACCAGATATGTCATGATAATATAATAAAAAAAGAACCGGATCATGAAGCTGTAGAACTGAATGTATGAAATAGATAAATTTACCGGAAATAAGGTTGCAGCAACAGCCATGATAACAAAGAGATGGGCGCTCTTTAATAAATTGTGACACATCAGGAAATGTAGGAAATACATTGTCGCCGCCATTGTATATCTGCATTTCAAACTGGCAGCAGGTTAGTGATATGATCTGTAATATGGCAAGAGCCCACTAGTGATGCTGGAAGTCAGGAAGCATAGTTTACCAACTGGGGATAACAGTTAAACTTAAATTTTCAAATTGTAGAACTCTGCAATTTTGAAAGAGAGCTCTCCTCACATTCTTTTCTTTAATATGTAAGAAAATTTAAAAGCAGCCTCTCACATTCTTCATAGGATTAAGATAGATGATATATCCTAAAAAAACTAGCATGGTCTTGCTAAACCCCAGTCCAAATAGAAGAGTATTGGTACATAAACATTCAGGCTAAAGACACCACAGAACATATAGGATAAACATGCTAAAGTTATTTTAACAAGTGGGTCAACAAAAAGGAAAAATCTCACGTAAAAATCGTAAAGTCAAATGAACATCTCAAAAACTGACATCGTGGTGTCACAGTGCCACTGGTTCCGGCTAATAAGCTGTTTGTTGAACATCCTTTCTTCAGAAGTATTTCAAGTTCCCTAAGCAAATAATTTTTTGTTTACCTTTCGGGGCACAATGTAAGATACAGAGACCTTCTAGTATGGGTGGCTGGTGCCCTGTGGCATTTAAACGCTTGGAAAAGGTGGAATTCCGGTTTATTTGTCTTTTTTTTTTATGCAAATGCTCTCTGAATCTCGTTTTAAACTTACCTGGCTGTTCAAAATGATGTCCCTCTAAGGAAAGATCGGCCTGGCATCTCTTGAACACATTTACGAACACTCGACGAATTTTGGCAGCTGAAATCTGGAAAATGACTAGTCAAAGCCTGTCTTCCAACTCAAAGAGTATATGGGAATTGCTTGCATACACCTTGTCTTTTAACATTCCCCCAAGTTAAAAGTCACAGGGATTTAGAACTGGAGAATGAGGAGGTCAATCAACTATTCTGTCAGCAAAAACACTTCGTACTGCTGCCATAGAAGCAGTGGCAATGTGTGGTCTTGCATTGTTTTCCATGAAATAACCGTACAGCTTTTTGTTGGGTGAAAGTTCTTGAAAAAAAAATGGATGCAGGATGTTGTTCACATACCTGTCAGAATGTAATTGTTTCATGAAAAAAGATTGGCTCCATAATTCGCCTTGCACTAATAGCATACCACACTCCAGTTTTCACGTCATGAAGAGGTTGTTGATGTAACTCGTGGATTTTCTGAGCTCCAATGTAGACAGCAGACTCAAAACGAAACACTCTGTCACGCAGTACAGAAAACAAGAGCATGGTGTTTCTACCTGACGACAATAGGGCAAGCTGTTGCCAAGTGTCCCAGAACACGCATAGCGACGACCGGCAGAGGAGAGGCAGCAGCTGGCAAACACGCCGTGCATCTTGTGGACCTCTCCCAGGCATCTTTCATGAGAGACCCTGTATATATCCTATGAAGAATGTGAGAGGATGCTTTTAAGTTTTCTTATATTAACGTGAGGAGAGCTGTCTTTCAACATTAAGAAAAATTGCTGTTTATTGAATTAGTCCACTTTCTTGAGCTTTCAATTGTGAATTGAGTTAGGACAGTTCTCTTAGCACCTTTACTAATAAGGCATGTAGGTACCTGTTGTGTCAGTGAGCAACAGAATAACACAAAAAAAAGTTTATAAGTACTTGAACAGAACACAACCCTTCTTCGGGAGAATCACAAAAAACAACTTAAAATTGGGATTTGTCCTAAGTTTCACAAAGTTCTACTTATAGGTGTCACCCGTCTACGTCCTCAGAGTGACGGTTGGCCCCAGTCAGTGGGACAGTATCAGGATGCAACAGAGCGGTGGCCAGACAGTGCGGAGCACGGCAGTCCTCGACAGTGATTCGGTGTTGCAGGAGACACTTGGCGACTGGCTCCGTTGTGAACTGACCAGGGTACTTTCAACGTGGCCCTATATAGCTCCAGCGTCTGAATACTTTTAGGACCTATTTTCCCTCACATGACTCGCAGAAGGAATTAGGTCCCTGGCCGATACATCCCCTAGTGGCTACAAGGCTGCCGTCTGGTGGACGCGTCGTTGGTCTTTGTTTCTCAGCAGAGCACTTGCTCTGGCCCCTCCTTGGTCCGGTCCAGCCTGATAGTTGTGCTCCGCTGGTGGCCAAAGCTGTAGGTGCTGAGGCCGAGATATAATATCCCTCCCCCCCCTCCCCCCCATGAGAGAGGAGAGTGCGCAATGCATCTCAACGTCTGATGGGTCTTCCAAAGCTCCACCTGCAGGTGCAGTGTTCGAGAGGCTAGGATCCACCTCCATAGGGATCAGAGCAGGCACCAGATGTGATAGCGTGAGAGCAGGTGGCCCACGTGAGACGCCCGATCCCAGAAGTGTTGTGGATGATCCCTGAGACGCTGGAGCTTCTTCCTCCCCTAGAAGAGATGGACAGACATTAAGTGTGTCCACGCCAGGGAAAAATCTTTTAAGGGGGGGGGGGGGCTGCTTGCTTAGATTCACATGTGGGACATGAAGTGATCATAGTAGTAATATCCTTGTCCATACCTCGCCAGTATACATGTTGATGGGCCAATCGCTTTGTGTGCACTACCCCCCCCCCCCTCCCAGTGACATTTGTGGACAAGGGTGAGGACCTGCTGCTGAAGGGCAGATGGGATGATGGTTCTAGTCCACCCATTGTCCCCTTGCAGGAGGAGAACTCCACAGAGAACCGACAGCTCATGCCGGTGGCAGCAGTATGCTTGTAGCTCTGGAAGTTTCAGTCGACGTCAATCGGTCGGCCACCTGGCCTGTGTCCAGTGGAGTACCTGCCGCAGGACTGGGTCTGCTGCCGTATGTTGAGCGACTAGCTTGGCATCCACCGGCAGGCTGGCAACCGCCACTTCGGCTGCCTCGTCAATGTGGAAGCATATATTCATCAAACTCCAGATTCTGTTCAAGGGGCAAGCGAGAGTGTAGGTCAGCATTATAGTGGCGAGAGGTTGAATGATTTTGAATGTCATAATAGTAACTCGACAAAAATAAGTCCTACCGCTGGAGGCGGCGCGCAGTTTTGGTACGAACTGATGCCGAACAGTTAAAAAGCGGCACTAAAGTCTTATGGTCTGCGAATGTCATTGACCATGGGGATGGGATAAGCATCGATTACTGCCTTCGCATTGACTGTATATTTGAAATTTTTTATACCAAAAATAATTGGCCAAAGCCTCCTTTTCTATTTAGCTATAGTGACATTGGGCACTCAACACAGATTTGGATGCAAAGGCAATGGGGCGCTCCACCCCATCCACTGTTTGTGGCAATACTGCTCCAAGGCCATAATCAGAAGTGTCAGCTGCCAACGTCGGATCATAGGCTGACAGACCGGTAGGCCAAAGAAGAATCTGTTTCAATGTGCAAAAAGCCTTGTCGCAGTCCTCCGAGCAATGCCACGGTACCTTCTTGCGAAGTAATCTATGTAAAGATTCAGCAATGGCTGCTGCATGAGGAATAAACTGGCGGTAATGATTCAGTTGTCTCAAGACTGATTTTATTTGGCTGTCATTGGACGGAGGAGGAAGATGCTGAATCGCGGACACATGTGATGGCATAGGACGGATCACTGCTGCGCTAAACACATGTCCCAGATATTCCACCTGTCTCACAAAAAAAGAGCATTTGGCTTTATTACATTTGACATTGGCCTGTTGAAGCACTGTAAACAGGGAACGGAGGTTGTTTGCCAGATCCTGGTGATCCTTGCTAACTACCAGGACGTCGTCTAGGTAATTGGCCATGCCAGGGATGCCATGGGTGAGGTTTTCCAGAAATCGCTGAAAATGGTGGTTGCACTGGCTATCCCGAAAGGCAACCTGTTGTACTGAAACAGACCAAATGGCATATTAATGACTAGCACCTGTCGGGATTGCGTGTCCAAAGGTATTTGTAGGTATGCATCTTTGAGGTCTATTTTAGCAAAGATGTGCCTCCCAGCCAGGCGGATGCAAAATTAATCGACCTTGGGGATGAGATAAGCATCGATTACTGCCTGCGCATTGACTGTATACTTTAAAAAGCCACAAAGGCGCAGTGCCCCATTAGGTTTCTCTAAGAGGACAATGGGCAATGCCCATTGGCTGTGTGGTACTGGCATGAGGACCTTCTCACCCTGAAGACGCTGGATTTTATAGTAAAATGTGTCCTTACGGGCAAACGGTACTTTGCGTGCTTTGAAGAATTTAGGCCTGGCCGTGGGAAGAAGGGCCACGTGAGCCTCAAACCCAATAATGCCTGTAGAGGACTATTCAAACACCGAAGGAAACTGTGCCAACAACTCTTGGAGGTAAGAGTAATCTGTTATCCTCTAGACGGATGGCCTGGAATTGTGTACCTCTAACCCTAATATATTATACAGGTCCATCCCCAATAGATTATTAACCTTGGGACAATCTATGATGAGAATCCAAGCAGTAAGTGCTGTAGAATGTTACTGAATTTGAGCGAGGCACTGGCCTCGAATCTGAAGGAGATCATTGCTATAGCTGCATAGGGGAATGCTGAATGGCCGGAGGGGAGGGGATCCCACCTTTACATAAGAAGCCCAATCAATGATGGTGACAGACGACCCTGTATCTATCTGAAAATCGAGGGGAACATCATTGATCAACAGACAAATAGCTATGGACTTCGTGGAGTGTGGAAAAAGAGCCTGGACCACAAGATCAGACAGGAAGAGATCGACTGTAGTGTCCTTTCCCGCAATAGACTGATGAAAATAGTAGAATCAACCAACATTGTGGAGGAGTGGCAGACTTCTGCTTTATGACTGTGTTTCCAACAGGCAGCACATTTCGCGTGCCGATGTGAGCATTGCGGTCTCTGGTGCTAGACAAAGCAGTGTCAGCATGAGGGCAACGTTCGTGGGCGGCGGCCACCCAAGAAATCTTTAGTGGACTCCGGTGTCTTTACCTGGCTTGACGTGCGAGGCCCAAGACACGACCTGCGTTGCGGCCTGATCGCGTATATTGTAGCAGAGTCCTGAAGAGAGATGGCCGACCGTATGGACTATTCAAATGCCCTTATAATTGGTAGGCATGTCTCCAAAGACAGATCCTTCAGTTTCAGCAGGTCAGCTAGGAGATTGTCATGTTGTGCATGAATGAGAATCATGTCACGCACAAGAGAGGAGGCGTAGGACTGTTAACAAGCAGAGTTCTGACACACAAACTGACAGTCCCAGGAGAGCCCCTGTAGATGAGCGATCCACTACTCTCTGTAAGACTACCCTAGCTTCTTTTGGCAGCTAAAGAATTTATGTCGTGCCACTGCTACATGAATCTGGGAATCGAAGTAATTAGAGAGACTGACCTTCAGATTATCAGGGAGGTCATGCGGCTCCACCTCTGGGTGAAGTTGCTGCAGAAGGCGGTATATTTCTGGCCCTGCATAGGCCAGGAGATAAGTGCAACGCTGGGTGTCCCCGGTGATACCATGTGCCACAAAATGCTGTTCCATGCATGCCCCGTAGTTCGGCCAGGACTCCACCTTCTTATCAAACTGTTGGAAAGGCAATGCAGCGGAGCTGCCTGGACAGATTGGAGATCTTGGACAGCTGCTGGGAGAGCTCGGTGGGCAAACTCGACATCGTCTTCAGTTGCTTGACAATAAGTTGGTTAGTCTGCTGTAATTGTTGCATCAATATTAACATTTGGTTGAATGCCTCGATATGTTCTGCCATAATGGAGCAATGATCTGAATCCACAACTAACGTATATACTGGATGCACACTTGAGCAAATACATACAGAACTTCATCACCAATAATTCTGTTGTGTCAGTGAGAAACAGAATTACACATAAAAAAAAAGTTTATTAATACATGAACAGAACACAACCCTTCTTCGCGATAATCACAAAAAACAACTTACAATTGGAGTTTATCCTAAGTTCCATAAAGTTCTACTTATAGATGTCACCCGTCTAAGTCCTAGGAGTGACGGTTGGCCCCAGTCAGTCAGAGAGTACCAGGCTACAACACGTCGGCAGTTCCGTAGCGACGGCTGGACAGCGCAGAACGTGACGGTCTTTGGCGGCAAGCGGTGGTGGCTCGGTGTTTCAGGAGACCCTCGGTGACTGGCTCCGTTGCGAACTGGCCATGGTGCTTTCGATGTGGCCCCATATAGCCCCAGCGCGTGAATACTTTTAGGACCTATTTTCCCTCACGTGACTCGCGGAAGGAATTAGGTCCCAGGCCGCTGCATCCCCTAGTGGCTACAAGGCTGCCGTCTGGTGGATGCGCTGTTGGTCTTTGTTTCTCAGCAGAGCACTTGCTCTGGCCCCTCCTTGGTCCGGGGCCCAAGTTGTGTTCTGCTGGTGGCCGAAGCTGCAGGCACTGAGGCCGAGATATAATAGTATCCATGCACCAAATGTGAGTTAATTCTGAATTGGTTAGGTTTCATGAAATGATCCCTTGAGCCTGTTTTGTTACATTCTTACTTTTCGTTACTCAGTAACAAATTCACAAAATAGTAATAAATGAGAGCAGTTAAAGACTTGCAACAAAGACATGACAACGAGCTACGACAGGGACATAAAAAAGACACAACACTTCAGCTATTGGCCGTGGCCTCCTTCATAAAATAGAACATTCATGCAATCACACAGGCACACAACAGTCATCTGAGGCTGACACACTTTGAATCATGCTCTGTGGTGTGGAAATAGGAGAGGGGAGGGGGGATAGGAAGGTTGCATCACGGTGATGGCAATGGATACAGAATAGCCTTGAAAAGCTTGTACGTATTAGATGAGAGGAACGAGATGCAGCTTAGGAATGGAGCAGGGAGGTGGGTGAGGGGAGGAAAATAAAATAAATGCACGAGTACCATACATGCATATACACCACTCAAAATAGGAGAGGTTTAGGATAGAGAGGTAGGAACGTTGGGTGTGGAAAAAGGGAAGTTATTGTAGTATTATTGGTGGATAATTTTGTGATCGGAGATTGTAATGTAGGGATAACTCCCATCTTGCAGTTCAGAAAAGCTGTTGGTGGGTGGGAGAGTTCGGATGGCCTGGGTTGTGAAGCAGCCATTGAAATTAAGCATATGCTCCACTCCATGCTGTGCCACAGGGTGATCCACCTTGTTTTTGGGCACAGTTTGGCGGTGGCCATTCGTCCTAGTGGACAACTGGTTACTGGCTGTGAAGGGATTGCAGCACAGTTGGTAAATTACATGGCTGCTTTCACAGTTGGCCCAATCTCTCATAGGGTAAGATAAGACTGTGAAAGGACTGGAATAGGAATTGCTGGGTGGGTGGATGGGACAGATCTTGCAACACGGTCTTCCACAGGGATATGATCCCTCTGTTACTGTTATAGAGGTTGGGAGGGTGAGAAAACACCACTTTAGGAGGGGTAGGAAGGATCTTGGGCAAGACGTATTTCATTTCTGGTCATGAGGACAGGGTAGTACTGGGTGACGGGGGAGTGCTCTTTTGTGGATGTTTACTGGTGGTAGAGGGAAGATTTGGAATGTGTGGTGATATGGCACGGGAGATCTGTTTACAGACTAGGTCTGTGGGGTAGTTTCTGTCTGTGAAGGCCTTCAGCATTTTGAGAAAGGGAGTTCTTGTCACTGCAGATATGCCATCCATGGGAGCCCAGGCTGTAAAGGAGGGACTTTTTTTATGTGGAAATAATGGCACCCCTCAGGAGCTCAGCATTAATTTGCTGAATACGGGCTTGGCAAACCTGGGGTTCCAAGCTGTGTGTTGCATCAACAGTCTGCCTCACCATAAGCTCTGTGCATGCTTCAACAAACATTGTTCAGCACGACGGTGGAACGTTGTACGTTTCAGAGCCCAGTGATCTTGGCTTAATCACCTGAGTCATGAGGACGGTACAAACTCTCAATTTCAAAGTGTGCTATGTGCCGAGGAGATACATCGTTGTTGAGGTTGAACAGTCATTAGCGAGCAACCTTTGTCTTGCCGCACCTCAGTTGTATAAGGCTCACCTAGGCATGTGGTGCTCTGCCTGTGTGGACGTTTATATCCCTAACTGCTTGTGGGATCATGATGAAACAATCTAATAATATCGTTGCTGGACACAAAACTGGTGTCTCAAAGCATGGGAAAGTAGAATTTAATGCTGCTCAGTATGACCCCTAATCGTTACCTTCCATAGCAACCCCATGGGAGGAACGACAAGCTATAGAAAGGGTTGAGTCTTACTCCCCTAAATTTCTACTATACAGTAGAAAAGACAGGGAATCTTTAGTGAATACCAAACCTCTTGCCTTCACGGACAACGTAGAAGAAAAGTATTGTGATGTGGCAGCAATGACAAAAATGAGGAGCAGTGCAGTCCTCATTGAAGCAGCATCCCCTGCACAGTCATGAGCACTACTGACCTGTGATAAGCTGGGAGATGTTCCTGTGACCATCACCCTTCACAAGTGTTTTAATATGGTTCAGGGGATTATTTATCACCATGATCTCCTCCTGCAGTCTGATGACGAGCTATGTGCCAACCTCGAATGACTGGGTGTCCACTTCGTCAGGTGTGTCTACAGGGGGCCTAAGGACAACATGGTAGCCACCGGTGTCTTCATCGTGGTCTTTGACGCTGACACACTGCCAGAAAAGATAAAGGTGATGATATACAGGTGTGACTTAAAGCCTTATATTGCTCCTCCGATGCGGTGCTTTAAGTGCTGGAAATTTGGGCACATTCCTCCAGGTGCAATTCCAGCCCCCACATGTAGAGAATGCAGACACCCATGTACTCCATCCCCTGTATGTGTCAGTTTTGGACAGCACCACCCTCATTGCTCACCGAACTGCACAATATTCCATAAGGAACGAAAGATTATGCAGTACAAGACCATGGATAAACTCTTACAAGGAGGCTAAAAAGAAATACGAGTGACTGTACCCTGTCACATTTAAGTCATCGTTTCCTGCTGTCATGTCATCACCCCCTTTCTTCAGTGATGATGGTAGCTAAATCCGAGACAACCACTATGGGCCCTCAGGGCTGTCAAACTCACTCAGCCCCCTCGATGGTTGGGGGCACTCCATCATCTGCACCCATATACACAACTCTTGTGGGAGCACCTTCCCCCACACCATTGAGGATAACTGTCCCCATTACTCATTCAGAGGCACAACAGCTCCCTCCGACTCCTCTTGCTGAGAAGGGGTTCCTCGGGACACTCCCTTCCGAGGTTCCTCAGAGTGTGCCACAGGATCCCAGCCAATGGATGAAGGATCCACCGACTGCCAATCGAAGGGCTTCTGGCTCTGTGCCAGTCCCTGCCACTCGAGAGAAGCCCTCCCAGCCCTTACCACCAAAGGGCCAGTGAGAGGGGAAGAAAAAGAAGAAAGTGGAGAAAAAGGATTCCTCAGATGCCCTCAAAACTTTCTTCCTTACCTCTTCTGCCTCTCAGAATGAGATGGAGCTCCTCATATCCCCTGAGGCTCTCACAGAATCACCAGAACCTATGATTCTTGATCCAGCAGATTCCGGGCAGTTGGCAACATGTATTCCAGCGGAATAAGCCACCTCACTTTAAACCAGGGGTGGCCAACCTTTACGAAAGGAGGGCCAAATTTCTGAGAGGGGATTACGCCGCGGGCCGCATTACCATTTTTTTTATTTATGAATAAAAAAAGCAACAAATATTAATTTATTTAAAACATTTAATTAATGTGAATAAAAAATATTTATTGTAAATTGTATTTTTAAATATCTCTGGGACAAGAAGTCAACAATAGTATGGATTCAAGAAGTTAGGAAAGATTTGGAAAGAAACAATATAAGTCAAAAAGATGCAACAGAAAGAGAAACTTTTAAGAAGAAAGTGTTAAAAATGGAAGGATTCCAAGGCAGGAGGGAGAAGAAGACAGGAGTGAAGTGGTCTGAGGAGAGAAAAAGGATGCATAGTGAAAAGATGAAAGAATACTGGAGGAAAAAGAAAGAAGAACAAAGGAGGAAACATTGAAATTGGTGCGTGGTCGTTAGATGGCCGAAACGAAGAAACAAAAAGAAAGAATATTTATTGTACAAGTTATTATACAATTTCACTGTACAATTTATTAAATAATTTAATTAAATACAATGCTAGTGGGATATTTGGCTTTGTTTCATTGAAGTGAGTGAATCAATGTTGCTGTCAAGTGAAGTTTTTGCTACATGCAAAGAGTTTTCCAGATGAACATCAGTAAGTTGTTTTATCATGTGTGATTTGAAGTAATTCATATGACTAAAAAGCTGTACACACATGTATGTATTTCCAAATAATGAAATCATTTTAAGGCATGTTTGTAAAAGGCTGGATATTTCTTCTCATCTAAATATGTTCTATAGAACGTTTCCTAATCAACCTGATGGAATTTTTCTTTTAATTGTGTATCACATTGGATTTCGCAGCATTCCATTTGCAAATGCCCCGGTAGTGAACTCATGTCTACAGACAGTGGCGTAGTAAATGCAGAGAAAAGCAGATGATGATTCTTGAAATCTTGAAATCGGGTTTCGAATTCGTGTTTCAAGTTAGACATTAAAGAAGCATATTTAACCTCTGCTGCCTTTGTGACGTCCGATTGCTTTAACAGTGCAGGAAAATGTGTGTAGTTTTTTGATCGTAACTGTTGCTCCCAAAGCCCAAGTTTCATTTAGAATGCGGAAATAAGATCATGCATGACATAAATTAGCTGATCTTTTCCTTGGAGTCGAGTATTAAGGGCATTCAGACGTCTAGTTAAATCGACCACGAACGCAAAGTCTTCGAACTCCGGGAGTCTCTTTGACTTGCTTTCAAAGAATGATCATATTTCATGCTTCAAATCAAACACTCTTTTCAACAGTTTTCCATGGTTTAGCCACCTTCCGTATAATACAAAATGTTATGATGCTCTGAATCCAAAGACTTCAAAAATGCTTGGAACTGACGGTGATTCAGACGTTTCGATTTAATAAAGTTCACTGTTTTTACAACTACCTTCATGACATGGCCCATTTTGAGGGACTTGGCACATAAATTCTCTTGATGGATAATGGAATGAAAATTTAACATCGATGTATTGCCATTTTTGCGGGCCTCGTTTTCAATTAACTGAACTGAATCTTCGTGTTTCCCAGGCATTGCTGAAGCCCCATCTGTTGTTAGCCCCTACAAGTTGTCAAGCTTTAACGAAAACCGAGTTAATGTCGATGTAACTGCTTCTAACAAATTTCGTGACTTCGTGGTATCCTTGAGTGGATACAATGCCGCTAATTCTTCTGTTTTATTGAAATGCGTGTCAACACCTCTGATATAATTCGCCACTTGCGCGGTATCCGCCATATTTGTGCACACATCCAAAGCTATTGAACAAAATATAAACTCAGACGCACGGTTTTTTTAAAATTATCTTCAATTTGTCTTCCAATGTCTTCCATACGTCTTGTAATAGTTTGACGAGACAGGCTCATTTTTGAGAAATCCTGTTTCTTTTCTGGACACACAATTTCGACGACGGTCTCCAAGCAAACATGTTGACTCTGGAATGAAACTTCACTCTGCAGCGGAGTGTGCGCTGATATGAAACTTCCTGGCAGATTAAAATTGTGTGCCGGAACCGGGACTCGAACCTGGGACCTTTGCCTTTCGCGGGCAAGCGCACTACCGACTGTGTTATCCAGGCACGACTCACGATGCCTTAAAGTCATCAGTAAAACCACATTATTACAATGAAACATTTATTTATTTGGTACCACTGAAATTAAAAGATGGTACTGAGGCAGAAACCAATGGTAATGTCAATTGGTGTAGTTCTTGCCAGTCAGTTAATAGTTTGAAATGCATGAATTATGAGCTTTTCAGAGGTAACGTAAGTTTCAATCTCTTTGATTTATTTTCCTATTTATATGTTGACTTACTCATTATATTAAACTAAAAAGGGAAATAAAAAACGATCAAGAAGTAAACTCCTCTGGGGCTGATGTGGCAGCGACGAAGGAGCACGTTACGCGAGTCCAACCTGCAGGCACCACAACCGAATGCTACGGATTCCTAAACCCGAGTGCCGTCTTCCCTGTTCTGTTCAGCCGCCCGCCCACCAGGAGGCTAGACAGGTACCAAAGCTGCCCTGCTTTCCGGCGGTCCTATGACCGCACTCAGCGCACACGCCACAGCCGGCGACCTCCCGCAGTGTCCGACGCTCCACGAACTGCCTCCCTCGTCCCCTTACGTTTCACACATCCTTTGCTTCAACCACATGCCGTGCAACATGCAGTAGTGTTTTAAAAAAAGGAATATACACGTAAATTTAACGAATGTTGAATTAATAAAATGATACATTTGCTCATTTGCAAGTTTTTCATGAAATAAAAGTTAAATTTTTCTTTCATATCAGACAGCTCCGCGGGCCAAAATGTAGAAGCCCGTGGGCCGCATGCGGCCCGCGGGTTGGCCACCCCTGCTTTAAACCATGGCACTTCAGCTCTCTCTCTCTCTCTCTCTCTCTCTCTCTCTCTCTCTCTCTCTCTCTCTCTGTGTGTGTGTGTGTGTGTGTGTGTGTGTGTGTGTGTGTGTGTCTACGTCCTTGCCACTGTCCCCAGTGCCCCCCGTGCCTCTCCACACTACCCTAGAGGCAGCGGCTGTCAGGATCAGGATTACAAGATATCACTGTCTGCTCTCTCTACTTACCCCCACATGAGGTTGTTTCTCCCTCTGACCTCACTGCCTTGTTGCACAACTTCCCCCTCCACTCCTCTTTTTGGGGATTTCAATGCCCATTACCCTTTGTCGGGTGGTACTCAGATCTTGGACTGTGGTAGGGATGTTGAAGCTTTGCTGGTGCAGCAGGATGTGTGCCTTTTGAATACTGCTGCTCCTATGCACTTCAACGTTGCACATGGTATATACTCTTCCATTAATCTGTCCTTATGTAGCCCAAGCCTTCTGCCACATCCTAGCAGTAGCGATCACTTCCCAGTCCAATCCACCCACCCAACACTTCCTATTCCAGCCCTGTCACAGGCTTATCCTAACCTGTCAGATGCCAGGCCACCTGTGAAACCAGCCATGTAATTTACCAATTGTGCTGCAATCCCTTTGCTGGTTTCTATATTGCCATGGGCACTAACCAGCTGCCCACTAGGATGAATGGCCACCACTGAAACTGTGGCCAAAAATAACATGGAGCACCCTGCGACACAGCATGCAGTGGAGCACATGCTTGATATAAATGGCTGCTTCACAACCCGGGCCATCTGGACCCTCCCACCCACGACCAGCTTTTCTGAACTGCACAGATGGGAGTTATGCCTAAAGTACTTTCCATTTCTGTGCTGCATCTCGTTCCTCCCACCTAATACGTACATGCTCTGCAAGGGTGTGCTGTATCCGTCCACACCACCATGACGCAACCTTCCTATTTCCCCTCTTCTCTCCATTTTTCACATTGCAGAGCGTGATTCGAAGTATGGCAGTTAGAGCTGATGGTTGTGTGACTTTGTTGTGTGAATGTTCTATTTTCTGAAGGCCATGGCCAATAGCTGAAGTGAAGTTCATTGTCATGTTTTGCAGTGAGTTGTAAACTTTCCTTATTACTATATTCTTAATTCCAACCTTGACTTTCCATTATTGGAGTAACAAATTCTTTCATTATAAATTTACATCTCTCAGTCATACAACCATCGCCTCTGGCTGCCACACTCTGATTACGCTAGTTTCATTTCTTCTTTGTCTGAAGTTTCCTCTTTCTGCATATAGACACTTTACTGTTGCTTCTGTTCATCCATCCATCATCCAGGCGCTTCCAGTCTTCTTAGTTCTTTTGAATTGAAATCCTTCCAATTTTTGAATCATGGTCTAAAATGTATCCCTAATTAACATATGAACTTTCTGAATGCTCAACCTTCCCAGATTCTATGAGTTTCCTTAATTCAAGTCGCTGTTTTCTTCTTTTTCCACATGTAGTCGAATATCCTTTTGGTTAGTCTAGTTTTGTTCATTCTGCACAGCTGTCCTAAAATGATAACTGCCTTTTTTTTCCCCCTAAGATCTCTAGATTTTATTCTTACTCGGAAGTTTCCAGCCAGTTTCAACCTGGATTGGACTCATGATTTTCCATAATATTCTTCTTTCTAGTATCTCCAGTGTTTCCAACTGGCATATAGGCATTTGGTTTTTACCTCAGCATTGTAGTGCTTTAATTTGACATTCCAAGAGATGCACTTTTTGTAGTAAATGTTTTTAGTTAATCCCATAAACTTCACTCTAGAATTTGAGCCTTTAAGGTATCTATCATAAGATTTGCCACCTTTTTTTTTACCTCAGATTCTCTCATGATCTCATCTAGGGTCTCTCTGTCCATCAAGTCAAAGGCTTTTTATAAATCAATGAAGGAAAGCCCTATATTTTTGCCGTTCAGCATTCTTAGTTGGATTATTGATTTTGAATTAAAAATTTGTTTGGCACAGGAAGGACCTTTGCAGAACCCACCCTGGTATTCTCCAAGTTGTTTCTCTAAGATTCCGTAAGCTCTATTTTAATTTTATTTGACAAGTTCCTTATTAAATTGCCATTCCACATTTTATTGTCCAGCCTGGATACTCTGCCATAGATTATTGGGTACACTTTAGAACCAACAAAAACGTCTTGAGTAACTTTTACTATATTGGAGAATCTGTTTCTTCCACTAGAAATTTGTATGCATCTATTTACCCATAGCTTATTGTTCTCAAGTTTTAGAGTATAGTACTACTTCAATAGGAAGTGATAAAGTGAATAATAACAAACATGTTCTGAAAGCAACTTGTGCTCATGCTATTGAAAGTGTTATGAGTGGAAAGGCTTTTCCAGTTAGTTGTACCCAGCAAGAAGTTAAAAATTTAATTACATTTTTGTAAGAGTTAATCCTCTCCAAATCTCTGTGCACAGTAACTTTATCACTTGTGAACATGTAGCTTGTGTTTGAGTGACTATTTGATGAATAATGATATTTATACATTCTGTTAATCTTGTAGGGTGGGGTACTGTGAGATCATATTGAATGTGTTGGTCTTGCTTATCTAAGGTCTCTAGTATTCTTATCTTTTGAAAAATCAATTTTGATTTCACCTCAAGAGCACCAGCTTCCTACTTATACTGACTTAGGAATTGTTATGGAAAATTGAGGCACAGATGGTGGAGAATCTGTTTCTTCCACTAGAAATTTGTATGCATCTATTTACCCATAGCTTATTGTTCTCAAGTTTTAGAGTATAGTACTAAAGCACCAGCACCAGCTTTTTTTTTTTTTTTTTTTTTTTTTTTTTGCTGCAACTCCCATGCCAGCTGCAGTTATGGAGGAGAACTTGAGAGACACAGTTTGCAACTTATTTGTGTAATATGCAGTGTCTTTGTGGCCAACCCAAAGACCATATTTGAACCCAATCAAGCATAACTGGAAGGAAAGAACAATAGGGTTGGAGGTTGTTAAGAGTTGAAGCGCACTACCTCAGATTGTTTTTGATAAGGTTGAAGAAGGAAATCAGCCATGACCTTTCAAAGTAACTATCCCAGCATTTGACTGGATTAATTTAGGAAAATCATATAAGGATTTGTACTGCCAAACTCCTGAATGTGAGTACATTATGATAAGCTAAGTGCACCACCTAACCCAGTTGAGCATATGTGAATGTCGTGAAATGCAAGCTCTGTGTCATGGATCCTGCAACCACCAACATACCAGAATTGGCTGCTGCTCTAAAAAAATTTGAGTACCTGCCAACTTTTGAAAAGGGTTAACAGTAAAAGTAATATGCGAGGGAGGGGGGGGGGGGGGAATTAACGCTTTTCGACATTCCATTAAGAAATACTGATACTTCTGGGCTACAAAATACAATAATTCATGCCTTAAACAAGATATTAAAAAAAAACTACTTACATCACAGGTCAATGATTTGTCCACAAATGTAACAATCGAGAAGAAATGTATGTTAAACAGCAGGAGCCATGGCGAAATTGGTTTGGAGCATATATAATAGGACTCCCCTGATAAATTAAGCAGATATACGATAGTTGAAAAAGGCTTTATACAAGAGAACTTGTTTAGGAATGCTAATGTGAACAAAGGGTAGCGCACACACACACGTCATCAAATATGGGTAAAAATCACAACAAGCAAATGGAGCAGAATAAAGAATTTGTGGAGCAGAGCCTTTTGGCACCATTCACCCAGAAGAACTGTTATCCCAGCTTTAAATTTATTTCGAATGAGGACACAAACATCAAACAGTTAAAAGTACCAATTATATCAAAAAATGAGTTACCGACTATCCTACACTTGGCTTCAACCCACATGAACTATCAACTGTATCATTGTCAAATGTAGCATACATTTTTGGTGGACATGGTTAATATAAAGATAAGTAATTTTAAGCAGTCACCCCATGATGTTTTGTATCAGTTTTGCCACTCATATTCAGAAGATAATTTGTACTGAAGCCCTTATTACTACATCATGATCAAGCTGTTTTATTGTTCCAAGAATGAAACTTTAACACTGGAGCAGAGTGTACACTGATATGAAACTTCCTGGCAGATTAAAATTGTGTGCGAGAACTGGGATTCGAACCTGGCAAAGGCAAAGTCCTGTGTTTGAATCACAGTTCTGGCACACAATTTTAATCTGCCAAGAAGTTTCCTTTTTTATTGTTGACATTAAATCATAAAAAATATAGGTACTTAAAAAAAAACCACCTGGCCTCAACTTTATACCACTAACACCCCACTCCTCACCAATATGGGGAAATATAACTGTCTACCATGGCCATCTCTTCAAGCATCAATCTTTAAAATTATTTAGATACCATACTGATTTTCTGTTTATATTCATTACTTCAGGTGAAGGAGGCAGCCCAGCCCCCACCCTATATACGTTACTGATTTGGCGTTTCTATTTTTTTTACCATGAAGTCATAAAATGACACTGTTGATCCATAAAACTGTAAAATGCTACATTTTACATAAATTTTACAAATAAACTGTAAAAGTTGGCAGGTATGGGTTTGGTGTTAGCTGTGTCCAGAGCTTGTAGATTCACTCATTGCAGCCCGCAGAGCCAGAGGAGGCCCACACACAATGTTATGTGCCTATCTCATCAGTGTAATTGCTGAATCAGTTCAGTAAAACCTCTGACCTGACCATGAAGGCTGGCTGATTTCCTCTTGGTGGTCTGCATATATTTGTAGGTGAGTAATGAAGCATACATCTGATTTTAATCCCTTCTCTGTAGTAAATCGTGAACAGATACTAATTCTGTGTTCTTCATTTACATTCTGGACTTCTGATAACCCTGCTATATTTCCTTTCATGTTATTGATATGTTTTTTGTTGTGAAATTAAATGATCTTAAATACAAAGTAATGATTGCAGCTGGGTTTATACCATCTATGTAACTGTTTATTCAGCCACATTTTGTGTAAAAAAGTGCATGGCATAAAGTAGCAATGACCTCAACATCTAGATTGGTTCGAATATCAAATTGGTTTACTACCAATGATATGCCTTTGTTTTCCTCAGAGCTGTCAACTGACATGCAACCAGTTCAATAAGAATTTACAGTATACCAGAGACACTAAGACAATACATCTGAGTGTTTTGTTTTCAAGAAATAAACCACTTCCAGAGGTGAAAGAAATGCCTTTCTCACTTTTCATAAACAATATTTACTAATTACTTTAATTAACAATAAAATAACAAAAAATAACAATTGAAATTATAAGACATTGTCTTGATGCTGATTTATTTACAAATAATTATTTGTTCTACAAAAATAAACATCTGAAATTACTTAACTTCATGGAATCATAATATCACATTATACATCACAGAAGGGTGTGCAACTGTTTTTCTTTTTTTCTTTTTTTTTCCCCCCCCCTTGTATAGTGAAAGCAACAACAAATGTAACTGAACTTTATATTTTACCTGCAAACAAGAAATCAAATATGTTCAGAAATGATGAATTATGTTGTTGATATTTATCCTGACCCGTACCAGAACTTTCGTTAACAACCTCAAACTTAGTTTTACCATTCTTTAATATTTTCTCAGCTTCTACATTTACTTGGAACATGAGTTTCTGTTTATCCAATAAAGGGACCTGAAGATTATAATCATTAATTTTCTTATTTAGTTTTTTGACACTCTGCTCCTGATCACAGACTGCCTGTTTCCACACACGTTCTTCATCATCTGTTAGTGGCTCTTTCCCAAGAGTGGATCGCACTTTCGAGAGTCTGCTACGAATTTCTTCAGCGTCAGTTTGAATTTCCTTTTGAAGTGTAATCCATTCTGGTACATAGCCATTATCTATCAACACCTATGAAACAAAAATAAGAAATAAGTGTAAATAATATAATGTTATTCAATTAGTCAGCAGTTCAATTTTTTATGCTCTAATTCTCTTAAATTCGCAGTACTAAGTGTCTCATGCAGCAGGTAGAAATATGATCATGGTAATATTTGTGTAGCTGTATCTCATAGTTTTCACTACAAAAATAAATTAAAAAAGATGCTGTATATTTCCACAGATAAGACAATGGCTGAATCATAAAAAAAGGCCCCAAAATCTGAGGTTATCTTATACAACGGTACAAAAAAAAAAAAAAAAAAAAAAAAAAATTGATTGAAATTTAGTCTGAAATTTACATAATGGAGGAAACATTTACAAAAACAAAGGTTTGCATAATTAAAAAGAAAAAATATATATATTCGCTTAATGAGCTGTATTAATTTATTGAGCGGTCAATAGAACATACAATAACCTACATGCCAGAGAGCAGGAATAGAATTAATTATTTACTATAGCTTATTTACAGCAGCTTGATTTTACAATGTCGCTTGTCAAAAATAATTTCTCAATGTATCCAGAGTCACACTGAAATGACTAGCATTTATTTCCAAATGGAGTGAAAAGGTTAAAATATTTCAGAGCTACACGCACAATTGAGGCTTCCTTTGAAATCCATCTTCTGTTCTCTGGCAATTTCGTGTGTTTTCACCCACATAATATGTGTATCGACGCAGTTAAATGTTGTCTCGGCGGTACAAATTAATTTTCTCTTCAGTTTCGTGGTGTAGAAAAAAAAAATAAAAAAACATGTTTCTTCACAATTGGATACAACGTTAACACTACATGCACAGAAGTTCAAAAGCAGACTGCACACATCAACAAAGGGTGAAATCGAGATAATTTCCAAGAATGCTTGCAATTGAATCAGCTCTGCTTGAAATGATAGTTATCGAATGTGCAACTCTAAATTGATTACACATTCATTGATGCATGAGATGACAAAAAATGAATGATTACATACTAATTATTTTGAAAGTTGCATTGACGTGAATATTTTTACAGCTGAATTGTGACACAGTCACAGGAAATAGCTCAAAGTTTTTGACAAATTTCAGTGTTAATATCATTGCTCCAACTGTCACTGAAGAAATTTGAGGCTGTGGTAATGCGTATTTTCGTAACATTTTCGTAAAAATTTGTTGAATGTGGAATATGTGTTAGGTATCCATATGTATTTCTGATATGAGCAAGGACAAAAGATCAACGGTTTTATCTGTATAAATAAATGACAACTAGCAACTAGCATTTAAGACCGAGCTACTTCCATTGCAAGTATTCTTCTAAATTACCAAAATCCAGTTGTACCAATCACGAAAACTACTAATGTTGATTTCTAGCGGTGTTATTCTGAACTACCATTCACAAAATCTACTTATGGTGGCATCTATCAGCATTTTTCAGAACTTCCTGAAGCTTTGCCTCCGAATCTAAGCTGCAGGCATATTTTTAGATCCTGAAAACTGGGAAAAAAGTGCGGCTAGCATTCAGGAAAATACGGTAATTTGGGGGTCATCTTATAGGGCAGATATATGCTTAAACTATAAAATTTTGATGAAAATTTGTACCTCATCTTACCTGAAGGTCACCTTATGTGTGGTAATATGCAGTAAATCTATTGTTCAAACTAGAAAACTATTCTCAATGAATTTTTCAGAAGAATAATAGTACTTCACCTTCAAAAAGGATACAGATCTGCCTTTTTTTAATGAACCAAGCTCCACATTAAATATATAACTACCTTTTCCTGACTTGTAAATTTTAACCTTCTATACATCAGTTTTTGGGCATAGAGCTTTAAATGGCATGTCAGAAGTTTAAAATTATCCCTGTGAAGAATGTGGTAATTGTAGTAGAAATGGAAAATGTCAGTTGGATGTTGATTTTTGTGTAAGTACTTCAACACTTAATGTATGTAAAGTAAAGGAAAGATAGTACATGTCTGCTAAATTTCTCTATAAGATTATTCATACTGAATAACCAACAGAAAGATACAGTACAGTGATAGACTATGTTTCTGGTGTCTAATTTCATGACTGTTGATAAAATACACAACTGCAAATGCTAAACCGTTTAGTTTATTTGCTAAATAGTCAATAAATATCTTTCAATTTAAATTTCTATCAAGATTTTGACCTAAGAATTTCATTTCAATTTATTTTTATTTTACTTTCAAACCTTATCATATTGGTTTTAATGAATTCTACTTTTAGTCCATTTTGATGGCACAGGTAGGAATTGTGACTTTATAATGACACTTGAAGTTTGAGCTTATATGGATAGGTCAACATGGGTGAAACAGATTTTCTGAAGTCCTTGATATGATGATGTAGTAACCGGCTGAGTCTTTGTAAGTAGTCAAATATTGTTTTATTGGTTACTATTTGTTCATTGGCAGTACCTTGGAAAAGTAAAAATAAATAAATAAATAAAACAAAAACACAATTTGTGAGTAATTATGGAAATGATCACTTCTGTAATTTCTGTTCATTGCGCATTATCGAAATTTTTGCTGTACATTTTTCAGATGAAATTCTAGGGGAACTTAAAACGTATATTTTTTCTATTAATCACATGGAAATTCTCTATTGAGATGTGAAAATATTGTTCTGGCCAGTACTTACCTTAGTTTGGAACCACAGATAGTAACAGACAAAAAAGACACAAATGCTGATGAAAGTACATATTTCCTCTAGCTTTTGGAAATGAGTATTTCCTTCATCAAGTAGAAGAAGAGGTAAGAGAAAGGGGACAGCAGGGAAAGGTTACTTACAACCTAGACCGTGAGGTAGGGTTGTGTGAATGTGGATGTCAGAAATGGTGGGTAATAAGTACTGAGACATATGAATGCAAACCAAAGAGGATAGAGCAAGAAGTGAACCAAATAATGCTCATTGAGGAAGGAGGGGGTGTTGATAAAAAATTCTCTCCCTCTCTCTCTCTCTCTCTCTCTCTCTCTCTCTCTCTCTCTCTCTCTCTCTCTCTCTCTCTCTCTCTCTCTCCAACACACACACACACACACACACACACACACACACACACACATACGACCTCCCATCTCCGCCCACTGCAGCCTGTTTGTGGGACTCAGCAAGGCCGAGATGAGACCAACCAGTGATGGGGATAAGGAATCAGCTTGGAGAAGGAAGCAGGAACAGAGGGGAGAGACTGGAGTGTGTGGTTAAATGGGATACGTACACGGGGCTAGAATGTGTGCAGGGAAGGGGTGGTAGGGACAGGAACTAGAAAGGTTTAGGCCTGGGGGATTACGGAAGAATAGGATGTATTGTAGGGAGAGTTCCCACCTACACAATTCAGAAAAGCTGGCATTTATGCAGAGCATCCATATAGCACAAGCCGTATAGCAGTCATAAAAGTAAGCAACATCATGCTGGGCTGTATGCTCTGGAACAAGTTGGTCTAGCTGTCTTCCGTCCACAATTTGACAATGGCCACTCATCCGGATCGACAACTTGTTCCTCGTCATGCCCACATAGAAAGCTGCACAGCTATTGTAGTTCAGTTTGTAGATGACATTACTGGTTTGACAGGTTGCCCTGCCTTTTATTGGATAAGAAATGCATATGACGGAATTGGGGTAGGTGTGTTAGGATGGTGGAGAGGGCAGGTTTATGCATCTGGGTTTACTGCAGGGATATGGGCCAAGGAGCAAGGGTTTGGGAGTAGGGATGAAAAATGATATTACGCAGATTTGGTAATTTGTAGAATACCACTGTTTGGGATGTGGGGTGGGGAAGATATTGGATAGAGTAATTCTCATTTCAAGGCAAGATGAAAGATATAGTCGGGCCGAAACATGATGATCCCTGGCTACACCTACTGGGCTGGGAGACTGCCCCGGCCGCAGAAACTGAATGCAACAATGTTGCCAAGTAGTTAGTTCACTGCCAGACAGTGTAGATAACGGCCGCTGTTGTCTGACTGAACTGGCAAAATTGCACATCACAGCCGGACGCGCGCATGCACAGAGCAACGTTCGCATACAACTTACTTCGATGGTCTGCTGCCACAGCCGGCACTCAAAGCTGATTGGTGCAAGCACCAGGGATCATTGTATTTCGGCTCAATTATAGTTGAAACCCTGGTGGTGAACATAGTTTAACTGCTCCAGTTCTGGGTGATCTGCGTCACAAGAGGGGTGCTCCTTTGTGGCCAAACAGTAGGTGTGGGGGAGGTGGTGGATGACTGGACAGACAGGGCCCATGAGATCTGTTTTATGGACTATGATTGGAGGGCAATTGCGGCCAGTGAAGGCCTCAGTGAGGCATGTGGCATATTTGGAGAGGGGTTGCTTGTCACTGCAGATGTGATGACCATGGCTCTACGGAAGGGACGTTTGGTGTAGAATGGGGACAGCTGTCAAAATGGAAGTATTGTTGATGGTTGGTACGTTTGGTGCAGATGGAGGTACTGATAAGGCTGTGTTTGATGTGGAGGTCAATGTCAAGGAAGGTGGTTTGTTGGGTTGAGTAAGACAAGGCAAAGTGAATGGAGGAGAAAGTGTTGATGTTTTGTTGATGTGGCTAGTGTAGTCTCACCTTCAGTCTAGATTACCAAGATATCATCAATGAATCTGAACCAGATGAGAGATTTGGTATTCTGTGTAGTCGGGAAGGATTCCTCTAAACAGCCTATGAACAGTTTAGCATAGGAAGGTGCCATACAAGTACCCATAGCTCTGCCACAAAATTGTTTGTAGGTGATGCCTTCAAAGGAGAAATAATTGTGGGTGAGAATGTAGTTTGTCAAGGTATTTATGAAGGTGGATGTAGGCTTGGAGTAAGTCAGGCATTGTGAAAGGTAGTGCTCAACAGCAGTAAGGCCATGAGCATTGGGGATGTTGGTGTAGCTGGAGGTGGCATCAACCATGACAAGCATGGTATCTGATGGTAAAGGAACAGGAACTGTGGAGAGTTGTTGGCAGAAATGGTTGATTTCCTTAATATAGGAGAGTAAGTTGTGTATAACAGGTTGAATATGTTGGTCCATGAGAGCAGAGATTCTGTCAGTGGTGATGCCATAATGGGACGCCCGGAATGGTTGGGTTTGCAAACTTTAGGTAGCATGTAGAAGATAGGGGTGTGACATACAAGAAGGGTGAGAAGACAGAGAGACTTTAGTTCCTGGGATGGACCTAAGGATTTGAGGTAGGACTGGAGAGCCTGTTGGATTTTTGGGGTGGAATCATTGTGGTAGGTATGATGGTTAGGAGAGACCCTATGCTAAATAGTCCTTGTGGTCTAGAACCACAGTGGTGGAACCTTTGTTAACCAGTAAAATCATACGGTTGGAATTAGTTTATAGGTGGTGGATTGTACTTCTTTTGCGGGTATGGGTTTGGCATCAGTTTTGAAGGGTTTGTAGAATGATGGTGTGGCCAGGTTAGAAGTTGGTAAATTCTGAAAAATTAAAATAATACGATTTGGGCAAAAAGTAAGGCGTTTGGAAAGACCTTTCTGTGGCTCATCAGATGTCTCTGCAGTGCATAGTAACCTATCCTTCTGAAAAATATTGTTGAATCCTTCCTGTAATTTCCATTGTTCACTTATTCCTTAGTCATTTCCCACTTTTCCTTGTGTGTGTGTGTGTGTGTGTGTGTGTGTGTGTGTGTGTGTGTGTGTGTGTTTCTAATCTTCCCTTAATTTTAGTTTATTTTTATTTATTTATTTTTCTGTTTTCCAACACTGCCCCCTCCCCCAAACTTGGCATTGTTCAGTTCACTTCTTGATCTATCCTATTTGGTTCGCATTGGTATGGCTTAGTACTTATCATGCAACATCTTTGACATCCACATTCACTATCCTACCTCATGATCTAGGTTGTGAGTAACCTTTCGCTTCTGCTCCCATTCTCTTCCCTCCTCTCCTACCTGACAAAGGAAATACTCTTTTCTGAAAGCTAGTGGAAACATTTACTTTTATTGCCATTTGTGTCTTTTCTGTGTGTCAGTATTGGCAGTACCAAACTAAGGTTAGCACTGGCAAGTCATTGTATCTCCTTTGAAAAGTATATTTCTTTATCTTTCTTCATTACCAAGAACCAGATGTTCACCTTTTCTTTAATTATACACATAATATTCAACTGGAGTCATAAATGTAGGTTTAACTGACATACTGCACACAGAGAAAGGGTTCTTGGGGTCATCACAAGGGATCCAAGGTTACCAAACTAGCTTTTAGCACCATTTTTGATCAATAATGCATTATGTTGCACTGTCTTCATGTATACAGACCATACAGGCTGTCTTGACTTGAAAACTATTTTATAGTGCATAAAAACCTTGAAATATGTTATTTTGTAATACAAAATTTCTTATTTTGACAAATCCAACATTCATTTAAGTGTATACTGTAGGTGCAGCCTATAAATAATGTTCATTTTTACATAAAATAATGTAAAGTGCACCTATGTTAGATGGGAGACAATTTCGTATTAACCTTATATTATGCATGTTTATTTGTAGAAAAATTTAAATATGGTGAAGTAGCTTACATAAATAAACTATCAAAACTACAAAATTTGTTTATATTATCAGCACAACAGTCTGTAACTTGCAAGCATTTATGCTATGAGCATTTTGCTCATAATCATTTTAAAAACAATTAGTATTTGTATATAGTGAAATATTAGAATTTTCTTATAAAAGCAAAAAAAAAAAAAAAAATAAAAACCACTTATCCACACATGTTAAGAACAACATTTTAAACTGGCCAGCGAGTATTAGCAGAATGCTATACACTCAACCAATCACATAACTTTTCAGGTGCATGTTCTCAGGTACTAGTTAAAATATAATCCAGTCAGAGATCAAACAAGGCAAATATGTTCCTTTCTTTTAAGCCTCCAACAAAAAAGTACCAAACCAGCTGCTTCAATCCTCGTTGCAGCTTCCTCAGCAAATATATTCACACATTTTATGTGCTGACAGTACCAGAATGACATGGGAGAGAACGAGGGAGCAGGCAGTGATGGTGGGAGAGAGAGAGTGGCAGCAGAGGTTCCAACCATTACAATTTAGTCGTAATTGTTACAAAATTTGTTCAAAATTATGAGTTTACAATTGCAGTTATTCGAATTCCAATTTTCAGATTTAAATAATAAATTGGTTTCATTTCTGGCGACTGCTCACATCGTTGAGAGGTGAAGGATGGGTTTCAAATCTGGTTTCAAATCTGCGACCATTCGGTTTCCAGTCGAGCACTTTACTCAAAGACCACCGAGCCCGACGTGGAAATAATTCAGTACCATGTGTTCTCGAGCTACTGTTTGTCATGTTCTGTACAGCCTTTTTTTGTAGCTTGAACATTGTTTGTCTGTTTTGTTCATTTGTTCATCAGAAGATTATTCCATAACTAATTAGGGAATGAACATATGCAAAATATGTTGTCCAAGTACATGAGCTGCTACAGAATTTATTATTCTGATCGCATAGCGTGCTGAAGCTATTCACTTCCTGAGGACAGTAATATGTCTGGTCCACTTTAGTTGCAAATCGATATGCATTCCAAGAAATTTTGTTGTTGTTACACGTTCAATATGTTCATCTTTTACTTTTAGAATGTTAGTGACAGGTTTTCTGTTTATGTGGAAGTTGGTGCTGTTGGTTTATTATTTTCTATTCACCTACATACATGCATGAGTGTATCCTCAGCTTTCTCACTGAGTTTAATTGGTGACTCAAATGTGATTAATATATTACAGTATTGATTCGCCATATTTCACGTACTGTGGAAAATCATTAATATGTATGACAAACATGATTGAGTCAAGAAAATTTCCTTGGGGGACAACTATGTTAATATATTCTAGGTTAGAAAGGTATTTTACAGTGTGATTGGAGTTAGTATGAGTGATCTCCACCCAGTGCATTCTGTTTTCTGGATACATCTATAGCTGAATTTGTGTTTTAGCCTGACCTGAAGCCCGACTGTTCTTTATACAGGAGATAATACTTTGTTAAGTACCCCATGAGCCTATTTTTCATTATTGTTTTGATAACTTTGGAAAATGATGAGAGTAAAGAGATGGATCTGTAATTTTCTATATTTTGTGGGTTACCTTTCTTACATTTAAGCTAGGCTTTTGCAAGCTTTAGTATCTCCGGAAAGTAACCTTTGGTGAAGGATTCATTTATGATGTGCACTAAAAGGTCTAATAATGGAAAATCCAGGTTGGAATTAATACAGTAATGATGACAGTTTACAACTCACTGCAAAGACTTGGCAACAAGCTGCGACAGGCACATACAAAAGACACACACATACAAAACTTTTAATCGGCCATGGCCTTCTTCAGAAAATAGAACATTCCGGCTGCCACTTCAAACTGCGATTCGAAGTGCGGCGGCAGAGGTGATGGTTGTATGACAGTGTTGTGTGCCTGTGTGATGAATGTTCTATTTTCTGAAGAAAGTGTTGTATGTGTGTGTCTTTTGTATGTGCCTGTCACAGCTCATCGTCACACCTTTGTGGTGAGTTGTAAACAGTGCACTAAGGGGTCTTTGATATTGTGAAAGCAGTCCTTCAGCAAGCACACAGGTATTTCATCAATGCCTGCTGAAGATTTACTTTTAAGGTTCTGCACTACTTTGCTTACTTCTTCTGCTGTGGTGGGTCGTAGAAACATGTTCAGTGTGTGTAAGTGCTATGTATCGTTGACAAACTTCTGATGTAGTTTGGTAGCTACATTGCTGAAATATTTATTTGCAAAGTTAGCTAGTTTTTTTGGGGTCATGTACTGAAATACCACTGAGTTGAAATTGTATATTTATTTGATCTGCTTTTTTCCTATTAGTCACCTGATTGGTGACATCTCAGGCTGCTTTGATCTTATTCTCAGCTTTTTATATGAGTTTGCCCTATTAATACCTTTTTGCTGATAATAATTGTATTATATATACCTTTTTGTATGTGTGGTAGTAGTTTTGAAATGCAGGATTGTTATTGTAGTTTTTTATAATGCTGTGGTGTCAAAGGGTTGCGGAGGATTGTCTTATCCGATAGGTAACCCAGTTATTCTTGTTTTTTGATTTAATAACTCTTAGCACTTTAGGAAACACTTCTTCAAATTCAAATATTGACAGAAACTTGGAAAAATTCCCAGTAAAATAGACTCTTTGTACACTTGAGCATAGGATTCTCTAGTAAACTATGAAGCAAATACAGATGTTTTTAATTTGGAGAAAACTCTTATGTACTTGAGAACTATAGCATTAGTTTAATTTTTAGAACAACTGGAATGGTCAGAGATACCAAGATGATCTACCAAAACATAATACCTATTTTTTCTATATCTGTTAGCATGTGGTTAATAAACGATGTTGAATTCTTGGTTATCCTTGTGGCAGTGTTAATCAATGGTGATATATTAGAGCTATATAAAGTGTTTAGTAAAGCGTTGCATGTCCCATCTGGATTCACTGTGTTGATATTTAAATCTCCACAGATGAGGACTTTGCCTTTTGGTTTAGAGACAATGTCCAATGCTTGTGTTAGCTTTATCATTAAAGTATCCATTCACCACTGGGAGCATGGCAAATACATAGTACAGTGAGTCTCTGGAGTACATTTAATGTACTAATTTCTATATCTGCAATTTCTATATGTTTGTCATCACTTAGTGCTATAACATCATTCCTAACTTTAAACACAATCCCTTCCTTTACATATATGCATCATCCACCACATTGCATAGTGGTTCTGTGATAATGACATGCTAGAACATATGCCCTTAGTGCTACATTTGCTAGTTATTGTCCCTTACACCAACATTCTGTTATGCAAACAAGTGAGCTGTCTAAAGTTTGCGATTCCATTTATAGTTGCTGAACTTTATTTTTTTATGGAATGGGTGTTTTGATGGAACACTGAGAAGCATTAAGCACTGCTTAGATTGGAGACTTGTCATTTTTCTTGCTTTGGGCTAAAAAAAAGACTTGGATGATGAATAGGTGCCATTATCTTCTCACTCACTTCACAACTCGCTGTTTCTTCTGTTGAGTCCTCGTCTTCTTTAGTGACATATGCTGGGGCTGATCCTGTTGTATATTCTTCTTCCATTAGCAATGTACCTTTCCAGGCTGGAACTGGGACAATTTCCTGTTTTTTTGTTTGGAATTGATTGCATAACAATTGGTTTCCTTGAAGAGTGATCATCTTTCTATAGTAGTTTTATTAACATTTTACCAATGTATGACTTTCCAGCATTGTTATAGTGTTGACCATGGTTTATGAATAGATTTCTTGAATTGGGAAGTCCCAAGAATATTATGAATGGCAGTGATTTTCCGTCTTTGCAACTACTATAAAATGCGATTTTTTCACACCAGACGCGTTTCGTTTTATTGAATGTAAAACATCATCAGTGGTGGAAATTTTGTCTCCTTTTCGCTTCACATCATGGAATGCCGGTCTGTTTAGTACAATACCGCCGGTTCTTCATGCTGTGTCGTTTTCTCACTACTTTCACTGTCACTGTTTCACTGTTCATAGTTGTTTTCCACAGATCAGAAGTGTTTGCTTTTGGTTTTACTGATTCTGCTCAGAGCAGAATCAGTAAAAACAAAAACAAACACTTCTGATCTGTGGAAAACAACTATGAACAGTGAAACAGTGACAGTGAAAGTAGTGAGAAAATGACACAGCATGAAGAACCAGCGGTATTGCACTAAACAGACCGGCATTCCATGATGTGAAGCGAAAAGGAGACAAAATTTCCACCACTGATGATGTTTTACATTCAATAAAACGAAACGCGTCTGGTGTGAAAAAATCGCATTTTATTGTAGTTGCAAAGACGGAAAATCACTGCCATTCATAATTATGAAAGCAACTACGGACATTATGGCCACACAAACGAAGAATTTTCCAAGAATATTAAGTTTTGGTAGGACTTGTGGAACTGTCAGTTTATTTTTTCAAGTTGCAAATTTACAACTGAGTTTTCCTGCAGGTTGTATCTATGTGGCACACTACTACCTATGATTTTTGGTACTTGGAGCTAACGCAGTGTAGATTTTAAACACTGTGTGGCATATTTTCTCTCATTTCGATATACATCATTGCTGTCACCCATGATTATGACAATATCATTCATAGATGCTTCATAATTTGGGTTACCGGTACTGTTTCTCATTATCTCACTCAGAGGCATGCTCAGCTTTGTTATATCTATGGCTGCATATACCATACTGTATTCATTTATTTTCTCAGAAATTCTCTTGGTGTGGCTGTCACCAAGTATCAGAACCCATTTTTTCATTGTTTTGTAACAAGAATAAAATTTCTTCTCAATGAATTCTGATGGTAATTTTGTTACTGGTTTTGGTTGCCTCTTAGTATTTCTGAACCAAAATCATCATCTAGTGACGAAAATGTATTGAGCATTATTGCTGGTTTTATACTTACCATTCGTTTGCTGGTTTTATTCGGTACACACCACGTTTTCCGCACAGAAGGACCATTGATAATAGCATTTTCATGTGCTCGGCGATGATTTTGCAGTACTTCTTTGTGTTTCATTTGCAGTTCTTGGTATTTATTCATTAATTCTTGATACTTTGCATTTATTGCCACTAAATTGTCTGTAAGCACACGTATTATTTCTTCTTTTGACTTTAGTATGTTCATTAGTTCACTTTTCGCAGCATTCACAAAGCATTGATGGCATGAACAGTCATGTTCATCTTTTATATATTTCAGATTCACTTTTACACATTTGTTGTAATACTGTAAATTGCTTTTCACACATAGGAACCTCTCTTAAACTTTTTTTTCACAGATTTTACACATGTCACTATGAAATATTGAGAAAACTGAGATATCATTATATGAGTGATTTTCATGATAAGAGGCAATCTTGCCAAGAAAGATCTGCAACTCGTTCACCAACATAGTGCAAAACAGAGCCAAAATGGCTTCAACATTTTGGTGTAACGGGAAAATACCATCATGGGAGATGTGAAAATCTAGGGTTGGAAAAATTGGCACTAATTCGGATTGCATGTAAGACCGGCAGACTGAAGGGCTGAAAAATGGACTGTAGGTTACTTAAGTGGTAGTTGCGGATATGCCGGAAACCACAATGTCAGGTAATTTACACAGCCCAGGATCGAAGCCGTAAGCTGTTCTAGGAATTGCTGAAAAGTAGTGGTGGCACTGGCCACCCCGAATGGGAGCCGTAAATACTGGTACAGACCAAAAGGAGTGGTAACAACCAACAACTGAGATGAAGAGGCACAGGTAGATGGCGCGCCTGAAAATAATGCGGGAGTGCAAAGGATTTCATAGAGATGTGAGCCTGGAATGACATGGCGCATCCCAACTCTGGCATAAATAGGGACAAAACTCCATGCAAAGCATTTCCAGTTGTGTGTATGGTACCTCATCTGAGTCTAAATTTATCTCATTGGAAATAGAAAACCTGATTAGCCAAAACGTTTCCTTGTGAAATTTGTATGCAAAATTGCAACCGCACCCACACTCGATATGATTGGTGCGGTTGTTTGTGCCATCTGTAAAATTCCACTCAAGAAGCTACAACATGAGAATGCTTGCAGTAATATGAGGACAGCAACTTACACATCGGTTCAAAAGAGACATGGGATCTTTCAAGGGGGCCATGTGACACAGCAATTGATAAGAATAGGACAGGATAGGGTGATATGGGTACACAACAGTGTGGTCTTTAACACCCTTACAAAATAATTAGGCAACAAGTGTGACCTGAGGAGGAGGTGAACAAAGAAAAACAGACAACAGGAAAGTAGGTACCTAAACTACACAAACGGCATGGGGGAGGGGATGAAGCAAACAACAAAATACTGCAAGAAAACAATATAGGTTGCCCCACTAAAGTACATGGCTGTAAAGTACTCCTAAAGCAGTTCCAGAGTATCATGAACAGATCACTGATAGAAAAGGTGTGTGCCAGCTAGCCTCTAGCACACTAAAACTCCAGCCTAAAATCTTAGGCAAGAACCCAGAAAGATCACAAAATTTTAAAACGGTCGTCACACTCGCCTCATTGTCAGCTAAAACAGATGGCAGAGTACCATCAAGATTCGCTGCCGCCCTCTCAGCATGATATAAAATACATTCAATTAAAATGTGGCATACAGAGGTTTGCACGCCACAGGCGTCGCAAAATGGAAGGGGGGGAGGGAGGGGGAGGCCTCTTGACAGAGTAGATAGCTATGCGTCAAAGGGCAATGTTCTGTTCTGTCAGCTGGATACAGATTTTGTAAAGATTGCAGCGCACTGAGTGAGTCGGAGCACAGAAGAAACTGTGTGCTACGAAAATGCTGAGTTTGCTCCAGCGCTCGCTGGATCACGTGTAGCTCTGCAGAAAAAACGGAGTATGCAGTGGGGTGGCCAATTCTGATGGTGTTCTTGGGGAACACCACAGAGCAACCTATGAAGTCACCCTGTTTGGACCCATCCATCCATGTAAACCACTGTAAAACATGATACTCATCTAAAATGTTAAAAAACACAGATTGAAATGTAAAATCAGAAGTTGAATCCTTCTTAAAATGTGTCAAGTCTAAAAGTAATCTGGGCCTCTGTAGGAGCCAAGGTGGTGGACATTTACTCCAACCTTGGTGTAAAACATTAAAACCTGCCACACCCAAATCTAAGAAACAGTCATTAGTATGAATCCCAAAAGGCCTCATAGCTCGAAGCCGATTATGAAAAAGCCTTTCCATAGGCAGCTGAGCAACGATATTGTAATCAGGTGTATAAGGAGTGGAGAATGTGGTACATGCCTGTCACACGGTGAGGAGCTGTTGCCGTATGTGGAGTGGTGGCTCAGCGACCTGAGTGCAAAGGCTTGGTAAAGGGCTGGTCCGAAATGCCTGGTAGCCAACCGAATCTCTTCATGGTACGAAGGTCTTGCAGACCCATACACCATGCAGCCGTAATCAAGGTGAGATCATACAAAGGCTCTATAAATCTGGAGCAGATGAGTCCTTTCAGCTGCCCATAAAGTGTGACTCAGACACTTTAAAATACTGAGTGCTTTGAGGCACCGTCAATTCAAGTCTTTAAATGTGGCAACCAGGTAAGTTTAGAGTCAAATGTGAGACCCAGAAAATGCACAGTGTCTTTAAAATTCAAAACAGTTTCCCTCATCCGCAGTTCAGGGAAGTTAAAAACATAATGAGCACAGTTAAAAAGAACATACACAGACATCTCAGTTGAAAATTTAAAACCGTTCTGTGCCCACTCATCCAGCTGCCGAAGAGTTAGCTGCAACTGATGAGTTGTCATTGCAAGACTGGAAGAAGAACAGAAGATAGAAAAGTCATCATCAAATAGTGAACACTGGACAGGACTTTTCACAACAGAAACAATACTGTCAATAGCTATAGCAAACAATGTCACACCTAAAACACTACCCTGAGAGTCACCATTTTCCTGCTCAAAATGATCAGAGAGCACGCCACCAACTCAATATCTAAAAAAATGTGGAGAAAGGAAAGACCGAATACAAATTGGAAGACAAACACAAAATCCCCATTTGTAAAGTTGCTAGAGTATAAGATGCCTCCAAGTAGTATTGTAGGCCTTCTCGATATCAAAAAATACACCCAAAAGGTGGTGACGGTGCAGGAAAGCTTGTTGTACAGCCGCCTCCAGAGACGCCAGGTTATCGAAGGTGGAACAATATCTCCTGAACCCACACTCGAAGTGACTAAGGAGATGCCTGGATTCCAACACCCAGACAAGGCGGTGGTTGACCATCCTCTCTAAGGTCTTTCCCATGCAACTAGTGAGGGTAAAACTGCGATAACTGCTTGGGCATTTACGATCTTTCCCGGGATTTAAAAGGGGGATTAAAATTGCTACTCCCCATGAATAAGGAAAGTGTCCTGATGACCAAATGGCATTAAAAATATTCAGGAGGATTTCTTTATTCCACTGTGTTAGGTGCTGCAGCATACTGTAGTGGATTCTATCATCGCCAGGGGATATGTCACGCACCACAGACAAAGCAGAATCCAGCTCCCACAGTGTGAAAGGGCAGTTAAAATCCTAGTGACCAGTGGACCTAAAGTCCAAAGTGTCCTTCTCAGGAACCACTCTGTGGAGCTGGAATGCTGGATCCTGATGGGCGGTGGCTGTAACATGGGCAAAATTGATGGCCATAGTCTGGGCAATGTCTCGCGGGCTGGTTTGGAGAATGCCATTTCCCATTACAGCAACCAATGGACACCTCCCCCCTTTCCCAGAAATCCTTCTGATGTTCTCCCATACTGTGTAACTTTTAGTGGATCAGGTAATGGTACTCAGGAACTGTTGCTAAGATCTCTTTTGGCTCTCTGTTATAATTTGGCGACATTTTGCCCACGACATCTGAAAGCCCGCAAGGTTGTCTGGAGTCAGGCAATGCTTAAACCTAGGCAGAGCTGCACACCTGGCCCTGATTGCCAAGCGACACTTGGCAGTCCACCAAGGGATAGGCTGCCATGTCGGTTGTCCTGCCAACAGCGGCATAAATGCTTCAGCACTCCATGAGTTCTGGAGCTGGATTAGATGTACCATCAGGAATAATAACTTCCACATAATCTGACAGTTGAATTGCTGGCTTCAACTCTTTCTTAGCAGGCATTTTTTTTGGGTTTAGGTGGTTTGGTTGATGTTGCAGTGGATGTGGTTGCAACTGTGGTGGATATGGTTGCAACTATGGTGGCTGTGAGGGGAGGATCTGCAGTTACTGGAACAAAGAGTTCTGCAAAGGTAGTACCTGTAGCTTTTTCAGTGGTTTTCAGGAGGGCTGTTGGCGTTAAAGCTTCTGCTGCCTTACATGTGCACTGGCACGTGCACGTGTTTGTACCCACACTAACAACATCAGTCTGGGTTGAAGCAGCAACTTTAGGAACAGGTTTCTGCAGTGCAGAAACGAAGGAAGTGGGAAATACAGGAGGTTGCATGGCCTCTGCATAAGGGATCCGTCTTGTGGTCTTAATCTCCTGTATTTTCTTCTCGTCAAGGTATACACTGCATAAGCGACTCCAAACTGGATGGTTCCCTAAACAGTTCACACATTGGAGTGCAATCAGTACCTTCATGGGACACCTTCCCACATTTACCACAAGTCGCCTCAACCAAGTATGGTGTGCCCAAACTGCTGGCATTTAAAACACCACATTGGGTTTGGGACATAGTGTCTTACAATCAGTCAGATGAAGCATGCTTTAACCTTGTCCAGGAGTTTGGGGCTATTAAAGGTGAGGATGAAGGAGTCGGATTTTACTAACTCTCTATCCACCCTTTTTGTGATGTTCTGTACATCCACAATCCCTTCTGAAGCCCACTCAACCTTTAGTTCATCAGTTGGAATGCCCACTAAATCCCTACAAGTAACAACACCTTTACTGTAATTGAGGGTGTTTGCAGTTCAGTCTCTATACCATATTCGCTGAGGCATTTAGCCTTCTGAAGGTTCACTGCTTGTTGGGGAGTGGAAGTTTCTACTAACAATGTCCCATTACATAAGTGTTTGACTGATTTGAGATCACCAGCAATTCCCTCTGGAGCTTTCTGTATGTAAAAAGGGGACAACTTTTCAAAAAAGCCCTCTTTTTTCTCCACTACAATAAACATATTCTGTGGAGCAGCACGTGTTCAATTACTGTACACTACAAATTTTTTATTCTGTGCAGAATCTGGAGGACTGGCTACCCTAGTCCTCTTGGTAGGTTGGGATTTGGTACCCCCCAATGGTACACCCATCCCACTAGGAGGTGAAAAATTTCTCGGAAGGTCCATCTCGGTCCCACGAGCAGCTAGGGAACTAAATGTCCACCTATACAGAGCTCCTCATGCATAGGGAAGCCTTATACAATGGAAGTGCGGCAGTATCCCCAGGGGTTGCCTACTAGTGACTGTTCCAATTCAATAGCCATGCATCCCATCAGCACATAGCACACCTTTGGATTGAAGGTTTTTTTATAGAGGTTTGTACCATCCTGGTGACCCAGGCAATCAAGCCAAGATCCCTATTCCTCGGTATACACAACATTCCACCGCAGCACCACACAGTGGTCACTGAAACATGCCCAAAGGTTACAGTGACTAGAGGACTGGTGGTGCTTACCAGTCCCCAGCTCAGGACCCTGGTTTTGCCAAGTCCGTACTCAGCAAATTAATGCTGAGCCCCTGAGGGGAGCAATTGATAAATCCTGTGGAAAACCCATGAGAGGTATAGTGCCCAGCAAAGAAGGGCATCCTAGACTCAAAACGCCTAAAAGTGTTGCCTCAAATGTTTTTTGTAGGTCTCCCACTCTTCTGCAGTCCCATTATATGCTGGAAAGGGTGGCGGGTAAGAAACTGAGGAAGACGTGTGAGACCCTGTGGTGTGTGGGGCCCACAACATAGCCAAAGCTAAAGACTGCAACACCTGAACTTGAGTCTCCAATGCCGTGACAAAAAGGTGATTCTGGTGTTGCAATGCTGTGTTAAGAGTCTCCTGTCAGTCAACAAGCTGGCATAACACTAAGTGACATTTCCGTCATTATGAAAAAAAAAAAAAAAAAAGAGTGTTGTATACTCAAATGCACATGATATAAACACTAACTCAAAAAGCTTTTATCAGCTACCAATTTCCTGCACATAGCCATTACACATCATAACTGATGGTCCCTCAACTCTGTGCCTGATGTTAGTATGTGGAGACTGCCTGCTCTCGTTCTGCTTGCATCTATGGTGGCAGGAGTCATAAGTACGCAGTCAGCGTGCATGATTTTAATACGTGGCTGTGGTCACCACATCACAGAACCAACCATTTGGATAACTAATTCACGTAATGTAAAAATAGCTAGTTAAAAAACAACCAAGTGGAGTTGAATGTAATCAGGATAATTGGGAAATTTAGTTTCAGTAAATGCAGTATGGAATGTAACACAGCAAAATTGTTTAGCACAGTATGGAAATTTGATGATTACTGGAAATGTATCAATAACTTCATATGTCAACAAACTAGCAGTTCTGTTTAGTTGAAACATACTTATTTGTGAACATTGGAATTTCCTCTTATGTAGTCATTTCTATAAATTCTGAAAATAATGTTGAAGCCAATTTTATACAAACTACATGTAATGTCCACCATTTACCTGATTCATTTTGTGTGTAACAAAATCAACATAAGGGTTTGTGTTCTGATGAGGCAGAGGCTTCCCAGTGCCTCTAAGATTATCGAAATCTCCCCTCGCAATTGACTCTTGAATTAAATCCTCAACCAGGCGTTCCATCTCGGAGCTGTAATACAATAATAAATGTTAAGAAGCTACTAGTTTCAATCAAACAGAAATATACAAGCAAAAATGTTTTACATACCGTACTTTTATTTTCTTTGCTGCTTGTTTATCTTTTGCTATCAGTGTTGATTCTTTACATGTCAGTTTGGAAATTCGGTGGTTATAGACATTTTCAATAGCAGTCATAGCCCTGTACTTCTGATACTGTTTCTGTCTTTGTTGAGGAGTCCCGGAGCCAACGCCATAATAACTCAGGTACTGTCTATGTTGAGGTGCAGTGTGCTAAAATGTTAAAACTCCCTATTTAACTGATACTGTAATACAATAAACATTTCTAGAAAACAATATTTACCAAAAATGTAATTTAAAAACTGTTTTTACAATGATTAATTTTACTTTCAATGATATACTGAATACAGGTTGTAATGAACCATACAGATGATCACGAGCCACAGAAAAGACATTCACACTCACAACAACAGATTTTGGCCAAGTCTTCATCAGAGAAAGAGCACACACACATTCACACAATCACTTTGGTACAACTCTGGCCTTCACACCTGATTTGGGACATGGCAGGCAGAGACCACATCATGTGTGTGAGAGTTGTGCCTGAAATCTCCCTGACCAGTCTGAAAGCACCAATACAACTCCTCTGGGATTGACACTTTCCCAAGTTGGCATTTCCACCAGATTCTGCCTATGTATTAACTTTGCAGTCTCTTTTCCTGTAACTTTCTCTGTCTCTTGATGCACTCCTTAATTTTACATGTGTTACCACTATTAACCCACCTCCTGCTACTGCTAATTAAAGTGACCTGCACTTTAATAAACCCTTTTTTCTCATTGTACAGCACATAGCACCTCCCTTCTCTCTTTCTAGTAACAGCAATTAGTCATGTATGTCAAATGTTCGTAAAGTAAGATTATGGGTGATGCACTGAGAAATGTCATTTGGTCAAAATCACTAAGGAAAAAAGTCTTCTGATGTAGAACCAAGAGGGTACATTGGGACATTTTTGAACTAGTGCACGAAGCAAAGATATTGTGGCAAAAATATGGTAATTAATTAATAAACCCATAGACTATACAAACAAACAAACAATTAATAAACTAAAAAACATCTTGACAAACAATACATAAAAATTGTGACATTTTTGTTTTCTTTCTGCATATCTACAGTAAAACCTCGTTTTTACATTCCCGGTTTTTACATTTTCCTGCCATTTACACAATTTTTTCTCGGTCCCGTCAAATTTCCTATGTTTACAATATTAATTCGCCCTCATTTTTGCATTATCATATTTACACTTTTCCTGCATTTTACACTTTTTGAAAGCATCTTTGTGAAGAAAAAATGACATAATCTACATAAATTGATGCTAGCATGGCTTTCGCCTTAAAGTATAGTTCTTAAAAATTATTCGCAGTCGAGTTTCTTGACACTTTGCATTTAATCAAACATATATTTCGCGTATCATTGTTGGCAGTATGTATCTAGTTGACTTACGATGCGCCGATTTGTGACAATGTAGTTCCTCTTTCCACCAGCTTCTTTGCCACAGAGGCTGGCGTGTACTCAAACAATCAGAACCAGTTGCTTTGTTGATGTGAGAATAAAGAGTTGCATTGTTTTTGATACATATTTCTGATTCATAAAGAATGTTATCTGTCAAAGTTGGGTATCATAATACCCACAACCTCAAAAAAGCGGTAATAGTGTGAGATGCCACTCCTATGCAAACGTCACAAAAATATTTATGCATATGTTTGCACTTGAGAACATGAATAAATTCTCTAATATTGTCAAGTGAAACATGAAAAATACAAAAAGAATGGAACTTTAGGAGTTTTACTATGTAAATAATTAATGCCAGTAAAAGGCAGTAATTTTGAAGATGCGTTACATAGCCTGGCAGCGGCGCCCAAACGATATCTATCAAAGCGATTCAGGTAATTTTGAAGATGTGTTACATAGCCCAGCAGCGGCATCCAAACGATATCTATCAAAGTGGTTCAAGTAATTTTGAAGATGTTTTACATAGCCCAGCAGTGGCGTCCTCAATTATAATGAATGAAATTACGTCAAAAATTTCTACTTCCCATAAAATTACCAGTTCTTCCCTGTGCTTAAAATAGTAAAAATTTGGATAATCTTTATTGCATAATAAACTTCTTGGCGAGTATTTAGATGCCTATTATGTACATATATCACAAATAAACTATGAAAATGCAAGGCTGATCCAGTAAGCACATTTTACCATTTAAAACACTACTTCCTGTATTTTATGTTTTCCTGCATTTTACACCATTTTACTGAAATCCCTTGAAAAGCGTAAAAATGAGGTTCTACTGTATTACATTTTTATTACATAATCAATATCACTGTAGATAATCTTACTTTTATGTCAAATTCTTGTTTGACTTCTTCATAATACAGACCATATTCACCTGCACCTTTCTCAGAATTCCAACGGTCTGCAGCAAATTTACTTTGTAACTCTCTGTAAGCTCTTTCTATCTGCAAGGAATAGAAAATAAGTAAATTAATTATTACCTCTGTGTTGTCACATAGCAACATAATTGCAGAAATTTACTGTGATTCATAATTTTCTAGTACTTGGCAGCAATCGGACACAGTTTAGTTTTGATTCATTTTATTGAATACCACTGTTTCTGTCTTCAAATTGACACATTCATCAGTTGGCTTGCATGATAATGATACAGTGAGTTATAGGAGAGTTATAGGATAAACATAAATTAAAATGCCAGAAATTAACAATGTGACAAAATTCTCTTTCCCTCTCTGAGACTCAGAGTTTCAAAGTAACCATATGTATACACAAAATCACAAACCCAATTTTTTACCATATTTGCACCATATGCCACAAATATCTAAAATCTATCTCTATCAAACAGCTCAAATTCAAACTGTATATTTTTTATATTTTTGTCTAGAAATGGCATTTTTACTGTTTTTGAAACTCTTTTAATTGTTATCAAGATATAACAAAAATCATTATGTTTGTGCATAAAGAGTGCCTGTTCTAGGGGTTGCCACTTCTATAATTTCTGCAAGAAGTTTCATAACACCTGTTAATGCAAAGCATCAGAATTAGCATACGTTCTTAAGATAATGTTCTCAGAGAATCTAGAAAATTTTATTAAAAACACTCTCCACGAAGCTGCTGCAGACATTCTCTCCAGTTTGTGTACTAAGTGTGGCTTTGTTGTCAGTTATCGCTTGTGCTGAGAGGTGATGTTTTGTCCACTAAATGTTTTTGAACATGTAACAGTTTGATATCTTCAGTTAATTAAAGATTGATTTTATTTCTGTTATTTGTCACAACAATTGTGCAACATCAAATTAAGTATTGGACAATTTTTAAAGGGTTTGCAGAGGTAAACAAACATTGCATAGACTTTGCATATAGTTGATTTTAGCTGAATATATAGCAGTATATGAAATGTAGGGAAGAAATCAAAATTTAATTAATATTGAGAGAACAACAATATTTAATTTCATTCTCAATATATAGCTTTTTATATACCATGAATTGACCTGTGTGCTATGTCATGTTTTGTCCATGTGGACATGATGTCTATTATGAAGTACTTATTATTCCATATTAAGGAAAATATTCATTGAGAAACGTGGTTCTTGCTCTTCAAACAGGTTGATATTTTTTTTAGAAAAAAGGACTTAATATATTTTCCATATTTGGCACACCCTCCATACAAATATCTCCAAATATACAAATAAATTGTCAAAACTTAACTATCCTACAAATTATGTTATGTAAAGAGTACACCCAGCTACAACAGGGAATAGAAGGGAAGTAGTTAGTAAGAGGGAGATGCTAAGCTTGGAAGTTCCATTACAAAGAAATATTGGGTTAAAGGATTTAGCATGTTCCGTATTAAAAAGGGGTGAATATGTTTGAATGCCAATATTTTCGTGAGGAAGGTGGCATGAGTACTGAGGCAGCTGGTCTCCAACTTTCCTGTCAATCTTTTAACAAGAATACATTCATCTTTTTTGTGCTCCAAAAGGGGGATTTTTCTTGTGGTAAATTTATTAGACAGCACTTACTTTCAGTAAGCAATATTTGTAGTTGTATTTATTATTGATGATTAGTTTCAGAAATATTTTTGTTCATTTTCAAATCAACCAGTAAGTCATACAGAAACATTCATTACATAAATTAATTTTGTGTGTGGCTGTACAGCAGGCAGCACAGTATAGTTGCCTTTCCAGTTATACAGAATGGTTGTTAGGCCAACTTTTATTTTTTTTAAATGTTACTGCAGGACTTATTCATTGTTTTTAAAATGTAAAAAAAAATATGCACAAACTAGTCATCTATACTAATAATAAATCTGTAAATGTAGGCCTGTCGCTGTTCCCATCAATCTTCAAAACTACTGGACGAATCTTCATGCGGTTTTCACAGGAAACATGATAAAAGTTTGAGTCAACATATAGACATGATTTTATCAAAATTGGATTGCAGAAAACAAAGATATCCCAATTTTAAATGTTTTCAGTAACCGCCGTGTCTGTTTTTTCAACTATTAAAAACCTCTTACCTCCAAAACTACTTCCGAATTTGCATGGGGTTTTCACAGGTAACTTGAGCATAACACTGGACAACATTTAACTTCATTTTATAAAAATTGGATCACAGAAAAAAAAGAATATCATAATTTGAAATATTTTATCAACTACCATCATGTCTGTCTGTCTCTTTGAATATTTCTATCTCCTAAGTTACTTGACGAACTTTCATGGGGTTTACACACATAACTTGAGCATATCGCACGGTTACATAAAGGCTTCAATAATTAAAATCAGATCAGAGAGAATAAAGATATCATAATTTAATCATTTGCTTAAAAGCCATCGTGTATGTCTATTTGTTGAAGGTAATCTCCAAAATTACTACACAAACTTTCATGGGGTTTCATAGGTCAACTGAGACTACCTTGGGCCAACATACAAGCTTCATTTAATCAAAATTGGATAAGGGGAAGAAAAGATATCATAATTTGTAGTTTCTGGTGTATGCTATGCAATAAGTGCAGCGTAGTATAGCGAAGACCCGATAGAGGCGCTGTTACTGGCATAGTATACCAAATAACTAATAGATGGCGATGCTGCATTTTTATTCTCATAACTAAAGTGTAATACACTTAAACAAGGGCTATGATTTTCCTTAGGGCAGCAGTGCAGTGTATTGATGTTAGTAATGGCCGGTGAATCCTTTTTGAAAAATCAGTCACGTACAATGAGGGGAATAATCCTTAGTGTTGATAATGTGAAATAAATAATTAACGTTGTTCTGATCAGTAAATTAATGCCAACATTAACATACTAAACCACTGCTGCTGCAAGTAAATAAAGGCCCTGTTAGTTACATAGTGCACAAAAGAAGTAATAGTTGGCGCTGCTGCAATTTTTAATTTTTTATATCTTTTCGGTGGTTATGCCATAGAACAGCAACAAACCACTAAAGGTGCTGTTGGTTTTGTAGTGCTGCAAAGAAACAATACATGACCATGTTGTGCTTATTCCCTCAGTAACAGAAGTATTTTGAATTAAGAGCCACAATCTTATGTCTGCAAATACGAGCAAACATTGAACAGCGAGTTGCTGCTTACACTTTGTATAGTCACAGCTTAACAACATCTTTGATTCTTTTGACAGGGGACAATTGAATTTAAAACATAATGACATTCTTTCACGTCTATCACTGCTGTAATTTACATAAGAATTCTTTGCAAGGAAAATGGAATTTATGTAGTTCCCTTTCTGATTTCGGTGTATCCTCATTACATTTTCAGTGCATTCTATTTAGGAATGCCTCAAAAGTGCCACAGTACAGGAAAGGACAAAGTGAGGTGAAGTTAGTTACATAGTACACCAAATAACTAATTATGGCATTGCTGCTATTTTTTTCATTCTAATAACTACGGTGTAAGACACTACAGGCCGGGGTACAATTTTACCTATGGCGGCGGCATTGTGCACTGATATTGGCAAAGGCTGTTGAATGCTGTTCCAAAAATCAGTCATGTAGAATAAGGGAAATAATTCTTTATGTTCAAGATGAAATAAATAATTTATCAGACTGAAACTTCACTCTGCAGCGGAGTGTGTGCTGATATGAAACTTCCTGGCAGATTAAAATTGTGTGCCGGAACCGGGACTTGAACCTGGGACCTTTGCCTTTCGCGGGCAAGTGTACTACCGACTGTGCTATCCTGACATGACTCACGATGCCGCCTCACAACTTTACCTCCGCCAGTACCTCGCCTCCTACTTTCCAAACTTCACAGAAGCTCTCTTGCAAACACGCAAGACTAGCACTCCTGGAAGAAAGAATATGGTGGAGACATGGCTTTGCCACAGCCTAAGGGATGTTTCCAGGATGGTAGTGCGCTTGCCCGCGAAAGGCAAAGGTCCCAGGTTCGAGTCCCAGTTCCGGCACACAATTTTAATCTGCCAGGAAGTTTCATAAATAATTTATGCTTTTCTGGTCAGTAAATTTATCATCCTCCAAAAGCGAATAGTTCGTTCCAACAATAGCAAACTAAACCGCTGCCACTTGTGACAATACTGCTGGCCCTCTCATCTCAATGTTATCATATGACACCATCTGCCTGGCCTTCTAATCTCAATGTCATTAATTAAGAGATTTGTATAAGACGTTTCCAGACAGTTCTATAAACAATACTTTTGTCATTGTACATTATTTTAATAAATAGACAGACAAAGGGTAAAAACTTTTGTAATACATAAGGAAATGAAAATAAATAGCATTGTATATATGTCAGGCTCATAAACAAGTTGTGTTGATCAGCTAATTGTTTTAATTAATATAAAGTCGAAATTTGTATATTGTATTTCTTTGTATATATTGACTGATGTGAGATTTTGAACTTATTTTGAGAATTGCCAAGATAATTGATAGTTCAATATATGTTAGGAACATGTATGATATACTCGTTAACTAATTAATTGACATTTAACATTTTGGTTTGTTGTCAAACAAAAAGTAGCGTGATTAAAACTTAAAAAGATAGGTGGGATCTAAAACTATTGTGTGTCTAGTTTTCATTTTATATTGTAATTATTTTTGTGTACATGAAATGTTTTACTGTTGTGTTCAGCAATTGTAAATTAGTATATTCAATTGTTATGAACAATGCGTAATGTAATGCCATTATTGTCCATGTTATATATTTGCCTCACCGCCTTGCGTGGGGGAGTTCGAGTTTTGTCTTTTGTTGAGTACTTTGGAATCTATGTCAGTCTGTGTTGTTGTGGTAATTTTTGTACATTATTTGTAATGTTTTGGTGGAGAAGAAGTTGGTTAAATTAAAGAAGAAGTGAAAAATTGTACCTACGAGTATTTATTTCTACCACGACGCCCCAAGAGTATAATGTTGCAGCAAGCAGAACCCCCATAGATCGCAATGTTGAAAAGATGAGTGTAGTTTGGAAGTGGCAGAAAGGAACTGTAATTACTTAAAAATATATGAAAACATTTTACACTGCAAGTAAAGTTTAGCCCAGGTAGGACAAAACTTTTTTTTCTTCCTAGCTGCATCCCATATGCTTTCCAATGTCATGGAAAGAAAATAAGTGCATCTTTCGATGAGTATAACCACTAAATTATACATAAAGTAGAAATATCTATTGAATGAGCATTGGATTCTGTGCATCTTCTCAACATTGAGCTGGAATTACCAAGTGATATTGAAACAAATTCACTCTTTCCACACATTTATTTGCTCCTACAATTGGTATGTACTGCATTGGCTGCAATGAAGCGCCACCTCCTTTTAGCAGAGCAACCATGTAACATGAAATAATAGCTACATAAACGTGTCACAGAAGCAATAAGAAAGTTGAGGAAGTGTCGCTAAAAGTAGTCATCCGTCTTAACTGAACAAAAGAGGACCAAGGTTAAGTCATTGATTAGTAGATTTTTCCCAATATCAGGTGACATTTCCACCTTAATGTTGAGGACAGAAAATCTGTTCTGTGCATCTGAATGTTCACTTCAGAGATATCTCTGCTCTTTGCCTGCCACTAGAGATAACATACACAAGCGAGGGACAAACTCATCAGAAACCTCCCTGCTTTCATAATTGTTTGGTACAATATTGTGATTAAAATTTGTAATTACTTACTTTTGGTGCGGACTACATTAAGATAGAGAAAGACGTCTTCTTTTGCAGAAACAATTGTACTTTGAGTTATAATCCAACTTCTGAATATATAGGTCTATTACACAAGATCAATTTCAACTTCATGCTTTCGAAGTAATCACTGCAGGACGTGGGGACATGTATTAGCTGAAAGAGTAGTTGATGCTTGCTAACACAGTAAGACAATTCACTGGAAATATCATCTTTAATGGAAAGTTCTATACTGACGATCATCTGACACCATGCCTTCAACGATTTCCCAGACTTACTTTATCGCACCTTGACACGACCATGACGTCTTATTTAAGCAGACATTAACTCTTTCAGTATTCATTGACTTTTCGATGATATGGAGCACTACATACAGAATAACTACATTGTCCCCGGTGCAACAATGCAACATCCTAAAACTTCAGCATACACTTACTGTGAGAGATAAAGAGTTTAGTACTACACCATAGAACCAATACATGGTGCTGCTATTGTTATTATTATTATTATTATTATTATTACTTTTTCTCATCTCAATGATGGAAGTGTTTTCAGAAGTTTATGCCAAACAGACAATTACATACTGCAGTCTTAACTTTATGAATGCAATCTAACATTGATTTACATAGTTCCGGAGTACAGACTTCAATTAATTCACTTTTTGTATGAAAACCATTATGATCATTTATTGTTTTGGCAATGACTTCTACTTAAATTTGACATCTTGGCTAGAAGAACTGAGTTTATTGACAGAGAAATCCAACAAGGATTTTGATTTTGTTGACTTAGGTCCGGAACCCTAAAAACCATGATATACACAGGTCCCCATTTAACAACCATTGCGAAGCATGGGCATATAAGCTAGTCAACAATAAATTCAACTTCTGTACAACTCTGACAGTTATTTAAGGTTAGTTGAATCCATTACGGTAGCAGCTCTGATGTAAACTATTCACATGGTTGCTCAGCAATATGCAGAGCATGTGTATCATATAAAATATATAGAACTGAGCATACTAATGAAGGCAGGACAGAACCATTATATGGCAACAAAGTTTGAGTTTGATGAAATATTACACTCATTTTTCATAAGAGATAAATTTGTTACAAAGATCTATGATATTCCACTTTTCACGATACTACATAGATTGCTGTGAACTTACTCACTTCCTTGCTGGCCAAGTATTGCACATTTGCATCTCAGAGAAATAGGAAACAAGTTTCTAATCTATGAACATAAATACTGATAGGTTAATAATAAATACTTCAATTTAATTACAAAACACAATTACTTAAGAGTAGTTCTGAAGACAATGTTTATCCATAAAATCAGTACAAATGCATTGACTATCACTTACTGGTGGTTTTCTTGACATGAGCCCTGTTATAAGTTTACACAGTTCAAAATGATCAGTATGCTGACATAGTGGCAGAGTCTTCCTATAGTAACTGATTACTATTAAAGTCTGTACTTAATCAATCAAAGTAAATCAACAAATTGTACCTGGTTTTAGAGCGTACACAGCTATACATGAAGCCTACTTGATGTTGCACTAGTCAACCTATATTACATAAGGCAAAATTAGATAAGGTGACATTAGACTAGACAACTCTAGACAAGAGTGAGTAAGCAAAAGTTTGTTCTTATAAAGATTTGTAGCTGTCACACATAGTGGCGGACACTCAGCTCTCTTTGGGTGAGTCTACACATGATCTTCACGGTGCCCTCATGAGCTGTTGGTGACACAATGAACTTTTAGCACTGTGAGTGCATAGCAGTGTGCCATTTGAACTGGGTGTGGTTGGATATTTCCGATACCATAATATGGTAACTGGAAACAATTAGGAAGTATTAATTTAAATCAAGATAGAGACCCATCCAGAGTAACTGGACACCAAATAGAAGAAAAGAGTAAGGTTCAACATTTAAAGGGATGTGAAGGATGCAGATCCAGCCCCCAATGTTGCTTGTTGTTGTTGATGATGATGATGATGATGACCAATCATTTATATGTATAAAAATAAAATAAAAATAAACATAGTTGCTGTTGTTGTGGTATTCAGTCCAAAGGCTGGTTTCATGCAGCTCTCATGCTACTCATTGCTGTGCAAGCCTCTTTTAGATTTTTACCACACACACTCCCCTACAATGCTAATTTGATAATTCCCTAATTTCTCAGAATAAATCTACCAATTGATCCCTTCTCTTATTAAAGACATGCCAGAAATAACTTTCTCCCCAGTTGTGTTTAGTACCTCCTCATTAGTTATGCTTTCTACCCACCTACTGTATATTTCTGCAGATGAGACGATGGCTGAATCATAAAAAAATAGCCCCAAAATGTGACGACACCTTATATGACGGTACAAAAAAACTTAAATTGAAATTAATCTTAAATTTACATTGTAGAGGAAAGATATACAAAAACAAAGGTTAGTGTAATTTTTTTTTTTAATTTTTGCTTTATGAGCTTTATTACTTCACTGAGCACACATTGGTACATACAATAACCTATATACCATAAAGCAGGAATAAAATTAATTATTTACATTGCAGCTTGATTTTGTAATGTCGCTTGTCAAAAATAATTTTTCAATATATCCAGAGTCGAACCAAGTGATTAGTGTATATTTATGTACAGAACAGTGAAAGGATTAAAATATTTCAGAGCTACACACAACAATTGCGGTTTCCTTTGAAATCCTGTACCTTCTGTTCTTGGGCAATTTTCTGTATTTTCACCTGCATAACATGTGCATCAGCACGATTAAATGTCGTCTCAGAGAAAATTACTTTTCTCTTAAACTTTGCGATGTAAAAAACACATGCTTCTTCACAATCGAATACAGCGTAGCAATTTATGCCCGAGAGTTCAAAAGCAGACTGCAAACCATGGAGGTAACTTATGGTGGCATGTAGCGGCATTTTTTGGAACTTCAGGAAGCTTTGCTTCCGAATCTAACCCACATGTGTATTTTTAGATCCCGAAAACTGGAAAAAAGTGTGGCTTGCATTGGGGCAAATACAGTAACTTGCGGGTCACCTTATAGGCCACATATATAATTAAACTATAAAATTTTGATGAAAATTTGTACCTCTTCTTATCTGCAGAAATATATGGTAATCGTCATCATTTCTGTGTAACACCATATTTCAAAATTTCCATCATCTTTCTGTCTGACCTCTTCTAATTCCTTCAGCATTGTCTGAGTGTCTTACACTACATTCCATTACATTTGTTTTGCTCTTGTTAATGTTCATGTTATATCAAAAAATGTTCAAATGTTTGTAATTCTATCGGACCAAACTGCGTGGTCATCAGTCCGTAGCTTACAAACTACTTAAACCTTGGTAAACTATCCTAAGGACAAACACGCACACACCCATGCCCCAGGGAGGACTCGAACCTCCACGGCGAGCAACCTCGCGCTCCGCAGCGAGACGCTTTAGACCGCTCGGCTACTCCACCGCGGCATGTTATATCCTGCTTTCAAGACACTACCCATTTCGTTCAACTGCTCTTCCAAGTCCTTTGCTATCTCTTACAGAATTACATCTACATTCATTCTCTGAAAGCCACCTCACGGTGTGTGGTGGAGGGTACATGATGTATCATTGTCACTTCCTCTATTCATGTGCTATCTAGAGGAATCCTCCTTAACCACCCAGAATCCCAAACCCCTACTCTGGTACAGATTCATTCATATCTTCATAATCCGGACTAAGGTGAGGACACACTACCCACATTCCTCCAAGACCTCAACACCTTCTCACACACTTTTTACTCCACACCTGCCCCCAACTCCTTGCCCAATGACTCATAACTAGGGTTGGGGAGTAACGCGTTACTTGTAACACCGTTACAAGTAACAGTTTCTTTACAAAGGTAACGGGCAGTAATGGTGTTATTATTTACATAAAGTAACTTTAACTGTGACTAAGTTACTTTTATCAGCTAACAATTTAAAGGAAGTATCGCTACTTTTGTGTCGCAAGTTACATAACTTTTTTTTAGAATCTCAAGGCTGCTGCATAACAACAGGTTTTGATTCTAGTGAAGAGAAAAAAGATACATGATTTGTTTCTAAATTGAATCTTTACAACAACATATGTTGGAAATGTAAGAATTATATATTTTAGTACAGTACTGTTATAACATTTAATACAGCACATTCATTCATAACATTTTTATTTTATAATTATTTACAACAATGAGTATAAAACAATCACCTGACACATCACACATAAACAAAGTGCAGTCTTAATTTGACATGGAGAAGGAAGATGACACATGCCATGGCTAACTTCTGCCGAAGTTTTAGAATTTTTGACGATGGATGGAAAAAATGATTCCTTTCGCTGCAAACTGTGTGTTGATCGGAAAACAAATCAAAGCGGTTGAAACTCCACAGTAAACTTAAGAATTCATATGCAGGTTAGTTTATAGTTCTGACCTAGGGTACCAATTTTCATAATATGCTGGCAACACAAAAGCTACATTCCATGGCTGTTTCAGCAAAAGAAACAATTTTCATTGCTTGCTTTCCAGCACTAAATGCTCCTTTGCAGTGGATTGTTTTTTATATTGCTCTGTCACCTATAGAGTTACATGTTGTCTTTCCGTGTGTTCCTTTATGAAATGAAGTAGACAAGAAACAACATTTACCTACTCATCAATTAAGAAGAAGCAGAGGAATTCCTGTGGTTCAATGCCAAAAATATGAAAAAGAAGCATAATCACCTACAGAAAATGGCTATATTATAGATAAAACAAATCATTCTCTCATTTCTCAACAACATAAGGATTCTTTATCTTATTTTGTAAAATGTGTCATCATCAAGTTATGTTAGTTGGCGGCCTATAAAAGAGTGATGACAACATTTTGTTTCACAGCACTTTTTATGAAGCAGAAATGAATTTATGTAGGAGGCAGCAGTGTTTACTAAATGGGGTCGTGAAAAGGTAATCGTCGGCAGGAGATTCGTTGTGACATTCATTTGTTGCATGAGTAACTTTGAGGCTGAAAAAGTTTCCTTTATTGGAAATGAAGATCTGGATTAATGTGAAAACATAAATAAAAATACAATCAATTAAGCATATGATTCAGTACTATTAATATAACTAAATTATGTTTAAATAAGCCTTCATCCAAACTTTCACAAACTATGGGGACAGTAATGAGATAGGGCTGGCTTTGAAATGTGTAATAAAGATGCAAGGGTTTCTAGGCACTTCCTGTTGAAAGTGAGCAAACATTGCAACTGAGATGCATTGAGATAGATGATTCTGCGAACAATTTATATAATAATCCATTAATTATGTATTATTATTAATTATGTATGTTTGAATGTATTTAATTATTGATTGACATTAAAGCTTATTTCCATTCTACATGTGTGAGGTTCTTTCCAGATTTACAAATGAATTACAATTACAATTTTTAAAATTAACTGTAAAAATAACTGTAAAGGCTCTTGTAACTGTTTCAGTTACTTTCGATGTATAGTAACTATAATTGTAACTTAGTTATCTTTCAGAGCAGTAACTTTAACTGTAATTTAGTTACTTTAAAAAAGTAACTTTCCCAACTGCACTCATAACCCTACAATAGACCTAGACATAAGACCTGTCTTATTCACCATCAAGAAAGGCAGCCTACAAAAGTGGCATCTGATTTACAAACTGGGCTGAAGCCACTGTGAAGCTTTATATGTGGACACATTTACTAGCAGGCTGTTTGTACTCATGATGGTCACTGACAGACTGTGGCTAACAGGCAGCTGGACCGGACCACCCAGTTGCTGAAAATTTGGCTCTTTGTGATATTGTTCACTTTAATGACTGTTTCACAGCTTGTGCCATTTGAATTGAGGATGTAGGAACTCTCTGTACAATATGTGCTACTTTCTGTAACCCCCGGCCTCAACCTTCACTAGTTCCTGTCCTCCACCACCTCTCCCCTTCCCTGCCCATACTCCAGCCCCTGTATTCCTGACTTCCATTCCACAAAAGTTCTTCTGTGACTCCCCCCTTGCTTTACTCCCACCCCTGCCCTTCAACAGCCGGCTGACCTACACAGCATCCATTGTCATGTCCTCGCCTAAGTAGTCCGAACACACTTTCCTCAGACAGCACTAGGGGATTCGCCCACGGATGCCTTGTATCCCTCCCCTTCTGCCTCCATCCCCATGCTGCCTCCCCATTCCCGCCACAGATAGCTGCTGCCACAGGCCATCTGCAAGTCACAATTTTACCACAGTGAATGGAGACAGCGGTTATGTGTATGTAAGACTGTGCATGTGTTTTTGTTTCCTACAAAGGCAGCATAGGCTGAAAGAACAATAAGCCTTAAGTATGAATTTCTGCAGCTGATGACTGTGCTATGGCCGTACAGGGTGACTCCTTTGAGGAGGTTGAGAAAAGGCTTACGGACACGCTAGGTGTGCTCGGTCACTACTACGCCGACAGGAAACTCAAGCCGAATCCGAGAAAAACAAAAGTTTGTGCTTTCCATCTCCGCAACAAACAGGCAAACTGCAAGCTGCGTGTCTCCTGGAAGGATACACCACTCGAACACTGTGCCAACCCCAAATACTTATATGTAACCTTGGACAGGGCTCTGATGTATAAACAGCACTGTATTAACACCAAAATGAAGGTAAGCAGCAGAAACAACATTCTGCGGAAAATTACAAAGTCTTATTGGGGTGCAAAGTCAGAGGTAGTGAGGACCACAGCACTAACAGTTTGCTTCTCAGCAGGTGAATACACGAGCGGCGTCTGGTATAATTCAGCCCATGCTAAACAGGTCGACATCGCTCTGAATGAGACCTGCAGACTCGTCACTGGATGTCTGAAACCTACGCCAATCGACAAGCAATACCACCTTGCTGGCATTGCACCTCCTGCCGTGCGTAGAGAAGTTGCAGCCTACAGTGAAAGAGCGAGGGCTGAGTTGTCTAAGAGCCACCTCCTCCACAACATTCAGCCAGCCACCAGACGCCTGAAATCCAGACGGAGCTTTCTCAGAGCAACCGACAACCTCAGTGACCAACCCGGATCTAGAGTGGACAGATGGAAGAGATCGAGAAAAAAGCACTGGATGGAACCAACGGAAGAATTGGCACCAGGCCACAATGAAGACTGGACGGTTTGGAAGTCACTAAATAGGCTACGCACCAACACTGCACGGTCAAGAGATAATCTTATGAAGTGGGGATATTCTACTGTCTCTAACCTCTGTGACTGTGGAGATGTGCAGATGACCCAGCACATTTATAACTGCCCTGAATGTCCTTCACACTGCACCTAAGAGGACCTGATGTTGGCAACCCCAAATGCTGTTGACGTAGCCTGCTTTTGGGCCAAATGTATATAATATTTCTGTCTGTTTGTTTATAATTCGTAGTTTACATGTATGTAAGTAATCTCTGTATGTTATACCTTTATAAACTTCTGTACACATGATGCTTCTGACACGAATAAAAAAAAATTAAATTAAAATATAAATTTAAAAAAAAACTTTCAAAATATTGTTGTAACCCTTCCTGGTCGTCTGTGGTGCACTTGATTAAGATATCAGCATCAATAATAATTATACTCCTGTTAACAGATGAGTATTCGTCTACTGATTAACATAAAAGGAATGTGAGCAGTAACTAATATGTCAACAGAATAGAATATGCCAGCTAAGATTTGTTGTGTTCTTATTCAACTTATACAACTTTCAGCTTCTGATTGCTTAAATATGAAGATAATTAATTATTATTTACTGAACAGGGTGGCACGGTGATTTGGTTAAGGCACTGAGATCATGTTAATGAAGAGCAGGAGTCAGTATCATTTCGGTTAACTCAGGCCAATTCCAGAATGTGAAATATGAGTTTCTGCCAGAGTATAATATGTTAAAACATCTTACTGGAATGTAGCCAAGTGATGTCTTCAACAACAGCTCTTATTTCTATAAATTCACAACCCATTAGAAAGGCACAAATACAACAAGAGATCTTTGTGTAAATAAAACACACATACAAATACAAACACACACACACACACACACACACACACACACACACACACACACACAACAAATGATAAACTTTAAATAATCAGTGATACTACTTAACAAAAAGTGAAATTTTAAAACCTGATGACAATGAATGTGAATAAGCACCATTGACTCTGTCCCTTTATTTTTAAATCAAGGAGAAAACAGAATTATAAAAAGAATTGTTTCTCTCTATACATAAAGTAGATGGATAAAATGGGCCCAACTGGCTACTGTGTCATCCTCCATCAATGGAGTCATTAGAAGTGGTATGGAGGAGTGCATGGTCAGCACATCCCTCTTCCAGTCATTATTGTTATATTTCTTGTCCTGAAACCACAAAAATACTTGATCAATTAGCTCCTTGATTCACTTCACGAGGCTGAGTACACCTCATTCCAGTCCTCCTTTCAAGGAAATATCCTTGGCAGTATCAAGAACTACATAGGGAGACTATAGGGTTCTGTACTACCACATACAAACAGGTTATTTTTAACTTTCTCTCAGAGTAAATATTTTGTGTGTGTTGGCCAGCCTGCAGCTGATATGTCCAAGCCATAGACTGTGCTGTCACAGCAAACCAGAGTTGTGCGGCCCACTTGTTGAGTGGGAATTACGTGGACCTGGAGACGATGGCAGAATACAAGAGAACATGGGAAGTTACTGTGTGAAAACCTGCCTTGGGGGAAAAAATGATGCTGGTGATGATGCTAATGTAGCCAGTGACCTTGTGGGTATAAAAGATTATGTTTGTTTAACTACCTGGTTATGTCAGCTGCTATGGAAATTAAAATATAAATTTACTCTGTTATACTAAATAAAAAAAGTTATAACAATCTTTTGATTTTAAATAACTAGTGTCAACCACATATTGAAGCCATTACTATAGTGCATTATGTTGCTATTAAGTAAGTTCCATGAATTTTAGACCTAGGCACTCTACTTTTTATACTTCCTGTCGTCATTTTCTTGATGAGATGCTTTTAAGAAGTATTTCTCATAATTATGACATGCCACTTTCACTTGCAGCTGCTCGAGTTGCTGAGACACTCTTGAGTTGAAATTCTCATAATTATGCCATGCCACTGGCACTTGCAGCTGCTTCAGAGACCAGGTGATAGTACATTCATAAATATCTTGCCATTTGCCCAAATCAAGACTCCTGATATCAGTTCTAAGTGAGTAACAGGCTGTAATGTTTCTGATTCCCGAAACCACATTGTCACTTCTACATCTACATCTACATACATACTCCGCAATTCACCATAAGGTACGTGGCGGGGGGTACACTGTACCACTACTACATATTTTCTTTCCTATTCCACTCCCAAATTGAATAAGAAAAACAAGAATCCCTATATGCCTCCGTACAAGCCCTAATTTCTCTTATCTTGTCTTTGTGATCTTTATGCGAAACGTAAGTAGGCGGTAGCAAGATCGTACTGCACTCAGCTTCAAATTCCGGCCCTCTAAATTTACTTAACACAAATTCATGAAAAGGATGTCCTCTTTCTTCCAGCAATCCCCAATTGAGTTACCAGAGCATTTCTGTGACACTTGTGCATTGGTCGAACCTACCGGTAACAAATCTAGCTGCTCGTCTCTGAACCGCCTCTATGTCTTCCTTTAAACCGATCTGCTGCAGGTCCCAAAGAGCAATACTCAAGACGTGGTTGTACAAGTGTTTTATACGCTGTCTCCTTTACAGGTGAAGTACATCTTCCCAAAATTCTCCCAATAAACCAAAGTCGGCTGTCCGCCTTACTCACAACTGTCCTTACATGCTCGTTCCATTTCATATCGCTCTGCAATGTTACGCCTAGATATTTGAACGACGCGACAGCATCAAGAAGCTCACTACTAATGCTGTATTCAAACATTATGGGATTGTTTTTTCTACTCATGTGCATCACCTTACATTTTTCTACATTGAGAGCTAGCTGCCATTCTTCGCACCAACTAGAAATTTTGTCTAAGTCATCCTGTATGCTATTACAGTCAGGTACAGATGACACCCTCCCATACACCACAGCATCATCAGCAAACAGCCGCAAATTACAACTTACTCTGTCCTTCAGATCATTTATATAGATAGAAAATAATAGCAGTCCTATCACACTCCCCTGGGGCACGCCTGACGATACACTCGTCTCTGATGAACACTTGCCGTCGAGAACAACGTACTGCGTTCTATTACTTAGGAAGTCTCCCAGCCAGTCACAAATCTGTGAACCTATTCCATAAGCTCGTATCTTCGTTAGCAGTCTGCAGTGTGGCACCGCGTCGAACACCTTTTTGAAGTCGAGAAAAACACAAACCGCCTGTTGCCCTTCGTCTATGGTTCGCAAGATGTCATGTGAGAAAAGGGCAAGCTGAGTTTCACATGAACGATGTTTCCTAAACCCGTGTTGATTCATGAAAAGAAGCTTTTCTGTTTCAAGGAAATTTACTATATTCGAACTGAGAATATGCTCCAAAATTCTACATGAAACTGATGTCAATGATATTGCCCAGTAATTGTATGGGTCAGTTCTCTTTCCTTTCTTATACACGGGAGTCACCTGCGCCTTTTTCCAATCACTAGGAACTTTGCGCTGAATTAAAGATTTGTGATATATGCAAGCTAAATAGGGGGCCAATGCCGCAGAATAGTCTTTGTAAAACCGAATTGGTATTCCATCCGGACCAGCAGGCTTTTTCGTATTTAGCTCTCTCAGCTGCTTCTCTACACCGGAAATACCTATTGCTATGTCCCCCATTTCGGAATTAATACGTTGATCAAATGATGGTTGTTGCTGTTTGCTGATGATGCTGTGGTGTATGGGAGGGTGTCATCTGTAACTGATTGTAATAGCATACAGGTTGACTTAGACAAAATTTCTAGTTGGTGCGAAGAATGGCAGCTAGCTCTCAATGTAGAAAAATGTAAGGTGATGCGCATGAGTAGAAAATACAATCCCATAATGTTCGAATACAGCATTAGTAGTGAGCTTCTTGATGCTGTCACGTCGTTCAAATATCTAGGCGTAACATTGCAGAGCGATATGAAATGGAACGAGCATGTAAGGACAGTTGTAAATAAGGCGACAGCCGACTTCGGTTTAATGGGAGAATTTTGGGAAGATGTGCTTCACCTGTAAAGGAGACAGAGTATAAAACGCTTGTACGACCACGTCTTGAGTACTGCTCAAGTGTTTGGGACCCACAGCAGATCAGTTTAAAGGAAGACATAGAGGCAGTTCAGAGACGAGCAGCTAGATTTGTTACTGGTAGGTTCGACCAATGCGCGAGTGTCACGGAAATGCTCCGGTAACACAATTGGGGATCACTGGAAGAAAGACGATGTTCTTTTTGTGAATTTGTGTTAAGTAAATTTAGAGGGCCGGAATTTGAAGCTGAGTGTAGTACGATCTTGCTGCCGCCTACTTACATTTCGCGTAAAGATCACAAAGACAATATAAGAGAAATTAGGGCTCATACGGAGGCATATAGGCATTTTTTTTCCTCATTCAATTTGGGAATGGAATAGGAAAGGAAATGCCTAGTAGTGGTACCCTCCGCCACGCACCTTACGGTGAATTGCGGAGTATGTATGTAGATGTAGATGTAGAGGTAGGATAAGCCCATGACAGGACTGGAATAGGAAGTTCTGGGTCAGTGGATTGGGCAGGTTTTGCAATGGGGTCTTACAGAGGGATATGATCCCTGTGGTAAGGGGTTAAGTTTGGGAGTGGTATATGGATAGACTAGAATGTTGAGGACATTGAGTGATCGATGGAACACCACTTTACGAGATGTCGGAAGGATCTTGAATAGGATGTCGTACATTTCCCTTAGTCCACCACTGCATTAAAACAATGCTTATGCTATGGAAACTGTGATGTTAATAATGCAGTAACTGTTCATGGTATTACTATTCACATGCTTCCATCTACAAATCAGGAATGGTTTACTTGTATTTCAAGGAAAATAAAAATAAATAAATAATAATTTTAGTCACATTTGAAAATTTTCAGGCATTAATGACACAAACAATTGTTTTTAAATTAAAGGGTAATTACATCCATTATGAACATTTTGAAAGAAATGCACAATTCACATCGCTTTGCAGAGATCTGCCCCCATGAACTACGGACATTGCCGAGGTGGGCTGGCTTGCGTGCCTCAACGATGCAGATAGCCGTACCGTAGGTGCAACCACAGCAGCGGGGTATCTGTGGAGAGGCCAGACAAACGTGTGGTTCCTGAAGAGGGGCAGCAGCCTTTTCAGTAGTTACAGGGGCAACAGTCTGGATGACTGACTGAGCTGGCCTTGTAACATCAGCTAATGTGGCTTTGCCACACAGCTACTGCGAACGGCTGAAAGCAAGGGGAAACTACAGCCGTTACTTTTCCCAAGGACATACAGCTCTACTGTATGAACATATGATGATGGCATCCTCTCGGGTAAAATATTCCAGAGATAAAATAGTCCCCCATTTGGATCTCCGGGCGGGGACTACTCAGGAGGATGTTGTCATCAGGAAAGACAATACTGGCATTCTACGGATCGGAGCGTGGAATGTTAGATCCCTTAATCGGGTAAGAAAATTAGAAAATTTAAAAAGGGAAAGGGATAGGTTGAAGTTAGATGTAATGGGGATTAGTGAAGTTCGGTGGCAGGATGAACAGGATTTCTGGTCAGGTGAGTACAGGATTATAAATACAAAATCAGTTGGGGGTATCACAGGAGTAGGACTGATAATAAATAAAAAAATAAGAAAATAGGAATGTGGGTAAACTACTATGAGCAGCACAGTGATCACATTATCACTGTCAAGATAGATACGAAGCCAACACCGACAACAGTAGTACAGGTTTATATGCCAACTAGCTCTGCCGATGATGAGGAGATAGAAGATATATATGAGGAGCTAAAGGAAATTATTCAGACAGTTAAGGGAGAGGAAAACTTAATTGTGATGGGAGACTGGAATTCGGTAGTAGGAAAAGGAAGAGAAGGAAAAATAGGTGAATATGGACTGGGCAGGAGGAATGAAAGAGGAAGCCACCTGGTAGAATTTTGCACGGAACATGATTTAATCGTAACAAACACCTGGTTTAAGAATCATAAAAGAAGGTTGTATACATGGAAGAAACCAGGAGACACCGGAAGGTATCAGAAAGATTTTATAATAGTAAGACATCGATTCCGGAACCAGGTTATAAACTGCAAGACGTACCCAGGGGCAGATATAGACTCTGACCATAACTTGTTAGTCATGAACTGTAGGCTGAAACTGAAAAAAATTGCAGAAAGGTAGGAAAATAAGGAGATAGGACTTAGATAAATTGAAGGAAAGTGAAGTTGTGGAGAATTTCAGAGGGAGATTTAGGCAACAATTGACAGAAACACGGGGAAAGATAACAGTAGAAGAGGAATGGGTAGCATTGAGAGATGAAATAGTGAAGGCAGCAGAGGACAAAATAGGTAGGAAGGCAAGACCTACAAAAAATCCTTGGATATCACAGGAAATACTAAATTTAATTGATGAAAGGAGAAAATATAAAAATGCAGTAAATGAAACAGGCAAAATGGAGTACAGACGATTAAAAAATGAGATTGACAGGAAATGCAAAATGGCTAAGCAGGAGTGGCTAGAAGCCAAATGCAAATCTGTAGAAGAATGTATAAGAAGGGTAAAAGTAGATACCGCCTACAGGAAAATAAAAGAGACATTTGGGGACAAGAAAAGCAACTCTACGAATATCAAGAACTCAGATGGGAAGCCGGTTCTCAGCAAAGAAGGGAAAGCTGAAAGGTGGAAAGAGTACATAGAGCAGCTCTACAAAGGAAATGAACTTACAGACAATGTGGTAGGAAGGGAAGAGGACGTAGATCAAGATGAAATAGGAGATGCTATACTGAGAGATGAATTTGACAGAGCCTTGAAAGACCTAGGTCGGAACAAGGCCCCAGGAGTAGATGACATACCCTCAGAGCTACTAAAGTCTCTGGGAGAGCCAGCCATGACAAAACTATTTGAACTGGTGCATAGGATCTATGAGAGAGGCCAAATACCCTCAGACTTTAAGAAAAATGTAATAATCCCCATTCCAAAGAAATCAGGCGCAGACAGGTGTGAAAATTACAGAACCATCAGTTTGATAAGTCATGGTTGCAAAATTTTAACATGAATTATCTACAGGAGAATGGAAAAGCTGGTTGAAGCTGACATCGGGGAAGATCAGTTTGGATTCAGGAGGAACATAGGAACCCGGGAGGCAATACTCACTTTACGTCTTATCTTAGAAGATAGATTAAGGAAAGGCAAACCTACATTTTTAGCTTTTGTAGATTTGGAGAAAGCTTTTGACAATGTTGACTGGAATACACTCTTTCAAATTCTGAAGTCAGAAGGGGTAAAATATAGGGAAAGGAGAGTTATTTATAACTTGTACAAAAGCCAGACCGCAGTTATTAGACTCGAAGGGCATGAAAGGGAAGCATCAGTTCGGAAGGGAGTAAGACAGGGTTGTAGCCTTTCTCCAATGTTATTCAATTTGTACATTGAGCAGGCGGTGAAGGAAAGCAAGGAAAAATTTGGAATAGGGATTAAAGTACAGGGGGAAGAAATAAAAACATTGCGTTTTGCTGATGACATTGTTATTCTGTCAGAGACAGCAAAGGACCTGGAAGAGCAGTTGAATGGAATGGACAGTGTGTTGAAGAGAGCATATAAAATGAACATTAACAAGAGCAAAACAAAAATAATGGAATGCGGTCTTAGAAAATCGGGCGATGCTGAAGGAATTAGATTAGGTAACGAAACAATGATGGTGGTAGATGAGTTTTGTTACTTGGGTAGTAAAATAACATGTGATGGTCGCAGTACAGAGTATATAAAATGCAGAATGGCAATGGGAAGAAAAGCATTTTTGAAAAAGAGAAATTTGCTAACATATAATATTAATTTAACTGTAAGGAAGTCTTTTCTGAAGGCATTTGTGTGGAGTGTTGCCTTGTACGGGAGTGAAACATGGACGATAAGCAGTGCGGACAGGAAGAGAATAGAGGCTTTTGAAATGCGGTGTTACAGAAGAATGCTGAAGATTAGGTGGGTAGATCACATAACCAATGAAGAAGTACTGAACAGAATTGGTGAGAAAAGGAATTTTTGGCATACCCTGGCTAAAAGACGGGATCGCTTGGTAGGACACATTCTTAGACATCGGGGATCGTAAATTTAGCATTGGAGGGAAGTGTGTGGGGGAAAAATCGCATAGGGAGACCAAGAGACGCGTATAGTACACAGATTCAAGTGGATGTGGGTTGCCGTTCTTATGAGGAGATGAAAAGGCTTGCTCAGGATAGAGTAGGGTGAAGAGCTGCATCAAACCAGTCTCGAGACTGAAGACCATAACAACAACATGCAGAGATACATGAAAATAAACATACTGAATTCTGATTCTGTTTTGGAGTATTATAATCCAACATCATCTAGATGCCCTTACAGTACAGACCAGACAAGCTTTGTTGAGTCCACAATTTTCAGAATATATAGAATATTTTTGTATTATTTTTCTTTCATTTCAAACACCCATTCCTTCCGCGCCAACCCTCTCTCATCTTCAGCACACGCAACTGTCACGCCTTGCAGTATCCTTAAATTTGTTACATTTGAACTGAGAATATGAGGTCTGTTAAAACTTCTGCAAAATTGTCCACAATATTTTTCTATGCTTACATATTACTTATTGTGAACAGTATCCTCAACCACAATTGATACACTACTTCCTACACTGGTCCCATTTCTGGAAGCAGTCTTGGTATGCCTCAAGATAGAATGTGCAAAATGCCATCTGTGAATTTTCTGTCAATGTCATCTGACGTATGGAACAATATGATCCCAATACAGCATATGAGAGTTATTGAGACACTGAGTGGGAACTCACAGGATGTTGTAGGGTCTGCAGTACATGTTCGCAGATGCTGACCGCTGAGGTCATGTGATCCCGCATTGTTTGACAAACTGTATGACGCTCCTCTGATAGGGTGGTGTTTCTTAGTTGACCTGAACTTGCACCGCATGACTGGATACCTGCCTGTACCCTCTGGTTCTAACACTGAAGCACAGTGACATGTGAATGGCCTACATTTCTGGCAAATGCATGACATGATGACCCCATTTCATGCAGTCCAACAGTGTAGCCTGTCAAATGCATTCAGCTGGCGGACAGGCTATCTACTGTGTCTGCAAGGCATTGCGGTTGCTTCATACTGAACATAAACATTCTGCTTCACTGGCAGACTCATGGCAGTTGACTAGTACCAACTTTGCAACAACATGACAGTGACATCACAAATGCACTCTGATGCAGAGCCGTGTAAATCTAACCATTAACTCAGATATGAATGGTGTGCATGTTTATCGAAATGGAATGATATTGGACCACTCTTTCTGGTTGAATCAATCTCTTTTGTCAAGCACCATATTTTAAAGACCTCATCGAGACTGTTTGAGAGCGCACATTTCAGGGTTGCTAATCAGATTATGAATTGACTGAATATAGACACATTATAATTGGTTATTCAATTTATACAGGTTTTCCCTCAGTTGATGGAGGTTATTTCTTATGTTATTTGGAACAAAAAATTGTCAATACAGTAATGTGATCAGATCCATAATCAAAGAGCTAGAACAGAGTTCCAAAACACACCACGGCGTATGGAGCATTACACTTATGTTCACAGGACACATGATAAGTCTTAGGCAGACAAGTGAAGTGAGTGCACAACAACCACAATGTTGATACTGCAGCCACTGTTTACTGTTATTGTCTCACGTGTACACTACACTTTGCGATGCCTTAAAAGTTTTCACCGCAGGAATATGGGGAGATGGTGTACATTTTGGGCTTCGGTGACGGTAATATGAATGCTGCTGTTGCCAAATATCACCGTCAGTATCCTAATTGTAGGCTTCTTAGTACCAAACCATTTAATGGAAAACATTGAACATTGCTAGAAATTGGCACTCTTCCTAGTATTCATATTCAGTCTGAAAGACATCATGACTTTCAAGAAGAGGAAACCATTCTTCATTCACTAGAGTGCAGTCTTCATTCAAGTACAAGACACCTAGCTACCCAATTGAACGATTCACAACCTCAGGAATGTAAGATTCTTCATGAGAACAGACTGTATCCTTTTAATGTGCAGAAAGTTCACCATTTAGAACCACAAGATTTTACCAAATGTTTGCACTTTTGTAAATGGTTAAATGGAAATTGGCAGCTCTATCGCTTCATAATGTTCAGTGACGAGGCAATGTTTACAAGTGATGGCATCAACAACACGCATAACATGCATCTCTGGGCAGACAAAAATTCCCATGCCATGCAGTACCTCATTTTCAGTGCAGATTCAGTGTCAGTATCTAGTGTGGTGTTGTAGTAACCAGTTACTGGGGCCGTTTATTCTCCCAGGAAATTTCAATGGTCAGATGTATGGTAAAGTTTTATAGGAAGACTTACCACAGCTTCTGGAAGATGTTCCTCTGGAAACAAATGCCAAATGTACATCCAACATGACGGGGCACCAGCATCCTTCCACCATGTGGTAACAGCTTATCTTAATCAGCAATTCCACAATCAATGGATAGGTCACCGAGGCCCTATCAACTGGCCTGCCAGAACCCCAGAATTAACACCCCTAGATTACTGCATCTGGTGGTGCATGAAAAACATTTTGAATGAAGTTAAGGTGGAAACATGAAAAGAATTGATACAATGCATTTTCGATGCAACAATGTAAATAAGGAACAAGCATGTGAACTTACAAAATGCTACTTGCATGGTTCACTTCCATGCGACTCTTTCCCTTCAAATGCAGAAAGGAAATTTTGAGTAAGTGGTTTAAATCCACTCTGAATGCCAGAGACGGTAACAAAATTGTTTAAATTAATTATTATTTGCATTTTATAATGAAATTCTACAATAAAAGTTTTTATACAATTTTCCTCAGTTTTTCAATTACTGTAGCTCCTTAATTATGGATCTGGTCCCTAAGGAATGGCATCCAGAAACCAGGGGAAACCTCATGACTGACACTGTCTTTACTTCCATACATACTCTGTAAGCCATCATATGGTGTGTAGTGGAGGGTAATGTCTTATGAAGTCGTGTCCTGGGCCAACTCATCACTGAGGAGAACACATTTTGTGGCATAGATGTTTGTAATAAACATTTGGTGTACACTCTACACCTTCTCCTGGTCTGCTATTTTATGGAGTTGGTTACACAGTCAACGACCTTACGGGACATTTACTTCTTACTGATGTCACTGAGAATATACATTGTAACTGATCAAGTGCTTCATTCTACATGACAGTATGCTCCATGGAACATGCAAATAAGCAAACTATGTGTAGCCTCCTCATTCAAATCCCACTACATATGAATGAAAAGTTGCACAAGCTATTCTCAAAAATGTTGGGGAAGAAATGGGGATTGGATGTGAAGAGACTTATGCACTCATTCAACTGAATACAATTACATAAATTCTAAAATTCTGTATATTACAGTGCTGTCATCTGATTTTACAGCTTTAGAATACAGTTTTACCTGAGAAGAATTGACTTTTCTTTCTTAGTTGGTACAGTGGACACCAATGAGTGGCAGAAAGAGCCACAAACTGCTGGTCATAGGGCCTCAAGGTCATCTTCAGTCCCTGAGACTGAGTCAGGAAAGCCCTCCCAGCATGAGAAACCAATGGACCAGTGGTAGAAGAAAAAGAAGAAGAAGAAGAAGAAGAAGAACAAGAAGAAAGACTCTCTGGTGGCAACTGCTCCACCAATGCATACCTCAGCTTCTGAGAATGACATGGAGATCCTTGCACCCCCTGAGGACTTGGCTATTGTCAAGGCTTCGGAAGCCATGTACATCAAGGCTCAACCTCCACTGTCAGTGACGACAGATAATTCTGTGGAACCTGCTCTATTTCCACTTAAGTAAGTTGGGAGATAGTGTGATGCTACAGTGGAAGTGTGTCGGTTTCTTTCTCCACTTTGTCCAAGTTGCAGCAGTTACTGTGTTGCTATCCATCTCCCTTTCTACCTTCCTTCAGACATGGCAGTGTCTTCTGTGGAACCTTGCTTCCTTAATCGCACAACTTGCCCTGCCATTCCTTCTTTTGGGAAATTTCAATGCCCACAACCCCTTATGGGGTGGCACTCAGATCTTGAGCAGTGGTAGGGACATCAAGGCCCTGATAGCAGAGCTGGACTTCTGCCATCTCAATACAGGTGCCCCCATGTATTTCAGCAATGCTCATATCACGCACAGAAGTATTGTCCTTTCTTTCTGCAGTCCGAGCCTTCTCCCTAAACTCAACTGGGGGGGGGGGGGGGGGAGGGAGGGGTCCATGATGACCTTTGTGGTAGTGATCACTTCCCCATTCATATTTCTCTCCTTGAGTTTCAACCTTCAGACCACTTGTCTGCTAGTCTCTCTGTAGGACTCACTGGTCTGCTTATAGATTGGCTGCTAGGGTGACTACTCCAATCCCAGATGATGTTGATCAGGCTGCTCATCAAATCACTAGGGCCATTATTCCCACTGCTGAGGCAACTGTTCTGACCACCATTGGCTCAGTTTAGTGCAAGTCAGTACCATGGTGGACACCAGAGATTGCTGAGGCCATCAGGGAACGTCATCAGATACTCCAGCACCATCATCATCACCCTTGTATAGAGCCCCTGATCACTTTTAAACGACTTTGGGCCCAAGTTCGGAGACTGATGCATCACATTAAGTAGAATTGTTGGGAGAGGTATGCTGCCACCATTGGCTCTCATGCCGCCCCATCGCAGGTTGGTCCCATCAGGTAACATCCACTGGCAGTAATCCCCAGCTTAAACATTTGCACGAACCCAGGTGCTATTGTTGAGCACTTGGTGGACAATTATTCTTGTAACTCTATGACTACAGCATACAGTGCAGACTTCTGCATCCTCAAAGAGAGGATTGAATGGAGGCAGTTATTGTTCCCTTGGTGGGAACTGTATAATGCCCCATTTAGCGAATGGGAGTTCAAGACAGCTCTTGCTGCATCCCCCGATACCTCTCCGGGACCAGATCGTATTCATAGTCAGTTCATTCATCACCTCTCAATGGCCTTTCAGCACCAGTTACTCACCATTTTCAATCGACTCTGGGCAGAGGGTCTTTTCCCGTCTCAATGGCAGATTCGCTGCAGGCCTACAGTTACTGCCCTATCAGCCTCACCAGTGTTCCGAGCAAGATCCTCGAACATATGGTGAGTCACTGGCTTATGTGGATACTTGAGGATTGGGATCTCCTGGCCCCAGAACAGGGAGGCTTCCATCAGGGCCGTTCCACTATTGACAATCTAGTGTCCCTGGAGGCAGCTATCTGTACAGCTTTTACCTGCAATGAGCATCTTTTTTGGTGTCCAGAAGGCATATGATACAACCTGGTGCCATCATATTCTCTCAAATCTTTACAAATGGGGCTTACCTGGTCCCCTTTCGACATTCATACAGAACTTCCCCTTACTCCACTCTTTTCGGGTTACGGTTGGTGCCTCTCTTGGCTCCCATAATATTCAAGAGAATGGCATCCTACATGGCTCTGTTCTCAGTGTCCCTCTATTTTTAATTGCAATTAATGGTCTTGCTGCAGCAGTGGGGACATTGGCCTTTTCTTCCTTGTTCGCCGATGACTTATGCCTTTATTTTAGCTCATGTAGCATTGGTGTCACTGATCAGTGGCTACAGGGAGCCATCTGAAAAGGGCCAATCTTGGGCCTCTGCACGTGGTTTCCAGTTTTCAGTGCAGAAAACACACATCACACACTTTTGTCGCCATCAAGTAACTCAGCTGGACCTAGAGTTATACCTGAATAACAATCTCCTTTGCATCAAGGAGACATACTGCTTTTTAGGCATGCTCTTTGACGCCTGGCTGACTTGGGTGTCACACCTTCATTAGCTGAGACAAAAATACTGACGAAATCTAAATATTTTTCACTATCTCAGCCACACTGTTTGGGGAGCTGCTCGCCCCACTCTTCTGCAGATGTATAAGGCCCTTATTCAGTCGCACCTGGATTACATCAGCCTGATTGTAGTGAAGCATATTGGGATTTATTTCCATCTGCTTGCTTTATTGAACCTTCCAATACCATTGTTGAATAATAATAGATATGAATATAATTAGTCTATTATCATTTTCTTTTCCAAAACATTCGTTATTATTTGTTGTAAAGTAACTAGCTACAGTCTTTTTCTATTATTTGACACTGGAGACATTTGTTTAATTAGCAAATATTAATTAATTTGTGTCAGAGGTATATTGTTAAAGTTCAGATAGTATGCTAATTAGTATTTCTGTTGCAACTAAGTAAATTATTTTCTCATATTATTAAAGTAGGTACTACTATGTTTCACAAGTAATGTTAGGAAAGTTTTGCCCTCATTAGTTTCTGTGTAATTACTGTTAATTACAAAAATATTGTTGATGTATCTATTTTGTCAGGTATGTAAAGGAAATACTATTAATTTAACCAAAATTTTACATCAATTGACTCAGTATTATTTATGCTATCTTTTACTACAGCCAGTTGCAAGTAACTGATTATTTTTCCATTGTAATTAATGTTATGAATTCAGTTAACACACCGACCGCAGTGGCCGAGCAGTCTGTGGTGTGTCAGACACAGCCTGCATGGCCGCTATGGTCGGGGGTTCGAATCCCCCCTCGGGCATGGATGTTTGTGTCGTCTTTAGTATAAGGTAGTTCATAAGTAGTTTGTAAGTTTAGGGACTGATGACTCCGCAGTTAAGTCCCTTAAGCTTAACAAACATTTGAACAACTAAGTTAACACTACATAATTTGCAGTGACATTGTTTGAAACATATAAATTTGATGTGCTCGCAACATGTATCAGAGTATTGTTTAGTCAGTTATCAGAGTCATAATCCACCCTAGTTCAAAGTATTGTTTATTGTTTCAGCCGCGATCTGAGGCACAAACCACGTCACTTTCGACTTTAATTTTGAACCATAATGCAAAAGTTAGTCAGTGTTGTTAGTGTGGAAAGTGTATCTACACTTCAAACATTTGTATTCCAGATATATGTAAATTAGTATTATTGATGTGTGGAATGTGCGGGCCTGGTATTAATGGTTGTAATTAATGAGACTTGTAAGCTGACCATAAATGGGGACAATTGGGCATTTATAAATCATCAAAAGTGTCAAAAAACTGCAAATCTGTGTGTTGCATTAGTCATTTGTAGTGAATTGGTTCTCGCCCCGTGAGATTTAAGCCAGACGTTACTGAGAGCAACAATCATCAAGAACTTCGAGAATCATCAATCTACGACCAGGTATGGCACATGGTGTATGATTCTGCAGCTCCAACTGCTTTGTGCGTCTTGGACTCTGTACTCCATAGGGGCATCCTTTTAGTGACAGGGGCCTTCTGCAGGAGTCCAATGGCAAGCCTCCTTGCTGAAGCTGGGGTTACACTCGCAACAGCTGCTGGCTTCGTATGTTGCCCGTATTCATCCCTTACTTAACCACCTGAATCACAGGCTTCTCTTCCCAGCTGTTGCACTTCCCTCCCCAAGACAATGGCCAAGGTCAGGTCTCCCGATTGTGGTTCATGTTTATCCCTTCTTTTATCCCTTGAGTCCCTTCCCATCCCTACCATGTTTAACTACACTTCCCAAACCCACACTTGGTCCATTCCATGCCTGCTGCTTCGGTTAGACTTGTCCCATGACTTGAAAGCCTCTGTTGCACCACTGAATCTCCATCACCAGTTTCAGGCAGTTTTTGATTTGTTCCATAGCGTGGAAGTTGTGTATCCAGACAGTTCCCTAGTAAATGGCCATTCTGGGTATGCCAATGCCCATGATCCGCACGTCAAACAACATTCATTGCCCTGTGGGAGTAATGTGTTTACTGCGGAACTGGTTACTATTTATCAGTCTCTTGAACATCTTGGATGCTGCTGCTGATGATGATTGGTGTTTCATGGTACTCAACAGTGAGGTCATCAGCACCCGAACATCTTGGAGCCTGCCCTAGGGAGCATATAGTTATTTGTAGTGTTTCCCTGAGTGGCTTGCAATCTCTTGACCAGTGCTTCCCAAAACACCCTTTGGTGCAGTCAATTTAGGATGCTGTGTTGAGTTTAGGCAAGTCTGGTCCGTCTGTGGTCTTCGTTTGGACCCTGAACCACATTAGCATCTTGGGGAATGAATGCATTGACCAGCTGGCCAAGCAGGCTACCACTTCAGGACCCCTAGAAATTGGTCTCCAGGAAAGGAAACTCGTCATTAAATCGTAAGGTACTTGGGCTTTGAAATTCTGAGCGGGTTTATGCAAATGCATCAAATAAGCACCATACAGTTAAGCCCTCTATGGCCATATGGAGGTTCTCCCTGCATGGCTCTCTTAGGGACTCTTTTACACTCTGCCAACTACATATTGGCCATACACAGTTAACGCATGGCCACCTCTTACGTCGAGAGGACTCACTAGATTGCCCATGTGGTGTTATGTTGACAGTGTTCCACATCATATTGGACTGTCTGCATTTAGCCACCTTGCGGCATTCTTTTAATCTACTAGGTGCACTACCTTTAGTCTTAAGTGACAATGCCTCTATGGCTAATACCGTTTTACATTTTATTCACACAGCTGATTTTTACCATTCCATTTAATGGAGGGTGCTTTAGCCTGATTCTCAAGAATGCATCCATTCAGCACTTTTAAGTCATTGTTAGCCTCCTTCTTTCAGATTGACTAGAGATTTCTAGTGTGTTCAGTGTGACTGGCTCATCCATTTTTATTTTATTGATCAGCCACCTATGGTCTGCTGTAAAATTTTAGTTTCATTCAACACTATCTTTATCCCTTTTGTGTACCCCCCTCCCCCATGTTGTCAGTGAAATATTCGTTATCAATCTGTACCCCTTCAGGGTTTCCCTTCTCTGTGTTCAGCTCCAGTTTATGTTTTTGTTTACATCAAAATGAACCATCTTTGCTAGGAACAGGGGCTGATGACCGAGTAGTTTAGTGCCCCGTAAGACCCAACAACAACAATTTACACAACAAAGCATTTGCACACACAATAATAATTTCAGCAATATACCCAAAGATGTACGATGAGCACATAAAAAAAGACATTCACACTTAAGGAATCGGCCATTAGCCTTTCTCAACAAAGAGAGCATTCATGCAAGCACACTTCACAGTCACACAACTGTCATTTCCAACTGCTGCACTCAGAATTTTGTTGAATTCCAACCTGGATGTTATATTATTTAATGTTTCTTGTTCTGGTCTTTAGTCCACAGACTGGTTTGATGCCACTCTCCACACTACCCTGTCCTGTGCAAGCCTCTTCATCTGAGAATATTAACGGCAAACTACATCCTTTTGAATCTGTTTACTGTATCCATCCCTCAGTCTGTTAAGCACTTCCATTTTAGTTACATGATCTACCCTCTAATCTTCAGCATTCATCTGTAGCATCACATTTTGAAAGCTTCTATCATCTTTTTGTCTGAACTTATCATCCACTTTTCACTCCCATACAATGCTATGCTTCAGACAAACACTCCCAGAAAGGACTTCCTAACATTTAAATTAATATTGGATGTCAACAAATTTTGCTTCTTCAGAAACACTTTTCTTTCCATAGCCATTCTACATTTTATATCTTCTTTATTTTGACCATCACAGTTTATTTTGCTACCCAAATAACAAAACTCATCCACTACTTTTAATGCCTGATTACCTAATCTAATTCCTTCAGCATCTCCTGATGTTCTTACACTGCATTCCACTAGCTTTGTTTTACTTTTGTTCGATGTTAATCTTATACCCTCCTTTCAAGGCACTGTCCATTCTGTTTAGTTGTTCTTCGAGGTCCTTAGCTGTCTCTGACAGAATTAATGTCAATGGCAAACTGAAAAGTTTTTATTTCATCTGCCTGCACTTCAATCCTTTCTCCAAATTTCTCCTTGCATTCCTTCACAGCTGGCTCAATGTACAGATTGAACTTCATTCGAGAGAGGCTTACTGCTTTCCCAACCATTGCATCACTTTCACGCCCTTCAACTCTACTAACTGCTATCTGGTTTTTGTATAAGTCGACTATAACTCTTCACTCCCTATATTTTATGCATGCTAACTTCAGAATTTGAAAGAGTATATTCCAGTTAACATTGCCAAAAGCTTTCTGCAGATATCCAAAAGCTAAAAAAGTAAATGTTTGCCCTTCCGTAACCTATCTTCTGGTTTTGACTCAAATCTTTATGTGCTCTGTCAGAATCTTCTTGCAGTATCGTACCTCCTATCTCAGTATCCTCTACTTCTTCTTCCATTTCTAGAATACTGTCTTCAAGCTCATTTCCTTCGTACAGTCTCTCTACATATTCCTTCCACCTTTCAGCTTTTCCTTCTTTGCTTAGTATTGGTTTTCCAACTGGGCTCCTTATATTCATGCAGGTGCTTTTCTTGTCTCCAAACATCTTTTTTTATTTTCCTGTAGGTCGTATCTATCTTTCCCCTAATGCTGCCTCTGAAACTCTCAATGACCTCTGGTTCCTATAATTTAACCAAGTTCCATTGCCTTTCTTTTCTATCTTTATCCAGTTCTTTAACTTTTAATCTACAGCTCATAACCTCTAAGCTATGGCCAGAGTCTATATCTGCCCATGGATATGTCTTACAGTAAAACCTGGTTTATAAAATTATCATTATAAAGTCAATCTGGTATCTCCCAGTCTCTCCTCTTCTCTTCCACATTTACAACCTTCTTATACAATTAACAAACAATTAGAAAATTTGTGACTGTTAAAATACTTATTCCGAAGTTTTTCAGAGTTAGGAAGTGTCATCAGATGTTATCCATGTACAAATGTATAAATTGTGATAATCAGAAAAACAAAGGTTTCTTAGTCATAACTGATTCCCAATCTGTTCGGGTACAGACCAAGTATCAAGGGGCATATGCCGCACCTTGATTTCTCGCATGGTGTGACCAGAGAAGGGAATGATTAAGGGAGATATTTCTCGGCATTGAAGTCAATCTTACCTCCCTTAGAGAGAGCTGTAATATGTGCAACAACTCGTTTCATTTTGTTCTCATGAGCAACCAGGGAAATATACTTCCACCCAGGCAGAGCCCCACTAGCCTGGGTAAGCCTGATACCACTGCGTTACGGCAGGTTCCCCAAAGGTTGCTCGCTAGCGACTATTCCACCTCAATTGCCATTCATCTCCTTGACATGTAGCACACCTTAAGATTGAGTTGTGTTTTTTTTTTTTTTTTTTTTTTTTTTTTTTTTTTTTTTTTTTTTTTTTTTTTTTTTTGAGGTTTGTACCGTCCTCCCAATCCAGGTGATTAAGTCAAGATCTCCGAGCTGTGTAACGTACAATATTCCAATGTTTCACCAAGTGATGGTCATTGAGGCAGACACAGAGCTTACGGTATGGAGTACTGTTGGCGCAATGCAGTCCCCGGCTCACGGACCCTGAGTTCACCAAGCCCATACTCAGCAACTTAATGCTGAACCCCGTGAGTGTTGCTGTGTAAAAATTTAGAAAGTGATGAAGTGATCATAAGTAAGGAAAAGAAGCAATATTTTTGTCAATAATAATTTCTGTATCCAAATTAAATTATACAATTAGTGATATTTGTGGTATTCTTTGGTATAAGTCTTAATTATATCTTCTGTATTTGGATTGAAGCTTGTCACTTGTTGACATAAATATTGATTCATAGAAAGTTTTTTTTTTATTTTTTTTTTATTTTTATTATTATTATTATTATTACAGAAAACTAGATGTATGTTCACATAAGAAAGTAGGTGTGAATCCAATTAATTCCTTTGGGGCTGTGTTTGATACAATGAAATTGGGTTTGAGTCTCTCAAGAAAGTTTTCAAAGAAGAATCACATGTTTATTCTATCAGGGACTCTTTCTCAATGCTGACAGGTTTGGCAGTCTGCTTAATCATCACAGAGGTCGGTCAAAGCAGGCTCAAAGATGGATACACTTTGCTGGCATCTGTGATGAGTTTAGTGAGATTGAAGTCAGTTGAGCAGTAGATTTACAAAATTCCCCTCATATTCTTGAGTTTTCCTTTATTTAACTGCACTCCCAATCTTTCAATGCAAAAAATGTTTGATATGGTTACTGGGAATCAAATGTTTGACTCCCTGCACAAATTTTGACAGAGCTAACAACTGGGCCTTGTAGGCATTTGTGCTGCTCATGAATTCTCATATGTTAATGCTTCTTTCAACTTTTTCAGTCTTATTATTTTCTCCTTCATTTCAAAGCAGATAATGTTCTCAGTCCACAACACTTTGCATCTAGGGCATCAACGGTTATGAAACAAAAACTTAAAATTTAGTATTCCTTGTTAGTATCTGAGAATTTTGCTACATATGTTCCATCTTAAAACAAGAATGGAATAACCATTATCATTGTCATGTCATTTTATACTTAGGAATTTTTAGCTTATAGTAGCAGTAAGAAGCCACCAAAAATTTGCACCTTTTATCATTAATTTTCTAAAACTAGCAATTTTTTTTTTTCTTTTTTTATTTTTCTTTTTTATTTTTATTTTTATTATTTATTTTTTTTTATTTTTTATTTTTTTATTTTTTTTTTTTTTTTATTTTTTTTTTTATTTTTTTTTTTTATTTTTTTTTTTTTTGAGGAAATTCACAACTAATCCCCATAGAACAAATTTTGTTGCCATTCCAAATTGTACATATTTTTATTCATATGCACAGTTTCAGCTCCATCAAACTATCTCAGAACTACATATGTCAGCTACAAGAGTAAGCTGTCGGTTTTTATTAACATACTATAGAAAAGCAATTATTTTCATTACAGAAATTGACTAATTATTTGACATGGAAGAACATAACACTATAACTGCACTTGGGTGGCAGCATGTGTATTTTATACTACATGAAAAGCTCATCTCTACATATTATTTGTATGTTCATTCTTGCAGAGTAAAAAAATTATTGACTTTAGTTAATTGCTTTGGCACACAATGAAGGCAGACAGAGAAAGCAAGTCAGATGTGCTGGCTCTATTTTCCGAAGAAAATAATTACATTCAATTTATTTTTCACCTGGACATCATTTAAAATGTTTCATTCACTACATCACCAACAATAACAACTTTCTTGGAACAGATAGCAGGAACAGTCAGTTATTATTTTGTGTGTGTCTAGAGACTGTTCTAGGATTTGCACCCTTGCAGATAAGTACTGGCCCGACCACTTGCATCTATCTTAACTGAAAAAACAGAGTAGGCAGATGTTACGGGTCAGGTTGTACTGAGACATAAATATTTGAAAAATTCAAAACAATGCACCATCTCTGAAGTATTTACCATTGGAGTCAGCCAATCAGGTCAGCACATGCACCAATTGGGATACCCAGTGAGGGGCTGTGCTGGTAAGAGTGTTCTGCAGTTGGTTTCCTCAAACCATATCTGCATATGAAACAACCTGATTGGCTGATTTCAGTGCTAAATATTTTGGAAATGGTCCAACATATCAAGCTTTTTCTTGACATTTATTTCTCAGTATGACCAGCCTACAGTATTTTTACAAGAATTTTAGACATTTTGTAACTACCCTGTATATAGTAATAGTCAAGACAGGAAGAAGGAAAAAAAACATTTAAAGCTATGGGGTATGACCAGTAATTTTATTAAAGCTACTGCTAATACAAACATTGTTACCAGTTACTATAATTACAAATCAAAGTAATCCTACTGTACCTGTTGAAACTTCTCTGAATCTGCCTCTGGCGAGCCGCTGTCCGGATGATACCGTTTTACCAGTTCAAGGAAAGATGTACGTACTTTTTCTTGATCACAGCCGTTCTCCAATCCAAGTATACGGTAGTATTCCTACGAAACAAAATATTTTCTGAATTATGTGTCCCGAGTCTTATCCAGGAAGTGTAAGCTCACCAGACAAAAAGTTACACGACCCCTAGGGAAACCATTATTAACATCATTTAATACAATGTCCTGTTGCTCCTCGACTTAATAACCATTCCCAGAAGGTTATGAAAGTATACTGTATCCACTTACAGAGAATCAGATGGAAAATTTCACTAAATTTGGGAATTCTGAAGTCAGTGTTTCACTCACCAATCCAAATTTTCCTCAGATTTCATATGGGGTTCAAAGTCTGATGGTTTAAAGGACAATTAAGATGTTATGATTATTATTTTGGAGTTGACAGTTATTCTTTTATATTAATTGCATTAAGTTTTTGGAGTGGTGAATGTAGCATATATTTTCGGGAGGGGGGATGGGCAGGGGAGGGCAAAATTAATGTAAACATAAGTATTTTTAAATAGACACACCATGATATTTTGTATCAATTTACTGCTCACGTACAGAGAAAATTTGCGCTGAAGCCCCTTTTACTTTACCGAGATCAAGCTTTTTTTTGTTGGTGACATTAAATCATTAGAAATTCAGCTATTAAAAAAATATAAAATAAATAAATAAAAACAGGAAGGAACTTCATACCACTAACACCCCACTCCTGTCACCAATACGGGAGGGAAGTATGACTACCATGGCAATGCCTTTCACACATCATCATTCATTAAAATAATTCAGATTCTGTACTTATTTTTCATTTATATTCATTATTTCGCCACTGTATTTTTGGCTACAGGAATATTCAAATACCGATCAGATATTCTTCCAGTCTGATGGATTTTGCTGTTGCCTTTTAAAATAGGTACCGTATATAAATAACTCATCATGCACGTGTTGACTGAAAGACAACATCTGAACATTCAGAGTGTTTATTTAAAAATGCTGGTTCATGTTGGTGGTCACCTCAATGACTGGGCCCAATATCTGATACGAAAAACACCCCCTTGCATCTGACGTCACAAACATTCAGGATGAAATGCTCCAGTTGGCCTCAATAAAAGGGCAATACATGATTTGTCACATCACAGTACGTTCTGTTCATCAACTTCTATCCTCTTTCAATGATTTCTCAGCCATTGATGAAGTACAGCTTTATGTGTGAGTGATGGTCTCTTGTGAGTTGATCGAATACAGATGTTGAATTCGTGCAGTTCATGTTGCAATTTTCTCTGGCCGGTTGGGATGGAAACTCATTTGCTGCCAAGAACAGTTCATGTTGGTTCTGCATGGGATTCTGATATAAAAATCATCAAATTTGACTCCAGTCCTCTCAATCAGGAACTCTTTCCAACTATAATTCCAATGTTGTGTTTAATTGCTGTGTGTGTTAGGCCGGGCGCACATTGAGACGCATGCAACGAAGGGCAGGGCAGGGCAGCGCAACACAGATTTTTGTGAATGCTGAGTTTAAATGCAGCAGCGCAAGTTGTGGCACAGGGCAGTACAGGGCAGCGCAGATGCTGCTTCCACCTTGGCCGCAAAGTGCCCGGAACACGGATTGCTGTGCAAGTGCCGAGCAGCTTTGGCGACTGACAGACCGTGGGCTTGGGCTGCCAGTCTTATCCAGCTCCTTATCGTGCATGTTCAACAGTCTGTGTTGCACATGGAGTGAAAGTAATTGAAGCAATTCCCCCGAATTTGGTTTTGTACAATACCATTCACAATGACTACATGAAAAGCAAATTATAACAAATATTGGGTTTCTATTGCAAAAGATGTGGATATGCAGAATGGTAAGTATTATGCTGTATCACTTCATTTTGATTCACGTACATCATGTTAAACATCAAATCAATGCGCTGTCATGATTTCATGACATAACTTCACTTTGTGTCCATGACTTATACGTCTATTCAAATGAAAGTCGTAATAACTGTCGTTTTTTCTCTAGTATTTTCCTTTTGAAATGCAGTTTGCTTGCCAAGTGTTCTTCCAACTGTGTTAAGATACTCAGTTGACGTCTCCCTCACAAAAGTGCTTATAGCAATCCTACTATTGTTGGATATCAATGGAAGTAGTTAACTGTTTGGCATCCCAGCATTATCATCATTTCCATTTCTATCGGCAGCTACATCACTTCTCAAGTAGTTGTGTAGCAGACATGCTGCCTTAAAGACACCATCAATGCTTTCTATTTTGTCTCATGTTGTTCTCTGATGCACTGAAATCATGATGCTACAATTCCAAAGGCACATTCACATGTTTTCCTGAGTCGCGAAAGTTTGTAACTGAAAACTTTATTTCTATAATTACCTCTAACGCTTCTATTTCGATTGGTTCTCAGTAAATTGTCTAATAAAGGAAAGACCTCATTCCTCAGAGAGACATAAAGAAGCTCTTGTGCAGAATTTGAAGGTAACTGTAAATTTTGTCTCCATAACATCTTTGCCAACGTACCACTTGAAAAAAATTTTCCTACCGCCAAGCCTGCCCATTGACCTCTCATCAAAACTGATGAACTTGTAGTTTGCATCAAGGGAGGCCATTATCACTACAGAATGTATAAGTTTGTAGTTGAAAAATGATGAACCACTGTTTGCTGGCATCTTAACCACAATATGCTTTCCGTTGATATCTCCAATACAGTGTGGAAACTACCATCACTGTTCGAAACATTCTCTGATTGTTTTCCATGGCTGTGCTGTGGATTGCGGTAAATATAATGGTTGCATGTGTCCCACATTGCATGTGAAGCTTCACTAACAATATCTGACACAATGCCATAGCCCATTCTGTAGCTGTACGCAATATTTTTGTAACTCTCTCCCGTGGCTAAATACCCGTGAGGGAAAAATGTATTTAAAAAAATGCAAGGTATGTGCTGTAGATGTTCTGGCATCATTATCACATATAGTATTAAGTTTACATAATAAGTACACAAACTGCAGAAATAAAACTAATGTCAGGGGAAGGTGAGGACATTGCGAGCACATAAAGTTTAAATTTTTGCTGACTATGACAGATTGTAATTGGGCATTACATCCTTCGGAACATACAGATTTTCTCACCAGCTCATGAACCTCGTGGAATTGACTCTGGTCTAAACGGAAGTAGTTCGTGAACTGTTTGTCAGAAAACTCTGATGTCAAAGCGAAATCCCCATAAGTGCTCCTCTTGTTCATGTTACTGCTTTTCCATTCTGATTTCTCCTATTTTGAAGCATTATGTAATAACATCAACATGTCCATTTTCTCATCAATCCAACTCTGGACTAAGGTTCATGAGTGCTCCCATAGCTGTACAAGGAAACACTGTGCACTAGTTCAACAAACAATTACTGTGTGACAATGGCTAAAAACCTGTCTCCCGATATGGTGGTGCTTTTATGTTACTTAAAGTTTTATTTACATCATGCCTCTCTGTTTATTTGAACATGCCTATCTTCAAAACTTCTACATGAATTTGCTTGAGTTTTTCACAGGTAAACTGAACAACATATTGGCTTCATTTCATAAAAATTGGACCCCAGGAAAAAATTTCATAATTAACAATATTTTATTCACACCCATCATGTTTTGTCTCTTTGCTTGCTTAATCACCCGTATGTGCATAGATAAAATGAGCAAATCCTGGTGCAACATTGAGGCTTTTATTTAATCAAAATCAGATCCACAAAACAAAGGATAATGTAATTTAAAGTTTTACTTTAATTGTTGTGTCTGTCTGTCTATGTGAACATGCTAATCTCGGAAACCGGTTAAGTTATACTTTCTGTCCTAGTGACTTAGCATGATAAAGTTAGCAAAGGATGCTTAATGCCAGTCATCATGTGACAACATGAAATCTTCATTTTATAAGGGAAATAACTTTTACTGAGCAGTCAAGGGTACATACAAGAACCTGTCAACCATCGAGCAGGAACAGTGTGGTGTCGCACAAGTCCAAAGAGCGCGCCACCTACTTTCGCCGCACGCCGCCATGCACGCACGGCGCGGCGTTCTTACGACAACAGCCACGAGCGCCCTCTGTTACAACTCTGCTCGTGGCCACCACTGAACGACATCAGGCACTTGGGACTGAGATAGCAACCAGTTAGGACCTTCGTAATCAGATAGGCACCAGTGAAGACTTGGCTATCAGTTAGGCACTAGGCAGGCCTCTAACAACTATGTATCAGCATTCTGCAGTACTGATCTCTGTAAAAGTTAAGTATTGTATAAATTCTGTGCAATATATATCTCGTTCTAATTTACTCTAGTGTTTCTAGTTTCTGGCTGCTCCCCTCCGTACGTGCACCAGCGTGCTATCTTTATTCCTGTGTCGGTCTCATTCCACTCGGCCACCGACACCTACGACGGAAACGAGACACAAAAGCGGCGACGAGGCTGGGACACAAAAAACAGCATCTGCACCTATTGCAAAACTATGTATTGAGCCACGCCGCAAGCGCCGACGAGCGCGTACATCTGTGCAACGGAAAAGGGTTCGGGTCAAGCAAAGTGACAATGTACAGTGCAATCCTGTAGTGAACCTAGTGCCTTCTGTAACTTCTCATTGTAAAAGTGCCCAGTACTGTGTAGCTAGTGACAGTAGAATTGATGTAGCTACTCAAAAGTTTAGTGCAGTAGTTAGTGACTCTCTAGTAGCCTCGCATTGCGCGGACGCCGATCCGGCGGTAGTGCCATCTAGTGATAGTGTTGTTAATCCGCTGCGTGCCGAGTCTGCGCCGCTTCCTACCGCACGCAGCCCGCGCATACGCAAATGCAGCAAACAACCGGTGTCAGATGTTGCCCACATTCGTGCACCTGTCGAACGCCAAAAGCAAAAGCTTTTTGTGAATCTTTCCATTGAAAATAAGACTGTGCAATTTCAGCTCGACACTGGTTCCGCTGTTACATTAATTAATAAAGACACTTATGAACTTCTGGGTTCGCCAAAATTGTCACCGTCACAGCAGGTGTTAACAGCGTACACAGGACAGAATATTCCCGTGCTTGGAACGTTTAGCCTGCCCGCCTCTTTCCAAGGTGTAACAAAAACAGTTTCTTTTGTAGTTCTTCAGGCTAAATCTACACAGAACGTTTAGGACTAGATGCATTTGACTTGTTTGGTTTATCAATTCAAAGAGATGTGCTTCAAATTTCGTCAGTAGTGCCTCAGACAAAATAAATGCATTGTGTGAGAAATATAGTGACTTGTTTTCGCCGGAACTAGGTTGTGCAAAAGACTTCATGGCACATGTAACTTTAAAAGAATCTGCAGTTCCAAAATTTCGTAAAGCTAGACCAGTGCCTATCGCAATGCGTGATACAGTTGCCGAAGAACTTAAACGTTGGCAAGATAGTGGGGGTGATTTCTACTGTTTCTGCGAGTCAGTGGGCCTCGCCTTTAGTAATTATACCCAAGCCGTCGGGAAAACTTCGTCTCTGTGCGGACTTCAAATCGACGGTGAACAGTCAAACAATTGTAGACACATATCCCCTGCCCAGACCTGACGAACTAATGGACAAATTAGGACAGTCTCGCTTCTTTTCCAAGATTGATTTAGCAGAGGCGTACTTACAAATTCCGCTTGATGACGAGTCAAAAAAATTTTTCATCATTAATACTCACATGGGCCTTTTTCAATTTCAACGCCTACCCTTTGGCAGTTCTTCCGCCCCCGCTATTTTCCAGCGCTTTTTGGAACAGCTGACAGTTTCTGTACCGTGTTGCTCGAACTACTTAGATGATATTGTGGTATCCGGACGTACAGTTGAAGAACATTTAGCAAACCTGGAGTGCCTTTTCAAAGTGTTGACTGCAGCAGGTCTACGTTGTAATAAAGCAAAGTGTTCGTTTTTTTCAGACTGAAATAGAGTACCTAGGCCATGTGATTAATGCCCAAGGAATCCATCCCTCCTAAGAATGTGCAGGAATTGCAAGCAGTAATGGGAAAACTTAACTATTATTTCAGGTTTATTCCCAATGCCTCTCAGATTGCAGCTCCACTGCATCACTTACGTAGGAAGAATGTTCCTTTTGTATGGTCCAAAGATTGCCATGTTGCTTTTGACAAATTAAAGTCTGCACTAATCAGTGATGCATGTTTGATTCCCTTTGACCCACAGAAGCCTGTAGTGGTAGCAGTTGATGCCTCGTCGTACGGTCTGGGTGCAGTTTTGTCACATCGCATTGGATCTCACGATCGACCTATTGCCTTTGCGTCCAAGATACTGACGCCAACGCAACAGAATTACAGTCAGATAGAAAAAAAGGCCTTAGCAATCATTTACGGCGTAACAAAGTTTCATTATTATCTCTATGGCTGAAAATTCTATTTGTTGACCACAAGCCTCTGACGTCGTTGTTCTCACCCACAAAGCCAATTCCGCCACGAACGGCACAAAAGCTTCAGAGATGGTCCTTAATACTGTCTAATTATCAGTATGAGATTTTGTACCGACCTACCACTAAACACGCCAACGCGGACACACTTTCCCAACTTCCGGTTGGCCAGGATGTGTCATTTGATTCTTCAGAAATGGCATGTTGTCAGATAGACTCCAGAGATGCTTCCGCTGTCGCAGACTTTCCTTTGAACTCTCGTCGGGTTGCACAGGAAACAGCTGCGGATGCAGACCTAAGTGTGGTAGCATGTTTTGTTCGCTCAGGTTGGCCTGCCAGAGCCAAAGACATTCAACGGCCTCTAGTTCGACGTTATTTTGCACAACGTCATGCATTATCTTTCAGTCAGGGTGTTCTGTTGTTACATACGGACAACGACCAAACAAGAGTGATTGTTCGGCGTTCCCTGCAACGAGAAGTGTTACGCCTCCTGCATCAAGGACATTGGGGTATTGTTAGGACAAAGCAATTGGCCAGACGTCATTGTACCTGGGTTGGTATGGACGCCCAGATAGAGAGTATGACGTCACAGTGTACAGTTTGTGCGGAGCATCAGGCGGCTCCTCCGCAACGTTTCTCAGACTGGCCATGCCCCAAGGGACCATGGCAACGTTTACACATTGATTTTGCCGGACCTTTCTGGAATACGCGATGGTTAATTGTTGTAGACGCTTTCAGCAAGTTTCCTTTCGTGATTGCCATGAACTCAACGACAGCGTCTAGTACAATCAGTGCCTTAACATCAGTGTTTTGCATCGAAGGGTTGCCTGAAACTATCGTCAGTGACAATGGACCTCAGTTTGTTAGTGCGGAATTTCAACAGATTTGTTGTGTGAATGGCATTCAGCATATCACCACCGCACCTTTTCACCCTCAATCCAATGGTGAAGCGGAACGTTTCGTTCGAACATTCAAGTCTCACATGGAGAAGATGAAAGGTCAGCACTCCAGGCAGCAAGCTCTTCAAATTTTCCTGTCTACGTCTCGGTGCATGTCACGTGACGGCCCGTCTCCTGCCGAGCTGCTACACGGCCGCCGTCACCGCACTCTCCTTCACCTGCTGCAGCCTCCCACGCACCGAGTCGGTTCGTATGGCGCTACACGTTTTCAGGTTTCGACACCGGTGCTGTACAGGGTGTTTGCTGGTATGAAGAAGACATGGATGCCGGGCACCATTCAGCGCGTGCTTGGTCGCAATATGTATGTTGTACGTTCTTCCACAGGGTCGGAGCTGCGGCGCCACGCAAACCAATTGCGCCTGCACAGGCTGCGCGGTCCTGTCTCCGGTTTCTTGATTCCAGACCCAGTTCACCGCCAGGGAGCACAGCCACATCGCTCGCCGCCGGGCCCAGCTTCCCCGAGCTACGAGATCCCGATGGATGTAGACGCGCCTCCTATGCAGTCGGCTCCTTCACCTCCGTCGCTGCCTCAGCTGCCAGGATCAACGAGAGGGACTCCGGGACCGTGAGTGCCCCCGCCGCCTGGGCCACGCACCTCAGAAGAAGATGACCTGCTCCATCTGGGTGGAGGGGTGCGCCCTTCCCCTCGTTTTGGCGGGTTTTCCGGGGGATCGCAAGGCGGATGCCGGGGCGCTACGACGTCCATCCCACCAGTAACGCCCCCGCCCAGGCCCTCCTCCCAGTGCCGTCGCCGTGGCCCTCAGCCCTACGCCATGACGGCACGGCGGTTTAGGGGGGAGGGCTGTGGTGTCGCACAAGTCCAAAGTGCGTGCCACCTACTTTCGCCGCGCGCCGCCATGCACGCACGGCGCGGCGTTCTTATGACGACAGCCACGAGCGCCTCTGTTACAACTCCGCTCGTGGCCACCACTGAACGACATCAGGCACTTGGGACTGAGATAGCAACCAGTTAGGACCTTCGTAATCAGATAGGCACCAGTGAAGACTTGGCTATCGTACAGGCACTAGGCAGGCCTCTAACAACTATGTATCAGCATTCTGCAGTACTGATCTCTGTAAAAGTTAAGTATTGTATAAATTCTGTGCAATATATATCTCGTTCTAATTTACTCTAGTGTTTCTAGTTTCTGGCTGCTCCCCTCCGTACCTGCACCAGCGTGCTATCTTTATTCCTGTGTCGGTCTCATTCCACTCGGCCACCGACACCTACGACGGAAACGAGACACAAAAGCGGCGACGATGCTGGGACACAAAAAACAGCATTACTTATTTGCTTCATGGCACGTACGAAACACTAATAAAGTCCTTCTATGTGATTTCCACTTATAATATTAACATCTTGTCTAAGATTTTCTAACATATTGTTGATGTTACCAACATAATCGTGCAAGGCTGCTGGGATGGGAAGCAAAATTTTACCCTGAAACCACTACACAAATTTGCATGGGGTTATCATAGGGAACTTGATTGCAGTTTGGGGCAATATACATGCTTTATTTCAACAAAATCAGATCACAGAAAGAAAAGATATCATAATATAAAGTTTTAGGTGCCTGCTCTGCTTATCAGTATGGCATAGTACACCAAAGAACCAATCATTGGTGCCGTCCTATTAACTATGTACTACACATCAGAACCAGTAGATCATACTGTCATTGTTTTCAGGCCACGATTAGGACAGTAGAATTTTCAGAAGTTTAGCTAACCAAGAGAATTAAGCTCCACAGTCTTGTCATTGCAGACTGTGGCAGCAATAGCCATAATCGACTCTGAACAAACAATCATATCTTTATGATTGTCTTTGGGACAGCCACCTCTCGGCTGCCACCAACAATTACATTCAGTCTGTGTTAAGCTTTTGAACTGTCAGTTTAATAAAGTATTGATATACAGACAAGTGTGTTTTCCGGGGCTCACACCCCGTGGAAAACCCCAGCCTGCCATGGCTCCACCATGTGCACCAACGTATCCATCCGTGTCCCTCGTGCCTGGACATAGTTTGAACAGCCACACCTGTCGCATAACTATATTTTGCTGCCTGTCTAATTCGCCGTCTAATGAACTGGCTAGCAGACTCATTCCTGACTCTTCTTCGAGTTCTTTGTTTAATTCAGGACCTCTGCCTCAAGCACCTTCTGCACCTTTTCTGTGCGCGCAGTTCCGGTTGCGGACAGTGTAGTGCTATTGTCTTTCGGACAACAACCTGTGCAGTGATTACCCTGTGACTGTGTTTTTAACCCTCATACTCTGTCAAGTGATTTCTCGCTTGTCAGAACAAGACAGTGTGTTCAATGTGCAGCCAAATTTGGCGTCCCGACACACCCGTGCCGCACCAAGCCCACTTTGGCCTGCCGCATCCGATCATGTGGCTGGCACATCGTGTGACTCTTATGCTGTCTCGCATGCAACCGCCCGTTTCATTGGCACAATTTGGCACCTCTGCCACATCAGCCTTTCACGTCGCGCTTCCTCAACAACTGCAACATCAGCCTGATACTGTGGTGCCAGATGCCGGACCTCAGGCACCATCTTCACCTCATCCGCCTCCTGGATGTCTGCCCAAGCTGCTTCCATTTTTGTTCGAGGTTCCGACTATGCGGTTCGCATTAGTAGAACAAATCTTCGACCACCATTTCCTGGATGATGCTTCTTGCTATCTATGTCTCATTACACTCCTGCACAAGCACATCAACCTAATCAGTGATCTGGTAATATCACCTCCAATGACTCGTTGCTACTTTGTGGCGAAGCAGACCATCCTAGAGTGTGTCACGCACACTCCTGACGAAATAATCCGCTACATTCTGCAAGAGGAACATCTCAGCGACAGGAAGCCTTCCCCAGTTGTGGAGACGTCTTCGACTGCTGGTCAGCGAGCAGGCAATGCCAGACTCAAATCTGATGGAAGTCTGAACCAAAAAGCTGCCTTTATCAGTCCACATGACTCTGGCCTACAATATCCTCGAGCCTCTGAGCGATCACATCCACATCACTGACCAGGTTCACGCTGCCTACTTCCGTGAAGCCCATCTTGATGCATCTACTCACTCTCAAACCACACCTCTCGCAGCCCAGCCGACCTCGTCAACCTGCCTAACATTCCGCATCACCCCACAACAGAGACACTACAGCCAGCCTCCATCGCAGAATCCGAAGATGGACCTCTGCCGCTCACTCGCTTCCCACTGGAACAGTCACCTCATTACCCATACTGTTTCTTTCACAGTCACTTTGGTGCAGCTGCCAAGAAGTGCCGTCCCCTATGCTTGTACCCAAACTCAACTCGCGGGGGGGGGGGGGGGGGGGGAGGAAGTAGGTGTCGCTCCCCGCTCAGAAGACAATGGGCACACCTACCAATGCTGCATTCTATTCGCCATACTTCCACTCAGGGTGGTCGCCTCTACTTGCGCGACTGTGTTTCCGGCACTGGATTCCTCATCGATACCAGCATGGATGTTTCCCTGCTACCCACTACTATGACAACTGGCCCTCTCCGCCCGCATCACCCATTGCTGCAAGCAGTCAATGCCACACAACTTTGGTGCACGGATTCAACCTCTTACTCTCTGCATCTCTCTCCTGATTGCATTCTTGAGTGGAACTTTTTAGTGGCAGACATTCCAGAACCTATTGTGGGCAAAGAATTTCTAACACATCACATACTTTCACTCTATGTTGTGCACCGCTCTGTTTTCCACCATTCCTCAAACAAACATTTTTTATGTGATTCATCGAGCTTCAGCTCCGCTTCCACTGTGGGATCTGCCATGTCCTTGTCCTACCTTTTCACCCACAGTCAAATGGGGCGGCGGAAAGATTTGTCCGAACTTTCAAGACACAAATATGGGTCGCGTCTTTCAGTGGAGAATGCCTTCCTTTGATTCCTGTCGTCTCATTGGTCCACTCCAGTTGGTCCTCCAGCACATTTTGCCCTAGGTTTAACTGTCTGGGCTCGAGGCTACAGCCACCATCCTCATTGGGTCTCAGCCGTGGTCGTTCGGGGCTGTGGCCGTCGTCTCTGTGAGGTCCGTTCTCCCAGTGGTATTCTCACCCGCCACCACATTCAGCTCTGGGTCCGCCATCCTTCTCCCACACCTACGGTCCCTTCCCCCTTTTACAGGTCATGCCCCCTCCCCCCATCTGTCTGCAGCACCGTCGGGGGACTGTTCTCTACCAACTTCATTTTCACTGACGTTGGCTGGTCAGCAGGGGGAGATCCCGCCGCCATCGGCATCCAGGTCCACTTCCCCGCCGCAGCCCTAGCATCCAGCTCCAGTCACCGACAGTGGGTGGGGCCTTGCTGCCAGCCAACAGAGCCCAGAGTTCCCGATGGATGTTCCACAGGAGGACGGGATGGAGGACCCACCGCCATCACCAATGCTGGGAGCAGCAGGGCGTCGCTCGCGATGGCGAACCCCTCGTCACGCAAAGGGATTTTGTTCATACAAGGTGGTTCCAGCTCAGGAGTGGATGGAGCTGCCTGACAATCGGATGGAGGTGGAGGAGTCCCAGCAGCCAGACTTATTCCCTGCTGTTCTTGATTCCACCCCCTCGCCCCAAGGGGGGAGGGATGTTATGGCCTATTGGGCCATTCAGATCACATGCACCCGTATTATGCTCCATGGCTTGCGCCGGCCCGGCTGAGATAGTTCACGGCCTAGCCATGGGAGGGCATGGTCGTCTAACACAGCTGAAATGAGCTGCATGCCGTCTGCCAGTGGTGCGCTGTCAATCAGCCAGCCGTGACAGCCGGCTCATTCTTCAAGTGAATCGGAACATGCTATATAGAGTTTAGGCCAAACGGTGTTTACATCAGATATCTATAAAAATTGTAAGTGCCATAAATTTAAATGCCACTACACCACAGTGAAATAGAATGTGGCAGAACTGTTTCTAACGTTCATACAAAACAATGTAAAGAAATTTATGTATATTTCAGGCCACTGATGATACCTTGCATATAATAAAGGTGGAATGGTTATGGTAAACAAAATTATTAGTTTCTTCCAGTTGCAACAGATGAACAAATACAATGTTAGTCAATTAAATTAAATTATTTTGACCGCAGTAATTCATCACTGTGGAGTAATGACACCCTAGGATTTTTCTTAAATGTGTGGGGTTGGTACTGCATAGGATTAACAAGACATGTACACAGAAAAGAACAGAAAAAAGTGCTGGGAGAAATTTGCTATTGTGAATCAATTTTGATCATTCTTATTTTGAGCAGTGTATAATTACAAATGGCTAAGTGAGGCAATGACAGTAACAACATAAGGTAATGTCTTGTTATTTTCATTCTCCATGGTGCAGGAATAGGCTACAAGCATAACACTTAAGGAATTAATGTATTTTGCTCAAAACAATTAGGGTCATCAGTTAGGATATCTAGGTTCTGAAGTGTTGTCATTGGCATAATGAACTAAAATGGTTCAATATCTTTCTGTCGGTTCTATGGAGTATAGAGAACAACATTATAGCAATTGAAATAGTGGTAATAACACAAAGATGCTGCAGAGGGGGTGGGTGTTGACTTGAGTTAATTCTACCAAACTAATTAAACAAGCTGTTGGGTTCAGTGTAGTGAGCAGAGGGAGTTATAGGAAGGTTGGAAGCAGAACAGACAAAGAGGGTGGTGGCTGCAGCTATTGGAGTATCCCAAAGTGTAATTTACACCTGCCTGCGATTTCAGACAACTGGAACTGTTAAAAGAAGGCAAGGCCAAGGTTGTCCTTGGATAATATCAGCAAGATATGACAAATATCTCTGGTTAACAGGCTGAATGCAAGTAAGCTGCAACACACCCTCCAGGCAGCAACAGGATGCACAATAGCACCACAAACAGTCTGAAATAACCTTCAGGAATGTGGCCTCTATGCATGGAGACCTATGGTGTGTGTGCCATTAAAACCACAATACTATTTAGTCTACAGAAACTGGGCACAGGAACATCAAGAGTGGAGTTTTAATGAATGGCACCAAGTTCTGTTCATATATGGGTCAAGATTTTGTGTTCAGACGGGCAGTTGTTGTTCCCTCAGCTGGAGATGTGCAGGAAACAACACCATATCATGTTGGTGGATGAATGGTGTGGGCAGAAGTCAGTATTTGCAGAAGTATGGGCCTATATGCCGTTCAGATTGGTGCTTTGACTGCTTGGAGACAGAGAGACAAGATCCTTCGACCTTTTGTTGTGCCATAAGAGATAGGTTCCTTCTGGTGGATGATAATGCTCATCCCCACAGAGCTGCACTGGTGGACTACATGCCTGAAGCTGAGGGAATTTAATGGAGTGGCCAGCTTGTTCGCTGGACTTAATCCTAATTGAGCATGTCTGGGATGCACTTGGCAGATGCATTGCACCTCCCACAATGGTTGCAGAACGGGATATTGCACTCATGGAAGAATGGCCAAATATCCAAGAGCTGATTAATAACGTCATACTGTCCATGCCTCACAGAAGTACAACTGTAATGCTATCTGAGGTGATCACACACCATATTGAAGTGGAACATGAATGGCGTTTTCCCTATTATGGTGGTCCCATGTGCCTCACTCTAACTAAACGCCGTGTAAACCTCAAGTAAAGAGTTGAGAAGGCAAAATATCATACTGTATCAGATACAAATTACAATTGTAATCAATATCACATTTGCTGCGAGTGACGCTTATAAGCGTTTCCGCGATCAATACGCCAGAGCTGCTGACGCTTATAAGCGTTTCCGCGATTAACAAGCCAGAGCTGCCGATGCTTATAAGCGGTGCGCTAGCCAAGTAACTCAGTTTAGTTAGTTTGGCTGTGCACTCGTGTTACTACAGTCCACCAAAAAACATCATGTAACATTTTCCTGTCTGGAGTTGTGTGTTTTCATTTTTAGTGGTTTGCTATAAAAACATCGCCTTTACACCTTGCAAATCTATTATATGGGATTAGGTTTCCACAGCACCACATTGCAGATGAGACATATTTCTTTTTCTCCATTTGATAAATCTTTTGCGGTTTTCAGTATAATTCTTTCTCAATGAAGTGGAATCATCACTTGTTTGAATTTAATTTTCTTCCCAGTTTGCAATAAAATCAATAAATCAGAGGCGTTGTTAGAATTGTTTGCAATAAATGAATATGATGCTTATAAGTTAGAGAGCTTGTAGCATTTATCACATAATTCAGCTCTCGGCGCACATGTGCCTACAGGCATCTGCCTAGAGCATTAGCGGCCCGCACTAGTGACCGCAGCAAACGTGCTAACTCAATAAAATACTTTACCATATGTATATTGTGTATACCTCACTTGATCCTCTAATTGTTTCTAGCAGTGTACTTGACTAACACATATTTAGTTAGTGTGGTATATGGAACTTTGCATTTGTCCTGGAGGCATGTTCAGATAACATAATGGTAGAAGTCGCTTTCTCAAATTATGTGCAGGGTGAGTCCACTTCTTTGTTTTGGAGGGGCAGCCAGCTCAGTTGCACCCTGCCTGCTGGGCCATGCACTTTGTCTGTCAGTAGGTTTTCAACTGTGCCCCGTGACCAGTAGGCAACACACAACTGAGGTGGCTGCCCCTTTCAAACAAGGGAGTGGACTTGCCCAGTGCCCAAGCCGAGAAAGCAGGAGCCACAAATTCTTGCATGAGCTCTAATATGACCACTCGTTAAAAGCAGGAAGGCTGGATTCGAGTCCTGGTCCAGCACAAATTTTTGCTTGTGATCATTTGCTAGTAAACTGATATCTAATACAGGAGAGCTGGGAAAAATTCACTACTATGAATAAATTTTGATTTAAATTCCAGGGTGGGTCACAAAAGTGACATGTAAGCAACCCACTTTGTACTGTGATGACTATTCCACAGTATTATTACTCATAAACCAAATTCTGTCACCTGCTGAACCCATAACTGACTCTATATGATTATTAAACAATGGGAAATCCAGGAATGATTCAACAATATTTTGGAAAGGAGAGGTAGCTACTGATCACAAAGATGTCTCAATGATTCACAGAAAAGTACACCTAAAATATTACAAGGTTACTCAAGCTTTCGGCCATTACAGCCTTCTTCAGAGAGAGAAAAACACTCTCTCTCACACTAGTGTTACCAGATTTTTGAATGCAAAAATGAGGACATTTCCTATATTTTAGTAAACTGTTCCTCACTACTACACAATTCAATGTACTTGGACCATTACTTCTGGATTCTTTCAGATTTTCTACCACTTGCCTTTTTTTTTTAATGTGAAAATTGGTCAGAACACTTTTCATTATCAGTTTCAATATTTTTATCCTACAAAAATCTTATTGATTGTTCTACATAAATCCATGATAGGTGTTCAGATTATAGCCACTTACAACAAGAAAACTAACTAAATGGTTACATCCACAGGTTCAGATTTCCAGTAATCAGCTAACATTTCATTTAAAATCTACCTTTGATCCATTAGCACAGCTGACATTTTCAATTTGTTGTTGTTGTTTTGGGGTTTTGAGGGAACTAAACTACATGGTTATCAGTCCCCTACATTTTCAATCTGAGCCAATCTTTCTTCCACAACAAAAAATGTAAAATACTCATCTTTTCTCTGTAGAAGAACATCATAAATTGAATCTAGTATATTCATCACATCAGTAACGAGTTTTCTTCCTTTTCTAAGTTGCTGTTGTAATTACAAAAACTCCAATGAGAGACTGTTTTAGCCATACCGGTAACTATACCTCACTGACAGGGTCCATAATAATTTATATTGGGAATTGTTAAAAACTAGTTTTGAGATAGTAAGAAAGATTTCAGAATAGAAAACATCTCAGTAAATCTCTGAATTTCAGAAAACGGTCACAGCCATCACGTCTTACTATGGCTGATATTTTCTGTTTTACTGCAATTTTATTTGCATACCAATTCAATTATAAACAAATAAAATATGTACTGCCGTCATTCAAGTGGAAAGTTTATGAACTGATGATGCTGCGACGTGAAAACAGAAATAAAAGAACTTTTAATTCCCAAAAGTAAAAAATGTGGACATCAGCAGAAACTGTAAAAAATATATGTGGATACCACATTAAATGTCGAAAATGTGGATATGGCAACATATGTGTGGACGTCTGGTAACCATATCTCAAACAAACGTGACTGCTGTCTCCAGTCGCTATGTCTAGATCATGGGACTGTCTGGGACGAGAGCAATTAGTGGTGGGGGTGAGGAGGAAGCATGGAGAGGGAAGCGGGAGGGGTGGGATGCAGGGTGGGGGTTGGGGAATATGCCAGCACCCTATGACGGACAGGGAGGAAAGAAAGGGGAGGGATTAGAGTGCATGGCCAAATGGAAGATAAATATGAGGCTAGAGTGTGGGCAGGGAAGGAAAGGGAAGGACGGTAGGAACAGGAACTAGTGAAAGTTTAGGCCTTGTGGCTTGTGAGAGCATATGATATATTGTAGGGAGAGTTCCCACCTATGCAATTCAGAAAAGCTGGTATTTGTGGGGAGGACTCATATGGCACTGGCTGTGTAGCAGTCATTAAAGTGAACCACATCATGCAGGGCTGCATGCTCTGCAACAGGATAGTCATGGTCACAGTTTGGCAACAGCCATTCATGTGGACACATGCCCACATTGAAAGCTACACAGTGTTTGCAGCTCAGTTTTTAGATCACAAGATTGCTTTCGCAGATTTCCCTACCTTTTATGGGATAGTAAATGCCTGTGACCAGACTGAAGTGGATGATGATGCACTGTATGCATCATAAACGATCACACACGGTAAGAGAGCTTGTATACAGTTGGAGGAGGAGGAGTGGAAAATTTTAAGACATATGGGGCACTGAAAATGGGGATATCTGGATACACGGAACATGAGAGGAACTGTACAAAAAATTTGAACCTATATCAAGCGAGATACGGAAAAGGAGGTTACGATTTGATGGGCACATCATGAGGATGGACGATGGGAGGTTGACTAAGAAGATATGGAATGCAACAAGTCATATAGTGAACAACTGGGTGAAGGAAGTCAGAGATGACTGGAAGACTGTAGGAATAAAAGAAAGGAATCTGCAGGCACTGGTGCAGGACAGGGAGAAGTATAAATAGTTGGTGGATGGTCACAGGTGGCCGGACACCAAAATTAAAGTCATCGTAACAGAAGAATTGAGAGACTGAAGAGGTATTGGGAAGAAAGATGATGTGCTAAACAAGCCACACGTGATCCTGTCGGGCCCAAATGAAGCAGAAGAAGAAGATAACCACATCAGCCTTATAATGCCTGAGGTTACTAATAATATTATCTGCAAGGTCATCAATAGACAGCAAAAACAGTAGAGATGTCACTGCACTTCCCTGGCAAAAAGCTGAAGACAATATTACCTCTGTCAATGATTCTTCATCCAAGATAATTTGCAAGAAATCCTCAATTCAATCACAAATTTTGTTTTATACCCCATTAAATGGTCAATTAAAAATAAGTTTATTAAATATGTATAGCTACTGGAAGCGTTTATAACCAGTCACCTTACATTTTCAGTTTCATGGAAAATGGTGGTGACAATGTGAGAGATTCAGACATGGTGACCAACAGTGTAGAATACATTTCTCATTAATTAATATCAGTTTTGTTAATTTATTTTTGAAACTAATAATGAATTACGATGTCTATCTCTGTGGCATGACATGTGTGACTGGCTGGAAGACTTCCTAAGTAATAGAACGCAGTACGTTGTTCTCGACGGCGAGTGTTCATCAGAGACGAGTGTATCGTCAGGCGTGCCCCAGGGGAGTGTGATAGGACCGCTATTATTTTCTATCTATATAAATGATCTGATGGACAGAGTAAGTTGTAATTTGCGGCTGTTTGCTGATGATGCTGTGGTGTATGGGAGGGTGTCGTCTGTAACTGACTGTAATAGCATACAGGTTGACTTAGACAAAATTTCTAGTTGGTGCGAAGAATGGCAGCTAGCTCTCAATGTAGAAAAATGTAAGGTGATGCGCATGAGTAGAAAAAACAATCCTATAATGTTCGAATACAGCATCAGTAGTGAGCTTCTTGATGCGGTCGCGTCGTTCAAATATCTAGGCGTAACATTGCAGAGCGATATGAAATGGAACGAGCATGTAAGGACAGTTGTGATTAAGGCGGACAGCAGACTTCAGTTTATTGGGAGAATTTTGGGAAGATGTACTTCACCTGTAAAGGAGACCGCGTATAAAACGCTTGTACGACCACGTCTTGAGTATTGCTCAAGTATTTGGGACCCGCAGCAGATCGGTTTGAAGGAAGACATAGAGGCGGTTCAGAGGCGAGCAGCTAGATTTGTTACCGGTAGGTTCGACCAATGCGCGAGTGTCACGGAAATGCTCCGGCAACTCAATTGGGGATCGCTGGAAGAAAGACGACGTTCTTTTCGTGAATTTCTGTTAAGTAAATTTAGAGGGCCGGAATTTGAAGCTGAGTGTAGTACGATCTTGCTGCCGCCTACTTACATTTCGCGTAAAGATCACAAAGACAAGATAAGAGAAATTAGGGCTCGTATGGAGGCATATAGGCATTCTTTTTTTCCTCGTTCAATTTGGGAGTGGAATAGGAAAGGAAATGCCTAGTAGTGGTACAGTGTACCCTCCGCCACACACCTTACGGTGAATTGCGGAGTATGTATGTAGATGTAGATGTAGAGATCAAAGGATCATTGTTTCCTTATCTCTTTTGTTGTTGTGAAGCAGCTGCTCTTTCCTGTTCTGTAAGGTTACACCTTTGTAAAGGAGAACGATGTAATGTAGTTTTGAACAATTTTTTCTGCATCTAAGGCCATTAACAAGACATAGGCCTAGTCATATAATATTTAATTAATGAAAAGAAAAATGCAATAAATGTTAGAGTTCCAATGTTTGGATGCTTATCTTAGTGGGTTAAATTTGAACTTCTTATTCATAGTTTTTAAAATCATAATCTACCAATTGTTTTAACTTTTCAATCAGTATGAAGCACTAATGCTACATTTTTAAAAACTTGAAGGAATAAAAGCAATGTGGAAATGCTTAACAGCCTTATGTAGAAGATAACATCTCTTGTATTTCTTGTAAATAAGAACGAATATAGAAACAATAAACATTGTGAGAATGAATTCAATGATAAAAGAGCAAGTCTGCTTATAAACTGGTTCCGGGATACGGCAGCAACAATACACCTGTACAATTCCCATAAAGTCACACTATTAAAGTAGAGTGTTGTACAGTTTAATTGTTTGTTCATTAGTAACTACTTTCATTTCAGCAAACAGAACTCTTATCAACATATGGCAAAGCCATGATGGATACAAGCTAGAGATTGATTTTGAGAATTCTTAAACAAGAGTCTTTAGTTTTCAACTTGTATAAGGATTATTTCAACTTGTATATTGCTTACTCAAATCTTGGATTTGAAGTCATTAAACTGGACAAAGAAGCTTGTCAAAAACTAGTAGCGTTCTTTTATGTATATCACTATGAAGAAAGCACCTTTCATAATACAAGTAAATTTTATTTGCTTCAATCTATTAATGAAAATGAAAATTTTCACACTGATAGTGGATTTCTGAATTAGTCGCATCAGCCAATTTCGCTGCATTTAAAAAATTGTTATTTTTCTTGTAAAAGAAAGGGATATGGAATATGTTATGGGAATATCCTGGTAAAGGGGTATGGTATAACAGGTACAGTGTGACACAAAGTTAATATTTGTAATAACAATGGAAAATACTGGTAGAGGGGTAGGTTATATAAGCACCAGGGCGGTGCATAGTTAAGGATTTATAACAAATGTAGCATTTAATGTTTTTTTTTTTTTTTTTTTTTTTTTTTTTTTTAAGAACTCCAACTTTTGTTATAACAACAACAGTCTAGTACCCGGTTGAGATGTGCTAATAGATTTGTTTGGATGTCTTACCGAGTAATCTGTCTTCCTGTCGGCGGAATAGTTCTTTAATAAAATGTTAGGCATTGGAATATTTCTACATTTACAAGAAAGTAACTGCATGTTTTTCCTGTAAAATATTGTACAGCATGTTTGTTGAGTTGCCATTTGTTTTTGTTTTTTTGTTGTTGTCAACAAAACACCAATGGCTTAAAACCAACGATGTATCGCTGCCTGAAGTTCGTAGTGACGGCTGCGGCTGTCAAATTTTGTTTTTTCAGTTTGCATCGCAAACGTATTTAACTCTGCGAATCTCATTTTACCTCCTCTTTGCAAAATTTTATAGTTTCTTTGTGATCACTATACACATTTATATCATTTATTGCCCTTAATATGCTATGATCATTATTCCTTCGCCAATAAACTCAGGTTCGTCACCAGCCAAATAGTGTCGTCTGCTACGAGGAAATGGCAAAGTTAATCATATTCATATTTTATTGTCTCGTAAATAGCGTTCATATTGTACTGAGGAATTCAAACTTCAGTTTTAAAAATTTCATATGAAATTTATATGCAATCAATTAACGTTATGTTCAGCACTGAAAATCGCATAATTATTGAGTATTGTGGTAGTTGTCAAAAAATGGCTGAGAAGAGGAAGGGAAAGAAACGAAAGGAGGTAAACGAAACACAATATACAAGGATTTAAGATTTGTATTTTGTCAAGTAGCTCAGACACGTTTCATTTCGAAACAGTTGCATGTTTTATGTGCATATTTCGCAAAAACTGCTGTTGTATGACGAGAGAATTGACGCGTGAAAGAAGTGACGTTGGCGATTTAACAATTGTTGGCGTGTTGCAGATTGTCTCACCGGCTGGTAAAATGTTCTGAACTTTTCGAACTACTATTGCCTCAGTTGTTCCACACAATCAATTGACACACATCGCCTCCTTCTCATTTCATTTTAAAATACCGTTAAAAACATATAGTCCACTCCTATGGAAGAAATAGCAACAGACCTATTAATTCTTGATATCGTGCCTTGAGACGTTTAAACAGGTGGTACTGTAGCAGTGCAACACATTTGAAAATTTATGTGAGATTACGTCACTCGTTTAGAAAAGACAAATAGACAATGGATTGACTTGTAGTCGTACCCTTCCGTTCATTGTAACATTGTCATTTTTGTAACTTTACCTCAAGATTTCGCCATAAGCATACCTTATAACTTCCATTTCATTCTAGGCCTACTTTCTACGAATTGTCATAGTTTTGGTTTTCAGGTACACTAACAATTATTGCACCAACTTGCTAATATTACCTTTAAGATAGGACTACTTTATTAAAATTCAGTGGCAGCATGTGCTGTATTTTGACGCAACACACACTCATACATAGTATTCCGTATGTAGAGAACTACATGTCTGAGATGAACTTTCGTTATGTTTTGAAGTAGGCCTACAGCCGTTTGTTTGACCCCATGCACCGATCAAGTACAGTGAAATGCCGAACTTTCAGCAACTCCTGACGTGAATGTGTTGTATTGTCCAACACCAAACATTGATCAATTTACTTTCATCCATCCGTTCACCTACCTAATCCCCCCTCCCACAAATTTTAATTAAAAAACACTAGTCTCTTGAAACATTGATTGTTTTAATGGCAATTGCTTATCATAACACTGAGGCAAAGAAAAGTATGTGTTTAATCAAAGTTCTATTTAAAGAGTTTCGTTTTGTGTATGAGAATGTTGATTTCCATGATTTTCCAATATTCAGTCAGATGACGGTCTTTGGTGGATTGCTCATGCAGCCAACTGTTTACTTAAAAGTGCTATCATCTTTATCACAGGATATCCCCTTGGTTTGTACCAAAGAATTTCCATTCAGCTTCAAGATTGACATCATTAAATTATGGTTAGGGCTAAGTAAATTCATAAAGTTCTTGTAGTTTTTATATTTTTATGCTGAGCTACCACTAAATTCGTATATTTTGCTAATATTTGTCCGATAAACTTTCAAATAAACACTTGTATGGACACTGGCATTATGTTGCCAACATTCATTCCCACCACCCAAAGTTGGGGAAAGTGTGGTAAGGTAGCCCATGAATCTGGGGCTGACTGACTCCAACATTGCAGCAACTACTCTAGTAGCCATCCAGTCTGGAGTCAAGATTGCCAAATTTAGGTAATAGAGGTCAGGAAGCAGATTGCTTACGTGGATGTCAGAAAAGTATTTAAGATGACAGCCTTCTGTATTTGTTTTGTTCTATGATTGGTAAAGAGCCACTTACCTAAAGGTGTGTCAATTCAAACATTGCCCTATGTAACTTTATACACCACCAGTATGTTGGTACCTATCAAAGTCAGAGTAGCAAACCAGATGGGAGAGAAAGAAAAGATACCTATGGTGATCATTGAGAAGACACCTCACAAGCTGAGTGCCCCTCCTCTCCTACTTTCATCGTCATTTAAAGGGAAGAAACAGAAGAAGGGATCACGACATTCCATCAGAACTCTTCCTCAAGCATCATCGGATTGTTGTGACAGGCTTGAATGATGAAGACATCATGTAGCTAGATGCATTGTCACCAAAACCAGGCAGCCCATCCCCTACCCCTTCACTCTAAAAGTGCCTCACCATCCTGTGAAAAGGCTATGGGTAAACTAGAACCACATTGCTGACATGGCTATGATACTCCCGTTGAATGTATTCAGACTGATTTGGAGGAGTATAGACTTCTCTGTGTATCTCTTAGAGAGAGAGACATTTTAAGCAGAATGATACACCTGTGCGTAAGAGGCTGTTACCTTTATAGAAAAGTCTACCTTATTGGTCACAGACCACAAGGTGGTGTGACAGGGTTCATCATCATAGGTATATGTTATATTCCAGTCCTTGCATGTGCCCTTAATCACAACATTACAAGCAGCTACTACTCGTATACTGGCCCACAGTGAGCATCTTGACAGTGATCTATAGACACAACTTGTTGGTGTATACTCCCATCCCTTTCTCCTCCTAGGTTTCATTGCATACAGTGCACTATGAGGATCTAACACCAATTGCCCCAGTGATTAGATGGTTAAGAATGTGATACACACAACAGATATACTGCTGAACACATTCATCCTTATGAAAGTAAACTTTAACTTTTGTTTCTTAATCTCAGGAATGATGTCATGATAACATACATAGAGAACATTTACCATAAAGTATGCAACAAATTGATATACATTGACAACAATATTCAGTTGACAGACTGTTATATTTAAAATATTTTAGCACTGCTGTAGGTTCGTCTTCAGTTATAGACCTCTTCCTCTGCTCACCAGCCACTGCACACACTGCCTGGTGGAGTGACCACCATCCAGTCTGATTAAATCTATCATAAAGGTAAAAGGTAAAGCAGTCAACAATCCGAAGATTGGTTTGAGCACCACAGTGCTTTACTAGGCATGGTCCTGTTTGGAGGTGGTATGCCGTTGCCTTCCTCCGACCTTCGAACTGACTTTCCCAGCCAGTTATAGGGGGACCTACAGTTTAACGTGGGTTCCGAACCATGGTGCTACTCGGTATTTTTCACATGAGCAACACTGCCAGAGGTGAAAGAAGTGGAAAGCGACAGATAAAAATCGTAGGACCTGGCAGGGATCGAACCCGCGACCTTTGGATTTGTAGTCTGGCACTTTACCACTGTGCTACGTAGCCGCACAAAATGGAATGGATTTTAACAGGAAACTTTTGAGATGGCTGTTGAACAAGGCTAACTGGATACTTTTTAGGCAGTTTGCTATTTTTGAGTGATGTGAAGGTCTCCAGGACTGGGTGGATCGCATTACAGCTGCAATTCATGTCGCCACTGATTCAGCCATAATCAGAGCCAACACTTCAGAGATTTGCTTCACATCAGTAGGTCTATCCTACAGATGCAAATCTTGCAAATTTTTGAGTGGTGAGGTCATGTGCAAGAAGAATCACTTCACTTAGTAACCAGAGGACTTGGCAAGAGTTCCTGAACTCCATCAATAAGTCTATGCTCACAGGTAAAGCATGGGAATCGATTAGGAGGTTCTCAAAACAGAACTCCCCACCACCAGTATCAGCTGTACTAGGGCAAGAGACACTCTTAACATTACCAAGAGACATTGGGGTAAAATTTTACGACACTTCTCACCGGGCTCCAGTGCTTATGTCGGCAACAGATGAACACTGAAGTGTAGAATTGCGTTAATATTTTTCACGAGCTACAGAGTAAATGTTATTGCTGCTCGTTTCAATCCCAGCAAAATTATACTGTACCTGCTCTATGATTGACAAGTTCTAGTATGTACCTTTATCTGTTCAGAAGAAAATAATTTTCGTTTTCATTGAAGTTGTCACGAAAAAACATTTATTGGTAATCTGAGTTGCCATCATTACCACTGGTGCCAAATAACCACTGCAGCCCAGCAAGAAGTGTCATACAATTTAACCGACATTGCTCAAGTAATGGCAGAATCGTACAAAACCATTACATCTAATTCTAGCCAGGATCCATCCTTTTGTCAATGTTAGACAAACATGAAAGGCTTGGTTTCCGTTCCGCCAAAGCTGAAGAATACAATCAGCATTTCTAACTGTGGTAGCTGGACTCAGCATTATCATTTGTACATGATACTGCCTCTAGTCAAGATTAGAAAATGGACAGCATGTTGAAACAGTTGGAACCACGGTTTTAGGGGGTTCTCCTGCAACTTTATAATAAAATTTGGATGGCAGGAGTCTTTCCCATTTCACGTAAAGAATCTTTTTTAATCCCAATTTTAAAACAAGAGAAAGATTGCACTGACCTCAATAGTTATCAAAACATTAGCTTAATAAGCTGTGTGGGAAAGACTTTGAAACGTATGTTCGACCGGCACTTAGTACGGAGCCTCAGGACCAGGTCCTTCCTGAGCTGTGGGTTCAGGAAGAATCAGTCCGCTCTCTATAGTTAACCCTAACTGAAGCAGAGATTCAACAATGTTTCCTATATAAGCAACAACTCATCAGTGTTTTCTTTGGTCTGTAAAAGGCCTACAATATTACCTGGAGGCTTAATGTTTTGTTGCAGCTCTGTGAGTGGGGTTTCCTTGCCTATCTACCCATTTTTATTCAGTCTTTCCTTTTGGATATGTATTTTAGAATTAAGGTTGGAGGTGCCTTGCCTAGTTTTAAGCAAGAGAACGGCGTCCCTCAAGGGAGTGCTCTCAGCTTGGTGAGGCGAGTGTCAACCGCCGTAATATATTTCATAAAATGCATTTTTATAAAAACCATCAGCTGTTTATTAAAAACCTTATACATCTACCAGTTTCAGTCATGGACCATCTTCATGGATAAAAAGGTGTTAACACAGAATGGTAAAATGCATCAAATAAAATACATACAACTGGGATAAACAGGAGTCAGTATAACTAAAAGTGTAAAAAATTACTATGGTCATCTTAGATACAATCTATCAGTCAAACATGACATAAAAGGTGAGAACAGTCTTGATTCATAGACTGTTCTCACCTTTTATGTCATGTTTGACTGATAGATTTTGTCTAAGATGACCATAGTAATTTTTTACACTTTTAGTTATACTGACTCCTGTTTATCCCAGTTGTATGTATTTTATTTGATGCATTTTACCATTCTATGTTGACACCTTTTTATCCAGGAAGATGGTCCATGACCGAAACTGGTAGATGTATAAGGCTTTTAATAAACAGCTGATGGTTTTTATAAAAATGCATTTCTGTGCTTTTTCCTCTGTTGCACTGGCTTCTCATCATTTGTGTTTGATGATCAGGCAACTGGGGCAGGCTCTAACACCACAACCTAGATTTAAAGATTCTCTTTGTAAAAATAAATAAATAAATAAATAAAGCACATTTTTAATATTAAATTTATATATAAACCAACAGACATAACAGTAATGATTTTATTAACTGGCAACCAGTTTCAGCACCTCATTAGTGCCATCTTCAGGCCATCAATTCATCGAGGATGAAAATGTGATCTATATGGCTGAATTTAACTGGATTCACAGCTTCCATATGGGCATGTATGCACCATCCATTCTCCCACTCCCATTCTCCACATTTTTATGGAGCTACATCAATTGGAGGAGACTGTTGTCACCTGTAAAGGAAATATGAAGCATCTCGGCTTCATGAACGTCAGCTTTACATATACTTAAATGAATGAGTCATACGACTCATGGGGAGCTGAAAGGGCACATCTGCTCCAAATTTACTAGGCTTGTCTGTGATGCCAGCATGAATACATATGGCAGGTTTAAGGGTCAGCAAGGTCTCAGTATCTCGATATACAAGACACAGTGCACCCCGATGGTATCAAGCTGTGAACAGGGGCGTATCAAATGAATCCAGTTGGAAGCCTGTGTACCAAGGCTGGTGATTCTTCCCCGTCTATTCAATGCCTTCTCCTTGTGGTTCACCACTTGCGCAAAGGTCTCTGCCCGTTCCCAAATCACTAGTGTCCATCACTGTTGTACAGCAACCATTGAAACATCTGTTTTGTAACTGTCTACAAGGAACGAGATCATTTATGATGAGTACAGAGGAAAGCCTAGAGTTCTTACAAATCTAGGACATTAAAGTCCAAAGTCAGGTGTGGAGTATGCGATTACCGTGGCTACTAAATAGGTCAGATTACTTGTAGAACTGACTGTTTACAGGAAGCATTGTACCTCAGTTCATTTTTACAAAACTAATTTTATGGTTGTTTACAGGAAGCATTATACCTCAGTACATTTTTACAAAACAAATTTTATGGAGATTTTAAAACGCCACCGAGATTTTATCAAAGTTTACACTGATAAATTGAAGCAAAGTAACTTTATTAGCTGCTCTGCCATGTTCCCCAACATTTACTTAAGGTAGGGCTTCCAGAACAGTTTTCAGTTTGCTATCCTGAGTGCACTGGAGCAGATGGAACTGCATCTTGGTAAGAAATTCCTTCTCTGTTCAGATTCACAAATTGCCCCTCTTGAGCTCGAACAAATATAGGCAGAATATCAGATGGTGCACTGCACTGCAAAGTCAAGAGAAAGAAATAATTTGCTCTTGGGTCCCAAGTCACATAGGGATCCATGGAAACAAGCTCACCTCTGTGGCTGCCAAAGAAGCTTCCTCCCTGCCACCTTCTGTACATTGTTCTGTCCACCTGCAGGCAGTTTTAAGATGTTTTGGTGGGAGGCTGAGTGGCTGGAAGTGAGGAATAATAATCTTCATTCTCTGTGTCCGTCGCTTACCTCCTTCCACTCCCACTCAACTCATGAAGCAGCCGTAACTCATCTAAGACTTGGACATTGCCCGTTGCACATAGTTTTGTTTTAGACCTACATTGAGAGAAACCTCCACTGTTTCATGGATGTGTAACACAGCTGTTGGTATGGTATATTTTAAGTCCAGTCACAGTCAGGAGTGTGTTTTATATGGCAGTCTGAGGATAGATTTGGATCTCTCATAGGACGTCTCCTCTATTTTAACTGATGAAGAGGCAATTTTGGATTGTGTTTTACATTTTTGTGTGATGTCCAGTCTTCTTCCCAAAATAATGGGTTTGAGATTTTAATGTGTGTCAAGTGGTTTTGATCACCCGTTATTTCTAAGTAAATACCTAGTCATAGCCATCAGGCAACCTTTTAGCTGTGTCTGTAGTGGTATTTTACTCTGGTGTGTTTTGTCTAATATTTTAGAATTGTTCTCAAATACTCCTTACAACACTAGGGTGTGTTTTTAATTTATGTACCATGTTTGAAAGGATAGGTTCCTATTCATCACAGAGGTGTCCCAATGATTCACAAAAAGACACATAAAAGATTACAGGTATAGTTACTTTCAGCTGCAATGGCCCTCTTCAGAAATAGAAACATATAGTGTAGGGAGCGTTACCCTGTGCAATTCCGAAAAGCTGGTGTTTGTTGGGAGGATCCATATGGCACACACTGTGTAGCAGCCATTGAAGTGAGCTTTATCATGCAGAGTTGCATGCTCTGCAACAGGATGGTCCAGTTGTCTCCTGGCCACAGTTTGCTGATGGTAATACATACGGACAGACAACTCGCAACTGGTCATGTACACGTAGAAGACTGTACAGAAGTTTCAGCTCAGTTTGTAGATCACATGGCTGCTTTCACAGCTTGACCTGCCTTTTCCGGGGTAGGAAATGCTTGTCGGAACTGGACTAGGTGGTGGTGCCATGGTAGGTAAGACGGGTTTTGTATCTAGGTCTATTGCAGGGATATGAGCCATGGTTCAAGTGGCTGGGAGCAGGGATGGAGTAGGGATCAACAAGTATGTAAGTAAGTTTGGTGGGCGATAAAATAGCGCTATGGGAGGGATGGGAGGATTGTAATTTCTCATTTTAGGGCAAGATGTGAAAGGTAGTTGAAAACCTGGCAGGAAATGTAGTTTAATAGCTCTAGTCCTGGGTGGCACTTGGTCACTAGAGGGTCCGCCTTTTGTGGCCGGACAGTGAGTATGAGGAAGGAGGTGGGTGACTGAACAGACGTGAGATCTATTCCTTCATAAGGTGGAGATGGTAATTATGGTCAGTGAAGTTCTCAGGCTTTCTGCATATTTTTAGAGGGACTGTTCGTCACTGCAGATGACCTCAAAAGAGAAGTTGTCGTGGGTGAGGAAGTAGTTGACCATAGAGACGAGGAAGGAGGTTGTGTGCTTGCGGTCAATCAGGCATTGTGAAAGGTTGTTTTCAGCAGAGACAAGGCCATGAACATTGGGTACATTAGTGTTAGGGTGACCAAATCTCTCGTATTATAAGTGTTCTCCTGTATTTTAGTGCTTTATTTTGAAATCTCCTGTCTCCCTTATTGTCCACCTTTTTCTCCCATATATTTCGCAAGTGATCGCTTTTACAACATGAAACCTGTAGGGTACTATCAGTAGTTGAAATTCTCTCATTGAGATATCTCGGAAAACTTTACTTATAATAATCATTACTATTCTTGATTACTATTCGTGCTTCTACAGCCTTTGGAATGCAATATTTATTTGTTTCTTGATCTATACTGCCAACACAAGAATATTTTCATGTCGTACCGATCAGCAGTTAAATTTTTTATATCATAACAACACACAAAAGTAATGACTTGTGAAAGTGGATATAGACACATTGATGTTTAAATAGAAGCGTTACATTAGTTATATACATGTGGCATCTGTTCCGAAAGAACAGAATGACTTCTGTTGTTGCAGTTGTTATTCTTTCATATTCGCAGATATGACATCAACTGCAATTGGGCAAAGCTGAAAATGTCTACCCAGCTGGGGTTCGAACTAGAAAGCAGGATACCTGGGTTCGAATCCCGGCGGGGTACACATTTGCAGCTTTGCCCATTTGCAGTTGATTTCATATATTCTGTGAATATAAAAGCTTTCATTAGTTAATTGACTTGCACAACACAACATTTCGTGACACTTTGATAAAACCAGCACTGATAGATCCATGCACGGGTTGTACATATAAGAAAACATGCTTAGGACAAATCAGTATAAGACATATTTCAGTGATATTTAGTCAGGAAGCTGTAAGTGTAACTTATGTAAGAAAGACTGAGAAACTGATCCTTTCATATTTACAGAATTAATATTAAGACATAAGGTAAAATGTGATCTTTTAATATATTGCTCATACATAAGACATTATTTTATTTTAGATTGAAAACAAACAATCTGTTTCTGTTCTAATAATTTTTGTCTATTTACAAACTAGTTTATGGCTTATTACGTCATCTTCAGGTAAACATTGGATTTGACAAGGAACACTAGTGCTTATGCTGCAAACATGTTAAATAAAGATACTACACATAAAACTCTCTCTCTCTCTCTCTTTTTTTTTTTTAATGACATTAGTTGATGTCAGATTCATCTCTCCCCATGAAGGTTTACACTGTGTGATAAAGGCCTTCTAATTTAGAATTGCACACACTGAAACACATTACATACTTAATATTATTTCATTCCAAGCTAAGGTACCAATAAAAAGAAATCCCTCATACAATTTTTTTAAAATGTGCTGTGTTGAAACTTAAGCTGTTAATGACTACTGAGAACTTAATAAAAAAAGAGGAGGAGGAAGGAAAGAAACGTTCTAAATGATGCCCCCCTCCCTCTTTGACTAAGGTAATGATTTAAAGTCTTCTTTAGATTGCCTTTATTCCTGTGTGTTTCTGAGATCATAGCTAGGAAAGAAGACTTCGTTAAGGAATAAATATACTGTGGAGCAGCAGTCAGTTAATTCAGTTGTTTTGATAGGATTTGGCGTACCGTTTTATTAATGCCATTACATTCTTAAAAACCTTCTCTCACATTGTAGATATTCCAAAATATATGAGTAAAAATAAGCAAAGTAGATCTTATTTTTCACGTTTACATATCCATTAATTAAAACTAATATAAAAAATAGAAAATGATTGACTTACCCAAAGGACAGGCTCGTCGACAGACACAAATAAAATCACACACAAACACAAATACAAGCTTTCGCAACCGTTGGTCACTTCTTCAGGAAAAGAGGAAGAAAGGAGAGGAGAAAGGGAAGGATATGTCTATCTAGGTGTGTTTGCATTTGGATATGTGTGAATATGTGTGTATTTGTTTACCTTCCTTTTTTTCCCCTAAGATAAGTCCTTCCACTCCTGGGATTGGAATGACTCCTTTTCCACTTTATCAAAACCCATATCCTTCCCTTCCTCCTCTCCTTTCTTCCTCTTTTCCTTAAGGAGCGACCAACGGTTGCGAAAGCTTGTATGTGTGTGATTTTATTTGTGCCTGTCAACAAGCCTGTCCTTTGGGTAAGTCATCCATTTTCTATTTTTTATATTTCTTTATCCCATCAGGAAAGTTTCCTTCTTTAATTTTCATTTGAAAAATTAAAACTTGCTTTGTCCTTTCGAGGCACCATCAGGTAATCTAAACTACATACAGTAAGCTATATTCCATCATTGCAAAATAAACCATTTAGGAGGGAAACCTATCGTCACAGTTGTTTAAAAATTTAAGCGTTAAGCAAAATCAAACACTCATGTTGCAAACAGCACAGAGTGAAATTTACTGTGCTTAAATCACCCTTATTCTCTCTTATAATCATGGTCAGATTTTGGTCATCTCACTTAAACCCGTGATAAAAAGATGGTTGCTCTAGTTAGTGTACAGTGAGGTGGCAGCAATGGTGACGAGTCTGGGACCACATGGTAAAGGAACGGACTCTTTGGAAAGTTGGTTGGTGTCTTTGTATAGAAGGGTAAGTTGCGGTTAATTGGTTGTAGGTGTTGGTTCACAAGAGGAGAGATTTTCCAGGTGGTGGCACTACAACTGGCCACATTGGGACATCCAGGACTTAGCATGTAGAAGGTCAGATTGCAGAAAGGGTAAGGGGAGAAAAGGAAGAGAGAGGGGGGGGGGATTGATTATAAAATGAAAAATGCTGAGATAATCTAAATCTGCAAATATAAGATAAAAGAGTAATAGTCTGTCAAATCTGGAGTAAGAACCCTCATTTTATAATCAGATAAATTTCCTTATATAGATTGTAGACAATTAGTGCAACTCTCTGGTATGTATATGACATTGTTAGAGAGTTTCCTAGAACAGGGTTCCCAACCTTTAGGGGCCTATAGCTGTATAACCCACTTTTTTTATAAGAGAAACTTAGGTCCATCTACTACATATTCTAGTAAAATAAATAAATATATATATTTTTAGATATATACAAGGGGATGCTCAGTAATCACCAGAGGCCTGAGCACAACTATTCCACTGTTTGAGCCAAAGGATTCCCTGTCCCCAGAATTCCTGCAGTTGTCACAAGAGCCAGTCTTCTGCTGTGCCCTTCAGTTCATCAGCGGAATTGAAGTGTTCCCTTTGAGATGTTTTTTAGCGGACCACACAGATGAAAGTTACATGGAGACATGTCCTGGCTGTAGGGCTCCCACTTGAATTTGGTCAGTACACTTTGTGTGACCCTGAAGACATGTGGACACACGTAATCATGGAGCAGAGTCACTCTCTCCATGACCAGTGCAGACCATTTGCTCTTGTTGGATTTGCTTACAGGCACACATGATTTTCAATGGTTTTTTTTTTTTTTTTTTTTTTTTTTTTTTTTTTTTTGTGCTAGAAAAATTCAATAGTATTGGACCTCGGATGTCAAAAAGACAGTGAGCATCACCTTGCCTGCTGAGGGCAAAGCCATGAAATTTTTAGGGGGAGGTGATGACCCATGCTTCGCATCCCTAGATATCGCACTACAATATCCCAAAGTGGCATATTCAAATCTCAACCAGTTTGGTTGTTAAGATATTTTGTACCTTTTCATTTGAACACCCCATGATTATGTATGTTGAACATACATGTACCTCATGGCTTTTCAGTTTTCAGATCCCATTAAATCTACACCTGATGCAGAATTTTTTGGCATCAATGCGTATTTAATAAAACTGTTTACAGTGTACAGTGCAAAGAGCTGTCAAATGTCAGTTTTAACAGTCTATGTACAGTGTTTATGAGGATAATTAATTTGTTATATTAGTCCTTTCAATTCCAAATTTTATTAATTTATGAACAAAAATATTGCTCGTCATATTTCCTTACATAATGATTAGAATTTTGGTTGTTCTCTCCCCCCCCCCCCCTCCGTTTCAACGTTTCAAGCTAATTACTGTTAATTTAGGCTTTTGATGAGAATTTATAGTGAAATTTTCAAATTACTATGTTTCATTTACCCCAATATAATAATTTGAAAGTCTTACTGCATGTAGTCCACTTAGACATCACTGTAAAAATTATTATACACATTTAATAGTAGAATGGTCACATAGGATCTCCTAGATACGTATTCCCAGAATAGGCGCCGCGCACCTCACTGGACCTAAACATTCTATTATTAATTTTCATAAAATAAACATTCAGTTGCTACTATTGTAATACTTAAATGTTTTTTCCTCTCATTTTGTTTTCTTATTAACTGCAACATCTGTGATTAATAAAGCTAATGGTGCAATGTTGAGCCTGTATCTTACAGATAACAGTGCAGCCACCAATTGTTCCTCCTAGTGACATGACCATTGCAGTATTAAATGTCAGCATCTGAATATTAGTTCTGCAAACACACTAAAATACATACACCATGAGAAGCCAGACATGGCCCCATGACAGCCCTGTAGGAATGTGGAGTTCCAGGTGGCATATGATATTGGTAGTTTTCAACATTTAATAATATACTGGCTGCCTGTTTTTACAGTTTCTTAGTGTGTATTATTGCTGTGGATAAAGCAAAGTTTTATTTCATTCTGACGTTGGAGACCTTGATAACCAATCAGTGAAATTCCCGAAGCTCACGATAAATGGACTATGGACTGGGAAGTGCTGTTTTAGGAGAATTGTATTAAATGTTAGGCTTCCAGTGCTTACTGTTATTGAAAAAAATGTAGATCAAATGCACCATTGATGGTTAAAACACATTTAAATACTAACAATAATTTTGATGTTAAACAGTTTTATTTGATACTGGAATAATATTTATAGTGTACTGTTTGAGTATTTTCCAACTTACTAATTCCTTCCAATGTTTCACAGACATCTTGTCTGGTGATACTATCGAAACTGCACAATACTTCTACGGGACAGCTGCTTGTCATCTTTAGGTGCTTACTACTATGTTATATTTCTGTTGTTTTGCCGATATATTCCATGGTAGGCTAGAAAAGTGCAGATGCCAAGACGGTGGAGGGGGCGACGAATCATAGTCCATGGCAACTAGAGCCCACTATCGGTGGAACGAACCGTGGTCTACGCATGCACGCCACGGGGAAAAAGTGTGACTCACAATTCTGTTTCAATGTCTGTGGAGAGGCCAGACAAAAGTGTGATTCCTGAAGGGGGGCAGCAGCCTTTCCAGTAGTTGTAGGGGCAACAGTCTGGATGATTGGTGGCCGAGTTGGCTTTATAAAATCAGCTTTACTATAAAGTTACTGTGAACGGCTGAAAGCAAGGGGAAACTAAAGTCATTACTTTTTCCAAGGACATGCAGCTCTAGTGTATGAATGTAGTACCCCAGTCTTGAAAATCTCCGGGCAGGGAATGCTCAGGAGGACGTCATCATCAGGAATGACAACACTTCCATTCTACAGATTGGGGCAAGGAATGTTAGATCTGTTAACCACGTAGTGGGATTAGAAAATTTAAGAAGTGAAAGGGATAGGTTGAAGTTGCATATAGTGTAGATCAGTGAAGTTTGGTGGAAAAAAGAACAGGTTTTCTGGTCAGCATAAATAATGTAAAATCATTTGGGGTGTTACAGGAGTAGGTCTAATAATGAATAGAAAATTGGGTAAAATGTTTCGACATTTCTCGCTGGGCTCCAGTGCTTATGTTGGCAATAGATGAACAATGTAGTGTAGAATCGCGTTAATATTTTTCACAAGCTACTGAGTAAATGTTATTGCTGCTCTTTTCACTCGCAGCAAAATTAATACTGTACCTGGTCTATGGTTGACAGGTTCTTATATGTACCCTTGTCTGTACAGGGAAAAAAAAAAATCGTTTTAATTGAAGCCGTCACGAAAAAATATTTATTTGTCATTTGAGTTGCCATCATTACCACTGGTGCCAACATAAGCACTGCATCCCGGCGGGAAGCGTCATACAATTTAACTGAAAATTGGAATGCTGATAAACTACTTTGAGCAACACTGTGCTTGCATTATCATAGTCAAGGTGTAGATATGAAGCCAACACCTACCACAGTAGAACAAGTTTATATGCCAACTAGCTCTGCCGATGACGACTAGATCAAAGAAATGTATAAGGAATTAAAGGAAATTATTCAGACAGTTGAGGGAGAGGAAAACTTGATTGTGATGGGGGACTGGAATTTGGTAGTAGAAAAAGGAAGCAAAGGACAAATACTAAGTGAATATGGACTGGGGGAAACACATGAAAAAGGAAGCTGCCTGGCAGAATTTTGCCCAGTACATAATTTAATTATAACAGATATTTGGTATAAGATGTTCGTGAAAGATGTGGTTGTATATATGAAAGACAATGGAAGGTACCAGATATCTTTTCTAATAAGACATAGATTTCGGATACAGGTGTTAAACTGTAAGACATATATAGGCAGATATAGACTAGGAGCCACGACATAACAGCTGTATGTACTAAGGCACTTATCTGTGGTTTATGCAGCCGTACGCCATTGGGGGTTGGAGTCACCCCTCAAGCATGGGTGTTTGTGTTGTCCTTAGCATAAGTTACTTTAAGTTAGTTTAAGTAGTTTGTAAGCCTAGGGACTAATGACCAACTTAATTAAGTCCCTTAGATTTACAAACATTTGATAAACTCTGACCATATCTTATTGGTTATGAACTGTACACTAACACTGAAGAAACTGCATAAAGGTAGGAAAATCCTATGGAACATGGATAAATTGTAAGAACCTGAAGTTCTTAAGAGTTTTATGGAAAAATTGGCTGAAATTGGGGGGGGGGGGGGGGGGGGGAGTAACCAGCAAGCATAGAATAACATAGGCTATATCGCCTACAGCAGTGTTCAGGCAGTGAAGCCTGGCACCCATCTTGGTTGGGTGTAGAAACAGAGTTGGGCTGATAAATGCGTTGTTCTTCAAGTGGCGCTCGCCTTAATTACATTGTTATTTGAATCCCTTAGGCTAGGAAAAAAATTACCAAATTTTTCACATAGGCAGGTGAATGCTGAAGGAATGCAACAGTGTTCGTAGTAAGTTCAATACATATTGTTTTTGTATAAAAATAATAATTGAAACTATTACTTTTACATGAAAAAGTCACCTGCCACTTTTGTTGTTTGTGAGCGATAAAATTGTAGATAATGAAATGAACTTTTCTTTTTATTTAAACAACTTTTTATAGCTCCACTGGTTTTTCTCACAAATTTGGATGCAATAGATTGGCGGAACTTTTCAAATTCTCCTCGTTACTTTCGGCAAGCTTGCCCACTAGCGAGCAAAGATTCTGTTGCCCACTCACCCTGTATTTAGTGACCAATTTTGATAAACATTTGTAATTTGTGGTACAATTTTCGGTATCAAATAATTATGACGTAACATATTTTATTTATTTTATTATTAACTAGCTGAGCCACTCCATCTTTGCACGGGTAATCTTTAAACTACTTTAACTCGAGAACTGCAGAATGTATCATGATGCAGTTTCTTTCAATTTCTTTGGTGTAATCCCGTGTTGAACATAGATTATATTAAATGCCAATACAAAAATTAGAAATAATTGAAATAAGAATAATAATGTATAATGGTTTACCAATTTCGTGATCTTTGTAGCATAAACTGAGACCTGCACCAAAGTACATAGTATAGAATTATAGAACTCAGGACAATTAAAACGAAGAAGAAGACTGCAAGATTATGTGTCTAACTTTTACTGATCTTCCACAATCGCTTTATCTGTAGTCTGAAGCCATCTGGCGACAGCGCGTTAGAAAATAAAAATGATAAATGTGGTTCACTCATAAAAGGTAGACACATGCTCTTGCATTTTTTTAGATGTTTGTGAGTTCTGTAGTTTATACTATGTAACTGCCATGGCTCTTATAGTTTAGGCTCCAGACCTGACTAAAGTGCAGAAGCGGTAAACGATTCTATGTCATTATTTTTATTTTAGTATTCTTCACGTATTCGTATTGACATTAAATATAGCCTAAGATTATCCCAGGATTCTAAAGAAGAAAAGAATCTGCATGATGATACGTTTGGTACTCCTCAAGTTATAAAAGATTAAAGTATGATTTGCTATCCCTAGCTAAAATTGTAATTGTTGTTGTGGTCTTCAGTCCGGAGACTGGTTTGATGCATCTCTCCACCCTACTCTATCCTGAGAAAGCCTCTTCATTTCCTCATAAGACCTGCAACCTACATCCATTTGAATCTGCTTACTGTATTCATTCCGTGGTCTTCCTCTGCGATTTTTACCACACACACTTCCCACCATTGCTAAATTTAAAATTCCTCGATGTCTAAGAATGTGTCCTACCAATTGATCCCTTCTTTTAGTCAAGGTATGCCAGAAATTCCTTTTCTCCCCAATTCTGTTCAGTACCTCTTCATTAGTTATGCAATCCACCAACCTAATTTTCAGCATTCTTCTGTAACACCACATTTCAAAAGTCACTCTCCTCTTCCTCTCCACACTGTTTATCGTCCATGTTTCACTCCCATACAAGGCCACCCTCCACACAAATGCCTTCAGAAAGGACCTCCTTACACTTAAATTAATATTCGATGTTAACAAATTCCTCTTTTTCAAAAATGCCTTTCTGCCCATTGTCATTCTGCATTTTATATCCTCTGTACTGTGATCGTTGTATGTTATTTTACTGCCCAAGTAACAAAACTCATCTACCACCTTTATTGTTTCGTTACCTAATCTAATTCCTTCAGCATCACCCGATTTTCTTAGACTGTACTCCATTACACTTGGTTTGCTCTTGTTAATGTTCATTTTATACACACACCTTTCAACACACTGTCCATTTCATTCAACTGCTCTTCCAGGTCTTTTGCTGTCTCTGAGATAATTAAAATGTCATCGGCAAAAGCAATGTTTTTATTTCTTCACCCTGAACTTTAATTCCTTCTCCAAATTTCTCCTTGCTTTCCTCCATAGTTTGCTCAATGTAAAAATTGAATATCATTGGAGAAAGGCTACAACCCTGTCTTACTCCCTTTTCAACCTCTGCATCCCTTTCATGCCCTTCAACTCTAATAACCACTGTCTGGTTTTTGTACAAGTTGTAAATAACCTTCCGTTCCCTATATTTTACTCCTGCTGGTTTCAGAATTTGAAAGTGTGTGTTCCAATCAACATTGTCAAAAGCTTACTTCAAATCTACAAAAGCTAGAAATGTAGGTTTCCCTTTCCTTAATGTAGCTTCTAAGATAAGCCGTAAAGTGAGACTTGCCTCCCATGTTCCTACATTTCTCCTGAATCCAAACTGATCTTCCCCAAGGTCAGCTTCTACCAGCTTTTTCATCCTTCCGTAAATAATTCGTGGTAAAATTTTGCAACCATGACATATTAAGCTGATGGTACTGTAATTTTCACATCTGTCTGCACCTGCTTTCTTTGGAATGGGGTTTATTACATTTTCCTTAAAGTCCGAGGGTATGTTGCCTGTCTCATACATCTTATGCACCAGGTGAAATAGTTTTGTCATGGCTGGTTCTCCCAGAGACGTAAGTAGTTCTGAGAGAATGTCATCTACTCCAGGAGCCTTGTTTTGACTTACATCTTTCAAGGCTCTGTCAAATTCTTCTCTCACTATAGTATCTCCTATTTCATCTTCATCTATTTCCTCATCCCTTATTACAATAGTGTCTTTAAGTTCATTTCCTTTGTTGAGAATTGGTTTTCCATCTGAATTCTTTATATTCATACAGCTACAAATAGATACTTGTAGGCAGTATCTATTTTCCCCTTATTTATACATTCTTCCACTGACTTGCATTTGCATTTTAGCCACTCCTGCTTAGATAATTTGCACTTCCTGTCAATCTCATTTCTTAGTCGTCTGTACTCCATTCTGCCTGTCTCATTTACTGAATATTTATATTTTCCTCTTTCATCAATTAAATTTAATATTTCCTGTAATATCCAAGGACTTGACCATGTGGAGCCAGCTGCAATGTCCTGGATCTTGACCGTGTCATGGGTCCTCTGTATGACAGTTCAAGAGAATCCTTCCCTTCTCCGCGATTATCGACGACAGACGTTCCTTTCGTGGCTTCATCAGGAACATTACCGTCCTTAGAGTCCTTGAACAAGAAGCCATTGTCCGTATCGTGTCATATGCTGTCTGTCAGACGTCACATAGGAAGTTGAGGATTATGAGCCGTCGGCGAAACGTCAAAAACGAAGAGACATTGTTCACATCCTGCGCATGAAGCCTTACTACGATCCTGGAGAGCAGGTAGACAACAATGGCTGCTTGTTCAAGGACTCTAATGACGGTAATGTTCCTGATGAAGCCACAACAGGAACGTCTGTCGTTGATAATCACGGAGAAGGGAAGGATTCTCTTGAACTGTCATACAGAGGATCCATGACACGGTCAAGATCCAGGACATTACAGCTGGCTTATTTCTGGTTTCGTCTCCATCGTTCTTCTGATAATACGGACTTTTGGACGGATGTACTCGGTATATCCCTTATATTCCAGTTCCAGTCCGTGTAAGCTACGGCTTTTACATTGCCTAATCGGAGCCACAGTGATTCAGCTGTTGCACAGTGTACCCAGCGCCTCCACCAAACAATGTCGCATTGTAATGGGAGCAGGCTTGACTTCGCAGGCAACTGAATACAGCACTTGTACCGAAGCACATTTATTACGAACTCAACATACACGCAGCACTGACTGCCTCTCAGGCAGAGTGGTCTGCTATTTATACACAGACAGAATTTACCAGAAATTAGAAAAACAGTTAACATAAGAAACAAGTAGAATTTACAAGTGAACATAAGAAAGATTATTGTTAATTGGAATTGTTAATTACAAATAAATAAATTTTTGCCCGTGGGCGAGATTGAACCGGCGACCTTCAGCACCACAGTCCGTGACGCTATCCCCTGCGCCACCACGGCAGTCGGTGCTCGTGGTCTCTCGCAGCAGTATTATAGGTGTAAATGTGTTATGAAAATGTTTGCGAATCGCGTAATTGAGGCGGGACTTGGGTACCAGCCCGATATTCACATAGGCGAATGTGGAAAACCTAAAAACCACATTCAGGCTGGCCAGCACTCTGACTCCTTCGTTAATCCGTCAGGTGGGGCTGGTACGCCTCCCTGTCTTGTAAAATGGTGCGTTAGACCGCACGGCTACCCGAACAGGTCGTCCAATTTTTACCACCAATCCAGCCAATATACAACTGCCAACAATTGCAGCATAGCCAACATACAGCTGCCTGTAGTATAAACATCATCTCATTACAAAATTTATGTCATTCCGTTACTCCATTTATGTCATTCCGTTACTGCAACACTGTCATTCCGTTACCATTAAAAATTAATAATACTTTTTTGTTGTTGTGGAGTATCTATTTATCTCTCAAATCTGAATTTGCATACATATTTTCAAACTTCAATAAAATTGCATTGGTACTGAAAAATAAATTTCAGGCTTTTTCTGGTAACAGAATGACAGGACATAGGAATTTCAAACAAATTGTGCTGGGAATCAGAGTAACGAAATAAATTAAATATAAGCTGTTGAAATGTACTGGCTTAAGTTACTTGTATAGGTTTGCATTGCTTTAAAAAATTGATTTTTCAAGGGTATTTACAAGCTTAAATATTAGACAAGTTTGAAATATTAGTTATAAAACCATTTGCTCGATTCCAGCATTTCTTAACATAAAAAAGGAGCCTCAAATTAAAAATAGTGTTTTAGGTAATAGAATTGGTAATTGGATTTATCATAAGATTTTTTTCATTTTTGAGGTTTATGTCCACTTTCTCATGGAACTGCCCAGAACTAGATACTCAAAGATTCATCTTTCTTCGGCGTGACCAACTACACACACACTACCACCATGTCTGGCCACTTCAATGCCGCAAGCATCTACACTATTAGTGAAGTGGGGAGTGGAAGGGCAAGGATGCCAGGCAAGGGTGGGGATGGAATGTTCCGCATTGCATGATGGCTTGTGAAGGCTCTGATAGGCAGGAATTTTAATTGCAACAATGAATACAGTACAGGGAAGGGGATTTGAAATGATAAGAATAATAAGAAAGAAATAAAAATATGAAAAAAAACAGCGTAAAGATGGGGAAAAATAGATAAATAAAAGTAAAAAGTAAATTAATGAAGGAGATACTGTAAGGGGCAATACACTGTTACAAGGAAGTCATGAATTAGAGTTATACCGTGTAATGAGTGGGGAAGGAAGGGGGGGTTGGGGGATATGTTAGGCATAGGGTGTAGAGATGGGAAGTTATCTTAGGTTGAGGACCGTGCAATGTGTTGAATGGACAACTCCCATTTGCACAGTTCAGAAGAGCTGGTGGTGGAGGGGAGGATCCAGATGGCTTGGGTAGTGAAGCAGCCATTGAAATCCAGAGTGCTGTGCTCAGCACAGGGTGGCCCATCTTGCTTTTTGCCACTGTTAGGTGGTGGCCATTCATCTTATGGACAGCTGGTTTGTTGTCATACAGTCTTGTCACAGGCTTACCCTAAACCATCAAAGGTCAGGCGACCTGTGAAAACAGCTATCTGATTTATCAACCTGCCACAGTCATTGCACAGTGTTTTATATTGGTACGATGACGAACCAGCTGAAGATTAGGTGGGTAGATCGCACAACTAATGAAGAGGTACTGAGCATAATTGGGGAGAAAAAGAATTTTTGGCATACCTTGGCTTGACTAAAAGAAGGGATCATTTGGTAGGATATTCTTAGACATCAAGGAATCATAAATTTATTGCTGGAGGGAAGTATGTGGGGTAAAAATCGCAGAGGGAGGCCAAGCGATGAATACAGTAAGCAGATTCAAATGGATGTGGGCTGCCGTTCTTACACAGAGATGAAAGTCTTGCTCAGGATGGAGTAGGCTGGAAAACTGCATCAAACCAATTTACAAACTGAAGACCACAATGTGATGAGTCATTTGCACAGATTCATTGGATGCATTTGAATGCGACAACAGTATAGTACGCACTTGAAGATGATGAACAGATGTCTTGTAGAAATTTATGCAATTTTGACTGTACTACAAGTTGCCCATAAACTGTGGAAATAACGTTTAAAATGTCCAAAATGTTTAACTCTGAATGTTTCCTTTTAGGAAAGGTTTTCGTGCTGACAAAAGTTTGAATGAAATTATTTTAATCAGTCCATGGAAACTTAACCAGCAAACAATAAAATATAGCCCAATGCATTGGAGAACAGATTTAGGAATTTTGTAAGTGCACATGAGATTTCCTCAATACAAACATTATTTAATTGTACATAACTAACATGGTTCAAATGAGTTAGTGTTATTTGAAATAATGTTTTTGATCATTGTATATTATTCAGGAGAACGGTGTCCCAGACGACTCAATGCTGAGAGTTATTCTCTTTGCAATTGAGGACCATTTTTTCAGAACTCGCTTTCTGCATAACATATAGCAGTAAAACTTACCTTATTATCGTCCATTAACGAAGGAAACACACCAGACAAGTATCTTATATTTATTGTATTGGTGTGGTGTCTGTTTTTTTCACCGCAGATGCAGTCATACGTCCGACCTCGCACGGGAATCCGTAATGGCAAGTGTAAGAGAGCATGGACGATAGGGGGGCTACAAAACATAGCGTGCCAAGTGGTTAAGGTGACCGCTGGCCCAAAGCGGGAGACCCGGGTTCAATTCCCGGTCCGGCTCACATTTTCACTTGTCGCCATTGGTTAATATCAATGCCCAAATGCGGCCACTGTCAATCCTTTCTTTCCTATTCTTCTTCCTGCCCTTCCTTTAACAATCATTTGCAGATATCTTACATTTTTAATTGAATTACTGAAGCAGAATGCAGTAATTATACTAATATAAACATTTAAATATTTTAAGTAAATCCAATTAACAAGTTTAAGGTCCAGCATCTCACTCAGTTTCCCCAAGATCTTCATTTTCCATCACATCACTTATATTAGCACTTTCCACAGCACTATTTCAATGATCTTCATCAACCTCGCCACATCGCGACTCTTTCCTTTACTGACAGGATTCATCGTTTTCATTTTCTGGGTTGCGTCCATAGTTCTGAAACATTTCTGTCCTTTTTGAGGATTTCCACTACAGTTGACTCCCCACAGTACATATATATAACAGAAATCTGAACACTGCAGTTGCAATTTTTTTTTTTTTTTGCATTGAATAACTCGGGCTTTGGCAATTAATTTCGAATACAGCAAATGCAATGCTAGTCTTTCAGCCACTGAATGAAATATTATTAATAGCATTGTTAAATTCTTACTGTCCATGTCATTGTAGGTTAATTCAGCAACATAACAGCCCCTCGGTCCTCTTACGGAAGTATAATCGCTTGTAAGGTGACCACATCTGGCATCCAAAGGCCCTGCATTTTCTTCACGATATCTTCCACTGGTTCTGATATGTGGCACTTTTCTTCTCTTCCTGCCCTTTTCAACTTGTAATACAGGTTCAGAATATTCTTTTATTTAATTCAAACTACTATACACGGGCTAAGAATAATTACAGCATTTTTGTTTTCTCAGACAAGCACTGGTCCAACCTACAATAAACTGACGATAATGCAAATGGACAGAAGTCAGATGCCAGAAGCCGGTATGGTTACTTTCACAGATGTTGCTAACACGAACAATTAAACTGGGGCTAATAAAACTCAAAGACCACACAGCCTACAGAAGGTATCTTCAGAAAGCGAGTTTTGTTATAACAGTTTCATTGCAGAAAGCAAGTTTTGAAATACTTGAGTAAATTTGGTAGCTTCTAACAATGGAAATAACTTAGTTTTGAAAGCAATGTTTTCAGAATAAGAAAGAAGGCTATCTCAAATAATATAAGCTGTAAGAAATTCATTTTCGCCATTTTCTGCAGAAAGCGAGTTTTGAAAAAACTGTCCTAAATTGCAATCAACCCTATTATGAGTTGTCTCCCACCAGTCGTTTCAGCTTCTCTTTTTCTAGATGACTTTGCCATCTAGTGCATCTCCCAGTGAACATGCTTACTGGTAGCGGAAACGTGTTGACACCAACACTGGGTTCCGCTTTTCTGTAGAAAGTCTGGCGGTGCACAGTTTCTCCCACTGAATCTGCATCTTGATCCAGATGTTCTTCCATTCACTGAGACAAAAAAGTCTTGGTACTCATGTTTAACAGGAATCTTTGTTGGTCCTCCCACATCTCATCTTTAGTAGCTCGGGGTGCTCGTTCACTTAATGTACTCAAGAATACTTTGTGGCACTTCATGGGGTACGGAATGGCCTACTCTCCTCCAATATTACCGCTCCCTTGTCCGTTCGAAACTGGACTATGGGTGTATCGTCTACTCCTCTGAAGACTGTCTATTTTATTATGTCATCTCAATATGAACCATCATTACAGGATCCTTTTGGTTATGGGAGCCTTCCATACCAGTCATGTACAAAGTCTCTATGCTTAAGCTGCTGAATTACCGCTCTCCTATCATTTTATGTCTACATCCATACTCCACAAGCCACCTGACAGTGTGTGGCGGAGGGTACCTTGAGTACCACTATTGGTTCTCCCTCCTATTCCAGTTTCATATTGTTTACAAAAAGAAAAGTTGTCAGTATGCCTCTGTGTGGGCTCTAATCTTTCTGATTTTATCCTCACAATCTCTTCGTGAGACATTCATAAAAGAGAGCAATATACTACTTGACCACTTGGTAAAGGTATGTCCTTGAACTTTCGACAAAAGCCTGTACTGAGCTACAGAGCGTCTCTCTTGCAGAGTTTTCCACTGGAGTTTATCAATCATCCCCATAATGCTTTCACGATTATTAAATGATCCTGTAATGAAGCACGCTGCTCTCCTTTCTCTACCTCCTCTATCAAACCCACCTGGTACGGATCCCGAAACCAGTGATCAGTATTCAAGCATTGGGTGAACAAATGTACTGTAACCTACTTCCTTTCTTTTCGGACTGCTTTTCCTTAGTATTCTTAATGAATCTGCCTAGCATCTGCTTTATCAACGTTTAATTTTATATGGTGGTTCCATTTTAAATCACTCCTAATGCTTACTCCCAGATAATTTATGGAATTAACTGCTTGCAGTTGCTGACTTGCTATAGTGTTGCTAAATGATAAAGGATCTTTCTTTCTATGTATTTGTAGCACATTACACTTGTCTACATTGAGATTCAATTGCCATTCCCTGCACCAAGTGTCAATTCATTGCAGATCCTCCTGTATTTCAATACAATTTTCCATTGTTACAACCTCTATATACTACAGCATTATCTGCAAAAAGCCTCCACAGTCCCACGATACTCCCCTGTGGCACACCTGACACCACTCTTACTTTGGAAGACTTCTCTCTATTGAGAATGACATTCTATGTTCTGTTATCTAGGAACTCGTCAATCCAGTCACACAATTGGTCTGATAGACCATATGCTCTTACTTTGTTCATTAAACGACTGTGGGGAACTGAATCAAATGCCTTGCGGTAGTTAAGAAACATGGCTTCTACCTGGGAACCCATGTCTGTGGCCCTCTTGAGTCTCGAGGACAAATAGCACAAGCTGGGTTTCATACATTTGCATTTTTGAAAATCTTGCTGATTCCTACAGAGCAGATTTCAAGTCTCCAGAAAAGTCATTATACTCTAACATAATATGTGTTCCAAAATTCTACAACTGACCGACGTTAGAGATATAGGCCTATAGTTCTGTACATCTGTTTGACGTCCCTTCTTGAAAAAGGGGATGACCTGTGCCATTTTCCAATCTTTTGGAATGCTACAATTTTCTAGATACCTATGGTTCACCGCTGCAAGAAGGGGGGCAAGTTCTTTCGCGTACTCTGTGTCATATCAAACTGGTATCACATCAGGTCCAGCGGCCTTTCCTCTTTTGAGCAGTTTTAATTGTTTTTCCATCCCTTTGTCATTATAAGCAAGACAATTGTCATCTATATGTGGCTACCCGACGTATGCTATTCTTTTTGATGACTCCCTCGACTGTCTGTTTGCAGTGTGTCCATCATCTCTTTTACCTTCTGGAGTTCAGTTTTGTTTACTGATTTGGCAGCTAGACTCTACGCTCCCTGCCACATTCCCAATGGGTGTCAGATCTTCTCCTCCCTGGCTTTGTCCGGAAATCTGGTCAACTTTGAACTCCATTTGCCTGGTCTACCGCAACAATTTTCTTGCGCTCCACACACAGCTTGCCAATAGTATCTTCATCCACAACGACGGTTCAGACCCATCATGGTGTTGGTTGTGTCTTTGTACGTCGCGATGATTCCTACAAATATCGTCTGCTCGACCAGTGCCCGATCTTCAATGTGGAGCTCTGCTCTTTAACAGGCCACCGAGTAACTTGGGCGCCACTCACCTTCTCACAATGTCATCTGCTCATATTCCCCGAGTGCTCTTCAGAGCCTCTGCATTCTATATCCAGTACATCCCACAGTACAATGGATTTAAAAATGCCTCCACCCACTGTCTCTCAATGGGACGACTGATGTTGTTGTGGGCCCCTGACCGTATCGGAGTGTTGGGAAATGAGATTGTGGATGCTGTTGTAAAGGATGCAGTTTTCCTCCGTCGGCCTGCTACCCATTCTGTTCCATCAGGAGACCTACATGCCATAGTTCCAGGCATGTGGTATAGCTCTGGAATACACATTGGTCTTCTCTTGAAGGCAACAAACTCCAGGAGATCAAACCCCTCCTTTTTGCATCATCGACTTCCTCCCTGCGCAAAGGACCCTGTCACTTTAGAAATGATCACTTACTATGTAGCAGTCTTGCCACACTCTGTGGCCTCTTTTTTCCAAATCTTGACTGTGTGCCACCTTCTGGTGTAGTGCCCATTTTTTAACTGTCTCCATCAAAATTTGGGTTTTCCATATGAGTTGTCTGATGTTTTAGCTGATGACTCATGCTCTGTTGATCGTATCCTACTCTTTATGCACCACAGCAACTTGGAAAACAAAATTTAACTCTGCCCTTGCTTAATCCTTTTGGTGATTATGTTTCATGATGGGTGCTTATGACCACAGTAGTTTTGTGCCCTTAACAAAAGGTAGAACATCTTATATGTGTAATTATTAGCATTGTTATTATTTTATGACTTTGTGAGCACAATACCTGGTCCATTCCTGTTGCATTCAACCTATCTAAGGACTTTGAAGATGAAGAATTATCAATCCCCTTTCTTTTCCCTTCTCCCTCTTTTTGTCTTGTCTGAAACCTCAACTTCACATTTATCTTAGTAGATTTTTGTGTTACTTTTGTGGCAGTACTGAACTGAGGCAAGTACTGACCTCATCAAAGTAAAATTTTCCAGTTATTTATAAAGAATCTTGGATTGCACATCGGGTATATACCAAATAAGTGCATTTTTTAAAACCCTAACCTTTGAATTACGAGTATGGAAGGTTGTATTGATTTAAGTTTCCTAAATTAGTCAAATGTACATATTAAGCTGATGAGTTCTGTATAATAGTAAAATTATTATTGTGATTATTCGGCAATTAAATTGGAATACTAGGAGTAGTGTATAACAGCTGATACAGTGAAAGTATGTCACCAATTTTGTTAATTGTTCTCATCATCCAGTACTTTGTGCAGTAGTTTCTACAGAGCATAAACATTGCCAAAATATTAGATTTGTAAGTGCTGTTATCCTGCCTGTTGGATTAGAAATTAATAAGGATTAATATAGAAAAGATACTTGTAGGTATTCATTGTCAGATGATATTTGAAGAGAATTAGTTGAATTCATAGGTGTACTTGCTTGCTTCTGAATGACAAAATTGATTTGGTCATACAGTATCACATATGGCAATAGGAGTGCTTCTAAAATGATGAATTAAACTAACATTTGATTCAGGGAAACCACAAGTTCCATAAATTGGGGTATTTCAAATGTGTCTGGAAAATTGGGAAATGAAAAAGAAGAACTGGAAAATCTAGTTTTTTGTTCAATGGATGAAATGGTTTATTTAGGTGATGCAACACATCAGATTTGACAAAGAGATTGGCTCTCCCTTGTCTGGTTTTCATTTATGGATTTTAATTGTTTGTATGACATTTTATTGTTTGATACACACTATTTGACAGAGATAATGCCACTTTAATAACCCATTGTTGTTCATCTTATTTTGCAACTTGAACATTATGTTACACAACATATTCATTTCATGTTTCTTGTCTGATATAATGCATTATCTCATCTGGAATATTCATGAAGCTTATGAGAGAAGGTACGAACATTTGCTGTTAATACAAATTCCAAGTTAATTTGTTAATAAAGGCAGAAATCCTTTAACTAACAATGCCTTTTATTTAAATATTTTATTTCATTATTTACCCTTCAGGGCATAAATCCTGTAGAGGAGACAGTAAATTCTGTTGATTCGAAATTAAGAATTAATAACACATTCATAAATACAAAAGTCAGTACATTTTTTCTTGCCATCCCTTTTTACTTGACTATCAGATCTCACAATTGTAGAGGAAACATGCTAAAAATGTGTCTGGAAATCTGAGATTTTTCCGGGAATTTCACTCTGAGAAACAATGCAAATAAAAAAGTAAATACGTAAAATATACCTTTGCTGCTTCACAGTTACTTGTACCATCATATTTTTTGTAATAAAGTTCCTTGCTTTTCTTCAGGAGCTGCCAGATGATGAACCAGAAAAACCATCAAAAGAAGAATACACACTAGCAAAATGGCTGCGCAAGAATGTACCAACGAAGAAAACAAAGTTTTTAAACCACAATGTAGAATACTTCACAGGTTTGTCCTTTGTGCAAGTAATAGTCTGTTGTGACTAATAGAATAATTACAATATTTCAGCATTATTTGAGTCTGTTACTTTTGCAGCTGTGAAAGCAGTAGATGCAGTAATGGCTTCCCATTGGGTACAGGCCAAAGAAGGAGAAGAACCATTCTTTTCTTCCAGGATTGATGTTGTTGAGTTTCTTGACAGGTCAGTAAAAATAATCTATACTTAGTAAGATCAGTTGTGTTCAATAACTGTAATGTTACTTCTGTATTGTATTTATTATTCATCCGGCGAATCACATATTGTACAACAGTACACATGATATAGGACAATTCATTTTTCTTTAAAAATTATACAGTTAGAATGGAAACAAATTGCTCACTGATGACCGTAGTGACATTTAAATTTACAAACAATGAACGTGATTAACTAAGAATTATATAGGCAATGGATTTTCACTCAAAATTTACAAAAATAATCACTGAGATACAAAAATACTGAAAATAACAACATGAAATACAAAAGAGAATATCATGAAACCATTGAGAGTGCACAGATAATGAAAAATTACTTTTATACAAGGTGTACAATACATAGTGAGTGTAAGTGTATAAGTTACAGCAATGTCTAATAATGGAAAGTCCAGGTTGGAATTAATAATATAGTAAGGACAGTTTACAACTCACCGCAAAGACATGGCGATGAGCTGCGACAGGCACATACAAAAGACACACACATACAACACTTTCAGCTATCGGCCATGGCTTTCTTCAGAAAATAGAACACTCACGCTATCACACAGGCATATAACACAGTCATACAACCATCACCCGTCTACCCCATCCCCACCATCGTGACGTAACCTTCCTATCCCCTCTCCCCTCGCCTCCTGTCCCAGATTCGCTGCAGAGCGTGATTCGAAGTGCGGCAGCTGGAGGTGATGGTTGTATGACTGTGTTGTGTGCCTGAGTGATTACGTGAGTGTTCTATTATCTGAAGAAGGCCATGGCAGATAGCTGAAAGTGTTGTTTGTGTGTATCTTTTGTATGTGCCTGTCGCAGCTCGTCGCCACGTCTTTGCGGTGAGTTGTAAACTGTCCTTACTATATTATTACAGTAATGTCTATGAGATGTTCTGCTCTCAGCCACAGAATTTTTCATAGAAAGCAGACACATTTTAATTTCCATGAATCCTTTCACTGAAGAGAAGCAGTGCTTTATCAGAAATGCCTTTAGTTGCCTTTTAAAATTAGATCTGGAGCCAATTTTATTTGATTCTGAATCTTATTGCATAATTTAACCCTGAGGTGACTTGCAGTTTTTTGATATCATGAAGTCCTTGAAAAGTAAGGATCCTAGAAGAGAGTCCTGAGGAACACCATATTTTAGTGATCATTCATCGGAGAGGAAATCTCTATTATTGATTTTGTTCTGTGCACTAATATTGAATTGAAGTGATATTTTGTGTTTGTGGTTTTGTAAATAAGAGCAGCTCTGTGCGAATCTCTTATTCCTCTTCTTCTCAGTTTATCAAGCAGTATTTTAAGATCTATTACATCAAAAGTTTTAGAAAGATCTAAGAATATATCTGCAGCTATATTATGTTGCTCAATTGATTTTAATGTGTGCTGCAACTGTTCAAAAATTGCTATTTGGTTGGGCATAGATTTTCTAAAGCCATGTTGTTGAATGCTAACAGGTGCAAGATTATTTACGTAATTTATGTCTTATCATAAAAAAGTTTCTCCAGGATTTTTGAATAGAATCTTCATAATGACAATGGTTGAAAATTGTATACTAAATCAGGGGAACTTATTGTCAGTAGTTTTAATGAATAGTTGAAGATGGTTGACATTGCCTTTACTGTGAGGGGAGCACACTTTTTTAAATATGGAGCCAGGTTCTTCATCATAGCCATCATTTCTCTACAAGTTAATTATCTTCATGATTTTATCAGGATTTGTTTCATAAACAAACTTTGAAGTGTTAGTGGAGTTTCACATATTGGTAGAACTTGAGAATGGGATCTTGCAGTTTGCCTGAATGGCTAATGAGGTGATATATTCATTGAATTTGTTTACAACTGTATGTGGATCTGTTACCTTTGAAGTATTAAGTTTTAGAGAAATATTTTCTTTTTTATCTACTGAACTACATTTTCTTTTCTGATATCTTTCCATGTTGTTGTTGTTGTTGTTGTGGTTTTCAGTCCACAGACTGGTTTGATGCAGCTCTCCACGCTACCCTGTCCTGTGCAAGCTTCTTCATCTGAGAATACGAACGACAGCCTACATCCTTATAATGTGCGTAGTGTATTCGTCCCTCAGTCTCCCTCCACAATTTTTACCCGACACACTTCCTTCTAATGCTAAATTGACAATTCCTTGAAGTCTCAGAATGTGTCCCACCAACTTATCCCTTCTCATAGTCAGGATATGCCAGAAACCCATTTTCTCCTCATTAGTTGTGTGATCTACCCATCTAATCTTCAGCATTCGTCTGTAGCACCAAATTTCAAAAGCTTCTATCACATTTTTGTCTGAACTCCTTATTGTCCACGTTTCACTCCCATACATAACTACACTCCAGAGAAATGCTTTCAGAAAGGACTTCCTAATATTTAAATTAATATTGGATGTCAGCAAATTTCACTTCTTCAGAAACACTTTCCTTCCCACAGCCATTCTGCATTTTGTATCTTCTTTACTTCAGTCATCAGATGCTATTTTGACACCTAAATAACAAAACACACTTACTGCGCTTATTGCCTCATTACTTAATCTAATTCCTTCAGTATAGCCTGATTTTCTGACACTACATTCCATTACCCTCGTTTTTACTCTTGTTAATGTTCATCTTATACCTTCCTTTCAAGACACTGTCCATTCCATTTAATTGCTCTTCCATGTCATTTGCTGTGTCTCTTACAGAATTACTATGTCATCAGCAGAATGCAGGATTTTTATTCCCTCTCTCTGGACTTTAATTCCCTCTACAAATTTCTCATTGCATTCCTTTACAGTTTGCTCAGTGTATAGATTGAACAACATTGGGGAAGGCTACAACCCTGTCTTAACTTCCTTCCCAACCACTGCGACCCTTTCATACCCTTCACTCTGGTTTTTGTACAAGTTGAATATAACTCTGCACTCCCAATATTTTACCCCTGCTACCTGCAGAATTTGAAAGAGTGTATTCCAGTCAACATTGTCAAAAGCTTTCTCCAGCTCTACAAATGCTAAAAACATAGATTTTCCTTTCCTTAACCTATCTTCTAAGATAAGTTATAATGTGAGTGTTGCTTCACGTGTTCCTACATTTCTCATAAATCCAAATTGATCTTTCCCAAGGTCAAATTCCACCAGGCTTTCATTCGTCTGTAAATAATTCATGTTAGTATTTTGCAGCCATGACTTACTAAACTGATAGTTCTATAATTTTCACATTTGTCTGCACTTGCTTTCTTGGGTATTGGAAGCGCTATATTCTTCTTGAAGTCTGAGGATATTACCCCTGTCTCATACATCTTGCATACCTGGTAGAACAATTTCTTCATGACTGGCTCACCTAATGATGACAGCAGTTCAGACAGAACATCATATACTCCAGAGGCCTGGTTTCCACTCAAGTCTTTTAGTGCTCTGTTAATTCTTCTCGCATTATAGTATCTCATATCTCATCTTCCTCTACTTTGTCTTCCATTTATAGAATACTGCCTTAAATTTTATTTCCTCTGTACAGGTCTTCTATACATTCCTTTCAGCTTTCCCTTCTTTGCTTAGTACTGGTTTTCCATCTGAGTACTTCATATTGCTGCTTTTCATGTCTCATTAATTTTCCTGTAGGTTGTATCTATCTTTCCCCTAGTTATACATTCTTCTGCAGTCTTACATTTCTCCTCAAGCCACTCCTGCTTAGTCAGTCTGCACTTCCTGTCAGTCTCATTTTTCAGACATCTGTACTCCCCTTTGCCTGCTTCACTTGATGCATTTTTTATATTTTCTCCTTTCATCAATAAGTTCAGTATCTTCTGTGTTATCCAGTGATTTATATTAGGCTTTGTCCTTCTGCCTATATGATCCTCTGCTGCCTTCACTACCCTTTCTCTCAGAACTACCCATTCTTCTGCTACTGTATTACCTTCCTCCGTTTCAGCCACCCCTGGCCCAATGCTGCTTCTGAAACTCACATCTACCTCTGGTCCCTTCAATTTGTACAGATCCCATCTCCTTAATTTTCTACCTTTTAATTGACAGTTCATAACTATAATTATGGTCAGTCTATATCTACCCCTCGATATGTCTTACAGTGTAAAACCTGGTTCCTAAACCTTAGACTTACTATTATAAAGTCAGTCTGGTACCTCACAGTGTCTCTTGGTCTCTTCCATGTACATAACCTTCTTTGATGATGATTAAACCAAGTGTTTGTGATGATTAAATTGTGCTCTGCACAAAATTCTACCAGGCAATCCCTTCTTTCATTCCTTTTCCGCCGTCCATGTTCACCTACTACATTTCCTTCTTTTCCCTTTCCTACTAACAAATTCCAGCCCCACACCACAATCAAGTTTTCTTCTCCTTTGACAGTCTAAATAATTTATTTTATCTCCTTATACAGTTCTTTGATCTCCGCATCATTGGCAGAACTAGTTGGCATGTAAACTTGTGTTTCTTTTTGTGTGTATGTCAATTTCTCTGTATTATAAGGAGTTTCTCATACTTGTTTTTCACCTAGGTTATTACCGTTTATTAATATTTAAACTTAAAAATTTTAGAATGTTGAGGCATAAATTCTTTCATCGAGCCAAGAAGATTCCAGTGAGTGAACAAGAATTAAAGGCAAAATTGAAAAAAAAGGACAAAGATCGTAAGAAAGATAGTGATGATAAGCGTAAAAAGGATGATGAGAAATGTGAGGATGCAGAAAGTAGTCATGCTGAAGGAGAAAAGAGAGATGAAAAGTCTGGTTCTCAGGTAACACCTATGATTATTTTGAATTTTACATGCTTATGATATCACAAGGAATTAGTAGTTTAGTTAATAAGAACATTACTAATACAGGAAGAACTTATTAATAATGGAGGATAGGTAACAGTTCACTGTAAAGAGGCTTGTTGAGCTGCTGACAGACATGAAAATAGATAATCACATTCACATCACATTCACATGGCCTTCATCAGAAAAAGAAACACACACACTCATACAATCACTCAGACAACTATACACACACACACACACACACACACACACACACACACACACACACACAACTATAATGCCCAGGCACTGAAGTGGCCGGACATGATAGTCACGTGTCTATAGTGGTCTGAGTGATTGCATGAATGTATGTTTTTTTTCTTCTGATGAAGGCCATGGCCGAAAATTTAAGTTGTGTGAATGTGATTATCTATTTTCATGTCTGTCAGCAGCGCAGCGAGCCTCTTTATGGTGAGTTGTTACCTATCCTCCATTATTGATATTCCAATAGGATTTTCCATTGTAAAAACTTATTAGTTTCATGTGTAAAGGAGAGCCCCTAATTATGATTAATTGTACACCATTTACAAAATATAATAGCCATACTTTCCTGGAATTCTCCTGATAAGGCAAAAGATTGACTTTACCTACAACCAAGCTTGTATACTTGCTCCATTTCATGTGGTTTTGCAACATTGTGTGTGTGTGTGTGTGTGTGGTGGGGGGGGGGGGCGGGCGCATGTCAAATAACATACCACTAATATCATATTCCAAATGCATTATTTTATTTATTCATTTTTACATTTAGAGCACATAGTTATTAATAATAATAATAATAAAGATATTAATAATCATAATAATCCAAGCGATCCTGTATCCTCCTCCATCTGCTTAAATTCGGGAGTGCCCCATTCACTACAGCTTCATCAGCTAACAGTTGCTGATTCGTCTCACTTAATCCAGGACATCATTAATATTTCTAGAGGGAACAAACAGTCTTGTAACACTTCTAATGATAAATTTGCTTTCAGGGACACTCATTTTCAAAGACAATGTGTATTCTATTTCTCATAATGTCTTTGAGCCAGTCACAGATCTGAGAACTTATTATCTTTTCTTAGAGACCTTCACTAATGTTCTGTATTATGGCAGTGTCAAATGTATTCTGAAATTTTAGGCATATGGATATCTGCCTGTTGTCCTTCAACTGTGCTTCACTGGGTATCATGCAAGAAAAGGGCAACTGGCTTTATTGGAGCAATGGTTTCTAAATCTGTGTTGATTTGTTTGCAGACACTGATTTCCCTCAAGGAAATTCTTATATTTAATCTTAGAATGACTAAGGAACTTTGTGGTTCTCTTGAGTTGCCAGTATTACTTTGCAGTCCCTTGGGACTTTCTGCTAGTTCAGAGATTTGCAATGAATGCAATCTAAGTGTGTGCCTCTTGTTAGAGTATTTGCTCTTCATTTTGACTTTGGAATTTCCAGCTCTTCCAATTGATTTTCATCATTAGGCTTACCAATTTCTGCCCTACATGTAGGAGTTTTGTATGGTGGTGAAATGTTAGATGTATGTATGATTGTCCTGTGTTCACTTTTGTAAGTGTGAAATTTAAAACTTCAACTTCTGTAGTATTCTATAACGACATTAGATTGGTCACTGTCCGCCCAGCGGACGTCGTCCAGAGCACACCTCTCCAGTGGCGTAGCAGTAATTTATCAGTTGTAAGTGTAACCGGCTTCTCTCTAGAAGCTACCTATTTTTACTTTTCAGTGTGTTTTCCCTCGAGTGGATTAAATTTATTGTGTGCTCGCATTTTTTATTTGATTCATATTCACGTTAAATATCTGGTTAGTGTATTATTCCGCCGTGTGAACCGCGTCGCGACAGTCGTCTGTCTTTATTTTCTGATTAGAAGCGACATATAGTATTTTGATTTTCGTCTACACTTTCTCGTCTCAATTTGTAAAGTTATACTGAGCTGTCGTGCGTATTGGATTCACATCCGCGTTCTAACGAACAGTTTAGTTTTCCTTTGAATGCATCGCGACTGTAGTTTTTGTTTTTGTTGGCACTGTAATCATGAATAGGGACTGTGACTGCAGTGTGCGGATGCAGTCTGAGCTGGTGACACTTCGCTCCCAGCTTCAAACTGTGTTAACCTCGGTTGCACAGTTGGAAGCTGCAATCGATGGGCGTCGTTGTTGGCCGGCGGTGGGGACCGAACGGACTCCCGTCGTCTCCACCGATCGGCCTGCGGCAGCGACATGCCCTGAAACTGCTAGCAGTGAGGCAGACATCCCACCCGTGGTTGCGTGGGAGGTTGCTCCAGTGCGTGGCAGGAGGCGCAAGACATTCCGGGGGACCGATCGTGAGGCCTCCCCGGTTCGTCTTGCGAACAGATTTGAGGCGCTGTCTGCTCAGGACGACGTTCCTGAGTCGGATGGTGTCTCTCACCCTGTCACCAACCAGCCTGCAAGATCCGGGCTTTCACAGAGGGTGGGTTTACTTGTAGTTGGGAGCTCCAACATTAGGCGGGTGATGGAGCCCCTTAGAGAGATGGCTGCCAAGGAGGGGAGGAAGGCCAACGTGCACTCCGTGTGCATACCGGGTGGAGTCATTCCAGATGTGGAACGGGTCCTGCTGGATGCCATGAAGGGTACGGGGTGCAGCCAACTGCAGGTGGTGGCTCACGTCGGTACCAATGATGTGTGTCGTTTCGAATCTGAAGAGATCCTCTCAGGTTTCGAGCGGCTAACTGAAGTGGTAAAGACTGTCAGTCTTGCTTGCAAGATGAAAGCAGAGCTCACCATCTGCAGCATAGTTGACAGGACCGACTGTGGACCTCTGGTACAGAGCCGAGTGGAGGGTCTGAATCAGAGGCTCAGACGGTTCTGCGACCGTGTAGGCTGCAGGCTGTAGATTCCTTGACTTGCGCCATCGGGTGGTAGGTTTCCGGGTTCCGCTGAATAGGTCAGGAGCCCACTATACGCAGGAAGCGGCTACACGGGTAGCGGGGGCTGTGTGGCGTGGACTGGGCGGTTTTTTAGGATAAAGAGCTTCGGGGAAATAGAAAATGGGCAATCTCAAAGGGTGCAGGTGGATGACAGGAGAAATGTAGATCCGGAAACTATCGGTATAACAGTTGTAAATTGTCGTAGCTGTGTCGGGAAAGTTCCAGAACTGCAAGCGTTAATAGAAAGCACCGAAACACACATCATTATAGGCACCGAAAGTTGGCTCAAGCCGGAAATAAGTTCAGAAGAAGTATTTTCAAAAGATCTATCGGTGTTCAGAAAGGATAGATTAAACAAAATAGGTGGGGGCGTGTTTGTCGCTGTCAAAAGTAGTATTTCATGTAGCGAAGTTGAAGTTGATAGTTCGTGCGAGCTATTATGGGTAGAGGTTGTACCCGAAAATCGTAAGAAGTTAATAATCGGTTCCTTTTACCGGCCTCCCGACTCTGACGATACAATAGCAGAAAGGTTCAAAGAAAACCTGAGTCTAATTACAAAAACGTACCCGACTCACACGATAATAGTAGGTGGTGATTTTAATTTACCCTCGATCTGTTGGCGAAATTATATTTTCAAATCAGGAGGTACGCATAAAGCATCGTGTGAAATTGTACTCAATGCATTCTCTGAAAATTACTTCGAACAATTAGTTCATGAGCCAACTAGAATTGTAAATGGATGTGAAAACACACTTGATCTCTTAGCAACAAATAATCCTGAGCTCATAACGAGCATCAAAACGGATACAGGTATTAGTGAACACAGAGCTATAGTAGCGAAATTGAATATCGAAAGTCCCAAAGTTACCAAAAATAAACGCAAAGTATATTTGTTCAGGAAAGCAGATAGAAACAAAATACATTGCTTCTTGAAAAACAGCTTCCACTCGTTTCTAACACTAAACGTAGGTGTAGACCAGATGTGGCTCAGATTCAAAGAAGTGGTATCAACAGCAATTGAAAGTTTTATACCTAATAAATTAATAAAAGAAGGAGGCGATCCCCCTTGGTACACAAAACAGGTTAGGACACTGTTGCAAAAGCAAAGGAAAAGGCATACTAAATTTAAACGAGCACGAAATCCCCAGGATTTGCGATTGTACTCAGAAGCTCGAAATTTAGCGAGGATTTCAATGCGAGATGCCTACAACATTTATCACAACGAAACTCTTTCTCGTAATTTGACTGAAAACCCAAAGAGATTTTGGTCATATGTTAAATATACTCGGGGAAAGTCACAAACAATACCTTCACTACATGATAGTAATGGCGATCCTGCCGATGACAGCGCTACTAAAGCAGAGTTACCAAACTTAGCTTTTACAAACTCATTCACCAAAGAAGACGAAACCAATATTCCAGATTTCGAATTACGAACAGATGCCGTAATGAGTAACATAGAAGTAGATATCATCGGAGTAGTGCAGCAACTAAAATCACTTAATAAGAACAAGTCTCCTGGTCCGGATTGTATACCCATTAGATTTCTATCTGATTATGCTGAAGCGATAGCTCCTTACTTAACAGTCATATACAACCGCTCTCTCATAGAAGGATCTGTACCAAAAGATTGGAAAGTTGCACAGGTCACACCTATATTCAAGAAAGGCAGTAGGAGTAACCCACTAAACTACAGGCCTATTTCATTGACGTCAATTTGCAGCAGGGTTTTGGAACATATCCTGTATTCAAATATTATGAATTATCTCGAACAGAACGATCTATTGACCCAAGGTCAACACGGATTTAGAAAATATCGTTCATGCGAAACACAACTAGCTCTATATTCACACGAAGTGATGGGTGCTATCGACAAAGGTTCGCAAATCGATTCCGTATTTCTTGATTTCCAGAAAGCTTTTGACACCGTACCTCACAAACGGCTTTTAATCAAATTGCGTGGTTATGGTATATCGCCCCAAATTTGCAATTGGATAGGGGATTTCTTGTCAGAGAGGACACAGTTCGTAGTAATCGATGGTAAGGCATCGACTAAAACAGAGGTGATATCGGGCGTTCCACAGGGTAGTGTTATTGGTCCTCTGCTATTCCTTATTTACATAAACGATATAGGGGAAAATCTAAGTAGCTCTCTTAGGTTGTTTGCAGATGACGCCGTCATTTACCGTCTAGTAAAATCATCTGAAGATCAAAACCAACTGCAGAACGATCTGAATAAGATATCAGTATGGTGTAAAAATTGGCAATTGACTCTAAATAATGAGAAGTGTGAAGTCGTCCACATGAGTACGAAAAGAAATCCGTTAAACTTTGTTTACAACATAAATCAATCAAATGTGAAGGCCGTAAACTCCACAAAATACCTAGGAATCACTATTACTTCAGACTTAAACTGGAAAGAACACGTAGATAATATCGTGGGAAAGGCGAACCAGAGACTGCGTTTTATTGGCAGAACCCTTAAAAGATGCAACAGAACTACTAAAGAAACTGCATACACTGCGCTTGTCCGTCCATTTTTGGAGTATTGCAGCCCAGTGTGGGATCCTTATCAGGTGGGTTTGACGGAGGACATCGAAAGAGTCCAAAGAAGGGCAGCTCGTTTCGTATTGTCGCGATACAGGGGAGACAGCATTATGGAAATGATACAGGATCTGGGATGGGAATCATTACAACAACGGCGCTTATCGCTGAGGCGTGGGTTACTTGCGAAACTCCAATCGCGAACATTCTCCTCCGAATGCGAAAATATATTGTTGACTCCCACTTACATAGGTAGAAATGATCATCAGAATAAAATAAGAGAAATCAGAGCTCGAACAGAGAGATTCAGGTGTTCTTTCTTCCCGCGCGCTATTCGAGAATGGAATGGGAGATAAATAGTATAATTGTGGTTCGATGAACCCTCTGCCAGGTACTTAAATGTGATTTGCAGAGTATCCCATGTAGATGTAGATGACTCATTAAGCAGTTTTATGTGGACTAGTATTGGAATCAGTGGGAGGATGGAAGTTGTTGCATGCTTCAAACATTAATTTAATTATAGACACTCAAGTTAAAAATGTTTACTTGTTGACATTTCTGCACTTTTTTACACCACTAATTCCTTTATCAATTTCTACCCCTTATTTCCCCTTAATTTCTAAAATGGTTCTCAAATAACAAAAAGTGTTGATCTTTGTTTTCCTCCTTGTACAGTTTATCTGCATCATTGGTAAGGTTTTCTGTATTTTGGTAGTAATCTTCAAACCCAGGTTTTTATATTCTTTTGCTAGCTGATCATATGTATAATTTACATCCTCCCCATCCTTTGCTGTAACAACATGATCATCAGCACGTAGTAAATGATGGCAAATAAACTGCATCTGTAATTACTAACCCCATTTCTATAACATTTACGAGATTATGTTCTAAGACTCTCTGTAGATTTTAAATAATGTTGGTGGTATGGGACAGCCTTGCAGCATACTCCTTGCTTGTTCTGAATTTCTGTGAGAGTATCACCAATCTTTACTTGGCAAATGTTATCTTTATACATTTCTTGTATTATTTTTCAAAAGAGAGAGATTGGCTGGCCAGTACTTACCTTTGTGCTGTACTGCCTATAATTACACAAATGAAAAAACAGAAAAAATGGGACGAAAGAGGACAAGCTTTCAGAACACAGTTCCTTCCTCAGGTGGGAGAGAAGGGAAGAAAAAAGGATGTGAATTACTTTCCCTTCCATTCCCATCCCATTTTCATTCCTTCTCTCCCACCTGAGGAAGGAACTGTGTTCCGAAAGCCTGTCCATTTCCGTCCCCTTTTTTTCTGTTTCTTCATTTGTGTAATTATCGGCGATACAGCACAAAGGTAAGTACTGGCCAGCCTATCTCTCTTGAAAAATATTTATCATCTCTGAGGAGAATTTTTATCATAAATCGAATTTCTTGTATTATTTTAATTAAGGAGGACTTTGTGTTTACCATGTGTAATGCCCCCCAAAATAGTTTTTTTTTTGGGACAGTATTATATGCTTTTCTAAGTATATGAAAATTAATCAGATATATATGTATATTTGTTTTATTTTTCCTATGTTTCTGCCATAATGTGAAATATGGTCTATACACGATCTACCAGCTAAGAAACCACATTGTTTTACTTAGGTTCCAAAAAGTATCTTCAATTTATTTTTAATTACTGCCCAAAACTTCTCATTTATGTGTTTGTAAAACAAATTTCTTGATAGTTTGAGCAAATTTTGCCATCCCATTCTTATCTAAAAAATGTGGTACGTGTATGTTTATCACATCTGAACCACAAGACATAAAGAGCTACAAATTTGTACAGTTACTATTGTCTACCCGGGGAATGCTTTAGGCATGGTTTTATGGTGATCAGATAGCTATTTATCTATATATATTAATGTGAATGTCTGTTCGGTGTAAGCTTATCTCGTCCAAATGACAAGACGCAGAGATTTAAATATTTGTACAGTTACTAATTTATACCTGAGGAAGGTTTTATAGCGATCTGATAGGTATCTAGTAATTTGAAGAATATAGCGCGAAATGCGAACAATAATTACTCTTTGAAAATTATATTCAATCTTTGAAAATGGTTTTATTGGTTGCATTGTTGCTTGAGGGTTAATGATAAAAGGATGGAGTATATTGCAATGGCAAGTTATCAGTGTATATAAAATTCCGCGCGCGCGCGCGCGTGTGTGTGTGTGTGTGTGTGTGTGTGTGTGTGTGTGTGTTAATATTTCACTCTGCAGCGAAAACTAAAGAAGACATACAAATGGTCTGTGTGTAATTGTTGTCCGAAGTCTCCTGTTGTGCACCATAGCAGTTCCATGCCGATAGCTATAAGGGGGTGGAAGATATGGTGGTGCCGATAGGTATAATCCCCCCAGGGGGCCCACAGTTCTTTTGTGGGTACGTGTGTGGCGCGCACGGGGCCCCGAGCCGGAGCAGCCTTTCTTCTGCCCCAGGCTGCTTCACTTTCCCTCCCGGTTTATGCCTTCGCCCGGAGACGGGCGTATTTCACGAGTTCAGGTGCTTTCTTGTTGTCGTTTCTCTTATTCCTTGGTTCCTTCCTTTCTTACCCTTTGTTTCTGTCTCTCTCTCCTTGTCCTCTCCTCGCCTTCTTCTCCTCATTAGTCTCCGCCTCGGCGTTTGAGACACCTTTCCTTCTTTCTCTTCACTTCCTCTATTCTTCTTCTTTCCTCCCTGTGCGTGTCTGAAGGCCGACCCACGCATTATCATGCGTAGCAGGTGACGGGGTAACGCGTAATTCCCCGCCCCGGGTAGACAAGTAGGGCACGTACGTACCCCCTGGTAAAGGCCAGGCCCAGGGAGGGGTGATTACCCGAGCTGGTACCTTCCGAACATGCCAATTGGTCCCTCCGTCAGTTCTCGGGAGGTGTGACCTGAGGTGTGAACAATCACCTAAGGCGGGTAAGCCCTCGGAGAGGGCCCCCACTAGGAAGGAGCGCGCCATCGGAGACGCCGGTAATCACGGGGGACACTTCCGCAATGACTTCCTTCTCTTCTTCACTGACATTGACCCAGAAACGTAAGATAGACTCGCCTCAGCAAAAGAAGACTCTGCCTAATTTGCCGAAATTTCTTGTTGTGTCGCGCACCGACGGAAAAGACTTCAATTCTGTCAATCCTTTCGTTATACAGAAAGGTGTTGATGCAATTGCTGGCCCTGTTAAAACCTGTTCGCGTCAGCGCAATGGCTCATTGTTGCTGGAAGTGGACAGTGCTTTCCAAGCCCAGAAACTTATCCGGACTACGTTATTGCACACGTTTCCAGTCAAAGTAGAAGCGCACCGCACACTCAACTCGTCACGTGGGGTAGTTTTTACGAGATCCCTTGACGGGTTGTCTGATGACGACATCCGGTCCTATATGTCCGATCAGGGTGTGACAGCCGTCCACAGGGTGATGAAAAAGGTAGATAACCAGCTGACACCGACTCGTACTGTGTTTTTGACATTCGACAGAGTTGACCTCCCGTCGAAGGTCAAAGCAGGGTACGAAGTTATCTCAGTCCGCCCTTATATTCCAAACCCAATGCGCTGCTACCAATGCCACAGGTACAACCATACCCGTGAACATTGCCCACATGCAGCAAAATGTGTCACTTGTGGTAGGGACGCCCATGAGGGGGATTGCCCACCTCCGTCCCCTCACTGCCTTAACTGCAACGGCGACCATGCGGCTTCCTCTCGCGACTGCCCTGTATATAAGGATGAAAAAATCATTCAGCAAATTCGGGTTACGGAGAAGGTATCGACATCTGCCGCTCGTAAGTTGTTGGCGAGTCGAAAGCCAACTGTCCTCCCAGCGGGTACATACAGTAAGGTACTCACCTCACCTCGACCTACCAAAGATTCCAGTACCCAGACATGTGATTTCACTTTCGCTGACACAGTTGTGCGATCCGCCAGCCCGAAGATTGCCCGTTCCACGTCCCCGCTTCCTCCTGCTGCTTCTAAGGTACAGTCTTTGTCAACATCTAGTAAACCGCGGGCACCTAAACAAGATGCCCGGACCTTGAAAAAGGAACCCGTCCGTGAGGATTTTCTGCGTTCTCAGGCTTCCCAACCGTCAACTGCCTCTTCCCGCCGTCACTCTTCCAGAAGAGCTGACAAGAAAAAGAGTTCCTCTCCTTCCCCGCCGAGGCGTGACCCATCTGTCGCGCCGTCCAACAGTTGCCGGCCTCGGCCGTCTTCTGTTTCACCGGGACGCTCCATTTGCCGGGCGCCCGGCCCTTTACCGGCGGTGGAAGCTGCCCCTCCTGATCAACTCAGGGAGGTGGCAGGCGCGTCGGTCGAACCTATGGACCACGACCCTTTGCCCCTGGACAGCGATAGCAGTGCTCCCTCGAAATCCGGTCCTCAGCGGCCGTCGAGGTGACCCCGCTCGCTACTTGGTTTTTATCCTTATTTCTTCTCTCATTTTTATCATGGCGCTCCTTCAATGGAACATTCGCGGCATTCGTTCTAATCGGGAGGAGTTAAAATTACTCCTTCGATTGCACTGCCCGCTTCTAGTCTGCCTCCAGGAAACTAAGTTGCGTCCACGTGATCGTGCAGACTTTCCACACTACACCTCTGTGCGGTTCGACCTGCCACCCGTGGAAGGTGTCCCAGCCCATGGAGGGGTTCTGATGCTCCTTCGAGACGACGTCTATTTCCATCCCATTTCCTTGCACACTCACCTACAGGCAGTTGCCGTCCGCATCACCTTATCCACATTTACCTTCTCCCTCTATAATATATATTCGCCATCGTCATCTGCCCTTACTAGGGCAGATGTGCTAAACCTTGTTGACCAGCTCCCTTCACCTTTCGTGTTGGTAGGCGACTTTAATGCCCACCACCCCCTATGGGGCTCTCCGGCACCTTGTCCGAGAGGCTCCCTTTTGGTGGACATTCTACACCACCTCGATCTTGTCTGCCTCAACACCGGTGCACCGACCTTCCTTTCTGACACAACACACACTTATTCCCATATAGACCTCGCCATATGCACTCCTCAGCTTGCCGGTCGGTTTGAGTGGTATGCACTTTCTGACACGTACTCGAGTGACCATTTCCCTTGTATCATCCACTTCCTACATCATTCCCCGTCTCCACGCCCCACCAGTTGGAACGTTTCTAAAGCCGACTGGGGGCTTTATTCTTCCATGGCTGTTTTTCACAATCAGAATTTTCCCAACTGTGACAGTCAGGTCGAATACCTCACAGAGGTTATTCTCACTGCTGCTGAACGTTCCATACCTCGTACATCCTCTTCTCCACGTCGTGTCCAGGTCCCTTGGTGGACTGCAGCCTGCCGCGACGCGCTATGAGCCCGGCGCCGTGCTTTACGCACCTTCCGCCGCCACCCAACTTTGGAGAATTGCATCAATTACAAACGTATGAGAGCGCAGTGCCGTCGTATCATAAACGACAGCAAGAAAGCTTGCTGGACTGCTTTTACTAGTTCTTTTAACCGTTTTACTCCCTCCACGGTTGTCTGGGGTGGCCTACGCCGTTTGTCCGGCATCAAGGTCCACTCCCCGATTCCTGGCCTGACCGTGGAGAACGCAGTCCTCGTGGACCCAGCTGATGTTTCAAACGCATTGGGTCGTTTCTTTGCAGAGGTTTCGAGCTCTGCCCATTACCACCCTGCCTTTCTCCCTCGCAAACAGGTAGAGGAGGCACGGCCGCCTTCTTTCCGCTCTTTTAATCGTGAAAATTATAACGTCGCCTTCACCATGCAGGAGCTAGATCGTGCTCTCGCCCTGTCCCGGTCTTCTGCTCCCGGGCCCGATTCCATTCATATTGAGATGCTGAAGAACCTCTCTCCTGCGGGCAAGTGCTTTCTTCTTAGTACCTACAATCGCATATGGACTGAAGGTCATGTTCCCACAAGTTGGCGTGAAGCCATTGTTGTCGCCATCCCCAAACCAGGGAAGGACAAACACCTTCCTTCCAGTTATCGCCCCATTTCTCTGACGAGCTGCGTCTGTAAGGTGATGGAACGCATGGTTAACGCTCGGTTGGTCTGGCTCCTCGAATCTCGCCGCCTCCTGACTAATATCCAATGCGGTTTTCGTCGACACCGCTCTGCTGCTGACCACCTCGTTACGTTGTCGACCTTCATTATGAACAACTTTCTAAAGAAGCGTCAAACAGTAGCAGTGTTCTTCGACTTGGAGAAGGCATACGATACCTGTTGGAGAGCGGGCATTCTCCGCACATTGCACACATGGGGCCTTCGGGGCCGCCTTCCTCTTTTCATTCAAGCATTTTTGGCGGATCGCAAGTTCCGGGTACGGGTGGGCTCTGTTTTGTCAGATACCTTTTGCCAGGAGAATGGGGTACCACAGGGCTCCGTCTTGAGTGTGGCGCTCTTTGCCATTGCAATCAATCCGATCGTAGATTGCCTTTCAGCCGACGTCTCCGGATCTCTTTTTGTTGACGATTTCGCAATTTATTGTAGCGCCCAGCGGACGTGTCTCTTGGAGCGTCCTCTCCAACGCTGTCTTGACCGTCTCTATTCCTGGAGCATCGCAAACGGCTTCCGATTCTCCACTGAGAAAACTGTGTGTATCAATTTCTGGAGATACAAGGAATTTCCTCCACCTTCTATACGTCTCGGCCCTGTTGCTCTCCCTTTCGTGGAGACTACGAAATTCCTGGGACTCATGTTGGATCGGAAACTTTGCTGGTCCACACACGTGTCCTACCTGGCTGCCCGTTGTGCCCGATCCCTTAACGTTCTTCGTGTCCTCAGTGGCACGTCATGGGGAGCGGATCGTACCGTCCTGCTTCACCTTTACCAGGCCATTGTTCAGTCGAAGCTCGACTATGGAAGCCTTATATACTCTTCAGCACGGCCATCGATTCTCCGCCGTCTCAACTCTATCCACCATCGTGGATTACGTCTGGCGACCGGTGCATTTTATACCAGCCCTGTTGAAAGTCTGTATGCCGAGGCTGCTGTATTACCCTTGACCAATCGACGTGACATACTCTTGTGTCGGTATGCATGCCGCCTACGGTCGATGCCCAACCATCCATCTTACAGATTATTTTTTGACGACTCACTCGATCGCCAATATCAGTTGTCTGCGATTGCCTTGCTTCCACCGGGGGTTCGGTTTCGCCGCCTGCTACAGCGGCTCGATTTTACCCTTCCTTCCACCCTTCGGTTGAGCGAAAGCCCATTGCCACCGTGGCATCAGGCCCAGGTTCACACACACCTCGAACTTAGTTCGCTCCCCAAGGAGAGCACTCCGGATTTTGTATTCCGCTCGAGGCTTGTCGAACTCCGTTCGCGGTTCGATAATGCCGTATTTATTTACACTGATGGTTCCAAGAGCACTGCCGGTGTCGGATCTGCCTTCGTCGTCGGGGACAACCGTTTCCAATACAAGCTCCCTGACCGGCGCTCGAACTTCACGGCTGAGCTTTTCGCCCTCCACCAGGCCGTTTTGTATACCTGCCGCCACCGCCACCCTTTCTATGCCATATGTTCTGACTCCCTTAGTGCCCTGCAGGGTCTTAAGGACCCTTTCTCGAACCATCCTCTCGTGTACCGGATCCAACGCTCCCTCCAGTTGCTGGCGGATGACAGCTGTCACGTTTCTTTCCTGTGGGTCCCTGGCCATGTGGGTGTGCCCGGGAATGAGGCCGCCGACACAGCAGCCAAGGCAGCAGCTCTTTTGCCTCGCATGGCTACCTTTTGCGTCCCATCGGACGATGTTCAACGGGCTCTTCGCCGGAGTATCGTGTCGCAATGGCACAGTGTGTGGCTTTCACTGTACAACAATAAATTGCGAACTGTCAAACCGATCCCGACCGCTTGGAGGACGTCCTCACGCCCCTCTCGGCGGGAGGAGGTCATCCTGGCTCGGTTGCGGATCGGTCATTGCCGTTTCAGCCACCGTCACTTGCTATCCGCCGAACCTGCACCGCTATGCTCCTGCGGTGAACTGCTGACAGTGCGACATGTTTTACTGACTTGTGTTAATTTTAATCATCTCCGTGTAGCCCTTCACTTTCCGTCTACTCTGGAGGAAATTTTAGCTGATGACACACGAGCAGCTGCTCGAGTTTTGCGTTTTATCAACTTGGCCAACTTATCCAAGGATATTTAACTCTTTTAATTGTCTTTTATCTTTCGTTTTTAGCCTCTTGTTGATGTTCTGACAGTCTACATTTTTTTAGATCATAGCGAATCTATGTTCTTGGCTGGGCGCTAATGACCATAGAAGTTGTGCGCCCTAAAACCACAAAAAAAAAAAAAAAAAAAAAAAAAAAAAAAAAACCGATAGGTATAATGGGGGTGGAAGATATGATGGCTGAAAGTCGTCAAATTATAAAAAAATTTGGACTGAAGGCCAGCAATGATGTTTGCGACTCTATAGCGAGGACGTTACATACAGCGAAACGTGATGCTACATACCATATCTGTGGTCTATGCATGCTACAATGTCTTCATCTCTTTCTCTGTAAGGATAAGCATATGAATAAGGAAATATAAGAATAAATAAATAAAGCTGTAAAAAAAATTTCTTTTAATACACCTCTTTAAAAAAATCGATTTGACATTTCGCGCATTACATCAAGTGATCGATCTGTGATATTATTACAATCATTATTGTTGAATTTTGTGATTGGATTCTTCGAAACAAGTGCATTTTTGCGTGTGATTTGATTTACCAACACGCGAGCAGAGCCGCGGGTGTAAACTAGTATACAATATATTAATATAACCTAGTTTCATTCCTGCGGGTATTGAATTTTCATGTAACATTTTCTATAAGAACAATGTTGTGAATTTCACAATTTTGCAATTCCGTCAACACCATATTTCAGAAACCCCAAATGATATTGCCTGGTTCAGATGACTTACCACTCATCTTTGGTTTGTTTTCTTCTACTGTTTCTTCTTCCAGATATTCTTCCATGACCTCATTTAATAATTTTTTGAAAATATTCTTCCCATTCCTTTTGTTGTTATCAGTTGCATATTGGATTTGTTGAACCTCATTTAATACTGACCATGCTTCTTCCAATTTCCAAAATCGTAGTTTCCTATTGACATTAGCACATGTTCTTTCTCTTGCTTCAATCTTTGCTATCCTTATTTTTATATATCTATTTATTAACAACATTTTTCGCAGATAGAACTCTATGCAATGTCAGATGGTCGGTACAGAGAACCAAGCAGTTTCCTTATCCTATACCTTTCCTACTTTCAGCATATAAATTTCTATTGTTCTGATAAAAATCTGTGATCTGAATGAGCAATCAAATAGCTTATATTTATTCTTTCTTATGGGATTTTTTTGCAGTATTGTGTTGTTTGAACTTGCTGGAAGTATTGATTCAGAATCAATGATTATATTTAATTTTTAGGTTGAAAATGCGATTTTTTTTTTTTTAATTATTAGGCTATTTCATTGCTACATGTCTTTCTTCTAGGAGGACAAAGAAAAAAAGAAGAGAAAGATCCGTCTTGAAATGCACTTAGACCAGCTTTTTGTCGACGGATTGGATGCATATGTGTGGATCTATGACCCAATTCCCGTATATTACTGGTTTTTTGGCACACTGTTAGTGCTGGGTGCTATTGCTATTTGCTTATTTCCCTTGTGGCCACCGTCTGTAAGGTACATTTTTATTTATTTATTTATTTTCATTATAGTAGTTTCAACCGTCATTGATTTTTCCTGAAAAGTAGAACATTATTCAGTTTCTATGTGAGACACAGCTAATAAATTTTCTTACTTTTATGAATGTATAGTTTGATAACACATACAGCTTTATGACTTATTATGATGAAATTTATTTACTGTAATGTAAATGACATTTGAAAATATGTGAAAATAACATAGATTACACTAAGATGTCGAAAGTTGTGGATACATCCTAGTATTAAGTCTGACATTCTTTTGCCTGGTGAATGCAATAACTCACTGTGGCATGGATTCAACAAGTTTTTGTGTAATTATAATAAATGCATCAGTGTACATTGCAATATAATATTTATTATGATGACCGGTTTCAATCAGCAATGATCATCATCAGATTATGTCCTTGGTGAGGAGCTGGCGAATCACTTGTAGAGCAACACTGTTCCAGTGTTGCTCCACAAGTGATTAGCCAGCTCCTCACTAATGACTTCATCTGATTATGATCATTGCTGATTGAAACTGGTTATTGTAATAAAATAAAATGAATATTATAGTACATGTGAAAAATACTGAGTAGCACCGTGGTTTGGAACCCACGTTAAACTGTAGGTCCCTCTATAACTAGCTAGGTAAGTCAGTTCGAAGGTTGAAGGAAGGCAACGGCATACCACCTCCAAACAGGAGGATGCCTAGTAAAGCCCTTTGGTGTTCAAACCAATCTTCGGATTGTTGACTGCTTTACCCTTATATATATTACATTAATTGAATTTTCTATCAGTGATTGACACATGTTAATATATAAAAGGAAAAATTGCTGATGTTCTGCAAAATTATTTGTTTGGTTACAAACCGGCTTTCGTATTTGTAAGATACAAGTAGAATATTTTAAGGACCTACGATCGATGGTAGACCAAATTCATTCTCCAACTCTGACTCTAAACCCCCATCTATAAATGAGATCCAGGCAATAGTAACTCACATGGAAAATTTCAATTGTCTCAGCTGAAAAACTTTTTGAGGAAATATGGAAAAAAATGAGTCATCCCTGAGGAATGTAAAATGGCCCTGATAAACCTTCTTCACAAAAAAGGTTTTAATCTGATCCCAACAACTACAGAGGGATCTTTTTGGTTGATGTAACCTACAAGATATTGTCCAGAGCATTATTAAAGAGTATACCCTCAATTAGATTGCCAAATTTGGGGATATGAAGCAAGGTTTAGGAAAGGAAGATCTTGCCCTGAACAGATCTTAAATCTCCGAAACATTTAAGCATATCAGAGGCAGATGGCGAAACCATACATAGTGACTTTTGTAGACTTTCAAACAGCTTAAAATTCCGTAGACAGTGTGTCATTGTTCTATATTTTGGAGTAGTTTGGCTTGGTCGGAAAAACTAAACTTCATTAAGGAAATGCTAATGAATATATCATATAAAGTTAGATTAAAGGGAACTATGAGAACCTTTTGAGATCAGAACAGGGGTCTGGCAAGGGGATGGTCTCTCTCTTGTTGTTCAACTTCACACTCGAAAAAGTTGTGAGGGAATGGAATGCAAAAACAAGAGGGAGGAATAAGACTTGGAACAAAATACAAGAGAATCACAATTTAGTGTTTGGCATTTGCTGATGACCTGGCACTGCTCACAGAAATGTGGGAAGAAGCCATAGAACAAATTGTCGAATTACGAGAAACGCAGGGAAGATAGGGCTTAAGATTTCTTTCAAAAAAAGAAGAGTGTGATGAACATAATAGACTATCCTAAGAGAATTAAAGTAGGTGCTCAGAAAATAGAGGTGGTGAGAAGTTCCAAGTATCTAGGAGAAATGGTTGAATAGAACAATCTTGAAGGGAAAACAATGGAAGCAAGAAGAACTGAAATGGAACTAGCCTTCCTGAAAATCCAAAATACATACAATAAGAAAACCCTCTCTTGGGACACCAAAATAGGGCATTACAACACAGTAAGTAAGCTGGAAGCACTCTACGCAGCAGAGACACTATTCATGCGAAGGAAAGGGCAAATGGAAAAACTGGAAATCAAGGAGAGGAAAATTTTGAGGAAGATCATGGGTCCCAAATTCCAAAAAACAAACAAGTATTTTATAGAAACGAAGCCCTCTACGAAAGTCAGAAACACTCTCGTATACAATGAGGAAAGGAGGATTGGTTTCTATGGACATATACTCCGAATGGACCCTGAAAGACTAACTAAACAAATCTTTGATTTGTACTTGGAAACAACCGATTATTGGTTTAAGGAAGTGGAAAAGGATCTGAAAGAACTCCAGATTACTTAAGTCATGTTTAGGAATGATACAGCCTAGACCATGACCAACGACAAAATTAAGAGGTTCCAAGATAAGATCAACACCAGTAAGGCGATTCAGATATCAAAGAAGAAAAGGAAGAAGAGATCAGATAGAATGAAAAACTGCTGGGAGAAAAGGAGAGCACAAGCATCTAAGAAGTAATTAATCTGATACACCCCAAAGATGAGTATCTGGGGGGGGGGGGGGGGGGGAGGAAAAAGGCTTTCAGCTCCTTAAGCCATCATCAGTTAACAACTTAGTGTCACTAACATTTCTTCACAGATATGCCACTTGCAAAGATGTTATTAAATTACAAATTAATTTTTATCATGTGTAATTTAATAACATCTTTGTAAATGGCATATCTGTGAAGAAATGTTAGTGACATTCAGTTGTTTCCTGATGATGGCCTAAGAAGCCGAAAGCTGGTTTATAACCAAATAAATTTTGCAGAATTTAGGAAATTTTTCCTTTTTCATTATAATTATTATATTGTAATCTAGAATGCTGCAATCATTACATCATTTCAAAAAATTTAGATCGCTGTTATTTTCCATGGGAACAATGTTCCATAAAATATTAAGTTTGTGGGAATCCCCTATGGGAATACTGAGCTATATTGCACCTATATTTGTTCATAATAATTGTGAAACTAGTGCTGGTGCTGCATTTTGTACACAAACTGACATATTTATTATGTCCTATAAATGGTGATGGAATTCATGTCAGGTGTCTGATTGGCCAAAACATTAATTGGAACTGTCCAGAATGTTCTTCAAAACCAGATGCAAACAATTGTGGCCCAATGGCATGGCATTCCACCCAATGACGGGTTCATTTGAGGCTGAGACCCAGTCCATTCTATGTAAAAATAGCACACACACCATTTTGGAGCCACCCCAGGCTTATACAGTGTCTTGTTTACAACTTGGGTCCATGCTTTTGTTGAGTCTGCAACACACTTGAACCCTACCATTTAGCTCCTATCAACTGAAATAAAGATTCATCTGGTTGGTGGTATCTATTACAAGCCTAGCAGAGCCTCTGTAGGTGATGACGTACTGTTAACAAGGGCACTTGACTAGTTGTCTGCTCCCAAAGCAACTGAGCAAGGTGGCCCAGTAGTAATACACTGGACTCTCATTCGGGAAGATGGTGGTTCAAATCCATCTCTGGCCATTCAGATCTAGGTTTTCGATTATTTCCCTAAATCACTCCAGGCAATATGGAGTTCGTTATTGAGACACATGTATACATTCTCACAAGCCAACAGTTGCTTCTTCACATTTGTTAACATTTCACAATTAGTTTTGGTGAACTATGTTTCCATTCTCAAGTTCCTATACCTTATATCAAATAATTATAATAAATCAAGCATACTTAACAGCTTGAATTGAGAGTTTCAAAACTGGTATTCTTAAAAGTGGAATTTTACTTTTTATCAAAATTCTAAAACAGTATATTAAATAATTGAAATACACTCCTGGCCATTAAAATTGCTGCACCATGAAGATGACGTGCTACAGTCGCGAAATTTAACCGACAGGAAGAAGGTGCTGTGATATGCAAATGATTAGCTTTGCAGAGCATTCACACAAGGTTAGTGCCGGTGACGACACCTACAACATGCTGACATGAGGAAAGTTTCCAACCGATTTCTCATACACAAACAGCAGTTGACTGGTGTTGCCTGGTGAAACATTGTTGTGATGCCTTGGGTAAGGAGGAAAAATGCATACCATCACATTTCCGACATTGATAAAGGTTGGATTGTAGCCTATCACAATTGTGGTTTATCATATCGCAACATTGCTGCTCGTGTTGCTCGCGATCCAACGACTGTTAGCAGAATATGGAATTGGTAGGGCTTAGGAGGGCTGTAACGGATCATAGAGCCATGTTTGTGTGTTTCTTTTATTGGTGTCTGTCCGCGGCTTAACATTCGTCTTTACGGTGAGTTGTTCCCTATCTACATATAGTCATAAATTGTTTTAGCCCAGAAACGGGCTACGCCCAAGGTGTTAGAGTTCGCCAGCCTTAAATTCTCTTCATTGCAAGATGACAGACACAAATGACAGTTGCGCTGGTGAGATACTTTCTGCTTCTCGCCACATTCACAGTTTGAGGGTCCACTAATGTATCCCCATTTTTCATGGCCTACTTCACACTGCCCAACACTAGTTCATAACCTGTTGAGGGACTTCCAGGTACATCAGCACTCATAATGATCGGGAGGTAGCTTTTCTTTAGATTTTCTCCAGCCTAGAGGAGCAATCGCTGCTCTCTTTTTCCACATGTTTATTGCTTGGTTTATGTTGTTGCTGTTGTCATAGACTCTTACAAAACTTTTTCTAGACTTCAAGCCTGTTGGTGCTGGTGATAGGCCAAACAGTGGGTGAGTATGAGACGTCAGAGCTCTGTCCTTCTGCTTGCATAGCAGCTTCACACCTGATGTCAGCGAAGTTACACCTGCTAGATGATGCAGTTGCTCCACTTTGGTTGGTCTCGGGCAACCAGTAATTATGCAACACGTCTCATTCAAAGCAGTGTCCACTTGCTTATCGTAGCAGGGATTATGCCAGACATGCGCTGCATATTCGTCTGCTGAATAACACAACCCCATAGCTAAAGTCCGAATAGTGCCTGTTTGTGCTCCCCAGTTAGACCCTCTTAGTTTTCATAATATATTATTTCTTGGTGTTATGACAGTGTGGCCGCGGCCAAGCGCATTGAGGCACAATGCTACAATGCAAGAGGCCGTTCTCCATTGGGGGTTCGAATCGTCCCTCGGGCATGGATGTTTGTGCTGTCTTTAGTATAAGGTAGTTTGTACATTTAGGGATTGATGGCCCCAACAGGTAAGTCCCTTATGCTTGACAAACATTTGAACTTTTGACAATGTGTTTTAAATATTAAGGTCCATTCTAAGGTCACCCCAAGGTACTTTGGGGAAAAGGTATGTTGAAGTTGAGAGCCATTCCATGAAATATTTAGTCGTTGGTCAGCCTGTCTGCTTTTTAGATGGAAAGAACAGACATGCATTTTATTATGGTTACACTTAAGATTATTATTTTTGTAGTACTGTCCTAGTTCTTCCAATGCCCCAGACATTATTTTCGATATAATGGAAATCCTTTCCTTGGGTGGTCAATGTGAGACCAACCACATATATAAAACTTTTGGTGAATGATGGAATTGGTTGATCATTCATATTTATATTACAGAGTACAGGGGCTAGAACACTGCCCTGGGGCAGCTCATTTCTTTGTAGTCTCCATCTACTGTGCCATCCTTGAAATTCCATGAAAAATCTCCTGTTACCAAGGAAGTTGGTGATTAAGGTACTTAGAGTGGAGTCTTTACTGATTTCATAAAAAAAATTTCAGGCATAATTTATGCCTCACAATGTCATACGCCACAGACAGGTCAACAAAGGCCATACCAATGATCATACGTGATTCATAACCATCTTAAATGGACTGGGTAAGACTGAGGACCTGAGACACGGAGCTTTTACCTGCTCTATAGCCAGCCTCTTGGGGAATGAGCACAGAGTCAGTTTCTTCCGTCAAGCGGTTCAGAACCATTCTCTCCAGCATTTTGTACAGGTACCAAAGTAGAGATATTGGCAGTAATTCTTAGCATCATTATACTTTTTGACTGTTTGCCACGTTTAAGGATAGCGATGACATCAGCTTTCCTACAGATTTTCTGATCCTTCCGGAGAATAAGCTGTTACAGAAAAGATTTAAAATCCATTTTTGTGTTGTTGGTCCAACACTATTTGCTCATTCCTAATATCATCCAGCCCAGCAGCCTTTTCCTGTTTTACACTTACTTATCACATTCTCTAGCTCCTCCAAACAGAAAGGTCTTGGCAAGTCCGTAACAGAATTGGGCATGTTCTTAGATTTTGGCTTGAAGTTTCTGTTATCCAGTTTCCAATTTAGTAATAGTTGATGGGCAATATCGTTGGCTGTTGTGTTTGCATTAAGCTCTGCACTAGCTGGTTCATTATTCAGTCGCTTGAGTGGGCTTTTTGACTGTTCTTGCTAAAATGAGTTTCTTCCATAAGCTTGATCCACTGCTCCAACTTTGTGGCTGATATTGATTTGAGTAATTGCTGTCCACAAGATGTTGTTTATTCACTAAACAGGTCTTGTTCAAATGCTGTGTAGTATTGGTACAGGTCTGAGGCTACCTCTGGGGACCGTCCTTGCACATACTTAGACATCCACGAGGGATGGACATCCTGGAACATTTGTTCACAGCTCTTACAAAGCGATCATATTGTTTAGGCTCTTGGCAAATATGTTCTATCTCTTGATCAAGGAGAGAGATAAACATCTCCCAGTGTGATTTCTTAAAGTTATATCTACGGCAATATGGAACAGACTGTGAACGTACTGCAGGAAAGATCTGGCACATGATCGGCCTATGTTGAGACTTTGGGATCGGTGAGCATACTGACTTTGTGCACATCTGTGCGATGATGTCATTGGCAAATATAAGATCAGGATTGTACCCACACTTCCGTAGAGCCCAGTTGAAAGAAGGTGGCAGCTTACTATCGTGTATAAGTGTCATAGATCTGGAATCTGCCCAATTCAGTACTGCGACTCCATTGTCGTCATCTTCACTATAACCCTAGCAGGTACTACAGCTATTGAAGTCGCCTATAACACATGGAAATGAGGAGTTTCTTGAAAGATGGTTTCTGTGGAACGTTTATAAACTGATGTTACTGTGATACCACGCACTTCAACTTCAACTGACTATGACTTCGATATTGTTCTTTGCAGTGATGTCAGTGGAGTTAATATCGAGGCTGCATTTTGCAAAAATGGTTCTGCCATACTGACTATGAGGTTGTTCTGTTCTGTGTCAATTGTCATGCCCAGCACTTTAGGGCATCTGTGTGGAAAGTCTCGATGTGTCTCCTGGATGCAGAGTATGTCGCAACAACTGCGCTGGCATAAATCTTTAAGAAGTTCCTCCTCGTGATTGCTTAAGCCCTCTATATGCACAGAGACTATAGTCAAATTTGATCCTGATAAGGACGATTTGGGTACATTCTGGGTTACCACTTCAAGTGCTGATGCCTTTGGAGTGGAAGGATTATCCTGTTGTTATGCCATTAAGAAAGATATATCCACATCCTGCAGAGAGGCTCCTTCCATGTCCCCCAAAAGGCTGCTGCCCCTCTTCAGTTACCTGTATTGCTGAGGCATGCAAGCCACCCCACTTCGGCGATGTCTGTGGTTCCTGGGGCTGGGTCACACACATAAATATAAATATTCTAAACTGTGTGTTCTTTAACAATTTCTGAAATTGTATTTAAATACATAAAACTTATAAATCATATATCCACACTTCATTTTTACAACATTTTTCGCAGGAAGGGTGTCTACTACCTGAGTGTTGCAGCAGCTGGATTTTTAGTTTTTATTATAGCACTGGCAGTTCTAAGACTGATTGTCTTTTGTCTGCTGTGGGCACTTACTCTTGGCAAACACCATCTTTGGTTGCTACCAAATCTAACTGAAGATGTTGGTTTCCTGGCATCTTTCTGGCCTTTGTATCAGGTGAGTTTATCTGTAATTTCCTGGACTTCATACTAAATTTAAATAAAATATTCTACTAAATATTTATAAATTTAAGTGCCCATTTTGTTGTATTATACATAGTAGACAGTGGTGAGGGGGGGAAGGGTAGATAGACAAATCCAAAAATGAAAGAAAAAATAAGAGGGAATGAAGAAAATGAAATAACCATAGGAAAAAATTAATTAATTAATGTAAATTTAATGGAAGTAGGCATCAAGATTCAAGCCTGCGTTGTAATTCCAGTTGCCAGTTGAGAAGCTGGTTTTAAGAGAGAGAATGCAGATGCTACATATGGTTAAAAAGGCAACAAGGTCACGATAGTCATATTTTAAACCATGTTGTGCAACAGGATAATTTTGTTTCTCCAGTATACACCCCCTGTTTATATCCATTCATCCTGAATATGTGGCAGTGAAAATTTATTATTTTCTCTAATATAGACTTAATTTTCTGTTTTCTTAAGTGAATTTCTGAATGTAAGTGTTTTGTATTTATCATTTCAGTATGAATATAAGGGAGGAGAAACCAAGACAAAGAAAAAATCTAAGAAGAAGAAGGAGAAGGACTCTGACAATGAAGAAGAGAAGCAAGATGATGACCCTGAATTGAAAGAAGAACCTGTAAAAGCAGATAATGAGGGAAGGTGAGTAATCTTCTCCTGCATATTTTATCCCCCCCCCCCCACTCTCTCTCTCTCTCTCTCTCTCTCTCTCTCTCTCTCTCTCTCTCTCTCTCTCTCTCTGTCTTCCTCCCTCCCTCCTTCCCTCCCCACACACAAAGTAAAACTGTCACTCTCCTTGTCACTTTTCCATGATTCTCTGTAGGGTTGTGTCCGAGTGGTTCGGCCGAATCCATTATTCGCCGAATCTAGCACACTGGCTTCGGATTAGAGATTCGGCGCATAGTGGCCGAATATTACCGAATCCAGAATCCTTCAGTAACGAATGTACATTACGCCATGTAATCTTCCGTGTTAGCTGTTACCATATTTATATTCCGTCCGCCTAACAAACCAGAAAGACAATGGCAAACGCGGAAGAATATATGTATCACGTTAATGTTTACATTTGTATTATTCTTATGCTGAATACGAATAGGTAGAAATGAAGCACGGCAAGTGACTTCTAGCAGTGATTTTTAAATCTTGTATGAATAAAAATTCTGTGCAGACTAGTTACGTGATCTTAAATGTTTGAAAGAATAAATAAATCTGCAAAATACGCTTGCTTAACCCTGTGGAATGCACAATCTTTTCACAGTTCTGAAATGTCTTCGTGGCAATAACAAGTACACACATGTCGAATAAACTCGGTTTTCTATGTGTCTGAATGTTCTGTCCGTCACTCATGAAATGCTTGATATGTCACATTATGTCACTATAATGTGTCCTAAGGATTATAAATACAAAATCAGTTGGGGGTATCACAGGAGTAGGATTGATAATGAATAAGAAAATAGGAATGCGGATAAACTACTATGACCAGCACAGTGACCGCATTATCATTGTCAAGATAGATACGAAGCCAACACCGACAACAGTAGTACAGGTTTATATGCCAACAAGCTCTGCCGATGATGAGGAAATCGAAGAAATATATGAGGAGCTAAAGGAAATTATTCAGACAATTAAGGGAGAGGAAAATTTAATTGTTATGGGAGACTGGAATTCGGTAGTAGGACAAGGCAGTGAAGGGAAGATAGTAGGTGAATATGGTCTGGGCAAAAGGAATGAAAGAGGAAGCCGCCTGTTAGAATTTTGCACAGAACATAATTTAGTTATAACAAACACCTGGTTCAAGAATCACAAAAGAAGGTTGTATACGTGGAAGAGACCAGGAGACACCGGAAGATATCAGATATATTTTATAATGGTAAGACATAGATTTCGGAATCAGGTTCTACAGTGTAAGACATACCCAGGGGCAGATATAGACTCTGACCATAACTTATTGGTTATGAACTGTAGGCTGAAACTAAAGAAACTACAAAAAGGTAGGAAAATAAGGAGATGGGACCTGGATAAATTGAAGGAACCTGAGGTTCTTAAAAATTTCAGAGGGAGCTTTAGGCAACAATTGACAGAAACGGGGGGAAATAAAACAGTAGAGGAGGAATGGGTAAAATTGAGAGATGAAATAGTGAAGGTAGCAGAGGACAAAATAGGTAGGAAGGAAAGACCTACAAAAAATCCTTGGATATCACAGAAGATACTAAATTTAATCGATGAAAGGAGAAAATATAAAAATGCAGTAAATGAAACAGGCAAAATGGAGTACAGACGACTAAGAAATGAGAAGGAAGTGCAAAATGGCTAAGCAGGAGTGGCTAGAAGGCAAATGCAAGGATGTAGAAGAATGTATAAGTAGGGGAAAAATAGATACAGCCTACAGGAAAATAAAAGAAACATTTGGAGATAAGAAAAACAGCTCTATGAATACCAAGGACACTGATGGAAAACCAGTTCTCAGCAAAGAAGGGAAAGCTGAAAGGTGGAAAGAATATATAGAGGGGCTCTACAAAGGAAATGAACTTCGAGACAATATTGTAGGAAGGGAAGAGGATGTAGATGAAGATGAAATAGGAGATACTGTACTGAGAGAAGAATTTGACAGAGCCCTGAAAGACCTAAGTCGAAACAAGGCCCCTGGAATAGATGATATTCCCTCAGAGCTACTGAAGTCTCTGGGAGAACCAGCCATGACAAAATTGTTTCACCTGGTGTGTAAGATGTATGAGACAGGTGAAGTACCCTCAGACTTTAAGAAAAATGTTATAATCCCCATCCCTAAGAAAGCAGGTGCAGACAGGTGTGAAAACTACAGAACCATCAGTTTAATAAGTCATGGCTGCAAAATATTAACGCGAATTATATACAGAAGGATGGAAAAGCTGGTAGAAGCCGACCTCGGGGAAGATCAGTTTGGGTTCAGGAGAAATGTAGGAACACGGGAGGCAATACTCACTTTACGGCTTATCCTAGAAGATAGATTAAGAAAAGGCAAATCTACATTTCTAGCTTTTGTAGATTTGGAGAAGGCTTTTGACAATGTTGATTGGAATAAACTCTTTAAAGTTCTGAAAAAAGCAGGAGTAAATTATAGGGAGCGTAAGGTTATTTACAACTTGTACAAAAACCAGACAGCGGTTGTAAGAGTTGAAGGGCATGAAAGGGATGCAGTGGTTGGGAAGGGAGTGAGACAGGGTTGTAGCCTTTCTCCAATGTTATTCAATTTGTACATTGAACAAGCTATAAAGGAAAGCAAGGAGAAATTTGGTGAAGGAATAAAAGTTCAGGGGGAAGAATTAAAAACATTGCGTTTTGCCGATGACATAGTAATTCTGTCAGATACAGCAAAGGACCTGGAAGAGCAATTGAATGGAATGGACAGTGTGCTGAAAGGTGCATATAAGATGAACATTAACAAGAGCAAAACTAGGATAATGGAGTGCAGTGTAAGAAAATCAGGTGATGCTGAAGGAATTAGATTGGGAAACGAAGCAATAAAGGAGGTAGATGAGTTTTGTTACTTGGGCAGTAAAATAACAAATGATGGGCGCAGTACAGAGGATATAAAATGCAGAATGGCAATGGGTAGAAAAGCGTTTTTGAAAAAGAGAAATTTGTTAACATCGAATATTGATTTAGGCCTAAGGAAGTCCTTTCTGAGGGCATTTGTATGGAGTGTTGCCTTGTATGGGAGTGAGACATGGACGATAAACAGTGCGGACAGGAAGAGGATTGAGGCTTTTGAAATATGGTGCTACAGAAGAATGCTGAAGATTAGGTGGGTGGATCGCGTAACTAATGAGGAGGTACTGAACAGAATTGGGGAGAAAAGGAATTTCTGGCATACCTTGACTAAAAGAAGGGATAGATTGGTAGGACACATTCTTAGACATCAAGGAATTGTTAATTTAGCGTTGGAGGGAAGTGTGTGGGGAAAAAATCGCAGGGGAAGACCAAGAGATGGATACAGTAAGCAGATTCAGACAGATGTAGGTTGTCGTTCTTATGTGGAGATGAAGAGGCTTGCTCAGGATAGGGTATTGTGGAGAGCTACATCAAACCAGTCTCCGGACTGAAGACCACAACAACAACAACAATGTGTCCTAATTTTTAAGAATCTATTATTTAACTTCCAAAATATCTACTCATCTTTTCAGGTTTTATTTTTGAGTCTTCCCCTTTGGAAAAAAAAAAAAAAAATATATTCGTAATCCTTTCCTTTCATTATTTTTTATTTCAAAATGAAACATTTTGTGATAGAGTGAATACAGTTTCTTATAATCTTTTAGACCATCTCAACGAGATATGTATCGAAATGTTCCATACAAATTTCTTTTAAGAGTAAGGGTTATTAAAAAATCTTTAAGATTTAAAATAAAAATTTAAATGAAAATTTTAATTTCCTAAATTTTTCGTTAATATTGTCATTTGGGATTCACCCCAGAAGGCTTTATCTTCATCACTGGTGCTGTGATAGAGTAGTAATTCTTTTTAAATACATGTACTTGATATATACATGTGGCGTCTGTTTCCGAAAGAACAGACGTCACTTCTGATGCTGCAGTTGTTATTCTTTTTAATATTCACTGAATATATGACATCAACTGCGATTGGGCATAGCTGGAAATGTGTACCTAGCCGGGATACGAAACCCGGGTCTCCAGCTTTCTAGGCAGTTACGCTGTGTGGTCAAATTCCTCACTGCCGAAGTGAATATTAAAAAGAGTAACAACTGCAGGATCAGAAGTGACATCTGTTCTTTTGGAAACAGATGCCACATGTATTTATATAAAATGCCGGTGACGGGCAATGATCCTATCGTTAGTGGGGAGGGGTGGGCAAGTTTGAAGCCCTTACTCTTACGGGAATTAGTTTCATAACTACGAGTTTGAGTACTGTGGACAGGATGAAGCTGGGAATTTGTATCTGATGGGAGACGTGCTTAGGTAGTCCTTGCAGGTGCGGTGATCACTGTGTCCCCAGTGGTGTAGGGGTCAGCACAACTGCCTAGAAAGCAGGAGACCCGGGTTCGAATCCCGGCTGGGTACACATTTTCAGCTTTGCCCAATCGCAGTTGATGTCATATATTCAGTGAATATTATAAACATGTACTTGAGTTGACAGATTATTTGGGTTTGAGATTCGATTCGGGTTCGGTATTCGGCACATCTTTTATTTAAGATTCGGTATTTGGATTCAATTCGGTAAAATTAGGGTTCGACCTATCCCTAATTCTCTCTTCCTTTAACTTCCCTTTATTCCCTGCACGTGGATAAATTTCATATAATCGAACATTTTAGTTCCTTTTCATTTCTCTTCAAAGGTATACTAAAAATTGGTGAATGTAACAACTAATGTACTTAATACTGTGCAAATTATTATTATTTTCATACAGGAATGATGTTTCAAAAGTGTCAGAAAGTAGAGTTGAGGGTAGTTTTTTAATACAGTACAGGCATTGTAGTGTAACTGTTGTTGCTTTGAAAGATGAGCAAACCCCACTACTAAAAAATTGCTCAACTTTTAGTAAAATGCATCTTCTTCTCCATTTCCAGGTCCACTACAGTTATGTATAAGAAATTCTACCAAATAATAAAAATTTCTTTAGCTAACTTGTGTATTGCAAAAGTTAAATGTACATCATTATTTACAAGATATCTTTTTTGCTTCATAATATATCTTAGAATGACCAAATAAGGAACCACATTGTTTATAACTCTGGTATCCCGGAACAATATGTTTGAGAACCCGCCAGACCACATGGACTATGACAGCAGCCGTTAGGCGGCGCGCACAACCTACTAGCGCTGCCATCGCCACTAGAGCGCTGCACGTCGTGGCACACCGGTCATCTGCGCAGAGAGCCGCACTATATAGGGCCCGGAGCCACAGCTCGCTCCTCAGTCTTGTGTTGACTGTGCTCCGTTTACCTTAGATATTCAGTGGTTATCAGGCTTCGTACTCTGCTGTCACGGTTCCGATTGGCTTGTGTTTTGATCTTTGTTTTCAATTAGTTGTTGTCATTGTTTGTCGTCTCTGTGGTTTCGTGGAGTGTTTCTCGTTAGCGGCGATTCTTGATCGGTCAGTCGTCGCTAGTCGCTCCCGACCTAGTCCTGTCTTCGGTTACAATAATTGGCTACGAGGTAAAAGGTTCCATCACGTTTCATGGACGAATGACTTGTGCAACTCGTGGAGCAGCAACAACAGCTGCTCCTACAGCAACAGCAAACTGATTTGTTACGACAGGAAATTCAACTGTTGGCGGAACGCTTACAGGTTCAGGGATCCCAACCCGTCCAAGCGGTTGTCACGTCGTCGACGGATTTCCGCCCCCCTGCGTTTCCGCCCTTTAACGACGCCAAAGAGGATTGGGATTGTTACTTACAGCGGCTGAAACAGCACTTTGCCACCTTTCAGGTCTCTCCAGCGGTCGCTTTTTCTTTCTTGGGCTTCCCCCGAGACGTTTTTCTTACTCAAGAAGTTGGCCCCCTCTCCAATCCGGTGGCACGACGTTTGAGGAAATGTGCGCATTGCTTTCGAATTATTATTCCCAACGATTTCACGTTGTCACATCACGCCTCGAATTCCATCAGTATCACAAACAGCCAGGTCAATCATATCGGTCATGGGTGACAGATTTGCAAGGACTGAGTCGGCGTTGCGTATTCACGTGCTCCAACCCGTCTTGTAAAACCTCCTATGCTGACTTTATTTGAGACCAGCATCAGACAAGATGTGAGCAACCTTTTGAAGTTTGGGAATTTGAGCTGCAGGGGTGTTCCTCGTGACCACAATATCGCCTAAGTAATTTACACAAGCATCTACTGGTTGCAAAAGCTGTTCTAAGTACCTTTGGAATATTTCAGGGGCACTAGAAATTGTGAACGGCAGCCGCAGATAGAGAGTCCGAAAGGGGTGTTCAACACTAAGCAACGTTGAGCTTCTTGACTCAGAGGTAATTGAAACTAGGCTTCAGCCAGGTCTAATTTGGAGAAGCAGGCCCCTCTGGCCAGTTTAGAAATCTGATCTTCCAGACAAGGCATGGAGTACATATCTGACTGTGTGTGTGTGTGTGTGTGTGTGTGTGTGTGTGTGTGTGTGTGTGTGTGTGTGTGTGTTTGTTTGTTTGTTTGAAATTCCTATTTAGCCGTAACTATCCACTTCCGCACAACCACCAAGGGAGAGGCCCACTCACTGGAGCAGATGGGGAACAGAACCCCCTCACAGAGTAACCTCTCACGTTTTGGTTTGACCACGGAACACATACTGACGGGAAGGTGCCGAGCTCTTTTAAATATTGGTATGGTCCCTGCTTTGATAGGAAGGCTTGCCTCAAAGTCACACACGGGACCCAGTCCAGGAGAAGTAAAGGCAAGTAAATTCGTTGCAAAGAGTGGAGACTTCATCCAACGGGACCCTCCCGGAAACAAAATAAATAGAGTTGTCCACCGTAAACCAGAGGTTTGTGAAGGTATCTGATCCAAACAAATTAGCAGCATCCATGGATTCAACGACGATGATTTGTATTTGGCAGCAGCCTGAAATTGCCCCTGAACGGGAATCTGTTGATTTCCATATCCTCGCAACTTACATGTTACCGGCACAAGCTGGGGGGGGGGGGGGGCCTAATTCATTGTACTTGGCTGTACTTAAAACAGTAGCTGATACACCATTATTGACTTAGGAGGACACTTTGCAGCCCAGTATTTTAAGCTGAATCGCTAAGGGATTCTGAAGGGGAAAAAGTACAAGTAGCCTATGTTGCATAGATGGGAACAACCATAACAAAAACAAGGCTGTTTGCTTACCCAGGTCCTGTGCCAAACAGCCTCGAAGTGTTGACACAGACGTTGCTCGTAAGATTCATATTTGTTAGTTTTCATCTCAAACGGCGGAAAAGTAGGCACTTCCACCACCAATGGTGCACCAGCGGTTGCCCTGGGAGCGAATGTGATACCACGGACACCAGGGAAGACACAGCAGCTACTAAAGGTTGTTGTTCCGCGAGCAATGACGGAAGATCCTGGAGGTGGGCAGACAGCCCAAAGCAGCTCGTCCATTGCAAAGATATAGCACATGTGGATGCAAAAATCTCATCGCCACTTTTACAGCTTCAATTGGTAGCTCTCTTAGATTGTTTTCATATGATGCCGTCATTTAGCATCTAGGAAAATCATCTGAAGATCAAAACCAACTGTAGAACGATCTGAATTAGATATCACTATGGTGTAAAAATTGGCAATTGACTCTAAATAATGAGAAGTGTGAAGTTTTCCACATGAGTACAAAAAGAAATCTATTAAACTTTGTTTACAAGATAAATCAATCAAAAGTGAAGGCCCTAAAGTCCACAAAATAGCTAGGAATTACTATTACTTCAGATTTAAACTGGAAAGAACATATAGATAATGTCATGGGAACCAGAGAATGTGTTTTATTGGTAGAACCCTTAAAAGATGCAACAGAACTACTAAAGAAACTGCATACACTACGCTTGTCTGTCCTTTTTTGAAATATTGCTGCCCAGTATGGGATCCTTATCAGGTGGGTTTGACAGAGGACTTCCAAAGAGGGCAGCTCATTTCGTATTGTCACAAAACAGGGGAGACAGTGTTACAGAAATGATACAGGATCTGGGATGGGAATCATTACAACAATGGCGCTTATCGCTGCGGCGTGGGCTACTTATGAAACTCCAATCACCAACATTCTACTCCGAAGGCGAAAATATATTGTTGACTCTCTTTTACATAGGTAGAAATGATCATCAGAATAAAATACAAGAAATCAGAGCTCGAACAGAGATATTCAGGTGTTCTTTCTTCCCGCGCACTATTCGAGAATGGAATATGAGATAACTAGTATAATGGTGGTTCAATGAATTCAGTGATTTGCAGAGTATCCCATGTAGATGTAGATAGCACCCTGGGGTGAAGAGGACCCAGTGAAGTGCATGTGAGAGGAGTAGTTAAGGTTGTGGATGATGGAGGATAATGTAGCCTGGTCCTGAATCCAAATTATGAAGATATCATCAACGAATGTGAACCAAACTATGGGTTTGAGTTTTAGGAAGGTTCCCTTCAATCAGCTCATAAAAAGGTCAGCATATGGAGGTGACATGTGGGTGCCCATGTCCGTGCCACTGCTTTGGCTGTAAACCTTTCTCACAAAAGAAGATTGATTATTTGCTATGATAAAGTTAGTGAGGGATATTAGAAATGAGGTATCGGGTTTAGACATTTAGAAAAGTAATATTTGAGAGCAGCAAGATCATTGGCATGAGGGGTGAAGGAGTGGGTTGGTATCTTTGATATGGGAGGATAGATGTCAGACAATTGGTTGGAGGTGTAAGTCATTCATATCCTTTCTATAATTCTTGGTTGAGTTTTGTGATTTTTGCTATTTATGAATTCCAGGTCCTTATATATTTGTAGTCATAATTAAATAGCAGAGGTGATAAAAATCACCATTGTTTTCTCCCTGTTGTTTGTCTAAAGTTACTTCATCTCTCTGTCATGTTGTATTTTGTAGTATTTCTATGTTTTGTATTATTTTTGATATTTGTATGCCATTTGTGGAAGTGACTGTCTTCTATAACTATTGAGATTTTTATATCCCTTTTTATGTAGGGGAGTAATTTATGTTATTTTATGATTCTCAAATATGCTCTCTAAGCAAGTGAAGATATGAATCATCATATCACAATATACTGCTTATTCAGTAAAATTATGACAATAGAAACATGTTCAATTACTCAGTTGTCTTTACTGGTATTTTGTTTGAGGATCATTCAGCCTGAGCCACTGGCAGTGTAGTACTCTGCCCTCCTTTTAAAAACATCACAGCTGCAGAAATATAAATTCAACAGCAAAAACATATACTACTGGTACTGTCTCTGTATTGCACTCATATTACTACCCAGTAAGGAAAAGTGGCAGCGCAGCAGTGTTAAGAACTAACTTGGTTGTGTGTAGTTACATGCAGGCCCCAGTTAAACAAGTACACATTGCATTATTATGTTTCAGTGCAAGCATGGAAGGTGAGTGCAATAAGTGTTGTTTTCGACTGGCACAGTGGCTTGCTGTTATTTAAGTAAATTAATTGACAATGAGAAAGAGGGATTTATCATGCTAGCGAAGAAGATGACAGAATATGGTGTTTGTCGGAGTGATGTGATACAGACGTGGAATTGTTTTCGAACTATGGCAGACAGCCAGTATCTGCAACTTTTTGCTTGAAGGAATTCTGACCAGACTGCCACAATGATAAAAAATTGCACAGGGTTCATACGGTGCCTTAAAAGTGCTTAATTTTGATACGGTGCCTTAAAAGTGCTTAATTTTGATACGGTGCCTTAAAAGTGCTTAATTTTTAATTATGGTCCTTAAAAGTCCTTATTTTTGCCTCTGCAATTATGTTCATACTTTTACTTCCTAAGTTAAAAAGGTTGGGGGGGGGGGGATTGTGAGACCAGCAATGGCGTTTAGTGGAGATACTACAGTATACGTTGGCAGCTATGGTGTGCACGCAGGAACCTATAGCACATGTGAGAAGAAACATCTGTGATTTATCAGCCATTGCTACTCTTATAAGTTTGGTGATAACATTTGCTAATAGGTGTATTTTTTTAATTTTTTTAAAATTCCCGGAAAGTGTGCCTTTAGCCAACTGTGGCTGTGAAAAGACTAATACAAAGAATGGTTAGGGCCATCTAAAGACACCCACAAAGGAAATTTCTGTCGGCTAATACAGCTTAGCCCTCCAGTTATAATGAACTATAATCTAATGTCTAAAAATGACATGTTAGCAGATAACAAGTGCCATCGTTGGTACACGACGGTGGTTAGAAACTTGCTGGGCGTGGTGGCTCAAACGCTCGGTCAGAGGGCTTGACACTCTCTGCAGTAAAAAAACTGAGTTAAAGACGAAATGATCCAAATAAAACAAAACAAACCAACATCCACAAGGGCCGATCAAATGAAAAAACCAATGAAAAGAAAGAAAAGAGGTTCTGGTCGCTTATGACCAACAATTATGTGTGTAAAATTTGGTGCTGATCGGTTGAATGGTTCGACCTAAAAAGTAGGACAGACAGACATGTAGGTTGATTTTGACCATCTTATGCATGGACACTGGAGCTTCAGCTGTATGTATCTCAGTGAATTTAATGAGTAAAAACATCATCAGTTGTATTTTCATATTGTTATTTACTGGCAACCAGTTTCAACTGACCATGACATCATCATCATCATCATCAGGCCCTTAAAATAGGGTAAACTGTATTTTGCTGCATTAAAAACAAAATGACTGGTGTCACACAATCATAGAACATAACAGTAAGGATGTTTGACAGGGACTGCAATATCAATTTCAGGCCATTAGTTTTGCAAATATCTCTGAAATGATGTGAGATACAAGAGCAAATTTGTAGAGAATTTTCTCTTCTACAAATTTGTTTGTTCAGTTTTTGTGTCAGTTGAGCGGTTAAGCTGTTATTTTCATTTTTATTTCAAGCTGTCAAAAGGTGATTGCAAAGGCCCACTTTTAATGTTACTACTGTAACCTGAAGTGGGGCAAAAGGTCCTTAATTTTTATTTTGTAAATTCCCTATGAACTCTGTTACATTGTAAGGGTCATTGGGGGTCACATGCTGAAGTAGACTACAGGAAACAGACTGCACAACTACTGTCTGTATTCCAGATGTCCATGGAGAGGCCCAGTCCTTAAACTCTGTCACTGTGCTGCATGTTATAGGTGGGCCCAAAACCACAAAGAATAGACCATGGAAAACTGGTGCAAAGTTTTCTTCACAGACGAATGCCTCATATGTCTGATACTGGATGACAGTCGACATCTTGTGTGGAGCGAGCCTGGTAATGCGTCACACCAGAAGCATAAGGTCAATCAAATACATCAGGGTGCCCTAACACATTTCCAAGTACTCAGTTAGACCACTCTGTTGTGACTAAAAAACATGGAAATCCACAGCACAATATATTTCTGACACAAAAGTTATGATCACTTGACCAGTTTGGCCATTCACAGATTAAGTTATATTACAGGCTACAACAAAAAACTTTCTTCTGATAACAAAGATAAATTAGTTCCTGATTGTCACCTATGGTGACTCCATGCTCATGATACAGACAGTACCTAACTGTGCACTGTGGGCAGTCCATGGTCTGTAATCCAAGTGGCATAAGCAATCCAGATGAATAAGACAGGTAATGGCATTGTAGAGCAGTCCAGGAAGGAGTAGTACAGCACATTCTTAACTCGCAGTGAACAATATTCTAGGAGCTGCTGGCATACTTTCATATAGCAGTGTCTGTCCAATAGGTGCATGACATATGAATCTTCAATCCTCATGGCCTGGATGTGCCATAAAGTAAAATATAGTCCTTACGAAGGTAATGTCTTTGTAGGTTAATTACCCACAGTTGATTGTGGAAGTCATGATGACTTTAGTGGAAACATTGTAGCTCGAGTATAACACCTGCCGTGTAGTTGCCGACAAGGCAGTGCAGTGTGTTTGGTAGTCTGCCCGGTAGGGGCTACTTCTGGATTGGTCATGACACACTCCATTGATGGTTACAGTACTGAAGGACTGCTGCACAGGTGCAGATCTTATATTATTCTTAATTTTGTGTTCACAGGCCAGAGTCTTTTCACTTCCATATTGTCTCTGAGATTGTATATTTGTCTCCACCTAAAGGTGGACATCAGGTACCATTGTTGGCCTTCAGGAGTTCCAGTTTTGCAACCGGCTATAACTGGCTGATGCATATTTTTAATTTGTTGTGACTGTAACAGCGGTACAAGTTTGTCACCACCTCTTTCCATTTCTGCCATCACAAGGCTTCTACAGCCACTGAACGAATCTGCCACTCTCTCAGGCTGAGCCAGCAACCGTAGGTCTCCACCCCCACCTCCAAAACATTACTTCCTCCATCCTTGCTTCCAGATCCCACTCCCCCACACTACTCTGAGAGGATTGCGAAATAGTAATCATAAGGGATATACAGAAGGATGGAAAAGCTTGTAGAAGCCGACCTCGGGGAAGATCAGTTTGGGTTCAGGAGAAATGTGGGAACACGGGAGGCAATACTCACTTTACGGCTTATCCTAGAAGATAGACTAAGAAAAGGCAAACCTACATTTTTAGCCTTTGTAGATTTGGAGAAAGCGTTTGACAATGTTGACTGGAATACACTCTTCCAAATTCTGAAGTCAGCAGGGGTAAAATACAGGGAAAGGAGAGTTATTTACAACTTGTACAAAAGCCAGACCGCAGTTATTAGACTCGAAGGGCATGAAAGGGAAGCATCAGTTGGAAAGGGAGTAAGACAGGGTTGTAGCCTCTCTCCGATGTTATTCAATTTGTACATCGAGCAGGCGGTGAAGGAAAGCAAGGAAAAATTTGGAATAGGGATTAAAGTTCAGGGGGAAGAAATAAAAACATTGCATTTTGCCGATGACATAGTAATTCTGTCAGATACAGCAAACGACCTGGAAGAGCAATTGAACGGAATGGATAGTGTGCTGAAAGGTGCATATAAGATGAACATTAACAAGAGCAAAACTAGGGTAATGGAGTGCAGTGTAAGAAAATCAGGTGATGCTGAAGGAATTAGATTGGGAAACGAAGCAATAAAGGAGGTAGATGAGTTTTGTTACTTGGGCAGTAAAATAACAAATGATGGTCGCAGTACAGAGGATATAAAATGCAGAATGGCAATGGGTAGAAAAGCGTTCTTGAAAAAGAGAAATTTGTTAACCTCGAATATTGATTTAAGCCTAAGGAAGTCCTTTCTGAAGGCATTTGTATGGAGTGTTGCCTTGTATGGGAGTGAGACATGGACGATAAACAGTGTGGACAGGAAGAGGATTGAGGCTTTTGAAATATGGTGCTACAGAAGAATGCTGAAGATTAGGTGGGTGGATCGCGTAACTAATGAGGAGGTACTGAACAGAATTGGGGAGAAAAGAAATTTCTGGCATACCTTGACTAAAAGAAGGGATAGATTGGTAGGACACATTCTGAGACATCAAGGTATTGTGAATTTAGCGTTGGAGGGAAGTGTGTGGGGTAAAAATCGCAGAGGAAGACCAAGAGATGGATACAGTAAGCAGATTCAGACAGATGTAGGTTGCCGTTCTTATGAGGAGATGAACAGGCTTGCTCAGGATAGAGTATTGTGGAGAGCTGCATCAAACCAGTCTCCGGACTGAAGACCACAACAACAACAACAAGGGTAATGGTGTGCAGTCTAAGAAAATCAGGTGTGCTGAAGGAATTAATTAGGTAATGAAACAATAAGGGTGGTAGATGAGTTTTGTTAATTGAGCAGTAATATAACACATGATGGTTGCAGTAATGAGGATATAAAATGCAGAATTGGCAATGGGAAGGAAAGCATTTTTGAAAAAGAGAAATTTTTTAACATCAAGAATTAATTTAAGCGTAAGGAAGTACTTTCGGAAGGCATTTGTGTGGAATGTTGCCTTGAATGGGAATGAAACATAGATGATAAACAGTGCAGACAGGAAGAGAATAGAGGCTTTTGAAATGTGGTGCTGTAGAAGAATGCTGAAGATTATGTGGGTAGATCACATAACTAATGAGGAGGTACTGAACAGAATTTTGGAGAAAAGGAATTTTTGGCATACCTTGACTAAAAGAAGGGATTGATTGGTAGGACACATTCTTAAGACATCAAGGAATCGTGAATTTAGCATTGGAGGGTAGAGTTTGGGGTAAAAACTGCAGAGGAAGACCAAGAGATGGATACATTAAGCACATTCAAACAGATGTAGGTTGCCATTCTTATGTGGAAATGAAGAGGCTTGTTCAGGATAGAGTAGGGTGGAGAGCTGCATCAAACCAGTCTGTGGACTGAAGACCACAACAACAACAACAACAATGAAGTCCACACATACAAGGGCTGAATGAAAAGTAATAAGAACTATTATTTTTCTCTGAAATGACGTTTTTTACAGAAGTTATTAAATCTGCAATATAATTGCCCCCATTATTTATTACCTTTTGCCTGATGTCTGGAAGACATGGTGTACAATCAGCATGTCTATATCTGTTAATGCCCTATATTGACTGCTCTAAGACATGGATAATGTCATCTCTTGTGTTGTAATGGTTTCCTACCCCTGGTTCTTTCACTTTGCTAAATATATTACAATCGCAGGAACTCATGGCAGGTGAGTAAAGTGGATGTTCCAGAGTCTCCCATTGCCAGTGGGGAGATCCCACCCATAGCTCTCCTACGACATGTATTTGGACAGATTGCTATTCATCACGTAGAAAGTTCTCAGCAGCAGACAGGCACATTTAAAAGCAGAATGGATACTCTTAAGCTATCAAACTAAGTCTTACTTGAGTCCAGGGTGCAGGTGCTTGGCCATTCACTATGGACTCAAGTAGATTTGATGTGTTTGCTAGCGGTCCATCTACAGTCCTAATTGGCATTCATGACCACTTAATTTGACTTATTTGTGTCTAAACGCTATTCACTTCTTCCCTACGTATATACAGGATGTGTCTACTAGCCATTGACATGCCATGTTAAGGCCCCCTGACATCCAGTCGCAGAATCTATTGTCTATTATGGATGCTGGCAATGAGCACAGAAAAGTAGTTAGTTCAGTGTTTCCACAAAGTCTCTCCAAGGCAGTGAGTTCCATATGACTGAGTAAGGTTGGCAGAACATTCATGTCACTGTATGTCTTGTGTCCTGGGATACACTGCTGTTGGCTCCAGTTATGTTGGGAGATGGGATTCAACATTAATATAATTAATTAATTTCATTATTTTAATTGTAATAATTACAATATCATAGTAGGTGCTGGAAATGTTTTCTTGAAGGCATTGTTCAACTCGTTTACAAATGCCTCTACCAGTGTTTCAAGAGTAATTGAATATACAGATATTCAGTTCTTCTTAATGTTCTTGGATTATTTTGATACACAAATGTTTTAGCCACACACCATAAGAAATAGTTGGGCAGAGACCTTTTGTAATTACCCTATGTCCAAAGATTTAATCTAAAAGCCACAGCCGCAACAGATTAGCCTTGCACAATGGGTGCCATGCTGCGGTGCACGCTGCCATTTGCCATCGGGGTCTTGAGTCCCCCCTCGGGCATGGGTGTTTGTGTTATCCATAGGTTAGTTTAACTTAGTTGAAGTAGTTTGTAAGCTGCGGACTAATAATCCAGCACTTGAGTCCGATATATTTACAAACATTTGAACATTTATAAGCCACAGGGACTGGTATGCTACATGAGCAGCAACATTCACTTGTTGGAAAAATAAATGATTGCCCTCTTCTCAGTCAGTAGGGCAATAAATGGATAACTTATCTTTTAACAACAGATACTGGAGGTGATGGTAGTTTGGAAACAGATTGGCCTTATAATTCATGCTCATGTTATGGCTAACCATACTCAAATTTTCTCTGCATGCACTGTATGCAATGGCATTTCTCTTAAGGCATGTGGGTTTTTTTATGACCAAAGTTGTGAATTTTGGATATTAATGTAGCCAGGATAGGTAAACCTGCACCCCATCAGTGACTAAGGTTTGAACTAAATGACCAACTCCATGTGTGTTAATAAATGACTGAAAACATTCACAGTATGATATTCATTTTGTATGGTCCATACAATGTACAGTATAACCTCGTTAGCCCGAACTCTCATAAGATGAACTCACGGTTAACGCCAAAAAAAAAAAATATTGGTTCCGCCAGGAATACATTATTTCTTACGGTATGTTTTATCGGTTAACACAAATTTCAGTTAAGACGAATTATGAACTCTGTTTCAGTTTCTAACAGAATTGAATTTCACTGTAACACAAACCTTACACTATTCTAAAGTGTAATTGTTTTTCCAAAGAAATGTAAGAAATGTAGCTACAAAGCTAATTATACATATTATTGACTCGTTTTTATATATTGTAGGTCAGTAGCTGCAAATATCACCTCAACAATCAGCGGAGCAGCATTTAAGAACATACTCAGCGCTAAATTTGACAGGTGTTCTGTTAGTCATGCCATATCGAGTTGGAATACTGAATAAAAACTACAGTTACAGCCGGTACCGTAGCATGTGAAACTGGCAAAGAAGAAACAGACAGCTCTAAATGTACTTTTATTCTAGATGAAGTGTACCGTGGTACCAAGAAAATAGCAATTGAAGAGCAGTTAGGAATACCTAAATCTACTTTATGTACAATTATTAAGAAACAAGAGGAAAATTATTAATGTTACAGCATCAGGTTCTGGAAATCTAAACGACATTGTTCTGCGAAGTATGAAGACATTGAGACATTACTGCTAGAATGGTTCAATCGTATGTGTGCATGTAAGATACCTTTAACTGGTGCTATGAGACAGTCAAAAAGAGTGATATTGGTAAGATATGGGCATCGAAGACTTCGGTTTTTCTGCTAGTTTGTTGTATCGGTTCCAAAAGAGAAATTCAGTTTCATCTGTACAAATTTGTGGTGAAGCAAATAAAGCTAATGAAGAAAGTGCAAACAGCTGGTTGCATGAATTCAACCAAGTGAGGGAAGAGTATGCTTCATGTGATGTGTTTAACATGGACGAAAATGGACTGTTCTACAATCTTTTTCCAAATCACACCCTGGGGATAAAAGGGGATGTGTCACGGTGGAGCACGAAGCAAAGAACATGTGCTGTGCTGTAAGGCTGACGGAAATGAGAAGTTTCGTCCCTGAGTTATCATAAAATCCGAGAAACCACGTTGTTTTAAAAACATAAATATGGACACTTTATCATGCATCTACTTTCGCCACAAGAAAGCTTGGATCGATGGCACATCATTTCGCAAGTGGCTTCTTTGTTTCAACAGTTGAATGGTTGCTCACAATAAACATGTTCTTACATTGGGCAGATGTACTGCCCATAATGTACATGATCTAAACCTATCCAACATAAAGGTTCAGTTTTTTCCACCAACACCACAAGCCGCCTTCAGCCTTTGGACAAAGACATAATCTCTCTCGTAAAGGGAGCTTATCATAAGGGACTTGGAAAGAGCTGCATTTCATGCTACTGAAAACAATAGTGCAACCCCAAATTGGAATCTGCTTGACGCAAAAAAAGAAAAGAAAAAAAGAGAGAGCAATTGCAGCAGCCTGGAACTCAGTATCGCAACATAATATAGGAAAGTGCTTTAACATTGCTTGGAGACATATCAACACTGAAGATGTCCACCAGTTAGATGATGCCACTTCACCTGATGAATGGACAGTTCTGCAGGATGTTGCGAACCCAACCAACGAGATGTTTACAGGTTGGACTATTTAGAACAGTTCACTTCAACATCTGACGTCACTGCTGGATTTACAGACACTATCATTACAATTGGTTGTTAAGTTACAAAATATTATCGCTCCCATGAATGTCAGCGTACCATGACTGAATTTTTTCCAAGAAAGTAGCTACATAATTTGTGAGTACTTGTAATTTTACAAACACTTTATAGTGATAAGTCTACAATAACATGATTGATAGTGAAATGTATTACACATTTGTGTACTGCTGTATATCTGTTGTTGTTGTTGTTGTGGTCTTGAGTCCGCAGACTGGTTTGATGCAGCTCTCCACGCTACCCTGTCCTGTGCAAGTCTCTTCATCTGAGAATATGTTCAACAACCTACATCCTTTTGAATCTGCTTACTATATTCGTCCCTCAGTCTCCCTCTACAACTTTTACCCCACATGTTTCCTTCTAATGCTAAGTTGACAATTCCTTGATGTCCCAGAATGTGTCCAACCAATTTATCCCTTCTCTTTGTCAGGATATGCCAGAAACTCCTTTTCTCCCTGATTCGGTTAAGCACCTCCTCATTAGTTACGTGATCTACCCATCTAATTTTCATCATTCATCTGTAGCGCCACCTTTCAAAAGCTTCTATCATCTTTTTGTCTGAACACCTTATTGTCTACATTTCACTCCCATACAATGCTACCATCCACACAAATGCTTTCAGAAAGGACTTCCTAATATTTAAATTAATATTGGATGTCAGCAAATTTTGCTTCTTCATAAACGCTTTTCTTCCCATAGCTATTCTGCATTTTATATCTTCTTTACTTTGGTCATCAGAAGTTACCTTGCTGCCCAAATAACAAAATTCATCTACTACCTTTATAGTCTCATTACCTAATCTAATTCCTTCAACATCGCCTGATGTTCTGACATTGCATTCCATTACCTTCGTTTTACTCTTGTTGATGTTCATCATCTATCTTCCTTTCAGGACACTGTCCATCCCATTCAATTGCTCTTCCAGATCTTTCGCGGTCTCTGACAGAATTACCATGTCATCGGTAAACCGCAATGTTTTTATTTATTTCCCTTCACTTTAATGCCCTCTGCAAATTTCTCCTTCCATTCCTTCACAGCATGCTCAATGTACAGATTGAATAACATTGGGAAAATGCTACAACCCTGTCTTATTTCCTTCCCAACCTCTGCGTCCCTTTTTTCGCCCTTCAACTCTAATAACCACTGTCTGGTTTTTGTATAGGTTGAATATAACTCTTCGCTCTCTATATTTTACCCCTGCTACCTACAGATTTTGGAAGAGTGTATTCCAGTCGACGTTGTCAAAAGCTTTCTCCAAATCGACTAATGCTAAAAACATAGGTTTCCCTTTCCTTAGCCTATCTTCTAAGATAAGTCGTAATGTGAGTATTGCCTCCCGTGTTTCTACATTTCTCCTAAATCCAAACTGATCTTCCCCGAGGTCGGATTCCACAAGTTTTTCCATTCGTCTGTAAATAATTTGTGTTAGTATTTTGCACCCATGACTTATTAAACTGATAGTTCTGTAATTTTCACACTTGTCTGCACTTGTTTTTTTTGGAATTGGAATTACGATATTCTTCTTGAAGTCAGAGCGTATTTCCCCCGTCTCATACATCTTGCATACCACGTGATACAATTTTTTCACGACTGGTTCTCCTAACGAAATCAGCAGTTCAGACAGAAAATCAACTACTCCAGGGGCCTTGTTTCGACTCAAGTCCTTCAGCGCTCTGTCAAATTCTTCTCGCAGTATCATATCTCCTATATCTTCCTCCACTTCGTCTTCCATTTCTAGAATACTGCCTTCAAGTTTATTTCCTTTGTATAGGCCCTCTACATATTCCTTCCATAGTTCAGCTCCCCTCTTTGCTTAGTACTGGTTTTCCATCTGAGCTCTTAATATTCATACAGCTGTTTTTCTGGTCTCCAAATATCTCTCTTATTTTCCTGTAGGCGGTATCTAGCTTTCCCCTAGTTATGCATTCTTCTACGGTTCTGCATTTGCCCTCTAGCCACTCCTACTTAGCCAGTCTGCACTTCCTGTCAATCTCATTTCTCAGACATTTGTACTCCCTTTTTCCCATTTCACTTGCTGAATTTTTATATTTTCTCCTCTCGTCAATTAAGTTCAGTATATCTTGTGTTATCCAGGGATTTCGATTAGGCCTTGTCCTTCTGCCTATATGGTCCTCTGCAGCCTCCACAACCCTATCTCTCAGAACTACCCATTCTTCTTCTACTGTTTTACTTTCCTCCATTTCAGCCAATCCTTGCCTAATACTTCCTCTGAAACTCTCAGCCACTTCTGGTTCTTTCAATTTGTCCAGTTTCCATCTCCTAACCTATCTACGTTTCTGCAGTCTCTTAAGTTTTAATCTGCAGTTCATAACCAGAGTCTATATCTGCCCCTGGATATGTCTTACAGTTTAGAACCTGGTTTCTAAATCTATTTCTTACTATTATAAAGTCAATCTGGTACCTTCCGGTGTATTGATGATAATTAAATTGTGCTCTGCACAAAATTCTACCAAGCGATCTTCTCTTTCTTCATTTTCACCTACTACATTTCCTTCTCTTCCCTTTCCTACTACCGAGTTCTGCTCCCCCATCACAATCAAGTTTTCATCTCCCTTAACTTTCTGAATGATTTCTTTTATCTCCTCATAAATTTTTTTCAATATCCTCATCATCGGCCATGCTAGTTGGCATATAAACTTGCACTACTGTGGTCGGTGTTAGCTTTGTGTCTATCTTTACTACGATAAAGTGTTAACTATGCTGTTCATAGTAACTTACCTGCATTCCTATTTTCTTATTCACTATCAGATCTACTCCTGCATTACCACCAACTGATTTTGTACTGATAACCCTGTACTCGCCTGAGCAGAAATCCTGTTCATCCTGCCACCGAACTTCACTAATCCCTACCATATCTAACTTTAACCTATCCATTTCTCTTTTCAAATTTTCTAGCTTACCTACACGATTAAGGGTTATAACATTCCACGCCACAACCCTTAGAATGCCTGTTTTGTTTTTCTTGATGATGACATCCTCCTCAGTAGTCCCCGCCCGGAGATCCAAATGGGGGACTATTTTACCTCCAGAATATTTTACCCAAGAAGATGCCATCATCATATAGTCATACGGTCGGACGGTGGAGCTGCATGTCCTCGAGAGAAGTAACGACTGTAGATTTCCCTTTCTTCCAGCCGTTCGCAGTAACTGCATGGCAAAGCCATGTTAGCTGATGTTACAAGGCCAGCTCGGTCAGTCATCCAGACTGTTGCCCATGTAAGTACTGAAAAGGCTGCTGCCCCTCTTCAGGAACCACATGTTTGTCCGGCCTCTCCACAGATACCCCTCCACTGTGGTTGCACCTATGGTACGGCTATCTGCATCGTTGAGGCACGCAAGCCAACCCACCTCGGCAATGTCTTTAGTTCATGGGGTATTTGGTAGCATTTAGGACCTTAAGGGTTGCGTACAAATCCAGCGTATTTACCCAAATTTAAGCGGCGCCACCTGCGGTTTAAAAGAAGTACAAAGCGAACAAAGTTCTGAAAAATGGTGCTAGGAGCTGCCACAAATAACTTTGCCCGTCTAATATAAGCAGTACTACACAGGCTTGCTTTGCAGGCGCAAATATAATTACTGGCACTAAGACTTTTGCGCTCGTAAAAATAAATTAAAATAAAAAAGGAACACTAGTTTAATTTCCTTTTTATTTCCAACTATCGAATTTTAATACACTATCCACAGAAGGAAATGGATATTTAGTATTGCTCAAATTCAAAAGTAGCAGCCTTTCAAATGTTAGTAGCAACAAAAATAAATTTCTTTACGTAAATACCAACAATACATAAGGCTCTAGGATTCTTGCACGAGTTGCCTCATTTTGATTTCATGTATTGTTTCGTTGAATTTTGTGATGTTCTGGGGTGTGTGAATCACTAGGACTTCAAGAAGAAAGTTATTTATTATGTGGTAAAAAAAAAAAGTTCTAATTTTGCACCATCTACGTGGGATGACGTCAGTTCAGCAACCACTTGACGTCTTGTTTCAATAAATCATTTAAGGTCAAGCTTAAACACATTGCGTAACAGGCGTTTAAAAATTTTCAATATCGAACATACTAGATTGTACGAAGAATGGTGCTCTGTAGTATGAATGAACTGAGTAACAAGGAATCAAGTGATAGTGATTTAGAATTCCCATACCGGTATTTTATTGCTATTATAAACATTTTGTAAAATTTGTATTATAAGTCTAATAAAATTGTTTGAAATTTCCGCATTTAGTTTCATAGTTTCTTCCGTTTTTATTTAGTAAGTGTTTAGTGTTGCTACGATAGCCGTATATTTGAAGTCTTACGTAACATCTACAACGTAAAGCCGACTGGCAAGCATGTGTTGCGTCAATATGCCTGACAAAACAACCACTGCCTTCATGTTACAACTTGCGTGTTTTTCTGTTAGGAACAAGGGATTGTTCCTATGAATCGTGATTCGTAAATTCCACTCTCTCTCCACCGTGAAAATAAAACAAATGTAAACTTACACCCTGTAATCTTCTGTGTTAGCTGTTACCATAATTATATATCGTCCGCCTAACAAACCCGAAAGGCAGTGGCGAAAGCGGGAAAATACACGTATCATGTTAATGTTTACATTTGTATTATTCTTATGCTGAATGGGAATAGTTAGAAATGAAGCACGGCATCTGACTTCTAGTACTGATTTTTAAATATTCTATGAATATAAATTCTGCGCAGACGAGTTACATGATCTTAAATGTTTGAAGGAATAAATAAATCTATAAAATACCCTTGCTTAACCCTCCGGAATGCGCAATCTGCATGTTAAGTACTTTCCACACTTCTGAAATGTCTTCGTGGCAATAAGAAGTACACACGCATCAAATTATCGCGGATTTCTGAGTCTGAATGTCCTGTCTGTCACTCATGGAATGCCTGATATGTCACTATAAAATTATTTAACATTTACACATCCTTTTTTTTTTTAAGAATCTATTTTTTCAACTCCCAAAATATCTACTCATCTTTTCAAGGTTTTATTTTTGACACTTCCCCTTTGAAAAAAGAAAAGGGGAAAAAAATACGTAATCCTTTCCTTTCTAAGACTTCATTATGGAATTACTTTTTATTTCATCAAAATGAAATAGATTGTAATAGAGTGAAGAAAGTTTATTATATATATATAATATCAATGTTTCATACAAATTTCTTTCATGGGGAGGAGGGTATTAAAAATCCTTAAGATTTAAAATAAAAATCTAAATAAAATTTTAATTTCTTAAATTTTACTGTTATCATTTTTGGATCCACCCCAGAAGGCTTTACCTTCATCACTGGCTGTGATAGAGTAGTAATTCTTTTAAATACATGTACTTGAGTTGACAAATTATTTGGGTTCGAGATTCGCAAGATTCAATTTGGGTTCGGAATTCAGCACATGTTTTATTCGACATTTGGTATTCGGATTCGATTCGGTAAAATTGGGGTTCGACCCATCCCTAATTAAAATTATAAAAAAAATCTTTGGACTTGCCTATTTTCATCTTTTTCTCTCTCTTTGCCCAGTTAAATTTTGCGAAAAATGTTTAACTTGTGACAGTAATAGGTATTTTCTTTAGGTCAGAGTTATTAATAACTATGTGAATTTTTTAACAGGCATGCTGCAACAGATGACCTAGAAAAAGAAGCTGAAAATTCTGAAAGTGAGTCAGAAAGTAGCCAGAAATCACAAACAGGTAAAGATTTTGAGATGGTAGAAAGAGAAGAAGTAGAATCTTAACAACAGAACATTTGTTAATAAGTTTGCATAAAAATCTGAAGGCTGAAAGCTCAGCATGGCCTGCAGTATAGTTACTTTCACAATTTCTGTCAGTTGTCATGTAACTACAAACAGAATCATTTGGAAAGGTAATTAACTGCTGAAGTATAGCACACTCAGATGTTCCAGATATTTTTGGTCATGTGGTAAACATTGTGTGTGGAGTCCTGGAAAGTGTATTAGTGTGAGCTTGTTACTTTTTTGTCACATCATCTGCACTTAAATTTTAAAATATTGTAATGCAGAACACAGGATAACTATATTTGAAACATCTACATTTTATGAATAAAGCAGTTATTTCATTGCACATTGCATATATTTATTTGCTAGCCCCTCAGAAGAGAGCTAGTTAAAAAAAAGTTGCTGTAGTAAACAATGTTTTAGTTAATAGGATGTCTTCTTGCTCAGTGAAATAATTATGTTTAAGCAATTTCTTGATACACAGTAACAGACTATTGTGCAGAGATATGAACATTTAATTGAATATGTATATTTAATATGAGAATGAACACACCATGGGAACAGGTTATATTCTTGTGTATTGAGATTTTATGAGTGAGGGTGCTATTTCTGAATTTTTTTTATCTCATACTAAATGTCTTTTTATTATTATTATTATTTACTGTACAAGACAAAAGTTTCCTGTATAAATAAAAAAACAGTGTCAGCTTTTATCTCACCATGGGTGCAGTTATTGAGAGATAAATTTACTGCATTACTGTAACAAGAAAAATAAAACAAAAAATATTAATATTGATGTGACATAGTGAATATGTATATAACTGTTTTTGAACTCTACACAAACCCTAATCATTCCAAGAGCATTTCATTTTTTCCCTTCACTTCTCCTGCACGAAGTTTTAAATACACATATTGCTGTGGATTTTATGAATGATGTTATGAAATACTGTTGAGTATTCCACATCAAAAGAGAAACTGCACAGAACATTAAGAAATTTGTATGCAAGCTTCTAAGCTCTTGTGTTTTTGTATCCAGTGACATCATTTTCAAGAGGTTACATTTCATGTGATATGATGTACAATAGACTACAATTTTATATAATTACAAAAAATGACATTCAGTTATCTTGTTATCTTAATTGGTAATTTGATGTTACATAATGTACGTTCAGTGTATCTGGCTTTTATTATATGGTTGGCATTATTCTGTTAATTCTTTTCAGACTGTATGTTATATGAAGGTGTATATGGCAGATAAGTTTTTATTTTTCGAGTACTTTACATTGCTGTTGTGTCATGCCATGTTGTACTCCATTATTTGTTTGAAACATTCAAATTAAAGTTATAGTTGGTGAAAAATTAATTATTGTTATGTTTTATGGTGCTTGTAGCACCTGAATAGTACTTTAAATGCTAGAAACATTGCATTATATCCTAACTTAATTTTGTTGCTTACCATATCTCATTTACTATGGAGCTTATAAGGTCTATTTAACAGATTAACAAAGTAGAAGCAGCAGGTTCAACGCTACTTTTAACTTCAATTAAAATGCATAGCCATCTGATCACATTGCACATCCCAAAATTATAATATGTATTTTACGTAAATGGAACTATGTATTTATTTAATCTATTTTCGTATATTAGAAATGAAAATGTTTTCAGTAAATATTGTCAGTTCCTGTATATAATCTAATTACATAACCTACATGTCCTTCATAATTGTGAACTTAAGTTCACATTTCATCAAAGACTATCTCTGCCTGGTCTGCATTGCAATGCCTCTTTTTTTCTAAGTTGTAGATACAGGCAAAGCAGAAACAATTGCATGTACAAAAGTATAAAAAGACATGATTTTTGGGCATTTGAAAAAGTTTATGTAAATGATTTGCAATATACAATATTTTTGCTCTTTTTGTCTGCAACAAAAACAAGAAAAGTTTTTGGTTGTTCCACTTACGAACAAACAATGTGTAATAGGGTGATTCAAAAAGAATTCAACTATCATGTTTTGAAAAACAAAAACTCTGCAAAGAATAAAAAGGAGAATTAGGAAGCATTTGCTTGCAATGACTCACCCAAGTAGCAGAGACCTGCAAATTCTTCAACAGACTATTTGATCAAACTACATTTCACACAAACGGTGATGACAATTGCCACAATGTCTGTAGCAGGAAACAAATCAGCATGAACATGATTCACCTAAGGTGCACAATTTCTGTGCCATTTTAGCCAAACAAGTTTCTGGGTCTTTTTTCTTTGAAGGTGCAAATATAACTGGGCAAACCTATGTCTGGAAATGTTGCAGAATTGGCTGTTTCCCCAAATAAAAGAAAAAAAGCTTGTCAATTCATATTACAGCAGGATGTGGAACCACATTTACACTTCTGTCCTTGCCTGTTTGAACGAAAGGCACCCAAAGCAAATAATTGGCTGCCAGCTTGTGACAGAGCAATTCATAATTAGCCTCCAAGAAGTCCTGACCTCACTCCCGGTGAATTTTATTTTCATCCCCCCGCCCACCTCTCCCCTGGGGATAAGATAAGGATATTATGTTTTGATTAACTCTACCAGCTCATATTGAGAAACTGAAAGAAGGAATAACAATTACACTGAGATGCTTTAGAGTGTGTGGAATGAGTTTGAGTATTGGGTTGATGTCATTAGTGTGTCTGGAGGGGTTATATTAAAAATTGTGGAACCTCTTTTCTACTGGAAGGGATCTAATTTTGTTTGGTTATTATCCATAGTCCATCATGTAAATAAATGTTTCATTGTGTTTCTTTGATTAAATACAGATTTTCAAAGTTGTGATATTCTGTTGGAATCACCTTGTACCATAGACAGTGTTAAGCATAACTAGACTATGTATCAAAATCTCACGAGTGAGATAAATGCATCCAAGTTTCCATTCCCTTAAAGGTTTTTGTTGTTGAATTTTCCCAGAGTTGTTTTTTATGGAGGAAGAGTTGTTATGGTTTCATTTAGCCCTGTGCGACCATAGCACAATTATTATTATTTTTTATTTATTTATTTATTTTTCTAATATTGGGTTATTTTCCAACACTGTTTTAAGTATTAACACTATTTTTATGTCACCATTTGGCCTTCACATTTTTCTTTGCAGTAACATTGTCTTCTATTACACAGCTTCCTTTTATATTATACAAAGTCGGTAGGAATTTAGGCAAAGCCAACGCATTTTGTAAATTAAAAGACAAGGTTCTGACATTAAGATTATTCTTGGCTACATGTATGGCAGCCTTTTTATCTTGTACCTCTTTTATGATTTTTTTGTTCTGTACACACAACCAATGTGAATGAGTGTTGCCACATGTTCCAATTACCATCAGTAGACCAGAGTTCACAAAGTGGCACTTAGGCCAGCCACGATGGCCGAGGGGACTGAGGCGCTTCAGTCACGGTCTGCACGACCATTACGGTTGGGGGTTCGAATCCCCCCTCAGGCATGGATATTTGTGCCGTCCTTAGTTGTAGCTAGTTCATAAGTAGTTTGTAAGTTTAGGGACTGATGACCCTGTAGTTAAGTCCCATAAGTTCTACAAACATTTGAACATTTTTTTGAGTGGCACTTGGTCTACCATTGCAAAACTAGTGTATGGATTGTGGCTTCTGGTTTTGTGACGCTGAACTGAAAACCAAACATAGTCAAAGTGGCACTTAGCCTTTTCCAGTCCTTCATGGCAACCTTTGCTACAATGAGAACAGTGGCTTTATTCCAAATGAGTTGTGTTAATTCTCAGAAATTTTCAGCTCTTGTTGTAGTGATGCATAACACTGTTCATATATCTTGTTTGTTCTTTTGAATGTGCCCAATGTCATTTTTGGGTCTTTCAGCTTTTAGTAATTAAGATACAGAGGATTTAAAACACATTAGCTATCACTGAATTAAATCGATGAAGAAAGTTGAAAATTTAAGGCCAACTAGTATTCAAACCCAGGGTCTCCTGTTTATTAGGCTATAGCTTTGACCTTGACCACTATACCACTGGCAGTGCTGTTGTAACACACTGGACTCGTATTCAGAAGGACAGTAGTTGAAAGATCACGTTCTCTATAATGAAAATATTTAAAGGAATGCATTTTAAACTTCGTTATTACAATACAAACAGTTTCATAAAATACAAGTAGTTCATAATACAAGAGAAAATCAAAAATTATTCGCAATGTACTTATAAATTTTCTTATATTGTTCATACTGAATTCTGTGATACTTTATTTTATTGTTATAATGTTGTGGTCATGCTATGAAAGTTTGATCCTAATATTTTTATTTTTACTCCTTTTGTTGCACACAATTCATGACCGCTCCATTAGAAGTGTGCACCAGAGGGGAACAATGAGCAGTGGTCAGAAGATGTATCCGGCCAAAATCCAACAGACTGTCGGCACAATACAGGAATAGTGTCTTACCACAGCAAAGTGTATACTAATGTATGAGAAATTAAAAAACAGTTGCACAAGTGTCATCATGGGGAAGGAGACGGATGACCATCGACAGCCATAAATGACAACACTCAGCTGGCATGTGACATGGTTCTGTTAGACAGGCGAGTGACTATTGATGAAGTGGTACATTGTCTGAAAATTAGTCGTGGTTCTGCATACTACATCATCCACTAGCTAAAGCCTGCAATTCGAACAAACGCTGAGGACTGCTGTCAAAAGGTGTTGTCTTGTTATGCGACAGTGCCCGTCTGTGAAGAGCTGCCCACACTGCTTAAAACACTCTGAAAGCTCAATTTTGCAGTAACATCTCATCTACTATAAAGTCCTGATCTTTCCCCTTCCGACTAGTGTGGTCCACTCAAAGAGGCATTAAGGGGCCACAATTCACCTCGGACCAAGACGGATTGGAGGAGGGGGTATATGTATGTCTTGTTGCCCAGCCGAAAACCACCTTTTCTGAGGATGTCAGTAAGCTTGTGCAGTGGTGGACTAAGTGCGATTTGAAAAGCAAGGAGACTATATTGAAGAATGATGTTAATGTGTGCTCTTTGTATTTCAATAGAAGTTATAGCTATGTTGCAAATAATTTTTGCCTTACCCTTGTATAACTTGTGTGTTTCATATTCTGGTTAATTGCAATGTTGCTATTTTTGTGTAACCTCCTTTTAAAACATGACCAGATTGTAGCATATATACGACCATAAGATGTCATCATAGGCTATCAAAACTGGTCATCAATAAATTAATCAACCATACTGTGATCTTGGCATTTTTCCCTTTTGGAGATAATTAATCAATGCAGATCGTCTCCATCCTGCGATGCCAAGTACTGTCAACATATAGTACTGAGGTGAAGACTGTCAATTATTGTTTCTTAAACCTTGCCCTAACTCTTATAGGATTGGTGAAATACTGCGAGTAGTGAGTGGTAATGGGCAGGGCGATTTGTCAGTAGAGAGTGGAAAAGTTAAGGATTTGTGTCTGACTGGAGGTGGCCTGCACAGTAGTGGTGATCACTGCGTCCCCAGTGGTGTACAGGTCAGTAAAATTGCATAGTAAGCAGGATAACATGGGTTTGAATACAGGCTGAGTAAATTTTTCAACTTTTCCCCTTTTATTTAATTCAATTCCCATTGGCTGATAATGTCATAAAACCTTTTGTATTAAATTGATCATGTAAAATGTGTGGATTTTTTTTTAATTAATGATGAAAATTCTCCTCAGAGATAATAAATATTGTTGAAATGAGATAGAATGGCTGGCCAGTACTTACCATTGTGCTGTACCGCCGATAGTAACACAAAATGAAAAAACAGAAAAAAAGGGACAAAGGGACAAGCTTTCGGAACAGAGTTCCTTCGTCAGGTGGGAGAGAAGGGAAGAATAAAGGATGGGAATAGAAGGGAAAGGTGGTTCACGACCTAGGTCGTGAACCACCTTTCCCTTCTATTCCCATCCTTTATTCTTCCCTTCTCTCCCACCTGACGAAGGAACTCTGTTCCGAAAGCTTGTCCCTTTGTCCCTTTTTTTCTGTTTTTTCATTTTGGATTTTTTTTAACACAGACATGAATTGATTCACTTTGAGCCTTATTGATGGTAATTGAAAATGCACGGTGAATGGGTAATTGTGGTCATTTGAAATCAAATAGCATTTCTACATCTACATACATACTCTGCTATTCCCCCAAATGTGTGTGGCAGAGTGTACTCAATACCATTACTAGTGACTTGCTTTTCTGTTCCATTCCCATATAGAAGGAGGGAAAAAGAAATGCTTGTATGCATCTGTATGTGCCCTAATCTCTCTGGTCTTATTTTAGTGGTCTTTAAAAGTCAGCAGTGTTTCTCTGAAAGAATGTTGCCTTTCCTCCAGCGGCTCCCATTTGAGCCTGAAGCATTTATCGAACCTACTAGTTACAAACCTAGCCACTCGCCTCTGAATTATTTCAATGTCTTCCTTTAAACCCATATGGTGGCAATCCCAAAAACTTATCAGTCCACAATATGGGGTCATACAAGCATTTTATACCGTCTCCTTTACAGAGAAATTTCACCTTCCCAAAATTCTCCCAATAAACCAAACTCGACCATCCGCCTTCCTCACGACTGCCCTTTTATGCTGTTCCATTTCATATGGCTGTGCAGTGTTACACATAGAAATTTGACGCAAGCAGCACACTACTAATGCTGTATTCAGACATTGCGTAATTTTTCTCCTACTCATCTGCATCACCTTACATTTTTCTACATTTAGAGCTAATGCCATTCCTCACACTAACTATAAATTTGGTCCAAGTCATCCAGCATCAACTGCAGTCATTCAATAACACCTTCCTGTACACCTCAGCATCATCAGCAAAAACCACAGATTGAAACTCACTCTGTCAGATTATCTACATTGATAGAAAATAATAGCAGTCCTATCACAATTTCCTGGGGCATTCCTGACGGTACCCTAGACTCTGATGAACACTCACCATCAAGGGCAATGCACTGGGTTCTATTACTTTAAGTAGTCTTCGAGCCACTGACAATTGGGACTCTATTCCATATGCACATACCTTCATTTAAGTTTGCATAGTGGTAGCATGTCAAACGTCTTTCGAACATTCAGAAATATGCAGCCTGCCTGTTTCCCATCATCTCTAGCTTGCATTACATCACAAGATGAAAGGATAAGCTGCGTTTCACAAGATTAATGCTTCCTAAAGTCATGCTGATGCAGGGGCAGAAGCTTTTCCATCTTAAAGAATTTACTATAATAGAACTGAGAATATGTTAAAGAATTCTACAGCAACCCGATGGTTAATGATGTAGGTCTGTTATTTTGTGGCTCCGTTCTTTTGCTTTTCTTATACACAGGAGTTACCTATACCTGTTTCCAGTTGCTTGGAACTTTCTAAGAGTTCAGTGGGAATGATAGGAATACATGAAAATGCCACATACCTCCTTTTGACATGACATTCAGAATTGTCACTTTGGTGATTTATACTCTGACACCAAACCTCATTCCAAAAGTATTATTGGTTTACCAATTTTGAGTTACATCCTGAGTAAAATCTAGAAAGATCCAACAAAGTAAAAAAAGCTCATTGAATGATTTAAAATGTCATTTAAATTCATGAAAATGGTTCATTAATTGTGTAGCACTGCATTAATATTAGCCTTTTTTCTGCTAAAATTTCAAAGTCCCAAAGCCATTTGTGACCTTTCTGTAATTTGTGACAGCTTGTGGGGAAACTTTTTGAAATAATTGTTCAGCTACTGAAACTGCCACTCACAAATTCAATGGAAATTGCACTGCAGATAAAATGGTCTTCTGTGTGAGTTTCTGCACATCTCTGAAGATGTGATGATTTTGAAGAAAACATTATGTTCATCAGCTGGTAATGATTTTGATATGACAGTGTGTCAGAAGTCACATTCTAACAAAGTAGTGATCCACCAAATGGGCTTCATTGCTCATAAATCATGAAGATTTCAGTCAAGTGCTTGAAGTGATTTCTTATATGTAATGGTGCTTTCCTCACAGTCAGTCAGTTGCGAATTATAGTTCTTTTACTAGCAGATCATTGGCTATATAAAGGTTTAAGCTTAGGTATACAGAATATTCAGTCAATTGAATCACCAAATCTGTGAGTTGTCTCTACTATCCAGTACTGTAGTTACAATACCTCATGCAGGTAGGACCAAAGCAATTCAATTTTGAGAGTGAATTTGTGGTAATAGTAAACTGATGAGAAATTTTTCCTCTGTATGCATCAAAGAAAAACAGACCACCTCTACCACTAGCCACCACATTTTTACTTATGCTGTAAGTCAATTTTTTATGTGCAACTAAGTGTAGACTATTTATTTCGACAATTGCCCACTAGTCATTAACGCTGAATTGTTATTCCCCAGTAAAAATCCATCATAAAGATCATGTGTAGAACACTGTAATACAACCATGTTAAGTTGAATTAGTGTTTTGTTGTTTGTAGTTATGCATGTGTTTGAGATTTTTGTCAGAGCTTAATTGAAAACGTTGACTAGAAATTGAATAGCATTATTGTAGAGAATGGTGTGGAATGCCATCTGTGATGACATCTCTGAATTTTGTTGGGAAAAAATTAGGATTGGATGAGCAATGTTTGAATTTGTTGTGGATGTCAATTTTTGGAGTTTTACAAATTTCACTAGTTATGTTTTCAACATTATAACCATTCTCAAATTTACAAATGAAGTTGGACCTTTGCCATTGTTCAGACTTGTTCTCAAACAGTACCAGTCAGCAACACTTGGATGTACTGTATAAATACAGCCATGTGTCACATGAAAACATTCAATGACAACACCTTCCTGTACACTACAACAACATTAAAACTAATTCTGTCAGATCATCTATTATTTATATAGATAGAAAACAACAGCAGTCCTGTCATACTTTCATGGAGCACTCCTAATGATACCCTAGTCTCTGATCAACACTCGCCATTGAAGACAATGCACTGGTTGCTATTACTTAAGGAATCTTTGAGCCACTGACATGTTTGGGAATGTATTTCATATTCTCGTACTTTCATTAACAGTCTGCATATTGATACCAAGTCAAACGTCTTTTGAACATTCAGAAATATGCAGTCTGCCTGTTGCCCATCATATATAGCTCACAAGGTGTCACAAGACAAAAGGGCAAGCTGTGTTTCACAGGCTTGGTGCTTCCTAAAGCTGTGCTGATGTATTAACCAAAGTGTTTTCATCTGAAAGAAATTTACTATATTGGAACTGAGAATAAGTTAATTTGACAGTCTTCAAATGTCATGCTATATTCATGTCAGCGATATTTTTTTTTTTTTTTTTTTTTTTTTTTTTTTTTTTTCCCCTACAATGTAACATACCATAAATCATTCGCTACTACCTGTCAGTACAATAATGTTTCAGAAAATACATATTCACACAGCACAAAAAGTGCTGTCAGTGTTATGTTTGTGCTGGTGCAACAGCAACATTTGTATCTTCAGTTAAATGGACACCATTCAATTTCAAGGTGAACAACACAGCGATCAATATTATGGCATAGACCATGAATTAAAGAACAAAAAAGCTTCATATAGCCTCAGTTACTGTGATATATCAGTCTCTCTCAAATTAAATAACTTCATTCACTCAAATACCGGGCTCATAAACACTTGAATACTGTCATATCATTGTCATTGTTGATATATTTAAGTATGTACTCTTTATTGATTTGATGGAGTAAATTTATTTTATATCAAAGGCAAATATCACAATCTCTCATTGATGTCGGATTTATCACCATTTCTCATTCCAGTTACATTCATACTGTGGTTTACAGTATCTGTACTAGGTTAGCCAGTGTCACCAATGCGATTTACATAAGTGAGGTCTGTGGGATAATTTTTGTCATGCGATGTGATTGTACGTTTACACTGACTTAGGATGTCTCGTGGGATTGTAGGGAACATATGCCACTGGTGTGTTTTTTATGTACCAAACTGTTTCTCTTCCAGCTGCAGTTCTAATATGTGATTGTGTATGTTCAGAAGAAACATGATGGTCTCTGCCTGATTGATGGAAATTTCATCATTGGTGATGGAATTTGGCTTCATGCATCCAACAATATCTAGAGTGTTTTGCGACTGATCGAATGAGGGTTTCGCATTCCAACACAGACAAACTACCAGCTGACCAGCCACCCTCAATGTCTGTGACTGGTGACATCTAAGACGGATATTCAGTAGTGACAGAAGAGCAACAGTATAATAGATCGGCTCAATTCAGCTTGGGACATGCTAGCTGTGTCACCCAGAAGACAACCTGTAGTTACACGGGTTCGATGGGGAATGGGAGTCAGTGCCGCACATGAATGCCACTGTTAACACATCTTTAGGCACAATAGTTTCCATTTGTTGCCAATCATGATGGGTGGACAATGGTGTAATGTGAAATGGTAGAACAAATCAAGATTTCAGGTGCACCATGCATGTGTGACACCAACCACTGAGCAAAAGGCATAAATACTAAATATTTTTTGAAAGATTTTTCACACAGGAAGATTTCACTGTAGTGCTTTCCTCTAAATTGTATGTCAGAGGGATAGAAAACCAAATGAAATTACTCAACAGAGAATAGGTCACTTGGCCTTTTGGGATATCAGTTTGATTTTACAGAGAGTATGTGAAGTAACTTCTAGCAACATTGTACGTCTCTAAAGGAGGTAAGTGTTCCTAATGAGTGGGAAAAAGTGTATGTGATTCCTATTTTTTCCCTCGCTAACCAAAAGGCTGCAAGAGTCTCTGCAGTGAGCCGGCACCTGAATTTTTGCAGAGACACTCATCTCTCTCATATTGCAGAGTGGCATTCTTCAGTCCACCAAGGGACAGGGTGCCGTGTGTATATTAGGAAAACGTGTCTTGTAACACTCCTTGAGGGCACACAACAAATTACCTTCATCTAGGTACACTAATTTCTATTTGAGAATGACATGCTACATCCTCTTTTCAAGAAATTTTACAATCCAGTCTGAGAGTTGGTGTAATATTTCACATGCTCATAGATTGTTCTTTAGGTGACAATGCAGTATCAAACGACTTCCAAAAGTCAAAAAACAAAGCAGCTACCTTTGAACCTGTATATATGGCCATATACACATTAGAACCGATGGTCAACCACCGCCTTGTCTGGTTGTCAGAATCCAGGCAACTCCTTAGTCGTTTTCAGTGTGGGTTTAGGAAATATTGATCCACCTTTTATAACCTGGCCTTCCTGGAAGCTGCTATACAACAGGCTTTCCTACACCGGCAGCACATTTTGGGTATCTTTTTTGACATTGAACAAGCTTACGATACTACTTGCAGGCATCTAATCCTCAGGCAGCTCCATGAATGGGCATTCCATGGTTGTCTCCCCACTTTTTAAGTACTGAGTCGGCGACATCCTCTCAGATCGCTACCTCAGGGTAGCGTTTTATGTGTGACTTTGTTTGCCATAGCAATTAACAGTCTTACATCCATTGTTAAAAGTCCTGTCTAGTGTTCTCTGTTTGTTGATAATTGAATGAGGTGGTGCAGTGGTAACACACTGGACTCACATTCAGGAGGATGGTGGTTCAAATCCACCTCCAGCCATCTAGATTTAGGTTTTCCATGATTTCCCTCAATCACTCCAGGCAAGTGCCGGGATGGTTCCTTTCAAAAGGGCATGGCAGATATCCTTCCGCATCCTTACCCAAAACTCTGAGTGTTAGCTCAGTCTCTAATGACCATGCTGTCAACGGAACGTTAAACCCTGAACTTCGTTCCTTCTATATGTTGATGAGTTCTCAATCTTTTGCCATTCTTCTAGCTTTGCAACAACAACTCGTCAGTTGCAACTCGCTCTTCGAGGATTGGATGACTGAGCGAAGAAGATAGATTTTAAATTTTCAACCGAGAGGTCTGTGTGTGTTCTTTTTAACCATTCCTGCTTTATTTTAAACTTACCTGAACTGAGGACAAGGGACACTGTTCTTCATTTTAAAGAAACAGTGACGTTTCTGAGCTTGATTTTTTTCCTCGAAACTCATGGTTGCCACACCTTAAGGACCTAAAGAAACAGTGCCTCAAAGCATTGAGTATTTTAAAATGCCTTAGCCACAATTTGTGGGGTGCAGATAGAACCTTTCTGCTTTGATTTTATCAGGCCTATGTGTGATCTCGCCTTGATTATGAATGCACAGTGTGTGGCTCTGCCAGACCCTCTTATTTGAAGATGCTAGTCGTGGTGCATCACGAAGGGATTCGGCTGGCTACTGGGGCATTTAAGACTAGCCCCATTCTCAGCCTCTGTGCCGAAGCTGCTGAACTGCCTCTATCCATCAGGTGGCAGTCGCTCATGGGGTACCAGGGGTACAAAACTCTGCTGACGCCATGCACACCAGCATACCCTAGTGTGTTTCAAACTCTGCAGCGATCAACTAGGCCTTTTGGGATTCTCTTGAAGGATTGTCTTTCACAAATGGATTTACCTGATTTTACGGTGCTACATTGCAGTTGGAGCATATTTCCTCCTTGGCTCCTTCAGAGGCCCAGAAATATTTAAGAATTGTCAAATTTGGAAAAAGGTTGCACTCCCAATTTTAACACTTTAGATAGGCACCATGACTTTACGGTTGTTTACACCGATGGCTCCATACATGGGGATTCCCTTGGCTGCTCGATAGTGTTCCCTGACCATGTTACTGGGATTCACCTCACACACTTTTTTTTTTTTTTTTTTTTTTTTTTTTTTACAGCAGAGCTTCATGACATCTTGGAAGCACTTGAGGAATTGCAGCGTGTTCAGGGCAATCAATTTCTTTTCTGTTCCAATTCCTTCAGTACACTATAATTATTTCAGAGCTTGTACCCACCAGAGAAGGTTCCACAGCTCATACAGGACCAACTGTATTCCCTCCAGTGCTGGGGGAAACAGGTGTCATTCTGCTGGGTTCCTGGTCATGTGGGCATTAGGAGAAATGAAGTTGCTGATTGGGCTGCAAAGGAAGCCTGCAACGACCATCGTGTCATACACTTCGCCATTCCCCTGCAGGATGTCCTCTCTGTTGTTCGGCGGAGGTCCTTTCAGTTGTGGGAAGAAACATGGCTGTCAGTGACAGGAATAAGTTGCAGTCAATGAAACCCACTGTCCGGCCGTTACGAACCTCTTGCCAGTCATTGAGATGGCATGAAGTGACACTGACGCGGCTCCAAATCGGTCACTGCCCATTCACACACACATTTTTGCCTGGCTGGGAGGAACCCCCTTTTTGTGTTGCTTGTTGCGTGCAACTTAGAGTACACCACATTTTTAGCTGAGTGCAGTTCATATCGTGCTGCAAAGGCAGCTGCTAATCTTAGTGGTGATATGCCCTCCATTTTAGCTGATGATAAGATGGACGTGGACGAAATTTTAGAGTTCTGTGCCTCATCTGCGCTATGGCCTAAGCTTCTAGGCTGGAGATTTTAGTTCATTGCAGAGTGGCTGGTTCACCCTTTTTTATTTTGTGTGATCTGACAACCGTTGCTATCTGCTCTGAAGCTTCTACTACATACCCATTTTTGGCACCCATGATAGAAAGGAACTTCTTGTGACATGCTTTATATCATTCATCCTTTATTGTTTTATACTCGTCTCGCACTGGTTTCATCCAGGCGCTAAAGAACTAGATGTCGTGCGCCCTGATAGACTACCCCCCCCCCCCCCCCACCACACTTTTTCCCATTATGCACTACCTAGCAACAAAAGAGTGATGTATCCAAAAGGAATGTTTTAATATTACCCCATTTCAGGGCAAAAGGTACATGTGTGGGAGGTTCAGAGACTGGGTGTCCACCCCTGAGCCCAGCTCAAACCCCAACAAGCATATCTGGAATGTCATAGAACACAGACTCCACATCATGGATGCTGCACCCACAAACAAACCAAAATCGACTACTGCTCTGCAATCAATTTGGTATTAGCTGCATCTAGAGGAATGCCAGGGACTTGTAGATTATCACCAACAGTGTCTTATTACTGTCTGCAGTACCAGAGGAGGCCCCCACACAGAGTTCAGTGCCTATCCTATGACATTTACTAAGTCAGTGCATCTCATTGCATTGCCCATGCACCATGTATTTGGAGACAATATTCAACAGCAATTGACAGTATTAAACATTTAGTACTTGTGCATCAATAATGTCATTAATTTGAACTGAATGTAGTTTAGTTTGGAGTCATATGAGAATGTATGTATGAGGAAGGTCTCTGTAGCCGTTCAGTGAAATACAGTATTTTATCGCGTAATTCCCCCCCTTTTTTTCTCGAAAAATTTTCTTGAAAATACTAGGGAGGGAATTATGCGAGTAGTTATTCAGAAAAGAAGAAAAACTATGTATTAGGCAGTAAAAGATACCGGCATACGGCAAATTGTGAAAAAATGGTACCTACAGTGCGTTTAAAATTAGTTGCGACTTTTGACACGTCGTTGTGGAGCGAGTGGAGGGTTCGCAAAGTTTCCAGCGTATGCTGATCGCGCCGGCAACATCCACGCTGGCGCCTGGAAACATTCTTTGTCGGTAGGACACAACAATGCAGGATAGAGAACGCAAAGGGCCACCACGCGACACCACGTGCTACTGTTTACACACGCTTTGACAACAGCGGTGCCTCACAAGCTGAGCCGGTTTCAGCGGGAGTGGAAAAAAATGGCTCATTATGGCTGTTACCTGGGCAATAGCATCTCCTTCACCCCGACAAGCCAAACGTCAGAAGTCGCAACTAATGTTAAACTTATTGTAGTGGTATTTATTTTCTTAACACAAGGCCCATGGAAAGATCTGGAGCTTGCCTTTGCAGCCACGAGTTTATCTTTTTGTCTCCGCCAATACCTTATTGCAGCTTTTACTCCGTTTCAATCGGCGTAAGATAACACATTTAGTTTAAATTTTGCCGTGTAGTTTGAATATTTCGCCATTATGACGACTTGTAGCAAACTGACCTAGAAATATGTCTGCGGCTTAACTTTTCAAATTTACGGTATGATGAGAAAATGGAAATATTCATTTGTGGCAGTACCGCTGCGTCCATTGTCAAGTTATTTGAAGGCCGCTCCTGTTAGAACAAACCAGGAGAGGGAATTATGTGCGATATTAATAAAATAATTTTTTAATTATGAAAAACCGTAGGGGAGAGTAATATGCGAGGGGGGAGCTTATGCAATAAAATACGGTACATCTCATTTATATTGAATTGAAGGAGAGTCGTTGAATTGTTCCATGGCTGGGATTCGAACCCAGGACCTCCTGATTACTAAGCAAGTGCTTTAACCACTAAGCCACAGTGCCCTTACGGATATTGCAATTGCACACCCTATCTTAATGCACATCTCCCTCCACTATACTAACTTCAGTTCTGTTCTATATCAGTGTTTTTTAACCTGTAGCTTGCATCCCCCCTTGATCGTTTTAGGGCTCTGAACGAAGTTGAATATTTGTGGTGGAAGACTGTGAACCTGGATTTCTGTTTTGGGACAGTGGTCACCTTAACCTATTAGATTATCTAGGTGATTCCCAAAAGAACAGACACTATATCAATAATTGAAAAGAGTCTGGAGGTGATCTAGGAAATATTTTAATAGCCACAAACAGAAAATGTTTCAGTCAATTGAAAATGTTTCAGTCAATTGAAAAAATTATATTATTTCAAGTTAGCTAGTACTTTACTGGTTTTCAACATTAGTAGAAAAGGAATATGAGTCCGGTTCTTAGAGGGAAGTTACAATCTTGAATGATTTCCAGAGAGATGTTTCGACCAAATATCTTCTCAATTCCATGTGAGCTAGAGCTTCTTAGAGTAGTAAAATGGCTGTGGGAATGCCATTTATCGTTTCAATGTAGTGGCTCGTGTTTGAGGAATCAGCAGTAGAACTATAGTTCAAGAGTGAGGTGAAGTGCACTTTGCAATGAGTCAGATTTCCCGTCAGTGAGGATGTTCATACCAGATTTCAGGGTTCCTGGTGAAAAGCAAAAAGGTTCATGTCTCTCTTTCATTTTGTTGTAAAAACTTCACACATTTCTGGCCTATGACAGACTTTGGACTCTTTGCCTTTTTTGCCACCAGTTATTCTTGATTGTTCTTATTTCAATTTTTGACCTCTTGTATTTTCTGTAGAAAATGGATCTTAAGCCAGAGAGAGTTCACAGTGACAATATAATTACCTGGAATTTATCACATATAAAAGGAGGGTGGTTGATGTTTGCCTCTGGTCATCCAGATTTAGCTTTTCTGTTATTATCTTAAACCACACCACGCAAGTGTTGGGATGGTTTCTTTGAGAGGACAACATAAATTTCCTTCCCCATCCTCACCAAAACAATTCAGCTTGTGTTCTGCCTATAATGATCATGTTGTAGACATGATGTTAAACCCTAATCTTCCTTCCTTCCCTTTGAAATTTATTGTACAGTTTACCATCAACTTTGAGCAAATCTCTGGTATGGAGAATATAGTAGCTGACTCTCTTTCACAAGTTAACAGTATTTTGAGCTTCATTAGTTCCGTTGCACTCGCCTAGTTGCAACAAACTAAGCAGGAACTTCACACATTTCTGAATAATGCCAACTCTGCATTACAGTTACAACTCTTCAGTGCCCTTCACACAGATGTTAAAATATGTAGTGATGTCTCAAAAGGTAGAACCAAACAAGGAAGCTGGATGGTTAGCCCACTGGACTCACATTCAGGACTACGACAGTTCAAACCCACTTGCAACCATTATTCTGTACTTCCCTCAATCACTCCAGGCAAATGCCAGAATAGTTCCTTTGAACGGGCACAGCCAATTTCTCTACTAACCCCCCCTCCCCCCAATTCTTAATAAAGAACAATTTGAGAATGTGCTCCGTCTCTAATGACTGCATTGCCAATGAAACACTTGCTTTCCTTTGATTGAAAGATCTCTACCATTCCTACCTGTTCAATTTCACAAGCAAGCCTTCAACAGGTTACGAAGCTTGCCTCACTGCAGAGTCTGGTTAGGAATGGAGGGGGGCTGTCATTAGTGAATGTGCACATGTATTCATGCCAGTGCAAAGAAGTAGCTTGCTCAGTATTTAAGATAGAAAATAAAATATTGTTACAAAAATGGCCAATCGAAATTTACATTTGTGCAAAATTCTGCTAGTAGAATATTTTGTAAATTGCACTATTAATAAGGGTTCAAAAGTGAAATAAGTATATATTGTATTGAAGTTAACAGTAATCTGCTAACTGAACTGATTGGAATGGCTCCTTTTCCACTTCCTTAAAACCCGTATCCTTCCCTTTCTCCTCTCCTTCCTTCCTCTTTTTCCCAAAGAAGCTGTCAGTGGTGGCGAAAGCTCGAATTTTTGTGTGTTTTATGTTTCTGTTGACGAGCCTGTACTTTAGGTAAGTCAAAAATCTTTATTTTATACATTATATATATTTAAAAAAATTACCTTTTACACATATAGACCTATTCATTCTATATCATATCTACACTACAGCAAACTGTCAGTATTGATTTGATTGTTTTGCATACATATGTCAGTTTTTATGCATACTCTACAAGTGAATGCCTTTTCAAAATCAAAGGCATAGTGAAATGGTCTTCAGTATTAATTTTCAGAATTTAATGACTCTTTGAACAGAAAGACAATTTCTGATTTCTGTTTTTATATTGTCCATTCAACTAAACCCTTTCTCTCAAACTGCTGTGTGCAGCAGAATTAAATCATAAGCAGAGAATTCTTCACCCAACTTATGTTCTGTAGATTTCGTGAAATTATTCTCAGTTTTAATATAGTAAATTTCCTTGAGACAGAAACTCTTCTGTCCATGCATCAGTATGGATTTTGGAAGCATCAACTGTGTGAAAGTCAGCTTGCCCTTTTCTGTCACGACACCTTGGGACCTATGGATGAAAGGCAACAGGCAGACTGCATATTTCTTGATTTTTGAGAGGCGTTTGATTTATGTAAGTGGCTCAAAGACTACTTAATTGTGAGTCTTTATCAGAGACTAGGGAGTCATCGTGAGTGCCCCAGGGAAGTGTGATAGGGAGTGCTCTTATTTTCTGTCTATAAAAGTATCTGATGGACAAAGTGAATTGCAATCTGTAGCTGTTTGCTTATGCTGATGTTGTATACAGGAAGGTTGTCACTGAATGACTGTAGTAGGATGCAGGATGACTTGGACCAAATTTATAGGTGGTGTGATGAATGACAGTTAGTTCTAAATGTAGTAACAAAATGTAAGGTGATGTGGATGAGTAGGGGGAAAATCCTGTAATGTTTGAATACAGCATTAGTAGTGTGTTGTTTGACAGAGTAGAGTCAATTAAATATCTTGGTGTAACATTGCTCAGTGTTACGTAATGGAGTTAGCAAATAAGGACAGTTGTGCAGAAGGTGGATGGTTGACTTTGCTTTATTGGAAGAATTTTGAGAAGATGTGATTTGTCTGTAAAGGAGACCGCATATAAAATTCTTGTATGACCCCGTGAGTTTTGCTCTCAAGTGATTGGAATTCCACAAGATTGGTTTAAAGGAAGACGTAGAAGTAATTTAGAGGGAGGCAGCTAGGTTTGTTACTGGTAAGCTCAATCAATGCACGTGTGTTACTGAAATGATTCAGGAACTCGAATGGGATTTGCTGGAGGAAAGGCAATGTTGTTTTCGAGAAACACTGTTGAAGAAATTTAGGAGGCCGGACTTTGAAGTGGACTGCAGAATGATTCTACTGCTGCCCACCTACATTTTGCATAAAGACCACAAAGATAAGATCAGAGAAATTAGGGCTTGTTCAGATGCATATAAGCTTTTGTTTCTCTCTCATTCTATATGTGAGTGGAACTGAAAAGCTAGTAACTAGTAGTGGTACTGAGTACCCTCAGGCATGTCTCTTTGGGTGGATTGTGGATTGCGAGAGTAAAGATCTGGGTGAGAGTTTAAAATTGGGAATGATGAATTTTTAAAACTCACAACCACCAACTGCGAACCAAATTCCTAAACATGCAAAAACACTGGAACTGTGATTGCGACTGTTTGACTCGTTTTCTATCTAGGGAATGATATCACACGTTCGCAGCTTTCCTTCCCTGCATATGATTAACAAAACAAATTCATAATAAAATCAAGTTCATGAGAGAAAAGGGTGTACTAACTACTATTTTTGAAAACACGTGAAAGTTCACTTTATGTTGTTTATTTCCCAATATTAGAACCCTGTGGCTGATACGTCTGTATGTCGACACATTTATCAAATAAAGTTATAGCTCGTGAGCCCCCAGAAAAAATGAATATTTGTCGCAAATTGTTTTCACACAATGTGGCTATCTCAAACACCGTTTATGTTCATGCCTATGCGACGACATGTGTTACATTAACAAATCACAGTCACTTTAATTCAATGCGATGCACACCTTGTTCCACTGGCTAAATATTCACCAACACACAGTATCACTCGATTCAACTTGGTGCAGTCTACGATGAGCAACCACACGTGACGATTGCCACACACAAATCTATAACCTCCACCTCGCGATCCACATGCCGACTGATGCAGAGCGATGCCGCCCGGCCAGCTACCCCACGTGCTCCCGCCTCGTCACTTCCTGCCCACGCGCGCGCCGAAAGCTCAACTGCCGGGGTTTCTTCCCTATGCCATGCTATTAATTACCAATATTTCTATTGGGCGGTAATCTTACAAGATGTAGATTAACAGAACTCAACTAGCTCGTATAAACTCATTCCATTGCATCTACTGTATGACACCTTCTTTAACAATGCCCATTCCATTCCATTTTAGTTTATAGATTTGCAGAATTAATTAGTGCATATATTACTGTGAGTAGCTTGTGCCCACATCATAATCATTTGTAATCATTTCTGTAGCTTTTGTGATGCAGTATATTAAATGCTACTATCTTAACTAAATCTTGTAGTTTGGAAGTAAGTTATTTAAAATTTACAAATAATATACTTAATAATTACTCTATTTGGCAATGAATCTTGTATTATGCTTCCATGAAACTCCAGCTCATCTTCTTGCAACTCTGGAAGTACTTTATCAAGAAAAGAACTGTAATTTTGACCAGGTTTCCATTTAATGTCATTGAACCCATATATGCATGAGTTTAGGCAACTTGTATGTATGCTGGATCCACATTTGACTTTTGAAAAATCAAACACAGTTTGTTAACAAAAAATATAACATCTGTGATAAAAGGCAATATTGACAAAAAATTTTGACACTACTTTTTTAGTAATCCAGCAACTACTGGTATTTTAACTTTTTCCAGTAAAGATACCAAAGTATTTCAATACACTGAATTTATCACCACTTCCAATGAGAGCCTATGTATGGCAAAACATGTAACAAATTTTTTCCTTGGTTCATTAAGTATTTCTTGTGTATCTTTTAATGCTTTGGAATTCATTGGTGACTATTCAGAGTAGCTACATAGTATGTTTGGAATATCTTGAAACTTTCAAAGCTCTGAACAGTATTCAGATTATTAACTGACTGCTAAAGCTAACCAATGGGCCACACAATCCAAATCGGGGTAACTGTTTTTAAAAAGAGTTGCTACCTCAGCTCAAACTCCTGTAATAAAAGATGCATTAGCAGTAGTAATTGAGGAACATTTGCTATCGTCAATGCCTATCCAAAATTCCTACAACACATGAAATTATCTCTCTTGCAGTACAGCCAGTTAGCAGTACAATGTTAATTAACATGTTTACATTTCCTCTCCCACACTATTTTTACATACATAATTAGAGTTTTGTTTGAGTAATGTCTGCAGATTCATCCATCTTAATTGAATACCACCTAGCTGACATTCTTTTTGATAAAATTACATCAGTAATTATTTTAAACATATAAATACTATCATAAGTTTCATAATTTGCATTGCCACTGAAATTTAATTTGGTCAAAGTTATTTTTATGTGTATAACATTCTTGTTGCAATATTTTCCTTAGTTATTATGTAGATGAATTTCATTGCAACTTTCCTCAGCATTTTTACAGCGTGGAGCTGATGATATGATGAAATTTGGTGCATCTAGTGACTCTACAACCGAATTCTTATAGTCGGCCAAAATTTCACGCATCCTTAATTCATCAGCTTTGACAACACGATATCCTGAATGTAAAAGAAAAATAAATACTCTTTCGTGGTCATGGATTTATTTAGCTTAGAAGTTAGAAATAGAACTAGAAGTCAGATGTGATATATGAAATTCAAATTATTTATTAACATGGGCATGATTTTGAACTGCACTATCAAATTAGTTGACATTTAAAATTTGAACCAGTAGTGTTGTTTTTCCCAGGGAACCTAATCTAAAATAGATATAAAGAATAATAATTTTATAATCATCATTTGCACTTCTGTCTACATTTTTAAAAAGAAGTTTAACTGGTAAGTTTCCTCATTTGTTTTCAATGTTACTACTATAGTTTACCTGATGATGAAGACAAACAGTTCCTTTTACACACAAATAACAGAATCTCTCCTGATTACAGCATTTTGATCACTTACATAACAGTTACCACTTTTCCACTAATGTTTATTAGTTGCACTTATTAAAATAGTAACAGGATTGGTGTCTGTTATATGTCCATTTTCAGTTTCTCTGGAACTAGGAATTCATTTCTTTTTCTTCCTTAAAACAAATTTATCCATAACTTCTTAAAATACGCAAACATATACCATCTGTCTTGGACAAGAATAAGCGAACCACACAGATCAGATGATTACTGAGATCCAACAGCTATGAGGGAAAGTGGCATATTGTTTGTTTCAGTGACATATTTTTACGGTCTATTCATACCTGAATGGTTGTATTTTTAGCCTCTATTTTTTCATTCTGGCGAAGTGTTACTTTGTGGGAGGGAAGGCAGCATTTTGTTTGTTTTAGTGACATATTGTTAATGCTTGTTTGCAATAATCCTGCCCCAGTTCCAGCTTTCACAAAGCTCAGAAGTACAAACTTCAACACGAGCCTGCTCTCTCCTATTGGAGAGGGAATGAAAGGTGTCCTGAAAATGTGTTGTCACATATTTGTGAATGCTATTTTAAGTTCTTTCAACCTCAAGGAGCATAAAGCATCAAAAGCAACTGTGACTTGAATTCTTGTCGTACCATGTAAATGCACAATTGGGAAAATTCCCCAATGTCATCTCACAATTTGCACATTCACATCTCAATATCATGGATCCATTACTTCCATCAGATGATCACATGTATATTAAATTCAAGGTTGAAATGGGAACCAGACAGACCATGGCCTATAGGAATCCCAGGAAAACGGACTGGGAGACATATAGGAGAGACCTTGACTTCAGCCTATCGGAAATTAAAACTTTGATAAGGAATCCAGCAGTGTTTGAGGAAGTAGCAGAGGCCGTAACCTCTGCTATAGTAACCTCATACCAGGACAACTGCTCAATCACAAAGAAGTGCACAAATAGGAGTGTGCCTTGGTGGAATAATAACCTGGAAATGCAAAGGAAACAGGTACGAAAACTGTTTAACCTTGCGAGGCGCAAAGGACAATGGGCAAAGTATCGTGAGGCCCTTGTCAATTACAACCTTGCCATCAGACGGGCAAAGGAGGCATCCTGGAAGGTATTATGTGAGGAAGTGGAGGGCACGGCTGCTCAAGCGAGACTTCATAAAATCCTCACTAGGGTACCAACTAATCCAGGAGGAACATTGAGGAAGGAGGATGGGGAGTATACAAAGACAGCACATGAAACGCTGGAACTGCTCCTCGAGACTCACTTTCCTCAATATACTCTGGGGGATAACTCAGACCAGAATGCGATTCCTGAGAGACAACGGTTCTCAGGTATTCGCAAATAGGACTGGGATTTGGCCAAGGAGTGTGTCGATCTCAGTAAGGTCCGATGGGTGGTGGGAACATTTCAACTGTTCAAGTCACCTGGCCCCGATGGAATTTTTCCAGCTCTCCTGCAACATGCGGGAGAAACTCTTATTAGATTCCTATGCAGGTTATTCAGGGTTAGCCTAGCAGCAGGAATCATTTCCAATGCCTGGAGGGCGGTGAAGGTTGTCTTCATTCCTAAACCAGGGATAATTGATCATACCAAGGCCAAGGATATGAGACCAATCAGCCTGTCCTCCTTCATTTTTAAGACATTGGAAAAGCTGGTTAATGTGCATGTTGGAGAAAGGAGGTTAAGTAGGTCTCCTCTACATTCAAACCAACATGCATATCAGCCAGGTAAACCATGTGAGACAGCTCTCCACCAACTCATTGGGAAGGTGGAGAAAGCACTACACTTTCAGGAAATAGCCCTCTGTATCTTCCTGAACATCGAGGGGGCTTTTAGCAACACGACCTTTGATTCCATGGTTAGGGCAGCAGAGGTGCATGACCTAGGGACCACTATAAGTAGGTGGACTAGGGCCATGCTCAGTGGAAGAAAGGTAGAAGCTACCATGATGAATGAAAAAATGGTAATCAACACCACTAGGGGTTGCCCGCAAGGAGTTCTTTCCCCTTTATTGTGGAATCTAGTGGTGAATGATCTCATTGGAGAATTAAACTCTAGGCAGTACTTTTGCCAAGGATACACAGATGATCTTGTCATAGTAATACGTGGCAAATTTGCTGACACAGTAAAGAATATGGCACAAGGTGCTTTGGACATTGTGCAAGACTGGTGCAGAAAACAGGATCTGGGGGTTAGTCCTAAAAAGACTGTTGTTGTACCGTTCACAAAGAAGCATATACAACATTCAAGTTGGAATCTAAAGCTTTTCAATTAAGCGCTACCTGTGAAGGGGACAGTGAAATATCTAGGGGTGACCCTAGATGAGAAACTGACATGGACCCCTCACATCAGGAATATTTGCTCCAAGGCAAAAGGTACTCTTGTGAGTACCAGGAGAGCTTGTGACAAAAATTGGGGCCTGAGCACCAACGGTATGCACTGGATATACACCATGGTGATTAGACCCAGGATCACCTATGGGGCGGTCGTGTGGTGGAAGAAGGTAGAACAGCAGGTTGCTGCTAAGGAGCTTGGTAAGGTGCAGAGATTAGCCTGCTTAGCCACAACAGGCAGAATGAGCAGCACACCAACTGCTGGGATGGAAACCATGCTGGATATGCCCCCATTACACCTTTGGGTCAAGATGGAGGCGGCAGCTGGTGCCTACAGACTCAAATCTGTCAACAACTGGAGCTCTTTGGGATATCCAGAATCACACACTAAAATAGTGAGTGAGGTAAATATAGGAAAGGTTGGGGAAATGCCAACCGACTATATTATAACCCCATACTGCTTCAACAAGCCTTTCAATATAACAATTGGAAGTAGGGAGCAGTGGGAGAAAATAGTTCGACACCGTACGGGGGATATTGTCTGTTTCACTGACGGGTCAAAATCGGACCAAGGTGTTGGGGCCGGGGTATATGGGGTGCAGCCAAGACTGGATGGCGTCATCTCTCTAGGAAAACTGGCCTCAGTATTCCAGGCCGAAATCACTGCCATCAGGGCGTGTGTGGAGGAGAATTTGCGTAGGTGCTACAAAGATCGTAGCATCTATATCTATTCAGACAGCCAGGCAGCCCTGAGATCACTGGCAGCTCCTGCAACAAGGTCTAAAATTGTTGCAGAATGTCACAGGGTTCTGGTGGAGCTAGGGGAAAGCAATAGAGTAAACCTATTGTGGGTCCCTGGCCGCTCGGGGATCAGTGGCAACGAACATGCCGACTGATTAGCCAGGATGGGGGCAGAGACTCCATTTATTGGACCGGAACCTGTCCTGACAATCACCAAGGCAATGATCAAATTGGAGCTACGTAACTGGCTCAAAAGACAGCACATAGAATATTGGACCAAAGTCCATCAATAAAAACATGGCAAGGTAATGATGCCAAAGCCATGTTTTAAAAGAAGCTCTGCAATCCTGGGTCTGAACAGGAGAGAGATTAGACTCATGGTTGGATTGCTGACAGGCCATGGGAATTTCAAAAAACACCTACGTACAATGGGAATAACAGAAGAGTACCATAAATGTAGGATCTGTGATGACGGTGATGAAACTGCATCACATCTAATCTTCGAATGCATTGCATTGGAGAATAAAAGGCACAGAATATTTGGGACAACCAGACCCGAAGAAATTGTGTCTAATAAAGAACTGGTAAAGGGACTCCTTGCACTGTTCAAGAAGGGCATTGGTTGGCTTTACTAGATATACAGGGAGCGATACCGCACAATAAACTTAGTTTCAGTGCGGGCAGTGGCGGGTTGGTCCAAGGCTGTTTTAGCTTCCCTGGAAAAATCAATCAATCAATCAATCAATCAATCAAACTGGTCCATGATAGTCAGTAAGCATTGGTGACCATCTGATGGATTGATTGATTTGATTCCTCCTCTGAGCCCCAGACAAGGCCTTAATCCTAATCTGGTCCAACTTCTCTGATACAGTTCCCACTTCTTGCTCAAGTCTAGACCCTGATTCAGAAGTAGGAGTGCACTCCATCGGTCCTGATCCCGATGTCTGAGTATCTGAGGTCTCAGATTGCCCCTCAAATTCTTTTAAAATAATTTTTTCTCCATGTTCATCTTAGTCCCACGAGATTTGGGGATTCATATGGTCCACACTACGATAACCCCGCACGGTGCAAGGCAACTTACTCAGGGAGGTCACCCGGTATCCCTGAGGCTCTGTTCGAGACACATCCACTCATGTGCCAAGCACCCCTCAGCACGGGTCGCAGCACACCTTGGGTTGGGGGGCAGTTTAACGTCGTGCCCGGGACGAATGCACCAGTTTACTCAGTGGAGTCAGTACCATTGGACAACATCTCCACAAAACATTAGCCACTTTCAAGGTTTGGTGCTCTCATTTACCATTGCATGATGTGGTCGACTGCTCTACTGTTCATGCTACTCAATCTTCAAAATGCTTATGAACTAGTCATAGATGCTTCATCAACAGAACTAGATTTGGTAAAGCAAAACATCTGCCATACAGGATCGGTCAGATTTTCTATGTCAGTTGAGTGAGTGCATCACTTGTTTTCATCTGCATCAAGATTCCATAAATGTCAACTCATCATGTTACTTGTATTATAATTTGGCCAGCTGTTCACACACAATGCTTTTCAACGTCCACAGTGTGTGTTACGAAGAAGCCTACAGATACTAGATATTTCCGTCAACAGTAAGAACACAACTGACTCAATAGACTGTGTCAAATTGGTGTGTAATTTTCATGATGTATCACCAGCCACTGTTGCAAGAGAACAACTGAAACACTCTGTGCCCACACCATGACCTCAAAACAATTACAACTGATAGCTCAAAATCCATATGCTTTCGTTCCACAACCAGTTTGTATAACCCACTCTGAACAGCCTGTACCTACATTTTCCTACACGTTTCAGACATGACATACTGCTTCAACAATGGTGACTGGTGAAGCAGTATGTCACCATCAGCTGTTGACGTCTGCTGTGTGTCGTCATTTTACTCAAGTGGAAATGTGCACACGGCCACAGAGGATGTTGAAGAGGCAGGTCCATTTAGTCTTTGCTTTTTGTTACCCTTCAAGAAACTGCATTTAGTTCCATAGTTAACACTTGGTTACCGATTCACCAATAACTGTTCATTTCAACATTCTTTCTTCTTCTTCTTCTTCTTCTTCTTTTTCCACATATATGTATAACAACTTCTGCTATTCATAAGTGCACTGAATGTAATTGTTTGCTGTTCTATCATATGTAAATACTGAAGTTAGTTTTTATTTTATTTGTTTATTTATTTATTATAAGAGCAGATAATTTTTACACTCTATTAGGTTTGACTGATACATGCCCAACTAAAGTCAAGCAGTCCTAATCACAGCAGCATCAACAGTGTCCTAAATGTATAGAACACTTTCAAGAATGTTTACTAATGTATTAAACAAATTTTATGAGATGCATATTGCTATGAAAGTGTTTTATGTACAAAAGTAAGGTGATTTGTATAGTTCTGCGAGTGTTTTGTTTATAAAAGAAAGGTGACTGTTACATTAACATGGATTGTACTACTGCAGAAAATTAATTATTTAGGAGAACCGCTTGGCTTATATTAATGATTTTCGCAGTGAGTTTAAATTGCAAAACATTAATTGTTCTGTAATAAGTACAAAAGTTAACAGTAAATCAAAAGTAGTGTTTTAAAATCATCACTGAAATTATTGAGCATTGTTATAACATTACAATTCTTAGTAAACCCAAAATATCTGCGACTACTGTCAGCTTGGAACTACAATTGAAAAACTTGTTGTCACTACATATTCAGTCTAGTGGTCAAACATGTCTGTAAACCCAAAACCATGGAATTCAATTCATGATGAATCACGGGACATTTGTGTCTGCCTTTTAAACAAATCTTCGCCTCTCTGCCATGTGAAGATTTCGATTCCAAGTTACACTGTAAGATTTCTGTCCATAGTAGGATTAAGGGAGTAGGCTAGGGGCAAGCAAGCTCACCTTAATCGTTAGTGGTGTGGTAGTCTAACGGTTAAGACGTCTGCCTAGTAAGCATGGAGGTCCGGGTTCGATTCCCGGCCGCACCACAAATTTTAATTCAATGCTTCACATCTATCAATAATGTCTTTGACATATTTGAGACGAAAATCTGTCTCAGGGATTATTTATTCATATTAATTGATATTTATATCACCATAACAGGATTGTTCCACCATGTCCATTGCTGAGGTGCTATTCCGCTGCATGGAGAGCCTTGGCAATAGTGGAACAAAGAAGCTGAATTAAAGTTTGTGTTGTGGAGGGAAATCATACATAGACTATTCCAAGGCGCCTTAATCGTTCGTGGTGTGGTAGTCTAACGGTTAAGACGTCTGCCTAGTAAGCATGGAGGTCCGGGTTCGATTCCCGGCCGCACCACAAATTTTAATTCAATGCTTCACATCTATCAATAACTTCACAGTAATTTAATCATGCTATATAATAGAGTTTATTATTATCATCAAATATACAGCATGATCTTGATCCATAATTAACCATTAACCATTTTATTAGCAATTTTTTCTCCTTTTTTCTTTTGCTGTTCTTCAGAATATCTTAGAAGAATATTTTTAGTGTTACCATTTAGCAATTTACTTGATTATTTTCAGCTGATGTTGCCTGCTTATTATACCTTCTCCCAAAAGTTTTGTGTTAACAGTATATAAAAGTTGAAAGAGTACTGCTTGTTCCAGTTCATGCATATGATAAAATTGATTATTTTATGCTTCCTGTGCCTGCAATTTTTTCATGACATCATGAAGCATCTGATTACATAATGCTGCATATGGATTCATTTCCACTAGCTGATGCTTTGCAAATTTGCTTCCCAAGTTTGCTGCTGCTCTGAAATCCGCCTTTGCAAGGTCTTCATTACCCTCTTTGCGATGAATAATACCTCGCTGACAAAGCGCTTGACAACCAGATTTGCCACGGCCATTACTCAGCTGTATTGCCATGTTTAAGTCTGTGATGGCTTCTGAAAGATTCAGTATGTTGCATATTAAAATATCAATACATTACTAACAGTAATACTGTATTTTATGGCCAATAAATATGTAACAATTTCCCCTCACCTGAAATTTTTCCATCAAGCCTGTATGCTTGTGCTCGGTTGTTGTATGCAGAAGCTCTAGAAGGTGCTGTATCTATGGCCTTAGTAAGCAGGTTAATAGCAGCCTCAGTATTTCCAGATTCTGCAAGGGTGACTGCTTCCATTTCCAGTTGCTTTGCAGCTTTGACAGTGGGGTCACTTTCATCTTCATCATCTGAAATTTATTTTCACAATAAAAAGTAATCTTACATCTAATTCCTTCTTCTAAGACATTTGTGGTTTTCAAAATACTATTGAGTCATTCCTAGGCCTATATCATAAATATATTGCATAAATTAGCAATGATAATGAGTATAGGCTTAAGCATAGAATAATAATTTGTACCACGGCCAAGATTTGAACCCTGGTCTCGAACTTACTAAGCAGTTGGTGCAGCCTATTACCATTATCATTGATAAAACTGAGACTATATCTTCTTAGGAAATATAATTAATTGATATAAATTAACAACCAAGTACCATCCGTCTTGTTAGTGTGTTTGTGCTTATAATATCAATAAATTGACATAGCAGAATAAATAGAAATCAACTACTTAAAAAATCTGCTGCTTTCCCAGTTGTATTGATATATTTCTACTTTATTAAAATATAAAAGAACACTTCATAGTAGCTTAACTTTTCCTGGTTCAGAGTAATCAAATGTCAGAAAAAAGAACATGAAGGAAACAAAATAAAATAGCAATGCTAGCTACATAGGGTTGCTGACTACTTTTGTTATTAACAATTTAGATTTATTCTCATGAATGTTGCCAAGCAGAACCATTGTTGAAATATTTTGTATTTAGCTTGTATTTGGATAGACCAGGCTTCAAATGCTGCTTCAACTTTTTGTGTGTGTATATAGTGGCATAGTAACTGCTAGTGTGATTCCTAAATCAACAGTATGATGAATGTATTTCTGAACCTCTGGAAACTATATACTATACATTTATTTTTACAAAAGATTTCAATCATAACAAGATATGAAATGTGGAGAGTAGGATAAAGAAACTAAAAGAAATTCTGAAATATAAGAGAATTTCACCACTATCAAGAGTTAGAAACAATTATCAAGTGACCAAATTACAACTGATGCCGAAAAAGGTCATTAAAATTGAACATACATACACACTGATTAGCCAGAACATTATGACAACCCTTATGAACTTTATATATAAAGCAGGGTATCCTTATGTTTGTGTGTACGTATTGCATACAAATCTACAGTTTTGTTCCAATCTTTTTCAAATTATGTACACTTAAGCTTCAATCTATGAGGATAGTCACTGCAAGTATAAGAATTACATACAATGCATAGTTCATGAGATATGATGTCATAAACAATGATATGTGCAGAAAACTGCTGCATTAAGTGACAATGCTGCTCATTTTCTCCTAAACCACTAGACCGATGTCAACCAAATTTGGTACAGACTTTCCTTACGTGAGATGATAATTGCTGTAGGAGTACGAACCACGTACATTCATGGTTCAGGAGATACAATGTCATAAACAATAAGAGTTGCAAGAAACTACCACATAATGTGACGAAACTTTATAAATACAATATATGAGAATGACAGTACTTAGCGACTTGCAACAAACTTTAAACATAATTTCAAACCTTTCTTTAACTTTTTCTTGCTTACAACCACATCAAAATAATGAAAGGAAAAACATTTATCGCTTACTACTTTTCCGCTGTTCATGGGCTAAAACTAAGGCATTCAATATGACATTACAATTTATAATTTCTACACTGCAACTTTTAGCTGCAGTAAATTTTACAGACAGTATATGCACATACAGCTGAATGTACCTTCAACATTGTAGCACAGTATGACACACAGTTCATGAGATATGAGCACATAAACAGCAATATTTATGGAAAATCGCCCCATCATGCAGCAAGTTTTAATCTTATACTTCTTTTCTATTAATTGTATTCGCAACAGATTTTACAGCCATACAGCACTTATACAAATGCATGCATACCTGAAAAATTATACAACTGTACAACATTTAACTCAATAAATATGAGATTGTATGCATTTTATAAGTCAACCACAAGTTTGTACATTATGCGATACAGCCTTATTTCATATTTATCGTCTGATAAATATAGAATGTTTTTAGAGAAAATGGTGATGGGCAGAGAGAGAAGAGATAGGAGCAGTACTAACTCAAGGCAGGAATAAATAAATACCCGAGCAAAGCCGGGTTTTCAGCTAGTATTGATATAAACCCACCCAGGCTACAGGAGTTCCACTTGACAGGCAATGGCTCTTAGTCAGGCACATGTACAGTGCATGTAGTATCAATGAGTGTGCTGCATGTGTGTAAAATGGAAAATACATGATATCTATTTGAATTTGACTGAGGGCAGATTGTGACGGCTGGGAAGCTCGGCACAAGTCTTCACAACTTCTTGGGTGTTCGCTGGGTGCTTTGGTGAACTGGGGTGGAACTAATATCAGATTTTAATGCTGGGCAGAGGACAAGTGTGTCTGAAAAAACAGCTCACCAAACACTCGTAATGATGGGTCTCTGCAGTTCATGACCCAAGTGTGTGCCAAAGTTAACACCACAACATTGGAAACTAAGACTCAGCATAATCATTGAATATTGGTGCAGGGGCAGAGCACTGTGTGGTTTGGTATACCCTGATTCCTTCTTAATCATGGCAATGGGAGGATGTGAATCCATCTTCTTCCAGGAGAACATATTCTTGACTCATGTATTGCTGGGAAGGAAACAAAACTTGTGGAGGCTCGATTATGCTCTGAGGAACATTCATGTGGACAGCCATGGGTCTAGTGGAGTGCTCGTGCAGCACCAAGAAGTATCTGATACCTGCTGCAGTCCATGTCCACCTGTTCATGACAATCATGTTTCCCAACATCAGTGGAATTTTTCAGTAAAATAATGCACCACGTCACAAGGCCAGTGTTGGTGTGAGGAACACAGTGGTGAGATGCAATTATCTGCTGCCCCAGACCTAAAATCAAACACATCAGGGATGTGACTAAATGTGGCATCAGAGCTCAACCCCCCTCCCAAAATAAATAAATAATAAAAATTACATGAATTGGGTGACTTGTGTGTTCAATTCTAGTTTATCAGTATACATCCATAGTCTGCAAATCACTGTGAAATAAAGGTAGCTGGTACTTCCCATTATACCAGATATTGCGGTAAGTATCTGTGTAAGTTGACAGTTTTCAGTTGTGACTTATTAATGTTACACTAATAATGGAAAGTCCGTGGAGTCTGGCTGTCGTGGTTGGAGATGACAGTAATGTAAGTGTTAGTTATGCCTGAGTCGTCGTGTGAATGTAAGTATGCTTGTTTTCTGATGTAGGATGTGGCTGAAAATTTAAGTTGTTTGAATGTGATGGTCTTTTCTATGTGGCTGTCTGTAGCTCTATGATTGCTTATACATTCAGTTGCTACAATTGTAGTCATAGGTTTTCACTTTGCAAAGAGTACAATTTTACTTATTCAGTCATTTAAAGAGTGTTGCCAATCTTTGGTCAACTTTAAAATCTTATTAATTGAATACTTTTGTAGCTTTTCTTGGGCAGAACATTCTTGCATTCTCACTGAGCAACATGGTGAGATCGTTAGTACACTGGACTTATATTTGGGAGGACAATGATTCAAACACATTTCTGGCCATCCTGATGTTGGTTTTCCACGATTTATGAAAAAAATTACAGGCAAATGTTGGAATGGTTCCTTTGAATGAGCATAGTGAATTTCTTTCCCCATCCTTAAACCCTCGAGTGTGATGCTGCCTGCTACCTGACAGCACCTGTTATGCATGTTCCACCAGTGCTGTGAATGCTATATCTAACAAGGTAGTAGAAAAAACATTATGAAAAAATAGCATTGACACTTGAAAGTATAAGGATTTAATAGCCTAAATCACTTTAGGCACATAGAATTTTAATCAAGCTATAAAAATTAATTGCTTACAAGATTTTTTTTTACATTGAAAATACTGAAAGCAAGGCAGAATACCAATGCATTAGAAGACAAAAACTCATCTTTCTTATTATAACCATCTATCAAAATTCACAGTATTTCATCTTCAATCAGCTCAGATATTGCACACAACTTTCAAAAATTGTCATGCATACGAAGACAAAAACATTCTTATAACTGTAGTCCATGCAAATAATTTAATGTAAACTGTGTCAACATGAAGCTAAGGAATGTATGACACAGCCATCTCGCAGCCATCTTCTAATTGCATCAGCAGAACTGAAAAATTTATTAAAAACGATCAGACGATATACGCTGTCGCACACGCTGAGCAGGTGCTTGGCAGTAGACGGCGTATGGCGTCACACATACTTGAGAGATTAACAAACCCAAGTCGAGCTTGCACTCTTGTCTCCAATGAACATGCTGTTGATGGGATGTTATACCCTTATCTTCCTTATTTGTTTTCCACCCTTATCTTCTTTATTTGTTTTCCATGCATTGCTCTCTTGACAACCAAATGTGTTTCATTAAGATGCTCTCTATCTGTAGATTACACACAAATGGCAAAAAGAAGTGATGAAGTCAAATTATCTTCAAAATTACTTCAGCTCACATATTTGTGGTTTTATAGGTGCATGTCTACACAGATTTCAAAAAAGGTAGCCAGAGGGTCCCTAAGGATTTTTATATTAAATGTTTTATTCATAGCATTGTGGGAGATTATTTTCCAGTCTTCTTGTCTACTGAGAGTCAGTGCCAGATCTATTACATTTCCCAGCTAAGACAGAAACTTGATTGTCTGCTTCCCCCCCCCCTCCCCTTCACGCCCATGTCCCCTAACTGCGCACTGCCTATTTGACCAACTTTTAGTACCCCCAGGTTAGTCACCTTGTCTTGGAGACCATATTGTTCTCGAGTACATCCTTCTGAAAGTCCGTATTATCAGAAGAATGATGGACACAAAACCAGCGGTAAGACAGCTACACATCAGACACCCGGTGGTGTTCTCTGGAGATGCTGGACAGGACCCCAACAATTGGCTAAAAGGGTTCGACCGAGTCACCAAGTACAACAGGTGGGATCATACAATGTGCTTGGCCAACGTTTATTTCTACCTGGACGGAACAGCTCAGCAATGGTTCAAAATCAACGAAGAGAAGCTGAATGACTCGAAAACGTTCCAGATGGCTCAAGAAGACGTTTGGTGACCGCCAGCGACAAATCTGCTCGGCGGAAGAACAGCTGAAGAACCGGGCCAAACGACATGGTGAGCCGATGCAGTCATACATACAGAATGTTTTGGCCCTGTGTAACATAGTAAATCTGAATATGACTGAGGCCAACAAAATCATGCACTTGATGAAGGGTATAGCAGAAGATATCTACCAAGCACTTCTGATAAAAGATGCCGCTACGATGGAAGAGTTCATCAATTGGTGCCAGCGTATTGAAGAGATGCAACAAAGGAGGGTTGGACTAAAGAAGTATGACAGATTTCCCATTGTAGTCCCTATGGCCATTGTGGAAGACCAGAGTGACTTCGCTTCCCTCATACAACAAATTCTGAGAAAAGAATTATAACAGTTTATGGCAGCCAGGACTATTAGACCAAGAGAGTATCAGATCATGGCCATGGATGTAAGCCCTGTAAGTGACGAGGGAGCCGATGCCATTGAGGACGAGGTATATCAGGCAATATCTCCTGTCTGCCCCACCAATCTCACCCCACGTGAAGACTGGCGTTGCCCTGCTATGACTTACGCTGCAGTTGCCATATGGCAGCCCATGAACCGGCTGATGCAGCCACAACCAACTCCCCGGCAACTATGACGCCCCGCAGAAGAACAGACGTCTGGAGGACAGAACACAACACACCACTGTGTTTCCATTGTGGGCGCCCTGGACATGTATGCTACTGCAGAGAGTCCATCACCGTACCCTAGATGAGGTCGCTCCCCAATGCGTCGCAGCCGTTCACCATCGCCGTACAGAGGTACCAGCCACTGCCCTAGTCGCCGCGCCCAGGAAAACTAAGCGAGGTGACCATCTACGGAGATGAGGCCACAGCAGATGAAAATCCTCCATGGACAACAGTCGCAAAGATGTCAGGAAATCTAATTGACAGCCAACCTGTCCGAGCACTTGCTGATTCAGGAGCATCTTTCTCTGTAGTGTCGGATCATTACCACTGCACACTAAAGAAGACAATGTTCTGTGATACGGGGGCAACTGTGCTGAAGGCCGCGAATGGAAAGTATGTCCAGCCAGCAGGAACTTGTGTCGCAAGAATAACCATCAACAACAGGACCCAGCCGTTTGAATTTGTTGTGTTAAAAGAATGTAGTCACAATGTCATCCTCGGATGGGACTTCCTTGAGGCATCCCAAGCTATCATTGACTGTGGAAAATCTGAGCTGCAAATTGAAGAAGTTGTTCTGCCGGATACATGTAATACAGAATTTTCTGGGAAGTTATTCGTCGCTGACAATGTGACAATACCGCCGTTGACAATGAGAAGAGTTGCAGTCACAAACACAGATGAGCTATTAAACTGTGAAGTGCTTGTTGATAGTAAAAAGTTTATCAGGCTCACCAAAGAAATTTACATACCAGTGGCTATCATAAGCATTACCGGAGGACGGGGAGAGATTTGGATCACTAATTGTCACAAGCAGTCACAACTTATCCCCATAGGAATGTGTATCGGGACAGCTGAACCAATCCAGGACGGTGAGCTAAACGTCATCAACGAAGACCCATGCTCTGCTGTTAGTACTGACAACATGCTGGAGGAAACAAACGTGGACTGCCAATAGGGCCCGGACTGACCAAGGAACAACGCCTGCAGGTGTTGGCAATACTAAGTCAATTTTCGGTTGCATTCATACCTCAGCAGGGAAAAAGTCAGACGAAATGGACCACGATAAGGCACTGTATAAATACTGGGGATCATCCACCAATTAGCCAGCGTTCGCATAGAGTGTCGCCAGCTGAAAGACTGATAATTCGGGAGGAAGTGGAGAAGATGTTGCATGATGACATTATTCAACCTTCTGAGAGTTCTTGGTCGTCTCCGGTGGTCCTCGTTAAGAAGAAGGATGGCACGTGTGATTCTGTGTCGACTATTGGCGGCTAAAGAAAATCACAAAGAAAGATGTCTACCCACTGCCGCGCATTGATGACACCTTATACTGCTTGAAAGGAGCTACATACTTCTCAACTATGGACATGCAGACAGGTTACTGGCAAATCGAGGTCGACGAAGCCGACAGAAAGAAGATGGCTTTTATTACAGCTGACGGCCTCTATGAATTCAAAGTAATGCCATTACGATTATGTAATGCTCCAGCCACATTCGAATGCATTATGGACAACTTGCTTCGATACCTTAAGTGGACATGTCTTTGCTATTTAGATAACATTGTCGTTTTCCCGAAAACATTTGAAGAACATCTGAGTCGCCTGTCAACTGTGTTGAAGTGTGTTCAGGCTGCAGGAGCCCGCCTCAATCCAAAGAAGTGCCTCTTCGTCACCAAAGAGATAAAAATCCTTGGGCACCTAGTCAACGGAAATGATGTCCGTCCTGATGCAAATAAAGTAAGGCTAGTCACAGAATTTCCAATTCCTCAGCACATTCGTAATATGAGAAGTTTTCTTGGGCGGTGCTCATACTACCGACATTTCATAAAAGGATTTTGTAACAAGGCATGTCCATTACAAGAACTTCTGCAGGGAGATGCCAAGTTTGACTGGGATGAGACAAAAGAAAGAGCTTTCCGAGCACTTAAGGAGGCTCTAACTTCCGCCCCAGTGCTAGCCTTGTACGATGAGAATGCAGAAACAGAACTTCACACTGACGCCAGTGGTTATGGGATTGGTGCAGTGCTCGTACAAATTCAGGAAGGTGCTGAAAAAGTGATAGCCTATGCATCAAGAGTACTCTCAAAGTCCGAGATAAACTACAATTGAGAAAGAATGGGCGCAAACACAAGGATGCCAACTGCCTTTCGAGGAATCCATTAGTGGAACCCAACAGCATGAATGAAATTTCAACCCTCACTGAATTAGATTATGTTACAGCTGAACAGATGGAAGATCCAGCACTATTAAAAACGATAGAGGCCTTGGAGAAAGCTGAACCGACCAATGGAGAGTTCCAGCTTATAAACGGAACATTGTATAATAGCAACTACAATCCACTGGGCCCCAAATGGCTACTGGTCGTTCCAGCTCATTTCCAACCAGCTATTCTCAAATATTTCCACGGTGCTCCAATGTCCGGTCATCTGGGACTCTTGAAGACACTAGACAGAATCAGACGCAAGTATTACTGGAAAGGTCTCTACCGATCTGTCAAGCACTATGTGAGTCACTGTAAAGATTGCCAGTGATGGAAGCATGTGCCGCAATTACCACCAGGGCATCTCGTACTGATTCTGCCAGCAGCAGCTCCATTCCACCGAATTGGGATCGATCTTTTAGGAAGGTTCCCGAAGTCAACAACTGGTAACCGATGGATAATAGTCTGCACTGACTACCTCACACACTACACTGTCACCAAACCGGTGCTAACTGCAGAAGCTCCAGAGATCGCAAAATTCCTTGTAGAAGACATTATTTGAAGCATGGAGCACCACATGTCATGATATCTGATTGTGGAAAAGTATTCCAGTCAAAACTAGTATCCGAGGTAATGTAACTTTGCAACATTGTCCACAGAGTGACAACTGCATACCATCCTCAGACAAATGGTCTTACGGAATGTTTTAACAAGACGTTAGCTGATATGCTGTCAATGTATGTCGATGTTGAGCAGAAGCATTGGGATACAATTCTGCCAGTCGTGACATTTGCTTACAATACAGCAAGACAAGACACCAAAGGCTTCATGCAGCTTTTTCTGCTCCATGACCGTGAAGCTGAGACGACAATGGATACGCTGTTCCTGTTCCAACTGGACGACACTCAGGATGACTATGTGAAACAGCTCATCACCAGGGTCGAAGAAACAAGACAGCTGGCTCGCATACAGACACAGGATGCCCAGGAGAAGGACCTGTTGTGTACAGCCCAGGAGATCTGGTATGGATTTTTACCCCTGTACGGAAGGTTGGACTGTCAGAAAGTTATTGAAGCGATACTTTTGTCCGTATCATGTCATACGCCACCTATCAGGCATCACATACGAAGTTGAGGATTATGAGCCGTCATCGAAACGACGAAAACGAAGAGACATTGTTCTTGTCCTGAGCATGAAGCCTTACTATGATCCTGAAGAGCAGGTAGGTGACAATGGCTTCTTGTTCAAGGACTCTAAGGATGGTAATGTTATTGATGAAGCCATGACAGGAACATCTGTCGTCGATAATCAGGGTGAAGGGAAGGATTCTTTTGAACTGCCATACAGAGGACCCATGAGAAGGTCAAGATCCAGGACATTGCAGCTGGCTCCACAGGGAACATAAAAGCGGGTCTCTGTTTTTCGAGGAGAGGGAGCAATGCCACAAGACACCATGTAAACCGACTAATGGCGTGGTGCAGGGGATAGCATCACCGACTGCGGAGCTGAAGGTCTCCGGTTCAATTCCGCCCACCGGCAAAAATTTATTTCTTTGTAATTAACAATTCCAGAATGTTCTATATCTTTCTTATGTTCACTTGTAAATTCTACTTGTTTCTTATGTTAAATGTTCTTCTAATTTCTGGTACATTCTGTCTATGTATAAATAGCAGAGCACTCTGCTCGAGAGGCAGTTAGTGCTGCGTGTATGTTAAGTTCGTAATAAACGTGCTTTCAGTATAAGTGCTGTGTTCAGTTGCCTTCGAAGTCAAGCCTGCTTCCATTTCAACGTGACAATATAATGGTCCATACAATAGTGTAATTTAATGTAACTTTATCTACAACAGGATTCAAATATAGACATAGTGGGTATGGACACAAGTGTCGCAGATATGTAATCTTGATTATGTTAAGCATCATGGCCAGTACTAATTTTATGATTAATTAAAACAACCCCAACTGTTTGCTACACAATAAATATGTAATATTTCAGCTGAAATGATTTTTATTAATCATTAATATCATAGATGTGAAGTTGATATGTAAAATGAAACAAGTGGAATACATTTGCATTTTTGTCACTGTACTAGCACATCTGACACTAAAATACATTACAGAAAATAAGGGGAAGGCAACTATTCATGTAAAGGGGATTGCTGTGTGAACGTAGTAATACCTAACAGGAAATCCCCCTAGCTATCAAGCATTTGCCTTCTCTTCCAGCAGTAGTACATGTGCAGTCACAAACACAATTACAAAACACCCAAACTTACACGTCATCAGTAAGTACTGAACTAGAAACAGACTTAATATGGTCTATGGCTTAAAATTTAATAGGAGGGTTGTCACCTGGCATGTGTTATCAAAGTCAACAAGAATGTGAAACTCATTTTAGTCACTTGGCCACTGTGATAGATTCAGTTACATTGTGTCATGTATCATGAGACAGTTAACACAAACAGATGGGGCCCTGGGCAAGTAAGGCTAGCAACCTGCTTCCCAGGTATTTCAATATCATGCTGGCAACAATCAGAGCAAAATGCCTCGGACTTTTTGAGGTGATGGAGTCCCACCTCTAATTGACAGACCAGGGACTCCTCTGATACGCCTAGTCAACAATCTGGAATGAGATGCAGAGCTATTAATACCAATGGGGATTACATTGGGAAGAAGGTAGAGCTGGTGGAGGCTTCAAGTAAGATGGGGTTAGATGTTTTAGCTGTTAGTGACGTTAGAGTAAGGGGAGAGAAAGAAGACAAAGTCAAAAAAATACAAGGTCTACCTGTCAGGAGTCAAAGAAGGAAGAGCACAGTGGTGTTTAGGGTTTTACATCAGGAAAGGAATTGAACCCAACATAATTGCAATAAGGTATGTAAATGAACGACTGATGTGGACAGAGTTGGTGGACAGAGATCAAGATGAGATGGACAGATTTTATGACACACTTAGTAATGTAGTTTTAGAGTGAAGGATAAGGATAGTGTTTTACTCATGGGTGATTTCCACGCCAGGATAGGAAATCGAACAGAAGGTTATGAAAAGGTTATGGGTAAGTTTGGAGAGGATGTAGAGGCCAACAGGAATGGAAAACAGCTCTTGGATTTCTGTTCCAGTGTGGGCTTAGTTATCACAAACTCCTTCTTTAAGAATAAGGACATTCACTGCTATACTTGGGAAGGAAGGAGAACCAGATCTGTCATTAACTATATAATAACAGACCAGGAATTCAGGAAGACAGTCAAGGACACATGTGTTTTCAGGGGGGTTCTTTGATGATACTGATCATTATTTAATCTGCAGTGAATTTGGTTTCGTGAGGCCAAAAGAGCAGAAAGTCAGGTCCATGTGTAGAAGGATAAGAATGGAGAAGCTTCAAGACAAATACATAACAACGATCTCGGAAAGGTACCAGTTAGTTGAATGTAATTATTTACAGTCACTGGAAGAGGAGTGGTCAAGGTACAGGGACACACTACTGGAAGCAGCTAGAGAATGTCTTGGAACAGTAGTGTGTAAAGGCAGGAAGAAGCAGACAGCTTGGTGGAATGACACAGTCAATGCAGCTTGTAGAAAGAAAAAGAAGGCATTTCAAAAATGGCTCCATACTAGAAATCAGGCAGACAGAGAAAGTTATGTTGAAGAAAGAAAGAAATGGTCAGTAGATTACAATGCAAGAAAGTGGCTGGGGTGGAAGAAATTAAGCCAGAAACAGTGGAATATCAAGTCTCAAATGGTTACACAAGATAATTGAGAAGGCGTGGGAATCGGGACAGGTTCTGTCTGACTGGATGAAAGCGGTAATCAGGCCAATTTTCAAACATGGAAACAGAAAAGATTGTAACAACTATTGTGGTATTCTTTAATTAGCGTTGTAGGCAAAATATTCTCAGGTATTGTTGAAAGGAGAGTGAGAGTATTAATTGAGGACAAGTTAGATGAAAATCAGTGTAGGTTTAGTCCTCTTAGAGGCTATCAGGACCAGATCTTTAGCTTACAGCAGGTAATGGAAAAGTGCTATGAGTGGAACAGGGAATTGTATCTATGTTTCATAGATCTAGAAAAGACTAATGACCATGTTCCTAGAGGGAAGCTACTGTCAGTTCTACAAGATTATGGTCTAGGAAATTAAGCTCATGGTTCAGGGTAGTTTCAGGGGTAAGACAAGGCGATAACCTGTCACCACTGTTGTTCATACTATTCAAAGGTCATATGTTGAAAACAGTAGACTGGCAGGGCGGGATTAAAATATGTCAGTCTCGCATATGTGGATGATTTAGTTGTAATGGCAAATTTGATTGAAAGGTTGCAAACTAATATTTCGGAGCTCAATCAGAGGTGCAAGGATTATGGATATGAAGATCAGCATCTCCAAAACGAAAGTAATGTCTTTGAGAAAGCGATTTAAACAGATCGAGTGCCAAATAGGAGGAACAAAGTTAGAACAGGTAGACAGTTTCAAGTACTTGGGATGTATTTTCTCAGAGAATGGCAACATAATGAAAGAACTGGAATTGAGGTGCAGCAAAGCTAATGTAATGAGTGCTCAGCTAAGAGCTACTCTCTTCTGCAAGAAGGAAGTAAGTACCAGGACTAAGTTAGCAGTGGACAGTTCTAGCTTTCGACCAACTTTGTTGTATGGGAGTGAATGTTGGGTGGATACAGGTTACCTTATTCATAAGGTAGAGGTTACAGATATGAAAGTAGCAAGAATTATTGCAGGTACCAGTAGATGGGAACAACGGCAGGAGGGTGTCCATAATGAGGAAATCAAAGAAAAACTGGGAATGAACACCATAGGTGGAGCAGTTACAACGAACAGAGATGGTGGGGTCATGTTACACGCATGAGAGAAGCAAAGTTACCTAACAGACTCATGAGCTCGGCAGCGGAGGGTAAGAGGAGTCAAGGTAGACCAAGAAGAAATGACTTAGATTTGGTGCAGAATGATTTTGACGTAAAAGGCATAACATCAGATGAGGCATCAATGTTGGCATTGAATAGGGGATCACGCAATGCTGAACGCTGAAAGGCATAATCAGTCTCTAATGATGATGATTGATAGAATACTTTCTGACCCTTCTGCCTTATTTGATCTTAAGTCTTCCAGAGTTCTTTCAAATTCTAACTCTAAAATTGCATTCTCTGCATCTTTCATATTCTATTCAATTTCTTTTTCTATCACTTCATCAGTTAAGTCCTTCAGTGAATTCTTTCTACCCATTCATTCTCTCTGCTGCATTTAACATTGGAATTCCCATTCCACTTTTAATGTTACCACTCTTGCTTTTAACATCGCTGAAGGTTGTTTTGACTTTTCTATACAATGAGTTACTCCTTCCATCAATCATTTCTTTCCTGTTTCCTTCACAAATTTCATTCAGCCATTTTGCCTCAGCCTTTTACTTCTTATTTATTTAATTCCATATTACTGTTTTCTTATCTTTCCATGAACATACTGTAGTAGCACATGTGACACTTTAAAATACACTACATAAAATAAGGGGAAGGCAACTAAAGTGGATTGCTGTGTGACCACAGTAACACATAACAGGAAACAGAAATCCCCTAACTGTCAACCATTATCACATTTTCTTTCCTATTAGTTTCCTTGTATTGTTTGTGCAAAATCGGTGTTTGCCATTTTAGTGATGTCCTCTCCTCTTTAACTGAACAGCCTACTCTGGCCCTCCTTACCATAGTACCCACATCCTTAGTGAATCACAAACATGTCCCTTTAGTCCTCAGTATTTCCATATCTCCCTTTCTTCCAAACTGATTTTCCCAGGCTTTAATTTGCTATTCATCATTACTAAATCATGACTTGAGTCCATATCTGTTTCAGATTATGTTTTACATCCAGTAAGTTAGACCTAGCCACAACCAGGTTTGGTGTTATCAATCATATTAGTATAGGGATCTGGATCAGTGTGATGATGGTTACTAATGTTTATCAGTCCATCAAGAAGGCTTGAAGAGTATTTTTGTTGGAAAGAGCAGATAATAAGCAGTTGTTAACTTTCCAGTAGGCCTATATTGGACAGAGTGGAATTATGACTGAACTGTAAACTGGTTGTAAATTATTCTCTGGCAAAGCATGTAGCAAATAAGTGAAATAAGGATGATTTAAGTTTACAACTCACCGCAGTGACGTGGCGACGAGCTGCGACAGGCACATACAAAAGACACACATACAACACATTCAGCTATTGGCCATGGCCTTCTTCAGAAAATAGAACACTCACTTAATCACACAGGCACACAACACAGTCACACAGCCATCACCTCCGACTGCCGCACTTCGAATTCGAAGTGCGGCAGTTGATTGCATTTCCCCTGCATCAACATTCTAATCCCCCATAATTGTTAGATTTTCATACTGAATTAATTGTCCATTAATTATCCTCCTATACTTTCTCTATCTATTCATCTTCTGGTTGTGACATTAGCATGTATATGTGAATTATTGTTAGGTGTCATGACATGGTGTTGAATCTGAGGAGAACAAACCTATCAGGGGGGAGGATGAGGGATGCAGTATTGCCTGATGATGTGTACAGATACTAGATTGTGGCTTTGTAATGCAGTGTGTGTGTGTGTGTGTGTGTGTGTGTGTGTGTGTGTGTGTGTGTGTGTTTTGGGAGGGGGGGGAGAGAAAGAAGGTGGGTATAACTGCACAGACAGTAAGGAACAAAATAATAATTGAGAGAAGTTTTAGGATAGGCGCTGTTGTTTGGTGACGGGGGTGGTTGGTTATGCAGGTTGAGGGACAGATAATTTCAAGACTGAAGACTGTAGTGTAAGGATGAGTTCCATCTGTGCAGTTCAGAAAAGCTAGTGATATGGAGTAGAATTCAGATGGCACAGGTTGGAAACTAGCCATTGAAATGGAGCATGTTATGCTCAGTTGCATTTTAGCCCCATGATGGTTTAGATTGCCCTTGGACACAGGCAGTTAATTCTTATGGATAACTGGTTGACAGTAAAACCAAAACCTTAGCAGAACTGGTAAACCATGCAGTTGCTTTCACGGGTTTCCCAGCCTCAGATGGGATAGGTTAAGCCATTTAGGGACTGGAATAGGAAGTGTTCGGCTGGATGGAATGGATAGGTCTTGCAATGGGATCTTATACAATATAATCCTTGTAGCAAGGGGCTTTGATTTGAGTTGGTGTAGGGATGGTATTTTGGAAGTTGGGCCCATGACAACACCATGTTAGGACATTTGGGTGGAATCTTGGGTAAAATATGTCTCATTTTGGAGCTTGATGGAAGATAAAAACAGCCCTGACAAAAGACATTGTTCAGTTGTTCAAGTCTGACTATGTCAGTGGCAAAGATGGGCTGCACTTTTGTAGCTGGTTATTGGATGTGGAGGGAGGTTTGGCTGTGTATGGAGATGTAGGAAATCTGCCTGGAACTAGGTCTGTGGGTTAGGGCCTGTCTGTGTAACCCTTTGTGAGACCTACATCTACATGCATATTCTGCAAGCCACCTCATGGTACGTGGTGGAGGTACTTTGCATACCGTTGTCACTTCCTCCCATTCCAGTTGCACATGATTTGTGGAAAATATGATTTCCTCTATGCCTCCATGTGGACCCTAATCTCTAAATCTCTATGATGTTATCCTTTTAGTCGTTTCACAAGATTACATATGTGGAAACAATATACTGGTTGATGTCATGAAATGTAAGCTCTCAGAACTTTGACAGAAGCCCGTACTGTGACACAGAACATCTCTCTTCCAACGTATGCTACTGGAGTTTCGTAATCATTTCTTCAATGCTTTCACACTTACTAAATGAGCCCGTAACAAAGTGAGCTGCTTCCTGTTGAATCTTCTCTATGTCTTCTATTAACCCTACCTGGTACAGATACCACATTTACAAGCAATTCTCAAGTACTGGCCGAACAAAAGTTTTGTAGCCTACTTCCTTTGTTTATGGACTACACTTCCTGAGGATTCTTCCAGTGCATCTGACCTCTACCTTACCCATGACTGACTTTATATGGTTCATTTCAAATCACCCCTTATGTGTTCCCCAATGTATTTTATGGCACTAACTGCATCCAGTGTTTGTCCTGCTATTTTGTAGTTATATAATAAATGATCTTTCTTTCAATGTAAATGCAGAATTTTACACTTGTTTACGTTCTGCCTCAAATGCCGTTTCCTGCACTGTGTGTTAATACACTGCAAATCCTCCTGCATTTCACTATCCTTTTCAACTATTTCAACTATTGCAACTTCTCAATAAAGTACAGCATCATCTGCAAAAATCCCCATAGAACTTCCAGTGTTGATTACAACAGCATTTATATTTATTGTGAAAAGCAACAGCCCTATAACACTCCTCTGGGGGACGCCTGAGATCACTTTAAAGTCTGAAAACTTCTCTCCATTGAGAATGGCATGCTGATTTCTGTTAGGACTGCCTTAGTCCAGTCACACAGTGAGTCTGATATTTCATATGCTCAAACTTTCCTCATCAGGTGATGGCGTGGAACAGTATCAAATGCCTTGCATAAGTCAAGAAACATGGCATCTCTCTGGGATTCTGTATGTACTGGCCTCTGGATCTTGTGGATGAATAGCCTGAGTTGTCTTTCACATAATCATTGCTTTTGGAAACCATGTTGATACCTACAGAAGAGATTTATTTTCTCCAGAAATAACATAATATTCGGAAATAAAATGTGTTCCAAATTCTCCTACTAACTGATGTCAAAGATATAGGCCTATATTTTTGTGCATCTGCAAACAGGAATGACCTGCACTTTTTCCCAGTCATTGGGAACACTTATCTTCTCTAGAGCCCTTGGGTACATTGCTGCTAAAAGGGTGACCAAGTTCCTTCACATACTTCGTGTACAATCAAACTGGTATCCAATCAGGTACAATGGCCTTTCCTCTGTTGAGCGATTTCAACTGCTTTTCTATCCCTCTAACACTTATTTCAATATCTGCCATTTTGTCGCTCATTTAATGTCTTTAAAGAATGTACTACAATGTAACCTTCTTCTGTAAAACAGCTTTGAAAAAGATATTTAATATTTTGGCCTTTTGTTTGTCATTCTTTGTTTCAACACCAATAGTGTCATAGAGCATCTGGACACCTGGTTTCGACACGTTTACCAATTTGATGTAGGACCAAAATTTCTTAACATTTTCTGCCATTGCTCACAAAATCATTGAACAGCTCTTGCATGGCTGTCCTTAAGCTCATTTTCACACCATTTAACTAATGTTTGTCTGCTGGTCTTTTGTTATGTTTATATTTGCCATAATTTCTCTTTGCTTTTGTAACAAATAGCTAACTTGGTCGCTGAACCATGGTGGATCTTTCCCATCTCTCATAATTTTACTTGGCAGATACTTATCTAAAGCAAATTGTATGGTGTACTATAACTTGTCCACAGTTGGTCAATACTGTCAGTGTGAGAGACAATCTATTGTGCTGGGCAGTCAAGTACTCTGAAATCTGCCCCTTTTTGCTTTTATGAAATATGAGGATCTTCCTACCTTTCTTGATATTTCTATATGCAGCTGTATTCATTGATGCTGTAATGGTCTTATTATCACTGAGTTCCTGATCTATGCTAACTGAATCGAAAAGTTTGGGTCTGTTTGTTATCAGCAGGTTTGATACACTATCTCCATGTGTTGGTTCTCTATTTAACTGCTCAAGGTAATTTTCAGATACAGCACTCGGAACAATATTGCTTGATTCTCTGTCCCTGCCAATGGTCTTTTAACATGTTTGTCTCCCAGTCTATATCAAGTAAGTTAAAATCTCCACCTAGGACTATGGCATGACTAGGAAACCTACAAGAAATATTTTCCATGTTTTCTCTCAGGCGTTCTGCCACTACTACTGCTGAACCAAGTGGTCTATAAAAACTTCCTGTGACCATGTTTGGGTCAACTTTTCACACTGACTTTCACCCAAATTGTTTCACATTCCGAATCTGTAATTTCACTCGATGAAATGATATTCTTTATCACTATAAACATGACTTCTTCTTCACTGTTCAACCTATCCCTGCAGTTCTGAGATCTTTCCATAAACGCCCCTTCAGTTTACTGTTTTATATTAATCTTTTCTTTCTCTGTTCTGTTGTGCCATGTGCTGCTTTAACCAGAATCAATAAGCATCTTAACAGGTGTATGGAGGGAAAGCCACTTCCTGTGTGTAGTACACGTCTGACCTATTCAGGGGGTTCCTACATCCCTCCATCTGACAGCAGAGGTCGAGAAATTTGAACCCAAGATCACAATAGAATTATCTGAGCCTCTGTTTAACTCTTTCACTCAGCTTCAAACAAGGGGACTGTGATCAGTTCTGGAAATGATGCTGTAAATTGATATCTCCACTTTTACACTGTGAGTAAGGTTAGCTGCATCCACCAAATTCTCCAGTTGCATGAAGGAGATGAGGATGACCTCTGCACCTAGGTGGCAGGAGTCATTGGTGATGAGCTTCGATTTGTAGCCAGGTGCCTGCAGTGCTCTCTATCAACATTGGCAGAGACTTCCTGCCAAGCAAGTGCACACTGGCATTCTTCCTCGACCTTCCCACTATTTCCCTAAGCGACTCCATCACTTGTCTAAAACTGGAGCTCCCAATGACTAGCAAACCCACCCTCTTCATCTGTTAGGGCCTCTCAGAATGACTGGCTGTTGCCTCAACAGTATATTGGGAAGTGAGTTCTTGTTACTGCAGATACTTTTTCTCAGGTGGCAAATCTGTGTTGGTTGGAAATTTCGGTGTAGAAAGAATGGCAACTGCCAAATATAGACACTGGATAAAGGTGTGGTTGGAACAATCAGTGAGGTGAGAAAGTTTGGCTGAAGTGAAAGGCAGTGAAGGAGTTGAGATTCAAAGGAATAAGGATTGGGTATTTGGGCCTGAATCCAAATCATTAAAATATCATTGATGAATTTCAATCAGACCAGGGGTTTTGGGAGACTAGGAAGGTTTCCTCTAAGCAGCCTATAAACAGGATGGCATTGGAGGGTGCCATGGATGTTTCCAGAGCTGTGCCATGCATTTCATTATAAACGTTTCTTTCATTCTTTTCTTTTCAGATGGAAAGTACTTGTTTATTATTATAAAATTAGTACCAGCTATGCTTAAAGAGGGATGAGGTAGTCTGCTTGGAGTCTGAATGGCACTGGGAAAGTAGTGTTTGATAATGTCAAGTCCATGTGCATGGGTGTGTTGATGTATGGGGAAGTGGCATCAACAGTTACGAACACCCCTTTACCATATGAATTAGTATCATGGTTATAGCGTAATACTTATTACGTTTTTGGAAGTGTCCAATTTTATATTTAAAACAAGTGTCTAATATTTGCATCATTTTGAAATCTTATCAAGATCTGACGGAATATTTGACAAGCTTCTTTCAGCCTGTACTTCGTCATATATAACAGCTTCACCTCCAAAAATCCTAGGTTTCTATTAGTATTTCATAGTACACCGCGTGATGAGCGAGAGCCAAGTGAATTGATGACCATGGTCCATGACAACGTTAATTCCAAAGTAAGGATAGAGAGGATTCTCATAACTGCAGTATCTTGCGCAAATTCTTTTATACATAAGGCGAATCTGAGTGCAGTTGGTGCACTTGTTCGATTGCATTGGAATTCATGTTAACCAATTGGAATAGCATAAATTTGCCGCATCCATTAAAACCGAATCCGTATGTTCCGCGTCAAAACATACGTCAACAATCGTTCTTGTGAATGTCCGCGGTAAACGTTCGAATCGCGAGGGATGTAATATCGTTGGAAGTTCTTTTATCTCGTGCGTGTTATATGGAATACGAAGCACCGGTAACGGTAGCTTTGCAGCTGCACTCATATAAATTCCATTCCCCTATACAAAGGAAAATAATTAGTAGTAATTCTTTCGAAAATTTTGTGTTTGGTGGTGGTCGACAGTGCTTGGAGGGACCTTTCAATTACCTCCACTTAGCTTACCAACATATAAATAACGAACCTACGGCAGTTTAAAGGGGGTTCGTTTGGAGGTAATTTCTATTTTTACTTTCCTTTCCGTCACTATCGAAAAAAGTTAAACAGTTGGTAAACACCTAAAACTAATTCAAATACCCTACCTGCACGTGTTATTGTGGCCTAGATGCATATTCAGTACTACATGAAGGCACTGGGTTTCAAATAATGCTGTACATTTTAGTTACAAAAAGCAGGCAAACTGTAATAATGCTCTTCAGTCTGCTTTCAGCTGACTTAAAAAGCAAAAACCTTACCAGTAAGCTATTTATGATCTAACAAAAAGAAAAACCGTAGAACAATATATTACTTTTCGAAACTACTACATGATCACAGTTGTTCTTTCCCCTTATCTTCTTTACAGAAAAATGTATTCCATGTAAAACCTTGCAATGTAAATACGTTCAAGTGAAGCAGTATAATACGTAGGCCGGCAACTGAAGGTGCGCTCTTCTAAAATTGATTACATTTCCATTTGTTGGTGTTTAGGCTCTTCTGTCGCGAAATTATGACGCGCTCCCTTACTCTGGATAGCGGCCAACACCCAGCTTTTCAACACAAATGTTAGTGACCGATGTATTCTCTTAAGCATTCATGTTAACGTTCTGTACAACATCAGCTATTAACTGTTGTTCACGTTCTCCGTAATGTGATACTTACCAGACATTAATCTACCCTAACAACATGAAGAGGATTTCGTTTATTTTACACGGCTGCATTGTTTTTTACGCATTGCTGAGCTCCCGCACTAATCAAGAGTGCCCAAAACTATGTAATGAGATAATCGTGTTAAAATAGTATTTCAAATATAATAATTAACAGCCATATGGTGTCAAACGTAATATATGAGTAACATATGCTGCAGTGCGAAATCCCAATACCAACAGATTTTTTGAGAGGAAGTAATTGAACATAGCTCGCTGCTGTTGAAGAACACTTGACAGTACCTTTAATAGATTCGTCTATTGCCTCGTCTGGCGATTTGTCTGCGAAGGGACCTAAAGGATTAAATATGGTATCAAGTATTTCCCTATCGTGTTGCGTTGACATTTTTACCTTTTGTCGTTGTTTATTTTTTTCGTCAAAGACATTACTCTTTTCTACGAGTTGAATTAATAAAATATAATTTCTGTTAATTAGTCGAAGGAGTTGTAATCTATAAATTGGTCGCCAACCTGCATACGAGTGTTATCTTTATCAATCTTTCACAATCCGACGGATTACAGATTCAGTCATCAAAATAGAGCACACATCTTTGGCGTAGACCCAATATGGCTGCCAGCGAAGAATTGGATGTTGTGGGTAGCTGGGAAGAAATTGAAGACTCCGGAGTAAGTGTGACATGTCTTGTTTGATAATTCGTACTTTATTGTGTCTATAACTGCAACTTTTCACTTGTTTTGGATTTAACTTACGTTTTATAGTCACTGGTGGAGAATCGAGGAGAAAGTGCTAGTTTGATATGTATGAGGATCACCGCTGCACCGTGGCCGACATTTTACCTGTTAATTATATGATTCCTTTTAAATAGTGGTAGAATTCGTTGTCCGAATCTTGTGAAACTCCGGACACTTCGTTTGGCTTCTCCAGTCACTATAAGAGCAGTAATAATGAACTTTCACTGTGTTGAATGACTTTTAGTTCAGTCATCAGGACAAGTGACACAAGCAAATTTGAAGAGTTTCTGCTACAGTGCAAGTGACATTTTGCCGTACTTATGTTACCAGAAGTAGTAGTAAAGGCTCTCTAATTCTATCAACATTTCTCCATATTTACAGGTCTTGGATAGAAAATTCTTACCATCACCTACAGCACCAGAAGAGACTGAGAATGTTAAGTAAGTGCTTAAATCTAGTTAATCGTCAGGGTCTTCATTGTACGGTTTTGGATACATGACATTTATTTCCAGCCCTGTTATGTCGAATGGCCCAATAATTTTGCAAAGCAACCCATTTCCAATGCCGGAACCTGCAGTGAAAATACTTAAAAGGCCTCAGAGGACTGCTCAGGGCAATGGAAATGGACACCTGCTTAATGGTGACACAAAGCCCCGTCAACCTGTAAGAACACTTCAGCAGGTAATAATATTTCCATTTTTGAAGTGTTAAGCAATTGTTCCTATACAAATGTGGAGTTACTAATTTGACATTTGCTTGATAGCTGTAGTTTATGGCTACATGTTTTATTAAGATTACTGGCTTTTATTGTAGTTCTTAATTATCTGACTAAAGTACAAACTATACTGATTAAAGTAGCACTCTTTAAGATAACATTAGCATTCTGAGATTAAGATTTGATGAAACGTATTTGGTTTAATTTTACTTATGGCAGTGGTGGTGTTATCCATAAATGTTAGCAATGAAATTTTTGCTTTACGAATGTAATTAATATACACACCAGACGGGTACGCTACTAACAAGAACTTGTCAACCACAGAGTGGGAACAGCATTTATAATTTACTTCATGATTTATATAAAAGATTCCCCTCTTCTGTGTGATTGGGTTTTGAAAGAACTTAAAACAGTTGTTCCCAGCATCAGCACGCTATTCCACCACTGCCATAACTTATGTAAATTTTACCAAACATTTATTTACTAGCTGTCGTCTGATGTGTGATAGTCCTATGATTTTACTGACCACCAATCGACTCTGTCAGTTATTGAGGGACTTTGTCGAATCTTGAATGTTTTTTTTTTACACAGGCCTATACCAAGTTTTGATAGAAAATTTCCTAGAAGTAACCGAGTATGTGCTTACGGTATTTTGGCCCACAACCTTATAATTATCCTCAAAGACACTGAGCTGTGACCGTTACAGACCATCGGCGGAATTGAAGACCACTATACAACTCGTCAGCTATGCCCAACGACATCATAGGAGTCTCAATACACTAAATAGATATACTAACTACTAAAACAGTCAATGAATGTAAACAGATTACCCACAACAGAATGTACCATCGATCACAGGTCTCTGCCCAAACATTCACGTGTTTGGCACTTACTTGCGAAGGGGGGAAGGGGAGAGGAACAAACAGTCTCTGGTAACTTAAATCTAACCATGAGAGATTACAGATCATAAACTATAATCCGTGCTATGTTTGTAAACAAGCTATGATCTTTATCTCAGATATGATGTCATTGGTCAAAGCAGACGGCTCATATCACAGACTTCAATTGACCCAGACCATGTACCAAATAATGAATAGGTCAATTATCTGTGTGACACCTAGTTCACTTTAACTTACAAAAATCCTGACTTATGATTTTCACAAATATGTTCATCAGTAACACTTTTGAAGCTTATAATTTCATTATAGGTTTTGAATAACCACACCTATCTTTGACTGTTATCGCCCATCTAACTACAGTAGGTATTGCATTATTAGGTTGTTGGGAGTATTTATGGAAAGTTGTTTCAGTTTACTGGTTGGTAATTATCATTATCTTTGAAATTTTTCATTTTGAAGACATTTTAATGTTTTAAATATTATTGGTCTTAGCTAATTTTTGTGTCAGTGCACTCCTACTAACGAAACTTGTAAGGTGATGGGCAATGAGTGTGCTAAGTGCAATACTGAACCTGTGTTTCTACAATTAGAAATGTGTATTGGGAATTGGTAAGCAGCTTAAGATGCAAGGTGATGAAAAAGTTACTCATAATTAAAATGATGTACTGCTATAGGCAGGTAACTAATGAAGTTGGTAATTAAAATGAGAACAAATTTATAATGAAAGCAGAAAGTAATAATAAAAAAGCTAAGACACCAGATTAATTTTTCTTAATTTTAAGTCCAAAAGGATTCAAAGAAGGTTCGCGGTTGTTCATAATCTAAAAGTCAGGTCTTCCAATGGTGTTAGATCCCAATGCATAAAAAATAGTGGTAGTTTATTTTTGGCAGCTTCTATTCTGCAGTTTAAATGCTGTATTTGGAAGTATGGGATCTTCCCTCAAAAAAATTAAATTATGCATTCAAATTAATTTTTCTTCCTAATTTGTGCCACTAGATGCTTTCAGCCCTCATCATTATGATTGCTTGATCTTCCTGTTCTTTCTTAGGTACTGTTGACCAGTCTTAAAAAAAAAAAACAGTAGCAAAATTAAACAGAAGCTACATTTCAGATCAACATAGACTGAGACAGTGTCAAATCCCATTGTTTTGCCCTCTTCTCTGCTTTCGTCATGACCATTGTTCAGCTTCCATCTCTGCATTTTTTTCATAGGCGTTTGCTCAGATAATATAAATTTAATCTTCATTATTTGTGTGTGTGTGTGTGTTTGCCACAATTTGATAGCTATTTGCTTCCTCAAATTAGACTTTTTGATTTATCATCTTCCATTCAGGCCAAGACTCCACAATCACAATGATGCATGACAAAAGGCTTTTGCCAACTAACTGCTCCACAAACAAGCTTTACCATAGTGATCCCATCCCAGCTTCTGATTTCATCTTTCTCCTTGCCTCAAACACCTCCTGGGCACACACCTTCTGCATGCTTCCCAAAATCCACAAACAACAATCCTGAGAACCTCATTGTAGATGGTTCCTGTGATCTCACTAGAAGAATCACTGCTTTGTCAACCTACACAATTGCTAGTACACTAGTCTGTTATATCAGCAATACAAAGCACTTCCTTCACTGACTCGTCGCCATCACCATATCATGTGCCGGAAGTGGCTGCATGAACAGTGGGGGCTGCGTGGCCTGAACTGGACGTGTTTGTAAATGGCTGTCAAAACACATTTGATTTCTTAGCAACAAATAATCCTGAGCTCACGATGAGCATCAAAACGAATACAGGTATTAGTGAACACATTGCTGTCGTAGTGAGTTTGAATATTGAAAGTCCCAAAGTTACCAAAAATAGACAAAAAGTATATATATTCAGGAAAGCAGATAGAAATAAAATAAATTGCTTCTTGAAAGACAGCTACCACACTTTTTACACTAAACATAAGTGTAGACCAGATGTGCCTCAAATTCAGAGAGTTGGTATCAACAGCAACTGACAGTTTTATACCAAATAAATTAATAAAAGAAGGTGGTGATCCCCCTTGGTACACAAAACAGGTGAGGACGCTGGTGCAAAAGCAACGGATAAGGCATGCTAAATTTACACAAACACAAAATACCCGGGGTTGGGGAACTCGAAATTTAGCAAGGGCTTCACTACAAGATGCCTACAATACTTACCATAATGAAACTCTTTCTCAAAATTTTACTGAAAACCCAAAGAGATTTTGGTCATATGGTAAATTACTACAGGCAAAACACAAACAATACCCTGCTACGTGATAGTAGTAATGGCGATCTTGTCGATGATAGCACTACTAAAGGAGAGTTACTAAACATGGCTTTTAGAAACTCATTCACCAAAGACAACGAAACCAATATTCCAGGTTTCGAATTACAAACAGAGGCCAGAATGAGTAACGTAGAAGTAGATATCATCGGAGTAATGAAGCAACTAAAATCGCTTAACAAGAACAAGACTTCTGGACGGTACTGTATACTCATTATATTTCAATCTGATTATGCTGAAGCGATAGCTCGTTACTGAATAGCCATATAGAACCTCTGTCAAAGGAGGATCTGTAACAAAAGATTGGAAAATTGCACAGGTCACACCTATATTCAAGAAAGGCTGTAGGAGTAACCCACTAAACTACAGGCTTATTTCATTGACGTCAATTTGCAGCAGAGTTTTGGAACATATCCTGTATTCAAATATTATGAATAATCTCGGAACAGAATGATCTAGTGACCCAAGGTCAACGCGGATTTAGAAAATATCGTTCATGCGTAACTCGACTAGCTCTTTAATCACATAGTGATGAGTGCTATCGACAAGAGTTCACAAATTGATTCCGTATTTCTTTATTTCCAAAAGACTTTTGACACCATACCTCACAATGGCTTTTAATCAGATTATGTGGTTTTTGTATATTGCCATTGGGTAGGTGATTTCCTGTCAAGGAGAGACAGTCTATAGTAATCAATGGTAAGGCATTGACTAAAACAGGGGTGATATTGGGCATTCCACAGGGTTGTGTTATTGGTCCTCTGCTGTTCCTTATTTACATAAACGATTTGGGAGAAAATCTAAGTAGCTCTCTTACATTGTCTGCAGATGATGCCGCCGTTTAGTGTCTAGTAAAATCATCTGAAGATCAATACCAACTGCAGAACACTCTGAATAAGATATCACTATGGTGTAAAACTTGACAATTTACTCTAAATAATGAGAAGTGTGAAGTCGTGCACATAGTACAAAAAGGAATCCGTTAAACTTTGTTTACCAGATAAATCAATCAAAAGTGAAGACCCCAAACTCCACAAAATGCCTAGGAATCACCATTATTTCAGACTTAAACTGGAAAGAACACACAGATAATGTCATGGGAAAGACGAACAAGAGACTGTGTTTTATTGGCAGAACCCTTAAAAGATGCAACAGAACTACTAAAGAAACAGCATACACTACACTTGTCAGTCTTTTTTTGGAGTATTGCTGCCCAGAGTGGGATCCTTATCACGTGGGTTTGATGGAGGACATCGAAAGAGTTCAAAGAAGGGCAGCTAGTTTTGTATTGTCATGATACAGGGGAGACAGCGTTACGGAAATGATACAGGATCTAGAATGGGAATCATTACAACAGTGGCGCTTATCGCTGCGACGTGAGCTGTTAACAAAACTGCAATTGCCAACATTCTCCTCCGAATGTGAATATATATTGTTGACGTCCACATACATACGTAAAAATGATCATCAGAATAAAATACAAGAAATTGGAGCTCTAACAGGGAGATTCAGGTGTTCTTTCTTCCCATGCGCTATTCGAGAATGGAATGGGAGATAAATAGTATAAAGGCAGTTTGATGAACCCTCTTCCAGGCACTTAAATGTGATTTGCAGGTTATCCCATGTAGATCAATGCAATTTCTCCATGTAACAGGCTCATTCCTCATACACAAGGCCCTGCTACTATTTACATATTTTTATAGTGTCCATTTGACTCCAAACTAACTACCTCATTCCTTTTACAGCTTACCAATGAAATCTTTAACAAATGATTACTTCTGATTGGATTATATACAAACAAATCTTCAGCACAAGCAAGGGCACCCGAGTGAAAACTTTCTGTGCCAATCTGGTTCTCTCCATCCTAGTCTCTAAGAACACCAAACCCCTTGTCTGATTCATGTTCATTGATAATCTCTTCATGAACCAAGACAACCTATTATCATTCCTACACCATCCAAACACTTCTGCCATCTGCTTCACCTAGTCCTTCTTAACCCTGTGTGTCACCTGCATTGACATTTATCTCCACTTCTCAGATGGCTCCATCCAAATTCTGTCCATATTGAGCCTAGTAATCAGACAGAAGTTTTAGTCACTTGTCACCCATTTCACACAAATTACTCCCATGTGGCCTAGGCACTGGTGCACAAAGAATTTGCAGTAAAGAGCATTATCTTGTTCGCTATGCTGAGGACCTCACTAAAATCTTCACAGCCTGGCACTGTCTCCAAACAAACAAATTTCCAGTGCCGTGTCCTCACTGCAAATCCTCCCACAACCCCGAAAAGCAAGGAACACTCCTGCCGCCACCCTGACCTGGATGAAATGTACCATGTTCTCCACCTGGAGTTTACCGTACTTAGAAATAGGAATGTAATACCCACAGGCTTTTCCACCTGTATTATTGTGCAATTATGCACAACTTGCTCTCTCTCTCTCTCTCTCTCTCTCTCTCTCTCTCTCTCTCTCTCTCTCTCTCTCTCTTTCAAAGTGCCACTCCCAATCAGGTTGTCATGGCCATATTCTAGGAAAGTCTGTTGTGAGATCTGGCCACATACCCCAGTCTCTCTCAGGTGCTTTCCCATCAGAGGCAGCACTGCCTATGAAAGCAGTTGTACCATTTTATGTGGGCAGGCCAAAGGCCACCAACTAAATGTAGACCAGATTGAATGGCTACTGGCTTACTGTGCACAAGAGGGGTCATTTAAAGGACGCGATTCCACCTGTCGGCTTTGACCTCCCCCCAGGAGACCCACAGCTCTTCTGTGGGTACGTGTGTGGCGGCAACGGGGCCTTCATCCGGAGACGGGTGTCCTTTGCGAGTTAAGGTGGTTTCTTGTCATGGTTTCTCTTATTCCTTGGTTTCTTCCTTTCCTAACCTTTGCTTCTGCCTAGCCCTCTTCTTCTCCTCCTCATTAGTCTCCGCTTCGGCGTTTGAGACACTTCTTTCCTTCTTTCTCTTCACTTCCTCTCTCTTCTTCTTCTTCTTCTTCTTCTTCTTCTTCTTCTTCTTCTTCTTTCCTCCCTGTGCGTGTCCGAAGGCCGACCCACGCATTATCATGCGTAGCAAGTGACGGGGTAACACGTAATCCCCCCCCAGGTAGACTTGTAGGGCACCTACGTACCCCCTCGTAAAGGCCAGGCCCAGGGAGGGGTGATTACCCGAGCTGGTTCCTTCCGAACATGCCGATTGGTCCCTCCGTCAGTTCTCAGGAGGTGTGAACAATCACCTAAGGCGGGTAAGCCCTCAGAGAGGGCCCCCACTAGGAAGGAGCGCGCCATCGGAGACGCCGGTAATTATGGGAGACACTTCCGCAATGACTTCCTTCCCTTCTTCAGTGACTTTGACCCAGAAACGAAAGATAGATTCGCCTCGGCAAAAGAAAACTCTGCCTAATCTTCCGAAATTCCTTGTTGTATCTCGAACCGACGGTAAAGATTTCACATCTGTAAATCCTTTCGTCATTCAGAAAGGTGTTGATGCAATTGCTGGCCCTGTTAAATCCTGTTCCTGTCAGCATAATGGCACATTGTTGCTGGAAGTGGACAGTGCCTTCCAAGTCCAAAACTAATACGGACTACATTGTTACACACGTTTCCTGTCAAGATAGAAGCTCATCGCACACTCAACTCGTCATGGGGGGTAGTCTTCATGAGATCCCCTGACGAAGACATACAAACTTATATGTCCGATCAGGGGGTAACAACCGTGCATAGGGTGTTGAAAAAGGTAGATAACCAGCTGACACCAACTCATACTGTGTTCTTGACGTTCAACAGAGTTGAACTCCCGTAGAAGGTCAAAGCAGGGTAAGAAGTTATCTCCGTCCGCCCTTATATACCAAACCCAACGTGCTGTTTCCAGTGTCACAGATACAACCATACCCGTCAATCTTGCCCTAATACAGCAAAATGCGTCACTTGTGGTAGGGACGCCCATGAGGGGGATTGCCCACCTCCGTCCCCTCACTGCCTTAACTGCAACGGTGACCGTGCGGCTTCCTCTCGAGACTGCCCTGTATATAAGGATGAAAAGGTCATCCAGCAAATTCGGGTTATGGAAAAGGTATCAACATCGGCCGCTCAAAAGTTGTTGGCGAGTCAAAAGCCCACTGTCCTCCCAGCGGGCACATACAGTAAGGTCCTCACCTCCCCTAGACCTACTAAGGATTCAGGTACCCAGACTTGTGACTTCACTTTCGCTGACACAGTTGTGCGATCCGCCAGCCCAAAGATTGCCCGTGTCACGTCCCCGCTTCCTCCTGCTGCTTCTAAAGCTCAGTCTTCGTCAACCTCTAATAAACTGCGGGCACCTAAACAAGATGCCTGGACTTTGAAAAAGGAACCCGTCCGTGAAGATTTTCTGTGTTCTCAGGCTTCCCAACCGTCAACTGCCTCTTCTCACCGTCACTCTTCCAGAAGAGCCAACCCCCCCAGGGGGCCCACAGTTCTTTTGTGGGTACGTGTGTGGCGCGCACGGGGCCCCGAGCCGGAGCAGCCTTTCTTCTGCCCCAGGCTGCTTCACTTTCCCTCCCGGTTTATGCCTTCGCCCGGAGACGGGCGTATTTCACGAGTTCAGGTGTTTTCTTGTTGTCGTTTCTCTTATTCCTTGGTTCCTTCCTTTCTTACCCTTTGTTTCTGTCTCTCTCTCCTTGTCCTCTCCTCGCCTTCTTCTCCTCATTAGTCTCCGCCTCGGCGTTTGAGACACTTCTCCTTCTTTCTCTTCACTTCCTCTATTCTTCTTCTTTCCTCCCTGTGCGTGTCTGAAGGCCGACCCACGCATTATCATGCGTAGCAGGTGACGGGGTAACGCGTAATTCCCCGCCCCGGGTAGACAAGTAGGGCACGTACGTACCCCCTGGTAAAGGCCAGGCCCAGGGAGGGGTGATTACCCGAGCTGGTACCTTCCGAACATGCCAATTGGTCCCTCCGTCAGTTCTCGGGAGGTGTGACCTGAGGTGTGAACAATCACCTAAGGCGGGTAAGCCCTCGGAGAGGGCCCCCACTAGGAAGGAGCGCGCCATCGGAGACGCCGGTAATCACGGGGGACACTTCCGCAATGACTTCCTTCTCTTCTTCACTGACATTGACCCAGAAACGTAAGATAGACTCGCCTCAGCAAAAGAAGACTCTGCCTAATTTGCCGAAATTTCTTGTTGTGTCGCGCACCGACGGAAAAGACTTCAATTCTGTCAATCCTTTCGTTATACAGAAAGGTGTTGATGCAATTGCTGGCCCTGTTAAAACCTGTTCGCGTCAGCGCAATGGCTCATTGTTGCTGGAAGTGGACAGTGCTTTCCAAGCCCAGAAACTTATCCGGACTACGTTATTGCACACGTTTCCAGTCAAAGTAGAAGCGCACCGCACACTCAACTCGTCACGTGGGGTAGTTTTTACGAGATCCCTTGACGGGTTGTCTGATGACGACATCCGGTCCTATATGTCCGATCAGGGTGTGACAGCCGTCCACAGGGTGATGAAAAAGGTAGATAACCAGCTGACACCGACTCGTACTGTGTTTTTGACATTCGACAGAGTTGACCTCCCATCGAAGGTCAAAGCAGGGTACAAAGTTATCTCAGTCCGCCCTTATATTCCAAACCCAACGCGCTGCTACCAATGCCACAGGTACAACCATACCCGTGAACATTGCCCACATGCAGCAAAATGTGTCACTTGTGGTAGGGACGCCCATGAGGGGGATTGCCCACCTCCGTCCCCTCACTGCCTAAACTGCAACGGCGACCATGCGGCTTCCTCTCGCGACTGCCCTGTATATAAGGATGAAAAAATCATTCAGCAAATTCGGGTTACGGAGAAGGTATCAACATCTGCCGCTCGAAAGTTGTTGGCGAGTCGAAAGCCCACTGTCCTCCCAGCGGGTACATACAGTAAGGTCCTCACCTCAACTCGACCTACTAAGGATTCCAGTACCCAGACTTGTGATTTCACTTTCGCTGACACAGTTGTGCGATCCGCCAGCCCGAAGATTGCCCGTTCCACGTCCCCGCTTCCTCCTGCTGCTTCTAAGGTACAGTCTTCGTCAACCTCTAGTAAACCGCGGGCACCTAAACAAGATGCCCGGACCTTGAAAAAGGAACCCGTCCGTGAGGATTTTCTGCGTTCTCAGGCTTCCCAACCGTCAACTGCCTCTTCCCGCCTTCACTCTTCCAGAAGAGCTGACAAGAAAAAGAGTTCCTCTCCTTCCCCGCCGAGGCGTGACCCATCTGTCGCGCCGCCCAACAGTTGCCGGCCTCGGCCGTCTTCTGTTTCACCGGGACGCTCCGTTTGCCGGGCGCCCGGCCCTTTACCGGCGGTGGAAACTGCCCCTCCTGATCAACTCAGGGAGTTGGCAGGCGCGTCGGTCGAACCAATGGAACATGACCCTTTGCCCCCAGACAGCGATAGCAGTGCTCCCTCGAAATCCGGTCCTCAGCGGCCGTCGAGGTGACCCCGCTCGCTACTTGGTTTTTATCCTTATTTCAACTCTCATTTTTATCATGGCGCTCCTTCAATGGAACATTCGCGGCATTCGTTCTAATCGGGAGGAATTAAAACTACTCCTTCGATTGCACTGCCCGCTTCTAGTCTGCCTCCAGGAAACTAAGTTGCGCCCACGTGATCGTGCAGACTTTCCACACTACACCTCTGTGCGGTTCGACCTGCCACCCGTGGAAGGTGTCCCAGCCCATGGAGGGGTTCTGATGCTCCTTCGAGACGACGTCTATTTCCATCCCATTTCCTTGCACACTCACCTACAGGCAGTTGCCGTCCGCATCACCTTATCCACATTTACCTTCTCCCTCTGTAATATATATTCGCCATCGTCATCTGCCCTTACTAGGGCAGATGTGCTACACCTTGTTGATCAGCTCCCTTCACCATTCGTGTTGGTAGGCGATTTTAATGCTCACCACCCCCTATGGGGCTCTCCGGCACCTTGTCCGAGAGGCTCCCTTTTGGTGGATATTCTCCACCACCTCGATCTTGTCTGCCTCAACACCGGTGCACCGACCTTCCTTTCTGACACAACACACACTTATTCCCATATAGACCTCGCAATATGCACTCCTCAGCTTGCCGGTCGGTTTGAGTGGTATGCACTTTCTGACACGTACTCGAGTGACCATTTCCCTTGTATCATCCACTTCCTACATCATTCCCTATCTCCACGTCCCACCAGTTGGAACATTTCTAAAGCCGACTGGGGGCTTTATTCTTCCATGGCTGTTTTTCACAATCAGAATTTTCCCAACTGTGACAGTCAGGTCGAATACCTCACAGAGGTTATTCTCACTGCTGCTGAACGTTCCATACCTCGTACATCCTCTTCTCCACGTCGTGTCCAGGTCCCTTGGTGGTCTGCAGCCTGCCACGACGCGCTTCGAGCCCGGCGCCGTGCTTTACGCACCTTCCGCCGCCACCCAACTTTGGAGAATTGCATCAATTACAAACGTATGAGAGCGCAATGTCGTCGTATCATAAACGACAGCAAGAAAGCTTGCTGGACTGCTTTTACTAGTTCTTTTAACCGTTTTACTCCCTCCACGGTTGTCTGGGGTGGCCTACGCCGTTTGTCCGGCATCAAGGTCCACTCCCCGATTCCTGGCCTGACCGTGGAGAACGCAGTCCTCGTGGACCCAGCTGTTGTTTCAAACGCATTGGGTCGTTTCTTTGCGGAGGTTTCGAGCTCTGCCCATTACCACCCTGCCTTTCTCCCTCGCAAACAGGTAGAGGAGGCACGGCCGCCTTCTTTCCGCTCTTTTAATCGTGAAAATTATAACGTCGCCTTCACCATGCAGGAGCTAGATCGTGCTCTCGCCCTGTCCCGGTCTTCTGCTCTCATATTGAGATGCTGAAGAACCTCTCTCCTGCGGGCAAGTGCTTTCTTCTTAGTACCTACAATCGCATATGGACTGAAGGTCATGTTCCCACAAGTTGGCGTGAAGCCATTGTTGTCCCCATCCCCAAACCAGGGAAGGACAAACACCTTCCTTCCAGTTATCGCCCCATTTCTCTGACGAGCTGCGTCTGTAAGGTGATGGAACGCATGGTTAACGCTCGGTTGGTCTGGCTCCTCGAATCTCGCCGCCTCCTGACTAATATCCAATGCGGTTTTCGTCGACACCGCTCTGCTGCTGACCACCTCGTTACGTTGTCGACCTTCATTATGAACAACTTTCTAAAGAAGCGTCAAACAGTAGCCGTGTTCTTCGACTTGGAGAAGGCATACGATACCTGTTGGAGAGCGGGCATTCTCCGCACATTGCACACATGGGGCCTTCGGGGCCGCCTTCCTCTTTTCATTCAAGCGTTTTTGGCGGATCGCAAGTTCCGGGTACGGGTGGGCTCTGTTTTGTCAGATACCTTTTGCCAGGAGAATGGGGTACCACAGGGCTCCGTCTTGAGTGTGGCGCTCTTTGCCATTGCAATCAATCCGATCGTAGATTGCCTTTCAGCCGACGTCTCAGGATCTCTTTTTGTTGACGATTTCGCAATTTATTGTAGCGCCCAGCGGACGTGTCTCTTGGAGCGTTCTCTCCAACGCTGTCTTGACCGTTTATATTCCTGGAGCATCGCAAACGGCTTCCGATTCTCCACTGAGAAAACTGTGTGTATCAATTTCTGGAGATACAAGGAATTTCTTCCACCTTCTCTACGTCTCGGCCCTGTTGCTCTCCCTTTCGTGGAGACTACAAAATTCTTGGGACTCATGTTGGATCGGAAACTTTGCTGGTCCACACATGTGTCCTACCTGGCTGCCCGTTGTGCCCGATCCCTTAACGTTCTTCGTGTCCTCAGTGGCACGTCATGGGGAGCGGATCGTACCGTCCTGCTTCACCTTTACCAGGCCATTGTTCAGTCGAAGCTCGACTATGGAAGCCTTGTATACTCTTCAGCACGGCCATCGATTCTCCGCCGTCTCAACTCTATCCACCATCGTGGATTACGTCTGGCGACCGGTGCATTTTATACCAGCCCTGTTGAAAGTCTGTATGCCGAGGCTGCTGTATTACCCTTGACCAATCGACGTGACATACTCTTGTGTCGGTACGCATGCCGCCTACGGTCGATGCCCAACCATCCATCTTACAGATTATTTTTTGACGACTCACTCGATCGCCAATATCAGTTGTCTGCGATTGCCTTGCTTCCACCGGGAGTTCGGTTTCGCCGCCTGCTACAGCGGCTCGATTTTACCCTTCCTTCCACCCTTCGGTTGAGCGAAAGCCCATTGCCACCGTGGCATCAGGCCCAGGTTCACACACACCTTGAACTTAGTTTGCTCCCCAAGGAGAGCACTCCGGATTTGATATTCCGCTCGAGGCTTGTCGAACTCCGTTCACGGTTCGATAATGCCGTATTTATTTACACTGATGGTTCCAAGAGCACTGCCGGTGTCGGATCTGCCTTCGTCGTCGGGGACAACCGTTTCCAATACAAGCTCCCTGACCGGTGCTCAAACTTCACGGCTGAGCTTTTCGCCCTCCACCAGGCCGTTTTGTGTACCTGCCGCCACCGCCACCCTTTCTATGCCATATGTTCTAACTCCCTTAGTGCCCTGCAGAGTCTTAAGGACCCTTTCTCGAACCATCCTCTCGTGTATCGGATCCAACGCTCCCTCCAATTGCTGGCGGATGACAGCTGTCACGTTTCTTTCCTGTGGGTCCCTGGCCATGTGGGTGTGCCCGGGAATGAGGCCGCCGACACAGCAGCCAAGGCAGCAGTTTTTTTACCTCGCATGGCTACCTTTTGCGTTCCATCGGACGATGTTAAACGGGCTCTTCGCCGGAGTATCGTGTCGCAATGGCACAGTGTGTGGCTTTCACTGTACAACAATAAATTGCGAACTGTCAAACCGATCCCGACCGCTTGGAGGACATCCTCACGCCCCTCTCGGCGGGAGGAGGTCATCCTGGCTCGGTTGCGGATCGGTCATTGCCGTTTCAGCCACCGTCACTTGCTATCCGCCGAACCTGCACCGCTATGCTCCTGCGGTGAACTGCTGACAGTGCGACATGTTTTACTGACTTGTGTTAATTTTAATCATCTCCGTGTAGCCCTTTACTTTCCGTCTACTCTGGAGGAAGTTTTAGCTGATGACACACGAGCAGCTGCCCGAGTTTTGCGTTTTATCGACTTGGCCAACTTATCCAAGGATATTTAACTCTTTTAATTGTCTTTTATCTTTCGTTTTTAGCCTCTTGTTGATGTTCTGACAGTCTACATTTTTTTAGATCATAGCGAATCTATGTTCTTGGCTGGGCGCTAATGACCATAGAAGTTGTGCGCCCTAAAACCACAAAAAAAAAAAAAAAAAAAAAAAAAAAAAAAAAAAAAAAAAAAAAAAAAAAAAAAAAAGAAGAGCCAACAAGAAAGAGTTCCTCTCCTTCCCCGCCGATGCGTGACCCATCCATCACGCCGTCCAACAGTAGTCGGCCCCGATCATCTTCTGTCTCGCCGGGACACACTACTTTTAGCCGGGCAGCCGGCATTTTATCGGCGGCGGAAGCTGCCCCTCCTGATAAAGTTGAGAAGGTGGCAGGTGAATCGTTTGAACCTATGGATCATGATTCTCTGCCTCTAGATAGCGATAGTAGTGCTCCCGCGAAATTCGGTCCTCAGCGGCCGTCGAGGTGACCCCGCTTGCTAGTTGGTTTTTTATCCTTATTTCTTATCTCATTTTTTATCATGGCGCTCCTCCAATGGAATATTCGCGGCATTCGTTCTAATCAGGAGGAGTTAAAACTACTCCTTCGGTTGCACTGCCCGCTTCTAGTTTGTCTCCAAGAAACTAAGTTACGTCCAAGTGATTGTGCTGACTTACCCCACTACACCTCTGTGCGTTTCAACCTGCCACCTGTGGAAGGTACCCCGCCCATGGAGGGGTTCTGATGTTCATTCGGGATGACGTCTATCACCATCCCATTACATTGCATACTCACCTACAGGCAGTTGCCGTCCGCATCACTCTATCCACCTTTTCCTTTTCCCTCTGTAATATCTATTCGCCATCGTCATCCGCCCTTACGAGGGCAGATGTGCTACACCTCGTTGACCAGCTCCCTTCACCTTTCGTGTTGGTAGGCGACTTTTAATGCCCACCACCCCATATGGGGCTCTCCGGCACCTTGTGTGAGAGGCTCCCTTTTGGTGGACAATCTCAAACACCTCAATCTTGTCTGCCTCAACAACGGTGCACCGACCTTCCTTTCAGACACAACACTTACTTATTCCCATATAGACCTCGCGATATGCACTTCTCAGCTTGCCGTCGGTTTGAGTGGTATGCACTTTCTGACATGTACTCGAGTGACCATTTCCTTTGTGTCATCCACTTCCTGCATCGTTCCCCATCTCCTCGTCCCACCAGTTGGAACATTTCTAAAGCCGACTGGGGGCTTTATTCTTCCATGGCTGTTTTTCACGATCAGAATTTTCCCAGCTGTGACAGTCAGGTCGAATACCTCACAGAGGTTATTCTCACAGCTGCCGAACATTCCATACCTTGTACATCCTCTTCTCCATGTCGTGTCCCGGTCCCCTGGTGGACTGCAGCATGCCGCGACGCTCTTAGAGCCCGGCGACGTGCTTTACGCACCTTCCACCGCCACCCAACGTTGGAGAATTGTGTAAATTATAAACGACTGCGAGCGCAATGTCGTCGTGTTATAAACGACAGCAAGAAAGCTTGCTAGACTGCTTTTACTAGTTCTTTTAACCGTTTTACTCCGTCCACGGTTGTTTGGGGAGGCCTACGCCATTTATCCGGCATAAAGGTCCACTCCCCGATTTCTGGCCTGACAGTCGAGAACACAGTCCTAGTGGACCCCGTTGATGTTTCCAACGCACTGGGCTGTTCCTTCGCAGAGGTTTCGAGCTCTGCCCATTACCACCCTACATTCCTCTCTCGCAAACAGGCAGAGGAGGCACAGCCGCCTTCCTTCCACTCTTTTAATTGTGAAAATTATAATGTCTCCTTCACCTTGCAGGCGCTAGACCGTGCTCTCGCCCTGTCCCGATCTTCTGCTCCCGGCCCCGATTCCATCCATATTGAGATGCTGAAGAACCTCTCTCCTGCGGGCAAGTGATTCCTACTTAGCACCTATAATCGCATATGGACTGAAGGTCATTTTCACATAAGTTGGTGTGAAGCCATTGTTGTCCCCATCCCCAAACATCTTCCTTCCAGCTATCGTCCTATTTCTCTGACGAGCTGTGTCTGTAAAGTGATGGAACGCATGGTTAACGCTCGGTTGGTCTGGCTTCTCGAATCTCGCCGCCTCCTGACTAATATCCAATGCGGTTTTCGTCGACACCGCTCTGCTGCTGATCACCTCGTGACGTTGTCGACCTTCATTATGAACAACTTTCTAAAGAAGCGTCAAACAGTAGCAGTGTTCTTCGACTTGGAGAAGGCATACGATACCTGTTGGAGAGCGGGCATTCTGCGCACATCGCACACATGGTGCCTTCGGAGCCGCCTCCCTCTTTTCATTCAAGCGTTTTTGGCGGATCGCAAGTTCTGGGTACGGGTGGGCTCTGTTTTGTCAGATACCTTTCGCCTGGAGAATGGGGTACCGCAGGGCTCCGTCTTGAGTGTGGCTCTCTTTGCCATTGCATTCAATCTGATCATAGATTGCCTTTCAGCCGACGTTTCCGGATCCCTTTTTGTAGACGATTTAGCAATTTATTGCAGCGCCCGGCGGACGTGTCTCTTGGAGTGTTGTCTTCAATGCTGTCTTGACCATCTATATTCCTGGAGCATCACGAATGGCTTCCGATTTTCCACTGAGAAAATGGTGTGAATAAACTTCTGGAGATACAAGGAATTTCTTCCTCCATCCCTACGTCTCAGCCCCATTGCTCTCCCTTTCGTGGAGACGACAAAATTCTTGGGGCTAATGTCAGATCAGAAACTTTGCTGGTCCACACAAGTGTCCTACCTGGCTGCCCGTTGTGCCCGATCCCTTAATGTTCTTCGTGTCCTCAGTGGCACGTCATGGGGAGCGGATCGTACCGTCCTGCTTCACCTTTACCAGGCCATTGTTCAGTCGAAGCTCGACTACGGAAGCCTTGTATACTCTTCTGCACGGCCGTCGATTCTCCGCCGCCTCAACTCCATTCACCATCGGGGATTACGTCTGGCGACCGGTGCATTTTATACCAGCCCTCTTGATAATCTCTATGCCGAAGCTGCGGTATTACCCTTGACCACTCGTCGTGACATACTCCTGTGTCGGTACGCATGCCGCCTGCGGTCGATGCCCAACCATCCATCTTACCCATTATTTTTTGATGACTCACTCGATCGCCAATATCGGTTGTCTGCAATAGCCTTGCTTCCACCTGGAGTTTGGTTTTGCCGCCTGCTTCAGCGGCTCGATTTTACCCTTCCTTCCACCTCTCGGTTGAGCGAGAGCCCATTGCCACCGTGGCATCAGGCCCAGGTTCACACCCACCTTGAACTTAGTTCGCTGCCCAAGGAGAGCACCCCGGATTTGGTATACCACTCGAGGCTTGTTGAACTCCGTTCGCTGTTTGATAATGCCATATTTATCTACACTGATGGTTCCAAGAGCACTGAGGGTGTTGGATCTGCCTTCGTCGTCGGGGACAACCGTTTCCAATACAAGCTCCCTGACCGGTGCCCGAATTTCACGGCTGAGCTTTTTGCCCTCCACCAGGCTGTTATATATACCTGCCGCCGCCGCCATCCTTCTTATGCCATCTGTTCGGACTCCCTTAGTGCCCTGCAGAGTCTTAAGGACCCTTTCTCGACCCATCCTCTCATGTATCGGATCCAACGCTCCCTCCAGTTGCTAGCAGATAACAGCTGTCACGTTTTTTTTTTTTTTTTTTTTTTCTGTGGGTCCCTAGCCACGTGGGTGTTCCCGGGAATGAGACCGCCGACATAGCAGCCAAGGCAGCACCTCTTTTGCCTCGCATGGCTACTTTTTGCGTCCCCATCAGACGATGTTCAATGGGCTCTTTGCCGGAGTATTGTGTCGTCCTGGCACGGTGCGTGGTTCTAACTCCACAACAATAAATTGAGAACTGTAAAACCGATCCCGACCGCTTGGAGGACCACCTCACGCCCCTCTCGGCGAGAGGTGGTCATCCTGGCCCAGTTATAGATCGGTCACTGCCGTTTCAGCCACTGTCATTTGCTAACCGCCGACCCTGCACCGCTGCGCTCCTGCGGTGAATTGCTGATAGTGTGACATGTTTTACTGTCTTGTGTTAATTTTAATCATATCCGTTTAGCCCTCCACTTTCCGTCTACTCTGGAGGAACAACCACAAAAAAAATTCTGCCGATTGTCGGGGCACGTTGCGATTCAAGGAAAGGGAGAAGCTGATCAGGCTGCGGTGGAGGCCTGCACACCTGTATGACACATCACACAATTCGCCTGCAGGATATAATTTCTGTGTTAAGCCAGAGAAGCCCATCAAGTTGAGAGGAGAAATGGTTGGCGATGATGAACAATAAGCTGAGGTTGGTGACATCAAATATCCACCTACAGTGATCCTCCTGCTAGTTACTTAGGCTGGATGAAGTGACCTTTCTGTGTCTTCAAATTAGGCACGGTCGTCTTATTATTGGATTCTTAAACCCATCGAGAGAATTTCCTTTTCAGTTATGCCTGTAGCAATCACTATACACGCGTAAGAGTGGTGGAGATGTGCCCTCTATTTTAGCCGATGACTCTGGCCAAACCCTGCAGGCTCAAGGTTTATTTGTGTTGCAAAGTGGCTGACTCGTCTGATTAGCCTTCTATGGTCATCTGCCATGTTATTTCACCTCTTTCTACCACTCTCTTTTTTTAGTCAATTTTAATCTTAATATGACACCTTTTCATGTTTTATTGTAACTTCACACAGGTTTTGCATAATTTTTAATACTTTTTATTCCCAAATCATCATATCCATCCAACCATACACACTGTTTGTCCTAATCATTTGCATTAACTTATATTTTCATGGGTTTAGAGCTAGCCACCATTGATCCCACTAGCTAGAAATTTTGGCTAAATAATTTTGTATCTTACTAGTTACTCCAACACCTTGACATTATTAACAAATGGTTACAGATTTCTGTTTACTCTCTCCACCAGATCATACTGAACTGTTTCTTCCGAAGTTTTAAGCCACCTCTTCCATAAGCTTGAACTTTAATGGGGCTGATTGATACCAAGTAGATGTGTGCTCTCTCTCTCTCTCTCTCTCTCTCTCTCTCTCTCTCTCTCTCTCTCTCTCTCTCTCTCTCCTCTCTCTCTCTCTCTCTCTCGCGTGAGACTGTTGAACCAGGGTAAGAAGCTTCGTGGAAAAATCATTTAAGTGTCTTGGGGAATGTAGTGGGGATAGGACATTTAAGAAAGGACAGATTGAAACGTTTAAACAGTTGTGCAGATGTGTTTTTAAATCTTAAAACTTGAAAGTTCACAAGTAAGACAATAGGATGGCAATGGTGTAATAATAGAAAGGGAAAAGAAAAAGTAACATTTAACTGCATTAGAGGTAAAATAATGTTAGAAAGACAGTGATGGTGAGGTAGCGCTGATTCTGGTTCTGTGATCTGTGAACTTTGGAACAGCCACAATGTTGTGGACATTCACACACACTGTAGTGTTTGTAATGCTCTCTATAATAATTTAATCATTGACCAACAGATCAATATGTGCATCATCTTGTGGTGAGTAAGCACAATGATAAAGGATTGTTACAGCCATATTAGAATTCTGAAAGAGGTCATACATAGTCCGTATGAGATAGTGTTGCTGAGCCTAGGTGTTTCTTTGCATGGTGGATATCCCAACAGTAAAGCCATTTGCACTCTCCATGCCACCACACAGTACATTGTAGTTGCTACATAGTGTGTCAGAATCATTTTCCCACTTTCATTTTCCATTTGCGGGTGCAACATTGTTGGACCTAACTATTGCATTCTTTTTTGGTGAACAAAGCTAAAGAGATAGGGTCACAGAAATGATGCCCAGGTTCTGCTGCAAATTGTTAAAGGTGTTTTTCTTTGTAGCAAGACCTGTTTGTGAAATTTCATTCGACATTTTTCTCCTCAAATGCAAAAATACTTTTTGCTGCCTACCTACTTCGGTAATAATAATACTTAATCTGATATTACACAGGAAGACCTAAGTGTTTCCCATGAGCTGTTAGTGTGGAGTGGCAGAAAAATAGTCTGAAAATGGTTTGATCAACCCTCTGTCAGAGGCACAAGTGATTTGCAGGGTAGGCATGTAGATAAGAGGGAAGCATGATGATTTCTTAAAACATATTTTGTATAAAATGTCATGTCATGTCACATCACATCACTGGCAGAAAATTGGTCTATGGATTTTATAGCCCACCTTTAGCATGTCATTAGCACCTAGACAAATGCGGTTACTTCAGTAGTAGCTGAGCGGAAGGGGAGATGAACTCCATTTTCAGACTCTACAGTAATATTAATATGGGCACTCCAAAACCTCAGTGATAATCAGTAAAATTTTCTTGGTGAGAGATTGCATTGTCATTCTTTGAATCTGCCCAATGTTTCGGTTACATGCTATAGTGGCCGAAACGTCGGGCAACTTTTCAAAGAGTGACAATATGGTCTCTCACCCTGAAAATTTTTATTGATTGTGACAATGGCCGTGGAAGCCTACGCTTACACCTTAGTGATACATTACATGACTTGGATCTGTTAGGACACATGAATAATTTCTGTGTTCATAAGAAAACTTCCACTCCGCAGCAGTGTGTGTGTGTGCTGATATGAAACTTCCTAACCGATTAAAATTGTGTGCCAAAGTCGGGATTTGAACCGGAGACCTTTGCCTTTGGAAAGTAGGAGGCGAGGTACTGGTAGAAGTAAAGTTGTGAGTACAAGCGTGCCGAGATAGCTAAACGGTATAGCGCTTGCCTGCAGAAGGCAAAGGTCCAAGGTTTGAATCCCAGCTCCGGCACACAATTTTAATCTACCAGTAAGTTTAAATTTCTGTGTTGCTCATGTGGTAAGTTGTGGTCCATGAATGGTTAGTTTTCTAGTTGAAGTACTTCAGGATGGTCATTTCACTTTCAGAGATACTTTGCATAGTAGTTGCATATTCATGGAGTTTTGTGTGTTATTGAGAAACAAGTAAACTCCTGATTCTATAAGAATCAAATTTGTGTAAATCAACTTTAAAATCGTACTACATTGAGCACTAGATGAATACTCTCAGTAATTTTAAGTTATCCGCACATATCAATTGTCGTCATACTTCCTGAATAATGAGTCATAACAAGGATAGTAACTTTGCAGGCACATTCAGTTGTATATGCAGATATGTTCTGCAAAGTGTGGTGAGATAATCATTCATAAAGAAGTAATAAACTATAACATTTATTTTTAAATTTGCATTATAAGCAAATGCTAGTTTATCTGTGTCCTGAACTATGCATCATAGAATGACATAATTTTGCATGTACATTTGGTGTTATCATTAGATTCTGTATTGCAAATTGTAATAAAGAAGTAATAAATTGAAACACCTTGCCTGATGCTGAAGTTTCTCTACACGATCACGAAAATATAATGAGTGATAAACTTTTGTCCTTTCATCATTTTGTGTGTCAATGAAAAATAGTTTCCTAAGAGTCTGCAATTATACATAAAGTTCATTGAAAGTTCATGGGTGCTCTCATTCTCAAACACTGATTTAATAATTGTGCGTTTGCATGACCTCAATAATGTCGCTTCAAGAAAAAACTGTAGTACTTATCTTATTGCATTAAAGTTTGTGTTTTACTATGTACCTATAATGTGTAGAAAATGACAGCATTTGAAAAATTTTAATTTGGTTGATAATTATGTGAACTTATAAAAAATAAATTTGTCATTAAACTTGAGGCATGGCAACTTGAGAGATTGGTGTACCGTGTGTGAATTGTGCTTGTGACTATATGAAAGTGGGTAAGCTCCTTTTTTGATACGGGCTGTGGACAAAAGCTTTAGTTGTTTGTGATCTATATACCCGTCTGCAGTTAATCAGTTGTAAGATGTGCTCTATTATCATAGTACAGTTGATATTTCAATCTGGACTTTGTATTGTTCAATTGATCATAACATATTTGTATGATATACTGTTTTTATTTATTTACAGCGCGAACAAGCTTATGCAGAAGCTAGATTACGAATCCTTGGTGAAGCTCGAAGTCCCGAAGAACAACACCTGCCCTCCACTGATGATAGGTGGGTGCTGTATTGTATGCAAAAGTAATTTGAAGCTGCTCAGTGGGAACAAGGAATATAAATACAAAATTTTTTATATCCTCCAATTAAAATTAGCCGCGGTGGAATGGCCGAGCATTCCAAGGTGCGGAACGCTCCACTGCTTGCCGTCAGAGGTTCAAGTCCTCCCTTGGGCATGGGTGTATTTATTGTTCTTAGCACAAACTAACATAGTTTTCAAGCCTAGAGACTGAAGACCATTTGAACATTTTTTATTAGAATTACTTTGTGTTAGACATCTGATAGGGGTGAGTCACCAGCCAGTTTTTCTCAAACATGTGCTTGCTGTTTTGGCACTTTTTAAAGTACAGTGTCTTATGAAGGTAGCTGTTAGCAGTGTTGTCAACCCTGTCACATTTTTCAGTTAAATCAGCTTTCAAAGTCTTCCAGAAAAAATATTTAAGTAACCTGCCTTCTTTTTAGTGCATATATAGCGCAGCATGCTGTGAGAAATGACATCACCATGAACGCTCTCACCACGCTGTCTACATTTAACCATATGGGCACATGGCATACAACAAGTTTAACTCGCCTGCTGGTTTCAGTGTAATAGAGATTTTCTGTTTCAGTGTATTATCTTAATTGATACAATTAATAAGCTTTACATTAGTCAGACTATTTGTTTATGGTCAGTGATATCCTAGTTTAAAGCCTTCAAATGATGTCATACTCATTCACTGTACCAGATGGCACAGCATTCCCCCCCGCACCCCAGGAAAAGGCTAAATGGCTCTGGCTCACAGAGGCTTAGACCACATAGATCTGTGGATCAGAGAAAATCCCTACAATGTAATATTAAACTCTTTGTGCTCAATGGTTTACTCAAGCAACACACTGTGGACCTGCTACAGTTAGTTATTCCTTCAGAAATCATGTACGAAGCAATAATAATCAGAATACTGATTGTTAAACCTTGTATTAAGCTAGATATACTAAAAGTCCATCAAAAATATTAATTCCATTATCACCTCAATGGAATTTCTTATTTGAACATTATTGATATATTAATGTCAATTAACTTACTTAATTTAATTATTTGATGCCTTTATTGTATTAAAATGCAGCAAAACAAGAAATCTGCCACATTTTTGGCTGTTGGCTGACGGTAATATTTTTCATTTTAAGGAATTCAAATCAGCCAAAATCGGCTGAGTTGGCTGCACTGGCTGGTTGCTGGCTAACAACATTGATCCTCGCCAAAGCAGTCTGTCACAAACAAGTTTTAATCACTGCATTGATAGTGGTTTTGAAAGCACACTACCTGAATTTCAACACGATTTCTTTAAATGTTTTTGTTATGGACTGGTTTTGAAGTTTAAAGAATAATAACTGGATCTTAAATCCAATAAGATTTAATTATTAATTATAGTTAGAGTACCAACATATTAAGACAATTTTTGTACTTCATGTTAATTTTAAAACAGTTTTCTTTTATTTGATATTGTTAGAATTATTACAGGATGAAACATTTGTTAATGAAAACATTTAAAATGAATGAGACACATAAAAATAAAATGAAGTTGAATGTTGTATGCAGCCCCAAATTTCAACCAAAACTAGATGTGCAATGAATTGTCACTACACAACTAGCTATATTGGCCAGAGTTTTATTTATCATCTGGATGTTGTTGAGTATAATCAAAGAAATTACAGAGAAATTCTTGAAAAAGGACCTCAGTACTTGTAGCCCAGTCAAATGGTGGTTTTTCTGTAAAAAAAATTCCTAAAGTTTTTTTCCTCGACAGTTCTGTATGTTTTTGGGGGCGCTGAATTCGACTTTCAAGTTTGCTGCCTTGTAGGAGGTCGGCTTCACAACGAAAAATTCAAAAAACCTCAATTTTCGCACTTTTTTCAGTCTCTTGCTTATATTTCGAAAACTATGCTTTTATCGAAGTTGTTCATTCTGAGCAAAATTAAAGTAGACAAAATTTCCTACAAAATTACTACTCATGTTTGATTTCCCTACGAGCAGTATAGGTGCTAGAACTCAATGAAAAAGAGCAAATTTTTGGCCCTTCTGCAAAAACGTCAAAAATGCACACTTGCACCCCCTACTACTCGAGAAATATACATGTTATCAACAAAACCCCTACACCACGTGAAAGTACATTAAATTTCCTACAAGGTATGTCTGTAATATTCCATTTTCTCGTAATGGGGGAAGCACCAAAAAGAAAATTACGAGCAATGCTTTCTGCAACCTATGGTGCAATGCCTTCTCCCACCTGCCTATCTCTCGCCAGCATTATATCTTCGATGTGTTGCACTGAAAAGTGATGTTTTGAATGGATTAAAGAGAAAGTATGTTTGGAAAAAAAACTTCAAGTTGTATTTAGATCACATTAGGTACATGCCATTGAACAGAAAGCTGAAGTTACATAGTAGCATGAAGTACAGGTATCATGAAATGAGTGAATGACAAGTTCAGGATTGGGTCATCTCTTCATGTAGGTTTTCCATTTGGAAAAAAGTGCCTTTAGTGTTACAATATGGTCATAAATGACAAATAAGTTGTGTAGCGATACTTGCATGAAGAAATACCTGTACTGATGTCATTTGCACAGTTATTTTATTCGTCTCCATTTGGGTTTTTCCGGCACAGGCAATGTTTCTTGGTCACGTGAAGCTCCAGGTAAAGGATCTCGAGCAACGTAAGGTCCAGGTAAAGTCAGGGGCTTTGCAAAGTCCAGGCTGAACAGTCAGTAGTTGATCTTGAACTGAAAAAATGTAATAGAATGATTAATATTATGACAGAGAAAATTGAGTAATAAAGATTCATAATGCTGCAAAATATTCAATGAGTTAATACCTTTTTTCACCTCAGCTGCTTCAGACAGTGGTGCTGCAAATGATCCGTCCAAGTCCTCTTCATCTTCTGTATTCAAAATGTAGTCAATGTGCGAGCACAATCCTTCACATTGATGGCACAGTTTCGTGCAGAAAAGTCCTGCTCGCCTGTACTCACACCGACCATGGCAATCCGTCTTGTATTTGCAAGGTATAAGTTGCAGATGAAGAGGTCGCACAGCACTGATTACCCAATGTGCAAAGGCTGCTGATTTTTTTCTCCCATTTCTCTAGATCCCCTCGCTTTTTGCTCAGCACCACAGCATCCATGAAAACTTGAAGAGTCTCAGGAATGACAATCCTCAGCTTCCTCTAGAAACCTTTCTGAAGCGGGGTATTCATTCATACTGTATACTTACGATCTTATGTCTTCTACAATTATAGCAGCAGCTGCTTCATTTATGGCACGCTTTTCTTCTTTCTCTGGTAGCCTCTGAATATCTCGATACCAGGATTCATTAATATTTTGTGTTCAGTGGCTTTGAAACATAAAACGTAAGGTTTGCTTGTTGTAATTAAAATGACGTCGCCATACTCCTGAACCAGGTGTCTTCTGATAGTGCTCTGATGTTGACGGGAATCACATTCAATCTGCTCCATCATTTCTTCCATGGTGAATTGACATTCCTCGTCGTTGTTTTCTAGAAAAACGTAAATTGCTTGCATAGCATCTTCGACCTCATCTCCAGGTGGTCTGCCAACTCCATGAAGAGTCAGTGGAGCCTGGTGTAGAGTTCTCGTGCACAGGAGATGGTACTGCGCATCAGTAACTGGCTCTACACTGTGCCCATATTCATTATTTAAGTTTGTAAAAAATAATCATAGCCTGATGGAAAGAAAATTTTAAGTTGTAAATTTTGCTGTTACACATTAGGAGACAAGTGATAATGGAAATACTTTGTTATTGACATGTCCTATATACTACATATATTTGCTGTACACAATGCAATCCAACAGGATCAAATAAAATTAAAGTCATTTCTATATTCTGCAAGCAGATGTGGATTTAATGCGGAAATCAGTGGTTGGGAAGGCATATTTATTATGTTGGGGATATATTCAGTGTACACAGTGTAAGAAAAACACATAGCCTATAGTAATCATTCAAAACCATGACTATCAGTCTCAGCAGATGCGTGCCAACGGTTCATGTAGTTTTGCTGTGATTGTGTGTGTGTGTGTGTGTGTGTGTGTGTGTGTGTGTGTGAGAGAGAGAGAGAGAGAGAGAGAGAGAGAGAGAGAGAGAGAGAGAGAGAGAGAGAGAGAGAACATTTGATGGCTGTTTGATTTGTGACATTAGAAAGAGCTCACTAACTAGTTGGTTTGAGAATTGCTGAAATCAATAGTAATGCTTCAGTAATTTCTAAAATAATTAATCATCACAGTTAGTTGAATTCTGTTCCAAACATCCAAATTGCCTCATGAGATTATGTACGAAGTAGCCTAATTTTGCCTGTTTGAATATAAGGATGTATTCTTGAAGTTTCCAGCTTGAGATTCGTTCATTGAGTGCTTCAAAAATATATCTATTAACATTCAGAAATTCATCAAATCATAATTTGTTTTATGAAAGTAAGAAAAGCAGTAAATTGTGCAATAACTTAGTGATTTATTCAAATACAAAAGAATGCTGCCTATCCTGACAAGCCTCGGACAGAATAGACGGAAGGATGTACGTGAGACATATGAAAACTTTTTCTTTTACAATGGAAACAAACATGCTTTATGGTCACACATTAAGATAATTCTCTGGATAAACGTTCAATAGGTAATCAAATCTATGGATACATAAGGTGAATAATTAATTAATGAAAACAAACAAGAAATATTACTACAGTCATTAAAAATTCCGACAGACAAGCACCCTGGACCCTAGCAGGCTGGTCTTTGTTTGTAAATAGGGGTTTAATCCTGCAAAGTCTAGAAATAAGCTGAGAGGAAAATGTCTAGTGATCTGAGATCCAGGAATTACACTGGCCATGGAATAAGAACCCAACAATGAGGGTTTTTGCAGACATTAACATTGAAGTGGGTGGTGCTCCATTGTTATGAATTCACATCCTTTAGCAGAGGGGATATAGTATCCAAGAAATGTGGCAACATAGCTAACAGGAATACCAGGTCACATGGACCAGTCAAATGGGGGAAGCAGCAAATTATTGGGTGACATTGGACTACGCCCACTCACACACATGTGGAGAATTGTTGGTGACCTCTGATTGAGAGCGTTGGGATTGTTCTCACTCTGAACATGTAATATATGCACGGAGACTGGTGCTCATCACTTTGAATAATTACTGTGAGCTACCTTGTTGTTAGACATAACACAATAAATTAGCGTTTTGAACCATTGTTTCCCTAACAATTGGATGTGGACCCACTTGTTTAGATTTGATGCAAAAGGTTTGAGACATCCTGTATACTGTATGTCGTGTGTGTTTATAAGTTTTGCTTTAAAAATTTAGTTACTGGGTCTGCAAGCCTGTTTAAAAAAAAAAAAAAAAAAAATAAAAAATAAAAAAATAAAATAAAAAAAAAAAAATTGGATTGGAAAATTGTGCTCTAGGGCATCTTGATTCAATCTGTTGGTAAAACTTTAACAGCAGCTGTTAGTTCCTTTGTGCTTTAGTTTTTGTCTGTCTCTCTTATCACTTTTATATGTGGTGCTATATATAATACTTCTTGTTCCCTTTCTAATCTGGTGTTACAATCAATACTGGGTAATGTTATTTTGCTTTGAATAAAATATTATTCTGCTATTGAAAAGTCAAATACTCTGGAAAAATGTATGACTGTGTTCCCTGCTGTGTCTCCCTGCAATTCTTTAGTTGCTATATGGTTGTGACAGGTGCAGTAACAGTAGCAGAGAACCTGAATTGCCATTTTCACATTCAGTTTCTGAAATGAAATTGTTTAATGGAAGTGAAATTGTCACTAAACTTTCCCATATGTTTTTGAATAAGTATGGGGCATTTTAAATAGTAAATATTCTGCAACCTTCTTACTGAAATAAAGTTTCAGGAGTAACTTCTAAAAGCATACCCATACATTGATTACTTCTTTCTTGATGACAGAAGACTTAATTTTGGTTTCCATTTTGGATTATAATTAGTTCCTATAAGTCTGCCAATAAACCACGATGAGTTTTACTCCTGAATTAAATAAAATATATGCAGCAGGCAATAAGAGGTTTCCTTCCTTGTTTTACCCATTCTGTTTACACTTTCATCTAAATTCATGTTTATTGAATGTTCCAGAAGCCACATTATAGACATCTCAAAGCGATTACACATCGTTCCTAAAGTTTTTTGTGCCACAAATTTTTCTCAGTTGATGCAAATCTTTTTGGTGAATACTGGGGTAGAAATTTTTTTTGTCACCAGTCTGTTGTCAAGTTAATTCAGTAGGGAAGCTTATATCATTAAAAAAAATCTATTGTCAGATTTCTATGGGTGTTCTGTGATGCTTTCAACACCCAGTGGCAGTTCCTTGACAACTGTTGTTTGCGAAAGGTAATAGTTGGTCATTCTGTTTCTTATGTAGGTGGTTATAACTTCCACCTTGTTGTAGATGCCCCCTGCCATCCCACACCCCACCCCCAAACAAAATCTATATGTAACCGTAAAAGTGTGGGTGCCCCAAAAACTGCTGCATCAAACAACTTGTAAATGAGTGTTTATTCATCCACTACTTGAGAATGGGAACACTTAGTAACTTTGCAAAAAAGCTAAATACAGTAAAACTTCTGAATAACGGACACCAATGGGGAAAAGAAATTTGTCCACTTTTAAGAAGTGTCCGCTATTAAGAAAAGGATAAAATACAAAATAGTAAACAAAGTTTATCTGAAATAATCGGTATGGCGGCCGGTTCAGATAACGAAAGTCTCGGATAAAACCAAAGTCTCCAGTTTTCACGCATGAAAAACACCGAATTGCGTCAATACCGCTAAGTACGCCGCTTCTTGAACCGATCCAGCCAGCCAAAATTTCCAAGGAATTATTTCTCCTTTCCTTCAGTGAGCTCATAAAAAGACATCACTTTTAGACAAAGTAGAAGACTTTAACTAGCATGCCTTTGGCTCTTATTTGTTCATGCCACTAAAGTAAAACCTCTTCTGAGGATATGAACCTTTTCTCATTCTTCTTTGAGACTTCATTGTGCTGCTTGACGCTTGAATGGAACAAAATGTTTGAACATCTGATCAATTTGTTTTTCATCCAGTAATCGCACTCATACCGACATTCAAATCCACAGCAACTTTCGCGGGTGGCTCACCAGCATCAACTTTCTGCAAAGTGCGAAGCTTGTGTTACAACGAGATCACATTCATTTTTTGTTTCACGCCCGTAGTCAGTGGTTTTTATTTTTTTTATTTATTTATTATTTTTACCGGCACTCATATGATTATGTTTTTGGTATTTGGCCACATTTATCTCTGGGAATTTTAAAGCATGTAGTGCGAGCATGAAACTTCAAATTGAAAGCACTCAAGTCGTATTAGACAAAGTTTTGACATTTGAAACTAGGCTGTGACAGCCATCGAATGAAAACATTTGATAGGCTTATCGCGTCTCCCCTGTCCCACCCAAGCCCACGCTCGGCTTTGTCTGATGTACCGACAACAGGCGGAAAGTGTTTGGCGCCGCACTCTCTTCGTCTGTTTCTACGCGGCACGAGCCAATACTGTACGTACTGTACAGAAGTGCCAATAGAAGTAGTTCCAATAGATGGCAATGCCACAAAACCACGCAATATGAACAAGAAACATGCTAAGTCTTCAATCAACACACATTAGAATTGACGACACTCAGACTTTTGACACGCAAGAGTCCACTGATTCTTTCACGGTGTCCGTTATTTGGAAGTTTTGATTGTTGTTGGGGGACATATTACAGTGTCCGTGTCCATTATTGAGAATGTCCGCTATTTGGAATAATTTTAGAATAAGGGCTAATGTTGTTCTGCAGGGGAATTTTAAAATGTCCGTTATTGAAGAGTCCATTATTGGGATGTGTTCATTAAGGGAAGTTTTACTGTAGATAGTTTGAAACCTTTATGAAAATTTCAAAAATCCACAACAAAATGTATGAAAAAGTTAATCAATTATTACTTTTCCACTGTCCATGCAGTAAAACTACAGTATGTGTGTTACATTACAATTTATTATTTTTAGACTAATAATTTTTTCACAAAACATTTTACAGGCAGTATATATACATGCCATTGAATGTATATTTGAAATTATACCGTAATGTGACTCAACACAGTTCATGGGAGATGAAGTTCTAAACAATAAGGCTCATGAAAATCCACCCCATTACACATCACATTTAGATTTATTGTATGGGCAAACTCTTTTTGTTTCTTATTACTATTTAATAACTGATGATAAGACTATTAGGACCCAATAAATACATTCTCGGACAGTTCTAGTTACTAACACTAATTACGATGTAAACTACATCATGGTCATAAGGTGCATTAGCTGATATAATGTACGTGGGTCACTCCAAAAGAAATGCACACTATTAAAAAAATAATAATAATTTTCATTCTGCAATTTTGAAAGTTTTATGGTGTGTAGATACATCCATCTCGTTTTCAAACTTAGTTCACCTGTTCCCGTGAGTGGCACCATCACAGCATGTCTTCAAGATGGTTGCTACACTTGAGGTTTGTCAGAAGCAACATGCTGTCATTGAATTCCTATGCTGTGAAAACGAGACCATGGGAAACATCCACAAGAGGTTGAAAAAAGGTGTATGGAGATGTTGCTGCCGATCACAGTACAGTTAATTGGTGGGCAAGCAGGTTACGTGATGAAAGCGGGCACGGAAATATTGAGGATTGTTCTCACAGCGGCAGGCCTTGTACTGCTCACACTCCAGACCATGTGCAGAGAGTTAATGAATTGGTGACTGCTGACAAACGCATCACAGTGAACGAATTGTCACACTACTTTGGGATAGGGGAAGGAACTGTTTGCAGAATACTGAAAGTTTTGGTGTTAAACAAGGTTTGTGCCAGATGGGTTCCCAGGATGTTGACAGTGGCTCACAAAGAAACACTAAAGATGTCTGCCTAGTAAGCATGGAGGTCCGGGTTCGATTCCCGGCCGCACCACAAATTTTAATTCTATGCTTCAGATTTATCAATAATGTCTTTGACACTAAAAACAGTATGCAGTGTACTTTTGGAACAGTACTGCAATGGTGGAGATGAATTTCTTGGAAGAATTGTGACAGGTGATGAAACATGGCTCCATCATTTTTCACCAGAGATGAAGAGGCAAACAATGGAGTGGCATTGTGCAAATTCACCCAAGGGGGGAAAATCAAAACCGCACCTTCTGCTGGAAAAGTTAAGGCAGTAGGGTTTATCTATTCCAAAGGACGCTTGCTTGTGGACATCATGCCATGTGGAACCACCATAAATCCTGATGCATATGTAACAAGACTGACGACTTCAAGCTCAACTGAGTTGTGTTCGACCACATCAGTAAAAGCTGGATGTTTTGCTGTTGCATGACAATGCATGTGACTATCATCTCTTTAGGAAACTGAAATACTCTCTTCGTGGAACAAGGTTTGAAGATGATGACTCCCTTGTGCACACTGCCAAACAGTGGCTCCAACATGTTGGTCCAGAATTTTACTGTGCGGGTATACAGGTGCTGGGTCCAAGATGGCATAAGGAAGTTGAGGGGGATGGGGATTATGTGGAGAACTGAAAGTATTGTTCCTAAAGGATGTATCTACACACTGTAAAACTTTCAAAGATGTAGAGTAAAAACTGTATTTAAAAGAAAATAGTGTGCATTTCTTTTGGATTGACCCTCGTAGAATGCTACGAATTGACATTGCATTGCCCTCTGTATTACATACCATGAAAAGGCCATTTGCAATACTATAAAAATTGTTTCATCATTTACAATATGACATGGCCTACAAACCACAAGAATTTACATAATAATTTTTATTCCAGTAAAATGTTATCACTTGCTACAAAAATATATGCAATGATATGTGCAGGGGGAAGAGGTGAGTTAGTAAGTTGATAACATTGAACCCAAGTGATTCTTAATCAAAAATTTAAATTATAAGTTTTATTAAAAAGCACTTCAAAGCATGATTAAAACAGTTATCCTCTGATAATTTATTATTTAAACAAAATTTTACAGTTACTGTCCATTACAACAAGAGTTGAATATGGAAAAATCCATGTATACAACGTTTAAATAAACACTGTATAATCTTATGGTTTATTCTCTGAGGTTGAAGACCTCACCTGAAGAAGGGAAAAAATGGAGTGGAACAGGACAAAGCTGCACATGTAATGTGCTTACCTCTCTACCTGTATTTAAATTATGACAATTCCATTATAATTGTAGAAGCTATTTCCTGGTGGCTTTTATCAGATGTCCTAGCATCCAGTACCTATATCCTTTCTTTTCTTGTCTATACACAAAATTTCATTGTTTTTATTTGTTAAAAAAGGGAAATGGATTAGTTGTACATTTGTTGCTATTTTCTATTACTGTGATCTCTTTTAAAATATCCATCAGTATAATAAAATTGGATGCAACAAGTAACTCATTTGTTGATGTTGAGAAATTCTTGCAGCTCACCATCATATTTATTGCAAAATATTGGCATTTGTGTGTTATTCGTAATGACTCTCATGAACAGCAGCATGCCACTTCCGGTAATTGCATCAAATCCATCCATTGTATTAATGATGATGTGACAGCCTGTCTGATTATGGTTTTCAGTAGTTTCCAATGTCTAACTATGCGAATATTGCGTTGGTAGCAATATACTACCTCGGTCACAGGATTTTCACACGTAGATAACATTTGTACTCTTTCAGATAGATGTACCCAGGCCGCAGAAACATTGCACTTGACGTTTCGCGTTACGGCGAGTTAAGTTGGCTACACTGCTTTAGCGACGTTGCAACACTAGCCTCTATGCACACTGCAGACAAAACGGTTTTCAGTTGCATCTCGTAAATGTAAGCTATTGAGCAATAAAAGCCGGCCGCGGTGGCCAAGGGGGCTGAGGCGCTCCAGTCACGGTCTGCACGGCCACTACGGTCGGGGGTTCGAATCCCCTCTCGGGCATGGATATTTGTGCCGTCCTAGTTCGTAAGTAGTTCATAAGTAGTTTGTAAGTTTAGGGACTGATGACCCCGTAGTTAAGTCCCATAGACTATACAAACATTTGAACATTTTTTGAGCAATAAAAGTGCATATAATTAATTCGTTCTTGAGCAGCAATTAATTAACAGCATATTAATGTAGACCAGAGCACAAAAATGCACACGCTTTCAATAACGGAGAAAATCAATATAGATAATAAGCATTGGATCACGACAGATACGAAATAAACAATAATCAAGATAGTAACTTCCCTCTAAGTTTTATAATCAATGATTTTCACTCATCAATTTACGGCGACAATGGTACAATTACATCCAGCTCCCCATCTTCACTGTTGTCGCTGCCAAAATCGTCGTCATCACCAAGACAAATCATTAACTGTTCATGATCCCTTCCATTGTTTGCGCTGCCCGAATGAGTTTTTCAACGTGCTCGACCTTTTTTTCTTTCCAAGATGCAGCATCCACATTGGCAACAGTTTCACTCCATACCAATTTTATAGGGTTAAAACGGCAGTGAAATGGGGGCAGATGTATTTCATTGTGACGCTGCTCCTTTGCGATTTCGTCTACTGCATATGTGGGTGTTACGGGCTTATTTTGTTTCTTTTGTAAAAGAAGTTTTGACATTGACATATCTGCAGCAATATTTCTTTCTTGTAACCACTGCACTATAACTTCTTTCCGGTCGTTTTAAGCGAGAATGAACTTCCTGCTCAGAGCATAAGCTTCGAAGTTTTTATTCATACGAAATTGAGAACTTACTCAGAAATCGTCACTAGACAAACGTCTTTTCGGTGCCATTATCCAATCACTTGAACTCGGAAAGTCAAGTTGAACCAGTCACAGTAAAACAATTGCAGCGAAAAAAGCACACACAACATAAACACGCAATAAACAAGATACACAACTTTGTGTACGGTAGAACTGAACAAAGCCGGAACGTTGACGTCACGGCACGTAATCACTGGAAGTGTTTAGTGCGCTGTGATTGGATCGTTCCTAGCGACTAGCGCCTCGCGCTTATTGGTCTTCACTTGTTATTTGTAAACGTCAAGTGCAAAGTTTCAGCGGCCCGGGTATAGATGGGAGAAGGGGTGATGATAGGATATCTGGACACCCTTTACGATTTAAGATTGTAAACTCTATATTAACACTCACCCATAAGGATAAGAGATAAGGCCAGTAAAGAACAGAAGTGGTGGTATTTCTAGTTTGATTTTTATATTTAAAAGTTATGTAAATGTTTTCTTATTTTATATTGTATTTTGTTGTTTCAGGATAAGCAAAATACAGACAAAAATGGAGGTGTTGCGAACTTCAGAAACTGGCAACATTTTGCGTCATCCAAAGGGACCTGATGGAACAAGAGGATTCAATTTACGTAGATAGTGCCCTTAGGAGCACTTCGTTATTGATGGCTCCTGCCTTGCCTCCCCCCGTGACAATACAGACTAATGAATTGACATTGCCTATATTTGAGGCACATGGGAGAAGGGAGAATTCACAACCAATATTTGTGATGTGATTGTACATAATTGCGTGATTTATATAGTGAAAACAATGACAATGCCTAGTTGTATCAGCTTGTTGTGGCATAACTTAAGAGACAATTGTGTTGATATTTTGATACATTTAATGGACTCTCAGTTCTGTGTGTGTGTGTGTGTGTGTGTGTGTGTGTGTACCCTATGGAAATGAAAGCCAGTGATGAAACAACCTCTCATATACATAATCATACATGTTATATATCATGCACTCATTTCATTGCCATAGATGTTGTGTTGTTGAAATTTTATATCTGTTTTAGGTTTTATGGTTTTTTATGAGACTGTTTTCAGTTGCAAATAATTTCACATGTTTCTGTGGTATATTGATTTCTGCTTATGATTTCAACTTTCTTGTTATGATAGAACAATTAATGAAGACAAACAATACCTTGCTAAGTTTCCAAGTCACACTATGTAGATCATATCTCTCTCTCTCTCTCTCTCTCTCTCTCTCTCTCTCTCTCTCTCTCTCTCTCTCTCTCTCTCTCATCTATCTATCTCCCCCCTCCCCTTTCTCTTTCCCCTATCTCTTTCTCTCTCTCACACACCACTCTCCTCTTTTTTGTTATCACTGTGTCATGGTTGTTGTTTTTATTCAGTCATTTTTGACAGTATGAAATACGGAAAAGTGGACAAGATATAAATACAGTGAAAATAATTAAATTCATTATAGAATTACATATTTTTACAACTATTAATTCAGAAAGTAGATAATTGTATCTATGTACTTGATATACATGTAAAGAATGAGCTGTAAATTGTTATACCACTTGGAACTTGGTCAGAAGTGCTGCTGCTTAAGCTTACTGAAATTAAGTGAATTTATACTTTTCCACATTTCATATAAATATGAGAATAAATAATGGGACTTGGAGTGATAATTGATGTGCAAATTTCCAATTTTGTAAAAAGAAAAAAAAGATAGTTTCATAAACGTAAGTGTCTATAGCAAGATATGTTCTGTTTGTTTATTCTTCTGATACTAGATTCCCTCTATTGTAACTTTTTACAAATGTGAGAATGAGTTTACTGAATTGTATTTAATACAATGGACATGGCAAACCATAATGATGGATGAAAGATGTCGAGGACATATTCCATTGTTTCATATATTGGAACTGCCTGAAATTGTGATCTAGTCTTGGCCAAAAGTATCTCCACCATAGAGATTCTGTGTGGATGCAAAACTTCTCATGCTAAAGAATTTTCATAACTGTCGTGGTCTATCGTAGTTGCATGAACGAATCATGAGGTTTAAATGGTGTGTAAATGTTTAACATTTTTGAGCATACATTTTTAATCTAGTAGCATTTTTTCATCATCTATGATGAGCATTTTGGATCTCACAAAGAAGGAAAAGTTTTCATTTAAACAACCATTAAAATTATTTTAAGAATCATTTTCTATATTGGCTGTTTTTGTTTATAAGTTTTCTTCTGATTGCAACAACTGTGCTGTCTGGCTTCAGGTACATACACACAATAATGTGCCTTAGATTTTTTGCAAAAAGGCTTACAGAACAATTTTAATGGACTTTTTATTTTTGTTAAAGAGGTTTAATATTGCTATGTAATGTTATTGGAGGTAGATACAAATTGAAGCAGATCATAGTACCCATAAGAGTGATATCCCAGACAGTACAGGGGCCAGAAAATACTTTGTGGCATGTAATCTAGAGTGTCGTAACTTTGACTGCAGAAATTCACTGTAAATTAGTTTCTCAATGTCAGCAAGACATCAGATGAATGACAAAAATCTTTCTTTCATTATGTATGAAGAATTTTTTATTAATTTAATTTTATGTATTCATTGCATAGGTTTTTCTAACTGCTAGTGTCAGAGGATATTTCAGTTCTCCCATCCACAAATTTGATGTATTACTGTTTTCCTGTCTCTTAAAAGAAAAATCACTGGAGTGTTAGTCTGTATTTACAATTCCAGCAGTTGATGGTAGAAATCTACCTTTCCACTTCTACCTGCTCAAGTATTATTTTAATGAAGAATGGTTGTATTCAGAATCTTACAACATGATATTTTAATTTGATTTAATCCGTTTCTAAAAATAGACTGTAATCATGATTAATGGACATTTCGTGTCTTTGCACACCTTTACTTTTTTGTTAAAGATATGCTGTTGGTATTTGTCTGTGCAGTAGTATTGCTGCATGAAAATAAATTTTGGAAGGTTTGTAACCAGTTTTTAAGATTTCAGTTATTAAAAATTTTCAGATGTAGGATTCTCACCTCAAAGAAATATTATTAATTGTATGTTGGACATTTTTATACGCTCTTATTTTGAGATGTATGTAAAACGATTATTAATATAGGTTATTTATTGTGAAGGTTAATATATTTTTAAAATATTTCACACACACTATACAATTTTTCCCCATTGTATAGAATTTCAGAACGGTGAGCACTGACAGATACACAGCTCAGTCAAAATTTGAAAGATATTAGCAGTTTGATAAAGATTACGTTATATAATATACTCATAGTTGTAGATTTTTAATTTTCTTATAACGAAAATTTCTTTCTCTGATGAAAAGTTTATATACCGAAAAATACTTTGCAGTATTATATACGGGGTCTGGCAAAAAAACCTCACTCATTTGACGTAGCCGGCTTGCGAGTATATTCATGTGGAATGTGTTTTGTTTCAAAGCATTGTTGTTGCCATTTTCAGTGTACACCATGGCGTGGTTTGGTGAGCATCGCGTGTTTGTTGTGGAGGAATTTGTAATGGTGGTTCTGTGATTAGTACTCGGCAAGCGTTTTGGACATGTTGCGAACTTGGCCGACATGATCATGTCCCTGATAGGAAAACTATTCAACTGTGGGTGTCAAACTTTCGAAACACAGGTTCAGCACTGAAAAGAAAACCTACTGGACATCCTCGGACTGCAACAACACCAGAAAATGTGACGTGTGAGAGTGTCAGTGCAACAATCGCCATTGCGTTCAGCACTTAAACCTGCAGCTGCCCTTGGATTATCTGATAGTAGTGTAAGAAGATGGACTTCATATGCATCCTTTCAAAATCATGGTTACACAGGAATTAAGTGAAAGAGATTTTGAAACTCACAGAGCTGCGTGTGAGGAAATTCTTCAAAACATTCCATCTGGCGTTTTGTTTATTTTTTTAGTTGAGGCCCATTTCCACTTATCAGGAACTGTAAACAAATAGAATTTCTGCTACTAGGCTGCAGAAAACCCTTGTGAAATTCATCAGTGATCACTACACAGCCCTCACATGACAGTTTGGTACGCTGTTGCCAAATCTTTTGTATGGGGACCGTATTTTTTCGAAGATGATGCCCACACAGTAACAGTTAATTCAAACCGTTATTGTCACATGCTAGAGACAATCGTCCAACCTAGGCTAAACCAGTTAATTACAGATCGTGGAGATCAAGAAATGTGGTTCCAGCTAGATGGAGCAACATCGTACACCTTTCAGCGTTCTGTGGAAATGTTGCACGAGTTGGTTCCTGGTCATCATCTTTGTGAGGAGACAGTATATGGCCCTCTAGGTCACTAGATTTATGACCTTGGTGATTTTTTCCTTTGAGGACACTTAAAGGCTCTAGTGTACAATCATCATCCCACAACACTTAAAGCCATTACCCAAGAATTGGGAGCCATTGCGAGATAAATGACACGAATATGTATGGAGAACTTTCGGGATAGACTTCGTCAGTGTTTCAACAATGGAGGATGTCATTTAGCAGATAAAATGTTTAAAACCAAATAATCCAATAAATGGCAAATTATGTATTTTTCATAAATAAAACTAATTTTTCTCCATTGTATTTAGTTTTTCTGTAAGAACCTATTAAAATGGGGGAGATTTTTGTGCCAGACTTTCAATATATTGAGCATGAATAGAATTACACAAACTTCGTTATGATGTTGACTTTTTGGGTTGTTCCAAAATGATGCAGTCATAAGAAATTTTACTGTTTATGGTGACAAAATTCTGGATTCAGATACCCAGTTCCTTTAGGTTTTCAATGATTTACAAAATTCAGTTGATCCAAAAATCTAAAGTTTCCTTGAAAAGGTTAATCCGATTTACTTCCCTACCTTTGCATCAAACCAAGCTTGTGTGTCATATTTAGTGGCCTTTCAATGTTCGTAGACTATGTATTTGCAGATTTTCACAGTGCCAATAGTTGATTAATGACCCTTCATAATAATAAACCCAGTTTCTGAAATGCTTCTTCCATATGGTTGGCAAATAACAAAAAGTATTAAGATTGATATTCAAATGAGAAGTTCATATGACTGTAATTCCTTTATCTTCTTAGGTAATCTCCACAAAGTAAAATCATCCAAATGCAAAGGAATGGATAGAGATAAGCAACTTTGGAGGGCATTGCTATTATATTGGCCGATAAAACAAATTGAGCATTGTAGTTCAGAGGTTCCACTTTCATTTTTGATTTGTAGGTTGAAGCTATTACATATGCATTAGTAGTATAAATGAACTTAAAATACTACAACCAGTTAAACACAGGTGTATCTACATGCATGAGAGCTTTAGTTGTATATCTTATTCTTAAAATGTATAGGGGATCTAAAAAAAATTCAGGATCATGAATCTTTAAATTATTCAGGCCACTAATATGACTTCTTAATATAGTGTGTGTGTCTGAGAATGTAGATTGCTTAGCTGTCATGCCTGATCTGTTTTCTTTTGCTGTTCTTGGCTATGGTTACTTTCAAAATTAATTTACCTAAACTATAGAGCATTAAATTTTTTATCAATTATATACCAAAACTGTTTTGTTTAAATTTTCCGATAGAAATGGTATGTAGAATATTATAATCTTTCACTCTTCTCTCGGGGGGGGGGGGGGGGGGACACTTATCATCCCCCCAGGAGGCTCACCTCTCTTTGGTGAGTATGTGCATTGCAAACACGGGCCCGAGCCTTTGCAGTGCCACTTCCTTTCCTCACTGCATGATTACCCTCCTACTATCCTTTTCCTTTCTCTTGGGGACAGTCTTGCACCTACTTCAGAAAACCAAAGGTTGTAAAAAAAAAAAAAAAAAAAATAAACAAACACACATGTTCTGTCTGTACCTTTCTGTTTTAGTTGTATATTTACTCTTTCTCTTTTTTTACCTACAATGTGGTGTTTGAGGTCTGTCTTGTCTTCTTTTCTCCTCCCTGTGCATTCCTGAAGGTCGCCTACGCACTCACTGTGTAACAGGTGACTGGGTAATGTGTACGTCAGGCCTTGGGTCAGCAGGTTGGGCTCACATGTACCCCCTAGTAAAGGACAGGCCCTTGGAGGGGTGATTGCCTGAGCTGACACCTTCTCACAATGCCAATTGGTCCCTTCATCTGAAGTTCAGGTGTGACCTAGGTGTGAACAATCGCTCAAGGAGGGTGTGCCCCCTTCGTGGGCACCCCCAGTAAGAAGGAGCGCACCATCAGAGATGCCAGCAATCGTGGGGGATTCAACCACAGTGTGTTCTTTGTCTTTAAAAGTATAAGAAAATTGAAGATTGAAAAGAAAACACTGCCTCAACCAGTCTTCCTGCAGCACCTCATTATCTGAAAAAGGGAAAAAATTTTCTTTTGAGAATCTGTTTTTTTATCCAAAAAGGAGATGATGCAATTGCAGGCCTGTTAAAATCGTGTTCTCGTCTTTGAAACGGCACTCTTGTGCTGGAGACACGAAGTATTTTTCAAGCACATCTACTCAAAGCCACCCTGTTACACAGCTACCCTGTACGGGTAGAGCCTCATTGTATTCAAAACTCTTGTTGTGGGGTTGTTTCCAGCAAGCTCTTGGTTGGGCTAAGTGAGGAGGAGATTCAAGAATATGTGTCTGATCAGGGAGTTACGGCTGTCCACAGTCATGAAAAAAGTCAACAAGGATTTAGTGCAAACTCATACCTTATTTCTGACTTTTGATCGAGTAGTCCTTACACCAAAGATCAAGGTTGGCCACAAGGTCATTACTGTGTGACTATATATCCCAAATCCTACACTTTGCTACCAATGCCAACGTTTCAACCATACTAGACAGTCCTACAGAAACGCTGCTTAGTTCGCTACATGTGGCAGGGATGCTCATGAGGGCAACTGTCCAACCCCATCCCCTTGCTGCACCAACTGCATGGGTAATCATACGGCCTCCTCACGAGACTGCCATGTTTTTCTTGATGAACGAGCTATAGAGGAGATTAGAGTGAAGCAAAAAGTGCCGACGCCTGTAGCTCGAAAAAAAAATCTACACCAGTCACAAATGTTCTTATAGCTCCGCTGTTGCTGCAACTCGACCATTGAGAGAAATGGCAACACAGACTTATGACCTATAGTTTAGTACTGGAGTTGTGTTGTCACCCAGACACTCAATGTGTCATCTTCAATCTCAAAGAGCACGCACCGCCCTATCAAACCACCTCTTGCACCACTGAGAAAACAGTCCTCACAAACAGAAAGCAGGAAATTGAAAAAAGAATACTCTCATGACAATTTCCTGCTCACTCCTCAGCTATCAGTCGTCTGCGACCAGTCAGGGTTCACAAAAGTCCAGTAAGAAAAGATTCTCACCTTATCTTCATTCATGCTCAATGTCATCACCTTGCGACACGCAGTCCCAGTCGCCTTCCATGCCACAAGGGCTTTCCAACAATAGCCAGTCAGGAGGCTGCCTTGAGATGTATCCTAAGATACCAATGGAACTTGTGGACCAAGATCCTCCAGAAATAGACGGTTGCATCTGTGTCTATAGACACAGAGGCAGTCAGCAGTAACTTGGATGACTGCTCTTCTTTTGACCCATCTCAGTGATGTCAATCCTCCAATGGAACATTCGTGGTATTCGGTCCAAGAGGACAGAACTGCAGCTTCTCACGCGAAGCTATTCGCCAATGATTTTCTGCCTCCAGGAAACAAAATTAAACCCACATAATCATTTTAACTACCCACATTTCAACTGTATCCGTTTTGACCTCGCTCCCCCCCCCCCCCACAACAAGGATTCCAGGTCATGGGGACATCATGCTACTCATACAAGACCATATCCACAGTTGCACTATTCCCCTACATATACAGCTCCAGCCTCTCTCCCTGTTTGTAACTTTTCTCTGTGCAACATCTATAGACCTTCCTTGTCCACTGTCACCAGGGCAGACCTTTTGCACCTCATCAGTCAGCTTCCCATTCCATTTCTGCTGGTTGGCGACACTTCAATGCCCACCATTACCTGTGGGACTCTCCACTCCCCTGTCAAGAGGCACCCTCTTGGAGGTTATCTTTAATCACCTCAATCTCATTTGTCTCAGTACCAGTGAACCAACAAATCTTTAAAGATTCCACACATACTCGTCCTACCTGGATCTTGCAATCTGTACTTTAGAGTAGGGATGGGACTGTGAGGCGCAACTACTCAAGTGAACCGAGAATTTCTCGAGCTGCCGGTGCTCAAGCAGTTCTCAAAAAGCTCAAGGGGAAACGCCGCTGTGGCGTGTGTCGCTGTCCGATAGTTGACTGGAGCAGCGTGCGTTTGGTTGCTTGAGCTGACGTTGACAGGCAACACTCGCTGTGAGTGTGACTCAAATATGGATACACTAAAATGAAAGTCGTGGACCCGGCAGTACTTTAAGAAGAATGGAGATAATGTGTATTGTATCATGTCTCTTTTTAAGCTTCATAATGTAGCAAAAAATGCAACAGGCATGCTAAGGCATTTAAAATTACAATGTATCCAGCAACCAAACACATATGTCCATGAATATAGTAGCACATTCTTCTATTAAAGAAACTCGGATAAAATTCCCTAGGTTTTATATATGTTATCCTTTCATACTAAATGAAAAAGAAATTCGGTAAAAAAGTGGGGTAATTCCGGAAACAGTCCGCCAGTATTGAAAAACTTTAAATTTTAGTTTGGCTCTGACAGCATACAGCATGCATCAAAATTTACATCATCCAAACATTTTGACAGGAGGTTAATACAACCAACAGTCGGTATTGTAGTTGTAAATTGCGGCAGCTGTGTTCAGAAAGTACCAGAGTTTCAAGCTGAAATCATAAGGACGGAAGCAAAAACTGACTATGCTGTTAAGATCCCCCCCCCCCCTTTACAATAAGTAAAAGTATGCAAGGAGATTTTTTGTGCAATATGTTTTAACACGTTCGCTGCAGCTGACGCTTGTAAGCGTTTCCGCGATCAAAACGCTAGAGCTGCCAACGCTTACAAGCGGCATGCTAGCTGAGTACTCACTTTAGTTAGTTTGGCTGTGCACTCGTGTTAGTTCAGGCCACCAAAAAACATCACATAACATTTTCCTGTCTGCATTTTTTGTCTTTAGCGGTTTGCTATAAAAACATCGCCTTTTACACCCTGCAAATCTGTTATATAGCAATAGATTTCCATAGCTCCACATTGCAGATGAGACTTTTTTCTTCTCTCCGTTTGATAAACCTTTTGGGGTTTTCAAAATACTTCTTTTTCAATTGTTTGAATTTAATTTTCTTCCCAGTTTTCAATAAATCAGTGGCGTTGTTAGAATTGTTTGCAATAAATGCATATGACACTTATAAGTCAGAGAGCTTGTAGCATTTATCACATAATCAGCATGCAGTTTAGCACCACCTCTTGTGCAGACATTATATTCTCTTTCAATGTTACAGGTTTCGCAGGAGTGTGATTTCAGCTCTTGGCGCACGTGCGCTTACAGGCATCCGCCTAGAGCGTTAGTAGCCCGCTCTGGTGACCGCAGCGAATGTGTGAACACTTCTGTCATTTAAGTTTAAATATATGCAAAGTGCATACTTGCTCCAACTAAGAATGAAGTTCTTGGTTCTTATGAAATAGGTGTTTTACTAACAGTTCTATGAGTTTTTGTGTTCTGCGAAACATTCTACTACTACTACCACCACCACCACCACCACCACCACCTCTACCAATACTAATTCAGTATATATAAAGAAAGTTGTGTACTTGACATCACTGTGTAAAAAGTGCAACTTCTAACTTGTACTTATGGAAGACAACGATTGCGACAGCTGTGGCTGAATGCTTCCTTGAAGCATAGTTTCGCTCAGCCTCAAGGGAGTGCAGCACTGTCGACGGACAGCGTCTCGAGAGTACTTGAGGTTTTGCTTTAGCGCCACGTGTTTCTCAAGCATGCTCTAAACCAATCTCTTATTTAGAGTGGTCTGTTCTCTCCTATACACACTCGAGCAACCACTTCCCATGTGTCATCAGTCTGCTGACGACTCATCCATCAGCGCATCCGCGAAAATGGCAGTTTGTCAAAGCAGACTGGCAGCTTTATTCGTCATTGGCTACTTTCCAAGAACAGCAATATTCAAGTTTAGATGAGCAGGTTGACTACCTAACTGCTACAATCCTTACTGCCGCAGAATGTTCTATCCCTCCTACCCCTGTGACGCCATGACATACACCTTTTCCCCTGGCGGACTGAGGCATGTCGTGATGCTCTCGGAGTTTGGAGGTGCGCCTCCGTGTCTTTCAGCACCATTCCACATTAGATAACTGTATCTAGTACAAAAGGCTGCATGCTCCGTGCCACCACCTCTTTAAAGTGTGTAAATGGGCTAGTTTGACTGCATTTACTAGCTCTTTCGACAGTTCTACTCCCTCTTTGGTTGTTGGGGTAACCTCCAATGACTTTCCGGAGCTTCAGCTTACTCACTGATTTCTGGACTAACTGTGGCAAATGAAGTCATAGTGGATCCTGCAGACACCTCTAACATTCTCGGCCACCATTTTGCTCAGATTTCCAGTTCCACACACTACCCTTCTGCTTTCCTCCCTCATAAACAGGTGTTGGAAGCAAGGGTGATATCTTTCTCCTCTCAGAATGGTGAATGCTACAATGTTTACTATGAGGGAGCTTCATCATGCACTCTCTTCGTCTCTATTCTCATCTCCGGTCCCAGATGGCATCCATGTACAAATGTTAAGATATCTTTCTCCCGAGGGTCAGTGTTTTCTGATTTGAACCTATAATCGTATCTGGATGAATGGTACGTTCCCTAGTCATTGGCATGAAGATGTAGTCATTCCTATACCTAAGCGTGGGAAACATAAACGTCTTCCTTCCTGCTACCATCCAATTTCCCTCACCAGTAGCATTTGTAAAGTGATGGAATGAATGATTTAACTGTCATTTGGTATGGTTGCTTGAATCTCAAAATCTACTTCCTAATGCCCAATATGGTTTTCGCTTTGCCATTGATCAATGAGTCGCCCATGTTATGAATAATTTTTTGTGGCAGCGTCAAACAGTAGCTGTGATTTTTGATTTTGAGAGGGCATAAGATACTTGTCGGAGAACAGGTATCCTTCGGGCATAACATGTTTGAGGAGTCTTGGGTCACCTACCCATTTTTATTCAGCACTTTTTACAATATCACTTTTTTAAAGTCTGTGTGGGCTTGGTTCTGTCAAATACTTTCTCTCAAGAGAATGGTGTGCCTCAGTGCTCGGGGTTAAGCATAGTTCTTTTTGCTATCATGGACTGTCATGCCAGGCGTTTCAGTTTCTTTATTTGTAGATGATTTGCAATTTACTGCAGCTCTCAATGGACTTGTTTACTTGAGTGGAACCTTCAGCATTGTCTCGACCTTCTCTCTTTGTGGAGTATCAATAATGGCTTACATTTTTCTGCTGACAAGACAGTGTGTGTGAATTTCTGGTTGTGCACTGAATTTCAACTGCCATCCCTTCATCTTGGTCCACTCTCTTCAGTTTAATACACCTTGATTCCTGGGGCTAGGGTTTGACAGGAAACTCTGCTGGTTGGCTCATGTTTCTTACCTGGCAGCTCGTTGTACCCACACTCTCAATGTACTACATGCACTGTGTGGTACTTCCTGGGGAGCTGACCGGACCACCCTTCTTCACTTGTACCGATTCCTTGTCAGCTCAAAAGTGGACAACAGCTATATTCTCTATTCACCTGCATGCTCATCCATTTTATATTGTCTCAATGTATGAGCGAAAGTACCCCAGAAGGGGCCCTTTGCACGAAACACGGACCTGTGACTGAATGATGGGTGACATCTCTGAAGTATTGGCTGCAGGTGGCAGTGAAGTCTGCGTGCTCTGCTGGAGGCATACGCCCTCGGGACTGAATGATGGGTGACAGTTGCGATGCCTCTGGTGCAGGCGACTGTGATGCTGGCACACTTCCCCGCACAGTCAGCTCATGTGATAGAGGCACATCTTCTGCAGGAATATTTTGGGTGCTCGGAATTCTGAGAAGCAAAGGTGGGACCCATAGATGGTGTCTTTTTGCTTCTGAAGGAGTATGAATAGTCCTGTGTGAAGACAAAGTCGACAATGGCAGGTCCACTGCCCGCGGACGTATCTGGTCAAAATGGTGAACAACCATTTCTTCATCAGTACGGATGTCACATAATCTTCGGCCTCAAAACTTTTTGATGGTTCCTTTGATTCCCTTGGCACAAGAGCCATACCCCCGTACTTATATAGGGGCACCTACCTATAACTTGTCAGGATGTTGAGAAACAGCCTGAGACTGTCTGGAGTGAAGAAGATGTAACAATGTGCGTGGCTGACGACCGTGTATGAGCTCGGCCAGGCTGTGATCACACATGGGCATAAAGTGATAAGAACTTAGAAAGTGAAGTAAAGCATCTTCCGTAAAAAAACTCAGTGAGGAACTTCTTCATCTGACACTTCGGCGCTGCGACATGAAGGACACCAAGGCCGGAACAGAAATCTGCAAAAGCCTGTAAGGAAAACTGAGGACCATTGTCTGTGACAAGTGTAGAGGGTAGACCTTCAAGGGCAAAAATCTTTGCCAATGCATTTGCGGTTGCCGCAGTGGAAGGGAACGCACAGCAAACCACAAAAGGAAAATTGGAATAAGTGTCAATGACAAGAAAACAGTTGGCACCAAGAAAAGGGCTGGCAAAATCGGCATGGACCCGTTCCCACGGGCGCACTTGGGTAGGCCACGGGAAAGGGTCAGCTCGGGGGGGGGGGGGGGGGGGGCTGCTGACTGTTGAGCACCTTTGGTACACAAGGCAATCATGTGTGAAATGTTTACATCAATTCCTGGCCAGTAAACATGTCTGCAAGCAAGATTTTTAGTGCATGAAATGTCCCTACGTTCCTGGTGTAATGAGCTGTAGAAAACGTTGATGCAGAGAAGCAGGAAGCACCACCCTTGGAAACACTCGGTGTGGTTCTCCTCTCTACAGACAATCACAGACAGACAGTCGCAGATGCAAGACATAATAGTTATGGAGAGGGTCAGATACCTTGCCCGAGGGTTTGTCAGGCCATCCTTGTTGAATGAACCTAATCACCTTACAGATAACTGGGTCATCAGCTGTGGCAGAAGCAATATGGTCCCCCATAATTGGAAAACCATCAACCGCATGACATTTATCCTCATCCAGGTGGAAACAGAGTAACACATCGCGGTTGAAAATGGGGTCAGGACCCAAGGCATCAGCATTTGCATACTGGGCCGTGGGGTGGTAATGAATCTCATAGTGAAAAAGAGACAAATATAAAGCCCAACATTGCAACCTGTGTGCAGCTTTATCCGGAAGCGATGCTGAAGGATGAAACAGGGAGACAAGAGGCTTATGGTTGGTGATGAGGTGAAACGTGGAAGAAAATGTGAAATTTTTTTAAGGTGTACACTATGGCAAGTGCCTCTTTCACAATGTGAGAATAACGCCTTTGAGCATCGTTGAGCGTCTTTGAAGCATAAGCAAAAGGCCGATCTGATCCATCATCATATCGGTGTGCAAGGACGGACCCAAGACCATATTGGGACGCGTCCGTGGCCAACACCAGTTGCCACTCCAGGCAAAACGTGACTAGACACGGCGCCGACTGAAGTTGATCTTTGAGGCAGACAAAGGCATGTTCACATTCATCATTCCAGTGGAAAGGAATGTTTTTACACAGCAGCTGATTCAATGGATGGGCCATGTCAGCCATGGAAGGAAGGAATTTATGACAGTAGGCAATTTTGCCAAGAAATACCTGAAGGTCTTTAACATTAGACGGCCATTGGAGAGCTGCGATAGCATCAACATGCTGACTTAAGGGGTGGATCCCATGACATGACAGTTGAAACCCCAGATACACAACAGAAGACTGAAAAAATTGATGTTTTACGAGATTACACTTCAACCCCGCCGACAGGAGAACTTGAAAAAGCACACAAAGATTGGCAAGGTGCTCATCCATGGAAGCCCCGTAACTACGATATCATCTTGATAGTTTATGCAACCAGGCACAGAAGCCATCTCTAAAATACACTGAAATATAGCCGGAGCACTGGCAATGCCGAACGGCAACCGTTGATATTGATACAGGCCAGACAGAGTGTTTAAGACGAGAAATTTTCTGGAATCTGCATCCAAAGGCAGTTGGTGATATGCCTCTGATAATCAATTTTGGAGAAGAATTGACCGCCCACAAGTCTGGCAAAGAACTCGTCAGGACGAGGAAGTGGGTAAGTATCAATAAGACATTGGGTGTTGACGATCTTTTGAAATCGCCACAAAACCACAATTTGCCATTAGGTCTGCAAAACACAATAAGGGGGAATGCCCATTCACTAGAAGTAACTGGTAGGAGAGCCCCCAAAGACACCAACCTATCTAATTTAGCCTTGACTGGGTCACTTAATGCCACTGGTTTGAGCATTATATGTGCCTCAAAGTCGACAGCACGGTCCAGGCTGGGAGAGAAAATTGAGGAAAATTCTGCACACAATGCACCTAACTGAGTGTAGGGAATATCATTAGATTCCAGATGTACATCATCTGTAATGGAGAATCCGAAAAATTGGAAAGCATCATATCCAAACATGTTTTCCATTCCTGCATGATCAATAACAAAAAAAGGTTAGAGAACAAACAACTGACTTGTAAGAAGTGGACACCTCAAACCGTCCGATAATCGGAATTTTCTGTTTGTTGTAAGTCTGCAAATTGTGTGTGACAGGACACAACTGCGGAGAAACCAAGTATATGTGGGAATTTATGAGAGTGACAGCAGAACCTGTGTCTACCTGCATGTGAATATTTTTGTCAAAGACCATGTAATTTACATAACCTAGAAAATCTCATTTGTTTAGATAAAGGAAGGGTACGATACCCATTCTAACTAAACCTTTTCTTTTTCATGTTTAGAAATTTATTCATAAAACATAATGCGATAAGACTGTGCAAGGTATTTTATGAAAACTTTAGTAAAATGTTTGTTTATAAAGATAGTAACACCCATATTACACATATCGAATAGTATTAAGCATCATGTCATAATTTGTTTAACTTGATGTTAATTTTTTCATTGTAAATTTGGACATATTATAAACAAACCTTTGTATTGCTGTAATCGTAAAATACTTATGTTCACATTATCGATTTTGCTTTGTCAGGAAAATGCCTTTAATATAATTGTAATGATTTTATGTACAACAATGTCATATAATATTGCCTTGCACCACATTTACACATTTCATAAAAATGTATTTAACTATTTCCGTGTTCTAGAATGTACTAGAAAGAAATTATGTATTAATACGCACATGGACCCCACATTCGATTGCAGGCCCTGGACCCAGAATCAGAGATGGACCCTCCCCCATTTCTTTTCTTACTGTTGCGTGCAGTAGTTTGTAATTGCAAGTTTATATTTTAATCATGCTCCTTTTAGAATGTACTTCAACTTGGTATAACAAGGTGCCATATATATTTGATACGGTAAGCTTCATTTATAAAATTATTTTACTTAAAATTGAGACTTTACTTACAATTGCCACAGCAGGCCCGTAGTCAGAATTTAGTTTCGAGAAAGGGGGGGGGGGGGGGTGGAGGGGATCAGCCAGTTATGACATATATTCTAACTTGTGAAGCTTTACAACATTAGTTGAACTATTTTGCTGATGTATTTCAATACAGCCAATATTAAATTTTATTCAACACAAATCTCGAAGGAGCAACTTCAGCATACTTTTGAATTACTTTATCAGGAATTAGGTGAATAGTGAGGCTTTTTGGGGTGGGGTGGGGAGATTGATCCATTTCTTCCCCCCACTGGCTATAGCCCTGGGTCACAGTAAGCCCTAGTTTAGCTTATCAGAACACTTGTTTGTACTTCTGGCAGATGCTACAACAGGTAAAGTGCAGGGGGTACATACATGAAATTCTCATCTTTGTAGAAAGTTGGCGAAAAGAAAGAAAATCTATCACTACATCTATCCTTTTCATCCACGCCAGAAGTAACGACAAACTGCTGCGCCAATGGCATGACATTCCTGTGTGGTATGACAGCCAGAGTGAAATGGGCAAAGGAACTAATTATATCATGTTTTATAGCTGCTATCTAGTCTTCATGGAATTTAATACTAGAAGGATCGCATGTAAGCTACAGTGTATAAGAACCTCTGGGGCCAAATTGGCCCCATGCAGTTTTATTGCTTATACGGGCAGATTGTGGAAGATAATTGTAACCATCATATGCACGTTTGTTGATTTTTAACAATGGAACGTCCAGATTGGAATATTGATAATATGAGGATCGATAGAAACTCACCATAAAGATGACTGCTGAACTGCCAACAAACTCCTATACACATCCATACAACTTGTAAATCTTCAGCCATAACCTTCGTCAGAAAAGTTTACACGCACTCACACAATCAATCACTCAGGCATAACTCATCCATACATGATTGCCATCCCCACCTACCCTACCTCAATCAGTGCTGGAATGTATGGCATTGTTGAAGCATATTGAAACAACAAGGAGACAACAGTTGGTTTTATTTTCTTACAGTATTACAAGGAGACATGCCTAAATTACAGGATGGAAGCGCCGAATGTACCTGATTTTGTTGTCACGGCTGCTGCATCTGCCGCTGTTGCTTCTTTTTAGCGCACAGTTGCCCCGCCTGTCATTGTTGACTCGCATGTACAGCGGCAACATCCCCATCGTCATATGAAACAGACACGGCATCAGACTGCACAACACTGACGTCCATGTATTCGTCAATTTGGGCGCTGGCGGCACGAGAAATTTCATACAACTGGGCAATACTCAATACTTCAGTTAAGAGGGATTTGGGAGCTGGAGGGCCCGTTGTCTGACTTCCTTATCTGGAGCCAAACTAAGAACAGCATCTCTAACCGTGGAGTCAGCATAAGACTCATGATGCATGTCCGTAACGAACTGACATTTTCTACTATGGCCCTGTAATTCCGCGGCCCATGCACGGTATGATTGATGCGGCTGCTTGTGGCTCTTGTAAAAAAGCCGCCCAGGAAGCAACAACAAGGGTGTTTTTGCGATAATATTTGGGGAGCATGTCACACATTTCAGTAAAACATAATGACGCCGGATCCCGTAGGAGGGCTAGCTGAGACAATAGTTGATACATGCTTGGAGAAATCCACGAAAGAAACAGAGATTTGCACAGCTGATCACTGGCAACACAAAAAGCCACAAAATGTTGCCACAGCCACTTTTCATAGTCCTACCATTCTTCCGCAGCTTCCGCGTATGGAGGGAATGGAAGCAGAGAACACGGTGCAACCCGACTGGACAACAACATTGACACCACTGACATAAGTGTCTGTGGTAAGTCAAGTAATGACGCTACGAGGGCAGTCTGTTGCTCAATGAGTGTGCACAATAGCTGGTCTACGGTCTCCATATTTATCAAAAGACTGCCAATGACAACACAAAGCGTATTTCAATTCGTCGACACTTAAGTGTAGTAACTTTATTAATACAAGAAAACAAACTCATTACAGCTAGTGTATTTAATCATGGTTTACTGCAAACTGCCGCGCCCCGCTGAGTCCAGGCGAGCCCTGGTTCACCTAGGTGGCGCTGTCTAATTGCTGTAGCGCCCCTATATTACTTTGCACGCATTACGCGGGGCAGTAGATTTGAATTTACAACACACTGTCACGACACCTATATTTCTAGCTTTTGTAGATTTAGAGAAAGCTTTTGACAATGTTGATTGGAATACACTCTTTCAAATTCTGAAGCAAACAGAAGTAAAATATAGGGAACAGAAGGTTATTTACAATTTGTACAAAAGTCAGACAGCAGTTATCAGAGTTGAAGGGCATGAAAGGGATCCAGAGGTTGGAAAGGGTGTAAGACACGGATGTAGCCTTTCCCCAGAGTTATTCAATTTGTACATTGAGCAAGCTATAAAGGAAACCAAGAAGAAATTTAAAGAAGGAATTGGAGTTCAGGGTGAAGAAACAAAAACATTGCGTTTTGCTGATGACATTGTAATTCTTTCAGAGACAGCAAAGGACCTGAAGAAGCAACTGAACGGAATGGACAGTGTGTTGAAAGGAGCATATAAGATGATAAAGTCTTGTCACTACTGGCTCATCTGTGTGACTGCTGTTTTCAGTCAGGAACTTCTTGAAGATGAATGAATGTATGTTTATCTGTATGAAAGAATGAATAAATCAGTAAACTTTTACATATATCTACCTTGTTGCGTTTGCATGTATATGTGTGTGGGTGTGTTTGTTTACCTGTCCTTTTTTCCCCTAAGGTAAGTCCTTTCACTTTCCCCTCCTTCCTTCCTCTTTTTCTGACGAAGCAACTAACAGTTGCAAAAGCTTGAATTTCTGTGTTTGTGTGCATTCTTATTTGTGTCTGGCAACGAGCCTGTGCTTTTGTTAAGTTAAAGCATCTCTACTTTTTAAATACATAATCAATAAACTTTTATAGACATGCTAAAATCTGCTTAAGTTATACATTTAGTGGACTATATGGAAGATGGCACATTTCATAAGAAGTAATTGTGCCATTTTGTAGGATCTATTGAATGATAATACTTTGGTAATATTATATGGCTGATAAAATGGAGAATAGTACCATAAACTATAAATAATTATATACAAAACAATGAATTAAGCAAAACAAATCTTTATTTCATCAGAGAAAATTAATAATTGACTTCCACAAATCAACCATCATCACTTCATGGCCTAGGTCATGAATATCCTTTTCCTTCTGTTCCCTTGCTCTCATACCTGACAAAGGAAAATATTTCCGAAAGCTTGTGTCATATTTTTCGTTTCCATTTTCGTGTTTTTGTGTCACTGTCTGTGGTACAGAACTAAGGTAAGTATGGGCCAGCCAATCTATCTCTCTTCAAGAATATTTTAACACCTCAGTGGAGACTTTCCATCACTAATTGAAACTTTGCATACAATAAGACACATGTTTTAATTACAATAAAAATGGGCACTGGTCTGGGTTGTAGCAAAACCTGTTCACCCCATGTTTCTATCTCAGATAGGAGCCAAGCACCAATCATCTTCCAAAACATGATTCTGCACTGCCACATTATAGCAATAATCAGTGTTAGGACCAAAGATGGGAATATATGGCCAGACTATTTGTTAATTATATTGTTAGTAATTCGGAGTCCATTGTGAATTGGCAAAGTGTTCTGGGTTCCATATTTTCCTGCTGTTGGTCATGGAAAAATTACATCAGTTCAGCAGGTGCCCACTGTTCAACTGGTTACAAAATGTTTGGTGAAGCTTATGTTAATTGTACCAGCATTGCTGGAAACTTCAAATGTTTGTAATCCTAAGGGACCAGACTGCTGAGATCATCAATCTCTAGACTTACAACTACTTAAACTGTCTTATACTAAGGACAACACTCACAGCCATACCGAAGGGAGTACTCGGACCTCTGATGGGAATGGCCATGCAATCTGTAATATGGCACTTCAGACAGAGTGGCCATACCCACATGGTTTGCTGAAAACTGGGTCAATGGAACCTCAGGCTGTCCTCTTTAATGATGTTGATAGACTGTTTTAGGACTCAATTAACCATATAATTTTATTTATGTGCTTTCACAGGTGTTTTGTGAATAGTCAGGGTCCAGGAGACATTATAAGTTGCTCACAGACACAATAGTGCTCCACTTTTGACATTCTGCAGTTTCATCAAATGAATATTGAATTCACGTTGTGCTATGCTGGTACTATCACCTCTTTCAGTTAGATTTTCACCACGTCTGTAAATGAACCTTCCCATTTCAGAAAGCCACTTTAAAAATTTTATTTGATGACTATCCAGCAAAGTATCTTTTCTGCTCATTCACTGATGCCATAGGACAGTGGTGTTTCTCTGGACACAAGTGGTCATGATCTATGAAGTTAAATGAAGAAGGAAGAAAGATCAAGGTTTAACATCTCATCAACAGCATGGGCATTAGAGAAGGAAAACAAGCTCGGATTGTTTTAGTTAAGGATGAGGAAGGATATCAGGTGTGCCCTTTTAATGGAACCATCCCAGTTTTTCTTGGAGTGATTTGGGAAAATCACAGAAAAACTAAATCTGGATGGCTAGAGGCAGATTTGAACCACCCTCCTCCAAAATTTGAGTTCAGTGTGCTAACCACTGTACCACCTCACTCAGTATGGTAAATGAAGCCTTTTCTTTAGTCCCACCATTCTCAAGATTTATTCTGAATTACCTGTAAATATTTTTCATTTATAAATTAAATGGTAGATTAGGTAATGAAACAATGAAGGTGGTAGATTAGTTTTGTTACTTGGGTAGTAAAATAACAAATGATGGTCACAGTACAGAGGATATAAAATGCAGAATGGCAATGGGACGAAAAGCATTCTTGAAAAAGAAAAATTTGCTAACATTGAATATTAATTTAAGTGTAAGGAAGTCTTTCCTGAAGGCATTTGTGTGGAGTGTTGCCTTGTACGGGAGTGAAATATGGATGATAAACAGTATGAACAAAAAGAAAATAGAGGCTTTTGAAACATTGTGCTACAGAAGAATGCTGAAGATTAGGTGGGTGGATCTCATAAATAATGAAGAGGTACTGAACAGAATTGGTGAGAAAAGAAATTTTTTGCATACCTTGACTAAAAGAAGGGATCGCTTGGTAGAACACATTCTTAGACATCCAGCAATAGTAAATTTAGCATTGGAGGGAAGCATGTGGGGTAAAAATTGCAGAGGGAGACCAAGAGACGCATATATTTAGCAGATTCTAAGGGATGTGGGTTGTCGTTCTTATGAGGAGATGAAAAGGCTTGCTCAGGATAGAGTAGGGTGGAGAGCTGCATCAAACCAGTCTCCGGACTGATGACCATAACAACAACAACATGGTAAAACCTTGTAAAACAGTAAAAAACACACAGCAAAGTACAAATGTAAATCCTCGGTTGCATAAAACAACTGATGCATATAACAAATTATATCATTTGTTTAATGATATAATATCTCTGACAAATTTCCACCATCTGAAAAGTTTAAACTTTTATAGAAGCTCAGAGTTGTTGTAAGTCATCAAGTAAACCAGAAGTGATATCTGGCGTTCCCCAGGGAAGTGTTATAGGTCCCTACTCTTACTTCTGTTTATAAACGATTTAGGAGACAATCTGAATAGCTCCCTTAGACTGTTCGCGAATGATGCTGTCGTTTATCAGTTAGTAAAGTCAAAAGAGGATCAAAAGTATCTGCAAAGCCATTTAGACAAAATTTCTACGTGGTGCGAAAAATGGCAATTAACACTAAATAATGAACATTGAAGTAATACACATGACCACTAAAAGAAATCCACTGAACTTCAATTACATGATAAATCAGTCAACCCTTAAGGTCCTAAATGCTACCAAATACCCCATGAACTAAAGACATTGCCGAGGTGGGTTGGCTTGCGTGCCTCAACGATGCAGATAGCCGTACCATAGGTGCAACCACAGTGGAGGGGTATCTGTGGAGAGGCCAGACAAACATGTGGTTCCTGAAGAGGGGCAGCAGCCTTTGCAGTAGTTACAGGGGCAACAATCTGGATGATTGACTGAGCTGGCCTTGTAACATCAGCTAACATGGCTTTACCATGCAGTTACTGCGAACGGCTAAAAGCAAGGGGAAGCTACTGTCGTTACTTCTCCCGAGGACATGCAGCTCTACTGTATGACTATACAATGGTGGCGTCTTCTTGGGTAAAATATTTCGGAGGTAAAATAGTCCCCCATTCGGATCTCCGGGCGGGGACTACTCAGGAGGATGTCGTCATCAAGAAAAACAAAACAGGCATTCTATGGGTCAGAGCGTGGAATGTTCTAACCCTTAATTGCGTACGTAAGCTAGAAAATTTGAAAAGAGAAATGGATAAGTTAAAGTTAGATATGGTAGGGATTAGTGAAGTTCGGTGGCAGGATGAACAGGATTTCTGGTCAGGTGAGTACAGGGTTATCAATACAAAATCAGTTGGTGGTAACGCAGGAGTAGGTCTGATAATTAATAAGAAAATAGGAATGTGGTTAAGTTACTATGAACAGCATAGTGAATGCATTATCATAGTAAAGATAGACACAAAGCCAACACTGACCACAGTAGTGCAAGTTTATATGTCAACTAGCACAGCCGATGATGAGGATATCGAAAAAATGTATGTGGAGATAAAAGAAATCATTCAGAAAGTTAAGGGAGACAAAAACTTGATTGTGATGGGGAGTGGAACTCGGTAGTAAGAAAGGGAAGATAAGGAAATGTAGTAGGTGAACATGGACTGGGTAAAAGGAATGAAAGAGCAGATCGCTTGGTAGAATTTTGTGCAGAGCACAATTTAATGATCACCAACACTTGGTTTAATCATCATGAAAGAAGGCTGTATACATGGAAGAGACCAGGAGACACTGGAAGGTACCAGATTCATTTTATAATGGTAAGGAATAGATTTAGAAACCAGGTTCTAAACTATAAGACATATCCAGGGGCACATATAGACTCTGACCATAACTTATTGGTAATGAACTGCAGATTAAAACTTAAGAGACTGCAGAAAGATAGAAAGGTTACGAGATGGAACCTGGACAAATTGAAGGAACCACAGGTGGTTGATAGTTTCAGAGGGAGCATTAGGCAAGGACTGGCTGAAACTGTGGAAAGTAATACAGTAGAAGAAGAATGGGTAGCTCTGAGAGATAGGGTAGTGAAGGCTGCAGATGACCATATAGGCAGAAGGACAAGGCCTAATAGAAATCCCTGGATAACACAGGATAAACTTAACTGATAAGAGGAGAAAATATAAAAATTCAGCAAGTGAAACAGGGAAAAGGAAGTACAAACGTCTGAAAAATGATATTGACAGGAAGTGCAGACTGGCTGAGCAGGAGTGGCTAGAGGACAAATGCAGAACCGTAGAAGAATGCATAACTAGGGGAAAGATAGAAACCGCCTACAGGAAAACAAAAGAGATATTTGGAGACAAGAAACACAGCTGCATGAATATCAAGAACTCAGACAGAAAACCAGTACTAAGCAAAGAGGGAAAAGCTGAACCGTGGAAGGAATATGTAGAGGGCCTATACAAAGGAAATAAACTTGAAGGCAGTATTCTAGAAATGGAAGACAAAGTGGAGGAAGATGAGATAAGAGATCTGATACTGCGAGAAGAATTTGATAGAGTGCTAAAGGATTTGAGTCGAAACAAGGCCCCTGGAGTAGATGATATTCCGTCTGAACTGCTGATGTCATTAGGAGAGTCAGTCGTGAAAAAATTGTATCACCTGGTATGCAAGATGTATGAGACAGGGGAAATACCCTCTGACTTCAAGAAGAATAATGTAATTCCAATTCCAAAGAAAGCAAGTGCAGACAAGTGTGAAAATTACAGAACTATCAGTTTAATAAGTCATGGGTGCAAAATACTAACACGAATTATTTACAGACGAATGGAAAATATTGTGGAATTTGACCTTGGGGAAAATCAGTTTGGATTCAGGATAAATGTAGGAACACGAGAGGCAATACTCACATTATGACTTACGTTAGAAGATACGTTTTTAGCGTTTGTCGATCTGGAGAAAGCTTTTGACAATGTAAACTGGAATATACTCTTCCAAATCCTGAAGGTAGCAGGAGTGAAATATAGGGAGCAAAGAGTTATATTCAACCTACAAAAAAACCAGACAGCGGTTATTAGAGTCGAAGGGCAAGAAAGGGACACAGAGGTTGGGAAGGGAGTAAGACAGGGTTGTAGCCTTTCCCCAATGTTGTTCAATCTGTATATTGAGCAGGCAGTGAAGGAATGGAAGGAGAAATTTGGACAAGGCATTAAAGTGCAGGGAGAAGAAATAAAAACATTGTGGTTTGCCGATGACATAGTAATTCTGTCAGAGACTGCAAAAGATCTGGAAGAGCAATTGAATGGGATGGACAGTGTCTTGAAAGGAAGATACAAGATGATCATTAACAAGAGTAAAACGAAGGTAATGGAATGCAATGTCAGAAAATCAGGCGAAGCTGAAGGAATTAGATTAGATAATGAGACAATAAAAGTATTAGATGAATTTGTTATTTGGGTAGCAAGATAACTTCTGATGGCCGAAGTAAATAAGATATAAAATGCAGAATGCCTATGGGAAGAAAAGTGTTTCTAAAGAAGCGAAGCTTGTCAACATCCAATATTAATTTAAATGTTAGGAAGTCCTTTCTGAAAGCATATGCCTGGAGTGTAGCATTGTATGGGAGTGAAACATGGAGGAATGATGAAAATTAGATGGGTAGATCACGTAATTAATGAGGAGGTGCTTAACCAAATCAGGGAGAAAAGGAGTTTCTGGCATATCCTGACTAAAAGAATGGATAGATTTGTAGAACACATTCTGAGACATCAAGCATTAGAAGGAAACGCGTGGGGTAAAAATCGTAGAGGGAGACTGAGGGATGAATATAGTAGGCAGATTCAAAAGGATGTAGGTTGCCGAATTTATTCTCAGATGAAGAGACTTGCACAGGATAGGGTAGCGTGGAGAGCTGCATCAAACCAGTCTGCGGACTGAAGACCACAACAACGGAAGCTCAGAGATTTCCTTATAATTCATGCATTGTGACATGTCCTATTTTTCATTCTAGTATCTCCAGTTTAAAAATAACACTTATCAAAAGTCCCCTAACATTAAACCTTGTGCTGCAGTGTAGTCTGTCAAGCATGCCAACTAACAAGATGTTCTATTATTTCTTGGTGTCAGATAATTACTTTTAATTACATCATACATTTAAGTATTAAATAAAGTATTATTCACTCAAAATAGAAAAATCATTTAGGATAAAGGAATAAAATTTTTTAAACATAATAGTTAAAGAACAATAACTTGTTTATGTGAATATAATGGGTAACATATGCTGAAATCAACAAACACTCAGCTACATGAACGACAAGTTTTCCAAGTTCTCAAGGTAAGGACAATTGCAAAGGAAACAAGTTGATACAGTTTAGATTATATTAGTGGCATCTTGTCAACAACTACATTACATATAAATTACCTGAAATGTGATTGTCTCTCATGCTACAGTAAGGATATTGTTATTAAGTTATTTATATGATGAAATGATGTGTAAAAATGAACATTTTAACAGAAATCATGTTTCCATGGAGTATAATCATTAAAATATCTGAAAAACGCATTTAAAATTGGCAAGTAACAATTAGTTTTTTCATTTTCACATCAGTTCATTTAAGACTGTTTCTGCAGTTACACATACAACCAATGATGATGTGAAACTTTTATATTTTTTCAGACTCATACAACCACACTTTGTCTATTCCACTGCCTGTAATAACACTTGGAGTCCAAGATGGAAAAGGAAAACGGCAGGCTATTATATGAGTATCTTTTGAAACTTCTGCTTTAATTTTCATCTCCAGTTCTGGCATCTGCAAAAGAAAAGTAACAACAGTACATTTATTAAAACCACCAAGATTACATATTATTCATTTCTCTAGAGAATGATAAATTAATTATCACATTTACACTTTACAATAAATAAGATACAGACTACAGATATTGATAGTAATTATAGATATATGTTAGAGCTTGTTTTGAATCTTGCTGAAGAAAGTAATTTTCAACATAAAAATCTGTAATGAAAAGACTGAAGAGGTGGTAACATATAATTCTTCATTATTATCATTTTATGCATTAAACTGCTAGTGTCTCTGTGGATTCTGTAATCAATAGCTGTAGCATGAAGCACTACTATTGTAGATGATTTTGTTGTAGTCTTCAGCCAGGAGACTGGTTTGATGCAGCTCTCCACCATACTCTATCCTGAGCAAGCCTGTTCATCTCCTCATAAGAACGGCAATCTACATCCATTTGAATCTGCTTAGTGTATTCATCTCTTGGTCTCCCTTTATGGTTTTTACCCCGCACAATTCCCTCCAATGCTAAATTCAAAATTCCTTTATGTCTAAGAATGTGTCCCACCAAGCGATCTCTTCTTTTAGTCAAGGTGTGGTAGAAATTCCTTTTCTCCCCAATTCTGTTCAGTACCTCCTCATTAGTTATGTGATCAACCCACCTAATTTTCAGCATTCTTCTGTAGCTTCACTTTTCAACAGACGCTATCCTCTTCCTGTCCACACTGTTTATTGTCCAAGTTTCACTTCCATAGAAGACAACACTCCACACCAATGACTACAGAAAGGACTTCCTTATGGGTAGATTAATATTTGATGTTAACAAATTTCTCTTTTTCAAAAACACTATTCTTCTCATTACCATTCTGCATTTTATATCCTCTGTACTGTGACCATTCTACTACCTAATCTAATTGCTTCAGCATTGCCTGTCTTTCTCTGACTGCACTCTATTCCCCTTGTTTTGCTCTTGTTAATGTTCATCTTCTATGCACCTTTCAACACACTGTTCATTCTGTTCAACTGCTCTTCCAGGTCCTTTGCTGTGTCTGACAGAATTACAATGTCATCGGCAAAACACAATGTTTTTATTTCTTCGCCCTAAACCTTAATTCCTTCTCCAAATTTCTCCTTGCTTTTCTTTATAGCTTGCTCAATGTTCCAAATTGTATAACATTGGAGAAAGGCTGCAGCACTTACTCCCTTCCCAACTACTGCATTCCTTTCATGCCCTTCAACTATAACAACCGCCGTCTGGTTTTTGTACAAGTTGTAAATAACCTTCTGTTCCCTATATTTTACTCCTGTTTGCTTCAGAATTTGAAAGAGTGTATTCCAATCAGCATTGTCAAAAGCTTTCTCCAAATCTACAAAAGCTAGAAATATAGGTTCGCCTTTCCTTAATCTACCTTTTAAGGTAAGCCGTAAAGTGAGTATTGCCTCCTGTGTTCCTACATTTCTCCTGAATCCAAACTGACCTTCCCCAAGGTTTTCCAACCTTCTGTAAATAATACATGTTAAAATTTTGTAACCATGACTTATCAAACTGATGGTTCAGTAATTTTCACACCTGTCTGTGCCTGCTTTCTTTGGAATGGGGATTATTACATTTTTCTTACAGTCTGAAGTTATTAGGCCTGTCTCATACATCTTACACGCCAGGTGAAATAGTTTTGTCATGGCTTCAGTAACTCTGAGGGAATGTCATCCACTCCAGGGGCCTTGTTTCAACTTAGGTCTTTCAGTGCTATGTCAAATTCAACTCCCAGTATAGTATCTCCTATTTCATCTTCAACTACTTCTTCTACCCTCCCTACAATATTGTCTAGAAGTTCATTTCCTTTGTAGACCATCTATATATACTCTTTCCACATTTCAGCTTTACTTTCTTTGCTGAGAACTGGTTTTCCATCTGAGTTCTTAATATTCATAGAGTTGTTTTCTTGTTTCTGAATGTCTCTTTTATTTTCCTGTAGGCGGTATCTATTTTTCCCCTATTTAATTTCTTCTACAGACTTGCATTTGCCTTCATGCCACTCCTACTTAGTCATTTTGCATCCTGCTTAGCCATTTTGCACTTCCTGTCAATCTTATTTCTTAGTCATATGTACTCCATTTTGCCTGTTTCATTTACTGCATTTTTATATTTTCTCCTTTCATCGATTAAGTTTAGTATTTCCTGTGATATCCAAGGATTTTTTGCAGGTCTTACCTTCCTACCTATTTTGTCCTCGCTATTTCATCCCTCAGTGCTACCCAATCCTCTTCTCCTGTTTTATTCCCCCTGTCCCCGTTTCCATCAATTGTTGCTTAAAGCTTCCTCTGAAATACTCTAAAATTTCAGGTTCCTTCAATTTATCCAGGTCCCATTTCCTTATTTTCCTACCTTCTGCAGTTTTTCAGCCTGCAGTTCATGACCAATAAGATATGGTCAGAGTCTATATATGCCCCTGGGTATGTCTTACAGTTTAAAACCTGGTTCCGAAATCTATGTCTTAACATTAAAAGATCTATCTGGTACCTCCCAGTGTCTCCTGGACTCTTCCATGCATACAACCTTCTTTCGTGATTCTTAAACTAGGTGTTTGTTATAACTGAATTATGTTCCATGCAAAATTTTACCAGGTGGCTTCCTCTTTCATTTATTTTGCCTAATCCATATTAACCTACTATCTTCCCTTCCCTTTCTTTTCCTACTACCAAATTCCAGGCTCCCATAACAATTAAGATTTCCTTTCCCTTAATTGTGTGAATAATTTCCTTTACCTCCTCATACATTTCTTCGATTTCCTCATCATCTGCAGCACTAGTTGGCATATAAACATGTACTATTATAGCTGAAGTTGGCTTCACATCTATCTTGACTATGATTGTGTGATCACTGCACTGCTCATAGTAGTTTACCCGCATGCCTATTTTCTTATTCATTATCAGTCCTACTCCTGTAAAAACCAACTGATTTTTGTATATATAATCCTGTATTCACCAGACCATAAATCATGTTCCTTTATTCACCTAACTTCACTAATCCCCACTATGTCTAACTTCTGCCTACTCATATCTCTTTTTAAATTTTCTAATCTTCCCACCCGATTAAGGAATCTAACATTCCACACTCTGGTCCATAGAATGCCAGTGTTGTCTTTTCTGACAACAACATCCTCCTGCATAGTCCCCACCCAGAGATCTGAATGGAGAACTATTTTACCTTCGGAAAATTTTACTCATGAGGGTGCCATTATCATATATACATACAGTGTCCATGGGAAAAGTAACGGCTGTAGTTTCCCCTTGCATGGCAAAACCACATTAGCTGACTTTACAAATCCAGCTTAGACAATCATCCAGACTGTTGCCCCTGTAACTACTGAAAAGGTTCCTGTCCCTCTTCAGGAACCACTCATTCGCCTGGCCTCTTCACAGATACCCCTCCCTGTGGTTGCACCTACAGTACGGCTATCGGCATTGTTGAGGCACGCAAGCCACCCCACCTCAGCAATGTCCGTGCTTCATGGGGGTAGCCTGTTGGAGAAACATGTAAAATATAAATTGCAGCTGGAAGATGCTCCTACTAGAGCACAAAAAGTGACAACTATGTTCGTGTTTAAACAACACTGACAGAAAAGTAGGTTAACCAGCAGCCTCAGTCCTTATTCTACCTTCCTCAACAAAAATTTAGGTATGTGAACATATTAATGCTCTTTTACATGGAACATGCTAAATCCCTTTAGCCAGTCTGTCATTATATAGAAGATTTCATACACAACAACTCTCTTTGCTACTGTATCGTTTTCCTCCCAGTAGGACTTTCTTCTGTCTGCATCTCCCATTGCCACCGACTTCTTCCCTTTCTCTCTATTTTGGCTGCCTTTCTTTTGTCATTGTCTATGTCACACTCTTTTTCTCTTACATAGCTATTGCTTCTCTTTCTCTGAGTCTGCTCTCTGTCTCTTCATTCATGATTATCTCCTCTTTATAGCTATCCTTGTGGAAGCTTTGCTGAGGTTTCTAATTTTTTATAGAGAAATGTAGGTTTGAGAGATGGAGGAAAGTGGACAACATTTTTGTAATTGAACTTCACTGGTTTGGAGAATCCAGTTCCCCATAGCTTATGTATAGTCTACATTCATCTCTCTTTTCCATTTTACAGTTTCCTCTCTCTTTTGCTCTCAATATTACTGTCACCATCCATTTATATTTCTTACTGTCACTGCCTCTTTCCCACAATGACCATCTGTTCTCTCATAATCAGATAGCCCTTTCTTTCTTCCATTGTCACTCTAATAATCTCTTTCAGCACAAAAAAGCATGAATATTGCATGCCAAAATTTTTGGCATGGAAGGCAGAATGTGAACTATGTAGCATGTGCCTCACTTTCCTCTCAGAGTTGTTTAAACAGGGACATATTTGCAATTTTTGTGATCCAACAGGAGCATTTTGCAGCTGGTTCCCTTCCTTTACTTGGAAAAGCAAGGTGTGCTGTTTATATACAATAATTTCTTTGTATCAGTAAAGATGTGACATTTTATTTCTATGCCTCAATACATTTATATACATGATATGACAAATAATTTTTTTTTAAAATTCAGTCACCTCTCAAGAGAAGATATCACAGTGTAAATGTCTAAATAAAATTAGATGGGCTCCAATGTGTAATATTTAAAATTTTGATGCTGTGCTGTAGAACAGATACAGTTTTGCCAGTCTTCTAATATGTATACAAAAAATAAAAACAATACAGCAAGGGACATCCAGAACACTTTACCCTTAAATTTCTGACCAATAGAACCCGGGATATGGGCCCCTGAAGAATCACGAACTGACACACACTGTTTATAAACATATTAAGGCCAGTGATCCATTTGGTGCTGTAAGACAGTAATAAGCTATTTTCTGATAAAAATCATACAATGTAAAGTCCAAGTTATAATAATATCAACAATATTTTGAAAATCATAGACTGAAACTACCCACAAAGAAAACATATTTCCCCTATGCCCTTCACCGTCTTTTCATCTCCTCTTCTCCTCTCTTGTTTCATCCACCATCCCCCCAAATCCTCTCAAAGCTGCATTTCACAACCTTAAGCAGTTATATAGCCATGCATGTTCCACCAAGCAGTGCTGATGTTTGTACCCCAACCATAACTCCCCCCCCCCCCTTCTCCACATTGCTCCACTGTGTATTACTTCATTTGATGTGTTACACTCAATCTGTGTTGTTCAAGTGTGCAGAAGGAGTTATGCCTGTGTGACACACACGCACACAATGTACAGGCATGGCACAAGCAGGAGGAGGTTGTGGGCGTTTTCCAGACATGGTTTGACTGGACTGGCAAATCATACTCAGACACAAGGGTTGCAGTGTAACAAAATGGATATATTTCCAAAAATGGGATACAATACCTGAGCTTACAGCCTAAGGAGGGCGACTAGTGGAGGTGATCATTATGATGGGTAGAATAGGGAAATGAGCCCAGGGGGCTGCAGAGCGGAGAGAGTGTTATTGGGTGGAGAGCTGGTCGGAGAGAGAGCTTTACTGTCTATAACGATCTTGCAGCTGGCCATTGCTGAACCGTGTAATTGCATGTTTCATGCTCTGATTGGCTAGGATCTGCATTAAGAACTTTGACGTAGGCACCCCGATCAGAGGTTCTGTGTCCATGGTTGTTGGGCAAGGTGACACGTGCCAGGTACCAAGCACAAATCAACTCAGGCCGGAGAATCGGGAATGCACAAAATAGTGAAATGTGGTGTGTATGACAAGGGCCAACAGCCTCCCTCTGTCCTGTGGAAGGTGTGGCAAGACATGGCAAAGCTTGCCGAAAGTCCTGAAAAAATAAAAATACATTGCTCCTATTCCCCACTGGTGTACAACACGCAAGTTAGCTTATGACAATAGAGTTCCCAGTATAGAACACACACCTTCATTAACACAATGATGTACTGGCAAGTATGAAGAAGTATCTAGGCGAGTAAATCAATATCAGGAAATGAAAACTCATGGCCAAACATTATACTGTAAACCAATACTTTACAAAGCACAGCAACCATTAGTTGCAATTGTCATGATTCTAAGAAGCAATTTCGTTTTTCTGTACTGAAAGTGAGATCAACAGTACCATAGCTGAATGGCAGTAACACTTAAAACACTGTATTACAAGTGACTTTTGAGCATGACATTGACTTAATTTAACATCAACAGTGTAGGAGAAGAAGAAGAATCACAAGGAAGTAGAAATATGATTCTCAATAACCGAAGTGTGATGCTGCCCAAAGATAGTGTGCTTCTGATTAATGAGTTCTCTGAACTTTAGTAGCCAGACAAGGCATTATTTGCCAATTTGTGCCAAGGTCATTTTCTTACGCAACTAGTGAGGTTAGTGTTATGATAATTACCTGAGCATGTAGGCTGAATTATCCTACTAATTTGAGAAGATAAATCAATGCCATTTTCTTTCACTTAAAAGTAAAAAGAACAAAGGATGTATGGTCACTCTGTTATGAAGATTTTTTTTTATCTTAACTCCAATATGTGACATCATTGGTAAGTATTCTTTAATTCAACATTTTGAGTGACAATTATTTTGCAAAAATTAGGCCTAAAACTGTTTTTGTCTGTAGTCACTACCTTCTTCTTCTTCTTCTTCTTCTTCTTCTTCTTCTTTAATATATATATATATTGTATGGTATAATGTCAGCTACATATAATACTTTAGTAAGATATACTAGTGTCTAGTTAATAAGATAAAACATATCTCTGTCACAGAGCCAAGTCCAACTCCTTTAACCACTGGACAGCTTCCTGACTGACTATATGAAGTTCGGTCATCCCTCCTGAGAATGATCGTAATGGGCAATTAGTAATTATATGGGTCATCGTTTGTATGTCTGCTCCACAGTCACATGACTGGTCGTCTGTCTGTCCCCATTTGAATTTCCAATAGTTACAGCGACCAACACCAGTTCGGAAACGGTTGATCAAAGACCATTCTCTCCTGGGAAGGTCCATTCCTTGGAGCTGCTTAGAGGGATCGTCTATCCAGATGCTGTTTTTTCCATTAAACGAATCCCAAATTCTTGCCCAGTTTGATTTAGGTGAGAAGCTACTCTCATGTAGTTGCACAGCTGTTTTAAGAGGTGGTTTACGTGATTTCAGCCGGCTGACCAGTGGTGGAAGGTCTTGCAGGATAGGAAGCTCAGGAGTGGACAAGATCTTATAATACTCTCTCATTAAGGCTTCCTTCCGTCTTAGATCTGGGGGAACGATGTTGCATAATATTGGGGGCCATTGAAGTGGTGTAGCCATCAGAGTGCCACTGATCAATCTCATTGCTCTATTTAATTGTACATCTACATCTACATCTACATACATACTCCGCAATTCACCGTAAGGTGCGTGGCGGAGGGTACACTGTACCTCTACTAGGCATTTCCTTTCCTATTCCACTCCCAAATTGAACGAGGAAAAAAAGAATGCCTATATGCCTCCGTAAGAGCCCTAATTTCTCTTATCTTGTCTTTGTGATCTTTACGCGAAATGTAAGTAGGCGGCAGCAAGATCGTACTACACTCAGCTTCAAATTCCGGCCCTCTAAATTTACTTAACAGAAATTCACGAAAAGAACGTCGTCTTTCTTCCAGCGATCCCCAATTGAGTTGCCGGAGCATTTCCGTGACACTCGCGCATTGGTCGAACCTACCGGTAACAAATCTAGCTGCTCGCCTCTGAACCGCCTCTATGTCTTCCTTCAAACCGATCTGCTGCGGGTCCCAAATACTTGAGCAATACTCAAGACGTGGTCGTACAAGCGTTTTATACGCGGTCTCCTTTACAGTTGAAGTACATCTTCCCAAAATTCTCCCAATAAACCGAAGTCGGCTGTCTGCCTTACTCACAACTGTCCTTACATGCTCGTTCCATTTCATATCGCTCTGCAATGTTACGCCTAGATATTTGAACGACGCGACCGCATCAAGAAGCTCACTACTGATGCTGTATTCGAACATTATGGGATTGTTTTTCCTACTCATGCGCATCACCTTACATTTTTCTACATTGAGAGCTAGCTGCCATTCTTCGCACCAACTAGAAATTTTGTCTAAGTCAACCTGTATGCTATTACAGTCAGTTACAGACGACACCCTCCCATACACCACAGCATCATCAGCAAACAGCCGCAAATTACAACTTACTCTGTCCATCAGATCATTTATATAGATAGAGAATAATATCGGTCCTATCACACTCCCCTGGGGCACGCCTGACGATACACTCGTCTCTGATGAACACTCGCCGTCGAGAACAACGTACTGCGTTCTATTACTTAGGAAGTCTTCCAGCCAGTCACAAATCTGTGAACCTATTCCATAAGCTCGTACCTTCGTTAGCAGTCTGCAGTGTGGTACCGTGTCGAACGCCTTTTTGAAGTCGAGAAAAACACAATCCGCCTGTTGCCCTTCGTCCATGGCTCGCAAGATGTCATGTGAGAAAAGGGCAAGCTGAGTTTCACATGAACGATGTTTCCTAAACCCGTGCTGATTCATGGAAAGAAGCTTTTCCGTTTCAAGGAAATTTACTATATTCGAACTGAGAATATGCTCCAAAATTCTACATGAAACCGATGTCAACGATATTGGCCTGTAATTGTATGGGTCAGTTCTCTTTCCTTTCTTATACACGGGAGTCACCTGCGCTTTTTTCCAATCACTAGGAACTTTGCGCTGAGTTAAAGATTCGCTGTAAATGCAAGCTAAGTAGGGGGCCAATGTCGCAGAATAGTCTTTGTAAAACCGAACTGGTATTCCATCCGGACCTGCAGACTTTTTCGTATTTAGCTCTCTCAGCTGCTTCTCTACACCGGAAATACCTATTGCTATGTCCCCCATTTCGGAATTGGTACGTTGATCAAATGATGGTATATGTGTACGGTCCTCCTGCGTGAAAGATTTCTTAAAGGTTAAATTTAGAACTTCAGCTTTCCGTTTGCTTTCTTCTATTACTGCCCCGGAATGATCAACTAGTGACTGGACAGTGGGCTTTGACCCGCTTATCGATTTTACATAGTACCAGAATTTTTTCGGGTTCTCGGAAAGATCTTTTGCTAAGGTATGGCTGTGATAATTATTGTATGCTTCACGCATCGATCTTTTTATAGACGCACGAATCTCTACTAACTTTTGCCTGTCATTATTTGCGTGTTCCTTTTTGAATCGAGAGTGCAACAGCCTTTGCTTTCTCAGCAGCTTTCTAACATTATTATTATACCACGGTGGATCTTTTCCATCCTTAATCGTCTTTACATCAATGTCTCTCACATGAGCACTGTTGAGCCAGACAGGAGAACAGTATTCAGCTGCAGAGTAAACTAAGGACAAAGCTGTTGTACGCAAAACCTTAGCACTGGCTCCCCAAGATGATCCTGCTAAGTGCTGCAATATGTTATTCCTAGTTTTAACTTTGTCTGGTGTTTTATGAAGGTGGTACTTAAAAGTAAGAGATCTATCCAAGATGACTCCCAGGTATTTTGGATGTTCATTATGTTCAAGTTGAACACCATCAAATGAGATATTAAGTTTATAGTCGGCCATCCTATTATTGAGATGGAAACAAGATACTTCCGTTTTATTTGGGTTTGGCTTTAGTTTCCACATTGCGAAGTAATTTCTGAGGAGAGTTAGGTCAGATGTTAAAGTAGTTTCCGTCACATGGATGTCTCTGTGTTGTGACGCTATGGCAATATCATCGGCATAAATGAATTTTCTATATTGCGTAGCTGGAATATCAGCAGTGTAAACATTAAAAAGAATGGGAGCAAGAACCGAACCCTGGGGGAGGCCATCGTGAAGCTGTCTAAACCCACTTTCTGTGTCGCCGAGATAGATCTTGATCAGGCGACCACTTAGCATTGAGTTCACAAGTCGCAATAAAATAGGACAAGGAATGAGATTGTAAAGCTTCACTAGGAGGCCCTTCTTCCACACGGTATCATAAGCTGCCGAAAGATCCAGAAAAGCAATGGAAGTGGTACACTTCTTTTCGAAACCAGTCTCAATGAAAGATGTGAGTGCTAGGACCTGGTCACAGGAATTACGGCCTTGTTTGAAACCAGCTTGTTCAACAGGTATACTAGCAGTGAGAATGGGAACAATACGATTGTAGATGAGTCTCTCGAGCAGCTTGTAACATACACTGAGAAGTGCAATTGGACGGTAGCTATCTGCACGTTCGGCTGCTTTACCAGGCTTCAAAACAGCTATTACTTTAGATCTCTTAAAAGCTTTTGGTAGAGAGCTGTCTTTAAGAATGTTATTGAATAAATTTAGAAGCCACAATCGGGTCTTGAGTCCAGCATGTTTAATAAATTCTGGGAAAATATCATCTATACCAGCAGCTTTCCCAGTCTTCATATCAGAGATAGCCACATGCAGTTCGTCTAAGCAAAAAGGTTTTGATACTTCCAGGGGAGCCTGCTGGCATTTCTTAATTTCATTTAGTTTATAGGATATTAATCTGTCAGACTGTTGCCGTTTTGACTTGGATAGTGCTACAATTCGTTTGGCTATGTCGGAAGGATCAGGGTGTGTGGGAGGCAGTTTTTTCTCGGATACATTGGTAGACAATTTCCTCAGAAGTGACCAAGCCTTTCTGCTGCTGTGAGTGAAGTCTAAACTCTGAACTTTTTTCACCCATTTCTCTCTTCTGGCATTATCAAGGGAGTTCAGTAGGATGTCGGCAGTGTTTGAATCATCAGTGCTGATAAATTCGTTATACAGGTCTTCACACTCTTGGCTCCATCCCGGGATATATGTCTTTCTGTAGCCTCAAGGTATACAGGCTTTAGCTATAGCTTTAAGGAGTCCAGTGAATCTGTCATAATTTTCTATTGTAGGAGGAATGAATCTAATGTTGTCCTCTAATTTGGAAGTAAATGCCTCCCAGTCTGCTTTATTAAAATTCCACCTGGGTCTCGGAAAAGATCTTATTAGGGGAATCTTAATCCCAACTGATATCAGCACTGGCCTGTGCTGCGACCGTGGGAATGTGCCAAGTACGTTTCTCGTAACTGATAGAGATCTTAATGTCTGATCACAGGAACAAAAACACAGATCAGGTGAATATCCACGCTTCCAGCGGGCTGAGAAAAATGTGCTGGAGTCTTTTGCGTCAAAAACCAAGGAAAGGTTATTATTTTCAGCCCATTCAGCTAAGGCTATTCCATTTTCATTATTAGACGAGTACCCCCAATGGCTACTGTGACTGTTGAAATCGCCTACATATAGGGAAGGGTGTTCGAAAACTGGGAGAACCGTATCTTGCCACTGGATGTTGGGAGGCTTGTAGACATTAACTATGGTAGTTCCAGACACTTTCACTGCCAAAACAAGTATGTCATCGTCACAGCTTTCATGAATTATAGATACATCATCCAAGTCCTGTCTAGCATATGCAGCCACGCCATATGTTCTATGGCCTATCTCTCCCACAAGTCTGTAGCCATGGATATTGCCTCTTGAACAACTTTTAAGATCTTCTGCATGGGTTTCTTGTAAAGCAAGGACGTCAATATTGTTACTCAGAAGATTTTTACTGAGGAAGTCACTTTTTGACCTACTTATCCCCTCAATATTCAAATGGCACACGTTTAGGACTGGACCTATTGCTCTGTTCAGATCGTTTTGTTGACAATTTTGTTGGCCCTGACAAGAGCCATTCTGGATTGTCTTGGTAGCTGACATAGCTGGGAGATCACTGTGGTGACAGGACCAGCTACCAGAGATTGTTGTCCGTTTAGAACCACCCAGGGGGCACGTGGAGCTTTGAGGATTGCTTCCGGGCGCGAACAACTTCGCCCCCCCCCCTTTTTTTTTTAATAATGGGTTGTCTTGGACTCTCTTTATATTAAAAGATATTGGCGGTATTTTATCTACAACCAAATTATGTTAAAATATTCTTGAAGAAACATCGATTGGCTGGACAGTACTTACCTTAGTTCTGTACTGGCAACAGTCACGCAAAAACATGAAAATGGAAACAAAAAATAGGACACAAGCTTTCAGAAATATTTTCTTTTGTCAGGTATGAGAGGAGGGAACAAAAGGAAAATGCTATTCCTGACCTAGGCCATGAGCAGATGATGGAGATGACCCATACTCAGAACTAAGGTAAGTACTGGTCAGCCAATCTATCTCTTTTCAAGAATATTTTAGTATCTAAGTGGAGAATTTCCATCAGTAACCAAGTGAAGTTAATTTAACAATAGGAAGTCCAGGCTGGAATTTCAATAATTTAATGAGGATAAGTAACAACTTACTGCAAAGATATAGATAAGTCATAGACAGGCATGTACAAAAGACAATCACATTCACACAACTTGAACTTTCGGCCAGAGCCTACATACGTACATATATACATTCCCAGTCCCAACCACCAAAACACAACTCATGTATACATGATGCCATATCCAGCTGCTGTGGTGTAGTTGGTACATTAAGACTGAGGAAGCATGGTAGGGGAGGAGTGAGGACGCTGGACAAGGATGGAGATGGAATGTTCTGTACTCCTGGCGGAGCATGCAGGTTTTTATTTCATTTACCATATTTGCCAGTGTATAAGACACACTTTTTTCGTACAAAAACTGGTCCAAAAACTGAATGCATCTTATGCGCCAGTTGCCCACAATTCCATTTCTTTTAAGCAATTTTTTAAAAAATGGTGTTAAATGTGGGAAATAAAGTTTTGAGTAGGCAAATTTTCTTTAAGGTTCTCTCTTCATTTTCATAGTTTATATTTAATATGTGTACATTATATTGTCAGGAGCTTTATTATGTAGTAAAGGTTATTTGAATTTCATACCTATTTTTAGTGCCAAGCGTATCAAACTGGTAACTTCATAGGAAGTTGAAACTTTTGATGTAATTTCACTCATCATAATCAATTTTTCGACTGTCCTGTAAAGGTGTCATTCATTACTTGAATAATGAAACACTGATCACATATTTGTCCATATCTTGCCTGAAGTTATTTGAGAATTTATTCACATTCTCAAGTGCAAATATGTACACAAGTAGTTTTTGTGATATCTGCACTGTGTCTGCATCTCACAGTTGTATTTTTGAGGTTATAACATGCTGTGCTACAATACAGTGCACTGACCAATACACAGATGCAAATCATCCATCATTCTCACAGTTTATGGAGAATAAAAAAAAAAACTTACATAAATGTTTGCGTTTCACAATAAATTCTCAAAACGCATCATTTTAAACATGAAAACTCTCTATGGCTTACTCGTCACTCGAACTGATACTTGGTGCAGAGGCTGATGTGAGTAATTGTTAAGCAGTACCACCTAGGTGGCAACTTTGTAAGCCTTTATAACGCGTTCATCAACCATCGTACCATAGTCGGCGCGAACTGCAAAACAGCAATAGGCAAAATATCCATTTGAATAAGTGCAGCCTTTCAAGAAACTTGATTGCGTAAAGTTTATGAACACTAATTAATGGAAAGAAACTTGACTGTGTAAAGTTTATGAACACTACTTAATGCCACTGCCTTAGATATTTGAAGTACATGAATAAATGTATCATAATTATATGGCAATAGATGTATTAGGTGTGATTTATTTTTTTCCTAAAAAAAGTGTCTTAAAAGTGGGATGCGTCTTATACGCCGGTGCATTTATATGCTGGCAAATATGGTATTATCACGTGTCAGCAGCATATATACAAACATAATTAGAACAGTCGCATCAGGTGGTAAGACTCCGATGAACTTTCAGCCAAGTTCTCCTTGGCTATTTTCAAGTGGTAAATGACTGTTGCATCATTGTTACCTTGTCGCTATATAGCAGGGTGGCTGGCTGAGACATAAGTGGAGCTGACTGCCTTGGTATATTTGGTAATGTTTACATCCAGAGTCAGTTGCAACTGCTTTTGGCTACTGGCTGTGACATCACTGGGGCTTGCTTCTTCATACCATGTCAGCTTCAACCTCGTTATGAATGGGTCCCCAGCTGTGCTGAGCAGCAAGCCTACATCCTTATTAATGGTGTTCTCCAATATTTTAATTTCGAAGGCTTCTTTTATAAAACTGTCCCAATATCCTTTCAATTTCACAATGACAGATGTTTCGTCAAAATGAATTCAGTGTCAATATCCAAGAAATGTTCTGCCACCAGCAAAAATAACACATCTGATGAGGCCTGTAAAAGACAATCTAGGTCTCAAAATACCAGGAGTTTATAGGATACTTTGTGACTGTAGCTGCTATTAAATTGGTCAAACCATATGCATGGTGGAACAACACTGTACAGACATGAGAGGCGCCTATGTCTTCACTACCCAGAGAAATCACCTGTGGTAGAACATTCCTCAGAAAATTGACAACGAATTTTTTTTGACAAAACATATCCCACTGCAAAAACAAAAGGATGTTGGGACAGTGTTATAAAGGAAGCCATTTAAATTAAAATATCAGAGAACACCATTAATAAGAATGTAGGCTTGCTGCTCAGTACAGCTTGGGACCTGGCCCTAGTGAGGGTGAAGGAGATGCAGTGGAAACAGTACAAAGAAGCAAGCCCCAGTGACATTGCAGCCAGCAGCCAAAAGTGGACGTAACCAACTTGAGATGTAATGTTGTTGCTGTGGTCTTCAGTCCACAGACTGGTTTGATGCAAGTTCCCATGCTATCCTGTCCTGTGCCAGCCTCTTCATCTGAGAATACAAACAGCAACCCACATCCTTTTCAATCTGCTTTCTGTATTCATTCCCCGGTCTCCCTCTACAATTTTTACACCATACACATCCTTCTAATGCTAATTTGACGATTCCTAGATGTCTCAGAATGTGTCCCACCAACCTATCCTTTCTCTTAGTCAGGATAAGCAGAAACTTCTTTTCTCCCCAATTCTGTTGAGCACCTCCTCAATAGTTATGTGATCTACCCATCTAGTTTTCATCATTCGTCTGTAGCACCACATTTCAAAAGCTTTTATCATCATTTTATCTGAGCTCCTTATTGTCCACATTTCACTCCAATACAGTGCTACACTCCAGACAAATGCTTTCAGAAAGAACTTCCTAACATTTAAACTAATATTGGATGTAAACACATTTTGCTTCTTCAGAAATGCTTTTCTCCCTATAGCCTTTCTGCATTTTATATCTTCTTTACTTCGGCCATCAGAAGTTATCTTGCTACCCAAATAACAAAATTCATCTACTACTTTTATTGTCTCATTACCTAATCTAATTCCTTCATCATAACCTGATTTTCTAACATTACAGTCCATTACCTTCATTTTACTCTTGTTAGTGTTCATCTTATATCTTCCTTTCAAGACACTGTCCATTCCATTCAATTGCTCTTCCCGATCCTTTGCGGCCTCTGACAGAATTACTATGTCAACGGCAAACCGCAATGTTTTTATTTTTTCTCCCTGAACTTTAATGCTCTCTCTAAATTTCTCCTTCCATTCCTTCACTGCCTGCTCAATGTACAGATTGAATAACATTGGGGAAAGGCTACAAACTTGTCTTACTCCCTACCCAATCTCTGCATTCCTTTCTTGCCCTTCGACTCTGATAACCGTTGTCTGGTTTTTGTATAGGTTGAATATAACTCTTCGCTCCCCATATTTTATCCCTACTACCTTCAGAATTTGGAAGAGTGTATTCCAGTTGACATTATCAAAAGTTTTCTCCAAATCGACAAATGCTAAAAATGTAGGTTTCCCTTTCCTTAGCCTATCTTCTAAGATAAGTCGTAATGTGAGTATTGTCTCCCATGTTTCTGCATTTCTCCTAAATCCAAACTGATCTTCTCCGAGGTCAGAGTCCACAAGTTTTTCCATTCATCTGTAAATAATCCGTGTTAGTATTTTGCAACAATGACTTATTAAACTGATAGTTCTGTAATTTTCACACTTGTCTGCACCTGCTTTCTTCGGAATTGGAATTACGATATTCTTCTTGAAGTCAGAGGATATTTACCCTGTCCTATACATCTTGTATACCAGGTGATACAATTTTTTCATGACTGGCTCTCTTAATGATATCAGCAGTCCAGATGGAATATCATCTACTCCTGTAAAGTGTGAAATTTCATTTGATGACTGATTACAAGCCTTTGGTGTCTCTTTTCAACCCTTCTGCTCCACTGACAGACAAAGCTGCTCATCGCCTTTAGCGTTGGGCATTATTACTTCCTCATTTTCATTATGAGATCCCCTTCTGCCCTACAGTGCAGCATGCAAATGCTGACCCATTGACCCATTTGCCAGTTGGATCAGATGTTGCTTTTGATCACGATGAACTTCTGTGTTTTCTCATAGATAACAAGGTGCAACAGACGTTTTATGGATTCCTCCTTACTGCTGATCGCATTGCCTCCATTGCGAGGTTCTCCACCTCTTGTATGCGAACCACTGGGGCATCGTTTGTACTAAAGCATTGGTTCGGCATCACGTTTTCTCACCTGGTATGAACACCAATATTGTACAATTACTAAATGTGTGTGAGACATGTGCCATGTAACAGGCAACCCCCTGTGATTTGGTTACACAATGGCCTCACCTGGCATCAGCCTATGAACATTTACAATGGACTATGCAGGACCCTTTTTGAATTTGTAATGGCATCTTGTTGATGATGCATACTCCAAGTTTCCTTTTGTTGCACATTGCACATATCAGTCTTCCTCTGTGACAATTGCAGCACTCTCTAAGATCTTAGCCATGGTATGGCTTTCAGTCACCATTGTTACTGACAACATACTGCAATTTACTTCTCTTGAATTCCAAGAGTAACTCAGTGGGGTAGCTACCATGTCCTTGCCCCATTCCTTCACCCGCAGTGTAATGGAGAGGTTCAGTGAATGTGTGGAATTTCAAAAATCAGATGCGCAAGTATATCCTGTTTCCTTCCCCTAATGTTGCATTGGACAGGTTCCTGGCTTAATATCGCTTCACCCCACTATGCAATAAGAGTCCATTAGAATTGCTACATGGGCAGCAACTGTACTCCACACTTCATCAGTTAGCTCCTACACCACAAGTGCAGTGAGAGTTTCCGCATCATAAGTTCCATCCAGGGTCACAGGATGGACCTCTCAGCTGCAGCAAACATACACATCATCACTCATCATCTCCAGCTGCAAACTGAAGCGCTGAGCAACAGAAGTACCACCTAATGCAACTGTATGCAGTGGTTCAACTTTGCTGTATGTGTAATAGTAATAGTGGTAGTGACAGCGGCAGTGAGTAAATGGAAATTCAGTGTTGTGGATACTGGCCCCATGAAGAAGAGAAGTGTGATATATCTGCGCACCATGTAATTGAAAACCGCGCCCGCTATAGTGCAACAGGCCATGACCTAGAGTGCCATGGGTATTGCACACAGTGCGCCCTATCTGAGAAGGTGTGCACTAACAGAGCGAGCCTACATCATTCTGATGTATGACTTCTGTTGATTAGATTAAATTACATTAATACTTGTTCCATAGATCATATATACGACATTTCGTAATGATGTGGAACATGTCAGTCTAGTAAATGATGTCTACATTTGACAATCAATATTTTAAGGATTTTTATTACATTTGTTGTTGTTTTTTTATTATTATATTTTTTAATTTTTTTAAATTAAGTTTTATCTACAAAGTCATCTACATTGTAGAAGGAGTTGCCATTCAGAAATTCCTTTAATTTCTTTTTACATACTAGTTGGCTATCTGTCAGACTTTTGATGCTACTTGGTAAGTGACCAAATACTTTTGTGGCAGCATAATTCAACCCTTTCTGAGCCAAAGTTAGATTTAACCTTGAATAGTGAATATCATCCTTTCTCCTAGTATTGTAGCTATACACACTGCTATTACTTTTGAATTGGGTCGGGCTGTTAATAACAAATTTCATGAGTGAATATGTGTATTGGGAAGCTAGATCCCTAAATAAATGTCTGCAGAATGCTCTTGTGTGGGCTCTAGCAATTATTCTGATTACATGCTTTTGTGTGTTGAATACTTTTTTACTCAATGTTGAATTGCCCCAGAATATGATCCCATATGAAAGCAATGAATGAAAATAGGCGTAGTAAGCAATTTATTGAGATGTATATCACCAAATTTTGCAATGACTCTGATAGCATAAGTAGCTGAACTCAAATGTTTCAGGAGATCTTCAATATGTTTCTTCCAATTCAGTCCCTTGTCAATGCAAACACCTAAAATTTTGAATATTCTACCTTAGCTACTGATTTCTGTTCAAAGTCTAAATTCATTAATGGTGTCATGCCATTTACTATATGAAACTGTATATTATGGGTTTTATCAAAGTTTAATGAGAGTCCATTTGTAGAGAACCATTTAATAACTTTCTAAAATATATCATTTACAATTTCATCAGTTGATTCCTGTTTGTCAGGTGTGATAGCTATACTTGTATCGTCAGCAAAAAGTACTAGCTTAGCACCTTCGTAAATGTAGAATGTCAAGTCATTAATATATATTAAGAACAGCAAGGGACCCAAGATCGAACTTTGGGGGACCCCATTTTTGATAACTCCCCAGTTGCAGGAATTAATTGTTTCATCTATATCGTGTGAACTGCTTATTTCAACTTTCTGCACTCTTCCGGTTAAGTATGATTTAAACTATTTCTACACTGTTCCACTCATAACACAATACTTAAGCTTAACTAGAAGAATCCTATGATTTACACAATCAAAAGCTCTTTGAGAGATCACAAAAAAATCCCAACTGGTGATGTCCGGTTATTCAAAGCATTTAATATTTCATCAGTGAAGGTATATATAGCATTTTCAGTTGAAAAGCTTTTTTGAAAACCAAACTGACATTTTGTTAGAACTTTATTTTTACTAATATGTGAAGAATTCGAGAATACATAACTTTTTTAGATATTTTTGATAAGGCTGTCAGAAGTGAGATGGGGCGGTAGTTAATGTGTGTCATGTCTTTGTGTAGAACGTAGAACCTATCAATACAACAGTATCAGTACGATTCTAGTACTAGTAGACACAAGACAGTCCACTACAGATATATTTCTAGATCTCTCAGTGGCCTTTGACACAGTGGATCACAAAATATTACTGAAAAAATGGAGCTGAATTGTATAAAAAGAGTAGCAAATAAGTTGATAGCATCATTTCTAAGCAGTCATACACAGAAAGTCAAACAACTTATTTCAGTAAAAGAAATCCTGTCCTGTAGTCTATCTGTAAAACAAGGTGTGCCACTGGGCTCTGTTTTGGGATCTCTACTGTTCATCCTGTACATTAATAACTTGAGCCTGAATGTAGTTGCACATAAAATAGTAATATTTGCTGATGATACAACTGTACCCATAAAAGAGGATAACACAGAGGCAGTTCAGGAAGCAGTGAATGTAGCTACTGAGAAACCCAGCAGTTGGGCTACAGTCAACAAGCTAACAATTAACACTAAAAAGTTTCCATAAACTTTCATACCCGTCAAAATGCTAACCTCTGTCAGCCAGTTGTAAAAATAAACAACTAACAAATAGACACTAATACAGATTTCAAATTCTTGGGTTTATGGATAAATGACAATCTAAAATGAGACAGACATATCAAAAAGGTTAATGCCAAAATAAATATTGGCTGTTATGCACTAAGTTTACTGAAATTGTGTACCAGCCTGAAAACAGCAATAAGTGCTTGCTATGCCTACATATGGACCCACATAAGATATGGTGTGATGTTCTGGGTTAATTCTCCAACTGCCGTCAGCACTATCTGAATCCAGAAGAAAGCATTGAGGATCATAAATGGTAGTAAAGCTAGAGACTCCTGGAAATGTATCATCAGGAATTTGGAGATAAAGAAAAATAAAGAAATACATGAACACAACACCAGATCAAAATCAAACTTGCATATGTTACAAACTGCCACCCATTTATGTAAAAAAGGGAACATTCCACATGGGTCTTTGACTTTTTAACTAGCTTCCCACAAGTATGAAATCTATTGATGACAACCTACAATTTAGTAAAACTTTGAAGTCTTATCTACTGTCTCATTGCTTTTACTTTGTAAAAGAATATCTGGAACAATAAACCTGATAAACATATAATATGTATCACAATGTATGAGGCTACTCTTAAGCTACTTTGTATAATATATCATGTCCAACATCTATACACATTCTGTAATACCAGGTCACATGGGGTAAGTCAATCAATCAGCACATCCAAATTTTTTGCAGGGAAAGTATGCACAAGTGTAGCCCGAAGTAATTTCTGTGCCTGAAACGCATTCTCAATTTCAAGCAACAAGGTCCCATTGCGCTGTCTGGAGCACGTCTTTAAGGGACCTATGATCGCAGGATTTACAGCAGAAAAATCTTGATCGTCATTACGAGATACTGCAAGGAACTTGGGAATGTTAGTCAAGACTTTCTGTGGCTGAGAATCGTCATGTTTCCACTTTTGGGTCAAGGTTATAGAAGATTTGGAAGGTTTCATAGCAGAGGTGTCCCCCATGATTACTGGTGTCTCCAATGGTGCACTCCTTCCTTGTGGGGTCCTCTCTGAGGGTGCACCCGCCTTAGGTGACTGTTCGCACCTCAGGTCACACCTCCCGAGAGCGGACGGAGGGACTAATTGGTAATCGGCATGTTCAGAAGGTACCAGCTCGGGTAATCACCCCTTCCTGGGCTCGGCCTTTACGCAGAGCATGGGTCTACCTTCAGACATGCACAGGGAGGAAAGAAGAGAGGAAGAAGAGAAAGGGATGAAAGAGGGAGAATCTCAAATGCCGAGGTGTAGATTAAAAGGGTGGGCCGAGGACAAGGAGGAAGGAACAAGAGGGGAAGGCTAAAGAACAGGAAAGGAAGCGGACCAAGAAAAGGAGAAGTCTTAGAGGAGGAGAAAAAGAAACCTTGGATTGACTGAAAACGCCCGTCTCCGGGTGAAGGCACAAACTGGGGGGGGGGGGGGGGGGGGGGGGGGGGAAGAGGGAAGTGGCCTGGGACAGAAGAAAGGCCGCTTGGGCTCAGGGCCCCGTGCGCGCCACACACATACCCACAAAAGAGCTGTGGGCCCCCTGGGGGGAGTTTCAGAATGAGATCCATCCAGACATACAGTATCATATGCAGCTGTTAAAGTCTATAAATGTATCTGATGTTTTCACTCCTCTTGGAAAGCTTTCAATGTAAGATGCCAAAGCCAGAACCTGCTTGCAACAGCTGCAATTACTCCATAAGCCTGCCTGGAATGATGATGTCACTTCATCTATAGCCTGTCCGCCTCCATAGCTGAGTGGCAGCATCATTGCCTACCACGCAGGAGGCCCGGATTTGATTCCTGGCAGGGGACTGTAAGTCGCCCACGCGGAGTCAAATAGAAAGACTTATTAAACTCAGGTGGCCGAACAATCCTGTCAGGGATCTCCCGGCCAAGAAAGCCATATGCTCATTTCATTTTTTTATCTATAGCCTTGCAGATATGGTTGTATATGAGACATTCCAGCAATATGAAGTTTGCTCAGTAATGCTATTGGGTAATAACTTGATGGGTCTTTGATAGGTTTACCTAGTTAGATTATTGCTATGGTGTGATCACTGTTTTGAGCTGCTGTGGGAGCTTACCAGCCCTCAGTATGTCATTGTAGAAGTATCTGACAAATTACGCTATTCTTACCAAGGTGTTTGATGAATATTGGAAAGAGCCTGACCAACAGCTTTTCTAATTTTGAGGTGCCTAATGGCTTCTGTTATTTAATTCTCTATGAAGGGGTATGATTAATAGTGGTGTGGTTGCAGATTTTTGTTCAATTCATCCAGCTCTTTCTTTACTTCAGCTGCAGCTGCTTGGCGCAGAGGAACATTTTCTGCTCAGTGCTCAATGTCCTGCGCTATCGGTGATGCTCATAAAGATAGTTCACTGGTGATTTTGCAAGAAGCAGAGTCCAATTTCCTTAATAGTGACTATGCCTTTCTGCTGGAGTGGGTAAAATTCAATTTTGATGTTAATTTCTCCCATCTCTGTTACCATTTGTAATTTAGTGATTATAGAATTTGTTTTTCCTTAACCATTGATGTTGCAGTTTATGAAAAAGAACAAAGCAAACAAAACAGCTGTTGGACTGTAATTAAACACTGTAATTCAAGGAAATTGCAAGGAGGACATACCATTTCTTCTACTCCAAATACTACAATATTATTGTAGCCATGAAGGCTGAACTTCCAGAGATCTTTGCGGTAGAATTTTGTCCTCTTATTAAGTCCTAAAGAAATAGCCTTCAACCTTGAATATGTAACCAACCATGGATTTAGTTCTACACCATGTGCTTGAAACCCAGCTGCCGCAGCAGCAAATACCTGCAACAGTTTGGAACAAAATTAAACATTGATTAATTTTTTTGAAAAAATACAGAAGCTAAAAATAAATACATAAATTAAAAAAATAAAAAAATCACGTGTGTGTCTGTAGATAAGTTTTTATGTATGATCCATGAAAAAAAGCAACAACTGAAGTAGTAATGATACACACAAAAAGAGTAATGAGTTTATATTTTTCAAATTTTAAAACAGTTTACTCATATAGAAAGGGGGGGGGGGGGGAAAGAAGGGATATAAAATCAGGGAGGGTGGGATAGATATAGGCAGAGAGAGAGAGAGAGAGAGAGAGAGAGAGAGAGAGAGAGAGAGAGAGAGATGGTGGACATAAGTTACAAAATAGTAAAATACAGATGAACGTGATGACATCATGTGTCTCCCTTCATCTGCTTTTGCTGGCTTAAGAAGGAAAGAATGTAGTAGGGATTACCAGCCTATCAACAATGTTATCATCAGAGATGGTGCTATCATAAAAACTATTTCCTTCTACAAACATACTATTTATCATCCACTTTCAGTCTTTTATATTGCTCTTTTCCATTTGTCTGATCCGGTATCACCTTTATGACTATCCCTCTCAGTCCCCTTTATTTAATAATTTTTCTGCTTACATTTTAAGCAGAGATGTGGCAATAATATTTGCAATCATCATTGATGTACTCACAGTATTTCTGTTAGCATAAGAAAGAAATAAGAGGAGAAAGAGTCTGAATAGGAGACGTATGGATGTGTTTGTTTGTTTAAGAGTGTTGGTGAAAGATGCAGGTTGAACAGAGTTACAGGTTTCAGGATTTTTCAAGTACTGAAATTAGAATTTGTGGTAGTGCACTGATGCAAAAAACAATTTTTGACCTCATTTGGAAGATCAAAATGCCTAAGTGCAGTAAATTACCATTATAAGTTTCAGAGCATACCGACAGAATGTTTTCAGGAAGTCGACTGAAAAATACAAAAGACATGAACTAAAAGTTGACAATACAGTAATACCACAGTTTACAACTCACTGCAAAGACGTGATGATGAGCCGCAACAGGGACACAAAAAAGACACACACATACAACACTTTCAGCTATTGGCCATGGCCTTATCCAGAATTAGGAACATTCACACAATCACATAGGCACACAACTGTCAGCTCCAGCTGCCGCACTTCGAATCATGCTCTCCGGTGTGGAGATAGGAGAGGGAAGGGGGGATAGAAAGGTTGTGTCACAGTGGTGGTTATGGATCAAGCACAGCCTTCCAGAGTATGAACGTATTAGATGGGAAGAACAAGATGCAGCTTAGGGATGGAGTGGGGAAGCGGGTGATTGGAGGAAAATAAAATAAAATAAAACTACCCCACTGACCTAGTCCACAAACAGATTGCCCATGCCATATCCCCACACATCCAAAATCCTCCCTCCACCACCAGTAACCATCCACAAAAGAGCACTCTCCTTGTCACCCAGTACTACCCTGGACTTGAACAACTAAATTCCGTCCTTCGCCAAGGTTTTGGTTTTCTGTCCTCATGCCCAGAAATGAGAGACATCCTGCCCAAGATACTTCCCACCCCTCCTAAAGTGGTGTTCCTTCACCCTCCCAACCTCCATAACATCCTAGTCCATCCCTATGCCACCCCAAAATCCAGCCCACTGCTACAGGGATCATATCCTTGTGGAAGACCCCGTTGCAAGACCTGTCCAATCCACCCATCCAGCACTTCCTATTCCAGTCCTGTCACAGGCTTATCCTATCAGAGGCTGGGCCAGCTGTGAGAGCAGCCATGTAATTTACCGGCTTTGCTTCAATGGCTGTGCAGCTTTCTATATTGGCAAGACGACTAACCAGCTATCCATTAGAATAAATGGCCACTGCCAAACTGTGTCCAAGAAAAACAAGGTGGACCAAACTGTGGCACAACATGCAGTAGAGCATATGCTTGATTTCAATGGCTGCTTCACAGCCCGATCATGTAGATCCTCCCACCCACCACCAGCTTTTCTATAGTGCACAATTGAATGTTATCCCTACAGTACATTCTCCATTCCCAAAATTACTGCAAATTATGATAACTTCCCTTTTTTCTGCACTCTACAGTTCCCACCTCCCTGTCGTAAACCTCTGCTATTTTGAGTACTGTGTGTGCGCATATGTGTGTGTGTGCGTATGCGTGTGTGTGTGTGTGTGTGTGTGTGTGTGTGTGCGTGCGGAGCGCAACTGCATTTATTTTATTTTATTTTCCTCCACTCACCCGACTCCCCATTCCATTCCTAAGCATCTTGTTTCTCCCACTTAATACATACAATTTTTAATTCCAACCTAGACTTTCCATTATTACATTAAAAGTTGGATGCAATTTATGAGGACATGCACTCCTTGTCAACAAGGAGATTTATTTATTGAATGATGGTACAGAACTTGGTTCAAGTACATAATTCTAATTGTATACAATTCTAAAAAGTAAAGAAAGTTTGCCTTACCGGGCGAAAAGGCACCGGTTCGTTGACACACACATAAATAAAAACATACAAATACACACAAACAAAAAACTGAGCTTTCGGAACCCTAGGTTGTTTCTTCAGAAAAAGAGCAGGGAACGAGAGGGAAAAGGAAAGGATGTGGGTTTTAAGGGAGTGGGTAAGGAATCATTCCAATCCTGAGAGAGGAAATACTTACCTTGGGGGAAAAAGGGTAGGTAAGCAAACACACATATCCACACACACACACACACACACACACACACTGTACCAGATCAGGAGGGTAGCCGCGGGATGTGAAAGCTGTCATCAGGTTATCGGTGTACTGGTTCAGGGATTCAGGATTGGAGCAGACTTGTTTGCCATGAATACCTAAGCTGTAATGAATGGCTGCTGTCACAATGGAGGTACTGTTGTTTGTTGGAGGGTTTGGACAGATGTGTGAAGCTGGCCATTGGACAGATGGAGGTTGACATCAAGGAAAGTAGCATGGGATTTGGAATAGGACCAGGTGAATCTGATGGAACCGAAGGAGTTGAGGTCGGAGAGGAAATTCTGGAGTTCTTCTTCACTGTGACTCCAGATCATGACGATATCATCAATAAATCTATACTAAACTTTAGGTTAACAGGCTTGGGTATCCAGGAAGGCTTCCTCTAAGTGTCCCACAAATAAGTTGGCACATGAGGGGGCTATCCTGGTTACAATGGCTGTTCGCTTTAGTTCACCAGAAGTGAACAAGTTGTGGGTTAGGATGAAGCCGGCTAGGGTAATAAGGAGAGAGGTTTTAGGTAGGGTTCTGAACCAGAACACCAATAACCTGATGACAGCTTTCACATCCCGCAACTACCCTCCTGATGTGGAACAGAAGCAAATAGCCAAGGGCATTTCCTCACCCTCCCCCAAACGCAGAACCTCCAACAGAGGGACCCTAAAAGTGCCCCTCTTGTCACCAGATACTTTCTGGAACTGGAGCAGGCTCTTAATGTCGCTCTCCAGCAAGGATACGACATCCTCAAATGAGATTCATCCTTCATTACAGCCTTCCCACTCCACTGAGAGTCTCTTTCCATTGCCCACCTAACTTTCTTAACCCCTTAGTTCATCCGTATGAAATCCCAAAACCACCTTCCCTACCCTCTGGCTCCTACCCATGTAACCACCCCCGGTGTAAAACCTGCCCTATGCATCCTCCCACCACCACTTATTCCAGTCCTGTAACCCAAAAGGTGTACATGATTAAGGGCAGAACCACTTGTGACAGCACCCACATGATTTGCTTGCTGAAATGCCTGCACTGTGAAGCTTCTATGTGGGAATGACCAGCAACAAACTGTCCATTCACATGAACGGACACAGGCAGACATTGTTTGTTGGTAATGAGGATCATACTGTGGCTACACATGCGTTGGTGCACGGCCAGCACATCTTCACACAGTGTTACACCGTCCGGGTTATATGGATACTTCCCACTGACACCAACATTTCAGATCTCCGGAGATGGGAACTTGCCCGTCAATATATTCTCTCTTCCTGTTACCCATCAGGTCTCAACCTTCGTTAGTTTTAAATTCTTGCCCACCATTCTACAACATCTTTGCCTCCAATCTCTGGACAGAGCCTCTGCCTCGACTGGCATCTCTGTCCAACTTCTTTGCATTTTGCATATGTCTGCCTTGGTGTGTGTGTGTGTGTGTGTGTGTGTGTGTGTGTGTGTGTGCATGTATATGTGTGCTTGTTTACCTACCCTTTTTCACCCAAGGTAAGTCTTTCCTCTCTCGGGGTTGGAATGACTCCTCACCCACTCCCTTAAAACCCATATCCTTTACTTTTCCCTCTCCTTCCCTGCTCTTTTTCTGAAGAAAGAACCTAGGATTGCGAAAGCTCAGTTTTTTTGTTTGTGTGTAATTGTATGTTTTAATTTATGTGTGTGTCAATGAACAAGTGTCTTTTTGCCTGGTAAGTCAAACTTTCTTTACTTTTTATAAATATTTTTCCGAACAGGAATGTTTCCCTCAATATTATTAATTGTATACATTGTAAGATATGACAAGGAATATATATGTGCAGAATCAGATGTACAGTGTTATACTAAATTATGTAAACATAAAACAAGTTCTTAGATTCCTAGGTCCAGTCTGTTGATCCAGTTGAGCCCGTCAGATGATGCATGGTGGATGTCATTTATAGATCCCCCAAAGGTTTGTCTCGGGCATTCACCAGTGATGTGTGTTATTGTTTGCAGGGCAGCTCTACATTCACAAATGGGGGAAGTTGCCCAGCCCCATTTGTACTGTAGATATCCGCAGTCCCCTTGTCCTGTTCGGATGCGGTTGATGATTCTCCACTGGCTTCTGGGAAGTGTGAAACCTGGAACACGCATTGAAGCGTTTTCAACCAGATGACCGTTGAACACTGACGATTCTTCCCATTGCATTTTCCATGCTTCATTGATGTCAAAGTTAGTGACATCAAGATGATGTGCAGTTTTCTGAGATGGTTTTCTTGACTTCAAATGCTGGTGTTCTGCTATTGATATATTGCTGTTTATGGGTAGCTGGGGGTCCTTCTGAATGTTCCTCCAAATCTTCAGGAGAGCATCTGATCTTTGTAGAGCTGGAGGTTGGATGTTACTTAAAACATAGCTAAGCAATGCTATGTACACAACCTGTGATAAGTCACATTGTCTGGTTGAGTTGCACATATATTTTCCTAGAATGGACACTGTTCATTGGACAACAGTATTCAGCAACAGAGTATGACAGTGCCAAAGCAGTTGATCATAGGGTTTGAGCGCAGCAACCCCAGGAGGTACCAGGAAGCTTCCGTATGATATTATTATGGGTCTCCACTTTAGCAGCGACATTGGAGAGGTGTTGACGGAAAGTTATGGACCTGTCGAGTATTATGCCAAGGTACTTTGGTGTGCTGCAGTACTGCAAGGTTTGTCCTCTGAGGTTTACTTCTGATTTATAGTTAGAGTGCCTATTTTGTAGGTGAAATGCAGAAGTTACAGTTTTCTAAAGGTTTAGGTGGTGGCACCATTTCCTGAAGTACGTGTCCAAAATTTCCATGTCGGCAGTTAATGTACTTTCAGCTGAGAAAACAACGTGATTGCAAGTTCAAATAATGGAAAAGAGGAAAGAAAAATAATTCATTGGAAAAGAATACTTTATAAGAGTAAAAATGAATCAAGTAATATTTCAAAAACATACAAATAAGTAACTGAGCATAAAGGGCATTCAATGGCCAAGCACAAACACAGAGTAGTTTACTTTAATAACTGAACACAGTTACAGAGGCCAACTCACTCTGCAGTCTAACCTAAACAGAGTGCACATAAGGTGTGTTACACACACTAGAGTGAATGCGCGCACCTTGTGGTAGCCTCCCTAAATGCAAAAACGGTGCACATGATTTGAAAACACACGTGTGCTGCGCACCACAACCTACTCCCTTTCTTTCAGGAAAACACACAATACATGCATTTCATAGTTGCCAGTGGTGTTGTCTCAGCAAAAGTGTAGAGCCAACTCTGGTGGGCACAGCCTCAGGAACTAGGGGTGCCGAGCAGCACAGCAGTCCATTCCCATCACGGGACAGTGTGAAATGGTGGGTGTCAACAGCCATGCCACCATTATCTTTCGTTCTCAGTACAGTAGGATGAGGAGCTGTGAGCAGTTGTGATGGCAGCAGCAGGGAGGCTGGTGGTGGCGGCACATTGGTGGTGGTAGCACAGGTGCAACTAGAGTTGCTGCCCACAGCTGTCTGGAAGACGTGGTGAGTTGGCCAGGATGAGGACGGTTTCAGTGCTTGTTCAGCAAAATCATCACCAGGGAAGACAGTGAAATGTCCTCCAACACCTGGCCTTCCTTTTGAGATCACAGACAGCCCATATGTTGAGATGTGAGGCTGTCCTCTGCGCAAACCACGCAGAGGCAGTTTCTGGAATAACAGATGATGACCACCAATATCCATTTGGGATGGTGACTGAACTCTCGTGCTCATACAGTTGTACCAGGAGGTAAACAGGGCATCAATGTCATTTGCAGGTGGCCCGATGGAGGCCAGATTGGGTGATTGGCAAAAGGTGCAGCAGGTGGAGAAGAGTCCGCAGCTGACGGACATGAAAGAGCTTGGCTGGGCTCTTCTCTCCAATTGGTGTGAAATGACAGGAAGCCAGGAACCTCTCCAGAGCAACATCAAGGGGAAGACTGAACCATTTATTTCTTCATTTGAGTTTTAAAAATTCGAGGCCATTGCATGATGAACTTTCCAATGAGCACATAAATCAGCAAAGTCTTGAGAAGATAACTGCTAGTTATTATCTGTGACAAATAAGTATTCTATTGCAAAAACTGTTGACAGTACCATGATTGATATTGACATAAAATCAACAATGGATCAATGAATCACATCCAGCAACCTGAAGAATGCGTCAACCACCAATGTCCAGAGGATTTTCCAGTGCCTGGACTGGAAGCGAACCATAGGGGTAGGAACACACAAATGACAGCATGAAGGATAGCACATTGTGGGCAGTTGGTGACAAGCCTAACAACATCCCTGTCTAACCCTGGCCAGAACATGTGGTGACAGACTAATGCTTTCATGTGAAAGAGACAGAGGACCTAGTGATGGAGATAGGACAGAATAGTCAGCCGAGGTGCTGTATCTGTTGGCAACAAAAGAACCCATCCCTGACATAAAACTCATACTGATAAGAGAAGTAGTTTCAAAGAAAGTTCGAAGCATGGCCCAGAAGTGTTGTGGACCAACTATTTTATGCAAATGAGACCACATTAAGCAGCACAAGATCAGTGGTGATAGCCACAGTGATCCACGATGCCATAATGAGGAAGCCATTCCACTGTCTGTTGGGCCTCTACATCCAGGTGGAAAGAAGGCAATTGAAAACCAGGTCAGGTCCCAACAGCAGACGAGTTACCATGTCTGTATTAGCAGATTGAGCCATCGGACAGATGTTGAAGCTAAATCATGAAAATAACAGCTGTGCTGAAGGTGGTCCGTGGTCTCACCTAACAATGCTGCTGATGGGATGAGCAACAACATCAGAGGTTTGTGATACGTGATCACATGAAACTTGATACCATACAGAAAAACAATGATTTTTTTTTCAATCCATTGACAATTTTTTCAATTTGTGAATATTTCATCAGTGTCAAGTTCAGCATTTTTGTTGCATACACAATACGGTGCTTGGTACCATCCACATAGCTATGGGACAAAATTATGCCCAAACTATACTATGAGGCATCTGTGGCTAAAACTAAGAGTTCTTCAGACTGAATCGTAACCAAGCAAGGGACAGATGGCAGCTTCAGCTTAGAGAAAGAAAATGACTTGTTGCACACAGATCAAATGCCTTTGGACAAAAGTGCATGCAATGGTTGAGAAATGTTCATCACATTGGGATGATAGCACATGATCTTCCCGAGGAAGGCCTGTTCCTCCTTCACAGACATACGACATGGCAAGGCCATGATAGCAAGAGATGTGCTGGCACAAAATGGGGGGTGAAGAAGGGGGGGGCCCTTGTGTAGACTTCAAACCCCAGAAAGACAACAGAGAGTTGAAAACATTGGCACTTGTCGAGATTTCTTTTAAGACCAGTGGACTGGAGAGCACAAAAGGCAGACTGTAGGATTCATAAGTGATCACCTGCTGACTTTCCCAAACCATAATATCATCAAGCCAGGGATCAGAGTGGTGAGCTTTACAAAAACCATTAAGAAATACCTGAGGCACTGACAACTCCAAACAGAAGACTTAAGTATTTGGTGTAAACCAATAGGATTATTATGACCAATATGCATTGGAAAACCTCATCCAAGGGGAGCTGGAGATAGGCCTCTGCCAAATCAGTCTTGCAAAAGAAGCACCCTGGTGACAATTTGGCTTACAACTCCTCCTGCTGCTGCAATGAATAAGTGTCCACAATGAATTAAGCACTGATCATGACCTTACCTGTTTGTTGCCCATGACTAGTGGTTTAGACCAAAAGATCAAGAAATAGGACAAATGGCACCCGTGTCCATGAAGCAGTCTAATTCCTCTTTAACTGGTAACAAAGAGAAATAGGCAGCAGGCATACCTGATAAGAACACAGCCATGCACAAGGTGATGCGGGTCTGAAATGTCACATAGCTCAATCCTGGAGTGGATAAGGAAGAAAATTCCATGGAGGGTGTGTCCAGTTGCAGGTAGGGAACCACAAGAAATGTAAATGGTTGCACCACAGTGTGTTACACCACAGGGACCGGTCCAGCATGGGAATCCATTGTTTATTATAGCCAGGGGTGACAGCTTTTGAAAAATCAGTGTGAGTGCTTTAGATCACAGTTCACAAATGCTGGAATGTAACCCTTATGAAAATCAAGTTCTTGCATTTTTAATGATCAACACTAGATAAAGTAAACAAACTATTGTATTATTTCAAGAATATTGACATTCTACACAGAATTGATTTATTTCTCAAATAGTTGCGTAATTATTAATTTTTATTCATAAGAAATGTGTTTCTGTGAAAAGTAAATCCTTTAATGAAAATATATGGCATGATGTGAATTTTTAGTAGTTCTTGTTAATCTATTTCTACATTTATACTCTGCATGGCGGAGGGTAGCTACTAGTTACTTCCTTTCCTGTTCCACTCCCACGTAGAATGAGGGAAAAATAAATAAATGTTCAAAATGTTCAAATGTTTGTAGAGCTTATGGGACTTAACTACGGGGTCATCAGTCCATAAACTTACAAACTACTTATGAAATAGCTAATACTAAGGATGACACAAATATCCATGCCTGAGGGGGGGATTTGAACCCACGACCATTGTCGCCGTGCAGACCGTGACTGGCACACCGCAGTCCCCTTGGCCACCACAGCCGGCAATACTTGTAAGAGCTCCGTAAGAGCCCTAATATCTCTGACCTTAACACTGTGGTCTTTAGACAAAAATAGGTTGGCAGCAGTAGATCTTTCTGCAGTCCACTTCAAAATCTGGGCCTCTTTCTTAGAAAGAATCTCACCCTCCCTCCAGCGACTTCTATTTGGTTCCCAAAGCATCTCAATAGCACTTGTGCAATGATAAACCCTACCAATAACAAACCTATCCACATGTCTCTGAATTGCTTCTATGTCTTCCTTTGGTTCTATATCTTCCTATCTCGTTGGGATCCCAAACACTTTAGCAATACTCAAGATGGCATCACAAAAGCGTTTTATATGCAGTCCCATTTACAGATGAATCACATCTCCCCAAAATTCTCCCAATAAACTGATAAACTGAAGTCGACCATCCGCCTTCCCCCACAACAGTCCTTATATACTCATTCCACTTCATATCGCTGTGCAGTGTTATGCCTAGATATTTAATTCACACAACTCTGTCAAGCAGCGTACTACTAATCTTGTATTTGAATATTATTGGATTGTTTCTCCTACTCATCTGCATCACCTTACCTTTTTTTTTAAATATTTATTTCAAGCTAGCAGTCATTCCTCACACCACCTATAAATTTGGTCCAAGTGATCCTGAATCCTACTGTGGTCATTCAATTATGACACCTTTCTGTACTCCACAACATCATAAGCAAACAGCTGCAGATTGCAACTCACTTTGTCTTTATTTATTTGTCCTTATAATCTATTTCAGTACATATGTTGTACACAAGATATTGGACATAAAATTTTATCTTTTGGCTTTACAATTTGTAGAAGATACACATATTACTTAAATTTCAATATAACTAGATTTACATAATTAATAATGAGATTGGTACACAATGAATCTTACAAACTTATTACAACAGTTACAAAATTACATATCCTCATGCGTAAGATACTCTGAGACAGAGTAAAAGCAGTTGTCTAGGAGGTATGCTGTCACAGACTTTTTGAAGTTTAGTAGGTCAGGAGAAGATTTCATGTGTCTGGGTAATCTGTTGTACAATTTTGTGCCTGCATGATATACCCCTTTCTGGCACAATGTGGTGTTGCAGTGATTAATGTGTATGTCATTGTTTGACCTTGTACTGTAATCATGGAGAATATTATTTTGATAAAATCGATTTTTTCTCCTCAGTAGACTTTTTTTTACAAAACATGACTACTTCCATAATGTATACACAGGGAAGGGGTAGGATTTTCAGGTCCTTAAAGAAAGGTTTGCAGGATTTTCTGCTGCTAGCTTGTTTCATTAATCTTACGATTGCTTTTTGCCTCCTGAAAATGGTTATGGTCTGGTGAGCACTTCCCCAGAAAATGATACTATATCTCAGTAGTGAATGTACTCGTGCAAAATATACAGACCTAACTGTATCAGCAGAAGTGTTGTTGCAGATAATTTTGAGTACATACCTCATTTTGGATAATTTTGAATTTAGGGCTGCAATGTGAGTGCTCCATTTGAGATTTTCTTGAATGTGAATCCCAAGAAATTTTGTTACAGAAGCAGCACTAATATTTTGGTTATTCATACATACTTTTGGTTGTACAACATTTTTATTCTGATCTGTATGGAAATTTATGAGTACTGTTTTCTGAGGATTTACTACTAGTTTATTTCTGCTAAACCATTCATACACATCCTTTGCAATGTCCTTTACAGATGCAGTAAGATTTTCTTCATCATTCGCTTCAATCAGTAGACTAGTGTCATCGGCAAACAGTACTGGTTCTGGACCCCTAACGTGTAGTGGGAAATCGTTAATGAACACCAAGAAAAGAAATGGACCTAAAATTGAGCCCTGTGGAACGCCATGACTCACAATGCATGGTTCTGAAAGGTGTGTCTGGAGTTCATATCCATCAATATGCTTTATTTCAGTCATCTGTGAGCGATTTTCCAAATATGATTTAACCCACTCATTTGGAACACCTCTCACACCATAACGCTCAAGCTTTCTCAAGAGTAAAGAATGATCGATGACATCGAAAGCTTTTGTAAGGTCTAAGAATAAACCTGAGATTTTTTTGTGATTGTCCACTGCATTTAATACACGACTTATCAGATTGAAAGTGGCTGTTTCTGTTGAGCACTGAGGTCTGAAGCCATGTTGGCATTCAGAAATAATATTATTTTTGGTGAAGAATGAGGTTAGTTGTGAAAGGAACAGTTTTTCGATAATTTTTGAAAATCCTGACAGTAGTGACACTGGCCTATAGTTACTCATACAGGTCTGATCTCCTTTTTTATACAATGGTACAACCTTTGCTCGTTTTAGCTGTTTAGGGAAAACACCACTCGATAAAGAAGAATTGCAGATATCTAACAAGGGGAGGAGTAGAAGATTTGCTGTTATTTTAATAATGTAGTCTGGGACATCATATAAACCAGCCGAATAATTGTTCTTCAGTGTATTAATAGTATTTAGAAGTTCAGATGGGCTTACTGGATTCAAAAACATGGAAACATTATTTACTCCAGTATGCGAAGGTTCGTGTAATGTTGTATTGGGTGGGTTTCTAAATTTTTCTTTTACTAATGTATCAGCAATAGTTGCAAAGTAAGAATTAAAATAGTTTGCAACTGCCTTTGGGTGTGTGACAGTTTCTCCATCCTGCAATATTTCAATATTTTTGTGTGTTGTTTAATTACCCGTAAGATCCCTCACAGCTTTCCACATGGTTTTGGTTTTGTTTGATGACTCCATAATATATTTATCATTTGCCTTAATTTTTGCATTTTTTATTACTTGTCTTAAAACTGACTTGTATTTTTTGAAATAACTCTGGAAATCAGGATTGCTGTTATTTTTTGAGAGCATGAAGAGTTCTCTTTTCCTTCTACAAGAGACCCGAATAGCTGGTGTAATCCAGTTATTGAACCTATCTATTCTGGAAATAACTTTCTTTTTTGGGAAGGCTATATTAAAATTATGCCTGAAAACATTCAAAAAATTTTCCATCTTTTGATCAGTACTAGGGGTTTCATAAACATTAGTCCAGGATAGTTTACTAATTAGGTAATGGAAGTGTTCGATATTTTTCTGACTATAGCTTCTTTTAAAGGTAATATTTTTAAGACTCGCTGAAATGTGTTTAATAGGTATACATAATACCTGTGATAAATGGTTGCTATAGCCAGTATTGAAGTTTTCTGAGGTGCAATTCTCCATGTTTACACATACCTGGTCAATCAAAGTGGCACTAGTTTTTGTTATATGGGTTGGAGAATTAACCGTCATATACAGATTGTAGGCCTTCATTATATTTAGGAACTTATCTCTCTGAGAGCTTTGGCTTAGAAAATCAATGTTAAAATCCCCACAGAGTACCAATGTTTTCCCAATTGTCTTCAGTTGTCCTAGAGCAAGGTCTAATTTTTTGAAAAAAAAAAAACACTTATATTGCTAGCAGGAGGTCTGTACACACATAAAATAATAGTTTTTTCAGCCAGTAAGTCAATAGCTGATATTTCAAAATCTATATCACAACCTAACTTGCATACAGAGACTAAATTTTGACACTTCACATTTTGTTTGACATATATACAAGTTCCGCCATGGTTTGACTTTACTCTGCAAAAGCTGCTTGCAAGGGTAAAGTCTATTATTTTTAAACTATGAAAGTACTCGTTTCGTAACCAATGTTCACAAAAACACAACACAGAAACATCCTTCCATCAGATCATGTATAGAGATAGAAAATAACAGCAGTATTATCACAGTTCCTGATGATACCCGAGACTGTAATGAACACTCGCCATTGAGGAAAACGTACTGGGTTCTATTACTTAAATAGTCTTCAAGCCATTCATATATTTGAGTATGTGTTCTATATGCTCATACTTTCATTAGCAGTCTGTGGTGTGGCACTTTGTCAAATGCCATTCAGAAATCAAGAAATATGCTGTTTGCCTTTTGCTCTTCATCCATAGCATACAAGATGGCATGAGAGAACAGGATAAGCTGAGTTTTGCATTTGATGCTTCCTATAGCCATGCTGATGCATGGACAGAAGCTTTTCTGCCTCAAGGAAATTTACTATATTAGAAATGAGGATTTGTTTAAGAATTCTACAGCAAACTGATATTAATGATATTGGTCTGTAATTATGTGGGTCTGGTTTTTTGCTTTTCTTATACACGGGAGTCACCTGTACCTTTTTCCAGTCACTTGGAACTTTCTGCTGGATCAAAAATTAGCAATAAATGCAAGCTAAGTAAGGGGTACTATTTGTAAAGCTGGATTGGCACCCCATTTGGGCTGGCGACTTGTTTCTTTTCAAATCTCTCAGCTGTCTATGCCTGTTACTATGTCATCCATTTGGGAGTTAGTGTGATCATTAAATAAAGCTATGAATGATTTCTTAAATGTTAAATTTAAAACTTTAGCCTTCATTTTGCTGTCTTCTATTGCCACCACAGGATGCTCAATGTGTGACTGGTTAGAGCCCTTTGATCCACTTACCAATTTTACATAGGACCAAAATTTTTTCAGGTTCTAGGTAAGATCTTTTGCTAAGGTATGATGATGTAGTTCAAAATTCAAATCTCTAATAATTTTCCCTGATTTGATCTGCTTGACCTTTTTTTAACTGAGAGTTAAATTTCTCTCGTGTTATGGTGTAATGCAGGTAAGTTTTTAAATCAACTATGGAACATGCATTTTAAACAAATCTGGATGTTGTGACATCTGACATTTTCTTTCCAGTATAAGAGAGTAAATATCAGGTCTCGGCATTAATGTGGAGCATGATCATTCCTTGGTTTTTACAACTTTATTGTTGAGAAAAGTTCTAACAAGAGTATGTGTATCCAAACAGTCACTCATCTGTAATGTACCATTGTGCAAGCTTGGTAGTCGGTTTCAGCTGTAATAAACGATATCAGTGTGACAAACTCAGGACCTTATAGCCTATTATGTTTCTTTTATCACAGTTCTCTTTTTAAATCTGTGTAAGAGGGGAGCGATTTGCAAAGTGATGTGATGTGACCTTGTTTGTGGCACTGATGGCATGTGTCCAAACCCAAAGACAAATGGCATGGTCGTGACTTATAAAACAAGAAGGTTAAAGGGGTATGCATGGAAGCCCACATAATATGTTGCTGCAGACCTTTTGCCTGTGGCTGCTGCCACATATAACGCCTATCATTCAACACAGGAACCATTGATGAATTGAATGATTGCAGTGTCACAACTAGGTGCTCATCTTCTATCAGCAGGTGAGGAGGAGAGAGCTGAATGACTGAACAGTCGATACTTCGCACCAAGCCTCTATTTGATTTCCCACTGACCTTGACACCTCAAAAGCTTATGCAATTTTAAGAACCTTAGACAATGAAGCATTTTTGCATTACAGTGTACTCTCCCTAACTTCTCCATTAGGTTCAAGATCTCGTATGGATGTTTACGACATCTGTAGAATTCCACTCAAGATGTTGCATATGTACGCTTGCAGTACTATGAGGACAGCAATTGACACATCTTATCAACTGTAAGGGACATAGGGTCCTGAAAGGGAGCAAGTTGACATAATAAACATTAAATCCTTGTCAATACCCAAGAATAGAAAAGTATACGATAAAGGTGGGCATCTGTGACACCAAGAGCTTGAAAATATAACCTCAAAATCTTTTCATAAGCCTCCCATTCCTCACAAACCACACTGTAAGCAGGAAACAACAGGGTAAGTGACAGGGGATTTGAACTAGTCTGTGTCAGAGTGGATTGTTATTTTTAGCATCCCTCCTCCTTCCATGGAGGAAGAAACAGGCCTGTCTAAGCTTGGTAAAGAGAGGTTCCTAACCAGTAATGAAGAGTATGGAACAAAGTGACAAGGCTTAGGGCATTTATATGTTCATCCAAGGATTGGTGAGGGTGGCACAGGTGGTATTTCAGCATCTGGCCCTTCAGTACCTTGTGTCTCATCCCGATGCAGTTTTCATGCCCCAACATTGTGATATGGTTGAAAATGATTAGACCTTGGTCACTGACAAGTTGTAGCAACAACTGGTGAGAGTGGATAATGGGGGTCATTATTCTCCGGAACATCTTTAATGGGCGTAGCATCACCTGGGGACAGGGCTGAACTGATCTCAATGTTAGGAGGTGGTCTGACTGTCCTACAGACCTGAGGAGATGATTTCCTTAGCACCTACAGTGGTGGGGGCCACAGTGGTATAGTTGTGGAGGTGCCAACAGAAGGTAGTAGTACAAAGGAAGAAGGCGGTAGCCTCTGTGGCAGGTGCACCCGGGTCAGGAAAAGGCTGTGAACTAGAGACCTGGCCGCCACCTGCAGATGCAACTGATCATGGTGGCTTACCAACATGCCATCACAGGTCCAAACTTGACCTCACAAATTGTGCATCACAGCGGAAACCCATTTAGGGTGGCGCCTAAACCCTCATGCCAAGACCATAGCTACAGGGCCATACCAAGAAGGTTGCCAATCAAAAACATGAGGAGATGGAGACAATGAAGGTTGAAGCAGATGAAGGAGGATGCAAGGTTGAAGCCCTTGTAACAGTTCTGTGGGGCCTTTATCCATGATGGAAATGAACTGATAGGAACTCAAAAAGTGTGTCAAGATCTCTATGGTAGACAAACCTTCAACATATCTCCTCATTGAATGTATGGACCATCCTCTCCATCTCACCATTAGATTGAGGATGAAATGGAGGAGCCCAGATACGGCAAATGCCTTGCAGAGTACAAAAGTCCAGAAAGGGTTGGGAGGCAAACTGAGGATCATTGTCTGACATGACTGTAGAGGGAAGACCTTCAATTGCAAACATATGAGACAGCCTGAATAGTGGCCACCAAGGTTGTGAATTCACAACAAGCCACGTAAGGAAATTTTGAGATAGCATCAACAATGATTAGTATGAAGAGAAAAAGGAGTCCACAAAATCAACATGAATGCACTCCCAAGGGTGCCGTGAGGGCAGCCATGGAGAGAGAATGGAGTATGGAGTCACCCGATGTTGAGCACACAGCAGACATGCTGCAACCATGTGAACAATATTGCTATCAATGCCAGGCCAGAAGACATGGCTAAGTGCCAAAATTTAGTGCAAAAGGCACCGCAATGCCCTTGATGAAGCAGCTGAAGGACATGTCTGTGAAGAGAGGCTGGAATGATCACCCTGATTAAGCTGAGCCATCTGTAGCCACGAGCAAAACGCCCTGAAAGACAGTGAGGTGGCAACGCAGAGCAAAGATTTTGCAATGATGCGAAGCCTTGCCTGGAGGCCACCCATTCTGAACAAAGAGGACCACCTTACCCTAGCGACAGTTAGAGTGATTCTGGAAGCGTCTATGAGAGACCTGTCCATGGTGTACTGAGCCTCTACATCAAAAGGAAACACAGCAACTCATTGCTATCACGGGAAGGGTCAGCCCATCGAAAGCCGAGAGAGAGTATCGGCAATTACATGTTGATCAGTAGGCTGAAAAATGGATCGAATAGTGACATCATGAAAGAAACAGTGCCCAGCACTGGTGCTTGTGGGCAGCTTTGTCAGGCAAGGACATTGAAATATTGCATGAGGCAACCAATGGCTTGTTGTTTGTAATGAGGTGAAACACAGGAAATTTATTAATGGCATGTACTATTGGAAGCGTCTCTTCTCAATTTGGGAGTATTGTTGTTGAGTAGCAGTGAAGGTCTTGGAAGCAAATGCAATCAGACACTTGGAGCCATCATCAAATTTATGAGAGAGTATAGTACCCAACCCTGTCTGTGAAGCGTCTGTAGCCAATACCAAGCATCAAGCATGGCTCGGATGATAGGTGACCAAGCAAGAAGCATATTTGAGTTGTTTTTTCAACATTTGGAACACCTTTTCACAGGTTCGCATTATTATGGTACGTGGTTCCTCTGCCGCACCCCCCCCCCCCCCCCCGAATTCTGAAAATGCAAAATTTTGCATGTCTGCCTTTGTGTGTGTGTGCGTATGTGTGTGTGTGTGTGTGTGTGTTTACCTATCCCTTTTCCCCAAAGGGAAGTCTTTCCTCTCCCGGGATTGGAATGACTCCTCACCTGCTCCTTTAAACCCAAATCCTTGCGTTTTCCCTCTCCTTCCCTACTCTGCCTGAAGAAGCAACACGGTTGAGAAAGTTTGCTTTTGTGTTTGTTTTGTGTTTGCTTTATTTACGTTTGCTGTCACATACCGGTGCTCCTTCACCTGGTAAGTAAACTTCATCTATTTTTTATATATATTCATTTACTCACACATAAATCATACCAAAATGAGATAATAATATAGTAATAATGATTAGTTTACAACTCTGCACAAAGATCTGACAACGAGCTGTGTAGGGCACATAAAAAAGGCACACACATACAACACTTCAGCTATTATTGGCCACGGACTTCTTCAGAAAATAGTAACATTCACGCAATCACAAAAGGCACACAACACAGTCACACAACCATCATCTCCAGCTGTTGCACTCCGAATCATGCTCTGCAGTGTGTAAATGGGGGGGGGGGGGGGACACATTACGTCACAGTGGGGGGGGGGGGATACAGCACAGCCTTGCAGAGCATGTACGTATTCAATGGGAGGAACAAGATGCAGCTTATGAATGGTGTGTGGAGGCAGGTGAGGGGAGGAAAATAAAATAAAACAAAAGCATGTGGGCCATGATCCCTGTGGCAGGGGGCTGGGTTTTGAAGGAAGGTTAGTGTTTAATGCTCTGGCAACAGCGTGGTCATTAGAGACAGAGCTTGAATTGTTTGGGTAAGGGTGGAAAGAAAGTCAGGCGTGCCCTTTGAAATGAACTGATTCAGTATTTGCCTAGAGTGATTTAGGAAAATCATAACTGGGTTTCGGGGTGACATTCCCACATATCAGAGCTTTACACGTAAAACAGCATGTTCACCTCACTCATTGTCTAGGTGATTGTCTGCTGGATCAGCCGGAGATGGTGGTCTTGCAAGTTAGAGTTAAGTGTGAATGATTGTGTGACTATATGAATTTCTTTTACTGCTGAAGGCTGTAGTCGAGAATTTAAAGTTGTGTGGATGTGATTGCTTGTTCTATGTGCTTGGTTGTGGCTCAGTGATCATCTTAATGGTGAGTTATTACTGCCTATCCTCAATTATTAACTTTCCAATATGGACTTTCATTAATGTTGAAATAATTAGCCATACCTCTGCTGCTCTAGAATATAAACAGATAGCACACATTTGGAAGCAAAACATGATTTGGTATGAGATGCAACACAGTGAGGTAGGGCTGATAGGCATGGGGTGTGTGGATGATAACTTAGGTTGAGGCCTGGATGTTGTCAGACTGTAGAATGTGTTGCAGGGACAACTCGAATCTGCACAGTTCAGAAGATCTGGTGGTGGACGGGATGATCCAGATAGTCCGCGTTATAAAGCAGCCACTAAATCAAGTGTGTCACGTTTAGTTGCATGCTGCACTACAGGTTGGTCGATCTTGCTTTTGTTCACAGTTTGACAGTGGCCATTTATCCTTATGGACTGCTGGTTTGTTGTCATGCCAATTTAAAATGCTGTGCAGTAATTGCAGCAGAGCTGATAAATCACATAACTGTGTTCACAGGTAGCCTGGCCTCTGATGGTGATGGGGTAGTATAAGCCTGTGATGGAAATTGAACAGGAAATGCTGAAAGGTTGACTTTGACAGGTCTTGTATTGGGCTCTTCCACAGGGATATGATCCCAGCGGTAAGGGGTTGGGATTGAAGTAGCACAGGGATGGAATAGGATGCTGTGGAGGTTGCGTGGGCAACAAAACACTACTTTAGGAGGCGTTGGAAAAATACTGGGTAGGATGTCTCTTATCATGAACTGAAATGATACTGATCTGCTTTTAAAATTCATCCAGACTGGATAGCCAACCAACAAATTACAGAGTACAGATATTGAAGCCTGAAATTACTTTTCGCATTATCATGCTTTGTCCGTTCAGAAAGTAGTTATTTTGGTCATTTGCTACAGAGATATTCTCAAGACCTAGTTACTTGTGAACGCCAAGGTTCTGCTTTACACTAGATCCACAAATGTCATTTGGGTTTGGTCAAGACCAAGCAGTTCACTCTTCATCACTGTTTGGACTCGACAAGCAGATTCCAAGCATTACAGAACACTTTTGTGCCTGCTCTGAAAATTCCGTAGCACCTTTTCAACATCTTTTCAGTTGACCATGTCCTTCTGTTCCATGGGAATGCATTCATATTGACTTTTTGGACATTTCTGGAATACTAGATACCACGGTAGATCTCTGTTTTTTGTTGCGAGGAATTCTACTATATCTGTAGTATAATGTATTGTGAGACAACCAGTTGACCACATCCTTCTGTTCCATGGGAATGCATTCATATTGACTTTTTGGACCTTTCTGGAATAGTAGATACCACAGTAGATCTCTGTTCTTTGTCCCTAGGAATTCTACTACATCTGTAGTATAATGTATTGTGAGACAACCACCAAAGACTAATACTCCAAATTGATATGGCCAAAGGAACATTGACATTTGGAGCTTCAATCTCACACATTCCCAACAGGCCACACATTACAAACAGTATCACATGTGTGAAAAAGTTAAATAGCCAGTGCAATACGGCCTGTAGACAGTGTGCGCATTGAGTCAGCAGTGTGTTTCCATCAAGTGACTGTGAGCTACCATTCGGAAAGCAGTGCTTTGCAGTATCGACACTTAGATATTCTCAGAGACATCAATTGAACTTTGAAGTTTTTAATGCATGATTTTTGGATTTAACATCTCACTGTACACCTACTATGCCAAGTTGGATATTCATTTCTTTGTAATAAATTTCACATGTGTTGCTGAAGTTGAAGGATCTATCTTTTAAAGTGTACCTACATTTCCTTACCAATAACCCTCTCAACAAATGTAATAACCTCTTCATACTGACATGCACTGAAAAAAGTTACTGCAAAATAACAGACTTTATTCTTATATGAAAAGCAGTTAGATTCTTACAATTCTCCCATCTCCACTGCCCAGGTCAATAACACTGCCCTTCCTTTTTCTTAAAAGAGCTATTACATTTTGAACCTGTGCTGTTGTAGCAGGGACATATGGAAGGCAAATTCTTCTTAGAGCTGGTGACACAAAAGGGGCACAAGCCAAACTTATGGCAACAGCAGCACCACCTGTAATTAAAAATTATAGTTCTTGTCACAATGTTAAGCAGTTATGTATGCAAAAATAAATTGTAACCAAATACTGTTCATCTATATTATGATAACGTAAATTCCTGGAAGGGAAAGAGAGAGAGAGAGAGAGAGAGAGAGAGAGAGAGAGAGAGAGAGAGACAAAAACAAAATTTAAAAAAAAACCGTACACAAATTGCTGCACAACGGATAGCAAAAGTATCATAAATGGTGCCCATCCAAGATGTTATTGCAGAAATTTGTTCCATAAATTACAAATATTAACTGCCCACTCTCAAGACGTATTTTCTTTGGTAATTTTTCTCTCTTTTTAAATCAAATAGCACACATCATGATGACAATACAATATATAAAAATTATTTACCTAGGCATCTTAAATCATTTAAGTATTGTGCAAAAATGTGCACTGCAAAAAAATAAAATAAAATAAAAATAACATAAAATAAAATAAAAAATTTTAAAAATTCCAACTCTCTTGCACCAGACATCAAAGTTCACATTTAAACATAAACAATTAAATACCCTCTACTCTCTTGATGAGCACCTACAGATACCCCAATTATTATTTATGTAAATTTGTATTGTCATTGGTATTCATGTTTCGTGAACATATACTTAGTTTGAATGCAACAAATTTCCTTGGGGTAGAAAAGCCTCTATCCTTGTATCAGCACAACTTAATAAAGCTCTGCTCATGTCAAACTCAGTTTGCCCTTTTCTCGCACAAGCCATGGATGATTGTCAACATACAGAATGCATATTCTTTGATTTCCTAAAGGTTTGGCAGAGCATCAGACTGCAGACTACGAATGAAGGTGCGAGTATATGGAATAGGTTCCCAGATACATAAGTAGCTTGAAGACTTCTAAAGCAGTAGAACCCTTTAAATTGTCCTCAATGATAAGTGTTCACCAGAAACAAGGATATCAATATGATCAAGAAGTCTTTTAAGTGTGCCTTTCTGCATATTATTGTGACATCTGTGTAATAGGATTCAATGTGAATTTAGACAAAAATTTCTGGTTGTTCTGATATATGGCGGCTAGCTCTAACTGTAAAAATTAAAGGTGATACAGATGAATAGGAAAAGAAATCCCATAATGTTCAAATACAGCATTAAGATTGAGCTGCTCAACACCGTCATGCTAATTAAATATCTAGACCTAACATTGAATATCAATAGGAAATGAAATAAACACGTAAGGAATTTAGCGGAAAGGCAGATAGTTGGCTTTGGTTCATTAGGAGAATTTTGGTAAGATGTAGTACATCTGGAAAGAAGGCCCCTAATGAAAACATTAGTGTGATCCATTCTTGAGTACTGCTCAAGAGTTTGGGGTCCCCACCATTTAAAGGAAGACATTGATGAAATTTATAGGTTACTTGGTAGATTTATTATTGATAGATTTTGTTAACAAGTAAATATTAAAGTCAATATTCAGGAAACCATTACTTACATAAAATATCTGGGAGTAGGCCTAAGGAGTGGCTTGAAGTAGAATGACCACATAAAATTAATCACGGATAAAGCAGATACCAAACAGAGATTCACTGGAAAAATCCTTAGGAAGTGCAGTCTGCCAACAGAAGAAGTAACTCCTTAGACTATTACTTGAATATTGCTTGTCAGTGGCATGTGGAACTGACAGAGGAGGTAGAGAATATCCAAAGAAGAGCAACACACTTGATAATGATTTCATTTAGCAAGCACAAAAGCATCACAGGGTTGACGGGTCAACTACAGAGGCAGATCCTGCATGAGAGGTGTTGTGGTTCACGGTATGGGCTTATATCAAAGTTCTGGCAGCATATGTTTCTCAAAGAGTCAAACAATACATAGCTTCATACTATGTATATCTTTCAAATAGACCAAGAAGATAAAATTAGAGAGATTACAGCCCACATATGCATGGTATTTTTTTCCTGTGGACCATACATGACTGAAACAGTGTTGTAGATGTGCTCAAATGCCAAGCAAGACCAAAATATATTCAGTAAATAAGAAGCAGTGTGGAGATAGAGTCCTCATATGTATTCAAAGTGCATAAATTACTACTTACCCTTTATCAGGCCATGGAAATTGTCTATGGGGTGTTCAGAACTTTTGTAAAAAATAATGCGAAACCTAAAAATGTAGATTGATAATCAGTTGTCTGATAATTATTCTACAAGAAACACTGTTTGATACTTGAGGCCTATAGGCCTATCTCTATGGTAGATTCAGCACAAAACACAAATAATATAGCCAAACAATAAATTGATTTCTTTTGTAAAAGTATCAACATACTTTTAAAGAAAAGCAACAAGGGCAATCTGTTTTGACCATATTGTCACGAAATTACATTATAACTTGTGACACATTAGGGTCTCTGAGTGTCCCTTCGATCTGCATCAGAAACTCTTAGACAATAATTGTTAGAATGGGGAAAATAAAACTGGCAGCTTATTTATGCACTCTATAATACCATTACCTTTGTGTTATTTTAATTTTGTTCCATTTTTGGTACAACTTTCTTTGAAATACAGTACAAACCAAATTTAACAAGTTTTGCTATAACATATATTTGGATATAATGAAATATAAACATCAATTAAGAACGACTTTTGCATTCTCAGTTTATTTCATAAAGTTGAAAAATCCTAATACAGACTGCATGTAGCATTTCTGAAGTATGATTTACTACTGCAACCTCTATTCTTTCTAATCAATAACCAATATATAACAATGAAAAGTTCAGGATAGAATTCAACAGTAAAATAAGGATAGGTTGCAATTCACTGCAAAGATCATCAAGCCACAGGTAGGAACATAAGACAATAACACACACTCACAGAACTTAGCTTTCCGTCGCAACCTTCATCAGAAAAGAACAAACACAGATTCACACAACCACATAGGCAAAACTGACTAACAAACAACCATCATCTCTCATTGCTGTGTTCCAAGTAATGTGGTTGCAGTGAGAGCAACTCAGAATGGGGAGGGGAGGAAAGGAAGGAAGGGTAAGAATGTAGGGCAAGGGAGGGGACAGATACACTAGCACTGTGTGATGGAGCATGTAAGTATTAGATTGCTGGAAAGAGATGTAGCTTGGGGTTAGGAACACAGAAGAAGAGAGAGGTGTGGGAAACTGCAAAAGGGGGAGGAGTACGAGAAGCAGTAAAATAGTGCAGACACTGGAGGCCAAGACAAGAACTAGGGGATGTCTAGAATAGACTGTGTGTGAACAGTTGATGTGGAGTGTGTAGGGTTCGGTACAGTGGCTGCTGTAGTTTGAGACTAGGATAGTTTCAGGAGCAGAGAATGTCCTGTAAGGATAACTTCCATCTGTGCAGTGATTGTAGTCATGACACTACCAGTGCAGAACTAGAAATAAAACTCTTGGTGAAATTAAACAGAATTCACATGGAACACAGTTACTGTGTGGACTCACTGCATAAATGGGGTTTTGTGGAGTTTTCAGGATGTTACTGTGGAGCCTTGAAACAGACTATCAGGTACATTAGGAAAGACTGCCCTCTGCGAGCCTTCCAATGGACCTGGAGCAATTTCACGAGGGCAGACCTTGCGCCGATGTCCTGGGTAAGGAACTTAGATTTTAAAATTTAGGTAGTTAGTTGTATTTGTTGTGTATATATTATGCCCTCAAAACTGTAAAAGTATTATCTGTTTTTATGTTAATGCTGCATGTACACCATACAATAAATAAATAATCTGTGCAGTTCAGAAAAGATGATAGGGGAGGATCCAGATGGCGTGGATGTGAAGTAGTCATCAAAATCAGGTATTTTGTGCCTCATGGTGGTCTACCTTAATGTTGGTCACAGTTTAATTGTGACCATTTATTTTGTCTAAAAGTTCATTCATAGACACACCAATAAAAAAATAAAAAAAAACTTTGCTGTGATTGCAGCAGAGCTGGTACATTACATGGCTGCTTTGACAGGTGGCCGCAGTGGAGTAGCCAAGCGGTCTAAAGTGTCTCGCTGCGGAGCGTGCGGTTGCTCGCCATGGAGGTTTGAGTCCTCCCTGGGGCATGGGTGTGTGTGTTTGTCCTTAGGTTAGTTTATCTAGGCTTAAGTAGTTTGTAAGCTACGGACTGATGACCACGTAGTTTGGTCCGATAGATTTACAAACATCTGAACATTTGACAGGTGACCCAGCCACTGATGGGAATAGTAAGTGATGGGTGAGAAGATTGGGCAGGTCTTACAACAGGGTCTTCCACTGGGATCAGAACGCTGTGGCAGGGAGTGGGGGTTGATATAGGGATGGTCCAGAATGTTGTGGAGGTTTGGTAGGCAATGGAACACCACTAGTCCATCTCAGCCCCAAGCTCAACTCTTGTGGAAGATCCCACTGCAACACTGGCCCCATCCACCCACCCAGCACTTCCTATTCCAGCACTGTGACATGTGTATCCCACCCCATCAAAGGGCAGACAATATGGAAAAGAGTAATGTGATTTACCAACTCTGCAGCAACCAGTGCACAGCTTTTTATTTTGTTATACCACTAACCAGCTGTCAATAAAAACTGTTGGCTACTGACAAACTGTGGCAATAAGCAAGTTAAAACATGCTGTGAGACAATATGCAGCTGAGCATAACATGCTTTATTTCAATGTCTGCATTACAATCTGAGTCACTGGATCCTGTCCCCCAACTACTGGCTTATTTCGACTATACAGATGAGAGTTATTCTTCTACTGCATTCTCTGGACCAAAAACTATCCAGGCCTCAATCTACAGTAACCTACTGTCCCAATCCCAACACACATCACATCCAACATCTCCCACAACTCTCCAAATTCCTATCTCATCTCCTATTGCCTGCACTATTTTTCCCATTCTGTATACTTCCCCCCTCCCCTCAATATATTGCTGAGCTGCATCTCTCTTCAACAATTCCTTACATGCATATTCCATCAGGCACTACTAGTACATCCATCCCCTCCCTCTCCACAGATCCTTCCCTTTCTCCCTCCAAGTTGCTCTCACTCAAGACTGTTGCTTGTAAGGCAGCAGCTGAAGTTGATGGTCATGTCTTATCAGTTGTGGGTGTAACATTGTAGGAATGTGTGGGTGTTTTCTTCTGATGAAGACTGTGGCTGAAAGCTAAGGTGTGTGTGTGTGTGTGTGTGTGTGTGTGTGTGTGTGTGTGAGAGAGAGAGAGAGAGAGAGAGAGAGAGAGAGAGAGAGAGAGAGATGGTCTTTTCTGTGTGTCTGTCTGAGGTTTGACAATCATCTTTGTGGTAAGTTGCAACCTGCCCTCACGATACTGTTGAATTTGTACCTGGAATTTCCACTGTTATATACTGATTATTTTTTAGAAAAGCTACATGCAAACTATAGTAAGAGTTTTTCACATACCTGGAAAGCTATTCCATATTCTCACACCTTCGTTACTAGACTGCAGTGCAGCGCCATGTCAAAAGCCTTTGGGAAATCAAGAAATATGTAGTCTACCTGTTGCCTTTCATCCATGGCTCGTAAGATATCCTGTGTTGTTGTTGTAGTCTTCAGTTATCAGATTGGTTTGATGTAGCTCTCTATGCTACCCTGTCCTGTGCAAGTCTCTTCATCTGAGAATAGGTTCGGCAACCTACATCTTTTGAATCTGCTTACTGTATTCATCCCTCGGTCTCCCTCTATGATTTTTACCCCACACACTTTCTTCCAATGCTAAGTTGACAATTCCTTGATGTCACAGATGTATCCCACCAATCTATCCCTTCTCTTAGTCAGGATATGCCAGAAACTCCTTTTCTTCCCAATTCACTTAAGCACCTCCTCATTAGTTACGTGATCTACCCATCTAATTTTCATCATTCATCTGTAGCACCACATTTAAAAAGCTTCTATCATCTTTTTGTCTGAACACCTTATCATCCACATTTCACTTCCATACAATGCTTCGCTCCAGACAAATACTTTCAGAAAGGACTTCCTAACATTTAAATTAATATTGGATGTTAACAAGTATCACTTCTTTAGAAACGTTTTTCATCCCATAGCCATTCTGCATTTTATATCTTCTTTACTTCAGCCATCAAAAGTTATCTTACTATCCAAATAACAAAACTCATATACTACTTGTATTGTCTCATTACCTAATCTAATTCCTTCAGCATTGTCTGACCTTCTGACACTACATCTCATTATCTTTGTTTTACTCTTGTTGATGTTCATCTTATACCCTCTTTTCAAGACACTGCCCATTCCATTCAATTGCTCTTCCAGATCCTTTACAGTCTCTGACAGAATTAATATGTCATCTGCAAACCACAAAGTTTTTATTTCTTCTCCCTGAACTTTAATTCCCTCTCCAAATTTCTCCTTGCATTCCTTCACTGCTTACTCAATGTACAGAATGAACAACATTGGTGTAAGGCTACAGCCCTGTCTTCCTCCCTTCCCAACTTCTGCGTCCCTTTCATGCCCTTCGACTCTAATAAACACTATCTGGTTTTTGCGTAAGTTGAATATAACTTTTCGCTCCCTATAATTTACCTGTTACCTTCAGAATTTGAAAGAGTTTATTCCAGTCAACATTGTCAAAAATTTTCTCCAAATCTACAAATGCTAAAAATGTAGGTTTGCCTTTCCTTAGCATATCTTCTAAGATAAGTCATAATGTGAGTATTGCCTCCCATGTTCCTACACTTCTCCTAAATCCAAACTGATTTTCCCCAATCATTTTAATTTATTCAACTGTTGGTTCTTGGTGAAACATTGAGTTACACTAAAAGAAACACTTTTTAACCTTGTTTCACAAACTTTATTGGTACTGCACGACCCAGGTTTCGGGTTATAAACCCATTTTCAAGTACTTAACTCATTACTGATCCCAAAGACGGTAAACAACCCAAAGGTAAACATGTCATAAACTCCAACTATTGGTTCTTGACTTAAACCTACAGATTATCCTTCACCAGCTACAACAACAATCTATCCAATGCTTTCCTCTCCCACAACTCCCCTACAGACCTCGTCCACAAACAGATCTCCCAAGCTGTCCATTTCTCTCCCTCCAACAACTATGTTCCTAACCCCAGACCACCCAGAAGCACCCCCTTAGTCACCCAGTACCATCCTGGCCTGGAATGCCTCAACAAATTCCTCAAACAGGGCTCTGACTTTCTCAAGTCATGCCCCGAGATGAGATCATCACTCCAAACTGTTCTCCCCAAACCACCCAGAGTAACCTTCCGCCGTCCTCCCAACCTCCGCAACATCCTCGTCCAACCTTACAACATCCCAAAACCACCCTCCCTACCTAATGGTTCTTACCCCTGCAACCGATCCCGCTGCAAAACCTGTCCAATGCATCCTCCCACAACCACATACTCCAGCCCCACCACAGGAAAAACCTACCCGATTCAAGGCAGGGCCACATGCGAGACAACACACGTCATATATCAGCTGACATGTGTCCGCTGTTCAGCCTTTTATGTTGGTATGACTACTAACAAATTGGCTGAGTGGATGAATGGGCACAGACGGACTGTTCGCCTGGGGGACACCCAATATCCTGTGGCAGAACATGCCCTCCAACATAACTCCAGGGACCTGGGCACGTGTTACACCACACGTGCCATTTGGATACTACCAACAAACACCAGTCCCTCAGAGCTACGGAGGTGGGAACTTGCCCTCCAACATATCCTCTCCTCCCGCCACCCCCCTGGCCTAAATCTACGCTAACCCCTTCCCTTCCTCCATCCTCAGCTCACCTATTCATTATTCTTTCCTTACCTCTCCCTCTCCCTCCCTCCCTCCCTCTCTCTCTCTCTCTCTCTCTCTCTCTCCGTGTGTGTGTGTGTGTGTGTGTGTGTGTGTGTGTGTCTGTGTGTCTATCCATCTTTCCCTGTTAAACATTTTAGACAACCCCCCGCCCCTCCTACACCCGTCAGCATCATTCAGTTCACTCATTTTCTCTTCTCTTTACTACTTGATCTTTCCTCTTTGGTTATATATATATATCCTCTCTGGCTTGGCTCAGTACAGACATGCAGTATCTCTGACGTCCACACTACCGAAACACCACCTTCATGACCTAGGTCATGAATTACCTTTCCCTTCCGTTCCCATCCTTTCTTCTTCCCTTCTCTCCCACCTGATGAAGGAACTGTGTTCCGAAAGCTTGTACTTTTGTCCCATTTTTTCTGTTTCTTTTTTTCTGTTTCTTCATTTGTGTTACTATTGGTGGTACAGCACAAAGGTAAGTACTCGCCAGCCATTCTATATCGTTTCAACAATATTTATCATCTCTGAGGAGAATTTTCATCATTAATAGATTATCTTTGTGACAATTTTAACAAAGTTACAATGGATTACCAAATACAACAGCACAGAACTTACAACCACATGGATAAATATACATTCAAAATGAAATTATGCCTAAGGGTAGAATTTGCATTCGTATCACCCATAATCCAAAAGGGGGGAATAACTGAATTGAGTCTGCTCATTCAATAACAGCTGTGGGGATACATACATTGTCTTTTAATTTCTAATATTTCTAACTGAGTAAGATTTGCACCCTTTTCTTGTGTGTGTAGTATTTCTACATCTATAATGTATTTGTGGTTTGCATTTAAGTGCTTAACACTGCTCAGTGTTCCGCAAAAGATGAATCTGGTGTCCTCAATCTCCAGCTTCTGTGGGGTTCTTTGAGTCTAGTGCAGATTGACCTCCCAGTCTGTCCAATGTAGCATGACTGACACTCTTTACATACGATCTTATACACTCTACTTTTTGTGAGGACTGGTTGTTTAACTTAAGAATTAAAGAGACATCTACCTAATGTCCATGGGACATGGTAAAACACAGTGAAGCACTTTTCCTTTAGGATGTTGCTTACCCTGTTTGAAGTTTTACCTATAAAAGGTAGACTACACCATTTCCTTACCAGTCTCTCTGTGTTGATCACTGGGTACAGTAGGGCTCTGGCTTTCTTCCTCCATTTTTTTGTTGAGAATTTTGTCAATGATGTTGGAATCAAATTTATTATTTGTGCCACATGACATGTCTGCCGTGCCATGGCAACAGCTGTTCTCCCACAGACACACACATGGCCGACACAGTCAAACACTCGCATCTGTTGTCACATATTGCCTCCGCACTACCAGTTGTCTTTTTGGTCCCAGAGGATACATTTGACGTGACATGTGGGTTTTGTGCCTTACCACAAGTGTGCAGTCATTCGCCTATCACAAAGCTGCAGGTACAGGCACATGACCCACCACCTTCTCTGCCACCTGGTCGGCTACCTAAACTGTCACCATTTTCTTTCGATGCACCAACCACATGGTTTGCACTGGTGGAACAAATCTTTGAACACTACTTGTTGGAAGATTCAACCAGATACTTATGACTCATCACATGCCTCCATAAACACATCGACCTGATTTGTGACTTAGTGACCTCGCTGCTGAATGCTGACCACTACATCATTGCCAAATGCATGACTGATTCAACTCTTATGGTCATTTGGTCCAGCAAGATCCCCCTCATCGTCCAAACTGCACTGGCATACAACATCCTTCAATTGTCCAGCGAGCACCTCAGGACTGCAGACAAGATCTACGAGGCCTGCCTCCATGAAACTCGCACAAACAAAACAAGCCTACAATGCACATCACACATAACCTTCCAGCTATTGGTCGTGGCCCCATCAACAATGTAGACAACACTCATAAGACACTTGGCTCTGTACATTCCTGCACACTGTCCAAGCACCAACTTTGTCGCTTCCTTCTTCACCAGCATTGGAGCTGCCAGTCAGTACCTTACGTGATTCAGATGATGGCTCCCCACCACTGAAGCGTTTCCCTCAGGAGCAGATCCCACACTACCAGTTCTGCTACTTCCACAGTTAGTTTGGTGATGCTGCCAGAAAGTGCCACCCTCTGTGTTACCACCCAAGTGCTGATTACAGGATGGTTTAGGCACTGCCTCCTGAGCCACAACATGGATTGGTGCTCTCACACTCTTCCTCGGTTTGTGAGGCCACACCCGTCGGCGGTTGCTAGTATCTTCAGGACTCTGCCTCAGGTACATGTTTTCTTGTGGACACTGGTGCAGAGGATGTGTCACTCCCCCCCTCATCCATGTCCTTTCAACTGCACTCGGCTGAGGTGCTTACGTTTGATGACCTTTACCATTCAACTGTCACTGAACTGCAATCTGGAGTGGAATTTCCTAGTGGCAAACATCTCCAAGCCCATCTTGGGCATCAATTTCTTTCATAACACACCACAAACTGTCACCGGATGTAATGCACTGCTCAGAGCACTGTCACCCCACAGGCACACATTTCTTGCATGCTCCATTGAGCTTAGACGCCACTGATTCACCACGTACGTGCAACTTATCCGTGAGTGCATCAATACAGCATATGAGATTCAGCATTTCATGTGTATATCGATCGCAGAACATGAACTAGTGCTTCACCTATGGCATGAAAGGGATGAGATTGCTCTCTGACTGGACAATACAGAATCACAACTTGCCTCTGTGTTACTTTGTAAGTATTCTTCGGATAATCGCACTCAGGTTAGTTCTTGTGCTTCCTCCGCGAGTGTTATCAGTAACGTTGCACTCCTGCCCACAGAGTTGACAGTGTATTTGACAACTCTGTGTGTTCCCGAACTGCTCCCACAGGTAAGCTTGTAAACAAAACTTGGTTGCCATGCCAACACCATGTTTGGATACACTGGCAGCACATCCTTCCCCACTACACATGCATTGTTCTTCTTATATTTCATGATTGCTGGTGCCACCAGTCAGTCCAGTGTCTGAAACTTCAACATCTCCACCTCATATGTCATATCTCCCTCATGTCACCGTGACTGTGCCAGCAAGATTTTCTTGGACCTCACTCAACAGCCTTACGCTCAGCCATCTTCTGCATGTGTCAGTGTCACCCTCACCTGGGCCGGTGGCCCCTGGCACTACTACCTCCTCAACCTTCAGCTGCCCTGAACCTTCTTACCACAATACACAACAGTTGTCACTTTCACCTGGCTGTCACATCACAGCCTCAGGACACTTCTGGCACTATGTCCCCATTCCATTCATGTGACCTTGCCTTGCCTTGCTCCGCTATGAGACACTAGCATTTTGTAAATAAACAAACCTATGCTCCCACACACATGAGCATCTCAATCATCACTGTATACAAGCTATGCCTTGCAGATGGCCCTCCAATCTCCAGTAAACCGTGACAACTTTGCCCCGAGAAACTCACTGCTATGAAACAACAGATTGCAGATTGTGGAGACTGGTGTAATTGAACCTACCTCCAATAACTGGTCTTCACCCATACATTTAGTCAACAAAAAAACAGTATCTTTACCACCTAGAGTTCCCAGTGAATGGTAATTTTACACAAAGATTCTTACCATAGCGTCTAACAAAACAGAAATTTGGAAGCTTCCAATCACTTTTTCACAAAGTCAGTGTTATGGCCTAAGGGCCATTCATATCACGCGCGCCTTAATTGTGTTCCGTGGCAGGCACGGGCCCGGCCGTGATAGTTCCCGGCTGTGCCACAGGAGGGCACGGTTGGCCTAACAGCTGATGCGAGCTGCGCGCCGTCTGCTGGCGGGCCCTGTCAAACGGCTGACGTGACAGCCGTGACATTCGACAAGTGTACGCGGAACGAACTATAGCGTGCTTAGGACTAAGAGTGTTTACTTCAGTGGCGACGAGGATGGGATCCACAGCTGCTGACCATATTGCCAACCTCCATTCATTGTTTTCCGTTCTGGAGGGGGCTGGCCTCCGCTGTAATTTTCAGAAATCTTCTTTCTTCCAACCGACTATCGAGTACTTGGGCTACGAGGTATCCAGGTCGGGGGTACGTCCCGTGGCAGAGCACGTGTGGGCGGTCGCAGATCTTCCCCATCCTTCTTCCGTTCACGAACTTCAAGTATTCCTGGGCAAGATCGCCTATTATCATCGCTTCCTCCCGCAGGCAGCCACAGTGGCTCACCCCCTGCATCAACTGCTACGTAAAGGCGTCCCATTCCACTGGTCTCCAGCGTGCGAGCGGGCTTTTCAGTCACTGAAAAGGGCCCTCCTGGAGGCTCCATGCCTCACTGCATACACCCCGGGGGTCCCACTTGTGGTGGCAGCAGACACCTCCCAGCATGGTGTGGGGGCGGTGCTGGCACATCGGTTTCCCGATGGGTCAGAGCGCCTGTTGGCGTTTGCGTCTAAAACTCTTACGGATGCGCAGCGCCGGTATTTCCAGGTCGACAAAGAGGCCCTAGCCATCGTTTTTGCTCTAAAAAAATTTTACATTTATCTCTATGGGTCAAAGTTCACGCTTTACCCGGACCACCGCCCATTAGTGTCGTTGTTCCACCCATCAGCGGCTCTTCCGGACAAGGCAGCCCATCGTCTTCAACGCTGGACCTTGTACCTCTCTCGTTTCCATTACGAGATACAGTACCGCTCGACGCCTCATCACACCAATGCCGACGCCCTACGTGCCTGTAGGTAGGCCCTGATCCAGTCTTCAATGCTGAAGAGCTTTTGTGTTTTGCAGTTGATGAGTCGGCTAAAGATGTAGTCTCCGGTTTACCTATCAATAGCTCATGGATCGCGGAGGCTACCGCTGCTTAAACGGGTGAGGCAAGGCAGGTCGGAGCGTCCTCCGGGTCGGGCATCAGACCCTCTCCGCAATTATTATGCTATTCGGCACCGCCTTAGCACCTATGAGGGTGTTTTACTTCTGTCCACAGAAGACGGCTCCCATCGAGTGGTGGTTCCAGTGTCATTGCGCCGCGGAACGAACTATAGCGTGCTTAGGACTAAGAGTGTTTACTTCAGTCAGAATGAATGCTGAACTTTGTTTACATCACAAACTGTAAATCACACACTTTTTGCTGCTGCATATTCATGTGACATAACATTTTGTGTTTGTGGTTGTGCCACCCACATATGTTCTATATTTCTTCATGGATAAAAAAAATAAAACAAATAAATAAATTAAAGAAATAAAAAAACACTGAACTGGAAGACTCTACACACTCTGAACAATACTAAAGTGAACATAGACTTACAGACACACAAGATTCATGCAGAGAACTTAAATCATAAGATGACAGATCCTTGTCAAAACTAGCAGGAAAGTCATTTGGCGTACATGGCCATCAGGTTGAATTATGTCGTGCGCTCACACAAAAGCAACCTTGAACTGCAAGTGTGACTGAAGCGGTAGTGATTGTAGCAAAAATAAATAAAGCACATTAGACATTAAGTGGAAGACAAACAGTTGAAAACAGAAGGCTGAAAAGTATGTAAACTGTAGCAGCACTCATGGAAAGGCTAAGCAATAAAATCAAAGCATAGTTGAGTCATTGAAAGGTAGGAACAATAAAAAAAATGTTCAAGTATCAAAAAACCAAGAAGCAAAACACAGAAAACCCTGCTTACCACTTGTAGTTAATGACACACTCCAGTGCAAATACTCTGGCTACAGAAAAATAATTAATCAGTGATGCTGTGGGTGTAAATATGGCATAAGAAATGTACAGTGTGGACTATAGTGTAGTGGTTAAGGGTAAAAACAATGGAAATAAGAAGTCTACAGATAGGCAGAAAAAGGTAAATGGCACACGTATGAGAGATGATTGATCAAAAAATAAATAAAAAATACCGGTTTCACTTCATTACATAGCAGATTTCTTGCATGCTTTGACAGACACCAAAATTTTCTCTGTCTTGGACTGCAAATATGCTTATTGTCAGATAATGGCTCCTAAGGTCATTGAAAAAACTGCTGTCACAACTTCCATTGCATTATTCCATTACCGTTTTATGCCCTCCAGAGTGAAAAATGTAGCTCATACATGATAATACTTTGTTGGTGAAGTTTTCTTCCACTTAAAGTTTTGTGTTACATATTTGGACGACTTACTCATATTTAATGCCCCAGTGGAGGAGAACAAGTAATACATTAAAATTCTGTCAGACACTCTCACCGCTGCCAGCAATGAGTTGAAAGACAATTACATTAACCATTGGTGCTTTTCCTTGGATTTACTGTAAATGCAGAGGGCATGGCTCCGCCACGCGAGTATGTTCATTCCATCAAAAACTTACACTACCCGTGAACTTTCAAGGAACTTAGACACTTTCTAAGAACTATTAACTACTATCGGTGCCACTTGCCTGGCACAGCCGAACTCCAGGTCCCCCTCATGGACACTCTTGATGGGAAACAAACATCCAGCACATGCCCCATTCCATTGACTCCCAATTGACAGATGCCTTCTCTCCAGTTAAGGACCTATTGACTAAGGCTGTCATGATCGCCCATCCTCACCCATAAGCCAAACTCTTCATCACAACTGATGCGTGTGACATGGCAATTGGCGCTGTTCTCAGCCAGACTGTTAACAGTGACACATCTTTGCTCCAGTTTTTCTCCAAAAAACTGAACAGTGCACAAAAGAAGTACCCAGTCTTTGATCGAGAGCTACCCACAGTGTATGAAGCCATTAAACACTTCTGCTCTGTGATTGACGGGTGCCCCTTCTGTGTGCTCACCAACCTCAAGCCCCTAGCAGCTGCCATTCACAGCCCAGCCACAAATCCTCCAATGCACTGGTTCCGCTATTTTGACTACATTCACCACGAACGTGAGATACATAAAGGGCACAGACAATGTCGTGAGCATTTTTTTATCAGGTGTTAATGATAACTAGTCACTATTTGACCTCTCCAACATCACAGTTCTGCAATCTGCTGGCAATCTAATCATGCAACTCATATATGACCATAGTTCCTACCTCCAGCCCATAATACCAAATTCCCTGGAGCTATGGGTGAATTCTGGTGCAACGAATCCATGGGTAGGCTTCACCCGTTTATCCCGCACTCTCTCCAGTGGGAGGTCTATTAATAAACTCCACAACCTGGCACATCCGGGTATCAAAGCCTCCACCAGGTTGATTGTCCACAGTTACTCGGCGGGACCCCTTCCCATGGCTCGCAAGTTGTTGAGGCAGCCCAGGAGAGCCGAAGTGATGAGTAGTAGTCGCGCTGGCTGCCAGTGCATGTGATGGGAGCATGGCAGTTGGTGGTGGTTCGCAAGTTTTCAGGGCAACCAAGAAAAGCCAAGGCGGTGAAATAGTAGTATGCATTGGACACCGAAGCACGCTGACGAAGTAGCGGTCGCTCCAGCTGGCAGTGTGTGCGAGGGCAGCACAGCAGTGGGCAGTGACTCAGAAGATTTTGAGGCAAGGAGAGCCGAAGTGCCGAGGTAGTTGATATGTCGGCTGCCGGTGTGTGTGTGAGGGAGGCAATGTTGCACTAGCACATGATGGCAGCACGTGAGATGTGTTTTGAGCAGTTCCCTAAGGCGGTGCGTCCGAGTGAGGTGTTGGCATTGCAACCAAGTTTTTGTTTACAAACAGTCATGTAGGAGTGTCGAGGGAAACGGAACTGTCACAAGCACTGGTAACCATTAGTATAGATCGATATGGTCATGCTGCCACAGTGGTATTTACTTAGGGAATACAACCCTGTAAATCTCATAATGTCATTGATCCCAATTTTTGCCAAAAATTCCTATACCTGTCATGTGTTTAAGGACACAAGAATACTGCCACAAATAATTTATCAAGATGTAGTATATAAGCAATGTAACACAGTAATCAGAACACTGACATAACACATTTTTGTGTGGTAACTATAAAACGGTCTTGGAGCCAACAAAAGCAAATTCCTACAAAACAAACCTCACACCACAAATGATCACACTATTCTTCTTGTCTACGAACTCAGTTTGGTCCAACATGCCGAAAGTACTATTACTGGATAGTATAAACAGAAACAACATTTTACTGTTGGCAAAAAATGGGCTTCATAGATGACTGTAGCAGCTAAGGTGTTACAGGATCCTTGTGGCCTGGGTTGTGAAGAAGCTATTGAAACCACCATGTTATGCTCAGCTGCATGTTGAGCCACAGAATGGTCTATGTTGCTTTTGGCCACAGTTTGAAAGTGGCCATTCATTCTGATAGACTATTTGCTATATCTCAACTCAGGAGATAATAACTGAAAAACACTGTCTGATATGGAAATTGCGTTTATTGACAAGACAAACTAATCATCTTCTGGAAACAAAACAAACTAACAAACTTTTGAAACTACGAAAAAACAACAAACATGAACTAAAAGTTTTTCTTCTTCACCAATTAGGTACAAGCCATGGAGATAACGACAACCTTGAGAGAACGGCAAGGGAGATGGAGCCAGATGATGTACTCCGTCGCAGGAAGTCCTGGAGGTGTGGCTTCGCTGACAGGAACTCTTCCTCGGAGGCGTCAGTTGTGATCCCTCAGCTATGGTTCTCGTAGGAGGTCAGTGGAGAACTGCCATCGTGTTGCACTGCGCCCCCCTAAATAGTCGGCGCACAGTGATACGTGGCAGTCTCGAGCTGGTTTCACGTGACTGTGTGGAGGAAAATAGTGTCGGTTTAGTGCGCTCTCTGGTGGTGCTCGTCACATCCTCTGGGGACTCCAGAGAGGGGTGGGGGGTTGGGGTTGGGTTGTTTGTTTGGGATAGGGGGACTAAACTACTGAGGTTATCAGTCCCCCGGTGGGGAGAGCAAGGAGTGAGGACAGGAAAAGAGGGGAGGGGAAAGTAAATGCAGTTCGGGAAGTAAAGAAGGAAGGAAAACTGCATTACCTTGGGGCCCCGTGCTCGCCACGCACATACTCACAAAAGAACCGTGAACCCCCTGGGGGCAACTCCAGAACCGAAGATGTGAAACGCCTCACTGATATGCATCCATGCACTTGTACCCTGCATTGCGGGTTGTCCGCTCGTCAGACGAACCACTGGTACATGACATACCTCCCCTGCAAAAGAGATGAGCCGGACGGAGGCCAGTGTCAGAGTCTGGATCAACACCTATGGCATCAGATGAGCCCGGTAGTGTGTGGTTCGCCAGAGGTGTGTGGTCGACGTCCATCGGTGCAGGGTGCAGGAGTTGGCTGCCCACCATCGTCCATTGACATTGGAGGGACCGTAGAAGGGGTTGGTCTTGCAGGGCCACTCAACTACCTGGTCGACAGGTCTGCAAAAGCAAGAGACAGTGAGTCAACTGCAGTCATCAACTGACGGCTCCTGGGATGCACCTGGTTCAGATGCTTGTAGCAAAGGGACCCATCTGAAAGTTGAACCTCCACCACTGCTTGTCCCAGTAGTTTTGAGACGACTGCCAGATCCCAACTTGAGTCGCAGCGGGAGAACATCAGGACCCAGACATCATCATGGATAGCAAACCTGTGTCGCAGACATCGCCCAGTGTGCTCTACAGGTCATTGTGGGTGGAGGAGGGAGAGGAGCGAATGCTGTGGGCGCCCATGGTGGCACTCCACCAGACTGATTCCCTCCTCTGGAGTTGTCCTGTAGGAGCCCAAAAAGATGGACAAAGCATCGTCCAGCGAGTAGTGTGCAGAGAGATTCGAGATTTGATTCTTGAAAGTCCATACGAACCACTCTGCCAGTCCATTGGACACGGGGTGGAAAGGCTCCGTGTGTACCAGGGCAGTGCCATTGGATGCACAGAAGGTCGTGAATTCTGCAGATGTAAATTGAGGGCCATTGTTGGTCACAATTGTGTCTGATAGGTCTTCAAGGGCAAAGATGCGAGTGCGCACCTGGATGACGTGGGTCAATGATGTGGAGGACATCCGGAAGACATAAGGAAACCCAGAGCTGGCATCGACTGCAATAAACCATGAGGAGCCCAGAAACGAGCCTGCAAAGTCCAAATGGAGCCTGGACCAGGGTGTTGATGCCTCTGGGCATGGGAAATACCAACGTGCAGGAGCAGTTTGTTTGCTTTGGCAGGAGGGGCAGGCTGCTCCCATAGAAGCAATGTCTGTGTCGATCCCCTTCTAGTAGACATGTTGACGTGTGAGGTGTTTTGTTAGTAACTCCCCAATGACCATGATGAAGCTTGTAACTTTTTTCAAGCGAAGACTATGGCCATGGCCTCCTTTTCAATTTGCCCATAGTTGCACTGTGCCGGTGTCAATTTTTTGGAGATGAAGGCAACTGGTCATTCCAGTCCATCGACCCTGTGCGAAAAGACTGCACCCATGCAACCACACCATAAGCAGAGGCATCTGCTGCAACAATCACAGGGAGTGATAGATCAAAGGCTAAAAGAAATGTGGGCTGAAGCAAGGCCTGCTTGAGATTGTGGAAGGCACTTTCACATGCCGTGTCCCAACTCCATGTCACATTCTTATGTAAGAGATGGTACAATGGGGCTGCGATGGTTGAGGCATGTGGAATGAATTTACTGTAATAACTCAGGTAGCCCAATATGGATTGCAGCTGTTTGACATCCAAAGGGGACGGTATATGCTGCATGGCTTTGACAAGATGAGGCAGCAGCCAAATAGCCTTGGCACTGAGGACGTGGCCTAAGTATTCAACTTAAGGGAGAAAAAATTGACATTTTTCCAAATTCCAGTGAAGGTTGGCTTCATGCAGAACAGAAAAAAGGATGTCCAAATTGTCTGCTAGGTGTTGAGCGGACTGTCCAGCAACAATGATGTCATCCAGGTAGTTGGCAGTGTAAGGCACGTCCCTTGTAAGAGTTTCGAGGAACCTCTAGAAAATCGCTGGAGCACTCGTGATCCCAAAGGGGAGCCTATTATAGTGGAAAAGATCAAAAGGAGTGTTGATAACCAGCAAGTTGCAGGACGCCTCATCTACAGGAAGCTGTAAATATGCGTTCTTGAGGTCGATTTTCATGAAGAGTTTGTCCCCATTGAGGTGAGTGAGGATCTCATCGACCTTGGAAATGGGGTATGTATCAACAATCAACTGGGCATTGATGGTTTTACTGAAATCACCATGTACACAGATGGAACCATCCGGTTTGTCTACCAATACTATGGGCATAGCCCATAAACTATTAGAGACAGGTGTTAAGATGCCAGCGCACTGCAAATGTTGGAGGTATGTTGGAAGGAGCGTGATGTATGACTCAAACCCTTGGACACCAGCAGTAGAAGGCTCAAACAAGGAATGATACTTTGTGCGAAGAGTCTGGAAATAGGAACTGGCAGCTCCTGGCTGGATTCTCCGACTGGTATTGTGGACTTCCGGCCCCAAGACATCGAAAAGGTCATGTCCCAGCAAGTTCATCACTCCCGGTGTATCCAAGTCAAGGAGACGCATCCTGCTACTTGTGGTGCCATGTTTGAAGAGTGTCATAAACTGGACTTTAACCATCACTAAGTCATTGTTGTAACTTCAAAGGTTGTGTGTGAACGGTTGAAGAGGGGGAGAGCCCAAGCATTGGTAAGTTTTCCACACAAGGATAGAAGAGGTAGACCAAGTGTCTACCTTGAAGTCGATTGGGTGGCCACTGACAAACACCAACAGGGTTACCTGTTTATTGTGAACAGGAAGCACTGCATGAACATGGAGATCCTCCTGATAAGCCATGCCTGGGTTGTTGTCTGAAGCAGGATCAACATTAGTACAGTTAACTTGCATCCTGGAGGAAGCACGAAAAACTTCGGACCTGTGCCATGTTTTGCCACATGAGTTGCATTTGGTACAGCGAAACTGACACTGATGCCTATGGTGTGTGACAAAACAGTCTTTGCAAGAGGGTAACTGTGTAAGGCCGTAAGTGGAGGAAGTTTGTTTACCAGAAGGAAGATGGGGAGGTGGTTGCTGAGATGTCTGTCGGCAGGTGGAGCAGACCGCATGCACCTGAAATGGCTCATGGAAGGAGGTGGATGCTTGGAGGGACTGTTCAAATGCCCGAATAACTGGAAGACATGCTTCTAAGGAGGGGCCTCGAAGCTTTAGTAAGTCCTTCCGCAGGCCCTTGTGAGAGACATGAACCAAGATCATATCCCTCACCAGCGATGCCGCATAAGATTGTTAGCAGCTTTCATTGGCACTTCAAAATCGGCAGTCCCTTGATAATCCCTGGACGGTAGCGATCCATTCCCGATGCGACTGCCCTTGCTTCTTGGTACAGCTAAAGAATTTGTGTTCTGTCGTAACATGCACTTGTGAGTTAAAGTACTCCTGCAAACAAAATTTCAATTTGTCATAGGGTAGGGCATGTGGTACGTGCTCTGGTTTTAATTGCTGAAGCAGACAGTAAACCTCATGACCAACATAGGCGAGGAAGAAAGCCCTACGGTTATCACCCAAGATACGGTATGTCAAGAAATGTTGTTCAAGGCGGGCCATGTCGTTTGCCCAAGATTCCACCAGCCTATCAAATGCTGGCAAGGGTGGAAATGCCCCCCAGAACCCTTTACTATCAGGAAGATAACAAGGCATGCGGTGGGCTCCATCCGTAGCTGAAGCACTAACGGCCAGCAATGCCTACACGAGTTCCTGTTGGACCAACTGCATGTCCAGCAAGAGGAGCAAAATTTGCTGCGACACGTCCAGGGTTGCGGTGACTGGTTTACCGTCCATGATAAACAACGAGCAAGACAACAAAGAAGACTATCTACTTGACCACCAGAGTCCGAAAAAAAATCCTCATCGCCACTGCTATATCTCACCTCAGTAGATAATAACTGAAAGACACTGTCTGATACGGAAATTGCTTTTATTGACAAGACAAACTAATCATCTTCTGGAAACAAAACAAACTAACAAACTTCTGAAACTAAGAAAAACAACAAACATCAACTAAAAGTTTTCTTCTTCACCAGTTAGGTACAAGCCAGGGAGATAACGACAGACTTGAGAGAACGGCCAGGGAGACAGAGACGGAAGATGTATTCTGTTGCAGGAAGTACTGGAGGCGGGGCTTCACTGGCAGAGACTCTTACCTGGAGGCGTCGGGTGCGATCCCTCAGCTATGGTTCTCATAGGAGGTTGGCAGAGAACTTCCATCGTGTTGCACTGCACCCCCCTAAATAGTCGGCACGCAGTGATATTTGGCAGTCTCGAGCTGGCCTCACGTGGCTGTGTGGAGGAAAATAGTTCCGGTTTAGTGCGCTCTCTAGCGGTGCTCGTCGCATCCTCTGGTGACTTCGGAACAGCCGCTGTGAAACGCCTCACTGATATGGATCCATGCGCTTGTACCCTGCATTGCGGGTTTTCCACTCATCAAGCGAACCACCGGTACATGACGCAACTGGTTGGCAGAGATATCAACAGAACAAGCTTTTTAGCGATTGCCATCACATGTCTGCTTCCATAGGTGATCCAGCCTTTGATGGAACAGGATAAGCCTGTGACATGACTGGAAATGAAGTGCTGGATAAGTGGACTGGACATGTCTTGTAACGCAGTCTTCCATGGAGGCAGAGGGCTGGGGTTTGGGATGACATGGAGATGGATTAGGATGTTGTAGGAGTTAGATGGGAATGGAACACAACTTTAGGATGTATGAGAAGGATCTTGAGCAGGATGTCTCTCATTTCAGGGCTGGAAGTAAGAAAATATAACTCTTGATGGAGTATATGGTTTAGTTGTTAGTTATTCCAGTCCAGATGTTGTTGGCTGACGAGGGGGGAATGGGGAGAGGGATGATTGGGGATGTGTGGGAATGTGTCACTAGAAATGTATTTGCAGTCTAGCTCTGGGGTAGAGTTCCTGTCTGTAAAGATCTCTATGAGGCATTCAGCATACTTGGAAAGGGGTTTTTCATCACTGCAAATATGTTAGTGTAGAAGGGATGCCATCTGACAAAATGCAGGTACTATTATTGATTGGTGGATTTAAAGTGGAGAGAAGTTTGTACGGGTCATCAGTGACTTGAAAGTTAACATCCAAGAAGATGCCATGCCAGATTGAGGAAGATCAGGCTACCACAGTAACAGCCGTTATTTACTATAAGTGCCTATGTCAAGCAGTCCTTGACACATTCTGATACGTATTGTAATATGCCTTAATTCATAATATATGTTATTTTTATAGAGAACAGACGATATATATTGCTTCATGAGTCGTACACACTGAAGTGATTTTAATAATTTTATGATCTGAAGGTGGCTGAGTAATAAAGTGAAACTAGTAATACTTATTTATTTTTCCATCAATCATCTCTCATATATGTGCCATTTACTTTTTTCTGCCTATCTATATACTTTATATTTCTATTTTCTTACCCTTATCCACTATAGCCCACATTGTACATTTCTTATGACATGTTTACACCCACAGCATCACTACTTAATTATTTTTCTGTAGCCAGACTATTTGCACTGGGGCATGGTGTTAACTGCAAGTTGTAAGCAGGATTTTCTTGGTTTTTTGATACTTGAACAATGTTTTTATTGTTCTTACCTTTCAATGACTCAAATATGCTTTGATTTTGTTTGGCCTTTCCATGAGTGCTGCTACAGTTTACATACTTTTCAGCCTTCTGTTTCCAACTGTTTGTCTTCCACTTGACATCTAATGTGCTTATTTATTTTTGCTACAATCACTACCGCTTCAGTCACACTTGCAGTTCAAGGGTGCTTTTGTGTGAGCACACGTCATAATTCAACCTGATGGCCATGTACGCCAAATGACTTTCCTGCTTGTTTTGACAAGGATCTGTCATCCTAAGAGTTAAGTTCTCTGCATGAGTCATGTGTGTCTGTAAGTCTATGTTCACTTTAGTAATGTTCAGAATGTGTAGAGTCTTCCAGTTCAGTGTTTTTTGATTCTTTCATTTATTTATTTGTTTTATTTTTTTATCCATGAAGATATATAGAACATATGTGGGTGGCACAACCACAAACACAAAATGTTATGTCACTTGAATATGCAGTGGCAAAAAGTGTGTGATTTACAGTTTGTGATTTAAACAAAGTTCAACATTCAATCTGACTTTGTGAAAAAGTGATTGGAAGCTACCAAATTTCTGTTTTCTTAGATTCTATGGTAAGGATCTTTGTGTAAAATTACCATTCACTGGGAACTCTAGGTGGTAAAGATACTGTTTTTTTTGTTGACTAAATGTATGGGTGAAGACTAGTTATTGGAGGTAGGTTCAATTACACCAGCATCCACAAGTTCTGCAATCTGTTGTTTCATAGCAGTGAGTTTCTCAGGGCAAAGTCGTCGCGGTTTACTGGAGATTGGTGGGCTATCTGTAAGGCAAAGCTTGTATACAGTGATAAATGAGATGCTTTTATGCATGGGGCCTTGGGTTTGTTTATATACAGAATGCTGGCGTGACATAGCTGAGCGAGGCAATGCGAGGTCACATCAGTGGAAGGGGGGTCATAGTACCAGAAGTGTCCTGAGGCTGTGCTGTGTCAGTCAGCACCAAAGGTGAAAGTGACAACTATTGTGTATCGTGGTAAGAAGACCCCAATAGAGTTCAGGCAGCCTATGAATGCAAAACATCGAATATTCTGAACCTTCTACAACAAGACAAAATAGAAACTTCCGTACATGATATGAACCAGAAAATACAGACCTATATGGTATAAGCTGATATATATATTATTTGAGTGAATTTGTAGTTAAGAAGCTGTAAAGCTAATAGGTAAGAGATTGGATGTAAACATTATAAAAGAAAGATAGCCTAAATGAAATATTCAAATAACACTCAAAGGAATAAGAAGAGACTTAGTACTTATCCAAGATTACCTACCAATTAACTAATATCCCAAGGAAAAGGCAGAGGAGTGTCATGATAAGACAGAAGAAAGAATGAAAAGGACAGAAGTATAGTGTGTATAATAATTATGAGAGGTCAAATACAGTGGTGAATTACATATTTTGGGAGTTGTGGATTCAGAAGATGGAATGAGAGAGGTCAGACAATAGTGAATTTCTGTAAATACCTGTTTCAAGAGACACTCATCTGCATATCTTGCAGTTTTCTATGTTTAGCGCTGCCTTCCATTCACGACATCAACATCCTACTCACTCAATGACGACACATTCTCATAAACCTTAATAGCATCAGCAAACAACCATAGATTACTGAATACACTGTCTGCCAATCATTTACATACTCAGAGAACAGCAGAGGTCTATCATACTTGCCTGAAACACTGCTGATCACACCCTTCTCTCTGATGAATGCTAGCCAAATATATTTAAGATAAATGAGGGACCAAAGCAATAAAGTAGGCCTACTGTTCATAAAACCGAATTAGGATTCCATCTGGACTTGGAGACTTATTTGTTTTCAACTCTTTCAGTTGCTTCTCTAAGTTAGAAAGCCAACCATTATGTCCTCCACACAGGAATCTATGTGACGGTGAAATGATTCTTGCATAAAATGGACTGTCCATATTTTGAATAAATCAATTCAAGCCTTAAGCTGTATGTCATGCTTCTTTATTATTCAACCAGTTTTACGTATTTGAGAAATTTATTTATTTGGCCAGTTGATGTAAATCAATTGATACATGTTGTACCTTTACATATAGGCAGTTCTCCCCTTTTGATTTTACAATACTTAATTTATATAGTATACTTCAGACCACTTACAGTACAAATTGCAGAATTTTTGTTGTTAGTTTTACAAGTACTATTTATTGGTGATATTTTGATTGATGATAGACAGTATTCAAGAACAAAAACAATTTTGTTGGATAATATAATTTTATAGGATGATACAAATTACAAATCATAACATTGATGACTAGTCTACAGCAGATAAATTGTTCTCTACTGTTTTGTCCTAATTTTATTTCACATATATCTAAATCTATGATTTTGAATTTTCTTTCCAATAATCAACAAATTCACCCAGGGAGTAAAATGGATTTTATCCCAATATCTCTCTTACTTTGTTCTTAAATTTATTAAGGTTCTTCATTTGACTAATGTTATTCGGTAACCAACTGAATAAATAAATCCACTTTATTCCCCCATAAATACTTGTCCTATGTTGTATTGCCCTTACCTTCCAACAGTTTCTAGTTTTGTGTTGATGCACATCCTCATTTTTCTTAAAATTACTAATGTTCTTATTAGTGTGCACTAGTATTTTGTATATATATATACACACACATTTGTTACAGTTAAAATATTTAGCAATTTCAATCTTGATCTGCAGCTTGTTCAGCATTTCACTATCATGATGTGAGTGGCCCTCTTCTATATTATGAGTATTTCCTCCACGTCTACTGAGCACCCCCAAAGTTCTATTCTGTATGATATTATAGATTCAAAATGAGCATGGTAAAATCTTTTTATATCTTCAGTATTAACTATATTGGATAGCTTCCTTAATGCATAACATACTGAATTTAATTTGCCACTTCTGCTTTTTTAGGTCATCAATATTAACTATATTGGATAGCTTCCATAATGCATAACCTATTGAATTTAATTTGCTACATATGTCTTTATGTGTTCTGACCATGTTAGTTTATTGTCAGTTGAGACGTAGAAATCTTACAAGTTACTTGCTTAAGTGTGTTTTGATTTTTAAGACTAGCTCATTGTATGATTGAATGTTTATAAATCACATGTTTCTCTTTTTGTGTTTTAGAATTAGTTTATTATTTCTAAACCAATTATCTAGTTTAAATAACACCTGTTGTGCTCTCTGTCTGGTTTCTTCTTGATCAATTTCCTTAATTAAAATATTAGTATTGTCTGCAAACATTATGGATTCCTCTAAGATTTCATCAGGTAAATCATTAATGTATATAAAGAGTAGTAGATGCCCTAGGACAATTCCCTGAGGCACTCAATTTTCAATCTTCCCTGTATCAGAGTAGTATTTATTCATCTTGTATTTCTATTTTTTGATACTTGTTTGTGAAGTATGATTTATAAGCTGAAGTTTTGGCAGCATAATCAGGAATTAAAAGCACAGATAAGAAAGAAAAAACCTCTACATAAATTTTTCAATACACATGACATGCGATAATGTTTGTTTTATATTATAATGAGTCTTTCTGATGTGTGCTTTTTAATTCCTGATGATGCCTGCAACAAGTGAAACTGGTCGAATAGTCAAGAGATGTAACATATAGCTTAAAGCTAACAATAATTTATTCAAAATACTTAATAGCTGGAGAAAGTCACCAACAAAGTTCTGTCCATATTTTGTTGGGTTACATTTTATTCCATTTGCAACATTTCCTTTTGTTCCACCATTTTTAGTACTATCAAAAAGGTAACCGTGCATTTTCTATTTTTAGTATTATTTGCATCTGTAACATGACTAACATAAGCTGTGTGTTATAATCTACTCAAAATAATTTAACATCTTTCAAACCATTTGATAACTACATGATCAATAGATTTACTATTTTTCCATCACATAACATCCACTGACTTTTTATTCTTCCATCTGGTCCAACATGAATGCATCTGTACTGAATTAGTGTGGTGCATAATGTAAGAAGCATTTGTTATTGTAGTCTATTATATGAGATTTCTTCACATATGCATTAGTTGCCAAAGTCAGTCAATGGAATCATGTTTTTCCAGCTAGCTACTGCAGTCTTTCAAAACTATTGATTATAATTATTTAGTGGATTCTACTTAAGTTCAGTTACTTGCAAAATTGTTCTTTTATATTATCTGTGAGAGCCTGACGCAAGTCAACTGAAGCATGGTATTTCTCCCGTTGCCTATGACCGTGATGTTGGAGTGTGGTGTAGTATGACGTCCTTGGTGCATGGTCATTTTCAGTTGTCTGTTTTACAGGTGGCATATTGAAATATGTGGTGGTGCATTGCTATAGATCAGCGGTACTCAACCTGCGGCCAGCGGGCCACTTGTGGCCCACTGAGCGTTTTTGAACCCAGCAAACTAGTCGTCCAGCATTCAAAATTTGACAATAAAAATCTCTAATGACTGGCTGATGAAATGGGTGAGATGCGTACAGCAAAAGCAATGATGTCAGTGCCCTGAATTTAGGCAGCACATTCTCCACAATGCACCTCGTTTGTTGAGAAGCAGGTTCCTCTGACTGCAGCACTTGAGTGTTTGTGCTTACCGTTCTGCCCCGGTGCATTCCCCCTCCCTGTCCTCCTCAGGTGGCGGCTGTGGAAGCTCGGACAACATTCGCAATCGCGTCCTTTTCGGTGCGCTGAAGTACCCATTCTAAATCCTATCGAGTGTGACACTGTTTATCTGTGTGAGCCTTCAGCATGAGCGAAAAAGGTTCAGATATGTGTGGCATTTTTTATGCTTACTGGGAAGATTCGTATTTGTAAAGTGTGTTGGGAAAGCTATGTGCTTAACTCAACCGTAAATGTCAAAGCACACCAGTGCACCGTCACTATGAAAATAAACATTCCTTAATACACAAGGGGCAAGGTAAAAATAAATTAATCTGTATTATGTGTGACTGTGCTGAAAGTTTCAAATTGCAGTGTTTGCTTTTAAAAAAATGTCAGCATCAATTAAGAAATTTAGACTGTTTTTCCTCTCTAAAATCCTTGAATTTATATAATTTACAGATATTGCAGAAAGAATTCGAATAAGAGTTTAAAAAATAAAACAAGTAAAACCTTCACTCAGTTTTTATGACGCCTTTTTCAGTGCATCCACAGGATGGCCCATCAAGAGTACGATTTCAGTTGACAATAATACCATGCGATTCAATTGTGACAAGTTGCTATTACCATTACATTGGAGATATGATTTCATGTTGTAAAGACAGTATCTGTAAAAATGTTATACTTGAAAACATAACAGTGCATTACGAACTGTTGTTTTTTCTGAACATGGCTCTGGCGTCCAGAGTTAAGGCGACTGTTAGCCCAAAGTTTGTAATTCATTAATGAACATTAACGTAAAATTTTATCTTTATCCCGAAATCATCAGTTCTTTCCAGCACTAAGATCACAGGGTGCAGTAAAAAATATTAATTGTTTCTTAAAACGTTTCAGGTTTTTTGTGTGTGTGTGTGTGTGTGTGTGTGTGTGTGTGTGTGTGTGTGTGTCTGTCAGGTAGGGTAATATGTGGTACAATCGAATACAAATTCAGAGACTCAAGGCGAGATTTCATGGCTCCACAATACAGTCCAGAGTTAAGGTTAACGTTAACTTCCTTAAATAGTCCGTAAGTCAATTTTTCGTAATGGGTTAATGATTAATGAAGTTAACTTTTTGGTTAACGGTCTCCAGCTCTGGCAAGTACCATAATGGCAGTTCACAGTAATCACTCGCCCTGTCTGCCTTGAAAAAAAAAAATATTGTTAAATGTTATATTACATTAACATTTGTTAAGAACAAAGATATTTAACAAAAATGTAACTGATTGGAAATGGCTGTCAAAATATTGCAGCAGAGTTTCAGGTGCCACCCAATTTTTAAGTTCTTACACATCTTTCTTTGCATTTATTTATTTATTTATCAAAAGAACAAGTGCACAAATTCAAAAATCTAATAAAACATTGAAAATACATTCAGCTATATTTCAAAAAGCAACGTACTATTCTAATAACAATTATATATTAAAATAGAGTCTGATGATAAAAGAAATAAGTGTAGTTATTTTGCAATGTTATTTCGGCTTGTGATAATGTTGTAGCCCACTTGAAATAAAACATTCGAGAATTTGGCCCGAGGAGGAAAAAGATTGAGTATGGCTGTTATAGATGATAATGGTTTGAAGGGGAATGTTGTCAATGGGCAATCAGTTACTTGATGTTGTTACTCTCACGTATGCTGATTGTAAGTCAATTTTGTTGTTGGGTTTCAGGAAGTGAATGCAATAAAGTTTACTTTTGAGTTTTAATAATGGAAAGTCCATGCTGGAATTAATAGTAATAAGGACAGTTTACAACTCACCACAAATATGTGGCAACGAGCTGCAACAGGCACATACAAAATACACGCACATAAAACAGTTTCAGCTATCAGCCATAGCCTTCTTCAGAAAAATAGAACATTCACGCAATCACAGAACACAGTCACATAACTGACACCTTCGGCTGCCGCACTTCGAAGTGCGGCAGCTGGAGGTGACGGTTGTATGACTGTGTTGTGTGCCTGTGTGAATGTTCTATTTTTCTGAAGAAGGGAATGGCCGATAGCTGAAAGTGTTGTACATGTGTGTCTTTTGTATGTGTTTTTTGTAGCTCGTCGCCATGTCTTTGCGGTGAGTTGTAAATTGTCCTTATTACTAAATTATTGCTTTTGGTTTTTTGTCACATGTCCATTAGGTGTTAGTATTTGTATATTTCCTTTTTTAATATTTGTCGGCATTCTTGTAAGTATGGATTTGTTTGACAAATTTTTGTAGTATACTCACAAGCCCACCCCCACGAACCACAACATTGCCGAGGTGGGGTGGCTTGCGTGCCTCAACAATGCAGATAGCCGTACCGTAGGTGCAACCACAGCGGAGGGGTATCTGTGGAGAGACCAGACAAACGTGTGGTTCCTGAAGAGGGGCAGCAGCCTTTTCAGTAGTTACAGGGGCAACAGTCTGGATGATTGACTGAGCTGGCCTTGTAACATCAGCTAATGTGGCTTTGCCACAGAGTTACTACAAACGGCTGAAAGCAAGGGGAAACTACAGCCATTACTTTTCCCGAGGAAATGCAGCTCTACTGTATGAACATATGATGATGGCATCCTCCCGGGTAAAATATTCCGGAGGTAAAATAGTCCCCCATTCGGATCTCCGGGCGGGGACTACTCAGGAGGATATTGTCATCAGGAAAGACAATAATGGCATTCTACAGGTCAGAGCGTGGAATGTTAGATCCCTTAATCGAGTAGGAAAATTAGAAAATTTAAAAAGGGAGATGGATAGGTTGAAGTTAGATATAGTGGGGATTAGTGAAGTTCGGTGGCAGGATGAACAGGATTTCTGGTCAGGTGAGTACAGGATAATAAATACAAAATCAGTTGGGGGTATCACAGGAGTAGGACTGATAATGAATAAGAAAATAGGAATGCGGGTAAAGTACTATGAGAAATACAGTGATCGCATTATCATTGTCAAGATAGATACAAAGCCAACAGTAGTACAGGTTTATATGCCAACTAGCTCTGCCGATGATGAGGAGATCGAAGAAATATATGAGGAGCTAAAGGAAATTATTCAGACAGTTAAGGGAGAGGAAAACTTAATTGTGATGGGAGACTGGAATTCGATAGTAGGAAAAGGAAGAGAAGGAAAAATAGTAGGTGAATATGGACTGGGCAGAAGGAATGAAAGAGGAAACCGCCTGGTAGAATTTTGCACGGAACATGATTTAATCGTAACAAACACGTGGTTTAAGAATCACAAAAGAAGGTTGTATACGTGGAAGAGACCAGGAGACACCGGAAGGTATCAGATAGATTTTATAATGGTAAAACATAGATTCCAGAACCAGGTGATAAACTGTAAAACATACCCAGGGGCAGATATAGACTCTGACCATAACTTGTTAGTCATGAACTGTAGGCTGAAACTGAAAAAACTGCAGAAAGGTAGGAAAATAAGGAGATGGGACTTAGATAAATTGAAGGAAAGTGAAGTTCTGGAGAAATTCAGAGGGAGATTTAGGCATCAATTGACAGAAACAGGGGGAAATAAAACATTAGAAGAGGATTGGGTAGCATTGAGAGATGAAATAGTGAAGGCAGCAGAGGACAACATAGGTAGAAAGGCAAGACCTACAAAAAATCCATGGATAACACAGGAAATACTAAATTTAATTGATGAAAGGAGAAAATATAAAAATGCAGTAAATGAAACAGGCAAAATGGAGTACAGACGACTAAGAAATGAGATTGACAGGAAGTGCAAAATGGCTAAGCTGGAGTGGCTAGAAGCCAAATGCAAATCTGTAGAAGAATGTATAAATAGGGGAAAAAATAGATACAGCCTACAGGAAAATAAAAGAAACATTTGGAGATAAGAAAAACAGCTTTATGAATATCAAGGACTCTGATGGAAAACCAGTTCTCAGCAAAGAAGAGAAAGCTGAAAGGTGGAAAGAGTACATAGAGCAGCTCTACAAAGGAAATGAACTTAGAGACGATGTTGTAGGAAGGAAAGAGGAAGTAGATCAAGATGAAATAGGAGATACTATACTGAGAGATGAATTTAACAGAGCCCTGAAAGACCTAGGTCGGAACAAGGCCCCAGGAGTAGATGACATACCCTCAGAGCTACTAAAGTCTCTGGGAGAGCCAGCCATGACAAAACTATTTGAACTGGTGTGTAGGATGTATGAGACAGGCGAAATACCCTCAGACTTTAAGAAAAATGTAATAATCCCCATTCCAAAGAAATCAGGCGCAGACAGGTGTGAAAATTACAGAACCATCAGTTTGATAAGTCATGGCTGCAAAATTTTAACATGAATTATCTACAGGAGAATGGAAAAGCTGGTAGAAGCTGACCTCGGGGAAGATCAGTTTGGATTCAGGAGGAACATAGGAACCCGGGAGGCAATACTCACTTTACGTCTTATCTTAGAAGATAGATTAAGGAAAGGCAAACCTACATTTTTAGCTTTTGTAGATTTGGAGAAAGCGTTTGACAATGTTGACTGGAATACACTCTTTCAAATTCTGAAGTCAGCAGGGGTAAAATACAGGGAAAGGAGAATTATTTACAACTTGTAAAAAGGCCAGACCGCAGTTATTAGACTCGAAGGGCATGAAAGGGAAGCATCAGTTGGGAAGGAAGTAAGACAGGGTTGTAGCCTTTCTACGATGCTATTCAATTTGTACATCGAGCAGGTGCTGAAGGAAAGCAAGGAAAAATTTGGAATAGGGATTAAAGTGCAGGGGGAAGAAATAAAAACATTGTGTTTTGCTGATGACATTGTAATTCTGTCAGAGACAGCAAAGGACCTGGAAGAGCAGTTGAAGGGAATGGACAGTGTGTTGAAGAGAGCGTATAAAATGAACATTAACAAGAGCAAAACAAAAATAATGGAATGCGGTCTTAGAAAATCAGGCGATGCTGAAGGAATTAGATTAGGTAACGAAACAATGAAGGTGGTAGATAGTTTTGTTACTTGGGTAGTAAAATAACATGCGATGGTCGCAGTACGGAGGATATAAAGTGCAGAATGGCAATGTGAAGAAAAGCATTTTTGAAAAAGAGAAATTTGCTAACATCGAATATTAATTTAAGTGTAAGGAAGTCTTTTCTGAAGGCATTTGTGTGGAGTGTTGCCTTGTATGGGAGTGAAACATGGACGATAAGCAGTGTAGACAGGAAGAGGATAGAGGCTTTTGAAATGTCGTGCTACAGAAGAATGCTGAAGATTAGGTGGGTAGATCGCATAACTAATGAAGAGGTACTAAACAGAATTGGTGAGAAAAGGAATTTTTGGCATACCCTGACTAAAAGAAGGGATCGCTTAGTAGGACACATTCTTAGACATTGAGGAATCGTAAATTTAGCATTGGAGGGAAGTGTGTGGGGTAAAAATCGCAGAGGGAGACCAAGAGACGCGTATAGTAAGCAGATTCAAGTGGATGTGGGTTGTCGTTCTTATGAGGAGATGAAATGGCTTGCTCAGGATAGAGTAGGGTGGAGAGTTGCATCAAACCAGTCTCCGGACTGAAGACCATAACAACAACAACACAACTCACAAACATGTGTCATACTTGGTATCACAAATATCACTAGTCTCTTTAAATATGCTATAATTGTTTACTTATGAATGTGTTGTTACTTTTTAATATACAAACTGAACCATCCACATTCACTCTTCCACCTGCCAAGCACCATGATTTAATTTTTAAAAAATAAATAAATAAAACAAAATTAAAAAAAAAAAAAAAACATTTACTTGAAACATTATTTGTAATGACAGCTGCTTGACTGTACTGAAATAAGTACAGTTGATAATTTAGGAAGGTATTTGGTGTCTGCAAGTGGTGGATTTCTGCATTTGAGGTGCACTACAGATCAAAGTTTTTGATTCTGTGTGTGTGGGTTTTTTTTTTTTTAACTTAGTTTTTATTTTTAATAATGGAAAGTCCAGGTTGGAATTAATAATATAGTGAGGACAGTTTACAACTCACCGCAAAGACGTGGCGACGAGCTAGGACAGGCACATACAAAAGACACACACATACAACACATTCAGCTATCGGCCATGGCCTTCTTCAGAAAATAGAGCACTCACGCAATCACACAGGCACACAACACAGTCATACAACCATCACCTCCGACTGATTCGAAGTGCGGCAGTCGGAGGTGATGGTTGTATGACTGTGTTGTGTGCCTGTGTGATTGCGTGAGTGCTCTATTTTCTGAAGAAGGCCATGGTCGATAGCTGAATGTGTTGTATGTGTGTGTCTTTTGTATGTGCCTGTCGCAGCTCGTCGCCACGTCTTTGCGGTGAGTTGTAAACTGTCCTCACTATATTATTAGTTTTTATTTTGCATTTTTCATGTGTTGTTATTGTGGGGGTTTTTTTCTTTTTTTTTTTTCTTTCATTACTTTCTGTAGAAATTTCCAAGTGTTTGTATTTGTCACTGTTTATGCAATGCTATTATTGCCATCTGGATATGATTTAAATATGGGATTTTTAACCATGTTGATTACAGCATGGGTCAAAGCAGGTAAGTGGTTTTGGGAACTTAGGCATTGCCCGTGACACACTACGTATAGAAAATTAACACTAAAGTTATCATGATTTCAAGGTCCATCATTCTGTAAAATAGCTTAAATAGAACTTTCTGCCTTCCTGCCTTTTCCATCACGTTGAAATATATGCAGTGGTGATGGTTAAAAATTTGTGCCATACAGGGAGTTGAACCCAGATTTCCTGCTTCTTGCAAGTAGTCACCTTAAATGTATGGCTATCCTGACATGCTTCCTCCCCTACACAATTTCTCAACTTGCCACACACTACTACTCGATGAGTAATTATACACAAAAATCACCAGCGACCTGCAGGCTAGAGACTGAATAGATGGGGGACACTACAATACTAGTTTGTAGCAGACTGGATCGGAATCATGCCTGTATAAAAAAACAAAGAAAACCTACATCAGGATGACCATGGGTGAATTTGAACCACCATACTCCAAAAGGTGAGCACAGTGTGTTACCTATGCACAACCTCACAGTATGTTACCTATGCGCAGCCTCGTTCAGTGAATCATGTCCAGGCACCAATTAGGGCGATCTCTCTAGAGAAGTAGAAGTTAAGAGTCCTTCTCCAGCACAAATTTTCAACTGTTGCCACTGAATACATTTCAGGACCAGAAAAGCATTTGACAATCACATAAGTGTAAGATAACAATTAATGAATTGATGAAATATATTATAGCCACATTTGCCATGACCTCCCAACGGGACTACCAAGAAAGAAACCCAGAAAACTTTGATTTTTAACTGACTTTGGAATGTAAACCTATGTACTTGCAAATGAAAATCTTAAAAAAAACTTCACAACTGATAGAATAAGAACTGAATAAATTATGCGTAAAACTGCACAAGTCAACACTTGTCAACAGTCCAAGCTTATTGCAGAAATTTGGTTTAAATAAGGCTTTTAATCTTCTACTGAATACAAAATACAAATTTGCAACAACCATAACAAAAGTCTCTTCTATATGGTGTATGCACAATAATCATATTACATTCCTGGAGACAGAATAGACTGTGCAGTCATCGTAGAAATACCTTCATACCATACATTCATAATTGAGAGTTTTGTTCTACTGTGAGTCACATGTTAATTGCAACGAGTCATTCCACTTCAAATCAACACATTTTAAATAAAAATTTTACCTCACTATATTAGATTTTGCTGAAAGTTGGTATATTTATAGAGGGTGCTGAAACTAAGAAAAATACCAAACTTCAATTTTTTATCTCAAACCATTCCTGAAATATGGTAACGTAAACTTTTCAAAAACCAGCCAAAAATGTGTGAACGGACCTTTTTTAAATTGCCCTAGGAGCTGCTCTAATTGAGCTAGAGAGCTGGGGAAGGTGTCATTTTGCATCACTTTTCATAGATTAGATTAGATTCGTTATTTGTTCCGTAGATCCATGTTGAGGGGATCCTCGTGTATGTGGAACATGTCAAGAAACAAAATTTACAAGTTGAATAATACTAATAATATAAATACAGACACATAAACTTTTACTCTTTTTTTTTTTTTTTTTTTTTTTTTTTTGCTGATAATATAATAATACTAATATAGTATGAGTGTATGCATCATTTGGCACAATTTAGAAATTCACTAATGGAGTAGAAGGAGTTGGCCACTAGAAAGTCTTTTAGGTTCCTCTTAAACTGATCTTTATTTGTAGCTAAATTTTTTATACTTGATGGTAAATTATTGAAAATGTGTGTTCCTGAGTAGTGGACCACTTTTTGAACCAAAGTAAGTGCTTTTAAGTCCTTGTGTAGTCCTAGTATTGTATGTATGAACTGAGCTGTTTGTTGGGAAAAGGGATATATTATTTATGACAAATTTCATTAAGGAATAAATATACTGGGAGGCAGTAGTTAATATATCCAGTTCTTTGAAGAGGCTTCTACAAGATGTCTGTGAATTTACTCCACAAATAATACATATTACACGTTTTTGGACTCTGAAGACTTTTGACTGACTTGAAGAGTTACCCCAAAATATTATACCATATGACATTAGGGAATGAAAGTAAGCAAAGTATGCAAGCTTTGTTATTTTTATGTGTCGCGGGTTCGATCCCCGCCAGGTCCTAGGATTTTTATCTGTCACTTTCCACTTCTTTCATCCCTGGCAGTAATGTTTATGTGAAAAATACCGAGTAGCACCGTGGTTCGGAACCTACGTTAAACTGTAGGTCCCCCTATAACTGGCTGGGTAAGTCAGTTTGAAGGTCGGAGGAAGGCAACGGCATACCACCTCCAAACAGGATCATGCCTAGTAAAGCACTGTGGTGTTCAAACCAATCTTCGGATTGTTGACTGCTTTACCTTTATGTCTGATAACACTCGTATTGAAAATACAGATTTGTTGAGTCGTTTCTGAAGTTCTGTGGTGTGCTCCTCCCAACTAAATGTATTATCAAGCTGTAATCCCAGGAATTTAATACTGTCAACCTCTTCTATCTGCTCATCTTCATACTTAATGCATATGCTGTCAGGAAATCTCTTACATGTTCTGAACTGCATGTAGTGCATCTTTTCAAAGTTTAATGACAATGAGTTGGCTTTAAATCATTTATTAATGTTCATGAAAATATCATTAGCAGACCTTTCTATCACCATGCTTGATGTACTTTTTATTGCAATACTTGTATCATCTGCAAACAAAACGAACTCTGCTTCTGGTAGTGTAACTGATGAGAGATCATTAATGTACACAAGAAAAAGCAATGGCCAATTATCTAATTAATAACATTTTTCAAAATACTAATTAATATTTTAATTTAATTTTTTTTTACAAAAAGTACATAATTGAAAATTTTCAAAATATTTCCGTAACTACTTCATACCGTCATAAATCAAATGGCAAAATATAAATATGGGATGATAATGGGTTCATTGTTAAAAAAAAATATTTCGGACTCATTTTTCACTAACAGCCCTAGTTTAACGAAACCGACCTTTAACTAACAGGAATGTCATTAAAAGATCCTGAAAGGTAAGTAAGAAAAATATTAGAAATATCAAAATGTCACCTTTTTGTTACAAACAGGAAGACAAAATTGAGCATATGAGCTTTGTCATTGTTTCCGATTGCCTGGAGCACAATGTGACTTGTTTACATCTTTCAAAAAAAGCTTATTTCTTATCTAACAAATAAGTTTCATAAGTTTTCAAAAAAGATATACTATTATTGTGACGGTTCTGCTGCTGAGTACAAAAATAAGAAACAGGGCTTAATTTTACAGTCCCTGTAGTGGCGTGGTGTTTTGTGTTCAGATGCTGGTTGCCACTGCTGCATGTGAAGTACAATATTTTTGCAAATATTTCGTTATGACTTTTTCTGGTGACAAAAGTGGACAAGGATACATTGAGAACCTGTTGACCATAGAGCAGGAACAGCATTAATTCTAAACTTCATGGTTGGCACGAAAAAGTATTCCCATCACTCTATAGGATTCTGTTTGCTCTGGCCACTGACATCTGAACACTCGACACTACATGGTGACACAAACTGTAAAATTTTACTGAAACATTTCCTGAACCTTTGCTTTCATGGGGAAGACTTCAACATAAAAGCTTAGTAGTGCTATTCACCCACAGCAGATGGAAAAGGGCCTTGTGATGGAGTAGGGGATTCAGTTAAGAGACTGGCAGCTCGTACAAGTTTGCAAAGGCTATACCAAAATCAGATCCAAATACCATGAGATCTATTTGAGTGGGCAGTAGATAATATCACAAATGTTGATTTCACATATTCATCTCAAGAAGACTACACTGCTTCAGAAATATTAAAGTCAGCTTTAAGAGGCATTGAGAATCAAAGGAACACAGCAATTTTGCACTTTTATTCCTAACACTAAATCAAAATACAGGGGTGGGAGAGGGAAGTAACTACATTACCAGACAAACTGAAGTTACAAGATGTATCAGGCTATGTCACTACTGTACATGGCATAAACTGGTGGCTTGGGTTCATTTTAGGAGGAAGAAAAAAATGAAGAACTTGATGAAGTGAAAATAACTTTTCATCATCCATGTGCACCAGCTAAGTCATTCTCATATCATGCACAAGCAGATGTCCTGTGAGTGTCAGTTGTGAATGTTCTCACAAAAAAAATTACATTTACTCCAACAGGGAGAACATACATTCCTAATGAAAGTGATGTGAACCAAACCCAGTCGGCTTTATTAAAATGTAATCTTTGAAGTTCCAAGGCAATTTATTGGGAAACTGCTTTCAACTCAAAACTTATTTTTTGTCTCAGGTTAATGTATATTTTTTTAGTAGTTTCATTCAAAACACAGTGTACCAGAAATATTATGTAAATACTTTTTTCATGATGTATTTCATTTTGTTGTTAAATGCTCAAAATTATTTTTATCAGTTAATATACTGTTAGTTATATTGTATAAAATTAAAACAAGCACTCAAATTAATTATAAAATATGATGATTAGTTTTGTTTTAATAAGGTGAAGTTTTGTTATTTCGAATACCTATTTTTGCTTATCTTTCAGTATATTTTAATGAAATTCCTGTATATTAAAGGTCAGTTTGGTCAAAGTAGGGCTGTTAGTGAAAAACAAGAGTCTGGAATATTTTTTAACAATGAACCCATTATGATCCCACATTTATATTTTGTCATGTGATTTACAACAGTATGAAGTAGTTATGGAAATATTTTGAAAATTTTCAATTATGTACTTTTTGTAACAATGTTAAATTAAAATATTAATTAGTATTTTGAAAAAGGTTATTAATTAGAAGATATGTTTTGTTGTATACTCTTGGAAAGAGCATGCAAAATGTCACCTTTTCCAGCTCTCTAGCTCAATTAGAACAGCTCCTAGGGCAATTTAAAAAAGTCCATACACACATTTTTGGCTGGTTTTTGAAAACTTCACATAGCCATATTTCAAGAATGGTTTGAGATAAAAAATTGAAATTTGGTATTTTTCTTAGTCTCAGCACACACTATAAGTATACTCAATTTTAGCAAAAGCTAAAATGGTGAGGTAAAATAGGTGTGTTGATTTGACATGGGATAACCCCAACCTAGTAATAGGAGAGCTTTCATATAAAATGTGTATGGAACACAGACGATTCAAAAATTCTACTAGGCCTATATTCCTAGATTTACTGGAGTTAAAGCTCTTCTTCCCCACTGCTCAGTATGTAGGCTAATAACATTTCATCTATCACCTAATAGATCTTGTTCAATTTTTCAACCTAAGAATATGGAACTTGTTCTTGCAAATATTTGTAAGGCATAAGCCAGTGTCGGTTGAGAAATTGTTCCCATATTGTTTTCAAAAAGTGCTTACTTATTGCAAATCAACTATTTTCAATAAGTTTTGCGGAAAAACAATCTCTAAACCAAACAACCATTGGTTGACATGATAGCCTGAGGCTAGGGTTAGATAGGAAAGTGGTTTGAGAGTTGTTTAATACCGGTACAACGAATGTGAATATCAAACGTTGCGGTAACATATTTGCCTGTAGCACGACACACCACCGCTAGTTTGGCACGCGCTGTTTACTATTCACATTCATAAAAACTAACTCTGCAGCACGTATTAAAATAACTTACAGGTGAAATAAATAGCGTTGCTGAATACAAAAACTACGAGAAATACATGGGGCACGAATTTCACCCCGCTACTCTTAACCCAAAATTTGGATGGGAATGTATTCCGATTATATCAGTTTAAATTATATACAATCTTACACAATTAGCAAAAATCTGAATGCCAACAATAACCTGTAAGTCCGACAAGCATAAGGCCGGTTTTACTCCCTGATTCTTCCATTTTCTTCAAATTCTCATCACATTATCTGTAAAGTGTAAACAAAGTAACCAAATACATCTCGACTCATTCCCTTCAAAAAGCTCTAGCTGCAGTTATTGTAAATCCTTTATTTACAGTTTTTACGGTACATGACCATTATTGGTACAGATTCCACGTCGTAAATTGCTTTCAATTACAAATTTCTAGTTTCTGTAATTCCTTCTGTAACATTTGCTATTATAGTTCGTTGAGAAATGGGCAGTTTCCACAGGCACGAATTTCTTATATATTTATACATTCGTCCAAAACGCTCCAAAATCACTCTTGTATGACCGGTTTCCACATACATTTATTAGTTACACTTGCATTTCCCCCACCACCAATCGCTATATACATTTTAGCGTTTCCACACACCGATATAGGAAAAGCAATTTACGCGAACTTCAAGACGGCCCCAGTGAAATTTTTCGTATAGGGAGTTGTACATATGGATGGGACTGTGAGGCGCGGCGACTCGAACGCACCGAGAATTTCTCGAGCAGCCGGTGCTCAAGCAGGAGAAGCTCACGAGAAGCGGCGCTGCGAGTGCGGTGCATGCCGATGTCCGGCAGTTGACTGGGTTAGCACGCCACGCCAGGCGCTACGGTTATTTGCAACGCTCGCAGCTCGCTGTGATTATCATTTAAATATGAGCACTGGATACACGAAAACCAAAGTCACGGAGCTGGCACTACTTTACAGAGAATGGAGACGTTTATACCATAGTTCCATAGTGTAGCAAAAATTACCACATGCATGGTAAGACATTTAAAATTACACAATATATGTAGCAATCAAACAGATATGTTCACGAATACAAAAGTACATTCTTATATTAATAGAAGTCAGACAAATCCAGCTATTGTGTATGTTATCCATTCAAATTACATTAAAATGAAATTCGGTAATAAGGTTGTATAGTGCCTGAAACAGTCCGCAAGTATCGGAAAAATGTAATTTTAATTTGACTACAATAATAAGCAAAATGAATAAAAACAATATCCAAACTTTTGAACATAATTACTACATACCAACCAATTGTCAATACTGTGGTGGCTGTTTCGAGCAGTACCAGAGCCTTCAGCTGAAATCAGGATGGAAACTTAGATACATAACACTGGCTAATATTGTAAGCCCTGCCAAACTTTTTTCTGCAGTTAGTACATGTATGAAAGGATTTATTGGGTGTAACATGTTGTACATTTTTCCTCTCATATTAGTATAAACCACTCCCATGAACCACAGACATTGCCGAGGTGGGGTAGCTTGCGTGCCTCAACGATACAGATAGCCGTACCGTAGGTGCAACCACAGCGGAGGGGTATCTGTGGAGAGGCCAGAAAAACGTGTGGTTCCTGAAGAGGGGCAGCAGCCTTTTCAGTAGTTACAGGGGCAACAGTCTGGATGATTGACTGAGCTGGCCTTGTAACATCAGCTAATGTGACTCTGCCACACAGTTACTGCGAACGGCTGAAAGCAAGGGGAAACTACAGCCATTACCTTTCCCGAGGACATGCAGCTCTACTGTATGAACATATGATGATGGCATCCTCTCGGGTAAAATATTCCGGAGGTAAAAAAGTCCCCCATTCGGATCTCCAGGCGGGGACTACTCAGGAGGATGTGATCATCAGGAAAGACAATACTGGCATTCTATGGGTCGGAGCGTGGAATGTTAGATCCCTTAATCGAGTAGGAAAATTAGAAAGTTTAAAAAGGGAAATGGATAGGTTGAAGGTAGATATAGTAGGGATTAGTGAAGTCGGTGGCAGGATGAACAGGATTTCTGGTCAGGTGAGTACAGGATTATAAATACAAAAACAATTGGTGGTATCACAGGAGTAGGATTGATAATGAATAACTTAATTGTTAGTTGGTTATGAACTGTAGGCTGAAACTAAAGAAACTACAAAAAGGTAGGAAAATAAGGAGAAGGGATCTGGATAAATTGAAGCAACCTGAGAGTCTTAAGAATTTCAGAGGGAGCTTTAGGCAACAATTGACAGAAACAAGGGAAAATAAAACAGTAGAGGAGGAATGGGTAAAATTGAGAGATGAAATAGTGAAGGTAGCAGAGGACAAAATAGGTAGGAAGAAAAGACCTACAAAAAAATCCTTGAATATCACAGGAGATACTAAATTTAATCGATGAAAGGAGAAAATATAAAAATGCAGTAAATGAAACAGGCAAAATGGAGTACAGACGACTAAGAAATGAGATTGACAGGAAGTGCAAAATGACTAAGCAGGAGTGCCTAGAAGGCAAATGCAAGGATGTAGAAGAATGTATAAATAGGGGGAAAATAGATACAGCCTACAGGAAAATAAAAGAAACATTTGGAGATAAGAAAAACAGCTCTATAAATATCAAGGACACTGTTGGAAAACCAGTTCTCAGCAAAGAAGGGCAAGCTGAAAGGTGGAAAGAGTATATAGAGGGGCTCTACAAAGGAAATGAACTTCGAGACAATATTGTAGGAAGGGAAGAGAATGTAGATGAAGATGAAATAGGAGACACTGCACTGAGAGAAGAATTTGACAGAGCCCTGAAAGACCTAAGTCGAAACAAGGCCCCTGGAGTATATGATATTCCCTCAGAGCTACTGAAGTCTCTGGGAGAACCAGCCATGACAAAATTGTTTCACCTGGTGTGTAAGATGTATGAGACAGGTGAAATACCCTCAAACTTTAAGAAAAATGTTATAATCCCCATCCCTAAGAAAGCAGGTGCAGACAGGTGTGAAAACTACAGAACCATCAGTTTAATAAGTCATGGTTGCAAAATATTAACGCGAATTATATACAGAAGGATAGAAAAGCTGCTAGAAGCCAACATCGGGGAAGATAAGTTTGGGTTCAGGAGAAATCTAGGAACACAGGAGGCAATACTCACTTTACGGCTTATCGTAGAAGATAGGTTAAGAAAAGGCAAACCTAGCTTTTGTAGATTTGGAGAAGGCTTTTGACAATGTTGATTGGAATAAACTCTTTCAAGTTCTGAAGTAAACAGGAGTAAAATATAGGGAACGTAAGGTTATTTACAACTTGTACAAAAACCAGACAGCGGTTGTCAGAGTTGAAGGGCATGAAAGGGAAGCACTGGTTGGAAAGAGAGTAAGACAGGGTTGTAGTCTTTCTCCATTGTTGTTCAATTTGTACATTGAGCAAGCTATAAAAGAAAGCAAGGAGAAATTTGGGGAAGGAATTAAAGTTCAGGGGGAAGAATTAAAAACATTGCGTTTTGCCGATGACATAGTAATTCTGTCAGATACAGCAAAGAACCTGGAAGAGCAATTGAACGGAATGGACAGTGTGTGAAAGGTGCATATAAGATGAACATTAACAAAAGCAAAACTAGGGTAATGGAGTGCAGTGTAAGAAAATCAGGTGATGCTGAAGGAATTAGATTGGGAAACAAAGCAATAAAGGAGGTAGATGAGTTTTGTTACTTGGGCAGTAAAATAACAAATGATGGTCGCAGTACAGAGGATATAAAATGCAGAATGGCAATGGGTAGAAAAGCGTTCTTTAAAAAGAGAAATTTGTTAACATTGAATATTGATTTAAACCTAAGGAAGTCCTTTCTGAAGGCATTTGTATGGAGTGTTGCCTTGTATGGGAGTGAGACATGGACGATAAACAGTGCGGACAGGAAGAGGATTGAGGCTTTTGAAATATGGTGCTACAGAAGAATGCTGAAGATTAGGTGGGTGGATCGCATAACTAATGAGGAGGTACTGAACAGAATTGGGGAAAAAAGGAATTTTTGGCATACCTTGACTAAAAGGAGGGATAGATTGGTAGGACACATTCTTAGACATAAACGAATTGTGAATTTAGCGTTGGAGGGAAGTGTATGGGGAAAAAATCGCAGGGGAAGACCAAGAGATGGATACAGTAAGCAGATTCAGACAGATGTAGGTTGTCGCTCTTATGTGGAGATGAAGAGGCTTGCTCAGGATAGGGTATTGTGGAGAGCTGCATCAAACCAGTCTCCGGACTGATGACCACAACAACAACATTAGTATAAATACATGCAGAATGCATATTTGTTTTTGATAAAGGCCAATTCACACTGTCCATCACGTCAGCATCACGTCACTGCACCGTCACGTCAAGTTGTATTCACAATGTCCGTCCGTATCCGTCACGTCAATTCACTCATCTCAATACGTGATGTTGAAAGTGAGGTTATGAGTGGCGATGTGTTATGTAGAAAGTCATAGTTTAATACTAGAAAGGGGGAAAACAATGCTAAATGTTATTGATGGCCATATGGCATGTATGTTTTTGGCCAACTTACTGAGAACTGAAACAACATTTCAAAACACGACATCTATTTTCAAGCGAAAAAATAAAAACATGAAGACATCAAACCATACTTGTAAGAGCATAAATAGCGCCTATGTACTTTATCCATTACGATTTGCTCGCTGACATTGTTAATATCGTCGTAAACAACTGCATTTTTGTCTTTCATTAGAACTGACTTTTTCATTTAAAGTGTTATTTAATGAAAAATGCGTAATCAAATTACAGTCTTATTCAAATAAACAGTTTGCTTCAGTCGTTTCTGTTACAATGTTACGTAACATAAACCATTTTTTGGTTTCAGATATGCGAACTCGATCTTAGGGGGACACTCAATTGACGAAAATATTTAAGTCGTCATGAAACATTTGAGATTTACAGTGTAATCGTGGACTGCAACATGTAATTCGCGTGACGAAAATAGGTTAACTTCCGATGTTAGCAGACGGCCGTTCCGTCAAAACGTACTTCTCAAGAAAGCTTGACGTGATGTTGACGTGACGTGACGGTCCGGTGGCGGACAGTGTGAATGCCGCCATTAGAAATACATTGCGGAATGTTCTGACGGACGGTGATGTGGCGTGACGTGACGGACAGTGTGAATTGCCCTTAACACTGAAGTTCTTGTTCCTTCTAAAATACTTGCTTTAATAATATTGCTACGATTTTTGTCTTCTTCAAAACATTCTACTACTACTACTACTCCTAAAAATTACAGTAACAATAATAATAATAAATCATTTTCTTCTTTGCACATAAGACAGCGATTATGACCGCTCTGTCGCAACTGTCGACCGCGTCTCGAGAGTACTTGAGAATTTGCCTTGGCATCGCAAGTTTCTCGAGAGCGCTCATAGCCAATCCCTAGTTGTACACCTTTTAGCTGTAGACTTTATACAGAAGTTGACAAAGAAAAAAACAGATGCACTAAAGGCCAATTCACACTGTCCGTCACGTCAACGTCACGTCACGGCACCGTCACGTCAAGTTGTATTCACACTGTCCGTCAGTGTCCGTCACGTCAATTCGCCGATCTCAATACGCGATGTTGAAAGTGAGGTTATGAGTAGCGATCTGTTATGTAGAAAGTCATAGTTTAATACTAGAATTGAAGGAACAACAACGCTAAATGTTATTTACAGCCAAATAAAACTTTACAGTGTATCTTTTTGGCCAACTTACTGGGAACTGAAACAGCATTTGAAAACATTGGCATCTATTTTCAAGCGAAAAAATAAACATATGAATACATCAAACAACACTTATAAGAGCATAAATAGCGCCTGTGTACTTTATCCATTTCAATTTGCCCATTGACATTGTTAATACCGTCGTAAACAACTGAATTTTTGTCTTTCGTCAGAACTGACTTTTTCATTTAAAATGTTATTTAATGAGAAATGCGTAATCAAATTACAATCTTATTCTAATAAACAGTTTGCTTCAGTCTTTTCTGTCACAATGTTAAGTAACATTAACCATTTTTTGGTTTCAGATATCCGACCTCGATTTTAGGGGGACACTCAATTGACAAAAACATTTAAGTCGTCATGAAACATTTGAGATTTAGCCCTAAAACGAAGTATAACAACAAAATAAAGGCGAATAAGACTTCTTTGCATATAAACAGTGTAATCGTCGACTGCAACATTTAATTCACGTGTCGAAAATAGGTTAACTTCAGATCTTAGCAGACGACCGTTCCGTCAAAACATTCTTCGCGAGAAAGCTTGACGTGACGTTGACGTGACGTGACGCTCCGTGACGGACAGTGTGAACGCCGCCATTAGAAATACATTGCGGAATGTTCTGACGGACGGTGACGTGACGTGACGTGACGGACAGTGTGAATTGACCTTAATGCTGAGAATAGCAATTAGAATTTCGTTGGAAGTGTTTGGAGAGGTAAAATAAATTGTGAATAAACTTTTAGTAATGGAAGTGTCATTGTAACGTGCTAATGGTACCAACGACCTCGAAAACTGATCTTTGAAAACTGTCACAATCAGAATGAAGAGACGAATCTTTCGTCTTGACCATGAAATGAATAATTAATGCTGTTCCTGCTCTATGGTGTGTGGGGTCTTACATTTACCCTTGGGTAATCAATAATTTAGACTCATAATGTGAACATTTCGCTGCCAACAAAGCACAGTTTCGCCACTAACTTGAGATTTAACCCAAGTTTGGAAACCTTTTGAGCCGTACTTTTGGTACTACACAAAAATTAAAACACATGTATGTGATGCCATGCCAGCCCTTATTAATTTACAAGTCATGTGACTATTGGATATACTGCAGTACATATATTCTAAAGAACATTATTTTTACCCTATGTTATCTACAATTAACAGAAGATATCAGAAACTAATGTTTATATCGGTACTACCTGCAGCAGTATTAAGTATAAGGTGAGGTTTCCGTCTCAATAGTTCATCTTTTAAGGATTAGTCTAATCTCTGATAGGTAATAAGTACCGTAAAATACCGATTCACTATTTAATTTTGTAAGCAATCTTGGATCTACTCTACAAAACAGTCTTTACACAATGTTAATGCCGATTTCAACCCTATTACATTCACAGAAGATACTTATTAACGAAGTAGGCCTACTTTTAAATCTCTAAAGTTGCATATAAATTTTCATTTCATCAAAATGTTGACAGTCAAGCATGAATTATTATTAGGTCTATAATGAAACAGAATATACGTTTACAATATTAACTGTTATGCAATACTATGAACGCTAGCATGTTAACACTTTTCAATGTTTTAAGATTCGTTTCGTCATGTCAAAGAATGGTGTTAATGTATTAATGTTTATAAGGAGCAACTCAGTTCTAAATTAATGTTCCCATCGCATTGCTTATGAAAATTTTGTCACTTTACAAAGTATTCATTTACTTAGCTAAAGGCCAGTAATTATTTTGGTGTGACCCAAACTCATCATATACATAAACAAACAGTAGTTCTAGATCCATGTTCCATTCTATCGAACAAGCAAGGCCAGAATGAAAGCAGATCCACCTATCAATAGTTGCTGAATCTCGTAAGTGATGATGAGGGAAGCGACATCATGCAAGAAAGTTAAACGCGTTTGAAATTTCATAACTTACGCATAAGATAGTGTGCTGTTACCAGGAATGGAGTGTTGGGGTATCAGAACAGTAAGAAGCGAATTTCTATTTTAATTTCATGTTCTATTATTTAAAAAAAAGGAGAAAAAATTAATAGTAATAATAATAATAGACAATTATTAATTAATGTTGTGAAGAAAAAAATTCATCTGTGGAACTAAAAGAAAAAAGTGGATGATCAGTATCTTTGCCTGTTAATTAGCAGTTAGTCTTGTCTTGTCTTCTCGAGCAGTTAGAATTGATGAGCTGTATCTCTCTCTTTTTTTTCCTAAACTTTCAGCTGTGATGTAAATGTTTTTAGAAAAATACAGATCTTTCTCAAGAGTGAAAAGTTTCGTCTTAGTTTCTTACTTAGTCCTTAAAGTGAACCACATAATGACCCTGAGATGTGATGAAGCAATCAACAATAAGAAGACATTCAGAAAACTGTCGGTATTTATTTTTTACATGAGTTTATTCTTAAGTTTCTCTGAAGTTTATTAATATTGACTGCAGTTCATCTTTGCTAATTTACATTAACAAATTTTTTAAAAACATATATATACATATATTTATAAAATTATATTTCGCAATAGCATGACAGTATGCAGGATTGGTGTTTACATGCTTATGTTGACATGTGCGAGTGGTGGTGGGGGAATGCATGAGTAAGAAATTCATGACTGTGGAAACATGTCTACTCCAAGTAAGCAAAAATGCACCCGACTTGCATACTGTCTGGCCAAATTCTGTGTGTTGCAAAAGTGATACCACAACTTTCTTGCACGATGTCACTTACCCCCTATCACCTACAAGCTTCAGCAACTTCGGTGCAGCTGCTCTCCTTCTGACCTAGTTTCATGCGATAGAACAGAACACGAATTTATAAGAGAATGAGGTATCTGACACACTTCAAGTCCAAAATGGAGTACCACAGGGATCAAAATTAGGACCCCTTCTATTCCTAGTTCAAATTAATGACTTGCCAAATAATACAGAGGTTGAGGCACATTTCTCAGGAAACAGTGTTTAAGACACACATGTATGCACATGACACAACTTTTCTGTCTGTGTACCAAGAATTTGAAGACCTTGTTGAAATAATGAATGTGGTGAAAGAAAGTACTGGCTCATGGTTCAATGTGATTGGATTATTACTTAAATGAAAATAAGATCCAAGATATGTCGTTTAGTTTATCTAAATTTACAAATAGAGAAACAAAATGTAAAATTTTTAGGTATCATACTGGACAATAAACTTGCATGGAACACCCTTTTTTAACATGTAAAGTAAGGTTATCTAGATTAGTATACTTGATAAAAAGACTAATGTCATGTGTTTCCATTGAATTCCTTAAGGGCAGCATATTTTGCTTTTTTTAGTGTATATTAAAATAAGCATATAGTAGATATCTACTCTATGAAAATATGGACTGATACTATGGGGGAATAGCAAAAAATAAATGAAGTTCTCATGCTTCAGGAAAAAAGCAATTAGAGTACTTGCATGAGCTAATGATGGATCTGATTGTAACCCTTTATTCAATAAGTTTAAGATTTTAGCGATAATTAATTTATACAGCATGGAAAGAGTTAATTATGTACTAGTTGAACTATCAAGTTTACCTGTAACCAATCAAAGACATGATCATAATACAAGAGCATGTGATTCTCTTATTTTGCCGTAAAGTAGGTTAGCAAAAACCAGTAATGGCCATATCTATATGGTAGTAAAATATATATAACAAGCTGCCCAAGCAGTTAACAAATATACCAACAAAATCATTTCGAAAAAAGCTGCACAACTTGCTGGCGAATCCATTTTATTCCTGAGAAGAATTTTTAGATCTAGTGGATTAACAAACTAATTTAAGTATGTATTTTGTAACATTTATAAGAAATAAATTGACAAAGGCTATTGCATGTACCAATGCTGAATTACTAATAAAGCATCTGATCTACGTTTCTTTCAGTGATTATACTCAAACTTTAAAAAAAAAAAAAAAAAAAAAATATTCAATAATGTCGTTTATCAAAACATGTACTAAGCTGAAAGAATATCTATGTTCTTCATAATGTCTGGTCGCTCCTGTCTCAGTTTTCTCAGCTGAAGGGATTTTTTTTTCTTCTTCTTCTTTTTTTTTTTTTTTTTTTTTTTTTTTTTTTTGTATGGGACGTTTGCTAGCACGAAATCAGACTCAGATTGGCTAGCACTGTGAAACTTTACTATTCCATTATTGAAGGGTGAAACTGGGCAATGTCAGCCACTCTAACTGGGCGAAATGTCTGATCAGACGTCAACAGAAAATCGCGAGGCAGACGCCAATGGGCTACACGTCACAAATGGTCATGAAAGCTTCAAATGTACAGAAAAGGCAGGTTTGAGACACATCTGTATAACATCTGCATTTCCCAGTGTCGTGAAGGTCTAATAGATTCAACAGTCGTTTATCTTATAATTACTGATAACAGATGAGTCGACAGCCACGACTCTTCAAAACGCCCGCAGCTGGGGCCAGGAGCCAGGAGCCGCAGCCTCATCAGCAACTTCACCTGTGACCCATCGGAGCCCATGGGGGTGCAGCTCTCGCGCCTTATGCGAGAGCTAGCGCCCTCTGCCAACCAGGACTCCCGATCAGCTAATGTACGTCAAATGGAGTCTCTCATTTCTTTGATTCCATGGAACGTGACATGTTGTCTTTACAGTTAGCCCTGGCTGCCTTGTACGTTGTTTATATATACGACATCTACATTAATTTGATATGGAGAAGGAGAATCATTTTATTTGTACATCTGAGGAAATATACAAAAGTTAAGTCTTTGTCTGAGATTTACAATTCTTGTGTGTGACACTAATTACTATGCTCTTGTCAAATTCCTTCGTGAGTGTGATCCCACTTCGACACTTTGACCTGAGTGACACAAGAATGGCAACAAGGGTTTTTTTGTGTCCAGTTGTTCTTGTCGATGTTTAGATTGTCAGATGCTGATGGCGTTGTCACTCCCTTATTTTTTCTAGTAAGTCTAGTCGTAATTTTGTCGGTGAGCAGTTCATTATTTTGTTTAACAGAAGACAGTTTCATAATTTTGTCGTTGATTTCCTTGTTGAAGAAAGATGTCGTTTTAGTGTATTAATGGTTCTTATTTTTGAGTACATGGCATATAACTGTTCAACTGTTCAAAGCTTATGGGACTCAACTGTGGGATCATCAGTCCCTAATCTTACAAACTACTTAAGAACTAGCTAATACTAAAGATGGCACAAACATCCATGCCCGAGGGGGATTCGAACCCCCAACGGTAAACGGCCTCTCACATCATAGCATAGCACCTCAATGCACTTGGCCGCTCTGCCGCCATGACATATCAGTTATGACGACTTCTATGAAAATATCTCTACCCAATATTGTCACGTTGCAATGGAAGTAGGATTGACTTCGAAGGGAACTAAACACAGCACTTATACTGAAAGCACGTTTATTACGAACTCAACATACACGCAGCACTGACTGCCTCTCAGGCAGAGTGCTCTGCTATTTATACACAGACAGAATTTAACAGAAAATAGAAGAACAGTTAACATAAGAAACAAGTAGAATTTACAAGTGAACATAAGTAAGATGTAGAACCTTCTGGAATTGTAAATTACAAAGAAATAAATTTTTGCCAGTGAGCGGGATTGAACCAGCAACCTTCTGCTCCGCAGCCCGTGACGCTATATCCCTGCGCAACGCCGGCAGTTGGTGTTCATGGTCTCTCGCGGCATTGCTCCCTCTCCTGGAGAAACAGCGACCCGCTGTTATGATCCCTGTGGAGCCAGCTGCAGTGTCATGGATCTTGACCGTGTCATGGGTCCTCTATGACAGTTCAAGAGAATCCTTCCCTTCTCCGCAATTATCGACGACCGACGTTCCTGTCGTGGCTTTATCAGGAACATCACCGTCCTTAAAGTCCTTGAACAAGAAGCCATTGTCGTCTACCTGCTCTTCAGGATCGTAGTAAGGCTTCATGCGCAGGACGTGAATAATGTCTCTTCGTTTTTGACGTTTCGACCACGGCTCATATTCCTCAACTTCGTATGTGACGTCTGACAGGCGGCGTATGACACGATACGGACCAAAGTATCGCTTCAATATCTTTTCTGACAGTCCAGCCTTCCGTACAGGGGTAAAAATCCACACCAGATCTCCTGGGCGGTACACAACAGGACGGTGCTTGTCGTTATACCGCTGACGGTCCTTCTCCTGGGCGTCCAGTGTCCGTATGCGAGCCAGCTGTCTTGCTTCTTCGACCCTGGTGATGAGCTGTTTAACATAGTCATCCTGAGTGTCGTCCGGTTGGAACGGGAACAGTACCGGGATCGGTATCCGGCGCCTCCACCAAACAATGTCACGTTGCAATGGAGTAGGCTTGACTTCGAAGGCAACTAAACACAGCACTTATACTGAAAGCACGTTTATTACGAACTCAACATACACGCAGCACTGACTGCCTCTCAGGCAGAGTGCTCTGCTATTTTGCCGGTGTGCGGGATTGAACCGGCGACCTTCTGCTCCACAGTCCATGACGCTATCCCCTACGCCACGCCGGCAGTTGGTGTTCGTGGTCTATCGCGGTAATATTGTACAGTTGCAGGGTCAGCAGTTACCAGAGCTCACAGATTTGATGACAGAGTTCATTTGTGGCCAGCAGGCCGCTTTCGACCATCAACACTACCGGCCACAGCCACTGCCTCCGCAGCCGCTGGCATAAACCGACAACGCCTTCCAGAGCTTTCAATAAAGACACTGAAGCCTGGACAGAGTGGATGGCACAGTTTTCAGCGCTCGTCAATTTTTTGTCTCGTTTCCGTCATAGGTGTCGTTGGCCGAGTAGAAAGACCGACACAGGAATAAAGGATGCACACTTGTGCAGGTAGGAGGTGACAAGCCAGTGGGGCAGCAGAAACTGGAAACACTAGAGTAAATTAGAACGAGATATATATTTCTAGGAGACTTAGTAATACTTAACTTTTACGTAGCTCAGTACTGCAGAATGCTGATACATAGTTGAGCTAAAGGCCTGCCTAGTGCCTATCCAATAGCCAAGTCATCACTGGTGCCTATCTGATTCCGAAGTGTTAACTAGTTCCTATCTCAGTCCCAAGTGAACGATGTAGTTCAGTGGTGGCCACGAGCGGAATAGCAGCAGAGGGCGCTCGTAGCTGACGTCGTAAGAAAACCGCGCCGTGCGTGCATGGCGGCGTACGGCGAAAATAGGTTGCGCTCACTTTGGACTTGTGTGACACCACAGTCAAGGCTTACCAGGTAAATATGTGGCAAGTTACTTTATTGCAATGTGTGGGATCAATGTCTGCCATGTTTTGAGCAAGTTGCACCTAGTAGAAAAACCGGAAGAGTTGAAATATTCAGTGGCGATTGACTCCCTTTCGAGATATTATGTGGAAAATGTGTTGGTTGCAGCCCCTAGGTACAACTTTATTCGTTGTTGTAGGAAACCAGGCAAACATATCGAGAATGGTTAGATGACCTATTTGAGTTATCTCGCCAATGTAATTTCCAATGTGCTTGCGGTGTTTATTATACTCAATCAATGATCCATGACATAGTCACACAGAATGTTACTGCTCCAAAACTCCATGAACAGATCCTTAAAATATCGGATCCCACACGTGGGTACGTTTCCAATATTTTGTTTGCCCATGGTACTTGTAAATGACTGCCAATACAATGGACGCTGCATCAGTCTGTGTAGTCGGTCAGTCGGATGGTCAGCCGACGCGCCGACTTGTGACAAGGTCGCAGCGTAAACAGGGTATATGTTCGGCTCAGACAGTATCTAGTAAAAAACCGACCCAATCTGATGGAAATGTGAAGTCTTGCCCCAATTCTGCAATTTATCACAAAAGACAAAATTGCCCTTCTCATAACAGTTAGCGTTTCTCTCGCCATAAGATGGGCTATTTAAAGATGACCATCTGTCTTCTTCCATATATTTTTTTTGTATATTTCTGTAAAGTTATAATTTATTTAATGTCGCTAGATCATCATTTTGTTAAAACTCAAACCCCACTCTTTTCTAGGCTTGAGGAATAGAATTTTTATTTCATGTGGTAAAATATTAGTTAATATATGGCTAGGTTTTTCTTATTTTGTTATGTTAATAATTTATTATTATATTAATTAATGTGGCATAAGTACGGCTTCTCCGCTATGCCACTATCCCTGTGAGAATGTGCAGTTGATTTACTTTTAAGTGGGTGCGAGAATCTATGGCTATCTGAATGTGAGGAGTGATAGCTCGCGTTCCATCGTTCTCTTTGGCTCAGTGTCGATAGCTGCTGATAGTACCAAAGAGGTTTCCACACCCTTTGGTTGCGAGCTAGTTGGCGAGCCTTCCTTCTCCAGTGCGAGTCTACTCGCTCTCCATCCCCACCAATGCTGATCTTGGATTTTCCGGCTTCCGGTGGCTTCCCGCGTCTCTTGGCTGCTCGGTCTGGCCATTCTGTGCTGGTCTTCTGGTGAGGTAAAGTTGGTTCTGCTCTTGTTTTTTGGAGATGGTAGCGTTTCATTGACTAGCATGTTTAACTTAGACTTGTGAACTTAGAGAATCATTTTTTGGAATATTTTCTCCGATTGTGTGCGGAAATGTGTTCTCGTTTTTCAATTCAGTGATTTCCAATAGATAAGCGCGGTGCGTGTGATTCTAGTTGCAGTTTGAAAATGGCCTGGTATGTTAAAACCTTTTGTAATCATATGGCAGTGTATGAACTCCGTGTAAATAATTTCTAGCTTTGAGGGGCCCGATTTCTAAGAGGTGATATCTTCGTTTTTGTACAGTGGGTTGCATGCTGTAGTTAATTTTCTTTATTTTTCGGAAACTGAATTTATTCAATATTATTGGTTTTCGGAACCATGTGGATCTGAGTCCCAACTTCCAGGGTTTGCAGCTAGTCGCCTGAATTTCACGCCACTTTTCACATAAAACCAGTACCTAGATCGATTTCTAACAGACTGCAACTTAAGAATCCACAGTAATTTTGTATAATGAATCCGATTTTTAACCACTTCACCTTCAGTGGAGTGTGTTCATATAACATAGCCGTGTGTCGCTGTTAGCGTGTTTGCTCTCTGTCCAATTCAGATGTAATTTGACTTGGATATACACACGCACCATCTCAAAACAGTTATGACAGAGCAGAGCCAGCTTCAAAGTGTTTTTGTATATTGTTTTTTGTGATACCTCTTACTTGCTGAATTTCGTCTACAATAGCGGCGCCTGCTTCCGCCTCGTCTCAGCACGCTGATTTTGGTGAGTTTCGCTGTGGCATTGTGTGTGTGTGAGCAAATGAGTGTTATTTGTGAATCCTTCCCCCCAGTAACGTTAAATCATGTATAATGTAGGCCGGGCACCGTCCGCATGAATCCATGTAAGAGATGCATTTTTATTGTATTAACAAAATTGGTTCCCCATTTTGCTTGTTTGCTATCTGAATAAACAAGTTTAAGTTCAGCATAATCTGTAAGTTGCCTATAAATTGTAGTTTTAGAGCACCTTCCCTCTTTTATTTTATATTGTTCTTCACAAGTGCTGAGAATAAGATCAGATGCCATTTTTCTTATATCTAAATTCCATTGCGCCATAAATGTTTTCTTAGCCACCTTTCTAAGATAACTTTAATTGTGGTGGCTTGCTTATTAATGTCTGTGTGTAATAATTTGTGAGCTGCTATGTATATTGACCGCTGTAGTGTTAACTTCCTGTTATTGAAGTAATTTGAAACGAGTCAGTTCTCAGTTTGAGCCAGGGAACAAAGCTTTGTAGCGGGGAGTAACCAGTAGTTCACACAGACCTCATTTACTAATTTTAGTGATGAAACAAGGCTCTTGTTTCGTACAGTGGTCGACTTTTATCTGGCTTACCGCTGCAAGGATTCGCACTTGTAGGTGGTCATCTGTTTAATGAAATGGTTTTTTCTGCTTTAAATGCGTGCGGGAATATTCTTTAAAAAAATTCTTTTCCCTCCCAGTGGATGAATGTGTGAGATTAACAGTGCGCATTAATCTGTTTCGTTTTATGTTTTCAGCACATCTGTTCAGTGATTTTTTTTGTGTGTGTTTTCTGAAGGGTTATTTTATTCAATTGTTTTTGTAAAAAGATCACAGCCACAGTGTATTGCGTGTGAAGCTATTAGTTCGAGCTCCGTAGCGCGTTTTTTTTTTTTTTCTTTTTGTCAGGCTAATATTGTTCAAAATTACTTGTGACAACAGAGAATAGTTCTTCCTTGTCCGTTTACACTCGCTCTAGGCGTTTAAACCAAAGTCAGGACCGTGAAAAGTCGTCTAGGTCACATCTTTCGACAGAAAGGGAAAAAGTTGCGAGTACAGACGGCCGCGTTCCCTTTGAAAACGCGACTTGTTTCAACGTGAACGCGACCGAAAGTGAGGGCAGTGGCGAACAAAGCAAACCGCATACCAATATGCCGGTTTCTGCTATTGCGCAAACTAGTTTTACCATTGTTACTAGGCCCATGTACGTTTCTGATTCGACTCTAAGTGACCTCATGGCTTTCATGAGAGAAATAAAAACAGGGATGGAAGCGCAGAATGCTTCCGTTCAGGAATTAAAAGCCAGGATGGAAGTGCAGAATGCTTCTGTTCACGAATTAAAAGCAGGGATGGAAGCGCAACTCATAGAGGTTTTTGTGCAGGTGCAAAGTAACATCAATCAGATTATTAACAATAATCTGGATGGGTTGCACACTGATATAGTGCGGCTAGTTCAGGAACAGCAGGAGGTAGCAATGAATGGTATCACAGAAACCGCGACAAAAATTGCAGGAAATGCGGAAGCTATATCTGTTCTCTCTGACCCTGTAACACGAATAACAACTGTCTGGAGGAGAGATTTAACGAGAGAGTCGATTTGGTAGGCGGTTGGGCGAAAACGCGCACAGATGACTAGGCGCACGTACAGATGAACTAGGTATGCGCTTTGAAGAACTGGCCACCTTGGTGGCGCAGCTTCTACAGACCGGGAAGACGGCGGCCTAAAGAGCAGTTCCTGCTGTTGTAAATGAATCTGAGGAAGTTAGTGGAATATAAATAATTTCTTTATGTCGATGTGTAATTGCCAATCATTATATTATGGTGAGTTGCGAAGTTATTATATGTATTATAGGACTAAAGATTTATTATACTAAAATATTCGCTATGAATGTTGGTAGATAGCAAAAAGTGGTAGTTAATAAATATGTGGTTCTATGACCACTAAGTAAAATAACCGACCTCGTTTTTCCATGGCGACCTACACTAATACTTTAAAAAACTTAATGCACATGTGAGTGTACTTCATTCTTATGTGATTATGTTTATTTATCGAAGCATCTACTTCATCAAACTATTGATATAGGATATTGCTTACAAGTTTTTTTATATAAGTATACAGATTTCTATATACACATACATCTATATGGCTCATCACAACAAATATGAGTCATTACTATATTACATTTATTAAGTAGTTTTTAGCATGTCTAAATAATAATACAATAAACATCATACAATAGGTGACAAAGTTACAGTAGTTATATGTGAGAAAACATGACATTAAGTTGACAGATATTCGCTGATAGTGTAATAACATTTATCTTGTAAATAATTTTTACTGCCAGTTTGAACTTCTGGTGTTCTTTGATTGTTTTGATGTGGTGAGGAAGTTTGTTGTACAATTTTTTCCTCATTTGAAAAGGTCTATTATGTCGGAGAGTTGTTCGTACGTGCTCACTATGAAGGTCATGTGTTTGTCTTGTGCCATGTGTGTGAACTGATTTGTTTGCATATACTAAATTCTTTTGAGCTACTGATATCTTCTTAATATGAGTAACTGTCTCAATGATGTACTGACATGGCAATGGTAGTATTTGCAACGCTTTAAAAAGCGGTTTGCAAGATTTCCCGAGTGTTGCATTTTCAATTGACTGTATGATCCGATTTTGTGCTATAAAACAGTATGCGCTTTCTGGTGAGTTCCCCAAAGAATTAACCCATATCACAGCATTGACTCTGCGTGGGCATAATACACAGTTTTTAATGTTTCTTTTGTCATACACCTAACAAGTATCCTTACACCATAGCATATTGTGTTTAACTTCTTGCTAATGTATTTTATGTGTGTATCCCATTTCATATTTTCTTTAATTGATACGCCTAGAAATTTAGTTGAGTTTAATGTTTCTAATTTTTTATTAAAGAGTTTTTATAATGGGGGTTTGAGAATGTTTATTTTGTATGGTATAAAGGTGCATTGTGACTGTTTTCTCTATATTAATAACAAGATTGTTAGTGGTGCACCATTCTTCAATGTGTGAAGTCCAATTCTGTATTTCATGTTCTAATTCTGCAGTCGTTTTACTATTTATTGGTATATTTGTATCATCAGCAAATTTTATATATTCCTGGGAGCTGCTGGATGTCTCTAGGTCACTAATAAAGATCAGGAACAGCACTGGTCCCAAGATAGAACCTTGAGGCACACCGTTTTTAATGTATTTTCTTTCAGATTGGTAGGTATAAATATTATTTCCTTCCTGATGTGCAATTTCTCCTATTTGCACTCTGTTTTTAAGGTACTATGTTACCCATTTATGTGTGAAATCCCTGTTGCCTGAGGTTAAGAATGTCAGTTTTTGGCTTAGTTTCAAGGCCTACAGAGAAGTCAATATTAAAATATCCACAAATAATTATACATCTATTCTTTTTTGCCAATTTGTGAAGTACACATTCTAGACTTTCAAGCAAAGTGTTCATGTCACTATCTCCAGTTCTATACAAACAAATTATAGCTATATTTACATGCACTAATTCAAGTCCTGATATTTCCAGAGATTTTTCTCTTGGAACATCTTCTGGGAACTGTATGGGTACAAATGAAATACCACTTTTTATGTAGATACAGCTACCACCAAAACTCTGTGTTTTCCTGCAGAAGTGACTACCCAGTATAAAGTTTTGGAAATGTATCATATTTAGGGTGTCATCCTGTAACCAGTGATCAGTTAGACACAGGACTGAAACTTTTTTAAGTTCATTTTCTAACATAATTTGGAATTCATCAATTTTGTTCGTTAATGATTGCACATTTTGGTGGAACACTACAAGATAAGCACTTGGTTCTAGAATTTGGGGCTTCCTTGTTTTTCTCTCTTCTTTCTGCTGAGGTCTGGCTGTATGTGGAGTTGCGTTTGATCTCACTGGAGAAATCCTGATATTGAATAGGCCTGTTCATTGCACTGGGGCACCACTGAGTACCCTTGTAAATTTTTTGTTCCTTTTGATTTTGCCTAAAAACCATTTTGGTGTAGGCTGACGTCTTCAGCACTTCAGGTCTTGCAGCAGCATTAGTTTCTTCAGTCGCTGGGGCCACATATTTGACGACTGGGGAGATCTAGTCCTTCCTTACTACCCATTTGTCCAAAGTAATTTTTACAGCTTCCAGTTTAAACCTCTTGTGCTTAAATTTTACTGAATTACAGAATTTTCAGCTAAGAACTGTTTACCACTGTAATTGATATGAAGACCATGACTGGTATGCATAGATCTCTCTAACTTGCTTACATCAATCAAGTTTACATACCGAAATTTTTTGTGTAGTTCATCAATCTCTTTGTTCACTTTTCCTATTAATTTATTTACGCATGACCACAGAGGTAGATCATATCTCCAAGGTTGGTTTACTGTTGCTACATTTGTGTTATCTAATTTGTTTGTCATATTTTCAAGGACTGTTATGAGTTCACTACCTTGATTTCTGGCCACATCATTTACACCTGCACAAACTACGACATAGTCTCTTGGGCCAAGATTTTAGCATAATTTTGATGTTGTTTTCGTAACTTCCTTCACACCTGCGCCTGGTTTCACAAATGCCTGGACACTTAAGTTTGTTCGCATATCTGCCACTTTTTCTGCTATTTTACGTCCATGACTGTTGGCAAAAATAAGAAATTTCGTTCTTTTTCGCGCAGTGTAGATGTGTTACCCAAGTTATATTTCGTTGTTTACCATGTGAAACACTCGAAAAATTCACTGCACATAACTTTTGTTCTTCAAAGTTTTTTCCAGGTTTCGTACATTTTTGTGTGGCATCGATTGTAGAATCACATTGGTATTGTATCTATCTGATGCATTTACGTCGATATTTCCACTTTTGGTGCTGCTTCCAGCTGTAGGACTTGTATTTATTTCGTTGGCGGTGGCTGATATTTCAAGATTGAATCCTTGCTCTATTTGTTTACTTTTACAAAGAAGATTTTTCAGTTGCATTTCAAATGTGTGTATAGTTCTTTTTAGTTCAACGATTTCACCCTTTTTTGTGCTTACAGCAGACGAAAATCCTCACAATGTTTACACTTGAGATTCACTGCACCTGCACTTGTTACAGGTACCGTTTTCCCACTCGATTTCGATCTTGTGATGATTTCATTTGCGTTTCTTGCTTTCACTTCACAGTATTACCGTACTCCAGGTTGTAACACGATTACTTTTTTGCATTGTTTACACAAAGACTCACTCTTTTTAATGTTTTTTACAGAACTCGATTTTGGCGAACTTCTTTTCAACGCCATCTTAGTTCGGTTACGTAATAGAATATAAATTATTGTTATGTCATTATGACGATGTTCAACTGACAGATCATTATATTTATTCTTATGTGAGTACATTAAGGTGCAATTGCCAAGTCATTATATTTATTATAGAAAAAAATATGTATAATTATGATATAGTCACTACTGATGTTGGTAGATAACTAATTAGATAAAAAATTATGACAAGGTGTTGAATAGGTGGTTCCATTAACACTAATTAAAATAACCGGCTTGGTTTCCCATAAGAACTCACGACATATTATGGTGGAAGGAATTCGTTCCGAGATTTGCACTTTTGTACATTTTAGGTTTTTAATGGGATAAAACGTATTTGCCAATAGTTGTCATCTAATAATTAAGGACATCTTCTCCAATCCCACTAACAGATAGGGTGTTGATCTCATTGTTGCAACACAGATACGTATGGTTCTGTATTGTAGAGTATCTAATTTGGTGAGGTATATTTTAGATGCATTGTGGTATATAATACAGCCATAATCCAGTCGTGGTCATATAATCCCTCGATACATTATAAGTAAAATACTCTGGTGAGCACCAGATCACACCCGTGTCAAAGAGCGAATTACATTTAGACCTTGTTTGCAATTAGTAACAATAGACTGTATGTGAGGAGCCCAGCTGAACCGTGAGTCAAAGATCAAAGCTGGAAAACAAGCATGAGATTTAGTTTGGAATATAGATTTTCCACATGCGGCATGTTCATCTATGTATGTACCATTTGATTAAAAAAGGCGATGATCACTGATTTCTCACTCGAGATATCCATTCTATTGGCAGACAACCATTCATTTACATGTTATATCTCAGCGAGCCATTGAGTTTTGGATTGGATGTATGTTTCTGCTGATGAATAAATACATATATCATCTGCATATTAAAGTGTTTTTTCTGGGAAGATTAATTGTATGTTCAAGATCATGTATATACAACAGAGGGCTCAAAATTTCACTTTTTAAGATTGGAATTATAACGTGTGTTGTCCATGTATCAATGAGATCCTGTTGCACTCAATATTGATTAAAAATGAACAGAAGTAATTCTTTAGCTCCCATTGGGAGATTATCAAGCGTAAATAATGAAATCAATTACACAGCTGCTGCGACATGATGAATTCAGAGCATCACTCAGTTCTTCTTTAGAGAAAGGACGAAGCAGCTTATGATGATAGTCTTCTGCAGTGGGAGGAAGGAAAACTGTCATGGGACAGTAGGAGTGTAAGGAAAGAAAACATTTATGTTGGGGATATTTTGGGTGAAAGGTGTTTATTTTATTGAAGAAAAGTGTGAAAGGAGGTAAAAAAATTATAAATTTTGATTTACGTGTTATTAACTGTGGTGGCTGTTGTTGTAATGTTTGAGCAACATAACAAGCCTGACCTTAATTTCGTGGTTGGTTACGTTAAACACGTGATTAATGCAAGTGGTGTAGTTAAATTTTGAAAATATTTAGCAAGACAATTAGTGTAATTAACAAATACTATGGCCCTATCTGACAAACGTTTCAAAAGATCACTCACGTTTCCTTTCCTTACAAAACCTCGTATGGAGACTGTGCACACAGAGATAGCAGAAATTAACTTACTCCGTCTGTGCAATGCGTACGACTCAATTAGTACACTAATGGTAATGATAATTTAGAAAATTATGAATAGTAGGATTTTTAACATCAAGTGATTGGCAAATGAGTGCAGTCCAACAACTATAGTCAGTATCTAATAAAAATTAATTCACTCAAGCAAATAGGAAATTTAAGTAAATCAGTCTTATTTGATGCTATGCATACAGCAATTGTACGAGTTTGGTTCTTTATAGGACAGATGTGGCGGTGGCTATTATTGTTGAACTCAGTGCAAAACTAAATAGAAAAATTATTCATTAAGTCAAACTGTCTGTTATCTTTTGCCATCAATTTTAGCAAAATTTTCTCTAACAATTAATGACACTCACTTGATTGTAAAATTGTGTGGACATATTATTCATGCATTATTGAGGATTGTTATGCTAATTATGAGTGGTTCAAATAAGATAGCAAAAGTACTGTCTAATGTTCCTGTATTTAAACAAAACTTAAACATGCATTCACAGCAAATTACAACGAATAGCATTTAACTTATCTTATTTATCAGTCCAGCGAAGTGGTACTCTGCAGTCATATAAATGATACAAAAATTCATACAGAAATCATTTTGATGGTGGCTCCTCCATTGGCAGCTTGCTAGCAGTTTACCGTGATGCTTCGCGAATCGCGTAATTAATTGCAACCGTTAGCGTCCGCGATGACGCTACCGCGTTTCGGACGTCTGTGACAGTTACCAAACACGAAACGAGTTTCTGCCTCAGCAGAACGAACGAATAAATGTTTCAGTTAAATCATTTCTTACTTCACTTATGTTCACTGGTTTCACATAATCTTTCATATCATTGAACTTATAACAAATTATAACTTTCACTTTGTTCAACTTTATTACTTATATTGTTTGAGCACTCCGTGGACCACGTACGAACGTCTGATCTACGTCAAGGGGGGGGGGGGGGCAGATACTGCTGCTTGCCTGCTCTCCCACAGGCGAGCGCTGCTATACAATAGAGTCTCTGACCTGAGTATCCATATCGATAACTGTTCACAGAGAAATATTTTACATTGAAAAATTAAACATAACAAGATAACTAGTAATCACAGTCATCTAGAAAACATACAAAGTACAAATTAAATCAAATAATAAATACATAAACAACTACAATACGATAAATAAATGACCAAAAATGTGCACAGTTACGTACATACATTATGCATCATGATAATTAATTGAGTCACATGAGAAGATAATTACTACATTTCATTATAAACAGGTTGAAACGAATAAAAAGTTTCAAAATGAAGCTCATTCCTCGTTATAATGTAAGGCTTACCGTAAGGGTAACCTTACAGGAGGTACAATCATATTGATAAATTCGTCTACTCAAATGTTCAAATGTTTGTTAAGCTTAAGGGACTTAACTACGGGGTCATCAGTCTCTAAACTTACAAACTACTTATGAACTAGCTACAACTAAGGATGGCACAAATATCCATGCCCGAGGGGGATTCTAACCCCCAACCGTAGTGGCTGTGCAGACCGTGACTGAAGCGCCTTAGTCCCCTCAGCCACCGCGGCCGCCTCGTCTACTCATGCTGTAGAAATAGGCATAGGAGACTGCATGTGGTTATTTCTAAAAGCTTTTGTTGTGTACCAAATAATATCTCTCGTGCTGCATGATTTACTTAATGGGGAACAGAAGTTAATCCAACTGTCCTGTATTCTTTGTTTTTTTCTTCAAGTACTTCTTAAGCTGTGCAGTTACGTTCCTGATTTCTAAGTAATTCTCTGAGTTAGGATTCAGATGCTATTTTATTTCAAAGCAAGTCTACGTTTTGCAACTGATTTAGAACATTCAGAATTCCACCATGGAGGAGAATGCTGTTTCACAGTTGAGAATTCTCTCTCTCTCTCTCTCTCTCTCTCTCTCTCTCTCTCTCTCTCTCTCTCTCTCTTTTCGAATTATAACTTTCTAGCAGCACTGATCGGAGACTAGTACCGATTATCTGGTGATTAAGTTTACTATCAATGGTCCTCTGTCGTCCTTATCAAAAATATACTTTATGTATCCCACAAGGCCAAGGACACACTGGGATTTCTCTACCGTCACCAAAAATAAATATTCTTTAACACTAGCAGATACAGTGACAAAAATGTTGTGTGTCGTTGTAATACCCTGTTTGTTTTTAATATCATCTGTGGTACTAATCTCTGAACTACTACAAATATCTCTGTTCCACTGAAACAATCGAGAGAAAATGTTACTACTCACAAATACCAGATGAACACACTATCCATACCCCTTGTTAGAATGGGTAAAATTTTACTTAAGTTATCACCTGGTCTAATTGAAGAAGTTGTCAGCCCTGTATCGCCACTCTCGATATTGTATATTGTCAGTGATCACAGAGATGTAAATCACTACGACACCCCAAATAAAGAACAATAATGCATCTGACATTAAAGAAAATTAATGGTTCAGAAGAACTCAGTTCGAAGGATTTCAGTCGCAGGGTGTGTGCAAAAAAAAAAAAAAAAATCATGACTACTCACTCGAACATGGTTTATTTAGTCGTAATCTTCAAAGAGTAATATATACTAATTAAGTAGAAAATTCTGTAATTCGACACACTTTATTGTTGCTGCGGTCGACCAGTAATACTACTCGGTCGCAGTAACAAATAATAATAAATTTTCAATATAGACAAGAAATATTCCTTTTACAATTACGCTCGCTAATGATACTCCCAGGTAACATGAGCGATCGTAAGTCAACTATTTGTAACTACTACAATACGCTACACCGCAAGTTTACTTTAAATTCGACCACAGGAATGGATTTATTGAAAAGAAAATGTCTTATATTTTTCAGTGCAAATCATGGCAAGACTTTAAATATTCAAATACTTATCCTCACTGGTTATACTATCTTTTTACAACAAAAACAGAAAATAACCTACAGTGCCACCACCACTTTCCAGACACCTCTCATGATTAAAATTACAAAATAAAGGCGAGGGCCGTTTTTCAGGCGTGGGCAAAATTAATCATTCAAAAGGTCCGGTTTCCCACAACCCATAAGAGTCTGTCTGTTGATATTTAATAACAGCCTAGGAAAGAAAAATGAATGTAGTCGTCAATAGTCTTCAAACAGATTAAAAAAAAAAAATTCAACCATATGTTTGAAATATAACTTTCATGACCTGATACTTCCTTGATTTACGAGTAAATTCTCGTAAAATAAGACCAAGAATTATGATCAATTACTGATGAATTACTCGTGGAATAAAACCACATAAGATACCGCATAAACTACTAACTGGCGCACCTCAGTACGCAACAAGAATTCCATAAACATTAAATTACGGCACTTTACGCTTGATCATTATCTTAAGGTGGCTGCCTTTTCCGTTAATTCTCCGTTCGGCTCTACAGAATGCATCAATTCATCATGTAAATCTTATTAGATGGTTGAATTACTTTTTTGAAATAATATTTGTCAATACTTTCGTAGCAAACCTTGACCTACGGACACATTCATTTTTTTTTTTTTTTACATAAAGTTTCTTTTTTGAGTAACACGCTTCTATGCTCCGCGGGAGACCCGTTTGTTCTCTGCTTCCGCACTGTTAGTATGTCCAGGGAAGCGTACTCCATCTTACTTTGGTCAACTCCCGCTGATCCAGTGCATTCACGTCAAAACATGCAACAGTAAAAAAATCACTAGGTATAAATATACGATTCATATAAACAAAACAATTTCGTCACCCTAAGTTGTATGCGATATACTCTCGTTTTTATTTCGTCCAGAAGTCATGACGTACTCCAAAAAATTCTGTACCGCTACAACTTCTGCAGCATGTTCCATAGCACTGATTAAAGTTTGGAACGTATTTAGTTCGTTTATTTCATGTCATAGTCTATCTAGATTTCGCCAAATGGTTTCTCTATATTTCTCCCAGTTGGAAAGCGAAATTCTCCTCTTACTATTTGAGTTGTAGATGTGTTGGGAATCAATGTTAATATTGATGTGGAATTCGATCTGGAGATGATTGGATCCCATGGAATCAGACTTAACATACTGGTTATTAATTTCTAAAAAACAAGGGGAGCATAGTGTTATATCTATAGCAGAACATCTATGACCGGGAAAAGGGACCATAGTGGGTGTTCCATCGTTAAGTTTCACGAGGTAAAAGTCATCAATAGCATTCATCAACTCTTTGCTGTTTATGTCTTCAGATCTCCAGCTATTATGAAAGGGGGAGTCAGTTGGCGTAAAATGTATCTCAAGTCTTCTACCACCATACTTATTATACCCTGTCGATGCATCCTTGTTTAGGACTATATGCCACCATGTGTTTGACCTTTAAGGTGGTCTTTTCTACGAATGTATTCGGCGCCACACCCGTAGAAAGATTGATCAAAATCCTTTTTTTACCCACCAGCTTCACATTTGTAATTTTAATCTTTAATTCAGATTGTGAAGTGAAAAGTAATTTTCACAAAGCCATTGGATGATACTTCTCTGAATTACAATTAAGACCTACTACAAATATGTAAGAAGGATCATTTGCATTATTATCTGTTTGTTTTATTCAGCTCATAATTAGAAGTCGCATTTTCTTGAGGAGACTTTTCCTTTAGGTTGCTTTGAGTGTATTGCTGATGATCTTTAATAGGTAGATTACCTCCCAATGACGGCTGTAAGCTTCCATTGAGGGGGAAAGAACTTGACACTTCCTGTGTAGAAAAAGTTGTTAGACATACCTGAGAGAAGATCTGTCATATTTGTTACCTCATTTGTAGCATTAGGATGGCGTTGTTTAGTAATAGTTGCTCATCCCTTCTCCTTTTGATTTTCAGTGTGATCCATTGCACGTTTTAGAGCAGAACTCGTTTACTTATCCAATTACCAATTTCCGAGAAACATGGGCAGCATAGTGTTATATCTATAACAGAAGGTCTATGACCAGAAAAGGGGACCATAGTGGGTGTTCCATCGTTAAGTATCACAAGGTTAAATTCATCAATAGCTTTCAACAAATTTTTGGCCTTTCTGTCCGTAATGTCTCCTCCCCACGCCATGTGACGGGCATTCAGATCTCCACCTATTATGAAAGGGGGAGTTATTTATTGTAAAATGTATCTGCAGTCTTCTTCTACCATATTTATTTTCGGATGTTTATATACCGAGACAGTGGTAAAGCTTTTTAAAGAAAACTGAATGCTCACAGCAATCGCGTCAATACTGTTGCCTCTTACATTAAGCGGGTATAAAATATGCAGCAATGTATTCTTAACCAAACTGGCACGCCACCTTTCCCATCAAAACGGACCCTCCTTAATATATCATATTTCATAAAGTATAATTTCTGTTGAGGCTGGAACCATGTTTCACTTAACAGGACAATATCAGGCTGATTGACAAATTGTTCTCATAGTAAGCTTTCTCTGTTGGAATAAACAGATCGTGCAAGCTACTGAAGAACTTTTATAGGCTTCATAATTACTATAGAAAAGGAAGGATAACGCCTGATGTGGGTTGTATCTGTAAAATCCGGATTTCCCTAATAATATTACTGTTTAGATAAAATTGAAGAAATCATACTGTATATACGTGTGTGATCCAAAGCGTCTTTTTGTGAAGAGGTGAGCTGTGTAATTAGTTTGATGATTCCAGAAACAAGTTCTTCAAACAGATCCTTATATTTATCCTCCCCTCCAGTTGGGGATGCCTGAAGAAAATAAGGATTTTGTGATGAAGGAGGATAAGGTTTCTCTTTAATAGGAGACGTTGGAAGATTAACATTTTAACATTTGCAAATAGGGGTTTTAGAGTTGGCAGAAATTTTGTATATTCTGATGTGAACATAGTTTTACTCATACGAGAATCAATTTTTTTTAAATAAACTTCCTTCCTCATCCTTACCCAAACACTCTAAGTGTAAGCTCCGTCTCTAATGACCACGCTGTCGACAGGACGTTAAACTCCAAGATTCCTTCCTTCCTATATACGAAAATCTAAGATTACTTTCTTCAAAGTTTACATCAGTATATATAAAATTTCTGCCGACTCCAAAACCCCTATTTGCAAATGTTAATCTTCCAATGTCTCCTATTTAAGAGCACCCTTATGCTCCTTCACCACAAAACCCTGAACTTCTTCAGGCATCCCCAACTGGAGGGGAGGACAAAAATAAGGATCTGATTGAACAACTTGTTTCTGTAATCATCAAACTAATTACACAGCTCATCTCCATATATATTGTCGTGTTGCAATTGAAGCAGTATTGACTTGCAAGGCAGGATTGTCAACTGAACACACCACTTACACTAAAATCAGGCTTATTGTGAAATGAAACATACACACAGCACTGACTGCCTCTCGGGCAGACAGAATGTACCATAAATTAGAAGAATAGTTAACATAAGAAACGTGTAGAAATTACAAGTGGACATAAGAAACATGTATAGCATTCTGGAAATAATAATTACAAAGAAATAAATTTTGGCCGGTGGATGGGATTGAATCGACGATCTTCAGCACCACAATCGGTGATGCTATCCATTTCACCATGCCGGCAGTTGGTTAACATGGGGTGTCGCGGCATTGCTCCCTCTCATGAAAGAACAGCGACCCGCTCTTAGGTTCCCTTTGGAGCCAGCTGCAATCTCCTGGATCTTGAATTTGTCATTGGACCTCTGTATGGCAGTTCTGGAGAATCCTACCTTTCTGCACGATTACCGAAGACAGACCTGTTGTGGCTCAATCATTACGATAACGGTCTTCAGAGTCCTCAAACAGGAGTCCGTTTCTGTCTATTTGTTCTCTGGGACCTCTATAAGGCTTCATACGGAGGATGTGCACAATGTCTCTTCGTTTTTGTCGTTTTGAGGACTGCTCATAATCCTCGATTTCGTATGCAACGTTAACATTTCTGATAGTCCAACTTTCTGTGCAGGGGTAAAAATCCATACCAGACCTCCTGGACTGTCCAAACAGCTTGGTGCTTGTCGTTATACCGCTGACGGTCCTTCTCCTGGACGTCCACTGTCCGTATGCGAGCCAGCTGTCTTACCTCTTCGACCTTGGTGATGAGCTGTTTCACATAGTCATCTTGAGTTTCGTCCGACTGGAACGGGAACAGCGTATCCATTGTCCTCTCGTCTTCACGGCCATGGAGCAGCAAAAATGGCGTGAAGCCTGTGTTGTCTTATCTTGCAGTATTATAAGAAAATATCACGACTGGCAGTATTCTATCCCAATCCTTCTGCTCAACATCGACAGCATGTCTGGTATCGTCTTCTTAAAACGTTCTGTAAGACAATTTGTCTGAGGATGGTATGCAGTTGTCATTCTGTGGACAATGTTGCAACGTGACATTACCTCTGATACTATTTTTGACTGGAATACTTTTCCACGATCAGATATCATAACACGTGGTGCCACATGCTTCAAAATAATGTCTTCTACAAGGAATTTTGCGATCTCTGGAGATTCTGTAGTCGTCACAGGCTTGGTGACAGTGTAGTGTGTGAGGTAGTCAGTGCAGCCTATTATCCATCGGTTACTGATTGTCGACTTTGGTAACCTCCATAATAGATCAATACCAACTCGGTGGAATGGAGCTGCTGCAGGTGGTATCGGTATGAGATGCGTTGGAGGTAACTGCGGCACATGCTTCTGTCGCTGGCAATCTTCATAGTGACTCACATAGTGCTTGACAGATCGATAGAGACCTTTCCAGTAATACCTGCGACTGATTCTGTCTAGGGTCTTCACGAATCCCAGATGACAGGATATTGAAGCATCGTGGAAATACTTGAGAATAGCTGGCTGGAGATGAGCTGGAATCAACAGTAGCCATTTGGGGCCCAGTGGATCGTAGTTGCTCTTATACAATGTCCTGTTTATAAGTTGAAATTCTCCATTGGTCAGTTCTCCTTTCTCCAAGGTCTCTATGGTTTTTAATAGTGCTGGATCTTCCCGCTGTTCAGCTATAACATCACCTAATTCAATGAGAGCTGAAATTTCATTCATGCTGTCGTGTTCCACTAATGGATTCCTCGAAAGGCAGTCAGCATCCTTGTGTTTGCGCCCGTTCTTTAATACCACTTTGACGTCGTACTCTTGGAGTCTTAGTGACCATCTTGCTAGTCAACCAGATGGATCCTTCAAGCTAGTCAGCCAACACAGCGAATAGTGGTCTGTCACGACGAATGGTTTGCCGAATAAAGACGGCCGGACTTGTTGATAGCCCAGACAACTGCAAGACATTCTTTTTCAGTTGTAGAGTAATTTATCTCGGACTTCGAGAGTACTCTTGATGCATTAGCTATCACCTTTTCAGCAACTTCCTGAACTTGTATAAGCTTTTTTCCAATCCCATAGCCACTGGCGTCTTTGTGAAGTTCAGTTTCCGCATTCTCGTCGTACAAGGGTAGAACTAATGCGGAAGTTAGAGCCTCCTTAAATGACCGGAAAGCTCTTTCTTTTGTCTCATCCCAGTAAAACTTGGCGTCTCCCTGCAGAATTTTTTTGCAATGGACGTGCCTTGCTACAAAATCCTTTTATGAAACATCGGGAGTATGAGCACAGCCCGAGGAAACTTCTCACATCACGGATGTGCTGAGGAGTTGGAAATGCTGTGACTATCCTTACTTTATCTGGGACAGGAGGCACACCATCTCCGTTTACTAGGTGCCCCAGGATTGTATTTCTTTGGCAACAAAGATGCACTTTTTTGGGTTGAGGTGGAGTCCTGCTGTCTGAACACATTTAAACACAGTTTAAAGGCGGCTTAGATGTCCCACTAATGTTCTTGAGAAAACGACAATGTCATCTAGGTAACAAAGACACGTCGTCCACTTAAGGTGTCGAAGCAAGTTGTCCGTCATGCATTCGAATCTGGCCAGAGCATTACATAATCCAAATGGCATTACTTTGAATTCATAGAGGCCGTCAAGTGTAATAAAAGCCGTCTTCTCCCTTTCAGCTTCGTCAAACTCGATTTGCCAGTAATTTGTCTGCATGCCCATAGTTGAGAAGTATGTAGCTGTTCTCAAGCAGTCTAAAGTGCCGTGAATGCGCGGCAATAGGTAGACATCTTTCTTTGTTATTTTGTTCAGACGCCGATAGTCGACACAGAATCGTCACATGCCATCCTTCTTCCTTATGAGGACCACCAGAGACGACCAAACACTTTCCGAAGGTTGAATAATGTCATCGTGCAACATCTTCTCCACTTCCTCCCGAATTATCCGTCTTTCAGCTGGCGAAACTCTATACGAACGCTGTCTGATTGGTGGATGACCCCCAGTATTGGTACGGTGGCTTATCATGGGCCGTTTCGTCTGACTTTTCTCCTGTTTAGGTGTGAATGCATCCGAAAATTGGTGTAGTATAGCTAACACCTGGTAGGGTTGTTACTTGGTCAGTTCGGGCCCTAATGGCATTTCCACAGTTGTTTTCTCCAGCGTATTGTCTGTACTAACAGCAGACCATGTGTCTTCGTTGATGACGTTGACTCACCGTCCTGGATTGCTTCAGCTGTCCCGATACACTTACCTTTGGGGATAAGTTGTGACTGTTTGTGACAATTAGTGATCCAAATCTGTCCTCGACCACCAGTAATGCTTACGATAGCCGCAGGTATATAAATTTCTTTAATGAGCCTAATAAACTTTTTACGATCGACAAGCACTTCACAGTTTAACCGGTGATCTGTATTTGTGACTGGAACTCTTCTCATTGTCAACAGCGGGATCGTAACATCGTCAATGGCAAATAACTTCCCAGAAAATTCTGTCTTATGTGTACCCATTGGGCCGATTTCCTCAATTTGCAGATCAGATCTTCCACAGTCAATGATAGCTTGGGATGCCTGAAGGAAATACCATCTGAGGATGAAATTATGACTACATTCTGTTAAAACGACAAATTCAAACGGCTGGGTCCTGTTGTTGATGGTTATTCTTGCAACACAAGTTTCCACTGGCTGCACGTACTTTCCATTTGTGACCTTCAGCACAGTAGCCTTGCATGACAGAACTTTGTCTTCTTTAGTGTGTGGCGGTAAATATACGACAATACAGAGAAAGAAGCTCCTGAATCAACCAGTGCCCAAGCAGGTTGGCCGTCGATTATGACGTCGATGAGATTTCCCAACATCTTAGGGACTGTCGTCCATGGAGGCCTTCCAGCTGCAGCGGCCTCATCTCCATAGATGGTCGCCTCACTTAGTTTTCCTGGGCATGGCGGCCGCCCCTGCTGGGTGAGTGGCTGGTACCTCTGTACAGCGACAGTGAACGGCAGCGGCGCGTCGGGGAGCGACCAGCGACCTCATCCAGGGTTCGGCAATGGGCTTCGTCCCAAAGGTCGACTGAACTCATCAGCAGGTGACTGCCTGGGATAGAACTGCTCTTACAGCTGATGTATTGTGGGAAAATAATCATCGAATACACGCCTTCTCTCTCTGCAGTAGCGTATAGCATGTCCAGGGCGCCCACAGTGGAAACACAGTGGTGTGTTGTCTTCTGTCCTCCAAATGTCTGTTCTTCTGTGGGGCGTCATAGTTGCTGGGGGAGTTGGTTGTGGCCGCGTCGGGTGCCATTTGGCGGCTGCAGCATTCGTCATAGGAGGGCAACGCCATTCTTCACGCCGTGTGCGATTGGTGGGGCAGACAGGCACTTAAATGTGATTTGCAGAGTATCCCATGTCGATGTACACGTAGATGTACATGTAATGTCTGAAATACTCTTCCATCATAGTGACATCTTTTATCAGAAGAGATTGGTACATGTCTTCTGCAATACCCTTCATCAGGTGTGTTATTTTGTCGGCTTCAGTCATATTCGGATTGACTATGTTACGCAGGGCCAAAACATTCTGTCTGTATGACTGTGTCGGCTCACCATGCCTTTGGGCCCGGTTCTTCAGTTGTTCTTTCGCCGAGCGGATTTATCGCTGTTGGTCTCCAAACGTCTTCTTAAGTTCCGTCTGGAACGTTTCCCAGTCATTCAGCTTCTCTTCGTTGTTTTCAGACAATTACTGGGGTGTTCTGTCTAGGTAGAATTAAACGTTGGCCAAACGCATTGTATGATCCCACCTGTTGTACTTAGCAACTCGCTTGAACCCTTTTAGCCATTTGATGGGGTCCTGTCCAGCGGCTCCAGAGAATACTGACAGGTTTCTGATGTGCAGCTGGCTTACCAATGGTTTTGTGTCCATGGTTCTTCTGATGATACGGTTTTCTGGAAGGATGTACTCTGTATATCCCTTGTATTCTGGTTCTAGTCCGTGTAAGCGATGGCTTTTACGTTGGCTAATCAGAGCCACATTGATGCAGCTGTTGCACAGGATACCCGGTGCCAATGTCGTGTTGAAATTGAAGCAGGCTTGACTTTGAAGGCAGGGTTGTCAACTCAACACAGCACTTATACTGAAAGCAGGTTTATTGCGAACTGAAACACACTCGCAGCACTGACTGCCTCTCGGGCAGAGTGCTCTGCTATTTATACTAAGACAGAATGTACCAGAAATTAGAAGAATAGTTAACATAAGAAACATGTAGAAATTGAAAGTGAACATAAGAAACATGTAGAACATTCTGGAAATGACAATTACAAAGAAATAAATCTTTGCTGGTGGACGGGATTGAACTGAAGACCTTCAGCACCGCAATCACTGATGCTATCCATTGCCCCACGCCAGACACTTCTTTAAGGGCAAACTTTAGGTATCTTTTCAATAACATATTGATATATTATGTATTTTATCAAACTGAATCACCTAGGAATTCAAAATAATTACTACCTTTGATTTTTTTCTTTGGTCAAGCATATACTTAACCTTTTATTGGAAAAAATACGATTTCATTATACACATATAACAACTTAGGAAACTGTCAAGTCATTCTTGTTCTATCACCCCACTAACTATAACTTCATAAGTAAAACAAAATAAATTAACAGAAACTACTAAGGCATCACTGACACTTCTGGCCTTGATTGATTGATTTTGTCAGGGAAGCCAAAACAGTTTTGGTCCAACTCGCCACTGCCTGCACCGAAACTAAGTTTATTGTGCCGTATCGGTCCCTGTATATCTAATAAAGCCAACCAATGCCCTTGAACAGTGCAAGGAGTCCCTTTGCCACTTCTTTATTAGACACAATTTCTTTGGGATTGGTTGTCCCAAATGTTCTGTGCCTTTTGCTCTCCATTGCCTGCACCGAAACTAAGTTTATTGTGGCGGTATCACTCCCTGTATATCTAATAAAGCCAACCAATGCCCTTGAATACTGTAAGGAGTCCCTTTGCCACTTCTTTGTTAGACACAATTTCTTTGGGACTGGTTGTCCCAAATGTTCTGTGCCTTTTGCTCTCCATTGCAATGCATTCAAAGATTAGATGTGATGCAGTTTCATCACAATCATCATAGATCCTACATTTAGGGCCCGCTTCTGTTATTCCCATTGTATGTAGGTGTTTTCTAAAATTCCCATGGTCTGTCAGAAATCCAATCATGAGTCTAATCTCTCTCCTGTTCAAGCCCAGGATTACAGAGCTTCTTTTAAATAATTTCCTTGCCATGTTTTTGTTTATAGACCTTGGTCCAATATTCCACATGCTGTGAGCCAGTTACGTAGCTCCAATTTGATCATTGCCTTGGTGATTGTCAGGACAGGTTCCGGTCCAATAAATGGAGTCTCTGTCCCCACCCTGGCTAAACTGTTGGCATGTTCATTGCAACTGATCCCCGAGTGCCCAGGGACCCACAATAGGGTTACCCTGTTGCTTTCTCCTATGTCCACCAAAACCCTGTGACATTCTGCAACAATTTTCGATCTTGTTGCAGGAACTGCCAGTGATCTCAGGGCTGCCTGGCTGTCTGAATAGATGTAGATGCTACGGTCTTTGTAGCACCGACACAAATTCTCCTCCACACACGCCCTGATGGCAGTGATATCGGCCTGGAATACTGAGGCCAGTTTCCCTAGAGAGATGACACCCTCCAGTCTTGGCTGTACCCCATATACCCCAGTCCAAACGTCTGATTTCGACCCATCAGTGAACCAGACAGTGTCCCCCGTACAGTGTCAAACTATTTTCTCCCATTGCTCCCTACTTACAGTTGTTATATTGAAACGCTTGTTGAAACAGTATGGGGTTATAATATAGTCAGCCGGCATTTCCCCAACCTTTCCTATAGTTACCTCACTCACTATTTTAGTGTGTGATTCTGGACATCGCAAAGAGTTCCAGTTTTTGCCAGATTTGAGCCTGTATGCACCAGCCACTGCCTCCATTTTGACCCAAGGTGTAATGGGGGCATATGCAGCATGGTTTCCATCCCAGCAGTTGGTGTGCTGCTAATTCCGCCTGTTATGGCTAAGCAGGCTAAACTCTGCACCTTACCAAGCTCTTAAGGATCAACCTGCTGTTCTACCTTCTTCCACCACGTGACCGCCCCATAGGTGATCCTGTGTCAAATCACTGTGGTGTATATCCAGTACATATCCTTGGGGCTCAAGCCCCAGTTTTTGCCACAAGCACTCCTGGTACTTACCAAAGTACTTTTTGCCTTGGAACAAATGTACCTAATGTGAGTGGTCCATGTCAGTTTCTCATCTAAGGTAACCCCTAGATATTTCACTGTCCCCTTTACAGGTAGAGCTTCATCGAAAAGCTTTAGATTCCAACTTGAATTTTGGATATGCTTCTTCGTGAATGCTACAACAACACTCTTCTTAGGACTAACTCCCAGATCCCGTTTTCTGCTCCAGTCTTGCACACAGCAAATTTGCCAAGTATTACTATGACAGGGTCATCAGGGTCATCTGCGTATCCTTGGCAAAAGTACTGCCTAGAGTTTAATTCTCCAATGAGTTCATTCACCACTAGATTCCACAAGAAAGGGGAAAGAACTCCTCCTTGCGGGCAACCCCTAGTGGTGTTGATTACCATTTTTTTCATTCATCATGGTAGCCTCTACCTTTCTTCCACTGAGCATGGCCCTAGTCCACCTACATATAGTGGTCCCATATACATATAGTGTGATATCCACAAGAGTATATTGAGGAAAGTGAGTCTTGAGGAGCAGTTCCAGCGTCTCATGTGCTATCTATACTCCCCATCCTCCTTCCTCAATGTTCATCCTGTATTAGTTGGTACCCTAGTGAGGATTTTATTAAGTGTGGCTTGAGCAGCCGTGCTCTCCACTTCCAAATGAATATCGTCTGATGGCAAGGTTGTAATTGACAAGGTCCTCACGATATTTTGCCCATTGTCCTTTGCGCCTCACAAGGTTAAACAGTCTTTGTACCTGTTTCCTTTGCATTTCCAAGTTATTATTCCACCAAGGCACACTCCTATTTGTGCACTTCTTGGTGATTGAGCAGTTGTCCTGGTATGTGGCCACTGTAGCAGAGGTTACAGCTTCTGCTACTTCCTCAAACTCTGCTGGATTCCTTATTGAGGTTTTAATTTCCGATAGGCTGAAATCAAGGTCTCTCCTATACGTCTCCCAGCCTGTTTTTTCTGGGGTTCCTATAAGCCATGGTCTGTCTGGTTCCCATTTCGACCTTGAACTTAATATACATGTGATATGATGAGGATGGCTCCAAGACTACATGCCATTGTTTGACATAACTGCCCATTATCATGAAAACCAAAGGTTATGTCAATTACTTCTTCCCTTTTACTATTCCTGAATGTAGGTTCATCACCCCTATTTAGGATCTTCAAGTTATTAGACAGAAAAAATTCAAGAAGGTGCTCACCTCCACTGTTGGTGTCCCACACTAGATTGTGGTCATTGGCATCACATCCCTCCCACAGTTGGTCACCTTGCCAATGACAGGCTTCTGTCAGTCTCCTCACTTCCAAAGGAGGAGGAGAGCTGTCTTCGTAAGGAAGGTATGCTGAGGCCAAAACAAACTTTTATCCTTAATTGAAGAATGATTTTTCATCAAAACTCTGCCTATTCAGGCATTGAAAACTTGCAAAATCTGTTAAAAATTAAAATTTTCCCCCATTGATCATTCGAGAGGTTATAATATGGTACTGAAATTTAGCTCTTGTTAACTTTGTGTGGCCCTTTTTGACAAAGATTCTCCTTTTCTTGTACCCATTTCAATCTTTGATTGTAGTAGGGGTTTGCGGAAAATATCAATAACTGCTCTAGTAAATTAAAATGTAATATAGTCACTCGTAATATGAAGGTAAAATTTTTAGGTGATTGATCGGTATCTGTCATTCAGTATACAGCACATGAGAGTTTCATTGCCTTGTAAGACTCTCGATTCCTGCAGTATCTTTTATGCGACTAAATAACGATATAATACACTGTAAGACAGCTCCATTTAGGAATAAAAGTAAATAATAAAAAAAAAAAACTTCCACCTGTAACGAATGAAATTTTGCTTTAGCAATCACTAGATGCCTACGTTTGTCATTAGTGGACTTCCTACTGGATTCTATCATAAAATATATTCATTTCACTTTATTTTATGCTGTTGTTCCCACACTATGCTTGCTATCTGCTCTCTGTCATAATTAATGTAATTTAACCCTGTTGGGTGCGTATTCAACGAAATGAACTTGTACTCATGTCTGATATAAGTCGATAAAACCGTTACAAGGTCAAATACTGGCCAGGTAACTTAAGGAATTACCTGTACCAGCAATTCTATTTCATGCGCCACAATCTAAATTACTACCATTTAAGTCGTAACTTCCTCAATTACAAATGTTCAATTGTTTGTTAAGCTTATGGGACTTAACTACAGGGTCATCAGTCCCTAAACTTACAAACTACTTATGAACTACTTACGAACTAGGACGGCACAAATATCCATGCCCGAGGGGGGATTCGAACCCCCGACCGTAGTGGCCGTGCTGACCGTGACTGGAGCGCCTCAGTCACCTCGGCCACCGCGGCCGGCTCCTCAATTACGACAGCAGATAGTACAATATTGCTCCCGAATTACGTTCATGTTGGTCTGGATTACTATAACACCAACCGACAACTGACTGCTGAGTCCCGCTCTTGCCAATCTTAACCCACAATTGTGAACAAAAGACAATTTTTGCCCTTTAAAATAATAAATTATTGCTGCATTGCCGACGGTTAACTTCTTCTAGCGGCCAACTTCAGTGTTGCACGTAATATCTTGTGCGATGACGGTGGCATACGTGTGATCTCTGGCTGTCTGCCGTCGATCGTCGATCAACTGCTGCCGGTTGTTCTAAAACATATTCCACTACAACAGGCATTAATTCATATATACAAAATTAATATAATCTCCTTTTTTCTCTTGAACACTAAACACATTACACTAAAAACTCACCTTCGCAATAAGTTGAAACGAAATTAAATGCTTCTCCGTAACGAATGTCGAACTAAAAATAAATGTCCCGTTAAATGCTGCTGGTTTTCAGCTTTTGTCTCAATGTATCTGAAACAGAACTAAATGTACTTTTTTTTGCTCTGACAGGAGGATTTTTCAGCCGTTATACATTTGCAGGGAACACGCATCGTCAGACGCACCTGTCATCCACACCCGCTGCAATGTTGGTAGCAACGCTGCGACATGATTGGTCAATTATAACAAAACATTGAGTAACCATGTTGAATTGCGGCAAGAGGCCGCAAATTATTTAGTGTTTACGTCTGTACAAGCAGTGCCTACAATGTAAACAGAAACCTCCATGACATCACTGTTTTTTTACGTTTTGGTATCGGACGACAATTTTTTTCACGGTGTCAGCCATCAATGTCATATACATTGTCTTAACAAACCTATTACTGTATCTGTTATCATGTTCTTAATTATGAGACCAGGACCTCGAGGAAGAAACCTTTTGGATCCATGAAATTATGCCAAGAAAGGCATCAAGGTAGACTATAGTAACTTATTTTTCTAATTTTTTACTTGACAAGAGCTTTAGTTATTTATTGAAACTGGATAGATTTCATATGATTTATTATGTGTTGATTAAGGTGACGTTTTTATACATTGCAGCAAAAACAGGGAATGGGAACGTGAACGTCGCGAGAGACTAAATAATTGCTTTAAGTCGCTCGAGAGTCTGCTACCGAATCATAACCCTACGGTATCTCTTAGTAAAATAGATATCGTAAAGAAAGCAGACGAATACATACGTGATCTCCAAAAAAAGAATGCAAACCTGCTAGAGGGAAACACCGATAAAGAATGTCGTAAGTTATCAGAAGTTCATTATTTCCTGGGCTTTTATTTGTAGATAGAAGATGTTATACCTTGTCATCATGTTGTATCCGTTTTTATTTCATATTACCTGTAACAGCAGAGCTGAAAAGGCAGTATCATAGATAGTTGGTGTGTAGTAGTTGTTATTATTTACCAACTGTAAAGAGTTCTATAGTACAGTGTTATGGGCTTCAATCATACTTTCCACACTGCTGTCTGCAGGACATTGTAGGTGTTTACTGTCCAGCGTTCGATTTTCTGTTACATAACCACCCTATGTTGTACCCACCCTTCTCCTTTCCTGACGCTGTCTAAAACATCTAGACCTATTCTCCGCTTAAGTCTGCCTCTTATCTATCTAGTTTACAATAAGGTTTTTTTTTAATTTTTTTTTTATTTTTTTATTTTTTTTTTTTTATTATAATGCACACTAGTTTTCATTGTCTCTCTCACTTTTGTCAATCTTGCTCACTCTGTCGACTCCTTTACTATCTACATTATTGCTCTGTTCATATATGAGTCAAATGTACTAGTTCCTGTTACATCACTGAAGTTAGCACCATTGGATGTGGCATTTTCTTTGTTGGGTGACTGTTGAGGTATGCTATCTGCGGTTAAGTTTCCATTTTCGACAGTGGGGACAGGATGACTGATATTGTAGGTACGTTCTTGATCCGCATCAAATCTAGTCTCCAATACTGCTTTGACCAAGAACGTCGTGTTTTATGTCATTCGTCCCACACTTGGTTTCAGTACTCACTGTTTGTGTGTATCAAATATTTTTGATGACACCTAGGTGGTGGTGTGGTGTGTTATCATTTTCGTGTTTTTTGATTTTTGCAAGGTTTAGGTCTTTTTCGTCTTATACCTAACTTAACTTTCACTTTAAAACAAGTTACCTGTAGTGTAGCCCTAAGAAGGTTAGTAATAATCTCTGGTTCAGAAACACTCATTCAGTTTACAGTTGTATGACATACATCATTGCAGACTGTACAACTTAGTGTAAGTTTTCTTTAAAATTACCTAATTATTAAATGTATTTTGAAAAGGTGGTATCATTAAGTAGATTTGACCTATTTAGGTGAAATCTAACTACCAATACCCTGTCACAATTTACCTATGTGACTTAAGTATAGTTTCGGGAAATGGGAAGGTTATTTTTGAATGAAATATATGGGTGGTATCGACAACATGATTTTATCTAAATAGGTCTAATCTACATTTGGGTTGTAAATGCAGTCTTTTTTTGGCATTTTAATTTAGTTTGCCCCCACTTAGAAACCCCTAATTTACCGTGCTGGTCCCATTAATTTCGATTAATATATTACTATTAATAGTGGGCATTATTATATCGCCATCTTGTGGTAAACAAGTATTTGTAGTATGTCTCGATTATATAGCCTATGATGTCATGGGTCAAAGCGGTTTCGGAGTTTAGAATTTATCCACCTGATCCTGATGTGACAAATCCTGTTCTCAATTGAAAACCTCTGTACATCCTGTCTAATGAAATGAGTGAATTCAACACTGTTCAAGGTGGTCTGTTGGATCGGGCCATCAAGCTTGGCAGCCCCCCTTGGTGTAGCAACGTGTAGGCAGTGGGAGGCTAAAAAAAAAAAAAAATATATAGTAGGCTCATCTGAAGATGGGGATACCGCCTGTCAGCTTTGACTCGTGACGTCATTGCTGCATGGTAAATTTGAAGTGAATGCATGTTTGTAGAAGGCGTGAGTAATTGTGTGGTAGCTGAGTTAAAGACGACAGTTTGTTTACAAGCGGAACGGAGTATTGATTATGATGTTGTGTTTAAAAAGTGATTTGTAGCTTCTCTCTGAAAGTTAGGCGTAGGTTAATTGAGGGATAATTTTTTCGCATGTGAGTGCCAAAGGCGCGAATTTTTGGGCTAAGGCGTATGATTGATGGTACATTCTGATATCTACAATTTACGAGCATAATTACAGATTATTTTCTATCTACAATACAGAAGTATTAAGATAGCCCATATACGGGCTTTCCGACATGTTGTGACATCATAGGTCAGAGCAGATGGGTGGTATCCCAGTCTTCAGTTACGCCAAATAGTAAATTTAAATTGTTCATCTCAAACTGTTTTTCTGTATGGTTATATAAAATTTTCAAATATTTGCAAAAATTGTGAACAGACTTTATTAAAAATTGCTCAAGGATTTGTCCTAATTCAACTATGAGACCTAGGAAAGCTGTCATTTTATGCTCATTCTAGTGATACACAACAACTTAAATAAAAAATGGCAGTTTTAATTTGATTTTTTCCTTAAGTAAATAGTATTTAAAATGCTCCTTATTTCCATAAATACATACTACTGGGCAATACTGAAGGACCCGATACCACCCATCTGCGGGCGGGGGCATACTAAACAGACAAAACACAGAAAACAGCATTCCAAAACACAAAACAAAGCTCATAAAATGAAACATCATTATTGATGATGCGGTAGCACCATACCTAGCTACCATACACAACTGCTCACTCAGTGAAAGATCCATACACAGGAAAGTTGCACAGGTCCCTTAAGTATTTAAGAAAGGCAATGGGAGTGATCCACAAGTTACCGGACTAAATTATTGATGTCAGTTTGCAGCAGGATTTTTAGCACACATACTTTTCTGAAACACTATGAACAGTAAAATTTTACGATGCTTCTCGCCGAGCTCCAGTGCTTATGTTTGCAACAGATGAACAATGAAGTTTAGAATTGCGTTAATATTTTTCACAAGCTACAGAGTAAATGTTATTGCTACTCGTTTCACTCGCAGTAGAATTTATGCTGTACCTGCTCTATGGTTGACAGGTTCTTGTATGTACCCTTGTCTGTTCAGAAAAAAATAATTTTTCTTTTAATTGAAGTTATCATGAAAAAACATTTATTGGTATCTGAGTTGCCATTATTACCATTGGTGCCAACATAACCACTGCAGCCCAGTGAGAGGCGTTGTACAATTTAACCCTGTGAACTACCTTTAAGAGAATGACCTTTTTTCCCCATAGTCAACACAGATTCAGACATTACCTTTCTTATTAAACAAGGACAGCTCTTTTCTCACATGAAGTGACTTGTGCTATCTACAAGATGTCTTAAATCAATTCCTAGATTTCTGGAAGGATTTTGACACTGTTCCTCACAAGCAGCTTCCAATCAAATTGCATGATGATGGAATATTGCCATTGGATTTGCGAAAGAACACAGTATGTAGTAATTGACGGAAAGTGATAGAGTAATACGTAAATGATATCATTCTGGTATTTCCCAGGGAAGTGATATAAGGCACCAACTTTTCATTATCTTTATATAAATGATTTGGCAGACAATCTGAGAATGTTTATGGATAATGCTGTTGTTTATTGGGTAGTAAAGTCATCTGATGATTACAAGCAGCTGCAAAACTATTTTCATAAGAAATCGGTGCAGGGCAAAAATTGACAGTTGACCTAAATAATGGAAAGTGTGAAGTCATGAGTGCTAAAAGATCATTTACATGACAAATCAGTCAAATCTACAGGCCATAAATTCATTTACATTCACTTGCAATTATGAAAAACTTTAATTGGAGAGATCAAATAGAAAATATCATAGGGACGGTGAACTAAAAGCTATGTTTCATTTGGAAGAGGCAAAAGTTTAGATAAATTTTTAGAAAAAACTTAAAAATATAATTAAAAAATCCTTAAAATATTGTCATGTATAGACACTATTTACTGAACTGACATGTCCCCATCATTACGAAATGTTGTATATATAATCTATGGAACAAGTATGAATCTAAACTAAAGAAACTGCCCACACTACCCTAGTGTGTCATAATTTGCAGTATTGCTGCATATTGTGGGACACCCACCAAGTGGGACTGCTGGAGGATATAGAGAGAGAAGCTTGTTTTGTATTGTGGTACAGGAGAGAGAGGATCACAGAAATGATACACAAGTTGGGCTAAAAATCATTACAAGTAAGGCATTACTCATTCTGATGAGGTCTGTTTGCAAAATTCTTTTCACCAACTTTCTCTACTGAAAGTGAACATATTTTGTTAGCACCCACGTACATAGGGAGACATAGTCATCATAATAAAATCAGAGTGAAAACGGAAAGATGTGGGTGTTCCTTGTTTCTGCCCACTATTAGAGAATGGAATGGTAGAGAAATATCACAAAAATCATCATCATTACCATTATTATTTGCCATGTATTAATTTAAAATGACCTTTTTTTCAGAATAATAAGAAAAAATATGCATGTAAGCACCATCATTTATATTAGTGGTTAGCAATTCTTGGGGAATCATTCTTAGGTTAATCCACCATTGCATTTTATTTGTAAGTATAACATTCAGTGCACCGAACCTGCTTCTAATCACCTTCTGGCCCACACGGTCAACTCAAATTTAAAATCCACTATAATATTCTCCAAAACAGTAACGGCTAATATAATTTTCATTGTGTACCATCAAAATTTAAATATCAACTTACATCACCGCTTTGTATGAGAAAAATTGGTGGCTTAGGTACATTGTAGAAGAGAAAAAGAAATAAAATATAAAAAATAGACGAAGATTACTCACCAGGCGAAGGAGCACAGGTGTGACAGCATCACAAATAAATAAATGAATACACACACACGCACAATCGCAAGCTTTCGCAACGCAGTTGCGTCTTCAGGCTGTAGGGAAGGAGAGGGAAAAGGAAATGATGAGGGTTTTAAGGAAGGGGGTAAGGAGTCATTCCAATCCCGGGAGAGGAAAGACTTACCTTGGGGGAAAAAATGGAGGGTAAACAAATGCACACATGCCCACACATTCACACAGACACATTCAGATTGAAAATAACAGTCATATTTGCAAAATGTTTTTACAATTTATTCGATAATAGGGTGATCGGTTTCAATCTACTCTGAGACCATATCAGACCTATTCGTCATTGATGCCGATGTATTGAGCGTGCAGCGATTCAAAGCTTAATCTTTCCTCGGGCAAGTGTTAATTTATAGACAGTGTTCAACATGATTACACTTAGTTACCTATTATGTAAAAACAAACATCATGTAGCCAATTTTTTTTTTTTAGTATATAACAATACTGGTCCAAGAATTATGGACAAGAAAGAACTATCATATCATTATTTACATTTGTTTCCTATTGCATTTATATTTGTTGTTGTAGCTGCAATATTAAATATTAGTACAAATGGGGGTATTATTGCAAACCAAGAATCAGAAATAAACTTTTTTTAATAATGAGCCCATCAACATTCCATATTCAGATTTTGTCCAGCATTCGTATAGATAATTGCAGCTCTTTGTACCTTTTCCCATTCAGGTTGTTGAGTCTGAACTTTTTAGCAATAAATAACATTTTTTACTCATCATATTGTTTTTATTTTCTATTTCTTTTTCCACTATACACAGAATAATCGTTAGAGTTGATGCTGGTGGGAGACTGCTAGAGAGATACTGCTAATGAGTCTGATGCCTGTAACTAATTATTGTTCACTTATGAGAGGAATGATATCCCACCTTCTCTGTACAAGTACAAAAACATATTTTATTATTATTATTTTCAAATTTTTGATAATATATTTATCAGGCAGCTGTAGGAGTACAGCAGAAAACCTTGTAACTGTTATCTATCAGTGACAACCTCGTAGTGCCAGTAACGTATAAGGTTTGTTGCTGGTGAAGCATTTGGACTCTCAGAATATGTAGCAAGTTCAATTTCTATCACATGACATGTTGTTTTAAGAAATAGTTTTCACCTCTCCTGAAAAAAACAGTAAACTATGAAATTTTGGTAAAGGTTTTATATGTGTAGGCATAATTTCTCCATACTTAATTATGACATACCATACCTTAAAATATCTTAAAACATGTGTTTTGCAAATGTCTTTCTAGCGCTGTTACATTTAATCTGCCCACTTTCATAATATTGAAATATAAGTAGAAAATCCACCAAATACTGGCCATTTGCACCCGATCGCCTGAATTGGAGGCTATGCAACATGATGTTCATTTGTTGCAGACCAAGTGATTATGTCTTCAGCAAATCACAGCACAAAGGAAGAGTATCATCGTGAACCAATGGTAACCAAACCTTACCGCTGCGGCAACATACAAATAAGAATTTTTGATGTTCAAAATTAAATATGCGGCAATGTTTTTATACACGAAAGCACGCAATGTTTACAAGATGTGAAAATTAACTTGTTTACATGAAGGTTCAATTATTTTATTTTCGAAATCACTTGATTACACTTTCATACAGATGATAAAATAAATAAAACATGCTATACCTGCTCTATGGTTGACAGGTTCTTGTATGTACCCTTGTCTGATCAGTAATTTAAGTAATTGACATCGTAAAATGAAGATTTAGAATCACTTGATCCTGTCAACCGTAGAGTACTATAGCACGTTTTATTTACTTTATATATATCAACTTTTATATATCAACTAATTCTAAAGCTTCATTTTACGAGGCCAGTAACTGTTACTAACCGGGCAAGGGTACATACAAGAACCTGTCATCCATAGAGCCGGTATAGCATTTTTTTTTATCATCTGTCTGAAAGTGTAACCAAGTGATGTCGAAAATAAAATAATTGAAACTTCTTGTTACCACGTTAATTTTCATATTTTGTAAACATTGCATTCTTTAGTCTATAAAAAACATTACCACATATTTAATTTCCAACGTTAAAAATTGTTTTGTTTGTTGCCGCGGTGAGGTTGGGTTATCATTGGCTGATGACGATACACTTCCTTTGTGCTGTCATTCGCTGACAACAATAACATGGTCTGCAACAAATGAACATTGCTTTGCGTAGCCTCCAAATCAGGCGATCGGAAGCAAATGTCCCATATTTGGCGGATTTTGCATGTATACTTAAGTATCACGAAAGTGGGCAGATTAAATGTAACAACACTAAAAAGACAGTTGCAAAACACATAATTTAAGGTAAGGTACGTCGTAATTAAGTACAGAGAAATTATGCCTACGTGTATAAAACCTTCACCGAAATTTTCATTTCCTACTTTTTTAAGTACAGATAATATTTTGATATTTCTTGGAAATTTTTCAGTCACCTTTTCTGCGCGTATTAATTAAATTCCTATTTCTTAAAGTTATGTTTGGTTAAAACAGGGCTATTAATGAAAAAGAAGAGTCACAAATTATTTTTAACAGGTACCCATCAACACATATTTGTATTTTTGTTGTGATTTTAAGGCAAATATTGTGAAAAACTTTGAATTTATATTTTCTGTAAAAGAAAAAATAATGATAATAATAATAATTTATGCTCTGATATTTAAAATTTTTTTAAATTAGAAACCATGTTGTATATCATTAAAACGAACATAGAAAATGATTCAAAATGACACCTGCCCTATCTTTCTAAGGCAATTATGCAGCTCTTAGAGTTTTTTTTTAAAAAAAAGTATGTTTACATGTTGCCTGTCATTGATATTTACTTTAAGGTAATGCCATTTCAAACAAAAGATCTGGTTTTCTTGCATACCATCTTTCAAATATGCTGCTTATATATCATGACCTTGTGTCACAGGTAAAACCTGATTACCGGTAGCGTATTGTTTGGGTAACACACTGGTTTCACCAGTTCACAACTAAACGATCGCCTTTCTACTCAACATATCCATATTTGTGCCGCACACTGAAATAAAAAGTGTTCTCTCACTGATGAAAGTAGCATGGCATTACTACAGTCCTGAGTATGCCACAAAGGAGGAGGTATTTAGAGTTGTCAAAATAGACATGTCTGAACACAAAAAGTACCATAAATGTACTGTAATCATGCATAATTAGTTTGTTATAAATTTATTTTGACCATGTCAGTTAGGTCTACTTCACAATTTCTACAGTGAAGTGAATTACTATGTTAACACTCTAGAGTGTAATCCTTAATTAAACTTTTTCTAATCTATCTGTCATTTGGTAATTTACCTGTCATTGAAATTATACTCATATATATTATACGTCATTTTACAGTGGAACAAGTGAAGTTGTTGGAGCGCCGTGTGAAAGAGTTAGTGGATTATTCACAACTCCTGGCCAGCTTGCTGAAAACTGCTGGCATATCTGTGCCTCCAGGACCAGGGCCAGACTTGGAAGTGCTGTTGAAGAGACCTTTAAAATGGTCAGGCAAGCTGTCTCTTGACCAGACCTTACAGCAGCTTGTCGAGGCGCGCCAGAGTGAGTAGTAAAATTTGGAATACAAGTTAATGACAACAATCAAATACACCGAGGAAAATCATCATCTCACTAATGATGATGTCATTGTTTTTAGTCAGTCACAAGTTTCATGAACACTACTAACTAGCTAGACTATACTGTGCAAGCCTTGTCATGTGAGCATTACTTCTGCAACCCACATCCATTTGAACCTCCCTGCTGTACTGAAGCCTTGGTCTCCATCTAGACGTGAGTTGGGGTTGAAATCATTAAAAGAACGGCATTATTTGTTATGGTGAGACCTGCTTGCAAAATTTCTTTCACTATCTTGCCTCCAAATGTAATGATATTTTGTTAGTATCCACCTACAAAAGGATACATGCCCATTATAATAAAACTAGAAGACCTGTGTGAATACTTTGCATCATAAGTGGAATGACAAAATAGTTGGGAAAAAATAGAAGTAATGTTGAATGTTCAAGCTTAGCTTTTTTCAGAATCAATCAATGCAAGTGTTTAAAAGTGCAAGTGGAAGAGCTTGATCCACTGAGTGTTGTTAGGTCGAAAAGAACTGTGTACCTTAATTAGAAGCGAAGATATTGTAAAACAAATCAATTAAAATAATCAATGTGAAACATTATTACTACTTGAAATAATTCGTAATGTTTGTCTGGATTGATTATAGAAAATCTTACGTAAACACCAATGTGTGCAGTGTCTCTTTGCTGTAGACTGTGGAGTAAAGGAGTCCTCCACCACCTCCTTGCACGAGGAATATCAGAGCTGTAAAACATAAGCTTCCAGTTGTGTTTATAATATAACTAATATATAGGTGGTAGGCTTAAATATGTATCTTTAGAGGTATGTCTTCATCTGCAGAATGCTGTTTTCGGTTGTGTTGCTACATAGCCACTCATGGGTTATGTGTATATAAATAACTGAATTCAGGTACAAAGTATTTTTCACTGCCATTTATTTTTGCCCGTGGATGTTATGCGGCAAGATTTTACATGTACATGTGAACAACTCGTCTAACAAACCACTTAACTTCCCATGGCTTAAACAGGCCACTATATATACTCTCTTAACAATTACACAATAATCCCTCATCGGTTTGTAAATAAAACAATAATTTCAGTAATTACATTCATAGAACTTAACATTTGAACAAGATAGAGTTAAATAAGCTTCATAATCTAATATGGCACTGCACATGATTGTTTCAGTAGTTTAGTGTTAATTAACAATTTTGTGAGTCATAATAATGAATTTAGTGTTTGTATTAATTATGCATCAATTACAGAATATACAAAGTTCCTACCATGCATAGATTAAATACATAATAAGCTCTGACTGTTGCAATTTTGTCTGTACTCTCAAATCATTTAATTAGTATCATTACTGATGATTAATACAGGATGTAAATCTTATTTTCATTAGTTACAACTAATTGCTTCACTCGGTCAGTATAATATGGTTTGTAATATGAGAAGTAATTTATGTGATACTCATTTGAGTACATATGAGTACCTGGATTAATTCAGAAATAATAATATACATTTTACAATTACAACAATTATGAAATTTAGAATTTTAGTATTTATCATTGATTAATCCTTTGCTGCGCATCAGATTAAATTTTCTCAAAATCAGCAGTTGTTCCACACAAAGTAACAAGAAAGACCACTAATGTTTATATGTAAATTTATTTTCAGAAATTTCTTTGACATAATTACAAAATTATAGGTGGTATTCTCACAATACCACTAAGGCATAAACACCTCAAAATCCTATACAAATACCCATACATATGCTGTAACATTTTATTATCTAAAATGCAATGTCACTACTTCAACACAGATGTAAATATACATTATTTATGGTGATATTCTAAAAAACACTTTTTCTTGTCTCGGAGACAGCAACACTACACGTTTCACAAGATAACTGCAGTTGGCACATCATTTCCATGTTCCTATGACTGGTATGTGGCCATTCTCTGTAAATCTCATTTCCTGAGAAATTTTGGGCTTGAATTTGTTGATTCTAGTCTCCTCCTTTTGCTTTTGTTTTGGTGTGTTCATTGGCAAAAGTCCATCCACCAAAGCCAACTGAAAGTCTTTCAGTGTAATTATGTTTCTATCACTTCTCTCATAAAATACGAGATACCGGTATGAGTTGAGAAGTGTTGTATCTACAAAGTGCTAGAAGGTACGTAAATACCATATCTTACTCTTCCTGCTAATTCCATAGCAAGATTTCAGCATATTACTTTTATCTACATATCCCATTTGAGTATTAGAGTCTTTGACAAGCAATGGGGAGTGTAATGACAGTTGTATTCCATCCTTCTGTCATCTTGTTGTAGTACACATCTCTTCAGGTGCATGAAAATTGCTCAGGAAATGTATCCCTTTCCTGTCCTTCCACTTGAGGTGGGGAATATCTTTTGGGTTACTCCACAATCTGAATCTTCTCATTTTAGTTCCTTATCACCTTTTAGATCTTTTGGTAGGTGTTTCATATTCATCCCGGCAGTTGCACAGGCTTGAATCTGTTTTTGTTTCAAATTTTCTATCAATGGAACTGAGGTGAAGTAATTGTCGAATTACACTTCATAACCTTTCATTTCTAAATCTTTGCGGAATGATCTTACAATCTGTCCTCCCATTTCCTTCTCAGTAGCCTCTCCTACTTTACCTGTGTAGATATCAAACTGACACACATACCCTCTCTTATCTGCACACACCCAGACTTTATAACCTCACTTGAAAGGCTTAGCCGCCACATATTGTCGCAACCCAGTTGCGTCTTCAGGCAGTAGGGAAGGAGAGGGAAAAGGAAATGATGAGGGTTTTAAGGAAGGGGGTAAGGAGCCATTCCAATCCCGGGAGAGGAAAGACTTACCTTGGGGGAAAAAATGGAGGGTAAACAAATGCACACATGCCCACACATTCACACAGACACAAGTACACCTAGGCAGACATACTGTAGCTTTCTACAGTATGTCTGCCTAGGTGTACTTGTGTCTGTGTGAATGTGTGTGCATTTGTTTACCCTCCATTTTTTCCCCCAAGGTAAGTCTTTCCTCTCCCGGGATTGGAATGGCTCCTTACCCCCTTCCTTAAAACCCTCATCATTTCCTTTTCCCTCTCCTTCCCTACTGCCTGAAGACGCAACTGGGTTGCGAAAGCTTGCGATTGTGTGTGTGTGTATTCATTTATTTATTTGTGATGCTGTCACACCTGTGCTCCTTCGCCTGGTGAGTAATCTTCGTCTATTTTTTATATTTTATTTTTCCTGCTAGGAATTTTTCGTCTTAATAATCGTTTTATATATATATACGAATATTATAGAGGAAAAATTCCTAAAAGGAAAAATATACGTAAAAAATAGAAGAAGTCACTTACCAGGCGAAAGGGCACAAGCAGTAATAGCAACAAATAAACACACAGACACACACACACACACACACACAAAAATGCTAGCTTTCGCAGCCTAGCTGCTTCATCAGCAGAAGGGAAGGAGAGGGAAAAGGAAATGATGAGGGTTTTAAGGAAGGGGGTAAGGAGCCATTCCAATCCCGGGACAGGAAAGACTTACCTTGGGGGAAAAAATGGAAGGTAAATAAATGCACATACACCCACACATTTACACAGACACAAGTACACTTAGGCAGACATACTGTAGAACTGTAGAAAGCAAAGAAGTTAGAAGTCAGACAGAGATGCCACTTGAGGCGGAGGCTCTGTCCAGAGAACCAAGGCAAAGATGTTAAGATGGTGGGTGGGAATTCGAATTTAGCGGAGGTTAAGACCAGGTGGGCAACGAGAAGAGAGAATATGCTGAAGGGCTAGTTCCCATCTCCGGAGTTCTGAAGGATTGGTGTCAGTGGGAAGTATCCAGATAACCCGGACGGTGTAGCACTGTGCCAAGATGTGCTGGCCATGCACCAAGGCATGTTTAGCCACAGGGTGATCCTCGTTACCAACAAACACTGTCTGCCTGTGTCCATTCATGCGAATGGACAGTTTGTTGCTGGTCATTCCCACATAGAACGCTTCACAGTGCAGGCATGTCAGTTGGTAGATCACGTGGGTACTATCGCAAGTGGCTCTGCCTTTGATCGTGTACACCTTCCGGGTTACGGGACTGGAGTAAGTGGTGGTGGAAGGGTGCATAGGGCAGGTTTTACAACGGGGGCGGTTACAAGGGTAGGAGCCAGAAGGTATGGAAGGTGGTTTGGGGATTTCATAGGGGTGGACTAGGAGGTTACGGAGGTTAGGTGGGCGGCGGAAAGACACTCTCGGTGGAGTAGGGAGGATGTCATGAAGGATGGATCTCATTTCGGGGCAGGATTTTAGGAAGTCGTATCCTTGCTGGTGAGCCACATTCAGAGTCCGCTCCAGTCCCGGAAAGTATCTGGTGACAAGAGGGGCACTTCTGGGGTTTTGTGGAAGGTTCTTAAATTGGGGAGATGAGGAAGTGGCTCTGGCAATTTGCTTCTGTACCAGACCAGGAGGATAGCTGCGGGATGTGAAGGCTGTTATCAGGTTATTGGTGTATTGGTTCAGGGATTCAGGACTGGAGCAGACTCGTTTGCCACGAAGACCTAAGCTGTAGGGAAGGGAACGTTTGATGTGGAAAGGATGGCAGCTGTCATAATGCAGGTACTGTTGTTTATTGGTAGGTTTGATGTGGACGGATGTGTGTAGTTGGCCGTTGGATAGATGGAGGTCGACATCGAGGAAAGTGGCATGGGATTTGGAATAGGACCAGGTGAATTTGATGGGACCAAAGGAGTTGAGGTTGGAGAGGAAATTCTGGAGTTCTTCTTCACTGTGAGTCCAGATCATGAAGATATCGTCAATGAATCTATACCAAACTTTGGGTTGACAGGCTTGGGTGTCCAGGAAGGCTTCCTCTAAGCGTCCCATAAATAAGTTCGCGTACGAGGGGGCCATCCTGGTCCCCATGGCTGTTCCCTTTAGTTGTCGGTATGTCCGGCCCTCAAAAGTGAAGAAGTTGTGGGTTAGGATGAAGCTGGCTAGGGTATTAAGGAAAGAGGTTTTAGGTAAGGAAGTGGGTGGTCGGCGTGAAAGGAAATATTCCATCGCAGCGAGGCCCTGGGCATGTGGGATATTAGTGTATAAGGAAGTGGCATCGATGGTTACAAGGATGGTTTCAGGAGGTAACAGGCTGGGTAAGGATTTCAGGCGATCAAGGAAGTGGTTGGTGTCTTTGATGAAGGATGGGAGTCTGCACATGATGGGTTGAAGGTGTTGGTCTATGTAGGCAGAGATTCGTTCTGTTGGGGCTTGGTAACCGGCCACAATGGGGCGGCCGGGATGATTGGGTTTGTGAATCTTCGGAAGTAGGTAGAAGGTAGGGGTGCGGGATGTCGGTGGAGTCATGAGGTTAATGGCATCAGGTGAAAGGTTTTGTAGGGGGCCTAAGGTTTTGAGGATTCCTTGAAGCTCTGCCTGGACATCAGGAATGGGATCGCCTTGAAAAACTTTATATGTGGTATCTCTGCCTGGTCCTTTTTTTCCCCTAAGGTAAGTCCTTCCACTCCTGGGATTGGAATGACTCCTTTTCCACTTCCTTAAAACCCATATCCTTCCCTTTTCCTCCCCTTTTTTCCTCTTTTTCCTGAAGAAGCTGCCAGTGGTGGCGAAAGTTTGTATGTGTGTTTGTGTGTGATTTTATTTGTTTCTCTCGACGAGCCGGTCCTTTTGGTAAGTCATCTCTTTTCTATTTTTATTTTTGTTTATCCCACCGGGAAAGTTTCCCTCTATAATTTTCGTATATATATGTAAGGCTTGTGTGTGTACGTGCTGATAGACTTTTCTCCATGACCACATTCTGCCACCCACTCGTGGTTGTGGTGGTAGATAGCCCTTGGTCTAATGATGTTAGTAAGGAAGTTTGGTCGCGGTGCATGGCAGAGGGTGTGAGTGACGAGCAAAAATTCGCAAAATATGCAATAAAACTATTTCGCATTGTCCGCCATGTTTAAATTTGGCAAACGAGTTTCCATTGGTCATTATGTGACATAGAATTACTTGCTTACCTCTTGATTTCGAATTTAATTCCACATTCGATGTTGTACGCTGATATGGGAACGGAATCGAAACATATTTTCTTCTCTTTTTCTTTAAATGCTTCTTAGCAGCCATGTTTGAATTTGGCAAGAAACTAAATATGAATATCTAGGGCTGCCATGCTAAGAAAACTGAAGTTCAACATCCAGAGAGTATAGAGATCAATGCCGCGACACTATCTGATGTGAAAGGTGTTATCGTTTGACAGCTGGGTCAAGAAAAAATATGTGAAGTAGTCCTACTCATATCCCGGCGGCCTCCTGTGATAATGTTGGCAACAGATGTTGAATAACGAGAATCATGTGACATCGTCATAAGCCAATCGCGTGACACGCAAATATTTTGTCGTGAAATCAAGCATACAACAAGAACAACAGTATTTTATCTACACTCTATGTGGTTTGGTCATCTTTGCAATGATTTTATATCATGCTATTGATGTTGCCAACATAAAAACATGAGGCCGCCAGGATAGAAAGTAAAATTTTACCGAATCAGATACATTCGTTTTTGTCACATGTCATTATGATCAGCACTTTTACGCGAAACTCTTTTGTATAGAGTCTCATGATTCACACTGTCTTACAATTCATTCCAAATTTCTATTCAAGAAGATATTTGTGAAAACTGTTACAAATCAATAGTCACACTTAGCCAATATCGTTTTCAGAAATGTAATTTGCCAGCTGCTTTCGGCACTGCTGTTGCAATGTGTAACAAAATTGAGAATAACGACGTATAATATCAACTATATTAGTTTTTAACTTCTCGGTGCGTTTTCCTCAATACTTTACCGATGATCGACAGAGACAAAGTTGAAAATGCAGATAGGCTAACAAATGAATAATAGAGCGCTACACTAGAGTCACAGTCACCACTGTGCAGCAAAGGATTAAAATGTTCCTACCATGTACAGTACTTAATTCAGATATGTAGAATTCTATGTAAGTGCCAGTGTTTTCATCAACAGCCTTCTAATCAGGCTTTACTAGTGTATCTACTGTAATTAAAATATAGCTAACAATATAGAAATTAATTCTAGCCTCTTCTGGGGGTGAGGAATATGTCAAACAGCTGTTTTAATACAAATGCAAGGATAAGATACCGCATTTGGATAAAATTAAAGGCTGCGGAGATTTGACTTAATTCTGATACTTGATGACATATCTGCAAATGACTACCTTTTGTTTAAAACAAAAATGAAGGAAATTGGTCGGATAGAATGGCCTGACCAACTTGCTTTGATTTACAGCAAGGGCATCCCCATAAGAAATATACAGAAGGAAATCACATTTGAATACAGAAAAATGAAGGCGAGAGTTATGTAAGTTCTGATACTTTATGACAAATCTGTAGATGAATACCTTTCATTTACAACAAAAATGATGGAAATCGCCCAGGTAGTTTGGTCTGGCCGACTGACATTAGTTTTCATAGATGGAAGTTGTCCAACACATTCTATGGTCATACAACCATCCTGGTCTTAACCAAAGATAACTTCCCATTACTGCACTCTACACCTATCATCTTACCCCCTCTCCTCTTCTTTCACCACCATGTCTTCCTTGCAACTTGCAATATTGCCGTGAGACTTGGAGCAGCACACGCGGGGCAGTGGTTAGCATTACAGATCACTGTGCTTGCGGTCCCTAGTTGAAATCCCACCATGGGCAGAAGAAAATTTATTTCTTTGTATTTATTATTTCTATACTGTTCTACATGTTTCTTATGTTTGATGTACTTCTAAGTTCCAGAAAATTCTTTCTATGTACAAATAATGGAGCACTCCCAGCAGGAGTCAGTCTGTACTGAGGGTACGCTTGTGTTAATAAATATGTTGTAAGTGTAATGTTGTGCTCTATCATTGACCAACCTTCGAATTCCGGACCACCTGCAGCTTCAACATGACACTTTCTGGTGGAAGCGCCAGGTATTCTGCAATACATTTGCATCATTGTGGCTCCGATTAGGCAGTGTAACAACTGTCGTTTATACAGACAAGAGTCGAAATACAAAGGGTATACTGACTACCTCCGTCCGAAGGTCTGTGTCATCAAAAGAACCATGGATTTTAAAACAGCGGCAAGCCAGCTGCACATCAGATACCCATTGGTTTGCTTGGGAGACGCTGGACAGGACCCAAATAAATGGCTGAAAGGATTCGACCGAGTCGCCAAGTATACTAGGTGGGATTACATTATGTGCTTGGCAAGCAGTGGTTTGAAAATAACGAGGACAAGCTCAATAGCTGGGAAAAATTCCAAACAGAACTTGAGAAGATGTTTGGAGACCATCAGCGGCAAGTCCTTTTATCAGAAGAACAATTGACGAACAGGGCCCAGTGATATGGTGAGTAAACACAGTTGTATATACAGAGTGTTTTGGCCCTATGTCTCGTAGTTAAACCAGATATGATGGAGGCTGATATAGTTTCACACCTGATAAAAGGCATTGCAGAAGACTTGTATCAAGCTCTTCTGTTAATATAAGTTTCGGCGACAAGAATTTATCCAATGGTGCCAGAAAATTGAAGAGATGCAACAAAGTAGGGTTGGACAAAACGGGTATTACAGACTCCCAAATGTTGTCCCTATGGCTGTTGTGAAGACCAGCATGACTTTGTTCCTCTCATACAATAAATTGTAAGTGAAGAATTACAACAGTTTATGGCAGCTGAGACTGTTGGGCCAAGCGAGCACCCTATTATGACCATGGCTGTCAATCCCGTATGTCATGAGGGAGCAGATGCTGCTGAGGAGGTGGTGTTCGAAATATTTTTGCCTGTCAGCCCCGCCAGTCACCCCCGATGTGATGAATGGCCTCAACATACTGTGACTTACGTTGCAGCCACCAAACGGCAGCTTAGGAACCGACCGACACAACCACAACCAAATCCTCTGGCAACAGTGAAGCCTTGCAGCAGGACAGATATCTGGAACCCAGAAGACAACACGCCATTGTGTTTTCACTGTGGCCTTCGTGGACATATTGTATGATACTGTCAGAAAAGAAGACGAGTATTTAGCAATTGTTATGCTGCAAGACGCAAATCATGGGAGCAGTTGTTTCAATGGCAGTCAACTTAAGATGATTACTGTCAACCTATGGGACGAAGACCATCGCTGGACGTGGTCGCTCTCCAAAATGCCGCCGCCATTCACCATCGCCTTACAGAGATAACCAGCCATTCGCCTAGCCGTTGGGTTCAGGAAAACTACCTGAGGTGACCATCTACGGAGGTGAGGGTGCCATAGATGAAAAACTCCATGGATGACAGTTGGTAAGATGTTGGGGAAATCTCATTGACGTCGTCGTCATCGACGGCCAACCTGTCCGGGCACTAGTCAATTCAGATTCTTCCTTCTCTGTATTGTCGAATAATTGCCGCCGCAAACTAAAGAAAATAATGTTCTGCGATACAAGAGCAACTGTGCTGAGGATCGTAAATAGAAAATGTGTCCAGCCGGCAGGGACATGTGTCGCAAGAGTAACTATCAACAACAGGACACAGCCTTTTGAATTTGTGGTTTTAACAGAGTGTAGCCATAATGTCAACCTTGGATGGGATTTCCCTCAGGCATCCCAGCTGTCATTGACTGTGGAAGAGCTGAGCTCCAAATGGAGAAAGCCGTTCCAATGAGTACAGATAACATGGACTTCCCTGCGAGGTTGTTTGCTGTCGAGAATGTTGAGATCCTGCCGTTGACAACAAGAAGAGTTACAGTCAACAGCCGAGATGACCAGTTGAACAGTGAAGTGCTTCTTGATCGCAATCAGTATAACAAAAGAAATCTACATACCAGCGGCTATCATAAGCATTACAGGTGACTGAGGAGAACTTTGGATCACTAACTTTCATGAGGAACTGCAACTCATACCTAAATATGTGTGTGTTGGTACAGCTGGGGTCCAGGATGGTAAGCTCAATGTAATCGATGAAGTCTCGTGCTCTGCTATTACTGCCGACAAAGCACTAGAGGAAACTACTATGGCTTTGCATATAGGGCCCGGTCTAATGCAGGTACAATGTAAGCAGCTGTTAACCATACTACACCAATTTTCTGGTGCGTTCCTAGCCGGCAGGAGAAGAGACAGATGAAATGGCCCAAGATAAAACACCGTATCAATATTGGGTGTCATCCACCAATTAGCCAGTGTTCGTACAAAGTGTCACCAGCTGAAAGACGGTTAATTCAGGAAGAAGTGGAGATGATGTTGCACAATGACATTATTCAACCTTCAGAGTGTCTCTGATCATCTCTGGTACTTCTCGTGAGGAAGAAGGATGGCATGTGGCATTTCTGTGTTGACTATTGGTGGCTGAGCAAAATCACAAAGAAAGATGTCTACCCATTTCAGTGTATTGATGACACGTTGGACTTTTTGAACGGAGCTACATACTTCTCAACCATGGATGTGCAGACAGGTTACTGGCAAATCAAGGTTGACGAAGCTGACAGGGAGAAGACTGCTTTTATTACTCCTGACAGCCTGTATGAATTCAAAGTCATGCCGTTTGGACTATGATATGCTCCGGCCACATTCAAATGTGTGATGGACAACTTGCTTTGACATTTTAAATGGACATGTTTTTGTTATCTAGATGACATTGTCGTCTCCTCAAGAACATTAGCGGGACATCTAAGCTGCTGTGTTTAAATGTGTTCAGACAGCAGGACTCTGCCTCAACACAAAGAAGTGCCTCTTCGTAGGAGTCTCTCGCCTTATCTGACTATCAACAAGTTCCAGCCCTATCTATTTGGTAAATCATTCACCGTCATTACAGACCACCATTCTTTGTTGGCTGACCAATTTGAAGGATCCATCAGTTTGACTAGCAAGATGGGCACTAAGAGAACAAGAGTTTGATGTCGCAGTGGTATTCAAAATCCGGCAAGCACAAGGACCATAGAGGCCTTGGAGATAGAAGAACCGACTAAAGGAGAGTTTCAACTTATAAACAGGACATTGTATGAGAGAAACTACGATCTACTGGGCCCCAAATGGCTATTGGTTTTTTCCAGCTCATCTCCGGCCAGCTATTCTCAAGTATTTCCATGATTCTCTAATATCCAGTTATCTGGGATTCGTGAAGACCCTGGACAGGATAAGACGCAGGTATTACTGGCAAGGTCTCCACCAATCTGTCAAGCACTATGTGAGTCACTGTAAGGAGTGCCAGTGACGGAAGCATGTGCCACAATTACCTCCAGGGCATCTGGTACCAATTCCACCTGCAGCAACTCCATTCAACCAGATTGGAATCGACCTTTTAGGTAGGTTCCTGAAGTCGATTGCTTGTAACCAATGGATAATAGTCTGCACTGACTACCTCACCCGCTACGCTGTCACAAAACCGTGCTGACTGCAGAAGCCCCAGATATCACAAAAGTCCTAGTAGAAGACATTATTTTGAAGCATGGTGCACCACGTGTGATGATATCTGATCAAGGAAAAGTATTCTTGTCAAAACTAGTATGTACTTCTAAATTACAGAAAATTCTTTCTATGTACAAATAGTGGAGCACTCCAAGCAGGAGTCAGTCGGTACTGAGGGTGCGCTTGTGTTAATAAATGTGTTCTAAGTGTAAAGTGTTGTGCTGTATTATCGACCTGACTTTGAATTCCGGACCACCAGCAGCTTCATTGTGACAATATATAAGATAAATCATATTGAAAATGGAAAGATTTAGGTGTTCCTTTTTCCCCGCACACTAATAGAGAATGGAATTGTAGAGCAATGCATGAATGTGGTTCAATAAATTCTCTGCCAGGCACTTGAATGTGTTTTGCAGAGTAAATATGTAGAGTTTTTACCTCACATGCTTAGGCTTACCATACATACGAGATATGTCTGGGCAGTCCCGCTTTTTGTTGTTTGCCTGAGATATTATCAGCAGTTTGAAAAATGTCTGGAATTTGAAAATTTTATTACTAGTGAAAATGCTGCATGACATTATTGTTTCTAATATAACCTTGGGCATCCACATTCTTACCAAACTACTGACATATGAAGGTGCCGGTTTTGAGTATACCTTTCTTTTGGTTCATTATAGTAATATATTTATTTTTTACAGTCTGACATGTTGGGTTACGCAAGTCAGTTGTGACTGTGTGAATTCCAGTCTCTTGAGATTTATGGAACAATTTAGTACAGCTTTTTGATTCTATAGTGCCTCACCTTTGCTTTTTGATGTGAATATTCTGTTTTTGGTTCACCATTTCTACCACTTGTGCTTTTGGTATTGCCTGACATTCTGATTTGTTTTCTTAATGTACACTTCTTTGGTTATCTACACAATCCTGTAGGTACTATCTAATTTGTCATACATTTCTTAATTTTTACGATGCCTTAATAGTAAGTTGTTTTGAAAACTTGACATTTAGACATACTGTTGATATACATTCATTTAAACAATGACATGAAAGGCTTGTAATAAAAACCACTTTCATGTACCACTTTACCTTTATGTCATTTAGTCTTACAGCCACGTAACACATTAACAGTTTCGGTATTTCATTATCATATGGTTATATAACAGTTCTTCATAGAGGAAATTAGTTGTGATGTAATACATAGTTTCAAACTTTGGTTTTGTTAAAGATGAGGCTCCCTGTGTGTGTTTAATGGATTTCTTTTTTATTGGTATCTGGTATATTGAATATTATAAGTAATGTGAGATGTAACCTCCCAGAATAGTTTTAACTTCTTATTTTTACATGGCAATTAAATTTTACTTGTGAAGATGGCCGACAAGCGTGTTGGTGTTGGCAACAGATGAAAATGGTGGGATTTGTGGGGCGTTATCATTAGCCAGTCACAAGTTAGTATACAGTATCTAATGAGATTTGCTGGTTTCATATGCGAAATAAATGAACACATTTTTTTGCTTGACATTTAATGTTTTGTCTCAAGAGCTAATATTGATAACAAAATGTTCTTTTTGTGATGATAATTAATTTATGGACCACAAGGGTACATACAAGAACCTGTCTACCAAAGAGCAAGAACGTCATTAATCATTTACTTCAGTGTCAACTCAAAGGCTTATTTTCCTCTTACATAAGATTATACTTAACTGATAAATTTCAACACACATCAGGTAAAATATGGTCTAACAAGCATCGCAAATTGGGTGTTGTAGCAGAATAAAAGGAGTGCCTTGGTTCTTTCCATGTACCCACAATTTTGACACAGGAAAAAATGTTATGCTAAGTGCTGTAACATACCATGCCTCCTTTGGCTTTGTGGAGCACAGAACATGTCATTGGCTTGCTTTGGTATTTAAAAAGGTGCATCTAAGCCAACTGTGACTGGATTTTTAAAAAATGGCTTGTTACTCTCATACTTAATTACATGACATAAACTCATACGTAGTATGTGGAAAAGATACCATGTATGCATGGATAGAATGGAAAAGATTAACTGTGTTTGACAGTAAAAATGTTAAAAGTGTGGCCAGCAAGTCATTTGGGAGTAGAGATATTACAAGATATTTCAGCTAATACTCTTGAGACAGATAAACTGTGCTTCATTTTAAGAAAATACTACACATACAATAACTTAAACTATGCTGTAATGTTGAACTCTAATCTGTTTTCTTCCTGGTGTTAAATGGAAATAGAAGAAATGGAAGAGACAGATTGCATGCAATAGTGGTATAAGAGGGAAAAAGTATTATTAACAATCTTGGATGTATACAGCTCAGACTATCACATTTATTCAGAACAGATAGAAATACTCATACACTCTGAAGAAACAATAACTATCGACAAGGAAATTGTTTCTTATTACCACAATGACTATGGGATATTAAACTGTAATTTTCCTTCCTTATAAACAAGGTAAATTATTGTGTTACTAACATATACGAGGTCTGTTAAAAAACTCCAAAACTTTGAGAAAAAAAAATCTGTGCATACCTTTTACTTATTGTGCTTTAAAAAAGTCCCTTATACAATTGATACACCTCTGGCAACACTTTTTCCATTTCTGGGAGCAGACTAAATACCTATAGTGCTGTATCCCGCAAAGTGCCATCTCTGAATTTTCTTTAATGTCATCTATTATTGTAATCTTCAACCTTTCAACAAAGTTTGCATCTTTGGAAATAATAAAAAGTCCACAGGAGACAGGTCTGATTAGTATGGAAAATGAGGCAGCTCACTGATTGAGATGACAGTCTTGACTTGTTAGCTGTGGTATGAATGTGATATATTCCAAGATGCTGTTTTTGGGTTTCATGACATGATCCAACTGAAATGTTACATTCTTCTGCAATCTCTAGGACAGGCAGTCTTCGATTGGCAGGTATATTTTCATTGACATTCCTGCTGTCAAAAGGCACCCTAAATGAAGGCCATCTTTAACTTCCATCCAGGCATTTTTAAACCACATGAACCATTCATAACACTATGGCTGACGAATTCATCACTGTAAGCTTTCTGCATCATTTAGTGTGTCTGTAAGGGTTTTGTTGAGGTTCATACAAAATGTAATGCAGACGCATTGGTTCTCTGACTCTGTTCCTCAAAATTTGCTAACTGTGTGACACAATGGTCTACTCAATACAGCACTGAACAATAACTACCAAACATACAATGATGAAACTCCCAGCAGTTACACATTCAGCACAGGTGTGTGCAGGGATGCCAACTGCATTTCACATCCCAAGTTATGAAAATTATTTTTGAAAAGATGTTATATAATGCTCATCACCTCTTACAAAAGTGGAGGTGGAATACAAAGTAATGAAGAGATTTTAAAGTTAATCAGGTGATATAAATGCTGATTGGTGAATGTCATTTTATTGATTTTCAAAAGATTTCAGGTGGTTAAATTTTTTTCCTTTGAAGACCTCAGCAATTATGGGTATGACATTTTTTGTGTCTTAAGTCAACCTTACTGCTTCAGGCATTTAAGGTGCAGCTGATTTGTAGGCCGTCTTTAACTCAACTGCAATCTTTATGAGGTTATTGATTTATAAATGAGCTACAACTACTTCTTCTCACATTGATATGTATAATAGCCTACTGTTAACCTATTCCTTTACCCTATGTGTAAAGTTATTCAACATTTTCAAATAATGTGTAAGCAGTAATGTTTAGTTTTGCTATCTTGCTCTTCTCTCTCTTTGTCCCATTCTCTATGCTTCCCTCCCCCCTTCCTGCCCCATCCCATCCCTCTCTTTCTTGCGCATGCAATGTGTGTTTGTAATTTGGTGGTGGTGTCGAGGATAATATTTCATCATCATGTTTTTCTTTTCTTTCTCCCTTGACTACATTTAGTCTTAATGAATATTTTTTTCCAGAAAAATTTGTTAATAATGTGAAGAAGAAGAAGAACAGTAGAACAAGTGGGCAGAAGACAAAGGGAAACATCATAAATGCAGAGTCCGGTCCTCATCCATCCTCTAATACTGAGGGAAATGTTAGAAGTGACATTGTGCAGGCCACTCAAAAGAACAGAATTAAATCCAGTGTCAAGACCAAGAAAAAAATCATTAAAGTACCAAATAATGTGGTAACTGTGAGTGCGCCTGTGGCACATTCAGTCATTGCTCCTGCTAACAGTTCTACTGTGGGACCTGGCACACTTATTTTCACCAATGGCACCGTCATGCCAGTACTGCCAACGAGGGTTGTGCCTCTTCCTGTATTGGTATCCCGTACTGCCAAATTGCCAATAGCAACACTTACAAGGTGAGCATAAGAAATATATATTCTGTGCACACACTACATGTAAATTGAACAAATGTCTGCATTGTTAGGTATTTATGTAGGTGTGTTGATTTTTCTGAGTCATTTCTCTTTCTGTGAGTAATCCGTTGGATTGTGATCTAGAGTATTCATAAAAAAGTTTTCCATCTAAGAAATTATAAATGAGCAATTTTCTGAGCAATGGAAACTCCACTTTTCTTCTCACTGCTCTGTAACTGTTATTGCTATGTTTCATTAGGTATCTTTTACTTATGTTGTTTATTGGACAGTCCCTTGAAGTAACATGGGAAAGAAAAGGCTTGTGATGGTTATACAACCAATAAAGTAATAATACTCTGTGAACACATTTTTCAACATGCTGAATTAGCTTGTATGATAGCATCCTCCCATAATGAGGCACTTAGGCATTCTGCCAAGTTACCCAACAGAGGTGAACAGTTAGTCCTGAGAGTGACTGATTGGTATAGAGCCAAGATATTGGTGGAAGGCTGACTTTGTACAGCTGCATACCTGAAACCTTATGGATCGGTTACAAAGTACATCAGAATGAAAAAGCAGTTAAATACCTTTACTAGTTCCAGGACTAACTGCACTGTGTGTTCATTACAGAGCCACCCATATAGCTAACATTATATAGGAACTACTTTCTGTATCCTTATGAGTTTAATCTTCAGCACAGACCAAAGTTGTCTTAAACTAAAGATGAAGTAAAGTAGCCATTTTTTGTAAACTAAAGTAAATAGATGGACTCTTTTATTTTGGACATACAGCTGATGGTCACAAGGACGTTCATTGTAATACATAGTTTTGCTTTTCAAGAAACCATTTCATATGTTTGACATACTGTTCTGGTCTGCAGCCACCAGGGCAGAAATGTAACTAGTGGGCTACTACACTCCTCCTTTTTTGCAAGTAGGACACCCAGGCACGACTCCCCGCAAGAGGCAAGCAACAGCAGACAATGTGGAGGCAGTGATGACAAATTGGAGGCACTGGCAGTAGACAGCAATCACGTGGGTCATAGATAAGCAAGTGAGAATGATCTCTGTGAACTATGACATGGTTCTTGTTTTATTTACAACTGTGTTGTTATGTTGTAGCAAAAGAGATCCAGTGCTGCCAAATTTCTTTTACATTGTAGCCTAAAACACAGTATTATCTAAATTGTTTTCATCTAATAAATTCATTTTCTAGAGATATATGTAGTCTCAACATATCAAAGGTATTGAGTATGATGTGAGGCATCAATTTGTGCCACGGCTTAGATTTTAACCTGGGATCTGTTATTAGGCAGTTGCCTTACCCATTGAGCCACCATGGCATTATGCACGGAATAACCTAACCATGTCTCCCTACACAACACAAACTTCACTTCTACCTTGATGTTGCCCTTTGTTATTTGTATCACTATATGCTGAGGCTCATCATCATTGACAAAGCATTGAGATGCAAGTCACTTTCTCATGAACAGGAACAGACGAAGTCACTAGAAGCGTAGTTCAGGCTGTACGGGGAATGGTCCAAAAGTCCCAGCTGAACTTGGCAAAAACTTCGTCTGTGTAAATGCCATGCCATGCAAAAATGCAACACAACTTTTCTGAGTTTCACAGTCTGCTTCAGTAACAAACAATATAATTTAATGTAACCTATCCAAGTTATGTTCAAAATCATGGAACATTCTGGTGATTTTCCTAAAATTTCTCAGTTTGTCACATGCAATCATGAGCCAAAACTGGGCAATCGCAGGGATGCAAGGACTGCTGACCAATTACCAATAAACAGGGACAGGAGAAATTCATTTTAACAATTATGTGATGAATAATGTGAATTCGATGGTTTGTATTGAAATAAGGCGAATTCGGCAGTTTTTAAGGGAATAACGCGAAATCGTCGATTTTTGGAATTAACACGAAATTGGCGGGTTTGAACAAATTTACGCTGTATCTGGGTAAGAAATGTCGTAAGTTTAATGGTGCCTTAGATATGTATTTAATGTAGAAATGTTCCATATCCAAATGTAGAGGCTATTTTATTATTTTGTAATACATACTGTAATAAGATAGCGCGACACATTGTTGGTAGCTCATACGAAGTAGTAAGATTTCCGATCGTTAACTGTTGGCAAGCTTATTTCTCTCTGTGTTATGTTATGATTATAGTACTGAAATTAATATTGATATGATTGTTTTCAAATTTAGATGGATTTCTTCGCCGAAATGTTTCTAGCATTTTGAAACCGTTTGAGATTATTTTCCGTGATCGAACGCCGACCTGGTCGTTTGTACATTCGACATATTGCGCATGTGCAGCAGAACTGCGCGTTAACAAGGTCTTTCAACAGCATTAAAGTTAAGCAGTTTTGTCGTTATATTCTTTGACTGCGTTGTTAATGTTAGCCTTGACAGTTATCATTAGTGTTTCGCTACGACATGGATTACTACTTTCGGATTTGATGTTGGATTTCTCTCAGGCCTATAGTCACTGCAACTGGATTTAAACACACACTTTCTTTTTTGGATGCTCATTTTAATCATCCTCTGGACTTTGTCCATTTTAACCTAGTCGGTAAACTTTTATTTACGAAAGCGCTGGCATAATGTGCTAATGTTTGCAATTATCTTTGAATGTTCTTGGGAAAGTCAATCACATAGAATGAGTGGAATAATATTTTGTATTGGCCTGAAATAAATAATTAATGCTGTTCGTGCTGTATTCTCGACAGGTTCTTTTATGAACCCTTGTCCGGTCAGTCAATTATCCTCGAAAACGAATGTTTCATTGCCAACATTACGGCAACACCGCTGCTGCCGTAGTGGTAGGTAAAATTTCTCTTGCTTGAAGGTGGACTTTTGTTTTGTCTGTTTTTGCGCCACTTGTCTGGATGCTTGTAAAAATGGCCCTTATTAGTGAAGGTAGGCGCAACAAAGGGACAAGGGACGCCGAGCAGTGATTGGGGGGGGGGGGGGGGGAGAAAGAGTTTGTGTCCTGGAGTCAAATATCCGGCACTGAAAAACACCATTTCCTTGTGTATCAAAAATAAGGAAACTTTAAAAGAAGTGTTTTTGAATTAAAAGTCTTTATTACTAATGACAAACAAACTTTTTAAAACTCAAACTTGTATCAAAATGTATATTATAATCTTTGTTTCAAAGCCATATGTGACTAAACATTAAAAAATATCTTGAAAATTCAATTTTGTCACATTTTAACCTCGAGTTAAATACCTTTTCTACATATTTATAAATATTTGGTTTCTGATAAATACTTTAAAAATATGTGAACCTTCAAGTTTTTTGGTGATTTTCGAGAAAAATTTCTTTTGTAGCAAAGAATTTTTATTTATTTACAATATTGCTGCAAAGGCAAAGACTTTTCTTTAGCCTTTATCAAAATATATTCTTCTGTTTTTCAATAATCTCTAAGAAATTGCGACATTAGAACATATATTTAAGTCAGCAAGAAAAGTCCTTGTGTCAGAAACAGTTTATTGACCTGAAAAAAAAGGATAACCTGCTATACACAATCATTAACAAAATTTTTTTCACAGTATTTAAAATACTTAGTGTGAAAAAAAAAATTAAAAAACATAAATTAGATACTTATTTGCATCAATATTTTTTGTTAAAATTATTTTTTTACATCTTTATTATATTTGACCCACCCCATTTTAGGAATAGTGTACTTTTCAACATATAATTGAAAAATTGTTAAATATGACAAAAATATAGTACAGAAAATGGAAAAAGGTTACCAGAAAATATCACTGATAAATAACACCGACAAGTGCAAAAAAATAACACCAATTTTGGCCATAAAATAACACCCACTTTCCTGTCCCTACCAATAAGACACTCAAATGAGTTCTGCCATAGACTTTCTCTCCCAGTATCATTTTGAAATAGGCTCTCCAATAGTGGACTAGCATCCCAGAATTGAATATAAAGGGGAACAATCCTGCAATGTGACTTCAGTATGCTTCATAAGTGATTGTTGCCCCATGTTCAAAAAGCTTGAGTAAGATGCCCTTCTCAACTCAAAAAATGGTAGCCATGATTTTCTTTGCTGAACCAGTCTTATAGGCCTTTTTTGGCTTGCTTGGAGAACTGATGTGACTGTCATTTAGTATTAGCATTGACACAGACCACCAAACTCTCATCACCAGTAACAATCCTGTGTGTGTCATCCTCCACTCCACGCCCTTATAACCACATAGCCTGGGCATACGGTTTTGGTCTGTTTTCTGGTTTCATAAGTTTCCACTCAAATGTACCACCAGCTGTGGCAGGGGGTCTATAAAAGCATCCAATAAGCAAGTTTGAGCCATTTTCAATTTTAAATTATGATATAACTAGTTTATGTGACATTATAGATCTTATAAATGATGAGAAGATGCAAATTCTTATAAATCAAGATACAACACGATTGAACTGAGCAGTTGTAAATGATGTATGGTGACATGCTATATAGATGGAAACACTCCTGATCAGAAAAATATTTATAAACAGTAAAGAAGGTTTGACTTACCAAGTGAAAAGGAATGGATGCAGGTTTTGAGGGAGTGGATGAGGAGTCATTTCAGTCCTGGGAGAGGAAAAAGAATAGGAAAACACACACACACACACACACACACACACACACACACACACACACACACACACACACACACATACCAAAGAAGACATATGTAAAGAGCAAAGAAGTTGGACAGAGATACCAGTCGAGGCATAGGCTCTGTCCAGAGATCAGAGGCAAATATGTTGAATGGTGGGGGGGGGGGGGGGGGGGTGAATTTAATGGAGGTTGAGATCAGATGGGTTCACTTTTGAGGGCCTGACATACCAACAACTAAAGGGAACAGCCATGGGAATCAGGATAGCCCCTCGTATGCAAAATTATTTTTGGGACGCTTGGAGGAAACATTCTTGGATACCCAAGCCTGTCAACTCAAAGTTTGGTATATTTTTACTGATTGTATCTTCATGATCTGGACTCACAGTGAGGAAGACAGAATTTCCTCTCTAAACTGAACTCCTTTGGTTTCATCAGATTTACCTGGTCCTATTCCAAATCCCATGCCACTTTACTTGATGTCGAGCTCCATCTATACAATGGTCAGCTTCACACATCCATCCACATCAAACCCACTAACAACAGTATCTCCATTATGACAGCTGCCATCCATTCCATATCAAATGGTCCTTTCCTTATAGCTTAGGTCTTCATGGCAAAAGAGTCTGCCCCAGTCCTGAATCCCTGAACCAGTACATAATAACCATAAATTTCACATCCCACAGCTACCCTCCTGATCTGGTACAGAAGCAAATCTCCATAGCCACTTCTTCATCCCGCAAACCCAGAACCTTCCACAGAGTGCCCCCTCTTGTCACTGGATACTTTCCGGGACTGGATTGAATGCAGAATGTGGCTCTCCAACAAGGATATAACTTCGTTAAATCCTGCCCTGAAATGAGATCCATCCTTCTTGACATTCTTTCCACTTCACCAAGAGTGTCTTCCTGCCGCCCACCTAACCTTTGGAACTTCGTAGTTCATCCCTATGAAATCCCCAAACCACTTTCCCTACCCTCTGGCTCCTACCCATGTAACCACACTCGGTGTAAAACCTGCCTTATGCACTCTCCCAACACCACTTATTCCAGTCCTGTAACCTGGAAGTTGTACACAATCAAGGGCAGAGCCACTTGCGACAGCACCCACGTGATTTACCAACTGACATGCCTGTACTGTGAAGCGCTCTATGTGGGAATGAGCAGCATCAAACTGTCCATTTGCATGAACGGACAAAGGCAGACAGTGTTTGTTGGTAATGAGGATCACCCTGTGGCTAAGCATGCCTTGGTGCACAGCCAGCACATCTTGGAACAGTGTTACACCATCCGGGTTATCTGGATACTTCGCACTGACACCAACCTTCCAACCTTTCAGAACTCCGGAGATGGGAACTTGCCCTTCAGCATATTCTTTCTTCCCGTTGCCCACCTGTTCTCGACTTCTGTTAATTTCATATTCCCGCCCACCATTCAATAACATTTTTGCCTCTGATCTCTGGACAGAGCCTCTTGCCTCTAGCATCTCTGTCGAACTTCTTTGCTTTTTACATATGTCTGCCTTGTGTGTGTGTGTGTGTGTGTGTGTGTGTGTGTGTGTGTGTGTGTGTGTGTGTGATTGTTTACCTATCATTTTTCCCCCAAGGTAAATTGTTCCTTTCCCAGGATTGGAATGACTCCTTACCAGGGCCCTTAAAACCCGCATCCTTTCCTTTTCCCTCCCTTCCCTGCTCTTTTTCTGAAGAAGCAACCCAGGGTTGTGAAAGCTCAGTTTTTGTGTGTGTGTGTATGTATTTGTTATTTATGTGTGTGTGTCCATGAACCAGTGCCTTTTGGCCTGGTAAGTCAAACCTTCTTTACTTTTTATAACTACATATACAGAGGGGTCAAAATAAATAAATAAATAAATAAATGTAACCACTGTTTAAATGTCCATAACTTGCAAACTAATTGACAGAGTTGTCTCATCTTTGGTAGTGTAATAGTTTTTAGTTCCAGCTATCGCCACACAAGCGTTCAATTGCATTGTTTTGTTTTGTCAGATTACAGTCAGTGGATAGTCAGTGTTTTGTTCTTAGTTGCACCTGATTACTCGAGTAAACATGGCTGGTGCAAGGCTTACATCCAATGAAAGGAAGTCGGTTTTGAAGTGGTATTTTAAGTACGAAAACATTAATGATGTTCAATGGCAACGGCGAAATGAGTATCAAACAGAGCACTGACATTTTTAATGATTTGTTGCATTCGAGACAAATTTCAAGCCAAAGGCTGTGTAAAAGATGTACGACCTGTAACAGTGACAAGTCCAGCTAACTCCCGTCGTGTGTTACAACAATTCACCCGCTCACTACAGAAGTCTGTGAGACAGTGTGCCTGTGAAACTGGAGTGAGTCACTAAAGTGTTTGGGGAATTTTGAAGACAGCAAAGTGGAAGTGCTACATCCCACGATTGCTACACGCAGTGAACAAGGACAACCCAGATCATAGAATGGAGTACTATGAGTGGTTTACTAACATGGTGCGCAATGATGAAGAGTTTGTAGAGATGACAGTTTAAACTCAATGGTACAGTAAATCTCCACAATTGCATCTACTGGGACACCGAAAATCCGAAAGTCCATGCAGACAAAGTCGTGAATTTGCCAGGTGTGGTGTGGGTTGTCTTACCGGGGCTTGATTGGGCCATTTTGCTTTGATGGCACAGTTGCCAATGAGGCAGACCTTCAGAAGCTTCAGACATCCATTTTACCTGCCATCCGAGACTTGTATGGAGATGGAAGGTTTTACTTTCAACAAGATGGTGCCCCAGCCCACTACCAAAATCTTGTTAGGGCTTATCTCAACGAAAATCTACCAGTAAAAATGGATAGACAGTATAGGTGCTGTGAAGTATCCACCACGTTCCCCAGACATAACTCCTCTGGACTTTTATCTGTGGGGAACACTAAAGGATGTCATTTATCTACAAAAGACATGCACATTAGATGGACTTTGAGAATCCATCGTACATTAATGTGCAGATATCCAACTGAACACGTTGCAGTCAGTAGTTCATGCTGCAGTTCGGCGGCATTGTTTGTGTGTGGATGTTAATGGTGACCATTTTGAACATCTACTGTGATATCTTTAAGTTGGACTTTAAGCTACAGTTTCACCATAAATGAGACAACTCTGTCAATTAGCTTGCAAATTATGGACCTTTAAACAGTGGATACTCTTTTTTGGACCCCTCTATATATAAATGTAGAGTTGCAGATCTGAAGAGGATGACAAAGTTTTGTTGAAACCAGTAATCTGGAATAAAATATGAACAGTGATCGTGCAATATATATTTCACAACAAATATCAAATAATTAGATCAGTCCTAAGAATTTTTGTGGTGACTTCAGGTGGTTTTTAATATATATATATATTAAATTAAGTAATTGCTACATTGTAAGACCTCTGAAATCTGTTGTTCTTTCTAATCAGGGAGTTTCATATTGCTTCATGTTTTCACAATGTTTATTTATATAGGATTGATGTAGCAACATTTCATCATTCACTTTTGTTTTCTTGCAGGCCAGCAGCAGCCCATAAAACTCGTCTTAATCATGCTGCTGTGTCACGATCTGCATGTGCAGGCAAAGATGTCCCAGGTACGAAGAGCAAAAGTAATTCCACCAACAGACTAAGAACCAGTAAAAATACTCGTGACACAAGCAGGAATCACAAACCCAAGAAAAATGTACACATTGTGCAGAAACCTACCATCACAACAAAAGACAATGTTGGAGGAAATGATAGACCAGATGAATCACTTTCTTCAGAAAAAATTGGAGTAGGCATTATTGTGAATGACAATAAATTTACATTATCAGATTCTTGTGAGAAACCACGTGCACTTGAAAATGTTGAAATAGTACCTGCTGTTGAAACAGAAGGAAACTTGGCCACACCAGGAAAGGAAAAGAATGAAAATGATGGTAGTTTTGACAAAGTGTGTACAAACCATATTGTAACAAAAAAATGTGATCAGCCTGCTGGCAATATAAATAATGAGAGAACTCAGAATACATGTCAGAAGAAGCCAGAAGATGAACACAGTAAAGCTACTGATGGTAATATGGCAGAAACAGCAGATGTTTTCAGTAAAACAAAACAGGAGAAACGTCCAAAATTGTCTGACACAAGTGATTTAAATGAAGATTGTGGAGCCACAAGTGTTAATGACACTAATCATAAATCTATGGAAAATATAATTACAACATTTGAAATTAATGCTGCAAAGAGACCACCTTTTGAAATGCAAACAGGCGATGGTCATTGTGATAGAGAAATGAGTGTTTCTTCACATAACAATGCTGACTTCTGCTCGGGTACCTCGTGTGAACTGAGTGCTACAATCAACAGAGATATGGCAAATGCTGTCAGTAGTGAAAAGGTTAACAACATTGATAAACCAATCCCTTTACACGAAAACAAATTCGTAATGGAAACATCAGAAATAACATCGAATAACACAGATTGTGGAAACAAAAGAAAAGTTGATGAGACTGCTGATATGCCAGAATCCTACCAGCTAACTAAAAAGAAAAGCAGAGAAGCAAATGGAAAGACTGAAATTAATTTGTTTATCAATTTATCAAATCAGGAATCTACCTCAAAAGAGTCACATACTACCTCAGATTCAGTGATAAAATCAAATAATAAAAGTACTGTTGTATCTACACTACCTAGTCATGTGAATTATAGTGTAGATTCATTGTGTAAAACACAACCTTTGTTAAAGACTTCAGTGTTAAATTCAGCACCAGAAGACACACAGATTACTAGACCTAGTTCATCAGCTACCTCAGCACACAATGTGGAACAACGGAATGCATCTGTTCATGAAGAGCTTATGGATGTTATGAACCATATTACCTCAGCTGCTAAAAGTAGCATAGATAATGAAAATTTTAATAATGTTTTATGTAGCTCCCTCTTGCAAGATAAATATTCTGACAAATGTAACTTTGGACAGAATACCTGGTTAGATCAAAGTGTTAGGCAGATTTTTAATCAACCAGATGGATGTAGAGAATTACAAAATACTGGGGAACAGACAGATTCTCAGGGAACAATAACTGTTTCAGAATCAAGTGTAAATGATAAGTCTGAGTTTACACTATTAAATAATACATATCCCACATTGCGGGATGCGCAGAAAGTAGATAATAGTGAGAAAGAAACAAATGTTTCTTCAGAATTAAAAAGTTATGAATCAAAAGCGCATGGTACTCCAGAAGGAGGAGGACTGTATTTGAACAGTGAGCCTGTATCAGAAAATAAAAAAAATGCAGCTGATCGGAATAGCTGTGAGTCAGATAAAAAAGCAAGAAGTGACTATCAGAATATGTCAGAAGAAAAGTGTTTTACAAATTCAGTATCGGGTACAGATCTCAACTGTTATAATGCAATCACTTCCAAAACGGCATCAAATGATGGTATTCCTCAAAATTTAACAACAGTTGTAGACTGTGTTAAAAGTACAACGGATTCAGTCGCAAAAAGTAGCAGTGGTCAAGATAATATGTTGATACTTGGAAATTGTCCAAGTGAAACTACATCTTCATCTGAAAAAGTTGCATCGATATCAGAAGAGTTACCAAAGGAATCGTCGCTTAGTACTATAAATTCTGCTAGTGGTAATTCAGTCTCTGAGACAACCAATACCTTTGCTACTCAGCTTAGTTCTGAGGGAATGATAAGTAAGGAGCAGCATTCAGTGAACAGTAAACTGGATGTTAATTACAGCAGTACAGTATCCTCAAATGGTGTTACTACAACAGCAAGAACTTCAACATATACCACAGAAAATACCGATAGCTCCAAAAGAAGTGGTACACCCCTACTTACAGGAACTGCACTCTACAAGCAGTTTAAGGACATTTGTACTGTTGTGCCTTCAGTTACAGACTGTGTGTCTGCATCATCTGAAAGTGTTTCAGTTACAGGTCAGAACAGCACAAAACCAGTAGAGCAGTCACTATCTTACAATGTTCAGCAAGTTTCTGAGACTAATTCCAATGTTTGTACAATCTCATCTGAAAATTCTATTAGTGATACTAATTATAACTCACACTGTGACTTCAAGACTGGTATGGGTGTATCTAAATGCCAGACTGTGGAACAAAAGTTAACAAAATCTACCCATTTAACAGCGGGTGAAACCAGTCATTCTCTACAATACACTGATAGTAATAAAATGATGCCTGTTTTGTCACATGATATGGATCAAAAATTGGAAAAGACCAATGATATGTGTGCAAATACAAGAAATGAAGAGTTAGTTTCTGAGCAGCAGACAAAAGGAAACCAGGCACAAAGACAAGTTGAGAAAAGTGAAAGCACTGGAAATGTGAGAGCCACAGGTTCACAGGAGAATGAAAAGGGAAATGATGTAGTCTTAGAAACAGGCAAGGGAGACTGTCATAATCTCTTTGGAAGCTGTCACTGCAGTGGCTCTGAATTTGCAGGTGATCTGTTTGCCTCTTTGAATGTTCCTTCTGGTCATTGCTCTGAATCAGTGTCACCAACAGCTCAGTTTTTGTTGTCCTTTCCTCTTGTGTCAGGAGGATCGAGAGCAGTCGATAATGTACCAGATGACACTAACGTTGGCCAGGGTGCACCATCATTACTACAGATTGGGGTGTCTGAGCAAAGCAGGAGCGTTGGAACTCAAGTTTGTTCTTCTGATGCAAACTCTGGTACAAACAGTAAAATACCTGCTAATTCTGAGCAAAGTATGTCCACCAATAATAATAATAATAATAATAATAATAGCAACAACAATGTCTTTATGACATCTAATAGCATCAATTATTCAAAGATAACAAGTGGGTCTTTTTCATCCATTGGAAATGATCAACACAATTTACCTTTATTTAAGACACCTACTAATAACCGTTTCTCTTTTCCATATGAATCATGTGGACCTGTAAGTAAGAAAGCTGTTGAAACAAGTCCTATCAAAATGCCATATGGTACGCCTGACAGTTTTCATACAAATTTCACTCTGCCTGAGCCTTGTTTGGCAACTTTGCCGTTTGATAAAACTTTTGATCACAACAAAAGTATCCAGTACACAAATCTCTCAAAACATCCCATTACAGGCAGAGAAACAGGTCATTTGCCTGTCTGTATTCCATCAGGACTTTGTTCATCACAACAGTCAAGTAATGTGACTGTAAATTTAATGCAGTCAGACACTCTAGGGACAGGGATTCATAAGGTAAACAGTGGTAGCACTGACTTGTTTAAAACACCACTGCCTGCACTCTCTGTTCAAAGTATTTCTCAGAATTTGCAGAGTAGCAGCACTTTTTGTCAGGTTCCTGTAACTACCAGCACAGGAAGATTCGGTAGCAACAATCAGTCAGTAACAAGTATGCAAAGTTTATCAGTGAGCAACTTCAGCTGCACAGATTTCACTTCCGTACCAGTTCCTCAAATTCCTTCATTTGGAGAAGAGATAAAATCTACAACCATGTCTTCCTTCTCGATGGCCAACAGCTCTTCAAACTTTGGAATTCTGTCGTGGAGTACAATCCCACCAGTGGCTGCTGTATCAAATATTTCTCACAATGAGAATTTTACAAGTTTAAGAAACTCCTCGGATAGATGTTTGCCAAATATCTCTTCTTCAACAACTAAGATTGGCATTGACACCAACATTGCCAAGAATAGTGTGCAAAGTTCATCTGTATGTAAACCAGGCCCACAACAATTAAAAGACTGTGTATCTGAAGTACCGAGGCACGCTCAAGGCATCGGTCCAGGTTATTCATTTCCTGTTCCAAATGAAACAGGCCAAGAAACTGTGTCATCTCGAGGTGTAAATAATTCTTTAATGGCTTCATCTGCTCAGAGCAATACATTACAACAAAGTTCTTACAAGATGTCATTACCAAATAATCAGACTGAGACAGGCAGTGATTTATCAAAAGGTGATTATGGTAATTACAGAAGAACAGTGTCAGGTGCTTCTGAATCATATAAAAAATTTCCCCTGCCTCAAAGCGACGATTATAAGTTAATGACATCACAAGCAGAAGCAGTGCCACGTTCCAGTGAAAGTCAGAGTTACAAACAAACATCGAGCCCTGCACCTCAGAACAATTACAGTGTTGCGTCATCCATGTGTGGTGAAGCGTTTAGTCGGACACAATTATTTAATGATAAATTCAAATCTCAGTCGTCTTCTCAGTTTGATTTGTATCATTCGGCACCAGGAGTTATACGAAGTGACATCTACAGGACAAACCTTGAGAATCGTGCAGCTGATATTTCTCCTTTGGATCAGTGTGGTCATTTTAAGCCTGATTTTCATGCAAATCAAAAGGAGCAGTTCAAACAAACTGTAGTCTCAGAAAAAACCAGCAATAACAAACATTTAAATGCATCAGATGGAGTTAATAATTATAATACAAATGCAGCTCCCTCATTCAAGCAAGATAGTTACAGGTTCTTGCCTGTTTCCTCTCATTGTGATCAGTCTTCAAAGCCTGGCCCGGCTTGTTCCAGTCTTGACAGTTACAAGTCAACTGTGAGATCAAACAAACTTGAGAATTTCAGAAAAGTTCCACATTCTTATCAGCCGGAGGTCTACAAGAGAGGACAGGCATCAATGGCCTGTGAAACTCACAAATCTACTCTGAGTTCTGCTCAGTACAACAGCTGTAAACCAGCATCGAGTGTACCTGGAGAAGTGAGCCACATGTCAAACACACAATCGAGGGCTCCAGTCAACTGGATGACTACTCCTGATACACGTTGCAGTACACAACAGATGTCTTCATTATTTTTTCCACCTGCTACATCGAGTCAAATGCATACGCAGAATAGTGCACCTCTTCCATCATCTGCACTTTTCTCATCACAGTGTGGTCATGCAAATGGGCAAACTGCAACAACTTTATTTACATCAGTTCCTAGTCAGACAAGTCAGTCTGTTATATTACCATCTGTAACCTCATCCCTGTTCCCGCCAGTAACTTGCAATCACAGAGAACCTGCTAGTAGTGCCCACAGTTTATTCCCTCCAGCATCAAATGCCACTTACAATACCAGTGGGAATCCTATAACCTCAAACATTTTCACTCCGGCTTCAAGTCATGCTAGCAATTTCCCTCAAGTGCAATCAACTCTTTTTCCTGCCACTACTATTACTACAAGCAATCAATCATCCTTGTTATTTCAGTCCACCTCGAACAACCTACTGGGACAAGATAATGTCAGTATACCACCAATGCTCCTGACATCTACTGCCAGTCATGTTGGCCAGAATGGCAGTAGCTTGATGCCTCTTCTTCCGTCTGTTGCTGCCCGTGGTTCAAACCAGTCTTCTGCTAGCATTCCATCAATTACTACAATGTCCATAGCCAATCAGCATTCTGCAGACCGAGCACTTGCTAGCATTCCACCAGCACTTCTCTCAACATCTACTGATCCCTGTGCTAAATCTCTTAGCTTGCAGCCACCATTATCGTCAACAGTAAAACCAATCTCAGGGGGCACAAATTTGGGTGCCTTACCTCCAAATACAGCTTCACATTTATTTTCACGAGACGGAGGTAACAGTTTTTGTTCTGGAACAATATTTCAATCATTTCCATCGTCGGGACCTACCGTCCATGAAAGTTCGCCATCTGTTTTATTGATGTCTGGTTCCAATGTTATGGGAGACGCAGCTTCGTCATCACTCTTGTGTCCATCCCATGTGACAGCAGCCAACAGTGACTTTTCATCAGGCTCAGCACCGTTTTTCTCATCGACACTCATTCCTCCAGCCTCATCTGTGGCCAGTATATCAGGTTAGTGGATAACATTTGCTTTTATAACAATAATAATAATAATCTAATATATAAAGCAGAGTGTCCGTATGTTTGTGTGTACGTGTTGCATACAAATCTACAGTTTTGTTCCAATCTTTACGAAATTTTGTTTACTTAAGCTTCAATCCATGAGGACGGTCGTCGTAAGTGTAAGAATCACGTATGATACATTGTTCATGAGATATGACCTCATGAACAATGAGATGTGTAAAACTGCTGCATTAAGCGACAATGCTGCTCATTTTCTCCCAAACCACTGGACCGATTTCAACCAAATTTGGTACACACATTCCTTACTGTAGGGTAACAATTACTGCAGCGTTAATAATCACATACAACACGTGGTTCAGAAGATATGATGTCATAAACAATAGGAATCGCAAAAAACTGCCACATATTGCGGCAAGACTTTATAAATACGCTATATGAGAATGAGAGTACTTAGCGACTTGCAACATACTTTAAACATAATTTCAATAATTTAGTAAACTTTTTCTCCTTGCCAACCATAGCAAAATGATGAAAGGAAAAAAGTTTCTCACTTACTACTTTTCCACTGTTTATGTTGTAAAACTACAGAATTTGGTATGACGTTACAATTTATAATTTGTACATTGCAAATTGTAGCCACATGAAATTTTACAGACAGTATACACACACATAGTTGAATGTACCTTTTAAATTGTATCACAGTACAACATGTAGTTTATGAGATATGAGCACATAAACAGTAATGTTCCGCTGTTCATGGACTAAAACTATGGCATTAGGTATGACATTACAATTTATAATTTCTACAACTATATAGGAAATTTTTACAGACAGTATTCATGCATATAGTTAAGTGTACCTTCTAAATTGTATCACAGTATGACACACAGTCATGATATATGAACACATAAACAGTAATGTTCATGGAAAATCTCCCTTATCACGCACCAAGTTTTAATCTATTACTTCTTTACTACTAATTGTATTCCCATGAGATTTTACAGACATACAGCCATTACCCAAATGAATGTATACCTGAAAAATGACAGGAATAAATAAATAAATACCCAGGCAACAACACCGGGTTTTCAGCTAGTTATTATTATAATAACTGTATCGGAGTAGAAAGCAAATTATTCTGTTTGCAGTTGAAAATGAATTATAAGCAAGAATGTGTACCACGCAAGATGTTAAACTGTGACCACACACAAAATGATCACTGGTATAAGTGCCCCCTCCCCGCCAACTATCATTGACAATCCTATGCCTTATGAGCTTAACAAGCAGTCACAAAATTGTACTCAAATACTTTCAAATTCGGTCTTTAGACGCAAGGCAGCTGGTCCCAATATTGGTCATGATGTGCAGACACTGAATTTGCTGAGGTGTGGGGACAGAGAGATATGTGTGAACTGGTCCTGTCCGAGGTGGCCCAGAGCTCTGCTTAGGTGAGAAGCCTAGTGGGTCAGGGAAAATGACTTGGAAACATCACTATGAATGCAGTTTTCAGAGCTGGGGGTGTGAAGGGTTGATGAGCTACATGCCACTGGCCCTTGCACTGAATGGCAGGTGGGTAAACAGGTTCATCTCTGTCACAGGGTGTGCCGAGAGGAGGAGATTGTAACGAGGTACTGCCAGTGGCAGCTTAGTGTAACGTTGTGTATATCTGCAATGAACCTCTGGTCTGTCACTCCCAGTACACCAAAACCATCGCATACACAACTCTTTGATGTAATGTTGATAAAAAATAGTTGGAATAAAATTGCATCTCAGAATTTCTGGTGGATTTGGGCCTTAAGCAAAGTCACCCCTGCTGGAAAGGCTGTGGACATTCTAGAACCAATGTCAGGATGAATGTGGAAATGGCATTACAACAAGTATATGGTCCGTTGGCATACATACCCATCAACGAGATAATATTGACCCTCACACTCGGCACTAAACTATGTAAATTACATGTAAAACATTTATCTGTACCTACAGTTGACCAAGAAACTGAAAACGTGTGCAAACATAGAAGATATCAATTCAGCCTAAAGTGAAGACAAATTATGCTCATATTGGGAGATTTCAATGCAAAAATCAGAACCACTTTCACGAATAACTACTCACAAAAACTGAATAATATGGCCTTCGAATATACAATGAGTGAGGTAACTGATTTCTACTTTACAACTGATGACTAGCTTTACGTAATGAATATTGTACTTAAACATAACAAATGTTGTCTCTTTACAAGGACACAACCAAATTGACTACATCCCCCCCGTCCCCCCGTCCGGGGGGGCTCAAGCCAATACGGTCTTTCTTTCTTCTTTCATTCTTAGACTGCATTTCCTTTCCTATCCTCACTCCTTCCCCTAGCAAGATCTGAAAGATGAGCACTGCTAGAATACTCAGACATCGACTAAATTTACAAGTTGTGCACCCCGCAATTAGTGGCGTGCCACGAGAGGCCACAAGGGAAACATGACGAGCAGGCCGCCAGTAGAGGACGTACGAGGAAGCGGGATGACGTGGGCAGGATGCCACATGATGGGGAAAAGCACACTCTAAGCTGGGCGGCCGAGCCCCTCGGGCAGTAGTTGTACCGACGCAAGTCATAAAAATGAGGACGAGGTTTTAGTATCCGCATGTGCTGTGGCTTCATGATGGACGAGTTGCTTCAGGCTGTCTGTGCCAGGGTCTTCCGTTGTTCACAGAACAACATCAACTGTTAGTAGCGGCCGTGTCCTTCCTGGCATACTTGGTATCGCATTGGCCCCGGGGGGCAGTGCCTTCTTTTCCGCCATTTGAGACGGCTACTGAGCAATGGGAATCGTATGAGCAATGTCTGCGTCAACATTTCATGGCTTTTTCGGTGCAGGACCCGGGTAAGCAAAATGCCTTGTTTTTGTCATGGTTGTCCCTGTCTATGCATCATAGGCTGCTCGAACTTTCCCCCCTTCGGAATTCCGTTGTGCTGTCATTATCTGAAATGTGTTCCTTTTTTTTTGGGCTATTATGTCAAACAATTCCATATCATGGCGCTAGGGTCGAATCTTCAAGGTCAGGCACTGCCGCTTTATTTCCAAACATCATGATTCGTATGCAGAATCAATGGTTCGGGATCGGTGATATGCTTTGCACCAGATACTGAAGGCCGCATCCAACTGCTTCAAATCGAAGATCCTACCCTTATTGAAGTCGTTAGAATAGCCACAGCGTATGAAATGGCTTCGCTGGCAATTCTCAGTTAGATCAGTGGGCTGGTATTTTGCCAGTACAGTTTGCCCCGGTAGGCGGGTCGCCGTCTGTGGCTCCGTCCGCTCTGCAAAGCAGGAAAACACCACGCGCCATGTTTACTACTCCGGCAGGGCAGGGTAGTGCTGGCTCGCCCGGCAACTGGCTGTCTTACCCCAGTTGTTTTTATTAAACATGACCGCACTTGATGTCCGCAGTGGCGGGCGATTTGTCAAAAACGGGGTCATATAGTGACAGTCTGTTGTACAAAAACCTGTATACACCCCGTGAGAGATACCTCTGATGTTAACGAATCCACCGAGACAGTCTATGAAGTTATAGACATTTCCCCTGAATCATCCGAAATTCCGATTCAGCTTGAGATTTTGGGCCGCAACGTGTCCTTCCAAGTCGATACTGGTGCGGTGGCTATTCTTTTAAGTACAACCACCTACAATGAATTAGGTTCCCCTCAGATCACGGCGGTGACACATAAGTTGCGCGGGTATGGCAATAAACAGATCCCCGTTCAGGGGCAGTTTCAGGCCGCTGCCGAATACAAATAAGTTTTGTGGCTGTTGACTTTCATCATCGTCGAATCCACGGACGCTGCTAATTTGTTCGGGTTAGTCGCATTCACAGGCTTTGGGTTTACAGTGGATTCTCTATTCACTTTATGTCTGAGATGGTTCCGTTCAATGCGGTCTCAACTCTTTGCAACGAATTTACTCCCCTATTTTCTCCCGGACTAGGTCGGGCATGTGTGTTTGAGGCAAGCCTCGCTCTCAAATTGCGGACCATACCGATATTTCAAAGAGCTCGGCCTCTTCCGGTCAGTATACGTTTTTCAGTAAAACAGGAACTTGAGAGATTAGTCAGTGAAGGGGTTCTGTTTCCCATCAGATCTAGCGAGTGGGCCTCCCCCTTGGTGGTCGTGCAGAAGCCTAGTGGACAGTTACGGCTATGCGGGGATTTCAAAGAAACAGTTAATGCACATTGTCATTTGGATACGAACCCCAGGCCTCGTCCGGACAATCTGATTTCTAAGTTGGCCGGAGGGGCCTGCTTTTCAAAGTTAGACCTAGCTGGAAGCGTATTTTCAATTACCTCAGAGTCAAGAAGTTCAACATTGCTTGGTGTTGAACACCTCTTTTGGACTCTATAAATATCTGCAGCTGCCGTTAGGTGTTTCCAGCACACCCACGATATTTCAAAGGTACTTAGAGCAGCTTTTGCAACAATTAGATACTTGTGTAAATTACTTAGATGATATTGTGGTCACGGGAAACACTCTCAGGGGTCATATCACCAATCTTTGACAGGTTTTTCACATCTTGTCCGACGCCGGTCTCAAATGTAACTTGCCGAAATCTCAGTTTTTCAGCTGAATATAATCTACCTTGGGCTGGAAATATCTCCGCAAGGCGTTACACCCGTAAAGGAATATGTGGAAGCATTAGCTTCTATGCCTGCCCCATGGAAGATAAAGGAACGAAAAGCCTTCCCCAGAAAATTGGCATATTATCATTGGTTTCTTCCACATGCCGCCTCCGTTGCTAAACCCCTTCATGTCTTGTTGCGTGTTTGAATGGTCTCCCTCCTGTCAGGCCACTTTTGAGCACCTTAAACAATTATTGTTGTCTTGCACATATCTGGCAACGTATTCTCCGGATGTGCCCCTAGTAGTTGTGGCAGACGCCTCGCAGTACGGGGTGGGGGCGGTCCTGTCACACCGGTATTCAGACGGTACCGAATGGTCCCTGGCGTTCGTGTCTAAATCCCTCACCCCGTCACATGAATGATATTCCCAAGTAGAGAAAGAGGCACTAGTGATAATTTTTGAGGTACAGAAGTTTTACGTGTTCTTATTTGGGAACCGCTTCACTTTAATGACTGACCATCGGCCTCTAGTGACCCTCTTTCATCCGGACGCGACCCTTCCAGACAAGTCCAGCCACCGTCTCTATCCCTGTGCCTTAAATCTGTCCCATTTTCAGTACGATATAGTATACCGCCCCACTTCACAACATGCTAATGCATACAGATTATCGTGGCTTCCGCTTGGGGCAGATCCACTGTTTGATAAGGAGGAAATCCTTTGATTTCCCGTGGATGTGGACGAGGAAAGAACATTACACGGGTTTCCCGTCATTAGTGCAATCCTAGCAGCGGCCACAGACAAAGATCCTGCTCTCAGAATAGTGAAGTCAAGGGTAGAGCGAGGGTGGCCGGATCTCCGGGCATCGGACCCGGTACATAATTATTATTTCGTCTGGCACCGGCTGTCAGTAGCGGCCGGGGTACTCTTATTGGCCACTGAAGCCAGCAAGCCACAGGTCGTAATTCCGTCGACTCTCCAACTGTGAATATTGAGTTTACTACATGAAGGGCACAGTGGAATTTCCCGTACTAAGGCCCTGGCCGGACACCATGTCTTTTGGCCGGGAATCGATTGGGAAATCGAACATCTGCTGTCAAATTGCAACACCTGCGCCATACTGGCCTGTACCAGATACACGTCAATTTTGTGGGGCCATTCCTGGGTTCCTATTGGCAATTGCTAGTTGAGGCCCTGTCTAACTTTCTGTACATCGTTCGGATGGGTTCCATTTTGGCTGAGGCCACCATTGCGGTGTTAACTAAAATATCCTCTATTGAAGGTCTTCTGAGAGCGATCGTGACTCATAACTGCCCTCAATTCTGTACGGAAGTTCATTGGTCTTTCTGTGCATGCCAGGGCATTCAGCACGTGCGGACTCCACTGTTCCATCCGCAATCTAACGGAGAGGTGAAGTGACTTGTGTAGACATTTAAGGCGCATATGCGCATATATACGACCTCTGCGTTAGTCGATGATGCCCTGTTAAGATTTTTGACAACCTATCAGACCACTCTGATTGGGGAACAGGCTCAGGCTGAACGGCTCCACGACCACCAGCCTTGTTTCCTGCTACATCTCATGAACCACCTGATGCGCTGGCCACAGCTCCGGCAGGTTCGGGCTTCGGACCACGCGGGTGCGCGGGTACTGTCGTGGAGCTCTGTGTTGGATTCCCGCGCACGTCACCCGTTGCCCAGCCGACACCTCCTGGACCTGCGCATGGCCTCGGGCAGCTGCACGCGCGATTGGGACCAGCTCCGACACCGCGTTGCGGGTGTGTCTCCGCACAGCCCTGCTTCTCCTGTTGGGATGACGGGCGATGGGTCTGGCCCGAACAGGGTCGATGCCGCGAGCCCCGCGACCAGCTCCATGATGGGGATTGCATTGATGTCGGGGGGGTGGGTGGGCCCATCCCCTGGAGTGGAATGGGTGGGACCATCCCCCGGGGTGGGTGGGCCATCCCTTTTCCAGGGGACCCGCTGGCGGGAGTTGCCCCAGTCCTCCCTGATCATCGGGCGGCCGGCCGGCAGCACCGTCGTTCGTTCGCCACCCGTACAGTGGCGCACTCCCCATGCCTTCTCGCCATAGGCGCCAGACCAGCGGATGTCCAAAGATATGGACTGGGACCCTTCTCCTTCTCTGACAGCCATCACTGTGCCCGCATTCCCCATCCCCCCCCCCCCCCCCCCCCCGGGGAAGGAGGAGGTATGGAATGCTCAGACATTGATGCAGTTTACAAGTCGCGTGCCTCGGGGAAACACGACGGGTCACCCACCACCAGAGGACGTACGAGGAAGTGGGACAACATGAGCAGGGCGCCACCTGATGGGGAAAAGCACGCTCTGAGCTGGGCGGCCGAGCCACTCGGGCAGTTGCTTTACTGACGCAAACCTGAACTGTTTTCAAACTTGAAGTCATAAAAACTGCAGTAATGTGACTGCATTGGGTGACTAACAAAACTTTGGCTTTGACTGAAAAGATGATTTTAATGTCCAGCACACAGTCACATGTCCAGAAAAACTTGTAAACTAAAGTGAATAATGAAATTAAAAATCCTTGCAGGAGAGACAAGAATGATCATATTAAGAATATCTGCATAGAGCTAGAGAGACATGTGATGGGAAACCACAGCTTATTATTATTGAGAAAGTGAATGCTTGTTTCAGGAGATTTTACCAGGTCTCGGATTGTTATAAATGATGAAGGGAATACTAAAAATAGTCTCTGAAGTATGGTGAGATACTGCATCAAGTTTTAGCTGTGGATTTATGACCACTGTCAGGGTGCCAGAAAGCAACATACACTGAACCCGTTATCCTTGGGAAATCTGAAACGTGCAGTCCTGCAAAATCCTGTTAAATAACCTAGGTAAGCTGAGCAGGACAGCCTGCTTAGAAGATGTAGATTTCTGGAAATTGGCAAGACCAATGGTACCATTCCATTTTTATAGCACTGTTTAAAACTAGGTTCTCCACTTGACTGCACCAACTATCGAATGATGCCCTTATCTTCCATGCCAGTGAAATCGTGTTCAATACATTCACATATTTATTCAAATATTAGCTGACCAAACCGGAATGCAGCAGCCAGAGATGAGGGTCGTATGTCTGTGAATTGTGCCTTTGTGAATGATGGTATCCTTTTATTTTCTGAGTTACTTGTTATTATCTAAGTTACAAGTTTATGAGTGTCTCTTTTTTATTTATGTACCTGTCACGGCTTGTTGTACGTCGTGTGGTCAGTTACAATTATAACAGTTCTATATTGATATCAATAAGGTGATGGGTCGCCCCAGAAGTACACAATTTTTGCAGATTCATTTACATTTTTTTAGAAATCTGCTTTGGTACTTTTGTCTGAACAATCAACTTAAGAAACAGTAATTCTGTATTTCAGGTTAATACAAATAGTTTTTCATTTGGCTCAAATTTCTATGCATATTGTTTCTTTTCTGTACTAGAGTTTCTAACTTACAGGGTTACTTCATTTTAAATTATAGCTGTGTGCAGGGCGTTCACACAATTTTTAGTTACCTTTACTATGTCAATTATTTTTTGAGTGAATGTAAATTTTCTTTCCCACTGTTACAGGTCAAAATAATAGTTGTCTGCCCACTTCTGTACCCTCCACATTGCTGTCGAGTCACACTTCGTCGACCAATAGGCAACGAGACTTAAACTTGTTCCCTGGACCACCACTGCCACCAGCTCAGCACAGCTACTGCCGTCCATCTGGTCCTTCTTTTGCCGGACTACCAGAATCTGGTGTTGCCAGTTCATCCACTGCAGCACCTCCTCGACCTTGCTTTTTGTCTGTCAGCCAGTTAGTGGAAGGAAGTGGCAGCGGAAAAATTGGAGGAACTAGGAATTCGAGGCGCCGCTCTCGTCGACCTCCGCCTCCGTGGATGTCTGGCTCGTCTGCACCAGGAAATGTGTATCAGAGTGTTCCACATTCTCAACAGTCATTGCCTCAGCAACCGAGTAACAAGGCAGTACAGCAGTTATGTGGGCGACAGCCGAGACCACGAATTGTTCCTTCTTCGTCTTCAGAGCTTGTGGATCTGGGCGGCCTGCTAGGTTCACCGTTGCTGGCTGAAGATCAGCCTACAACTAATCAGCGCCCTTCCTCACCACCGACGTCTGTCAATTCCCTTACAAATTTTAACCTCAGCACAATATTTCCTGAGATTGACAAGGTAAGCTCTTTTATGTTCAGTACATGTGTGATGCATGTTCCCTTGTACCTTTTCCTTGGAATGTTATAGCTTTTTTTCACCAGCAGAATGATCACTTAGTTCCATGAAGAGTCCTGAAATATTATGTTTTCTCCAGGCTGAAATTTTGTTATATGCATGAGCAAGTTTTGCTTTACTAAATATTGAAGCCAATCTCTCCCCCTCCCCTTCCGCCACTGTCCTCGCACATCCTTTATTGGTGACTTAAATTATCTGAGATGGAACATGAGATATAAAGGATTTTGTAGAATTTTATTTGTTTGAGAAATAAGATTAATTTGTTAAACTTCACAACAGGGTTTATGGATAAAATTTAAAATATTTACTTCCAAATGTAATCTCTACTGAGAACTTGTACTGAATGTAAAGTAATGGTACGATAAATTTGGAGACTTGTGGTGACTGTCTCCAATTTTGTATTGTAAAACTATATGTTTACATATGATTGCACTAATTTTGCCCATACCATGGTAAAGACACAGTCACTTAAGTTTACAATTTGTTTGCCCACAATGCCTTTCTAGAAATGATTGAAACAGTTTTCTGTGCAACCCTAGTTATCTAGTCACAATTTAATCACGAATATGTTAGAAATCCATAGAACTTGTGTAATGTAGAATCAGTGACATGACCATAAGGTAAATGCTATGCCAAATTTACATCCAGGTGGCCAAGGTGGTGTGGCATCAAAAGACTCTTAACACGTTGGGAAGTATGTGATGATGTATTTTTATAAAGTAAGGATCCATTTTATTATCCGTATGAAATACTAGCTTTCCCCGTACCTGAGAGAGCTTAATGGTTGCTCCTCTTCTTGTTGTCTATTTGTTTTGAGCTTACAGCACTCTGTGATTGTTGGTGGGGTTTTCCACTAGTGTCCCACTGATATTGTTGAACATATAGTGGAACGATTAGTGAACTATACTGTGAGCACTCAAGAAACCCAGCGAAATTGCCCACCTGGAAGTATTTTACTAAATGGAGCTACTGTTATGAGTCAGTTACAAATGTATTGCCAACTGAAAAAAATACAAGGTGGTTCATTGGTATAGAACCATTCTTATAGAAACAGCTCTGTGAATAGGAATTAGAAGTCAGGTACTATAAAATGGGAGAAGGGGGAAACCTAAGAGGTTGTTGTACCATCATGGTGGTCATTCTGAAAACTGTCATATTGGATACAGCTCATAATTGTCAAATAAAATGGGGTGGAAAGGGGGGAATTATGACATAGCAAGTACATAGAAAATTACACGAAAAACAGTGTGTCACATCTCCCTGTGCTTTTGATCCTTTCCTCCATTTAAATTTGGACTTATCTCCCTCTCCCACCTCTCAACTCTCCCCTCCTCTCCCCCTCTCCACTCTCCCTCCCTGTCTTTCCCCTTCCTTTCCCCTCTCCCTGTCTCTCCCCTTCCTTTCCCCTCTCCCTCTCTCTCTTCTTTCCTCGCATTTCCATTCTAGTGCTTCTCACCACCTGGTCTTCACAATGTGCGCTCTATCCATATCCATCTTCTCTTACATTTCTGGTCTTCTGCATGTGCTTGGTTTGTCTTCCTCAAGAGTTCATTATTACTGATTTTCTTCTTTTTATGAATCTCTGTAACTGTGTTTTTATGTTATTGTTTACTTCCCAACTTTCATTTATGTATAGGACAGCCTTTGCCAGTACAAACTTTTGTTTTGCATGTGATTTTTCTGTTTCTACAAATTAGATGCAGTTGTATAAATGCTGATGATGATGTGTGAAGGTTATAGAACATGCTTGATGTGTTGCTCAGCACATTGGAAGGTTTAATCTAACAATGGAAACTCCAGGTTGGAATTAAACAATATAATGAGGATAGTTCACAACTTACCACAAAGACATACAGTGGGTTATAACAGGCATGTAAAAAACACACTCATACACACACAACTTAGCTTTCAGTCACAGCCTTTGCAGGAAAAGGACACACACTTTCATTCGTGCAATCTCACAGACACAGGCTGTATACCAAGAAGTGCTTCGTGTTTATGGGATGGGTGGGGAGGAACAGGAAGGTTCCAAGGTGCTGGTGGAGATGGATTCAGAGTGGGATTATGGAGAATGTAGGTACTGCACAGATAGAAAGAGATGCAGCTTAGGAATGGAGGGGGAAGTGGAAGTGGGAGAGGGGAGGGGGGAAAACACACACACTGAATATACAAGAAGTGGAAGAGGTCCAAGATAGAGGGAGCAGGAACTATTGGAAGTAGGGAAGTAGGTTACTGTGGGTTGACGCCTGGATATTTCCGGGATCGGAGGATGTACTCTAGGAATAACTCCCGTCTGTGCAGTTCAGAAGAGCTGGTGGTGGAGGGGAGGATCCAGGTGGCCTGGGTTGTAAAACAACCATTGAAATCAAGTGTGTTGTGCTCACCTGCATGCAGACCACAGGTGGTTCCTCTTGCTTTTGACACAATTTGACAGTGGCCATTCATCCTGATGGACAGCTGGTCAGTAGTCACATCAGTGTTAAATGCTGGGCAGTGATTGCATCTGGAGATGACCCATGTGCCTGTATGCAGCTCATGATCATTTTCAAGGTGAATGGATGCTATCCTCACTATATTGTGTACTTTCAACCGGGAATTCCCATTGTTAATTTAACAGTTTTTGCTGCATGATTTGACATTGTTGTGGATGAGAAAATAATGTGTGACTTTAGCATAAATGAAATAAATTAGAATAATTCTGTTTCATTATCCTGGTAATTTTCAGATCACACTAAGGTTATAAATTGATGCAACAGGACTGTCATGTTGATAATTTTGAAAGAAAACACAAGGATTTTTGGCTGGTACACTTGGGCAACTGCAGTTCAGCATCCATTTTGTGTAGAGATCACTGTTGTATGCTTTACTGCCAAAAGTTATTATAATTTGCATGTTTTTCATCTAGCTTTTGATTGTAAAAGCTTTATTTTCTTCTATATGCATGTATTGCATACTGTCACCATTTATAAAAGTAACCAGTAGTTGTTTACATGGTGTCCTAATTGACTGAAAATACATTAACAACATAAATAAATACAATACAATGTACAAATTTCTTACGACTTTTGTGCCCTGTGACTTCTGTCTTGAGTTCTTCAGTCGATATTTGTTTAATGATTTGTCTGACATTTCACCAGCATGAGTGGCTACCATTGTGAAAGATTTGTGCCACATTTCGGTCCACCACCAGCTGAATGAATCTTCGACAATGCCAGCCACTCGGGCTCATGTAATGTCAGAAAAATCTCAAATAATTGTTGGCCAAAGAACCTGAGAGAGAATCCAACAGGTAACATGTCAAACACAGTGTACCTTCATAGTTCAATATAAATCTGTTAATTTGTTATTCCTACAGTATAAAGCTGTTGATTTTTGGTCCTATAAATTTTACAATTTTTTTAAGGACTAATTTACTTTGGATCCCTTTATTTTAGTTTCTGTATAATACAGTTATATTTTGTTTGTACTAAGTAAATGGCCATAACATCACCACAGATTTTAGTGGTAGGCTCCAACACTTGCGACTAATTTCATTTTTTCCGTGAGACATAATGAATTACATGGGTTACAGCAGCAGCAACAGCAGCAGTCGGCAGCAGGATACCCAAAGTCAACTATGGTGTCTGATGCTCAGCAACGTGAGTTTCCACATCCACCATCAACATTTGGCAATGTTTTGATGTCACCTGCTCAAATCTGTCGAATGCCATGGCCTTGATCTTATGTTCTCAAAAGATTGTAGGCCTGAAGAATAAGCTTCATGATCTTATTTGCTGCTTGTGACCAGGTAAATGGCTTACAGAACGTCTTTACAAGGAACAAATTTGTAATCATAAATGTTTTTAACTTACTCAAATATGTTTCTTGAAATATACAACAGTCTTTCAATTTATGTTTTATTTTCATGAATGGAACTGTCATATAGAAGAATTGTAAAGATAAGACTGACTTCCCATTACACCCTATAATTAATGCTAAGAGTGGACTGGTTACCTAATTGAGAAGCTCATTGCTGAATATTTAAACAAGTATTTCAAACATCCCACAGATCTGATTAGGAGGCTGATAGGTTTGACTGCTCCACTTGATACATGATGGTCTCATTTGATGTTAAGAACATGTACTGCAGCATACCCTCAGACCAGGTTGTTAGACAGCACAGTGGATGTTCAATGAATGAAATTGATGATGATAGAGTTAGTACATTTTACTGCTACTAGACTTAGTACTCAGTTTTAATTATCTTAGGGTTGGAGAAGAATTTTATGCTCGGAGACATAGACTAGTAAGATTCTGTTTACATTTTTTGGTTGTCACTTCACTGTATTTTAATGGAGTATTTATATTATGTTTTAGGTTGTGACTTGACCTCATTTTGTATATTTTTTTGTCGGATGCGGTCCATACTATGAAGTTCTTTAAAAGAGAGAAATTTTAGGAAATGGGGGGGGGGGGGGATATTTTAAAGGTCGTGGTACCCCTTAAATAATGTTTTAATAGTAACTATCACTCAACTCACTTTCACATTTAATTTTCAGTTATATAATACTTCAATTTTAGACACTTTATTTCTACGCAGTTACATTGTATATGCCAGATTGTCACATAGTTAGTGTTTCATGGTTTCTTTTTATTCAGATCTTAGACCTGATGATTGACCTACAGACCATGAAACCACTCGTGCTTTCTAATAAGGTTGCAGTATATCTGTAGTGAACCTTTTTTTGATAATCATGAATTTTTTTAGCTATTGATGTCTGTCTTCCAAACTTCTGTGTTACAACATATGTTTTGAACATTTTGATAGCATATATTCAGGGGTTAGACAAAAATATAGATATCCTGCATGAAATGCAAGTTTGAACATAAATGCAGATGTTAGCCAAGGCTGCAGGTGACTTGGTTGTATTTGACAATTTCGTGTGGCTCGTTGGCCTGGTGCAAGTCTTTCAATTGGACGCCACTTGGTTGACTTGCATGTCACTAGCCTACCCCAGTTATCCAACTGGGGAAAGGGAACCTACAGCTTAATGTGGAATCTGAACATGTGTCATTTCTGGCAACTCCTCACATTGTTGACAGGTAAAGGATGGGTTAAAGTGCAGACTGAAAAAATCTGAGGTCCGACCGGGTTTCAAACCCACGACCCTTCAGTTTCCAGTCGATCACTTTACACCAAGACCATTGGGCCCATCTATTTGACAATGAAGGACACCCAAGCATTCCTCTCAATTACAGTTGATGGTGTCAGTTATGGTCAGAATAATATTCTGTGAATTTCAGTGCATTTTGTTGCATTCAAGGAAAGTCACAACATGGACAACAGTGTGTGCTGAGTGATTATGATAGGCAGTCATTGAAGAGGATCATGACTGTACATAACTTTAAGATTGCCACAGAAGTCATTGCAGGACTCATTGTCACACTTGAGAACCCTGTCACCAGCAAAACACCACAATAGGAGTTTCATAAGCAGACAATTGCAGGGCAAGCTGGAATCCCAAAACCAAACATCAGTGATGTGTATGCTCGTAGTGGTGCACCAAAACCATAAAGCCTTCACTATGGAGCAGTGGAGGAAATTCATGTTGGACAAGTATTGTTCCTCATTGTTTCCAATATATGACTTAATGTCTGATGTAATAATATAGTGAGAACAGTTTACAACTCACTGCAAAGACTTGGCAACGAGCTGCGACAGGCACATACAAAATACACACACACACACACACACACACACACACACACACACACACACACTCATACTACACATTCAGCTATTGGCCATGGCCTTCTTCAGAAAATAGAACACTCACGCAATCAAACAAGCACACAACACAGTCATACAACCATCACCTCCGAATGCCGCACTTTGAATCACGCTCTGCAGCGAATCAGGGACGGAAGGGGAGGGGAGAGGGGATAGGAAGGTTACCTTATAGTTCCTACCTCTCTATCCCAAACCTCACCTATTTTGAGTGGTGTGTGTGTGTGTGTGTGTGTGTGTGTGTGTGTGTGTGTGTGCGTGCGCGTGCACACGTGTGCGTGCGAGTGTGTATGCGGTCTCGTGTACTTGCAGTGTGCACACATTTTCTATATACATTTATTTTACTTTATTTTATTTTTATTTTCTCCCTTCACCCGCCTCCCCACTCAATTCCTAAGCTACATCTCATTATTCCCATCTAATCCATCCCCACCACTGTGACGTAACCTTCCTATCCCATCCCCTTCCCGATTCGCTGCAGAGTGTGATTCGAAGTGCGGCAGTCAGAGGTGATGGTTGTATGACTGTGTTGTGTGCCTGTGTGATTGCGTGAGTGTTCTATTTTCTAAAGAAGGCCATGGCCGATAACTGAATGTGTTGTATGTGTGTGTCTTTTGTATGTGCCTGTCGCAGCTCGTCGCCACGTCTTTGCGGTGAGTTGTAAACTGTCTTCACTATATTATTAATTCCAACCTGGACTTTCCATTATTATATTAATGTCTGATGTAAGTCGTCCCAAGCCTTTGATGCTAACCAGCTTCTGCAGTGGGACTTCAGTAATTATTTCGCTAGTCATATCATGGTATTTGTGGGACTCAAGGTATCTCTATAATATCATATTGCTTCCAGTGATTATGTACCATTTTGGCTGATCAGGTCCATCACATGGTACAGTATTTAGTCCTGAACGGTGATACTGTCATGATAGGGATTCCCGTTGATACAGTCAGGAGTAGTTTCATGACCACAAGGATGAGTATTGCATTTACAAGGGCGGGTCCAAGAGCATATGCACCGAGCTGCTACCACCACAAGTACAGGCATTGTGCACATAATTTGAACTCATGCATACACACCATTCACAGCATGTTGGTAGTTGGTGTACCCTGGGACATTGAAACATTGGCATTTGTTGCACTCATAGGAAATTAATGCCCGCTGTGTTTAACTTTATGCTGTGAAAGGTCAGAGTTTGCATGATGCCTATCGAAGACAATGTCTGACAGTTCTGGAACATTCCTGTCTCACAGTTGGCAACACTTGCATGTGCTCACAAAACTCTGTATTTCCTAAGTATAATTGTGTTGTCGTAAATGACTCCATGTCATTACTCCCTAGTCCATGTAATTTGTACCTTTGGGTTCTAATCTCCTCCTACACACAAGGTCCAGACTAATGGCCATAACATGTGTACCAGTGTCTATCACAATCCATCTAGGCATGTGTGTCTGCTATGGTTTATTAGAAATGCTTTCCAATGGATGAAACATTCTCTTCTGTGATTGACACTTACTTTTATTTGTTTTACTGTCTCTTGCTTTGACAGTCACATGCTTTCTTCCCAAAACACTGTGCCTCCACACGTCCTTTTTCACCACAACTATAACATTTCTTTTCAAGTACAAAAACATTGTCTTCCATTGCATACCTGTAAAAATGTTGAATTTCCTGCAAGTTTGTGCCAATGCTAAGTGCTACTGTTAAATAATTTAGAATTTCCATATAGAATTTATTTGAAAATTCTACAGGAATTAACTATAGAAAGACGTCCATAGCTTTATTTTATGCTTATCTGAGTACTTCTTGATCCACTTCCATTTTTTGCATTAACTCATATATCTGCATGTTTACTTCTGTTATTTAGCTGGAGAAGGGTATATTTTGGTTAGTTATTGCTTTAAATATTCCTGAACTGGCTTGTGACTGGTGAACTGCTGCACAGCATGCAAAGCTTCTAATTGCATACTCAAGCTGTAATTATACAACTTCTGCTGAGCATTAACCTCTAACAATCTTGGTACTTGTACCATCAGAGTGGCTACAGTATCGGTTGTCTTAGCTGTTTGTATTTCTGGCATCTTTGTGCAGATTATAACTATTTTTACACTATGAGAATAATATGAACGAAGTACTTTCTCTTGTAAAAACAATAGAGAAAGTAATTTAGACCACCTTACTAATCCTTAAGGCTGATCATTGTCCACTGACACTTGGTACAGTCAGTGCTCTTCATGGCCGTAACATCTACAATGAGTGTGTTGTATATCAAGTGTGTAAATTAAAATTTTCCACTGCACCCATTGGCACTGCAGTATGAGTGTGAAAGTGCGCGAGCGCCACGTGCCCAGCTGGTGGCGGAAGGACTGAAAGCAGTTTGTGGAACAGCAGTTCAGATACAGACATCGTAAGTGTGATGTACTATTCTTGTACTATTCTCATCTTGATAGTGTCATGCATGTTGAGTATTGAATGTTCCTGTTGTTACAACATTTGGTGCCAAGGACAGGATTTATTGCAATTATTATGTTACAAACAACATTCGAGATGTCAATGCTTGAGCAAATTCTGCAAATCCTCCTCAAACAGCAAAAGTTGCTGATCCACCACCTCACCAAACATCAGAAGTTTGTCACTATGGCTCTACAACAGCTCCTCACGGCAACGCACATCAACATTGTCCATACCCACTTTTCCGCCATACAAGGAGACCGCAGAAGATCGGATGGATTATGAGAAGCGGCTTTGACAACACTTCGTAGCTTTCGGCATTTTTGACGCAAATCTCTGTAAGTCACTGTTGCTTTCATGGATCTCTCCAAAGTTCTACCAACTTTTGTTTCAATTAGTGCCCCTCAAAGAACCTTCTTCACTGTCATTTGACAAAATGTGCTCGCTTCTCACTTCATATTATAAGAAGCAAACACACATCGTTGCATCACGTTAGCATTTTACCAGTGTAAAAAGCAGCCCCATCAGTCATACCGAGCAAGGGCTACAGAACTGCAAGGCATTAGTAGAAAGTGCAAATTCATAACTACTTTTCATACAGAATCTTACGCCGAAACGGTGGTCAGGGATGCAATTTTGAGGTCCGCTCCCGATAAGGAAGTTCGTCAGAAGGCTCTTCACTTAAATGACCATCCTTATCTGGAGTATTAGCCATAGCAGAAGATTTTGAAACTACTTGTGCGACAAGTGCGCAGTTGGATGCTTGGGGTGATGTAAGGGAAGTCACAGCGAATAGGGCATTTGTTGAAACGCCAGGCGGTGTACTCTCGCATGTAACCCAAGCATAGCAAGCAGTGCACTAATTCTAAACAGAAGCAATCTTTTGTTGCTTTACCTTCTTGCCCCCACTGCTTTTCCCAGCATTCACGCGTTGATTGTCCCCAACATTGCATTACATGTCACAAAAAGAAAAAAAAATCACATCTCTTCTGTTTGCCAGTCTAACCAAGTGCAGGCTATATACATTATTGACTTTGATACACGCACCATATTATATGTCAAGTCCACAAACTCTTCTGGAAACAAACTTTACCTCACGGTGCAGATATTTGAGATATTTGGAAAAGACGTACAGATGCAAATAGATACTGGCTCAGCAGCCACAATAATTACGTCACCAACTTATCTTCGCCTAGGTTCACCGCCCCTTTCACCGGTCTTGCACCGTTTATGCACATACGCACATACAATCAGCAAGAACTCTCACTTTTGGGACAAATTAATGTTTAAATCACATATAAGTCTGTTGTACGAACAGTCACTGTGTATTTTGTTGACCACATGGGAACGGTTGACTCGTTCGGCTATGATGCTTTCTGCATATTTGGATTCTCTGTTGACGATACTGTCAGTGTTGTATCTGATACATTCCTTACACTCCTTGTCTACAAACTTTTCTGCTCTTTTCTCCTGGCCTTGGGTGCGCCACAGCTTTTGCAGCTCATTGCCTCTCTCAAACCGGAAGTTAGGCCTTGGTTTTTTCGAGCCCGACCCCTTCCTGTAGCATTGCACAAAACTGTAAAATGGGAGTTAGATCGGCTTACAACCTCAGGAGTTTTGCTTCCTGTTCCTTCCAGCGAATGGACCCCTCCTATTGTCGTTGTCAGCAAACCTAACGGCAGTCTCAGGCTTTGCGGCAACTTTAAGACTGCCATCAATGCTCACTGTCTTATTTATACTTATCCTATGTCTCGACCGGAAGAATTGTTTTCCAAACTTGCCCGGGGGGAAATACTTTTCGAAAATCGAACTCGCTGAGACTTATCGTCAATTACCACTTGACAAGTCGTTGTGTCAATTTCTTGTTCTCAATATGCCTTTTGGCCTTTATCATTACCAATGGTTGTTGTTTGGTGTGGCCAGTGCACCAGCCATATTTCAAAGGTTTCTTGAACAACTTCTTATCTCTGTTCTCGGATGCATTAACTATCAGGATGACATTGTCATTACCGGGGCTACCAAGGATGAACATCTCAAAAATCTATGTTCTTTTTTCTCTGTCCTACAACAGGCTGGTCTTAAGTACAATTTTCACAAATCTCAATTCTTTCAGCCCTCTATAGTGTACCTGGGTTTTCGCCTTTCCAAGGATGGCGTCTGTCCCCACATTGCCACGATCGATACCCTTCCACGTCCTTTGTAGGTCAAAGAACTGCAAGATTTTCTCGGGACCATAGCATACTATTACAAATTTATTCACTCCATAGTTGAGATATCTTACCCACTCACTCACTTGATCAAGAATAAGGTTTCTTTTACATGGTCTGACGAATGCAATGCTGATTTTCACCGCCTTAAAGCTCATTTCCAAAAAGCACCTTGTTTGGCCACTTACTGCCCTGGGCAATAGCTTGTTTTAGCTACTGATGTGTCACAACATGGTATTGGTGCTGTTTTATCTCACAAATATCCTGATGGTACAGAACGTCCTATTGCTTATGCCTTCAAAACCTTAAATGACTCGCAGTCGTGGTATTCACAAATTGAAAAAGAAGCTCTTGCTATTGTTTATGCTCTCGTGGAGTTTGGTGTTTCTCTGTGTGGTAATAAGTTCCATCTTATTATGGACCTCAAGCCATTGGTCTCTTTATTTCACCATCTGCTTCCATTTCTGACAAGGCAAGACATAGCCTCAAACGGTGGGCACTTTTTATCTTATTTTCAATTTGACATTCATTTTCGTCCCACTGATCAGCATGCAATTGCTGATGCCTTATCCGGACTTCCTATGGGAATTGACCCCGTCTTCGACAATGATGAGCTTCTTTGTTTTCATTTGGATTGAGGCTGCGCAGACTGTCGTTGCGGGCTTCCCCATCACGGGGCAACGCCTGGCGGCAGCCACTGCCAAAGATCCTATTCTAGTTCTATAACACATACAAAACAGCTGGCCAGACCGTCCTTCTGGAAAAGCGTCGGATCCTCTCTGGAACTACTTCCATCTGCGGCTGCGGCTCTCCTCCCTTAATGGCATTATCCTTCTGGCTACCGACAGTGTCTCTTCCCACGTTGTCGTCCCAGTAGTGTTGCAGCCTGCGGTCCTACGTCTTCTACACCGGGGACACTGGGGCGTCTCTAGGACGAAGAATCTCACTAGACGGCACGTCTACTGGTCCGGACTCGACGCAGAAATTGCCCACACCACATGATGGCCGCTTGTCAGACGTGTGCAGCGCAAGCACCTGTGCCCAAGTCCTCGCTTTCTCCGTGGCCCACACCTGAAAAGCCATGGGACCACATTCATATAGATTTCGCTGGACCCTTCCTCGACACTAATTGGCTCCTAGTCATTGACGCCTATTCCAATTTTCCGTTTTTGCTTCGCTGTGCTTCACCAGCCACAGCTGCTACCACCATGGCTTTGGCCAAAATCTTTGCCCTGAAAGGATTACCCCACTACCATTGTTTCTGATAATGGACCTCAATTCACCTCCTCCTGAATTTTCTGACTTTTGTGCCCAGAAGGGCTTATCTCATATCACTGCACCACCGTTCCACCATCAGTCCAATGTGGAAGTGGAACGTTTGGTCTGTATCTTTAAATCCGAAATGAAGAAACATCTCACATCCTCTTCCACTGATGATGCACTCCTGCAATTCCTAGCATCATATCACTTCACTCTGTCCAGGGACCATAGCCTGGTAGAGCTTTTGCGTGGATGCCAACCTCACACTCTCCTCCACCTTCTCACACCCATGCCTTCTAAAAGCACTATCAGCACTCAAGATTGACTTGTGGAGGGCACCCCTGTGTGGGTGTGAGGCTACAGAAAGCAACCAAAATGGTCAAAAGTCCATGTTGTCGTACCGAAGGGCCGGCGGTTGTACACCGTCAGCACTCCTATGGGGGAGGTGTATTGCCACATCGACCAACTTCGCCCAAGAGTCACCACAGTACCAGTACCGCCCATCAAGGAGGACTTGAAGATGGATGTGGACATGGACTTCCTACAATGAGAAATCAAACTGATACTTCTGACATCCTAGTGGATTGGACACTGCCATAACAGATGGAACAAGACAACCATGAAGCAACCGATATGCAGATGTCTCCAGTCTTCCCTACATCTTTCACATATGCACCATCACGTCCTCACCAACCATGTCGCCCATCATCTCATAATGAGCCCGAACAGGACATTATCGGCCATATGGGAAGGTGCCTACTAGATCACACGCAAACAGTGACGAAGTAAAGATGGACATAGGCTTACTACAACAAGTGAGTGAAAAACAACAATGTGGGAGAAATGTTGTATATCAAATGTTCCGCCGCGCCCGTTGGTGCTGCGGTACGAGTGTGAAAGTTCGCAAGCGTCAGCTGGTGGCGCAAGCACTGAAAGAAGTATGCAGAACGGCAGTTCAGATACAAACTCATAAGTGTGTTGTCCTATTCTCATCTTGATAGCGTCATGCGTGTTGATTATTGAGTGTTGTTACAACATAGTGCAAGTCATTGGTACCATTCTAGGGCATGTACACTATGACCAATGAAATTGTGACAGTTCTACATGTTCTTTAGGTTTGATAAAAGACACTTCTTACTGCTTACAAATTTGTATGACCAGTGCTGGCCATAACAAGACAATGCCTGTAATAAATTTTGTTCAGTCTTACTTTGTTGTGGTAGTAGCAGAGAAATGTGGATGACATTGGAGACATCGGATTTCTATTGCTGCTAATGTTTTGTAATCATCCCAGGTAGCAAATGAGGGAAGACTACTTCTTATTGCCAAATGGTAGGAACCACTCTGGATGTTTCCGACATGAAAGTGTAGGAAGGTCAAGTAAAGACAACTCTGCTCTGGAAGATTCATGATTATTCTGATAACATTTAATGCCATAGTTGTACAGATTGTTTTTCTGTTATCTGCTGCAGCAAGTAAATTATACCGGTGACATGTTGTGATATTGATTCCTGTTTGTCAGCTCAGTTAGCCTGGTTGCCAAGGTGGCTTTCCAAGCAGTTTAGTTTCATTTGAAAGGGCTGTTGGTTAGTAGGTTCCAGGTGAAGCCTGTGTGTGTGTGTGTGTGTGTGTGTGTGTGTGTGTGTGTGTGTCACATTGTGTTGCAGTGTCTTTGGTTTGGCTCTGGAAGACACTGTTGACCCGCCATGACCCATCAGGTCAGCAGCAGCTGTTTTGACATGAAACCATGCTACAACCATTAGCTTGCAACTCTCAAACTCTTAGCCAATACTCTCTTTTGCTGCTCACCTGTTCCTTAATTTCCTCTTGTGTTCTACTTGTCTTCCCCTCCATCTTATAGTTGACTTTGATGACCATTACTAGCTCCTTTAACTTATGTTTTCAATTTCCTTTTCAGAATGGGGCATTAGTGAATTCGGTAAGAAGATTGAGTGGTTCAGATATGGAGTATTAGCCATATTATGCTACTGAAGGTAAGGATATAATTAAAGTTTCTTTTGAATTTGGCAGTGAAGGAAACCATTACTGCTGTAAAAACAAACTGTAATTACTTTTTAAAAGTAGTAATATGCCAGAATCTTGACTTGGTAAAGAGGCTTTAATAGATTTTTGTCTAGGTTTCATTAAAATTGTTTCTTTGGTGGGGAGGGTGTACACTTCCCCACCATGTATTGTATATCATTTATTTCTAACAGAATTTTGAATTTTTTGCAAACTTATTGACAGTTTTTCACCCCACCCCCGTCTTCCTCAATTTTTGGTGCTTAAGAATTATATAAAAATGAGTTCATACTTATGTTGAAGATGATAAACAAAGACTCAAAAGTGTATTCATTTCTTGCCTTACAGTAGTCCTCAAACTGGCTGGCAGTTAAAATGTTGTTTTAATGGTATGTGCCACTTCATTTATTCTTGTGGTGGCCTCACCTCCATGGATGGTCACCTCGCTTAGTTTTCCTGCATTAGGCAGCTAAGTGAGCAGCTGGTACCTGTACAGAACGATGGAGAATGGCTGGGGCATGCTGGAGACCAACCTTGACCAGGGTACGCCGATGGGCTTCGTCCTACAGGTCAGCTATAATCAACTGCAGTTGACTGGCTTAAATAGACTGGTTGTGATGGTTGATGTCGTACAGCGTATTAGTTGTAGAACACTCATCTTCTTTTCCTGCAGTAAAGGACAATGTGTCCAGAATGTTCACAATGGCAACAAACCAATGTGCAGTCTATTGTCCTCTGAATTTCCATCTTCCTGGAGTGTGCTGGGTGAGGAGATGGTTGTACCTGCTTTGGTCTGTGGCTGGGTTGTCACTTGACAGCTGTGGCTTTTGTTTTTAAGTTGGCTGTGTTCATCCGTCATGGCGCATTCAAGTGGTGGCAGAGATGGGTGCTAAATATCCATATGCTTCCTCTTTCACATTGTCTTTTACAAGGTGCATCTGAAAAGTTCGGTGAATGGTCCTATATTTTACAAACCATGCTGGCAAGGATGAGGTGCCCGCGATACACATTGAGAGACATGTCAACAAGCGCCCCCAATTGTGCAAAGCACTGCAGTGAAAGGTGGTGGTACATATTGCGACCCAGCTAACAGGGTCAGTATGAGAACTTGTGTCATTGCAACATGGAGCGCAAAATGGAGCAACATGTTAACATATGGTTTTGTTTCCAATTAGGCAAAACGGTGAAAGAGTGCAAGTGTATTGTGTAGAAGAAGTGAGTAAACATTGTTTGTTTGAGTGAGATCCAACAACATGTGATCTCTGTGCTTTGAGTGATTCCACAAGAAAGTGTGCCGACAGTTTCCAACAGCTGTATAACCGATGTCAGAAATGTATTGTAGCCAATGGCGATTACTTTGAAGTCCAGTAAAGGTATTTGATTGTAACTTTTGTATCCCATATTTCCTGAAACCCTTTACTGATAATTTCAGACACGTCTTGTACTTCCTCTCACAATGTGTCAGACATGTTTGCCTTCCATAATTTTCTGTATCTCTTCTCTTATGACCTGGGTTACAAGATAGACTAGGTCAGGATGTTGTTCGACAACTGCCATGAGGAACATGTTCAGGAGTCGCTCATACCTCATTCTCCTGACTCCTTTTCTATTTTTTACACTTCTTCACTGTGCTGGCACCACTTGAAAAAAAAACTCCTCTGTTCTTGTCATGTCCTTCACTAGAAGAGCTTGGTATATATCTTTTGCAATACCTTTCATTAAGCGCGAGACTTAATCAGCTTTACAGATTGACAGTGCAGCATAGGGCATGCTGTCTGATTGCATTGTTTCTCCATTATGTTTGGCCCTTTGCTTCAGCAAGCCTTATTTGCTGTTGTTGACCACTTAGAGCAAGCTGCAATTAGCCTCACACCTGCAAGTTGCTAAGTACCATAATTTAACTTTTCTGGATTTTCATTACCAGCCCAATTTCTTAAATTTAGTTAGTGCTTCTGATTTTAATAGCTTCATTCTCATGTATTTTATAATTATTGTACTATGTAGAGTTTCTGTCTGTGATTTGTGTACTTCACAATAGGTCAGAGACCATTGCTACAGCTAGTTATCATCCAAGATATGGAGGAGGGTTTTCCAGCAGCAATAGAGAGCACTGGGTGCATCCGAATGCAAATCATTGCTAATGTCAGGACCAATGACACCTGCCGCCTGACTTCAGAGGTCATCCTCGGCTCCTTCAGGCAGTTGGAGGATTTTGTGAAGGCAGCTAGCCTCGCTTCTGGAGTAGAAGCAGAGCTAACAATTTCCTTCATCGTTCCTAGAATACAACAGAGAAAGAAAAGATTAATATAGTAATAGTTAACTGTAAGAGCATCCATGGAAAGATCCCATAAGTGTTCTTACATTTAGATAATCACAACGCCTACATAGTACTAGGGATGGAAGCTGCCAAGCCAAGATGTGAATAGTAATAAAATCCTGAACTCAAACTGGAACATATACTGCAGAGATAGGTTTAACACTGAAGAGGGAGGCATGTTTATAACAATAAAAAATTAAAGATTTTAAAAGTTAAAGCTAAAGCATTGAATTAAAATTTTTGATGTGGCCGGGAATCAAACCTAGACGCAACACAAATTTTGCTTCGCTGCTTCACCTTTAACTTTGTATTTGGCATTTTCGAGATGCAAAACAGTCTCTGGGTATATAAATTTATAATTATGATGATAAAAAATAAGTTTGTAAGAGTGAAATTTGCAGATTTGAAATGTGAAATAATTTGGTTAAAAGTCAGTGTGAAAAAGTTGCTCACACATTATCATTGGAAGTTTTTATAGCTCACCTGGTTCAACAACCGTAGTGATATAACGTCTGAGAGAAAACATAGACAAGATTTCCTAATCATGTTATATTTTTAGGTGGAAATTTCAACTTACCAGAGATAGACTGGAAAACAAATGTGTTTAAGGTGGGTGGCAGGGACAAGGAATTCAGCAATGTTGTTTTAAGTGCTATATCTAAAAATTACCTCGAGCAGTTAAGACGTCTCTCCATTGGGAATGACATGCTGAGTTGTATTAGATAGAAGTGCCACGAAGTCACACACTTGATCCAATATTCCATATGCTAGCACTATGTTCATCAGGCGCTGGTGCGGAACGCTATCTAACACTTGGCATAAGTCAAGAACATTGCATTTACCTGGTTCCTGTATCTACTGCCCTCTGGATCTTGTGAATAATTAGTGCGAATTGCATTTCAAATTATTGTTGCTGTCAGAAACCATGTTAATTACTAGATAGTAAGTTTCTGGTGTCCAGAAATGACATAATATTTGAATATAAAATGTGTTCCAAAATTATGCAACTAACCAATGTTAGAGATATAAGCCTACTGTTTTGCGCATCTGATCAGCAACCCTACTCAAAAATGGGAATGACCTGCACTTTTTTCCAATCTTTAAAATGTGCTTCACTCCTCTAGAGATCTTCGGTACGTTGCTGCTAGAAATGAGGCAAGTTCCTTCATATACTCCGTGTCAAATCAAATTGGTATCCCATCAGGTCCTGAGGCCTTTCCTCTGTTGAGCAATTTCAGTTGCTTTTCTAACCTTCTGACACGTATTTCTATATCTGCCATTTTGTCATTCGTGAGATGGCCTAGAGAAGGAAATACTGTGCAATCTCTCTCTGTGAAACAGCTTTGGAAAAGGACACTTAATATTTCAGCCTTTTGTGTGTCAACCTATATTTCAACATACTTACGCCAGCAAGTGTCTGGATACCTGGTTTCGATCTGTTTACCGATTTGATGTAGGACCACAATTTTTTTAGGGTTTTCTGTCGAGTCAGTACACAAATCATTGATCTCAAAGTGATTGAACACCTCAGGCATGGCAGCCCTTAAGATAATTTTTGTATCGTTTAATTTTTACTCTTCTGCATTACTTTGACTACATTTATATTTGCAATGTTGTTCTCTTTGTTTTTCGGAACAGTTCCCTAACTCGGTTGTTGGACCTTACCCATCTCTCATATTTTGCTTGACATACAGTGCAGTTGAATACGTTCATAGTTGCTCAACATGATAGTACTCGGATATCTGACTCTTTTCGCTTTTGCTAAATAAAAGATCTTCTACCTTTTGTGATATTGCTCTTTACAGTTGTATTTGTTGATGCTGTAATAGCGTTTTGATCACTGATTCCCTGATCTACGCCAACTGAATCAAAAGTTTGGGTCCATTTATCATTAGTATGTCTAACACATTATCTCCACAAGTTGACTCTCTAGTTAACTGCTCGAGGTAATTTTTAGATACAGCACTTAAAACAACATTGCTGAATTCCTTGTCCCTGCCACCCACCTTAAACACATTTGTCTCCCAGTCTAACTCTGGTAAGTTGAAATTTCCACCTAAAAATATAACATGATTAGGAAATCTTGTCTATGTTTTCTCTCAGACGTTATATCACTACAGTTGTTGAACCAGGTGATCTATAAAAACTTCCAATGATAATGTGTGAGCAACTTTTTCACACTGACTTTTCACCAAATTATTTCACATTTCAAATCTGCAAATTTCACTCTTACAAACTTATTTTTTATCATCATAATTATAAATTTATATACCCAGAGACTGTTTTGCATCTCGAAAATGCTAAATACAAAGTTAAAGGTGAAGCAGCGAAGCAAAATTTGTGTTGCGTCTAGGTTTGATTCCCGGCCACATCAAAAATTTTAATTCAATGCTTTAGCTTTAACTTTTAAAATCTTTAATTTTTTATTGTTATAAACATGCCTCCCTCTTCAGTGTTAAACCTATCTCTGCAGTATATGTTCCAGTTTGAGTTCAGGATTTTATTACTATTCACATCTTGGCTTGGCAGCTTCCATCCCTAGTACTATGTAGGCGTTGTGATTATCTAAATGTAAGAACACTTATGGGATCTTTCCATGGATGCTCTTACAGTTAACTATTACTATATTAATCTTTTCTTTCTCTGTTGTATTGTATTGAATGTTGCCTTGACCAGAATCAGTAAGTGTCTTAACAGGCCCGTGGAGGGATTTCTCTAACCTAAAACACCCACATGTGCATCCACACATATTCTGCTACCCTAGTAGCTGCTTCCTAGGTGTAGCTTACGCCTGATCTATTTCCACATTTTTCCATCCGATAGTGGAGGTCGAGAAAGTTGCACCTGTATCACCACAGTATCGTCTAAGCCTCTGGTTTAAGCCTTCCACTCGGCTCCAAATCAGAGGACCACGATCGATTCTAGGAATGATGAAGGAAATTGATAGCTCTGCTTCTACCCCAGAAGCGAGGCTAGCTGCCTTCACAAAATCCTCCAACTGCCTGAAGGAGCCGAGGATGACCTCTGAAGTCAGGCTACAGGTGTCATTGGTGCTGACATTAGCAATGATTTGCATTCGGATGCACCCAGTGCTCTCTATTGCTGCTAGAAAACCCTCCTCCATATCTTGGAGGATAACTAGCTGTAGCAACGGTCTCTGACCTATTGTGAAGTACACAAATCACAGACAGAAACTCTACATAGTACAGTAATTATAAAATGCATGAGAATGGTGCTATTAAAATCAGAAGCACTAACTAAATTTAAGAACTTGGGCTGGTAATGAATATCCAGAAAAGTTAAATTATGGTACTTAGCAACTTGCAGGTGTGAGGATGATGGCAGCTTGCTCTAAGTGGTCAACACTTTTCACATCCAGTGACTCATATTCTCCACTTTATTAAGAAGAGGTGTTATGGATCTTTTTTAGCTGAATACCTCAACTCCTTGTGCCACACTAAGGCTGAGTGATTTATAATGTGATTAATGATTGGCAACAGTGTTGTGGGTAAAAAGACTTAAATCTTTCTTTCTTTTTTTTCCATGTCAGGTTCATTAAATCGTAGAAACAGTTGCAATCTCAAAAGAAACTGCAGTTTTTATATACCATCTACGTGAGTACTCTGCAAGTCACTCTCAAGTGTGTGGCGACTCTGCAACTGGATGGTTCATCTGTCTCCTGGTTACAATGCGATAATGGCCATTCAGGCAGACAGACATCTTGTTACTGGTGATGCCCAATTAGAAAGCTGCACAGTGGTTGTGGTTTAGTTTGTAGATCACATGACTACTTTCACAGGTTACCTTGCCATTTATGAGATAGTAATTGCATGTGAACTGGAGTAAGTGGTTGTGGGATGATGGATAGGACAGCTTTTGCATCTAGGTCTATTGCAGGGATATGAACCATGGGTCAAGGGATTGACAACAGGGATGGACAAGGGTATTACATAGGTTTGGTGGGCTGCGGAATACCAGTTTAAGAGAAGTGGGGAGGATATTGCGTGAGGTATTTCTCATATCGGGGCAGGATGAAAGGTAGTCAAACTCCTGTCAGAGAATGTGGTTTAACCGACCGTAAGTTTTGTAGTACGTTGATCTGTTGTGTGAGCCTTTTTGCAGCTCATCTCACGCTCTTAAATTCCTTAACAAGGAGATTGTTGCTGTGGAGATCTGCCATGACCACTTGTTCAGATAAGCTGTGGAAATCCCAAACATTACAATCATTTCTACAAGAAAGAATAAAAGCTCAGAGTACACAGAACCTTAATTCCCATGCTGTAGCAAATAACTATTGCAGGTTGCAAAGAGATAAACACAGGGAAAAGCATGGCAGATACATAATATTCAGCCAAAGGCTTGACTGCTGTCTGGCATCAGCAGTGCAGGCTGAACCTCTGCTAACACAAGCCACTCAATCTGGCAAAAGTCGGGAAAATAATTAAAACAAATGTCACTCAAAGATCCCAATACAGATACCAACCAGCAACACTTCAACAAAGGAGATGAAAGCCTCAACAATTTTGTATTGTAGTTGAAGTTGTTTTACTTCATTTTTAATAGACTGCTAGCTGATGACAGTTTAGTAGTTTTATATATGTTTCCATTGCATTTGCTACTTCTTTTTATTTCCTGTTACTGTTGATAGTGGTTGCTATCGAGGTACAGGCCATGTATATTGAAACCTTGAATTTCCCCACTAGCACCCCTGCATTGTGAACCCTATCTGTGGTGATTGGTGCATTACAGTAGCATCGTGGTGTAAAGGATCATGATGCTACAACACACAACTGCTGCCAGATAAGAAGGTATTGTGTTCATGTCATACGTGGACACTGAATCTCAGACTTGTCATGAATAGCTTAAAATTATAATGTGAATAATTTCAATCCTATTCATTGGATGTTTTCATTTATTTTATTGAGACTGAACGCTGTTCTATAATCAACAACAAAAAATTATTTCCCCACATTTAATATGTTTTCTAACAAAAAATATGTTCTGATGGTATTCTGATTTCTCTTTCTTTATAAGGTTCCCCAAAACTCATTATACAATATATTAATAGTATTTTATATGCCGTTAATAGTATTTTTATAAGCCTTGGCAGTTACTGTGTGTGTGTGTGTGGGCGCGCGCGCGCATACACTCACACACACATCAATGTTAAACTATCTCAGAAACATAAAATTAACCATAAAAAAGTTTTAGGTGTGATCCATGTGATTGTTTTCCTTCTCTTTCTTTTTTCAGGTGACACAAACAAAGGCTGCATATGTACAACCATCATTGCATGCTGTATCTGCAGAAAGCTCTTTCATCAACAGATGAACTATGGAATTAACAAAGATGATTGAAGTAAGGTGGCGATGTGAAGATTTTAGAGTTTGCAAAATAATCACAGACAGGATAAGATATCCCATATCCATGACTTTATTTGCACTGTGATTCAGTTTCTGTTGTGTGTTGTTCACACTACCTAAAACTGTGTGGTTTTGATATGCTCAAAAGAAAGAAAACTGAATGGGGTAAAATGTCAGGTACAAATGATGGATAACACACAGGAGTCAAGCAAGTCAAAGATAAGCAAAATAGATGGTTAAATGAATACAAAGGAAAACCTAATCCAGAAATTTGCTTAGTTAACAAGAACTAAAATATTTTATGCCATTAAAATTTCATAATGTGGCATTACGTTAGTTTACTAGTTGTCTTCTTCTAAAATTTTCTTGCATCCAACACACTGCTATCCTGTTTCCTCACAACTACTGAAATGTTGTCGTATCTATTTCATCACCATTCAGTTCTTACCTGGATTGTTGTTTTGTAATCTTATCTACAGGGTGCAGCAAAAATAGCTGACATGTTTCAAGGCTAGATAAATTCTGAACCTGGTAGATTGCACAAAACTAGCCCGTGGGTGGCCCATTGGCTCGTGGACCATCTCTCCTACCCTGAAACCACACTTGCCCCACGGTATTGCTGTACTGTCTGAGCAGGAACTTTAGAAGAAGAAATATTAGGGTTTAATGTCCCATCGACAGCCTGGTCATTAGAGATGGAGCTTACACTCAGATTTTTGAGTGAGAATGGGGAAGGAAATCATCTTTGCCCTTTCAAAGGACCCATCTCGACATTTGCCTAGTGTGAGTTAAGGAAATTACTGAAAATCTAAATATGTTAATAATAATATGTAGATTGGGAACAACTCACCATAAAGTTGAATGTTGAGCCGCCAACAGACACAAATAACACACACACACAAACACTCGCGAAATTCTAAATTTTCGGCCATGGCCTTCCACAGACAGAGAACACTCATCCACACATTCACTCAGGCACACTCATCCACACACATCAGCCATCTCTGGCTGCCCAACACAGTCTGACACACGGCAAGTGGAAGGGATGGGGGGAGGGGAAGGGGGAAGGAGCGGAGGAGGGGGGGGGGGAGTGGAGAGGGAAGATAAGGGTGGACATACAAAATTTTATTTCATGGTCACCATTTTCAAAACATGTTCCACTATGGCCGATTTGTCCGTGTGTCCCAGTTGACAGTTCCTTTTGTGTTCAGTTAGGCAAGTATTGGTACTTCTTTTCGTTGTTCCAATATAAACCTTCCCACAACTACATGGAATTTTATACACACCAGGAGTAGCTAAAGGGTGTCGCGCATCTTTTGCCGATCATAAGCATTCGCTGATCTGTTTGGTGGGTTTGAATCTTGTTTCAACTCTAAACTTGGCTAGTACTTTCCTGATACGGTCCGTGATATTGTGAATGAATGGGAGAAAAATTTTCCCTGTCAAAGGTTGTTGTTGTTGTTGGACGTTTGCAGAAATTTGTCTTCTGGGATGGAGTGCTCGATCTATCTGCTTATCACTGTATCCGTTTTTCTGAAATGCGGTTCGTAAATGGTCGAGTTCCTTATGCAAATAAGCTGGCTCACAGATTTTATTAGCCCAGTCCACCAACGTTTTGGTAACACCTCTCTTCTGCCTGGGATGATGATTTGAATCATTATGAAGGTACCGATCGGTGTGCGTATCTTTCCTATATACTTTATGACCCAGAGTCCCATCTCCACGTTTAATTACTGAAACGTCTAAAAAATTTATCTGTCCATTACTCTCCATCTCAGCTAGCAATATTGCGCTGTGATTTGCATGCGGATTGGCGGTCACCCTCGACCACTGATTGGTCGCTGATGCGGTCATACTTGCTTCTTGCGAGGTGCGAAGAGGTTCCTCGCGTCTGCCGTGGTGAGTGGACCTGGAAACTTTGGGCAGTACGCCTGCAGTGCCGCCTGCCAGAAGGTGCCAGGACTTTGGTCGTTGCACACGGTTTGAACTGTCCACTGCTGCTGATTTATTGGTGCCCAGCATGTGTGCCTCTTGAGCTGGTGCACAGGGCTGCACTGCGGCGCGATGTCATGGTTCTGCAGTGTGTGCCACGTCAGTGAGCATGCCAATGGAAATGCCGCAGGACCAAGCTTTTCTTCTCCAAGAAAACAATTGAAATTCCTGGAAGGATTCAACAATATTTTTGAGAAGGATAGGTTGCTTACTCACCACTGAGACATCCTATGAGCCGCAGAAAGGCACAAATAACAGACAACATTATAGCTTTCGGCTGTTTAGGCTTTTGTTGGTTGAACAGTGACATCATTTGACCTGTCCAATTTACTGACTTAAATCTTTTTTTTTTTCCCCCCCTTTGAGGATTTCTAAAGCTAAGGATATACGTTCATTGACCTTATATTAGTTACAAGTAAAGTACACCATTAGACAGGAAGTGGCCATCATTCCACAGAAAGTGATGGACATCTTTAGTGAATGCCTTAATCCGTGTGTAGACAACTATGGCACATACTTAAAGAACATATATAAAAAAATAAAAATAAAATAAAAATAAGAAAGGGAAATAATCGCTGTAACTACAATGCCATTTCATATATTTTCAGATGAGACTGAAATAAAAGTTGTCATGTACACTTTGTAACTTATTTAACCGTGATATATGTCAGATATTTTTGCCACACCCAGCTATACATAAATGGATTGGGTATTTAAAGAATACGGCTAAAGAGCCTTTATTATTAATTTATTTTTGAACTTTCTTACTACACCAGATTTGATTTAATGTAGGGTGCTGTTTTCATTTCTCTTTCTTCCTTTGTGTGGGTAATATTTATATTTTGGTTTCTTCTTTCTGCAGTTCATAAATGCCAAAAGAAACATCCTTCTCCATATTCTTCTTATCCCCACCTATAATTCAGTAGTTTTTTGCTATGTCTATGGAAGTAAATATGGATTTACAAAATTCAGGCCTCACAATTGTGTGTGTGTGTGTGTGTGTGTGTGTGTGTGTGTGTGTGTGTGTGTAAAACAAGACTAAGCTTTTAACATGTTCTAAGTGGTAAGAGCAGTTAAATAGAAGTACATTTTCTTGCATTTTCTCCATTATCACACAGCAGCTCTTAAAGTGTTGAGCTGTTTTGACATATTCAAGATATTAATGATATAAGATGATCTTATGGCACTTTCGGCTGGGAGACTAAAAGTCTTGTAATTTGATGCTAGTTCAGCAACTTATACATTGGATGATGTTATTAGTGCATTAAGTAGCAAACGTCTAGTTTGACTCAAAAAATTAAAAATATTGGAACTATTTCAATATATATTTAAGCAGCAACAACAGCAGTCCACTTTTTTTGCGGACACAAAAATATCGGGTTACGAGGTAGCAATATTTTATCCCCCCTTCTCTCTCTCTCTCTCTCTCTCTCTCTCTCTCTCTCTCTCTCTCTCTCTCTCTCCCTCCCTCCTTCCCGCCATCTCTTCCTCCAAAGTCAAGTAAAAATTAACTAAAGAGAAAAATTGAGGGGAAATTATGTACTTTGTCTAACGTCCAAAATAAAAGTTCCGTAGAAAGGACTGCTTATAATTCCTTCAACCTACCTGATATCCGTAATGTGCATTTATTTATTTCATATAAAAGTATGACACACAGAAAAATTCAGTTTGTTTGATATTAACAAACAAGCAAAATACATGTTCTCTGCAGGGTTTCTTATATAATTTGCAATTCATTAATGTCAAGAACATTTTCACAAATAATATGTTACACTACATAAAACTGTGAGGAAATGAGCTGAAAGGTTTTTGAAAATATGTGACTGTAATACTTGCCAATATACCTGTTTTTTAGTCAGATAAACTTAATTTTGAATTACTGGACTGTGCAGCTGAAGAAAAACTTCTGATTCTAAATCCTTGCAGATCTGATGTGAGGTGTTTTGCCTTTTTTCTCATCTTGCTTATGAGTAAAGATGTAAATTATAAATGCTATGCATTGGTTGTCTATGTATTTTACAAATACAAATATATGTGTAAATAATTTCTTAATTGCTGTTTACAATATAAAGCACACATAGAGATGAAAACTGTAATAAAATATTTTCTGATATGTTATATTAATTTCCAGAATGTTGCAAAAATATGTAAAAAGATCTAATAAAAAGGGTCATTCTTCATGTATTTTATTCTATTTCCCCATTATTCTTAAACCTTTGAGTTTGGTATTTTATTTATTGTGATATAAAAATTATAAGAATAATGAAGTGAAGTGGTAGAAACTTTATGCTTTCATCTACCAACTGCAGAGTCAAACAAGGAACGTATTAGCTCTTTCTACATCACAGTTGCTTTGTTATCCAGGTAATTATGTACCAAGCCCATATTAGAAGACTTTATTACCATTACTGATCAAGAACAGTATGCATTAATCATTGACTATTTCAGTTTCTTTGAATGGTGGATGAGCCAAATACAAGGGTTGCTTAAAAAGTAAAGACAGCTATTATTGTTCTCTGAAATGGCTTTATTGACAGAGGTACTTACACACCTTCAATATAACCACCCTCCCTTATTTATAACCTTTTGCCAGATATCTGGAAAGTATTATTTACCATCTGCGCCTCCATTTCTCTCGATGTCCTGTACTGACCGCATCCCATTTCCAGTTGCATTAGAGCTCCTGGACAGCTGGTAGTAGACACTGCCTACTACTGCATTCTACTGCAACTCCAGTTTCTTACAGCACTCAAAAACTGATGGCAATCTGCGATACCACCTCTTGCACCATTTGCAATGCGAGATTCTACCATCTATGATTGACAAGAGTCCATGTGATTGTGATACCTTTTTTTTCCAAAATGAAAGAAGCACTGTGAGCACTCAGGTACAACACCAGAGATGACATTATCCATCCACGTCATAGGGCAGCCAATACAGAACTAGATTGGTAGATGATATATCAGGCCATAAATAATGGGGGTGGTTATATTGAAGCTGCGTAACTAGTAGTACCTCTGTCAATAAAGTGATTTCAAAGAAAAATAATAGTTCTCGTTGTATTTTATCCAGCCATTGTATATTTAGAAAACTCAGAAGGTCAAACAAATATATCTAGGTGGTATGTGGTAACCGTGGTAGAGTTGTAAAATCATCAAAAGTTTTTATTTTTTTATTCTGTCTATGCAGGGTGAAAGAAATTCAGATGGTAAGGATGACTGGAACAGGTCACTTATAAGAAACATTTTATTTAAACTAATTAGATATAAATGCAGTGGAGGGGTTGAGATATGAGAACATGTGTAGATTATATATATAACCTTGTATGTTGAAATGATGTCTGCATAAAACAATTAATTGTACATACAATAAAAATACGCTAATAAAAAGTATATGGACAATGATAACTGTAAAATAGCCAAGGTCTCAACATAATACTACACAACTACTACCTGAATCAATGTCCTATTCTATAGCAATAATTGGTGTGAGAATAGTTTGCTCGTTGCAACCTAATATTGCTTGGTTGGAATGGGCTGGCCAAATTTAGTCTTGGGGTAGTTTTCTCTAAGGGGCTCTCTAGTACTGTTGTGTGCAAAGTTTTTAACTGTAGTAATGCGCTGAACTGACTCCACCAGCATAAAACCAATGTCAGTAGGCACAGCACTACAACCAATACAAGTCATTTCCTTATTGGAGACAACAACAACAACAACAACATCATTGCCCCTCCTCAGAACCTAGTGGCCGGCCGCGGTGGCGGAGGGGACTGAGGCGCTCCAGTCACGGTCTGCACGGCCACTACGGTCGGGGCTTCGAATCCCCCCTCGGGCATGGATATTGGTGCCGTCCTTAGTGTTAGCTAGTTCATAAGTAGTTTGTAAGCTTAGGGACTGATGACCCCGTAGTTAAGTCCCATAAGCTATACAAACATTTGAACAAAGAACCTAGTGGATAAGTGGCTGGTTGTCTGTTGGTGGAAGCAAAACAGCTGCATTATTTCTTCAGATTTAAAACTGATCTTGTCCAACAATGCTGAGAGATCCAGAAAATATGCTTCTCTGTAGTTCAAATATTCAAACAGCTTGGAGGTCACACAGATAGGGCTGACATAGCAGTGGCAAAGCTGACACATGCTGCAGTTTTTGCATCTGATTTTGGTGGCACTTCTATGTTTGATATCCAAGAGAAATGAAGTATAGGTTGTGCTGTCTGGACCTGTGACAGGTGTGAGCAGCCAGACCAAAGTGCTGAGTTTATTAGTGGCAGGGCTGCAGTACAAGTAGGTCCCAAAGGGTACAGTAGTGTGTGCAGTTGAGATCCATCTGACAGTTCTGACAGGTGCTTTAAAAGACAGAAATATCAGAAGCACTTTAGTGGAAGAAATGGTGCCTCGCTTGAAAGGTTCTCAGGTGTACTGTCATGTTATATTGCCTAAACTGTATATTTCCACGAGTCAGATGCCAATTATCTTCTGGAGCAACTGTGGCTCATAAAGAAAGGTGCAGACAGAAGATGGGACTATAAGGAGACATAGTTACCTCTTAAGGAAATGAGTTTCATATTCTGAAATGCGGCTCAAACTCTGGCCACAAGCTACAGACCCCAGTGTGCATGCAGGCAAGGTGTTGGTTTTGGTTTAGCTGCACTGACTTTCATTACCCTTGGTGTCATTTTGCTGAATTAATTTGCCTGAGGCCAACTGTTTCTTATTCAAAGGGTGTATGAGCATTTTTTCATGTGCATTTATGTTGTTTGAATTCATGAAACACTGCTAGTGCTGGCCACAGGGTCATGTCACTCATGAGTGATTCTTCATGCACATTTACACAGGAAGTCATGCCAATAACACAGTTTACTGTTTGTTTCAGTAGTGCCTCAGTGGATGGTGCAGCAGCATTAACTGCGGTATCAATTATGAACAGAATTTCAGTAATTAAGAACACTGTTTTTGTGTTATGTGCCATTATAGTTATCCACAGGCATCAGTAATGATTGCAGGAGAAAACATACTGGATTCAGAAATTGCTTTTCTGAATTCTTCTATTCCCCTCACTAATCTGTACCCTTATATTTGGTACATGTAACATCTTTAAATGAAGACTAGTTTTTGCTATCTAAAACTGGGTTTGTTGACATTTTAATCTTTATATATAAAGCAGAGTGTTCATGTGTTTATTTGTGTGTACTTATTGCATACAAATCTACAGTTTTGTTGCAATCTTTACGAAATTTTGTACACAGAAGCTTCAATCCATGAGGACGGTCACTGTAAGTGTAAGAATCACGTACAACACACAGTTCACGAGATATGACATCACAAACAATCAGATGTGCGAAAATGATTGCATTAACCTTTTCAGACCCTGCACACTCAATTGTGCGGTTCTGGTTTTGCTCGATTTATTTCTTTGTGATACACGCTTGGAAGTTGGGACGGGCATCACACAATAGTAGATGGACTGTGGTAACATGCACGATGTGTTTTAGTTCCATGTTTCTACACTGGGTAGCACCAGCAGTTGGCAAACTTCCAGTACACTTACAATGGTGGCAAGAAAAACTTGTTGACAAGGTGTTGATATCCTTGTTTTGTTGAAGCTATCATATCTGATAGTCAGTTGATTTTGTATGATCCTGTGATGTTATTATGTCATTTCTTTCAAATGCGTGTTACTGTAAGATGGTGCATATCATAAAAGTTTGTTGTGAAGGCCCAAAACGGACAATTTTGTGGGTTCAAAATGTTTGCAAATTTATTTTCTGTATGTATTTTGTATCTTAAATGTCCCTCTCTATATTAATGTCACATCACCTACAACCCTGGGTCTGAAAGGGTTAAGTGACAGTACTGCACATTTTCTCCTAAACCACTGGACCGATTTCAACCAAATTTGGTACACATATTCCTTAAGTGATGTAACATCATAAACAATAGGAGTTGCAAGAAACTGCCACATAATATGACGAGACTTTATAAATAAATTATATGAGAATGACAGTACTCGATGACTTGCAACAAACTTTAAACATAATTTCAAACCTTTAACTTTTTCTCACTGATAACTACATCAAAATAATGAAAGGAAAAAAGTGTCTTACTTACTACTTTTCCATTGTTAATGGAGCAAAACTACAGCATTTGGTATGACATTGCAGTTGATAATTTCTACACTACAAATTTTAGTTGCAGGAAATTTTACAGATAGTGTACACACATACAGATGAATGTACTGTAGAAATTGTGTCACAGTATGACACACAGTTCATGAGAGATAAGGACAAGAACAGTAACATTCATCAAAAACTGCCCCATGTAACACCACAGTGCGACCAAAGCATTAGAATCACGGTTTTCTGACATTTTTCATCGTTACACAATTTTAATAATTTGTTAAGAGGCAGAATTTTCTCATTTTTCAAAATTTTTAGTATATTCAAATTATATCAGTGTAATTCAGAGTAATAGTATCCAGGGAATACTTAGGTCAAATCATCTCGTATATCAGAGATCATTTGTCAGATTGCTATTGTAAATAGTACCCGCAGTTGAGTTACTCTCCCTCTATGTGCTCAGCTTCCTCTATGTGCGTAGCTTTCTATGTGATTGGTTCTCTATGTAACAAGCTCTCAGTGCTTAGCTAAAATATTATACGTGGTTAAATTCCAAGATAGGTAAAAACCCGAAAAAGTATTTAAACTTTAATATAAACTTTCATATCATACGTGAAAGTGAACATTATCTTTGGAATTTGATTGGGATAGGCTAGGATGGAAGAATTAGAAACTTCTGCCTCCCGTAATAAACTGATGAACATTTGTGAGATTGAAATTTCAACTTATTTGGCAAGTTTAATGCAATAACTTTTCAAAGACATATCTTGAAGAATTAAAGTTTGTAATCAATGTATAGGATCCAGAGAGATTAATACAAACTTTGATGAAAATAAACATGAATTGTGAACTTATAAAGTGTGTACTGTAAAAGTGTTGTGAATGTAACTATTGATTTCAGAATAGAGAATCTATGAACCTTAAAAAAGTCTTAAACAGTTATTCGAGTGTTAGTTCCCTAATATTGTCCCAACATATTCCAAAAGTGAAGGAATATATCTAACAGTTTTGGTCAGGAGAAACTTATGGTGAAATTTTCTAAAGAATAATCCTATAAAGGAAAAGGATGACGCAAAAACAGTATATTTGTGATGGGCATCAAATTATCTGAACTACCGGGACTCAATGATTCAAATTTTTATTCTGTGGTTTATTAAATATCAGCCCCTGAGAAACAGATTTTCATGCTCAAACATTACAAAAAGTCTTTAAGTTTAAATGAAATCCAGAACCAACGTTTACAGTGAAAATTCAACAAAGATATAAATTTTATTAACTGCGAAGAAGTACCAGGTCTAACAACTTAATTTTCATACTGAGGTGACAAATAGGATTTTTAACCTATACATCAAATACAGCTGTGAAAATCAAGACGTAATCTACAGCTTAAAAGTCGCAAGTTAAAACCCTAATATAAAACGAAGTCAACACAACTGTCGCTCCAGCCACCAAACCAAACCATATCACCGCCCAGTCACACCCATCACACATCAGATTTTATCTATTACTTCTTTACAACGAACTCTGTTCACAATGGATTTTACTGACATGCAGCACTTGATACAAATGAAATACAACTGAAAAATTGTACAACATACAATTTTATAAATATGAGATCATATATATTGTGATGGGTAAAAACCTGTCACATCCTGCAACATGTATTCCAGTCAGCTTAAGGAGATTCCTAGAAAGCTGACAGTAGTGTTAATAACTTTTTCTGAAGAGCACATTGATGCAGGCGATAGCGGTAAACTCTTATAGCGTTATAAGGAAAGGAAGAGAATGAAACAGAGTACATCCAACAAATACCCATTATTTATGACAGATCTGGCTTTTAACTTCAAGAGACTGCAGTTTCCAGTGAAACTTGCATTTTCTATTATGATTAATAAACCACAGGACAATCTAATCAATACTGTGGAGTGGATTTGACATGCCCATGTTTCTCACATGGACAACTTTGTCACATCCTCAAGAGTGGCCTCACCAAATAAATTATTCATATTAGATCCTGGACACGTAACGAGAAGTATTGCTTATATTAAATTTATGAATTAAATGAATGTTACATATCATTTGTATTTTGATTATTATTTTTCTTTGTTTGGATACTGTACTTAAAATTTTGTATATTATACAAGACAGCCTTATTTATTATATATTCTCTGATAAATATAACATGTTATTAGAAAAAAGGAGACAGAGGCAGAGCAGGGATAGGCAAAGTACTAACTCAAGATTTGAATAAATAAATACCCAGGCAATGCCAGGTTTTCAGCTAGTAATGAATAAATTTCAGTGTACACTGTTTATAGATACTACTATCTCCATAATTATACAAAATTGGATATGGTTGGAATGCCGGTTGAAGAGTAGGAGGTAAGAAGCCACCAGGTAGTGGGGCTGTCCTTTTGAGTGGTAGACACATGAGGGCAACACGCTGACTGCAGACACCACAACATACCAGGTAAAACAAATACAGGACCCTGAGTCAAACTGTAGTATCAGTGATGACACAAGACTATAAGAAGAGCAAAACAGACTGAAATTGCAACCAAGAGAACTATCCAGTAAACTAGCCCCATAGTAACAGAGTAATTAAGTGAAGTGATGCTAGCAGTATAAGCGTGAGCTCAGAACAGACAGATGGTGTGCTCTGCGTTTGCCTAAATACTAGCTAGAGACTGTTGACTGCTGTTTAGGGGCATGATGAAATGGTGGTGTGTTCGCCCGTCTGTGACGCCACCAAGTGTGCAAATGGATATGTATGGACTGTGGTGGGCATTCAATCTCTGTGGTACCCAATACCTGAGGCCTACCCCCCCCCCCCCCCCCCCCTCCAAATAAAACAAGTGGATATTGACAGAAACATCCCAGATGGTGCTGAGGAGTTTGGAAAGAAGGTATGTGTGAAATCGCAGTCCCATCAGCTACCAAGAGTGGGGAGTTCTTATGTGGTGTTCATAATTACATCACCATAAATGGTGGCATAATATGGTTCAACATGTCATTGTGGGTGAGGAGACATCACTGTTGCCATTGGTGGTGCTGCTCCTTGGATTTCAAGGTCTTCTGAGGATAGAAGGTAAGGGACAGTGGAAGGTAGCAATAATTGTGCTCAGGGCCAGAGCTTGTTGTTGTGACAACACTCAAACCCTTTTTGTGTTTGGACTGTAGTGCTCATGAATTGTGTGTACTACTGTTGCTGGTATCCAAGTTGCTGTGGTTCCATAGACGTGATCCCACATATCTGCACGAGGTGCTTAACGCTGATTGGATTGGGTGTGGGGTGCTGAGGAGTGGCGTCAGCTAATGAAGCAGGGTCCAGAATGTTTTTATACTACTGGTCTCACAACACTGTTGAAAGGCAGTTGCTGTTAACTGGGTGCATTGTCCATAACTAAAGTGTGAGGCAATCCGATATTCAAATCCTGGGCCAAGTCTTGAGAATAGTGTCAGACACAATTGGTGGAAGCCATGTGTACAATATAGAAGTACTTTGAGTAAGCATCCACAATAAGCAATTAAATTGCTCTCAAAATGAGCTAGAAAATCAAGTTGGATGCAGTCCCAGGGACTGCAGGGTGTAGGTTGATGTGCACAATTGTAAGGGTACCTGATGTCAGGTGTACACTGTACAGCTGTGAACCATCAGCTCAATGTCATTATTGATACATGACCGGTATACGTGTCAGCGAGCTAAGGCCTTCATTCAGGGCGACCCACAATGTCCTCAGTGCAGCAAGCTTAGGACTCATGGTTGCAGCTTGACTGGGATCGTAAACCAATGGGTGTGTCAGTCTGTATATATTAGAATACCATATCAATCACCAAAAGCTGTGGGACAAGAGTTCAGAGACTACATTCACTTGTCAACCAGTGGGTCACGTAAGTTGGCCAACCATGTGTCACATAGTGGACAACAACCTGCCACAGGTTGGTATCCCAACATGCGACTGTGGCGATAAGTGCAAGTGTGATGGAGAACCCCTCCAGAGCGTGTTGTTGTGTAGAGTGTATATGGCAGCAGAGGACTTCCTGTTGGTCAAATTCAGGATCTGGCATAGTGACACTGTGGGGTTATCAGGACATTTGTAACAGGTACAGGCAAAACCAATTTAAAAGTTGGGTGTTTTTACCGGCCACACAGTTCCATCGTCACAGTGCTATAATCATTCAAAGAAAGTTTATAATCAGTAGTGCAAAGGTACCCAGACATTGCTTTATTAGTTGGGGGCAACTTCAACCTGCCTAGTATAGCCTGAGATGCCTATGCTTTCACTACAGGAGATACAGACAAGCAGTCTTGTGAAGTATTGTTGAGTATGTTTTATAAACACTGCTTCAAGCAGCTAAATTGTTGGCCCACCCGCATTTGGACATTATTGCTACTGTAGAGACAGGGGTTAGGAAGCAGATAAGCAATTGTTAGCATTCCACTTAAGAAATGAATGAACATCGTTTGCTTTCATTTTGGTAGTCGTAGAGAAATTATGGGCAAAAATTAATTCCATTGTAAATGAAGCACTGGAGAGAGATGTGCAGAGAAAGTGGGAAAGACCCACTGTGGTTTAATAGTAATATTAAAAAACTGCTGAGGAAGCATAGGCAGTTGCACTCTCGGTTCAAAAAAGGTCAAGCAAATCAAACGATACAAAAGTTAGTAGAGATTTGTGCATCTATAAAAAGAGCAATGCACAAAACATACAATAACTACACTGTCATGCCTCATAAAGGATCCTGCCGAGAACCAGAAAAAAATTCTGGTCCTATCTTAAATCAGTAAGCAGATCAAAAGTCTCTCTCCAGTCATTCGTTGATCATTCTGGGGTAGTGATAGAAGACAGCAAAATAAGACTGAAGTTTTAAATTTAACATTTAAGAAATCATTCATGCAGGAGGACCATGCAAACATATCTTGTTTTGATGGTCACACTAACTCTCAAATGGACAACATAGTAATAGGCATAGCTGGTGCACAGAAGCGGCTCAGAGAGTTGAAAACAAACAAGTTTCCAGGCCGAAATGGGGTACCAATCCAGTTTTACGAAGAGTACTCAGCAGCATTAGCTGCTTACTTAGCTTTCATTTATCGTGAATTTCTGATGCAGCGCAAAGTTCCAAGTGTAAAGGTAACTGCCGTGTTTGTAAGAAAGGTAAAAGAATGGACCCATGAAATTACAGACCTATATCATTATCATCAGTTTGCTGTATAATTCTTGTATATATTCTCAATTGTAATATAGTAAATTTCCTTGAGACGGAGAAGCTTCTGTCCATGCAGCAGCACGGCTTTAGGAAGCATCAATCATGCAAAACTCAGCTTACCCTTTTCTCTCATGACATCTTGTGTGCTATGGATGAAGGGCAACAGCCATATTGCATATTTCTCCTAATTAAGGTACAAGCTTTTTGAATAGGTACCCAAATATATGAGTGACTCCAAGACTACTTAAATAATAGAACCCAATACGTTGTCCTCCTCAATGGCGAGTGTTCATCAGAGACTAGGGTATCGTCAGAGGTGCCCCGGGGAAGTGTGATAGGACCACTATTATTTTCTGCCTATATAAACAATCTGACAGACATTCAGAGTTGCAACCTGCGGCTGTTTGCTGATGAAGCTGTAGTGTACAGGGAGGTGTAGTCATTGAATGACTGTAATAGGATGCAGGATGACTAGGACCAAATTCTAGGTGGTGTGAGGAATGGCAGCCCATAATGTTCCAATACAGCATTAGTAGTGTGTTGCTTGACAGTCATGTCAGTTATTAAATATCTAAGTGTAACATTGCAAAGCGATTTGAAATCAAACAACTACACAAGGACAGCCATTAGGAAGGTGAATGGTCGACTTCAATTTATTAGGAGAATTTTTGAAGGTGTGATTTGTCTGTAAAGGAGACCACATATAAAACGCTTGTATGGGCCCATTTAGGATCCCCACCAGATCATTTTAATGGAGAGCATAGAGGCAGTTCAGAAGCAGGTGGCTAGGTTTGTAACTGGTAGATTCGATCAATGTGCGAGTGTTACTGAAATGCTTCAGGAACTGAAATAGGAGTTGCTTGGGGGAAAGCAACATTCTTTTTGAGAAATTTAGAGGGCTGGAATTTGAGGCAGACTGCAGAACAATTATACTGCTGCCAACCTACATTTCTCGTAAAGACTACAAACATAAGATAAGAAAGTTTTCCCTTGTTCTATATGGCAGTGGAACAGGAAAGCAAGTATCTAGTAGTGGTACCGAGTACCCTCCGCCATGCACTTTTAAGTGGATTTCAGAGTATGTATGTAGATGTAAATAGTAGACACAACAAGGCATTGACATTAGTACTGTATATGTGTGGGTTCGTATCCCATCCTCGTCACCAATGTTATATGTGTTATTGCCTGACATTGGATGTGGTCAGAGTTCCAGTTGAAGATAGGCAAGCAATAGGCTGCCGGGCAGTGGAGCCACCTGTGGAAGATAGCCCCTGTGAGCGGTAGGCATGTGGGGGAAACACACAGACTGCAGACCAGATAAAATAAGCACAAGACACTGAGTCAAACTGTAGTATCAATGATGATGTAAGACTATGAGTAGCGGAACAAACTCGTTAAGAAGCAGCAGCAAAGAACAAATTATTAATGATACCAGAAATGTGGTACGCTCGGCAAGAAGTGTATATGCGAGATCCAAGCTCGTAATTAGCGGAATAATAAAAAGGAGGTCAGTGAGTAACAAATATATCTCGCAAATAAAATACGCCATCAAAGAACAATGCGATAGCCTAGGGGCAATTTTCATAGACCCAAACAAATTTCTATGTGAAAACTGTCTAGGAAAGGATGGCTTGCACTTAAATAGACTGGGATCTGTGACACTCAGTAGAATGTTTACAGATGTCTGTAAAATCATCAGAAATGAGGGAAACTAAGATGGACTGCTGGGGGTGATAAATCAGATATTCTTGCTGAAAAAGCAAATTGTAAACATCGTTCAAAAGTGAAGGAAATACAGAATAGGATCCCAAAACAAAAGCCTCAACATTTAAGCCGGCAATACGAAAATTACATTAAAGTGCTACATCAGAATATGCAATCCATTGGCAACAAAAAATTAGAAGTGGGAATACTTTTAAGTGACTTACAACCAGACATATTATGTACTAGTGAACATGGACTAACTGAAAATCAGATAGACAATCTGAAAATAAGTGACTATACCTTAGCCAGCTATTTCTGCAGATCAAAACAGAAAAGTGGAGGTGTACCTATAAATATCAAAACAGGAAAGCTAGAAACTGCAAACAATAAAAGTGTGAAACTCCCAACAGTAAAAGAAAATGACTTTGAAATTACTGGTGTAATGATAGAAGGCTTAAGTATGTTCTGTGTGTACAGATCACCAAGTGGCAATATTAGCATCTTCCTGAAAAAATTTGCTAATTTACTACAAATGAATGTGAAGAGAAACATTATTATATGTGGAGATATCAATATTGACATGGGAAAAGGATCAAAAATTAGGCAAGATTTTGAAGAACTGCTACTGCAGTATCACATAGAGGCAACAATATCTACACCAACAAGAGTGACATCTCATAGTCAGTCAGTTATTGACAACATCATTACCAATATCAGTAGATCGGATTATGAATCACATGTTATTCAAACAGCAATAACTGATCATGACGGACAAATGTTCTACCTTTTTAGACAACATGGCAGGGCATGTAAAACAAAAGCCAAAATCAAAGAAATCAGTGTCATGAGTGAACAAAATATAAACACCTGTAGAACAATTTTAAGCAGAGAAACCTGAACTGAAACTCTGCAGGCACAAACGGTAAATGAAAAGTATGATGCTTTTATAGCATCAATTAAATTTCACTTTGAGGTAGCATTCCCAAAAGTTAAGAGACAATTCAAGATACAGCAACAACAACAGTGGATAACCAGAAAAGTATTAGACTAACGTAGGAAGCTACAGGAATTGAGACAGGTGGGAGATGTTGAAGGCTATAAAACATTACAAAAAACTTACAGGAAGACAATATGGAAGGCAAAAGCGAACTCAATTTTCACCACCAAATTAAACTCGAAAAACAAGATAAAGGCAGCCTGGAATGTAATAAACGTTGAAAGAAAGGAAAATGCTGGACCAAACAAAGAAACGGAGATCAGGTCAATGAAAATTGACAATAGAATTATTACAGATGGTATCAAAATAGCAAACATTCTCAATGAAAATTTTATAAATGTGGTTGAGAACTTAAAACTGGAAAGAAAGAGTCCAAAGAAAAAGGGTACAAAGTTAACAAAATATTCATACAGCACTATGTTCTTGAGGCCTGTTACAGAAGATGAGCTAAGGAAAACTATACAGAAACTGAAGAAATCAGCTGGCGATGATGAAATATCAAATCATGTGATACAGTTAGTAAGTGAGCACATACTCACACCATTAATAGATATAGCAAACAGCTCTTTTAGAGATGGAATTTTTCCAGAGACATTGAGGACAAGTAAGGTAGTGCCAGTGTACAAGAAAGGAAACAAGGATGACCCCAACAACTACAGACCAGTCCCGCTGATATCAGGATTCTCAACAATATTGGAAATGCTCATGTATAATAGATTAGTTGACTATCTGGAGAAACACAATATTCTTGTACCATCACAACATGGTTTCAGAATGGGTAAATCTACAGAATCTGCCATTGCTAGGCTGACAGAATATGTTATACAGTGTTTAGATGAAAAGAGAGTTGTAGCTGTGATGTTTCTGGACCTCTCCAAAACATTCGACACTATTGAACATGACATACTGATTTAAAAAAAAAAAAAAAAAAAAAAAAAAAAAAAAAAAAAAAAAAAAAAAAAAAAAAAAAAAAAAAAAAACTGGAAAATTATGGCATTCGTGAGCTATCAGGTGAATGGATTGAATCATGCATGTGCAACAGGAAACAATATGTTTCAATAGGGAACTCATTTAGATCAGAAATCAAAACCATTAAATATGGAGTACCACAGGGTTTCGTAATTGGGCCCCTGCTGTTTAATCTCTATGTAAATGATATAGGTGGTGAAGAGAAAGAGAAAAAAATATTGTACACTGATGACATGACAGTATTGAACCATGGGCAAAATATGCAACAACTTGAGAGAAGTGCATTTATTTCAGCAAACACAACAGCTCAGTGGCTTACAGAAAATGAGCTAGTTATAAACCTAAAAAAGACTATGTTTACAGTGTTCAGAAACAAAGAGGTCAGTGCAAATGAATTTAAAGGTCAATGATATGTATCTGGAAGAAGTACAATCCACAAAAGTTCTAGGTGTTATTGTAGACAATGACCTGAAATGGAAAGAGCATATTAACTATGTCTGCAAAAAACTAAGTCTGCTATATTCATCATGAAGCAACTGTCACAATATGCAGACAAACAGCTATTGTGCACAGTATATCATGGACTCTTTGAATCATACCTGAGTATGGAGTGACAGTGTGGGGAAACTCAAACATACAAGAAATGAAAAAATTGTTCACTTTACAAAAGAAAGCAATCAGGATCATACTAAGAAGAAAGAACTCGGAGACCTGTAGAAACTGCTTCAAAAGTCTAGACAACTTAACTTTCACGTCTTTATACATCTATAAAATAATAATGTACATCACGAAAGAGATTTCACTGTATGATACAAATGCTAGTGTGCATACCTACAACACATGGGGTAAGAACGTAATAAGAAACATACCCCATCGACTGACAATCCTTGAAAATGGACCTCGGTACTTGGGCATCAAGTTCTTAAGAAACCTGCCTAAAAATCTTCATGATAATATACATGGCAATAATTTCTCAAGGAAACTGAAAGACTATCTAATAGAAAAAGAATTTTACAGCATTGAAGAATACTTGATTAATTAATTTTGTACAAAATGTTAATACATTCTAGTGACTTTGTGAAAAGTGACATTTGATTGTTATATACATGTCTTACACATGACATAATTTGTATTAAATTAAATATGTATATGGTTTGCTGTTGCACATTAGGAGATAAGTGAAAATGAATATATAATGTTATTGACGTATCCTATATTACACGTACATGTATTGTACACAATGTAATCCTACAGGATCAAATAAAATTCTATTTAATTCAATTCAATTCAATTCAAGAACAGACCACTGTTGCAACCAAGAGCATTTAGAAATAGAGCGACAAGTGAAGTGATGCTAGTGGTATTTTTTTTAGTGAGGCACGATGATTTGCATGCTTTGCTGATTGTGCTGTCAAGTAGTGCACATTTGCTGGACCACCTATTGGGTATCTAATTCATTGGACTTTAGTGGGCATTAAATCTTTGTTGCACATGGTGGCAGAAATAAAGTAAAATATTTACTGTCTGTAAGTGCCATTATCAAATTTCTGTTTGCTATCCATTCCATCCCACTTGTCTCCTAGAATGGCCCTTGTGACTGCCCACCACTGTTTTCTATTTTTGCCTCTGTTTTTATACTCTGTGTCACTTGTGGTGTTCAGTCATGAAGGATTCAGCACTTTAATTGTAATTTTTTTGCTGTCAAGACACTCCTTTTTGACATCAACAAATATGCAAAGACACTAAGTTTAATTTGCTAACTGAACAGCGTGTTACCAAGATCTTAGTCCCTCATCTGACCTACATGACAAGACAACCTGCACATACAGGTTGTTCTGCATTGTTTTACCAACTCTTCCACAGAGTATTTCTCAGATTGATGTTGACATTGTGTGAGCTCATCTGGAGGGTGCTAACTTTTCATTAAATGTAATACATTACCCAACATACAGTAACTAAATTGGATAATGTGAGGAAAGCACGTGAACAGAATTGAGGTAACTTACTCTGCACTGCTAGACAACTAATAGAGTCTTCGTTAATCTGGACTACTATTCTACACAGAAGGCCATTTGATCCGGAAGGATCACAATCCACAGTGCATTTCCCACAAGTGTGACTTGCCCTCAGTGTATGAAACTCACTGGTAAAATGCCCCCAAATGTGTTTGCACCATGTGACTGTAGACATTGTGGGTTGCAGCATTAGAAAATGTAGAGGAGTGAAGTATTCCGAATAATTGGAAAAAGTGCAGGTGATTCTCATTTTTAAGAAGGTCCTTGTATAGAAGTGCAAAATTATATGGTTGTGTCTCTAATATTGATAGCTGTAGAATTTTGGAACTAGTTTTATGTCCGAGTATTATGGCATTTTAGGAGACTGAAAATTTCTTCGTAGGAATCAACATGGATTCTGAAAGCAGCAGTCATGTGAAACCCAGGTCATACTGTTCACCCATGAGACCCAGAGGACAGTAGAAACAGGCTTCAAGGTAGATCCCATCTTTCTTGACTTATGGAAGGTATGTGATGCAGTTCCGCTTAGTTGCCTAATCAACAAAATACGAGCATACAGACTTATCAGAGCAAATGTGTGATTGGACTGAAGAGTTTCTAACTAATAGAAAGCAGCAAGGCATGTTCAACATACAAAAGTCATCCAACATAATACATATCAATATCTCCAATGTAAAATCTGATTGGAATGTCAATAATAGAGGATAGATAACAACTCACTGTAAAGACATTAGGCCGAGTTACTGACATGCACGAAAAATAGACAATCACATTCACACAACTTAAATCTTTGACATGGCCTTCATCAGAAAAAGAAACACATACATCTACACAATCACTCAGGCAACTACGAGGCGCGTCCAGAAAGTAAATTCCATTTGGTAATAAAATGAAATTGTACACAGATATAGAAGAAATTTTTATTGCAAAAAATTCTACAACTCTTAAACTACTTTTCCACATCACTGCCGAAATTTTGCAGGCATTTGTCATAGCGTGGCACTAGGTTTTGTATACTTTCTTCATAGAAATGTGCCGCCTGTGTTGTTTGGTAACAATTTCATGCATCAGTGATCATGAAATTTGGGGGAAGTCCATAGCGAGAGCACTAATTGTAAACCTGCGGTTTTCCTGGATCTTGTAATCAATTGTGTGAACCAGTTCTTCTGTAACCAAAGGTGGATGCCCACTTTGTTCTTCATCATGCAAATCACTACGCCCGCCATTGAACTGTCAGACCCATCTTCTCACCATTGAATCACTCATTGCATTTGGTCCATAAACATTGCAAATATGCCAATAAATTTCACTTGGTTTCACTTTCCTCGCATTCAGAATCCGAATCACTGACCTGATTTCACAGGCGGCGGGATTTTCAATCAACACCGACATTTCAAACAAGCACAACAAAGTGTACGTAACTGACAGCGATCTCCAAATGGCGCACATTCTTCTCCTTGATACACATTGTCTACAGCGCATGTGCGGAACTGCAGTCACAGCGCTGCAGCGGAGATATCAGCATCTGGAAACCACAGTGATTGTGCAACGGAAATTAATTTTAGAGGTGTGTGACACTTAGTAAAGTTAGAGCATCATGCAGAACTATTAAAACTCTTAAGTCCAGCCTCCTAATGTAGCCAACAAGAACCAAAGATATTATTTAATAACACACAGTAGAAATCACAGAGATGCCTAAGGGGTGCCCCACACACAGAGTATCTCAGAGTGCTGAATGGATAAAGCAATTGCCTAATAAGCAGGAGACCTGGGTTCAAATCCCGGCTGTGACCCAATTTTTAACTCAATGTAATTACGCAAAGTAGACGAACACCGAAGCTGTTATTTCCATAAGATATCTAGGAGTGGGCATAAGGAGCAATTTGAAACAAAGCGATCACATAAAATTAATCATGGGTAAGGCAGATACCAGACTGAGATTCACTGAAAGCACCCTCATGAAGTTTAGTCCATCAATAAAGCACTCATTCTGTCATCAGTGTGCGATCCGTACCAGGTAGGGTTGACAGAAGAGGTAGAGAAGATCCAATGCAGAGCAGACACCTTAGTTACAAGCTCATTTAGTAAGCATGAAAATGTCACTGAGATAATTGGCAAACACCAGGGAGACATTACAATCAAGATGCTCTTTATCATATTATAACATACATTCTTGAAGAGTCAACCAATACAGGGCTTTCTCCAACATGCATCTCACAAAATACCATGAGGATAAAATGAGAGGGATTAAAGACCACTCAAAGACATACTGGCAACAATTTTTTCTGCAAACCATAGTACCATATACTGACCAGACTTTGGCCACCACGCTGTCGTATCAGTTCTGTTGCTGCCATTTAGTGGTCCAATGGCTGAACTACTTTAACGGTTTTAATGTGTAGTTATAGAGGTCTCTCACAAACTTATTGTCTCACTTAACTTTCTGCATGAAAAATAACTTAGGGTGGTTTTCAATTCCAAGTTTGTGCAGAGTAGCCATAAATACAAAATCTGTTGGGGTAAACAATCCTATAATGTTTGAATACAGCATTAGACCACGAACACCAACTGCCGGCGTGGTGCAGGGGATAGCGTCACGGACTGCAGTGCTGAAGGTCACCGGTTCAATCCCGCCCACTGGCTAAAATTTATTTCTTTGTAATTAACAATTCCAGAATGTTCTACATCTTTCTTATGTTCACTTGTAAATTCTACTTGTTTCTTATATTAACTGTTCTTCTAATTTCTGGTAAATTCTGTCTGTGTATAAATAGCAGAGCACTGCCTGAGAGGCAGTCAGTGCTGCGTGTATGTTGAGGTCGTAATAAACGTGCTTTGAGTATAAGTGCTGTGTTCAGTTGCCTTCGAAGTCAAGCCTGCTCCCATTTCAACGCGACATTGTTTGGTGGAGGCGCCGGGTATCCTGTGCAACAGCTGCATCACCATGGCTCCGATTAGGCAATATAAAAGCCATCGCTTACACGGACTAGAATCGGAATACAAGGAATACACTGAGTACATCCTTCCGAAAGTCTGTATCATTAGAAGAACCATGGATACGAAATCAACGGTAGGCCAGCTGCACATCAGACACCCATCGGTGTTCTCTGGAGGCACTGGACAGGATCCCAATAAATGGCAAAAAGGATTTGACCGAGTCGCCAAGTACAACAGGTGGGATCATACAATGTGCTTGACCAACGTTTATTTCTACCTGGACAGAACAACCCAGCAATGGTTTGAGAACAATGAAGACAAACTGAATGACTGGGAAACGTTCCAGGCGGAACTTAAGAAGACGTTTGGAGACCGACAGGTGACAAATCCACTCGGCGGAAGAACAACTGAAGAACCGTGCCCAATGACATGGTGAGCTGACACAGTCTTACATACAGAATGTTTAGGCCCTGTGTAATGTCAATCTGAACATGACTGAGGCCGACAAAATCACGCACCTGATGAAGGGTATAGCAGAAGACATGTACCAAGCCCTTCTTATAAAAGACGTCGCTACGACAGAAGAGTTCATCAAGTGGTGCCAACGTACTGAAGAGATGCAACAAAGGAAAGTTGGACATAAGAAGTATGACCGACTCCCCAATGTAGTCCCTATGGCCGTTGTGGAAGACCAGCATGACTTCGCTTCTCTCATACGACAAATTGTGAGAGAAGAATTACAACAGTGCATGTCAGCCGGAACTATTAGACCGAGTGAGCATCAGATTATGGCCATGGATGTAAGCCATGTAAGTCATGAGGGAGCTGACGCCACTGAGGAAGAGGTATTTCAGACATTAGCTCCTGTTTGCCCCCCCAATCGCACCCGAAGTGAAGAATGGCGTCGCCCTGTTATGACATATGCTGTAGTCGCCAAACGGCAGCCTATGAACTGGCCAACGCGGCCACAACCAACTCCCCCAGCAACAATCCTGCCCTGCAGAAGAACAGACGTCTGGAGGACAGAAGACAACACACCACTGTGTTTCCACTGTGGGCGCCCTGCACATGTCATACGCTACTGCAGAGAGAGAAGGCGAGTATTCGACGAATATTTTGCTGCAAGACGTCAGCCATCAGAGCAGTTCTATCCCAGGCAATCACCTGCTGATGAGTTCAGTCGACCTATGAGAAGAAGCCCATCGCCATACCCTAGACGAGGTCGCTCCCCGACCCGCCGCAGCCATTCACCATCGCCATACAGAGGTACCAACCGCTCCCCTAGCCACAGCGCCCAGGAAAACTAAGCGAGGCAACCATATACAGAGGTGAGGCCGCCACAGATGAAAATCCTCCATGGACGACACTCGCTAAGATGTCGGGAAATCTCATCGACGTCATAATCGACGGTCAACCTGTCCGGGCACTTGCTGATTCAGGAGCGTCTTTTTCTCTACTGTCAGATAATTACCGCCACACACTAAAGAAGACAATGTTCTGTGATACGGGGGCAACTGAAGGTTGTGAATGGAATGTACGTCCATCCAGCAGCAACTTGTGTCGCAAGAATAAACATCAGCAGCAGGACCCAGCCATTTGAATTTGTTGTGTTAACAGAATGTAGTCACAATGTCATCCTCGGATGAGACTTTCTTCAGCCATCCCAAGCTATCATTGACTGTGGAAGATCTGAGCAGCAAATTGAAGAAGTTGTCCCGCCGGATACACATAATACAGAATTTTTTGGGAAGTTATTTGTCGTTGACAATGTGACGATCCCACCATTGATGATGAGAAGAGTTGCAGTCACAAACACAGATGACCGGTTAAACTGTTAAGTTCTTGTTGATAGGAAAAAGTTTATCAGGCTCACAAAAGACATTTACATACCAGTGGCTATCATAAGCATTACTGGTGGTCAAGGAGAGATTTGGATCACAAATTGTCATGAGCAGTCACAAGTTATCCCCAAGGGAATGTGTATTGGGACAGCTGAACCAATCCAGGATGGTGAGTTCAACATCATCAATGAAGACCCGTGCCCTGCTGTTAGTACAGACAACACGCTGAAGGAAACAAATGTGGAACTGTCAATAGGGCCTGGACTGACCAAGGAACAATGCCGGCGGGTGTTAGGTATACTATGTCAATTTTCGGGTGCATTCACACCTCAGCAGGGGAAAAGTCAGACGAAACGGCCCACGATAAAGCACCGTTTCAATACCGGAGATCATCCGCCAATTAGCCAGCATTCGTATAGAGTGTCGCCAGCTGAAAGACGGATAATTCGGGAGGAAGTGGAGAAGATGTTGCGAGACGACATTATTCAACCTTCGGAGAGTCCTAGGTCGTATCCGGTGGTCCTCGTAAAGAAGAAGGATGGCACGTGGCAAATGTGTCGACTATCAGCGGCTGAACAGAATCACAAAGAAAGATGTCTACCCACTGCTGCGCACTGACGACACCTTAGACTGCTTGAAAGGAGCTACATACTTTTCAACTATGGACATGCAAACAGGTTACTGGCAAATCGTGGTTGACGAAGCTGACAGGGAGAAGACAGCTTTTATTACACCTGACGGCCTCTATGAATTCAAAGTCATGCCATTTGGATTATGTAATGCTCCAGCCACATTCAAACTCATGGTGGACAACTTGCATCGACACCTTAAGTGGACGACGTGTCTCTGCTATTTAGATGACATTGTCGTTTTCTCGAAAACATTTGAAGAACATCTGAGTCGCCTGTCAACTGTGTTGAAGTGTGTTCAGACTGCAGGTCTCCGCCTCAATCCAAAGAAGTGCCTCTTCGTCGCCAAAGAGATAAAAATCTTGGAGCACCTAGTCAATGGAGATGGTGTCCGTCCTGATCCAGATAAAGTAAGGGCAGTCACAGAATTTCCAACTCCTCAGCACATTCGTGATGTGAGAAGTTTTCTCGGGCTGTGCTCATACTACTGACGTTTCATAAAAGTATTTTGTAACAAGGCACGTCCATTACAAGAACTTCTGCAGGGAGACGCCAAATTTTACTGGGATGAGACAAAAGAAAGAGCTTTCCGGGCACTTAAGGAGGCTCTAACTTCCACACCAGTGCTAGCCTTGTACGACGAGAATGCAGAAATGGAACTTCACACAGACGCCAGTGGTTATGGGATTGGTGTAGTGCTTGTACAAGTTCAGGAAGGTGCTGAAAAAGTGATAGCCTATGGGTCAAGAGTACTCTCAAAGTCCGAGATAAACTACTCTACAACTGAAAAAAAAAAAAATGTCTCGCAGTTATCTGGGCTATCAACAAGTTCTGGTCGTATTTATTCAGTAAACCATTCACCGTTGTGACAGACCACCATTATTTGTGTTAGCTGACTAGCTTGAAGGATCCATCAGGTCAACTAGCAAGATGGGCACTAAGACTCCAAGAGTATGATGTCAAGTGGTATTCAAGAACGGGCGCAGACACAAGGATGCCAACTGCCTTTCAAGGAATCCATTAATGGAACACAACAACATCAATGAAATTTCAGCCCTCACTGAATTAGATGACGTTACAGCTGAACAGAGGGAAGATCCAGCACTTTTAAAAACGATAGAGGCCTTGGAGAAAGGAGAATCGACCAATGGGGAGTTCCAACTTATAAACGGAACATTGTATAAGAGCAACTACGATCCACTGGGCCCCAAATGGCTACTGGTTGTTCCAGATCACCTCCAGCCAGCTATCCTCAAATATTTCCACGATGCCCCAATATCCGGTCATCTGGGGTTTGTGAAGACTCTAGACAGAATCAGACGCAGGTATTACTGGAAAGGTCTCTACCAATCTGTCAAGCACTATGTGAGTCACTGTAAAGAGTGCCAGCGACGGAAGCCTGTGCCGCAATTGCCTCCAGGACATCTCGTATCGATTCCACCGGCAGCAGCTCCATTCCACCGAGTTGGGATCGATCTTTTAGGGAGGTTCCCAAAGTCGACAACTGGTAACCGATGGATAATAGTCTGCACTGACTGCCTCACATGCTACTCTGTCACCAAACCTGTGCCGACTGCAGAAGCTCCAGAGATCACAAAATTCCTTGTAGAAGACATTATTTTGAAGCATGGAGCACCACGTGTCATGATATCTGATCGTGGAAAAGTATTCCAGTCAAAACTAGTATCAGAGGTAATGTTGCGGTGCGACATTGTCCACAGAATGACAACTGCATACCATCCCCAGACAAATGGTCTTACGGAACGTTTTAACAAGACGTTAGCCAACATGCTGTCGATGTACGTCAATGTTGAGCAGCAGGATTGGGATACAATTCTGCCAGTCATGACATTTGCTTACAATACCGCAAGACAAGTCACCACGGGCTTCAATCCATTTTTCCTGCTCCATGGCCATGAAGCTGAGACGACAATGGATACGCTGTTCCCATTCCAACCAGATGACACTCAGTATGACTATGTTAACAGCTCATCACCAAGGTCGAAGAAGCAAGACAGCTGGCTCGCATACGGACACTGGATGCCCAGGAGAAGGACCGTCCGCGGTATAACGACGAGCACCGACCTGTTGTGTACAGCCCAGGAGATCTGGTATGGATTTTTACCCCTGTACGGAAGGTTGGACTGTCAGAAAAGTTATTGAAGCAATACTTTGGTCCATATCGTGTCATACGCCGCCTGTCAGACGTCACATACGAAGTTGAGGATTATGAGCCGTCGACGAAACATCAAAAACGAAGAGACATTGTTCACGTCCTGCGCATGAAGCCTTACTACGATCCTGAAGAGCAGGTAGACGACAGTGGCTTGTTGTTCAAGGGCTCTAAGGACGGTAATGTTCCTGATGAAGCCACGACAGGAACGTCTGTCGTCGATAATCGTGGAGAAGGGAAGGATTCTCTTGAACTGTCATACAGAGCACCCATGACACTGTCAAGATCCAGGACATTGCAGCTGGCTCCACAGGGATCATAACAGCGGGTTGCTGTTTCTCCAGGAGAGGGAGCAATGCCGCGAGAGACTACGAATGCCGACTGCCGGCATGGTGCAGGGGATAGCGTCACGGACTGCGGTGCTGAAGGTTGCCGATTCAATCCTGCCCACCAGCAAAAATTTATTTCTTTGTAATTAACAATTCCAGAATGTTCTACATCTTTCTTATGTTCACTTGTAAATTCTACTTGTTTCTTATGTTAACTGTTCTTCTAATTTCTGGTAAATTCTGTCTGTGTATAAATAGCAGTGTATGTTGAGTTTATAATAAACGTGCTTTGAGTATAAGTGCTGTGTTCAGTTGCCTTCGAAGTCAAGCCTGCTCCCATTTCAATGTGACAATATGAATGGAACGAGCATTTAAGGACAGTTGTGAGTAAGGTGGACAGCTGACTTCAGTTTATTAAGAGAATTTTGGGAAGATGTTCTTCATCTGTAAAGGAGACAGTATATAAAATACTTGTACGACCATGTCTTGAGTATTGCTCAAGTGTTTGGGACCTGAAGCAGATCAGTTTAAAGGAATACATGGAAGCAGTTCAGAGGCGAGCAGCTAGGTTTGTTACTGGTAGGTTCAACCAATGTGAGAGTATCACAGAAATACTCCAGGAACTCAAATGGGAACCGCTGGAGGAAAGATGACAAGAAATTCTGTTGAGGAAATTTAGAGGGACAGAATCTAAAGCTGACAGCAGTATGATCTTGCTGTCACCTACTTAGATTTCATGTAAAGATCACAAAGACAAGATAATAGAAATTAGGGTTTGTACAGAGATATATAGACATTCTTTTTTCCCTAGTTCTATTTGAGGGGAATAGAAAAGTAGTGCAGTGTACCCTCCACCACAGACCTTTATGGTGAATTGCGGAGTATATATGTAGATGTATTACAGGTGTAGGTCTAATAATATCATATGGCAACTAGCTGTGCCATTGATGAGGAGATAGAAGAGAAGTAAAAGATGAAGGAAATTATTAAGACAGTTAAGGGAGGGGGACTGGAATTCGGTAGTAGGAAAAGGAAGGGGGAAAAAAAAGAATTGGGGAAAAGGAATGAAAGAGGAAGCTGTAGAGAATTTTACAGGTGAAGATCTAATAATATCATATGCCAACTAGCTGAGCCATTGATGAGGAGATCAAAGAAAAGTATTAAGAGATAAAGGAAATTATTAAGACAGTTAAGGGAGGGGGACTGGAATTTGGTAGTAGGAAAAGGAAAGGAAGAAAAAAGGAATTGGGGAAAAGGAATGAAAGAGGAAGCTGTAGAGAATTTTACACAGAACACAATTTAGTAGTAACAAACAATTGGTTTAAGAACCTTCCGTTGTATACTCGAGACCAGGAGAAACCAGAACATAGCAGATAGATTTTATAATGGTAAGTCACAGATTTTGGAACCAGGTTTCAAACTGTAACACATATTAAGGAGCAGATGTAAACTCTGACCATATCTTACTAGTCATGAATTGTAGACTGAAACTGAAGAAACTGTAGGAAGGTAGGAAAGTAAAGAGATGGGACTTGGATAAATTGAAGGAACCTGAGGTTCTCGAAAGTTTTAGAGGAAGCATTTGGCAACTATTGACAGAAAACAAAGGGAAGTAATGCAGTAGAAGATGAAAGGGTAGCTCTGAGAGACGAAATAGTGAAGGCAGCAATGTACCAAATAGGTAGAAAGACAAGACCAATAAAAAATCCTTGGAGATCACAGGAAATACTGAATTTAATTGATGAAAGGAGAAAATATAAAACTGCAGTAAATGAAGCAGGTAAAATGGAATACAGGTGACCAAGAAATGAGACTGATAGGAAGTGCAAAATAGCTCTAGAGGGCAAATGCAAGTCTGCAGAACATTATATAACTAGAGTATACCACCTACAGGAAAATAAAAGACACATCTGAAGACAAGAAAAGCAGTTGTATGAATATCAAGAACTCACTTGGAACACCAGTTCCGAGCGAAGAAGGGAAAGCTGAAATTTTGAAAGAATATATAAAGGGGCTCTACAAAACAAATGAATGTCTAGATAATATTGTAGGAAGGGAAGAGGAAGTTGATGAACATGAGAAAGAAGATATTATACTAACAAGAAGACCACATGGGTATCAGTTTATAAATTTTTTTGGTATTTATGGTACATGAAGTTCAGAACAATCAGCCAAAGCCATTCGACGCAACTCTAAAATCTTCCTAAGAAAATCAACTTTGAATTTTTGCAAGTACATGTAAGTATGAATAATTAAAACAGTTGCAGCATCTGTCGGTGTAGCTCATGTGGTAGTGTTCTGGCTGTACAACAATAGGGTCAATGGTTCGAATCTCACCGTGACAGATTATCATCATCATTGTTTTTTTTTCTGTACAGCACTTGATCTTTATCTACGGATGATAGGAAAATTATACAACCCATGCCAGTGCTGCATAAATAAAATGGGTTGGAAGCATTGTCAGGATGGATGGCAGAGCGGTGAAGGCTTGTGGGTGCCCTAGGAAAGGGTGGCTGAATGGCAAATAAAAGATAGAATTGAAGTTAATATTTGGTATATTCTGAAATACGGGATACACGGCGGGACTCATCCTGGGTACGGATGTAATGAATGAGTGCCAGTCTAAGTTAGCGAATTAGAAAAATGGAAAAGGTTACGGTTCACACAGCTGGTGGCTGATACCGAACAGACGCTAGGTGGGAGCAGACGGCATGTGGCCGTTCGCCCCGCACAGAGGCTGGACCTCTGGAGTGCATCTGTTCTGCACGAGAACTCAAACTGAAGAGAGCGAAGGAACTGATTCTCACACCTCTGAGTCCTACTGCAGTAGCACACGTGATCAAACGTGGGTGTCTGCTATTGGCTCCACGGTAGCATGGAAACGTCAGTAGTTTCAGCACGGATGCCAGAAGGGTGGCGTGATTTTAGAATCAGCATTCTATACTGGTTCTGGCCGGCTCTGTCCTGCAAGGTGGACAGGCTTGGTCACTTTGTCAAGGCGTATGTCGCAGTGGAAGAACACTTGTAAAACTTAGGCAAAGTTTTGAAATAAAATTTTTGAATTTTTTCCTAACCATTTAATATTAAATGGTAATTTCTATATAAAATGCATGTATTTTTGGTTATTTGTAATTTTCTATATTTTATAAAAGATTGTTAATAATGATGGCTTCAATCAGAAAAACATAACTGTTGTGGTTTCGCACGCGATGTTTGACACGTCCGCCGTTAGTTTCCAAGTGACAGACTGTAGGGGCGATGCTCTCTAAATATTGCTACAGCAGCACCAACAAGAACGCTGCATGGGGAAGTGAAGACAGTTCTGGTTCAACTACTTCTGCATACACATCTAACAGCCTTTCAAGTGTGTTTTGTTTTGTACAAATTCCGGAAGTGGAAATAAAGTGTATATAAAGTTACTACACTTTATTGACGACGTGTTTGGGATTTTCCGTCTCTTTTAGTAAAGTGAACGTTAGTGTTACAGGAACTCTAGAGTAGGTTCTACGCAATTTAATCAAACACCAACAGCTTCTCACCACTGCTATAAGCGAGTTCGTTTCTGTCCACACCAACGCCTGCCTGTCATCGTTAACAGTTCCCACTTTTCCCCTGTATGATGAGACGGCGGAGGACTGGATAGATTATGAGAAATAACTTCAGCAGCATTTCATGGCCTTCACCGTCGCTGACCAAAAACCCTGTAAGTCTTTATTCCTTTCATGGATATCGCCAAAGTTGTATCAACTGTTGTCTCAACTCGTACCGTTAAAAGAACCTTCCTCGTTGTCGTTTGATGAAATGTGTACTCTTCTTTCCACATATTTTCTAAAACAGACACATGTCGTCGTGTCTCATGTTGCATTATATAGGTGCAAAAAAACAGCCTCATCAGACCTATCGTGCTTGGGCTACTGAATTACAAGGACTCAGTTGCAAATGTCAATTCATAATGGTAATTCACAAGGAATCATATGCTGATTCTATGGTTAGGGACGCGATTTTGCGTTCCGCGCCCTATAAAGAAGTTCGTCAAAGAGCTCTTCAGTTGGACAATCCCACTTTGGACAAATTACTTTCCATAGCTCAGTCCTTTGAAATCACTCGTGCCACAGGCACTTAATTAGAAGCATGAGGTGACGTCGGCGAGATACAGTCAGGTAGGGCAGACGGTTTCACGCCAGGCGTTAGCGCAAACAAGGTTGTTGCCACAGTAAACAAGTGCCCGCAGCATCAGTCAGGTGGTCAAAACAACATGAAGCAGCAGAGCAGAGGTTCACAGTCTCTTCCTTCCTACATTTGCTGTTTCATTAAACATGCACGTGAAGATTGTCCACAGCGATGGGTGACTTGCCACCAATGCAAAAAGAAGGGGCATATTTTGTCTGTTTTCGGAAAAAGTGCATGATGTGCACAACGGGATAGCCAATGATGATTCTGAACTGTATGTAAATTGCGTGTCCCCTCATTCCAGTGAACTTTACCTCACAGTGCAAATGCTAGGAAAGGATGTGCGAATGCAAGTCGATACCGGCTCAGTGGCCACTATTATTAACTCGCAGACGTATTCCAACCTGGGATCTCCACCGTTGTTGGCCATTACACATCACATACACACTTATAATCAGCAGAAGATCTCACTTCTAGGACAATTTGACGTAGATATTTCCTACAAATCTGTTGTGTGCACCGTCAGCGTGTTTGTTGTTGACAGCAGTGGCACTGAGAACTTATTTGGGTATGATGCGTTTCGCATTTTTGGGTTTTCAGTAGATGACACAGTGCACATTGTTTCTGATGACATTCCTTATGATCAGTTTGATTCCTTATCAGCAGAATTTTCAACACTCTTTTCTCCTGGTCTCGGTTGTACCACCAATTTTGAGGCACATATTACACTCAAACCTGCTGCACGGCCGCGGTTTTTCGGGCCCAACCAATTCCTGTTGACTTGCGTGATGCGGTCAATTGGGAGTTTGATCGGCTGACTGTTTCAGGTGTATTGGGTCCCATCTCTTCCAGCGAATGGTCCTCTCCCCTCATTATCGTTAAAAAAAACAACGGCAGTCTTCACCTCTGTGGTGACTTCAAAGTGTCCGTCAATGCTCAGTGCCTTATTGACACATATCCAATGCTTTGCCCTGACGAATTATTTTCCAAGTTGGCTGGGGGCCAGAACTTTTCAAAGATCGACCTATCTGAAGCTTATCACCAGCTGCCGTTGGAAGCTGAATCTCGCCAGTTTCTTGTTCTCAAAACTCTGTCTGGTCTTTATCAGTATCAAAGGTTGCCATTTGGGGCTGCTAGTTCCCCCGCCATCTTTCAACGATTTTTGGAACAATTGCTCGGCACTGTTGTTGGCTGTATAAATTATCACGATGACATTGTTGTGACCGGGGCACCACTGTCAAACATCTCAGCAACCTTCGGACACTCTTCACTGTTTTACAATCTGCGGGGTTAAAATGTAACCTCCAGAAATCTCGTTTTTTTCAGCAGTTGATTGTGTACTTGGGTTTTCAGTTATCGCGTGATGGTATTCGTCCTCTTCAACAGCATGTTGCTGCAATTGAGGCTCTCCCTCATCCGATTAAAGTCAAGGAGCTCCAGGCCTTTTTGGGTCAAATAGTCTATTATCACAAGTTTTTGCCGTCTGCGGCAACGCTGGCTCATTCACTACACTGGTTGCTTCATAACAATGTACCTTTTCGCTTGTCCACTGAGTGTGAAACTACTTTTCTTTGTCTCAAAGAACAACTGCAGTGGTCCCTTTGTCTTGCCACATATTTGGTTCTAGCCACTGACGCCTCCCACTATGGGGTTGATGCTATTTTACCCCACCGTTATGCTGATGGGGAACGTCCGATTGCTTATGCGTCAAAGACACTCACCAACGCGCAACAGAACCATTCCCAGATAGAAAAGGAGGCCCTCGTATTGTGTATGCCTTGAAAAAGTTTGGTGCCTTTCTTTATGGGGCAAAGTTTCATCTGATCACCGATCATAAGCCCTTAGTTTCTCTTTTCCATCCTTCAGCCTCGCTCCCTGACAACGCAGCCCACTGCCTACAACGTTGGGCTCTGTTTCTCTCTCGCTTCAACTAACTATGAGATTCATTTCCGACCCACTGCTCAGCATGCCAACACTGATGCGTTGTCCCGTTTACCCATGGGGCCAGACCCTGTTTTCGACCGTGATGAGCTGTTGTGCTTTCATGTGGACGACACTGAGCAACGTGTTGTTGACAGGTTTCCTGCAGCTACTGCTTCTGATTCTGTTCTGTGTCGAGTGCTGTGTTTCATTCAAAGGGGCTGGCCTGATCAACCATCTGGAAAGGCCTCTGATCCATTGAGCAACTACTTTGCCCTCCGTTTCCACCTCACTGCTCGTAATGGTGTTATTCTCATCTCCACCGATGGGGCCTCACTGCATGTGGTCGATCCTGCATCCCTTCGGGCTTCTGTTCTTCATCTGCCTCATCAGGGCCACTGGGGTGTCTCACGCACGAAAGGGTTAGTGCATCAGCATTTCTACTGGCCTGGAATTGACGCGGACATCACACACATGGTTGCTGCCTGTGAACCATGTGCCCACCAGACTCCTGATCCTATGACATCTCTATCTCCATGGCCTACACCATCACACCCGTGGGAACGTATACATGTTGGCTATGCAGGTCCCTTCCTTGGCATCTACTGGCTTCTTGTGGTGGACACCTATTCCAATTTTCCCTTTGTTGTACGTTGTGCATCACCTTCTACTGCAGCGACCACCCTGGCACTAGCCAGAATATTTTCCTTGGAAGGCCTCCCTTCCACGGTGGTCTCGGACAATGGCCTGCAGTTTACTTCGTCGGAATTCTCCAACTTTTGTACTTAATGTGGTGTTACGCACATCACTGCTCCACCCTCAATCCAATGGCGAGGTTGAATGCCTCATCTGAACCTTCAAATCACAAATGAAAAAATTGGTCACTACTACTTCTTCTGATGTAGTCTTGTTCCACTTCTTGGAGTCCTACCGTTTTACTCCCATTGGTGACCACAGTCCAGCCGAGCTCCTTCATGGCCACCAGACTCGTACCTTGCTCCACCTCCTTCGTCCTCCAACCCAACGGCCAGGTCTGACTCCATTCACAAAGTTCTCTGAGGGTGCTCCTGTGTGGGTATGGGGATATGGAAGGCACCCAAAATGGATTCCGGGTCAGATCCTGAGTCCTCGCGCAAACCCCTTTAGAGTCCGCACGACTGCTGGAGAAGTGGTGCACCACGTGGACCAACTTCGGCTCCAAGTGACTTCGACAGTGGGTTCTACAGCATCATCGCCTACACCATCTCCACCAAGAGCTGCTCCCCACGGGGTGGAGGTGCCACGATTCGTCCCATGGTCTGCAGACACAACAAGCCAACCATGAGCACAGCAACAGCCACCAACAGTTCCTGTACCAGTTACCAACCCAGAATCATAAGAAGACATCATCATGCACGAGGTTGAACAAACACCTCAGGAAGAGTCATCCTCTCCGAATACTCAACCTGAGCTATCACAAATTTCACCGGTCATTCCAACACACTATCGTGCGTCATGTGTCCCACACCACGAGTAGACATCTAGCAGCTCTCCAATGTCTCCAATCATCGCTTCAAGGCCTCTTCCCACAAGATTTGGGTCTAGCTGGGGACACTTTCGTCAGTATGTGAAGGTGCTTCCCTGGGAGTTCGCAGATACACACGCAGAACACATGGACACCTGCACTCACACCCCCACCACCACCACCAGCAAGTGAGTTCTCAAATAAAAAGGGGGAGAAGTGTTGTGGTTTTGCGCGTGATGTTTGACACGTCCGCCGTTAGATTCCGCGTGACTGACTGTAGGGGCGCTGCTATCTAAATAATGCTACGGCAGCGCCAACGAGAATGCTGCACAGAGAAGCGCGGAGCTATGAAAACAGTTCTGGTTCAACTATTTCTGCGTACACATGTAACTGCCTTTCAAGTGTGTTTTGTTTTGTATGAATTCTGGAAGTGGAAATAAAGTGTATATAAAGTTACTACAATAACAAGTTTTAAATATTGGATTCACTATTAGTTGACAATGGTTGCCTTTTATTATTCAGTTACAGTTGGATTCAAACCACTGATTCTATGGTTGTGAGGTGAGAACGCTGCCACCTGAGCTACGCCAACAGATGCTGCAACTATTTTAATTACTAGTATTTAAATGTACTTGCAAAACTTCAAAGCCAATTTTCTTGAGAATTTTTGAGAGTTGCATTGAAGGTTTTAGCTGATTGTTCTTTAAATTCTGAACTTCAAGTACCATAAAAATAAAATTCTAAAATCTGATACCCATGTAGTCTCCCTGTAAGAGAACAATTTGTCAGACCATTGAAAGACCTAAGTCTAAACAAGGTCCTTGGAGTAGACAACATTCCATCAGAGCTGCTGAAGTCTCTGGGAGAGCCAGCCATGACAAAACTATTCCACCAGGTGTCCAAGATGTATGAGACAGGCAAAATATCCTCAGACTTTAAGAAAAAAGTAACTATCCTAATTCCAAAGAAAGCTTGTGCAGACAGGAGTGAAAATTACAGAACCGTCAGTTGAAAAAGTCATTGTCGAAACATCCTAACTTGAATTATTTACAGAAGAATGGAAGAGCTGATAGAAGCCAACCATGGGGATGATCAGTTTGGATGTAGAAGAAATGTAGGAACATACGAGGCAACACTTACATTATGACTTAGAAGAAAAATTAAAGAAAGGCAAACCAACATTTCTAGCTTTTGTAGTTTTGGAGAAAGCTTTTGACAATGTTGATTGCAATACATTCTTTCAAATTCTGAATTCTGCAGGGGCAAATTTTAGGGAACAGAAGGTAATTTTCAACTTTTATAGAAACCAGACAGCAGTTATTGAGTCAAACGGCATGAAAAGAAAGCATTGGTTGAGAAGGGAATAAGACTGGGTTGTAGCCTTTCCCCAATGTTATTCGATCTGTACAGCAAGCAAGCTGTGAAGGAAAGCAACGACAAATTTGGAGAAGGACAAAGTGGCAAAGAAATCAAAACTTTGCAATTTGCTGATGACATTGTAATTCTATCAGAAACAGCAAAGGACCTGCAAGATCAAATGAACGGAATGGACACTGTGTTGAAAGGAGCATATAAAATGAACATAACAAGAGCAAAACAAAAGTAGTGGAATGTAGTGAAATCAGGTGATGCTGAAGGAATTAGATTAGGTAACAAAACAACAAATAACATACGATAGTCACAGTACAGATGATATAAAATGCAAAATGGTAATAGTAGAAAAGTGTTTCTGAAAAAAGAAAAAAATGTTAACATCAGATATTAATTTAAGGATATATTTTCTGAAGACATTTGTGTGAAGTATTGCCTAATACGACAGTGGAACATGGAAAGAAAAAAATGTTAACATCAGATATTAATTTAAGGATATATTTTCTGAAAACATTTGTGTGAAGTATTGCCTAATACGACAGTGAAATATGGACGATAAATAGTTCAGACAGGAATAGGATAGGAGATTTTGAAACGTGGTGTTACAGACAAATGCTGAAAATGAGAGTGGTAGACTGTGTAACTAATGAGGTACTTAATAGAATAGGGGAGAACAGGAATTTCTGGCATACCATGACTAAAAGAAGGGATTGATTGGTAAGACACATTCTTAGACATCAAGAAATTGTTAATTAAGCATTGGAGTGAAGTGTGTGGAATAAAAATCACAAAGGGTAACTAAGAGATGAATACAATAAGCAGGTTCAAGTAGATGTGAGTTGCTGTTCTTATGAGGAGATGAAGAGGCATACTCAGGATAGAGTAAGGTGGAGAGCTGCATCAAACCAGTCTCCAGATTGAAGACCAAAAACCAACATTTGTACAAATAAGTGCAGCAGCCATAGGTGATTGTAGGGAAGATCTAAGCTTAGGTCTTTGTGGCAAACGAGTCTGCTCCAGACCTGAATCCGTGAACCAATACATCAATAACCTGATAACAGCCTTCACATCCTGCAATTACCCTCCTGATCTAATACAGAAGCAAATAACCAGGGCAAATTCCTCTTCCCCTCACACTCAGAACCTTCCACAGAGGGACAATAAAAGTGCCCCTCTTGTCACTGGATACTTTCCGCGACTGGAGTGGACTCTAAATGTTGCTCTCCAGCAAGGAAACGACTTCCTTAAATCCTGTTCCGAAATGAGATCCACCCTTCAAGACATCCTTCCTACTCCACCAAGAGTGTCTTTCCGCCGCTCACCTAACATCCTAGTCCATTCCTATGAAATCCCAAAACCACCTTCCCTACCCTCTGGCTCCTACCCATGTAACCACCCTTGGTGTAAAACCTGACCTATGCATCCTCCCACCACGACTTATTCCAGTCCTGTAACCCAGAAGGTTTTGTGTGTGTGTGTGTGTGTGTGTGTATGTTTTTATTTTTATTTGTGTATCAATGAACCGGTGGCTTCTTGCCTGGGAAGTCCAACTTTCTTTACGTTTTTTAAATATTTTTCCAAATAGGACTGTTTCCCTCTATAGTACAGAGGAACACTCCCAGCAGGAAACATTTGTTGCATCTTCAGGTAAAGAGCAGGGAAGAAGAGGAAAAAAGGAAAGGATTTGGGTTTAAAGGAGCGGGTGAGGAGTCATTCCAATCCTGGGAGAGGAAAAACTTACCTTTGGGGAAAAAGGATAGATAAACAAAAACACATACCCACACCCACACACAAATACACACGCACACACACCGGAGCAAAAAAAAAGTGCAATATGTCTGCCCTGGTGTGTGCGCATTTGTGTATGTGTGTGGGTGTTTGTTTACCTATCCTATCCAAAGGTAAGTCTTTCCTCTCCTGGGTTTGGAATGACTCCTCACCTGCTCCTTTAAACCAACATCTTTTCCTTTTTCCTCTCCTTCCTGCTCTTTGCCTGAAGAAGCAACAAATAGTTGCGAAAGCTTGCATTTGTGTGTGTGTTTTATTTATAATAATGGAAAGCCGCACTTCGAATCATGCTCTGCAGCGAGTAAATCGGGGATGGGAGGAGAGGGGATAGGAAGGTTACGGTGGTAGGGATGGTTTAGATGGGAATAACGAGATGCAGCTTAGGAATGGAGCGGGGAGGCAGGTGAGGGGGAAAAAAAAAAAAAAAAAAAAAAAAATGCACACACACCCACACATTCACACAGTGAATGTGTGGGTGTGTGTGCATTTGTTTACCCTCCATTTTTCCCCCAAGGTAAGTCTTTCCTCTCCCGGGATTGTAATGGCTCCTTCACCCCCTTCCTTAAAACCCTCATCATCTCCTTTTCCCTCTCCTTCCCTTCTGCCTGATGAAGCAGCTAGGCTGCGAAAGCTAGCGTTTGTGTGTGTGTGTGTGTGATTCATTTATTTATTTGTGATGCTGTTACACCTGTGCTCCTTCGCCTGGTGAGTAATCTTCGTCTATTTGACTTACCTAAAGTACAGGCTCGTCAACAGAAACATAAAACACACACAAAAACACACAAACATTCGAGCTTTCGCCACCACTGTTGGCTTCTTCAGGAAAAAGAGGAAGGAAGGAGAGGAGAAAGGGAAGGATACGGGTTTTAAGGAAGTGGAAAAGGAGCCATTCCAATCCCAGGAGTGGAAGGACTTACCTTAGGGGACAAAAAGGAAGGTAAACAAATACACACACACTCACACATGTCCACATGCAAACACACCTAGGCAGACATTTGTAGAAAGGGGTCGACAGACATAAAAAAATCACACACAAACGCACATACGTGCTTTCGCAACCGTTGGGGCTTCGTCAGGAAAAGAGGAAGAAAGGAGAGGAGAAAGGGAAGAATATGGGTTTTAAGGAAGTGGAAAAGGAGTCGTTCCAATCCCAGGAGTGGAAGGACTTACCTTAGGGGATAAAAAGGAAGGTAAACACACACACTCACACATATCAAAACGCAAACACACCTAGACAGACATTTGTTCCTGGTCATTCCCACATAGAACGCTTCACAGTGCAGGCATGTCAGTTGGTAGATCACGTGGGTGCTATCGCAAGTGGCTCTGCCCTTGATCGTGTACATTTTCTGGGTTACTGGACTGGAGTAAGTGGTGGTGGAAGGGTGCATAGGGCAGGTTTTACAACGGGGGCGGTTGCATGGGTGTTAGGTTATTGGTGTACTGGTTCAGGGATTCAAGACTGGAGCAGACTCTTTTGCCACGAAGACCTAACTTTGGGTTGACAGGCTTGAGTACCCAAAGTTTGGTACAAATGCATTGATGACATCTTCATGATCTGGACTAACAGTGAAGAACAACTCCAGAATTTCCTCTCCAACCTCAACTCCTTTGGTCCCATCAAATTCACCTGGTCCTATTCCAAATCCCATACCACTTTCCTTGATGTCGACCTCCATCTGTCCAACGGCCAACTTCACACATCTGTCCACATCAAACCAACCAACAAACAACAGTACCTCCACTATGACAGCTGCCATCCATTCCACATCAAACGTTCCCTTCCCTACAGCTTAGGTCTTCGTGGCAAAAGAGTCTGCTCCAGTCTTGAATCCCTGAACCAGTACACCAATAACCTAACAGCTTTCACATCCCGTAGCTATCCTCGTGATCTGGTTCAGAAGCAAATTACCAGAGCCACCTCCTCATCACCCCAAGTCCAGAACCTTCCACTGAAGAATCCCAGAAGTGCCCCTTTTGTCACCGGATACTTACCGGGACTGGAGCGGACTCTGAATGTTGCTCTCCAGCAGGGATACGACTTCCTTAAATCCTGCCCCAAAATGAGATCCATCCTTAGACATCCTTCCCACTCCACCAAGAGTGTCTTTCCACCGTCCACCTAACCTTCGTAACCTCCTAGTCCATCCCTATGAAATCCCCAAACCATCTTCCCTACCCTCTGGCTCCTACCCATGCAAACGCCCCCGTTGTAAAACCTGCCCTATGCACCCTTCCACCACCACTTACTCTAGTCCAGTAACCCGGAAGGTGTACATGATCAAGGGCAGAGCCACTTGCGATAGCACCCACCTGATTTACCAACTGACATGCCTGCACTGTGAAGCATTCTATGTGGGAATGACCAGCAACAGACTGTCCATTCGCATGAACGGTCACAGGCTGACAGTGTTTGTTGGTAATGAAGATCACCCTGTGGCTAAACATGCCTTGGTGCATGGCCAACACATCTTGGCACAGTGTTACACCGCCCGGGTTATCTGGATACTTCCCGACAGCAACCTTTCAGAACTCCGGAGATGGGAACTTGCCTTTCAGCTTATTCTCTCCTCCCGTTGCCCACCTGGTCTCAACCTCTGCTAAATTCAAATTCCCGCCCATCATCTTTAACATAACTCCCGCCCACCATCTTTAACATCTTTGCCTCAGTTCAGTGGACAGAGCCTCTGCCTCAAGTGGTATCTCTGTCCAACTTCTTTGCTTTTTACAAATGTCTGTCTAGGTGTGTTTGTGTTTGGATATGTGTGAGTGTGTGTGTTTACCTTCCTTTTTTCCCCTAAGGTAAGTCCTTCCACTACTGGGATTGGAACGACTCCTTTTCCACTTTCTTAAAACCCATATCCTTCCCTTTCTCCTCTTTTCCTGACGAAGCCACCAACGGTTGCGAAAGGTAGTATGTGTGTTTGTGTGTGATTTTTTTGTGTCTGTCGACCAGCCTGTCCTTTGGGTAAGTCATCCGTTTTCTATTTTTTATATTTGTTTATCCCACCAGGAAAGTTTCCTTCTATAATTTTCGTTTTATATAAAGATTGTTTGACTTACCCAAAGCACAGGCTCGCCAATAGAAACAAATAAAACACAAATAAAACACTCACAAACATTCAAGCTTTCGCCACTGCTGGTAGCTTCTTCAGGAAAAGAGGAAGGAAGGAGAGGAGAAAGGAAAGGACTCGGGTTTTAAGGAAGTGGGGAAGGACTTACCTTAGGGGAAAAAAAAGAAGGTAAACAAATACACACAGTCACACATATCCACACACAAACACATATATTGAATAACATTGGAGTAATGCTACAACCCTGTCTTACTCCCTCCCCATCCTCTACATCGCTTTCATGCTCTTAACTCTGATAACTGCTGTCTGGTTTTTGTACAAGTTGTAAATAACCTTCCATTCCCTATATTTTACTCCTGCTTGCTTCAGAATTTGAAAGAGTGTATTCCAATCAACATTGTCATAAGCTTTCTCCAAATCTACAAAAGCTAGAAATATAGGTTTGTCTTTGCCTTCAAGTGACGATTGCCTCCCGTGTTCCTAATTTTCCTCTGAATCCAAACTGATCTTCCCCTAGGTCAGTTTTTACCACCTTTTCCATCCTTCTGTAAATAATTCGTGTTAAAGTTTTGCAGCCATGACTTATTAAACTGATGGTTCAGTAATTTTCACATCTGTCTGCACTCTGCTCCCTTTGGAATGAATATTATTACATGTTTCTTAAATCCGAGAGTATTTCACATCACACAGATCTTAGATACCAGGTGAAATAGTCTTGTCATGGCTGACTCTCCCAGAGATGTCAGTAGTTCAGAGTGAATGTCGTCCACTCCAGGGGCCTTGTTATGACTTATAGACCTAAGTGCTCTGTCACATTCTTCTCTCAGTATATCATATCCTATTTCATCTTCATCTACTTCCTACAATATTGTCTCTTAAGTTCTTTTTCTTTATATAGCCCCACTCTATGTTCTTTCCACCTTTCACTTCCTTGCTGAGAAGTGGTTTTCCTGGGTTATTTATATACATACAGCTGCTTTTCTTGTCTACAAATGTGTCATTTATTTTCCTGTATGCGGTATCTATTTTACCCCTATTTAAACATTGTATTTGACTTCTAGCCACTCCTGCTAAGGTATTTTGAAGTTCTCATCAATCTCATTTCTTAGTCGTATGTACTCTATTTTTCGGTTTCACTTACTAAATTTTTATATTTTCTCCTCTCATTAACTAAATTTAGTATTTCCTATGATATCCAATGATTTTTTGTAGGTCTTGCCTTTCTATTTTGTCCACTGCGGCCTTCATTATTTTATCTCTCAATGCCATCCACTTTACGGCTTATCTTAGAAGATAGATTAAGGAGAGGCAAATCCACATTTCTAACTTTTGTACATTTGGAAAAACTTTTCGACAATGTTGATTGGAAGAGAGACTTTCAAATTCTGAAATCAACAGGATTAAAATATAGGGATTGTACATTGAGCAAACTATAAAGGAAAGCCAAGAGAAATTTGAAGGAGGAATGAAAGTTCATGGTGAAGAAATAAAAACATTGTGTTTTGCCAATGACAATGAAATTCTGTCAGAGACAGCAAAGGACCTGGGAGAGCAGTTAAATGGATTGGACAGTGTGTTGAAAGAAGCGTATAAGATGAAAATGAACAAGAGCAAAACAAGGGTAATGGAGTGCAGTCTAGGAAAATCAGGTGATGCTGAAGGAGTTAGATTCGGTAACGAAACAATAAAGAAGGTAGATGAGGTTTGTTACTTGGGCAGTAAAATAACATATGATAGTCACAGCACAGAGGATATAAAATGCAGAATGGCGATGGGAAGAAAAGCGTTTTTGAAAAAGAGAAACTTGTTGACATCAAATATTAATTAATGTGTAAGGAACTCCTTGGTGAAAGTATTTGTGTGGAGTGTTGCGCTGTATGGGGGTGAAACATAGACGATAAACAGTGCGGACAGGAAGAGGACAGAAGCTTTTGAAATGTGGTGTTACAGAAGAATGCTGAAGATTAGGTGGGTGGATCGCGCAACTAATGAGGAGGTACTGAACAGAATTGGGGAGAAAAGGAATTTTTTGCATACCTTGACTAAAAGAAGGGATCGATTGGTAGGACACGTTCTTAGACGTCAAGGAATTGTGAATTTATTATTGGAGGGAAGTGTGTGGGGGTAAGAACTTCAGAGGGAAACCAAGAGGTGAATACAGTAAGCACATACAAATAGATGTAGGGTACCATTCTTATGAGGAGATGAAGAGGCTTACTAAGGTTAGAGTAGGATGTAGAGCTGCATCAAACCAGTCTCCAGACCTAAGACCACAATACGACGATGTTAGAACACTAAGCGTCAGTAAGCAAGTGGCTGTGCTGTGCGTATATAAGGAAGTTGTGTGCTAGCCAAGCCAAGATCGTGTAGGCTCCGTATCAGTCAAGCGGAGCAGGGATGTTTGAATCCACATTGCCACATATATACATTTGAAAATCTGTGTGGCAAGTGTTGAGAGATTTCTGAACTTCTGTTCAATAATCAGGACAGTAAAGGTAATTATTTGGCAGTATGCATGGAAGACGTACCTCAACTGTTTCGAGGGAACAGTAAATTCCAATTTAGTATCTGACTGTTTGTTTGTTGTTTTGTGGGTTTTTGTTCTAAGAATTTACAGTAAAACCTCACTTTTACCTTACACTTTTCAGGGGGACTCAAATAAAATGGTGTAAAATCTGGGAAACAAAATATTAATCTGTAAAAATTACCTACAGGATCCCCACTAGCATTTTCATAGTTTATGAAAGATGTAAGTACATAATATGCAACAAAATACTTACCATGGACTTCTATATACCCATTAAAGGTTCACTGAATTTTGTACTGTTTACAAACTCACCTAAAATTAAATGATTCGAAAGTAAGCAGTGCTGCCATGGTTTTTAAGTGTTTGTTTGAGGCTAAACTTTAGTATTTGTATTTGGTTTTTAATAACTTGTCCTGTAAAAGTGAAACGTGTGTGAGATACTGTTCAGTGCATTAAATATGGTACTACCCTACAGATGAGTCACCATAGTATTTCTTCTCATATACTGGCTTTGGCAACTCAGCCACATTGTCACCTAACCAATACAGACACCAAGTCTGTTACCATAATCGAAATTCTAGGAGATATCACATTTTAAACAAACAATTTACAGTAAATAAAACAGACGGCTTAATTTTACAGTCTGTGTTGTGGCGTACTGTTTTGTGTTCAGATGTTGTTTACAGCCGTTGCATGTGAAGTACAGCAACCATGATCTTTTTCCAAATGTTTGGTTATGAATTTTTCTGGTGGCGATTACAGTTATGTTATTGAGCAGACAAGGGTACATCAACAACCTGTCAACCATAGAACAGGAACATTATTAATTATTTACTTCATGTTCGGCACGAAAAAGTAATCCTATCACTCTATATGATTCTGTTTGCTCAGGCCACAGCCAACATCTGAACACTCGACACTACACCACGACACGAACTGTAAAATTTTACAAAACAGACTATTAATGTTTTATACATACCTTTAATATCTAAACACATCATACTATACACATATGTACAGCACAGTAAATATTACTTTAAAAAATTATACACTGCTTTAATTAATTAATTGTTTGTGTGTGTGTGTGTGTGTATTGATTCGATGTGGTTTGCTAGCTGGTAAACACAATGAAAAACTTTGTCTTCAACATCTGCAGCAGAAATATATTTTTTTGTCATCACTGCTGCATTCACACTGGAAATAGAGGGGACCACATTGTCTTCATCATAATCGTTGTTAATATCACTTCCTTCAGTATTTTGCCGACTGTGAAATTCAATGACATCTTCCACTGACAGACTTTCCACAGTGGCAACATCAACATTCAGGAAGTCTTTAAGTGTCGATTCCATCTGCAGCATTTTCCAAACTGAATTGAGTGCTGGAAGGATTTCTACATCTACACCTACATACATACTCCGCAATTCACCGTAAGGTGCGTGGCGGAGGGTACAATGTACTAGAGGTCTGCACCTCGCTCGGTTGCTCGCTCGAATCGCGTGATACATGTCATTCTCTGACAGTCCGGCAGGTGTCGGTACTGCAGCTTGCGGCAAGGCGTGTGGCTGCGCTCGACTTCCGCCACGCTCGTTCGAGCGGGGCGCGCTCGACCGGCCCGACCGTCCACACTGCCCGCTCGCCTACCGCAGCGCCACTCGAGTCCAAGGCGAGAGTCGGGAGCAAAGTAGACGCTTGAAAATAAATCCTGACTCAGAAATTTGGAATTGTTTCCTTTCCCAGGTGCTTCAAAGCTGTTCTCTTGATCCAGTTGAACTAGCTATTCAGTTTGGCATTTTGTACTTTACCATACAAGTTATTATACGTGATTAACATAAAAGTTTCTGTGCTAAGATCATTTACTAAATGAGTTATCCATGATCTTTCTTACTTTCTTGTTCCCATTTTGTGATCTGTTAGTTCCTGTTTAGTGGCAGGTATTACTTGCCGTCTTAACGAGCAAATGATTGTATTTATTTCCTCTTATCACTCTCAAGTCCTGGAATACTTTGTCCGTCTTTTATATTGATAATAAGTACTCCGATATTGATGTACATTCGTTAGGTTAGTTTTGTGCATCTCTCTCTCTCTGTTGCACCTCGTTAATACATATTCCCGTAGCATTTTGGCACTGTGCGTGGTTGCTGCGCCTCTAGCTTTTCTGAGTGAGTCCTTAACGGGAATTTTTCCAACTGCAACATTCACATATTCCCCACTGCCACGTCGTCTTTCTTATCTACATAATAAAGAACGCATGCAAGCTTTTGTGTAATATATAGGATCTGCGCTTTCTTCCATTGTCAGGGTCATATGCCGGTCTAATCCTCATATAACCTGTACCTCTTTTAAATCCTCTTATTCCAAATGTTTACTTTACACAGCTGTACGAATTTATGGTGGTCCTGCTGTTTCAGTGATATCTGTGTTATATTTATTTAGGGCCGTCTGAAGAATGTCACCTGGGCGCACCAGGCAAAAGAGTGAAATGCATGTTTTTGAAATGGCTGGACTGTGAAATGCGTGAGGCGCAATCCACCAATGAGGTGGACCTTTATTTAGCACGAATTGATGGTGATGACGACGATCTGCTTGAATGGTAGAAACGCAACAGTACTCTCTTTCGTAAGCTAGCTGTATTGGCAAACAGTATTTTGTGTGCCCGCCTCAAATGCACCTATTGAACGCACTTTCAGTGCGGCAGGGAACCTCTTCTCTGATAAAACAACTCTACTCGATCTACAAAGTGTCAATGATATTTTAACAATACATTGCAATTACAATGCCACTAACGAATAATTTGGGGATAATGTTACTTTTCTATGTATACTTTGTTGTACGGTAACTTTCACTTTTGTACATTGCAATAAAAACGTTGTTCGTTCTGTAGTTTCTCTTTAGATCCTTTACACTACTATCAAATGTTGTATATAGTGAAAACAAGCTTTTTGACTCGTTTGCGGTAAAATGATATTGCCGTTACATGCTACTGTGCAGGAATACACGTCTACAGCATAACTGATTTTAGTTCCTTTAGTTAGTGGGGGTGCGTCAGACGCAATAGCAGCCCACACCTCAGGGCCACAGAGCCGCTGCCGTAGCGACTGACAAGGAAACCTATCCAATTGTCACTCTCCGATTTTTATGAAATTTGGATTTGTTATAATACATGAAAAACTGTGCGACCCATATTTTTATTTTGATTGATTTATTTATTTTTAAGCGGTGGAAAAACATATATAAGGGGTGAAACGGTCCCTCCAAAATTGGGGCTAAAATAGAAAAATCGTGATAACTTGGGGATTAATGAAGCGATTTTAATGATTTTTTGATATTAACGTATCTTTTGATAAGAATTGGTCTAGGTACATCGCAGAGGGAGTTACAATTAGGGGGCCAACTACCCCTAAAATGGCCCATTTTTTGTGCTCAAAAAATTGTTTTGATTTAAACGAAGTTGGATCTATGAAATTTGTCTTTTATCAAAAGATACTTTCATACCAACAATCATTAAAATCGCTTCATTATTCTCTAAGTTATCGCCATTTTTCTATTTTAGCCCCAATTTTTGAGGTACCGTTTCACCCCTTAAATATGTTTTTCCGCAGCTAAAAAAATTACACCTTCCATAGTTTTTCATGTATTATAAAATATGCAAATTTCATAGAAATCGGAGAGTGACTTGGGTAGCTTTCCTTGTGAGTACAGCGGCAGCACTACGCTGTGCGGCCTCTGCCCGCCCCGCCCCACGTAGTCTCGTTCGAGTGTCAACACGCTCGCTCCGAGCGTAACACACTCGCCGCGCTACCGCCGAGCGTTGCGCACTCGACCGAGCACGAGCGAGCGAAACTGGCGATTTGCAGACCTCTACACTGTACCACTACTAGGCATTTCCTTTCCTATTCCACTCGCAAATAGAACGAGGAAAACAAGAATGCCTATATGCCTCCGTACGAGCCCTAATTTTTCTTATATTGTCTTTGTGATCTTTATGCGAAATGTAAGTAGGCGGCAGCAGGATGGTACTACACTCAGCTTCAAATTCCGGCCCTCTAAATTTACTCAACAGAAATTCACAAAAAGAACGTTGTCTTTCCTCCAGCGATCCCCAATTGAGTTGCTGGAGCATTTCCGTGACACTCGCGCATTGGTCGAACCTACCAGTAACAAATCTAGCTGCTCGCCTCTGAACTGCCTCTATGTCTTCCTTTAAACTGATCTGCTGCGGGTCCCAAACACTTGAGGAATACTCAAGATGTGGTCATACAAGCGTTTTATACGCGGTCTCCTTTACACATGAGATACATCTTCCCAGAATTCTGCCAATAAACCGAAGTCGGCTGTCCCCCTTACTCACAACTGTCTTTACATGTTCGTTCCATTTCATATCGCTCTGCAATGTTATGCCTAGATATTTGAATGACGCGACAGCATCAAGAAGCTCACTACTAATGCTGTATTCAAACATTATGACTGTTTTTCCTACTCATGCACATCACCTTACATTTTTCTACATTGAGAGCTAGCTGCCATTCTTCGCACCAACTAGAAATTTCGTCTAAGTCATCCAGTATGCTATTACAGTCAGTTACAGACGACACCCTCCCATACACCACAGCATCATCCGCAGCAACAGCCACAAATTACAACTTACTCTGTCCATCAGATCATTTATAGAGATACAAAATAATAGCGGTCCTATCACACTTCCCTGGGGCACGCCTGACAATACACTCGTCTCTGATGAACACTCGCCGTCGAGAACAACATACTGCGTTCTTTTACTTTGGAAGTCTTCCAGCCAGTCACAAATCTGTGAACTTATTCCATAAGCTCATATCTATGTTAGCAGTCTGCAGTGTGGCACCGCGTCAAACGCCTTTTTGAAGTCAAGAAAAACACAAACCGCCGGTTGCCTTCATCCATGGCTTGCAAGATGTTATGTGAGAAAAGGGCAAGCTGAGTTTCACATGAACGATGTTTCCTAAACCCGTGCTGATTCATAGAAAGAAGCTTTTCCGTTTCAAGGAAATTTACAATATTCGAACTGAGAATATGCTCCAAAATTCTACATGAAACTGATGTCAACGATATTGGCCTGTAATTGTGTGGGTCAGTTCTCTTTCCTTTCTTATAAATGGGTCATTCCATATGAAGTGGTACAGGGATGGTTGCTTGACCATTTTTAAATATTTTAATTTTTTTTTATATGTGATTGCCCTATATTTGAGAAGTTAAAAACAGTTTTTTAAAGTAATTTATCTTGCACCTTTACTGAATGGCGGCCATTTTTATTTGTCGGCACGCGCCGATTTTTCAGTCTGGAGACATTAGCGAAAATTTGAATATCTCGGCACTGGGTTTAGTTACAACATTGCAATTGACATGATTATTTTTAGAAAAGTGTCCTCTACAACATTGTCTATTACACAAAATACCCTAAATTCAAAAATAACCAGTCCAAATGACCTCCAAAGTTAGGCATCCAAATTTTCAAAAATCCACTTTTTAGGCCCAATAATAACATACAAGGAGTGACTTATGAGTGTCTATTTTTTCCCTGTAGTTAGATATCGTACACTACTAGCCTCATATAGAGCAAGAACACTTACAAATGTTTCCTTAATTTTTTATGAATTTTTGAAAATTTTCATTTTTTGTAAAGTTTGAGGCCAGTTATTTCAGATGGGACTGAATATAAAAATATGATTTTTGCACAGTTTGTACACCTATATGATAGCAACATGCTGTAAAAATTTCAACATTGATATCTGAGTATGAACAAAGAAGACAGTGGGTTTTTCATTGTCAATGCTCACGTTTGATACACTTTCTCCATCTGCTGCAATGAATCCTTTTTTTTAAGCAATTATAAATGGTGGATTCTTGGCATGCCTTGGCAATAAAATGTAATGCATCCAAAACTTATTTTAATTGCATTTTGGTCTTTTCCAGCTACCATGAAACTTGGTGCCTTCTGCACAATGGATTTTCTGTATTACGATTTGAATGCATGGATGATGCCCAAATCCAGAGGTTGCAATTTGCTTGTGCAGTTTGGTGACAAACTTCAATTGCACATTCCTTAAACTTACATTCTTTGGATGTTCAGGGCAACAATCCCCAAATAGAATTTTTCGGTTCTGACACTCCATTCTTGTATCCAGGCTATGCAACTGCTTTAGAAATAACTCAGATATCATCCAAGCTTTGGTGTTGGCACTGTATTGCGTTGATAGTGTCTTTATGTTTTTAAAACATTGAGGGTTTTGATTTTCCTATCACAAATGGTTTCAGTTTTTCTGATCTATCAACGTCTGTGCCTAACATTATCGGCAAGCGTGCTTTGCTGTGCTTGCCTCCATGGCAATTTTCGCTTTTGTATGCAAGTGTTTTGTTGGTAAGGACATTATAAAACAGACTAGTTTTGTCTATGTTAAAGATACCCTTCAACTCGTAAAGCTTCAAAAGTTCTTGTAATTTTCCACTCTGCCATTCACACACAGTTTCTATATTTACACTATTAGATTGACCACACAGTCTTGTACACCACATTGTATCACTTCTTGAACCTATCAATCCATCCGTTAGAAGCACTAAAGTCCTCAATTCCAAGAACATTCGCCACTTTCAGTGCCTTTTCACGCAACATTGTGCCGTTTATTGCAATGTTCGACGCACATGCTGCCTGAAACCAGTTCTTTGTTATTTCTTCTAATTGCGCATACTGAGAATAACTAACACACTTCATTTTTTTTTTTTTTTTTTTTTTTTAATTCGGTCCACTATTGTTGACACTTTGTAAGATTGAGTCTTTGTTTTGCACGATAGTGTTCACCGTAGACACGGGTATGCCTAAGTCCTCGGCAAAAGCCACACGTGTCCTGCAATGAAGTTGAGATCTTTCTAGGATTTTCACTTTCTCATCCATCGAAAGAGTTTCTCTCTCTCTCTCTCTCTCTCTTTCTTCATAACTGCTGTATTTTCCATCTTGCAATTCGATAGGAACTTATACTGCTCTTTAAGCGAATAATACAATAAGAAAGGATAGTTTGAACTACCCTACACACAGAACACCAATACACTACACCACAATGAACATGAATGAAATTTTCTCTTGGCAGAAAACGATGAATCAAAGTAGTTTGAAATCGATATTGATACGCTTCCATTGCAGCAGCAATTTTGTCAATGCAGCCAACGATGTCAATATTAGTTACCAGACGACAATACTACTGTATTTCATTAAGTTACAAATACTGAGAAGTGAATGCCTTTGGTTTTTTTAAATCGAAATCACAGGGCGAAGTTAACAATGTAAAAATTATGGCTACAATGTTGTAACCATACTACACCTTGTAGTTGGTTGCGATAAGAAACAAATGAATGTATGACCAAAGTCACAACTTCTCCGATATCTATCAAAACCACTACATTAATTTGTCCTACTTTTAACGATCTGCTAGGTATAAAGCAATCTGGTGTAAAAGAAATTAACCCCGTATCTTTTGTAAACACTAGGCTACTTGAAGGCCAATAAAATATTATGTCAATTATGGCCTTTTTTTTCCTCTATGAACACTATGTCACAAAGCGTAAATCGCAGGAAAATTGCAAATATGATAAAGCAAAAACGGGTGCAAATTAACATTGTTAACATTGGAAATTTGAGGGGACCAATGAAAACTGTCAAACAGCGGGAAAACGTAAAAGTGGGATTCTACTGTACCAATTTATTGAGAATTGTGTAAATTAATTTTTGTCATTGTTCCTGATTCCTCTGAATTTAATAGAGATTACAGTTTCAACGAGTTAAAAGTGTGGATTAACTGAATAAAGATTGAGAGCTTTCCGGCTGCTCGTAATATTAATTTTCACACTTTGGAAAAGACAGCGGTAGATAAAAACAGAAGAAAATAATAAACCAAAATGCCGCCAAAGAAGTATAATCGAAGAGTTGAAAAATACTGCACACTACCAATCATTTGGAAATGGTAGCTTTGGTACACTAAGATTATAATCCAGAAATCTGGATCCAAACTTAAAATGTTAATCTGTCAGAATAACAGTCTCTCAGTGTTAGTGCAGATACTATTACCAGACTATTTTCACAGGTGACCTATATTAACGTGACTTTTCCTTTAGAACTGGTAATCATTTTCCGATAGGCCGAGGACATTGTTTAACATTTCACATATACTATGCATGAAATTATAAATAATGACTTAACATGAGCCACCCTTATTTTGATGCTTCCCAAGAATTGTGCTTCTTAAGCTACAATAAGTCTCAGACACATTGAGAACTAATTACATTAAACTCTGAAGGAAAGACATCGCAATGAATTACTAAAGGAGCCTAACTCTGGAAGCAAGTGCTATTTTAATTACTACAATATAAACAAAGACATTGCTGCCCGTTTAAGGTTCCTTTCATGTTTCTTCAGCTTTCATTAGGCAGCCACAATACAGCCTATTTCTTGAATCATTCATATCTTCCTAACTACTCCACTATGCATAAATCAACCTGCAGACACTGATTGAGTATATCTCCCGTAAGAGATAGCAAATTTTTAAACTGAAATCAAAGCAGCACTGCAGACACTGACATGAGCTAAGAAAAAGTATCAGAAAAACAGTTGTCACTCAATAATGGATTTGCGAGAGATTGGAAACTAGGGGTCAATCAAAAAGTGGAGAAGAGGATGAGATAAATCTTCAAATGGGAGTTAGGGTTGCATTACAGTACAAACAATCACTGAAAATTCTGCAGTAAGAAGCAGTGGGAGGGGAAACAGAAGATGGGCTGGGGAGAGGTTCACTGATAAGAATAATACGTCCATAAATATACTTTTGACTGTGCATTTCTGAGTTTTGACATTTATTTGAAAATGGAACATTTGCTTCACAATATTGACTGAACATCAGCATCTGAAAAATATACAACGAAGCGAGGGAGAAAAAACTTCCACAAAAGTAATTAATTCAGGCGTATAAAGTAAATACAGAAAAATCACTTAATTACAGGTAATATAATGAACATGATTGTTAACTATTTCAACACATACAGTTATAAAACAGACGTTTCCAGACCATAAAAATGAATCATTATATATGCTGGTTTTTAGGCCTATCCACTTTTATTTCAAGGAAAGCAACAATGATAAATAAACAAGAAAAATGAGTATGAACACCTAGCGAAATAACAGTCTTGAATCACTTGTATCTGAGCATCAAGTACAAAAACACACAAGTATGTTGGACAAACTCGGACAATTTTATTTAATATCCATAGCACAGAAAGGCCTGACTGAATTAAGTGCAATTTGCAAACAAAAATGTGTAGGATTACAAACTACTGAAAGTAATGAAAAAGTTACATATAAAACAGTGTAAATAATACACTGCAAAGAAAAATAAGCTGACCATAAGCTGCGCAGACAAGCAACAAAATTGTTCTTAATTAGAAAGAGGGGTACATACAGAGAGAGAAAAATGCAAACTTTTCATTAACCTTCCTTGCTGTCACCAACAGTGCTAACAGTTACTGCACAGTTTATTACATGTGTACCATTTTTTAGATACAATTACCATATCCAATAGAAATATCAAGATGTTATAATATACTGTTAAAAATAATTATACTAAACACCCTTCTGATCTCTGGAAGTGCTAATGTGTTTCGCCTTCAACCTGAAAGCTTCTATCATTCAGAAAACTTGCAGGAATCTTTACACGATCAAGCAAGTTTACATTCAACCATGTACAATAACTTTTAAGAACACGTCTTGGAGAGAACCAGTCCTTTGTAATCTGATGTGGCACTAATGTTATGACCACTAACATTAACGGCGTCCAACCTTCTGCCAATTTCCATCATCTCCATCTTCAACTCCAATAGGTGGAGGTGGTTGTTCACCAGGACGGGCTACAACAAATTAGAGGCATATGAATTTATTGGCACAATCTGTAACTTAAGAAATGTGTTTCACTAAATAATTGGGAATTTTTGTCTTATCAGTAGAGCCAAACCTTGAAGTTCAGTTTGTATTAAATACCAATTTAATTTGTTTCTAGTAACCCCGTATTAACCTTTAAATAAAGGAAAGACAACCACTCGCCTGCAGCAGGTCAAACACATGGGGCACAGAAACACGTAACAGAGAACATGCACACAAGTTTTCAAACATTAGACCTTTTCCAGCAGAAGTACATACATCCATACACAAAAACCACCCAGGCACTGAGAAACTCCACAAGTTCTGATAAAGGTTAGTGGTTGCCTTTCCCTAATTTCACATGTTGCTCCACATCAAGGAATTCCCATTATTGTTAAAAATTAAAACTGCATATCTTCTAAGCTCTGTACAAACAGTGAAAATTTCTTTGGTCTAGAATGCTCACTGACAGATCACCACTCACGTCTGTTTTCACGTAGTGGATCACCTCTTCTATCAGTACCAGCTGGTGCACGACGGCCATCTGGGGTAGCGGAAGTTGGCCCACTCCTCAGGTCATTGTCCTTACTACCACCCGACCGCCAGTCAGTCATTGGCATTGCATCTTTCCGAGGGCCAGCAGAAGTAGGAGGGGGTCGCCTGAAATAACAAAAAAATATAATCACAATATCTTAACACTGTTGCAATTGAGTATCATGAACAGTTTTCAACCATTAGCTATCCTTCACTATCTACAAGTACTTAGTAACATTATCCCAGCTGTTGTCTGAAAATAAATGAAAAATAAAGTTTGTCTTCTCTCCTTAGGAATGTTGAACAGATAATATGCAAGTAGCAGTGTGTCCATGATGTGTAACAGATTTACTTAAATGGTGAGTTTCAAAACATTGTTGTGTGGCCTATGTTTATTGGTAAGGTATACACGGTTTTATAGAACAACGGAAAAAAAAGAAGAAAGAAAGAAAGAAAGAAAAAGTTATTCTGTAGGAAAGAAAATACTTCTTCAGGAAATCACTGTGTTTTATATAACAAAGTACATTCTTCAACTATGTGTTGTTAATTTATGTTACAGGAAGATGCACAAAAATGCTTATTGCCATTAATAATGTTTACAGCAGACTAATTGTGGTTAAATATCTTTGAAAATGAGAAAACTACAAACTATAAACCGACATTACAAAAAAATGTGTATTTAATATTTGTACAGTAAATTTTCATCTTTGATGTTAATATTTTTGTAAATTGACAAATACAAAGTTATTAATAAGGACCAGAAAAATTCACATTTTGTGCTAAATGGAAATAGGGTCATCCCAGGTCAACTCACCTAGCACTCCCTGCTCAACCACCGCGGATTTTGATGAAATTTTTAGTGGACATTCACACGTCTCCAATGAACATAGGTAAATTTTAAGGCTTGCCGAAGCAATACTGTCCAAGATATAGTCAGTTGTTTGACACCATGTGTGACTTTACGCAGGGCAAGTGTAAATTTTTGAAGACTGAGTTGTTATAACTCGGGCAATATTTTGTTGAAATAAATGACATTTGGCCATCTTGTACAACTGTATGCATTCTCTTGGGAATAATAATGAAAATAATTTTACGTACCATATACAGCCAGAAAAATTCAGCCAAAAGTGCTAAAAAAAAAAGGGGGGGGCCTAAAAAGCTGCAAAGTTTGGCGTCCTATATCTTGGGGACTAAACATGAAACTTGGCATGTGATAACCTAACAATACAAGGTTCTCAAACAAAGTTTCGTTTAGATATCGCTTTCCAATACTGAATTAATTAACGGCAAATTTGAAAATTTTAGAAAAATGTAAAAAATGCGGTATTTTTGCCGAGGTGGGGTGGCTTGCGTGCCTCAACGATGCAGATAACCGTACCATAGGTCTAACCACAGTGGAGGGGTATCTGTGGAGAGGCCAGACAAACGTGTGGTTCCTGAAGAGGGGCAGCAGTCTTTTCAGTAGTTACAGGGGCAACAGTCTGGATGATGGACTGAGCTGGCCTTGTAACATCAGCTAACATAGCTTTGCCATGCAGTTACTACTCCCAAGGACATGCAGCTCCACTGAATGACTATACGATGATGGCGTCTTCTTGGGTAAAATATTCCCCCATTCGGATCTCCGGGCGGGGACTACTCAGGAGGATGTCGTCATCAAGAAAAACAAAACAGGCATTCTACGGGTCGGAGCGTGGAATGTTCTAACCCTTAATTGCGTACGTAAGCTAGAAAATTTGAAAAGAGAAATGGATAAGTTAAAGTTAGATATGGTAGGGATTAGTGAAGTTCGGTGGCAGGATGAACAGGATTTCTGGTCAGGTGAGTACAGGGTTATCAATACAAAATCAGTTGGTGGTAACGCAGGAGTAGGTCTGATAATTAATAAGAAAATAGGAATGTGGTTAAGTTACTATGAACAGCATAGTGAATGCATTATCATAGTAAAGATAGACACAAAGCCAACACTGACCACAGTAGTGCAAGTTTATATGTCAACTAGCACAGCCGATGATGAGGATATCGAAAAAATGTATGTGGAGATAAAAGAAATCATTCAGAAAGTTAAGGGAGACAAAAACTTGATTGTGATGGGGAGTGGAACTCGGTAGTAAGAAAGGGAAGATAAGGAAATGTAGTAGGTGAACATGGACTGGGTAAAAGGAATGAAAGAGCAGATCGCTTGGTAGAATTTTGTGCAGAGCACAATTTAATGATCACCAACACTTGGTTTAATCATCATGAAAGAAGGCTGTATACATGGAAGAGACCAGGAGACACTGGAAGGTACCAGATTCATTTTATAATGGTAAGGAATAGATTTAGAAACCAGGTTCTAAACTATAAGACATATCCAGGGGCACATATAGACTCTGACCATAACTTATTGGTAATGAACTGCAGATTAAAACTTAAGAGACTGCAGAAAGATAGAAAGGTTACGAGATGGAACCTGGACAAATTGAAGGAACCACAGGTGGTTGATAGTTTCAGAGGGAGCATTAGGCAAGGATTGGCTGAAAGGGGGAAAGTAATACAGTAGAAGAAGAATGGGTAGCTCTGAGAGATAGGGTAGTGAAGGCTGCAGAGGACCATGTAGGCAGAAGGACAAGGCCTAATAGAAATCCCTAGATAACACAGCATATACTGAACTTAATTGATGAGAGGAGAAAATATAAAAATTCAGCAAGTGAAACGGGAAAAAGGGAGTACAAAAGTCTGAAAAATGAGATTGACAGGAAGTGCAGACTGGCTACACAGGAGTGGCTACAGGACAAATATAGAACCGCAGAAGAATGCACGACTAGGGGAAAGATAGATACCACCTACAGGAAAATAAATGAGATATTTGGAGACAAGAAAAGCAGCTGTATGAATATCAAGGACTCAGACAGAAAACCAGTAATATGCAAAGAGGGGAGAGCTGAACCATGGAAGAAATATATAGAGGGCCTATACAAAGGAAATAAACTTGAAGGCAGTATTCTAGAAATGGAAGACTAAGAGAAGGAAGATGAGATAGGTGATACGATACTGCGAGAAAAATCTGACAACGCGCTGAAGGACTTTAGTCGAAACAAGGCCCCAGGAGTAGATGATATTCCGTCTCAACTGCTGATGTTGTTAGGAGAGCCAGTCATGAAAAAATTGTATCACCTGGTATCCAAGATGTATGAGACAGGGGAAATACCCTCTGACTTCAAGAAGAATATCGTAATTCCAATTCCAAAGAAAGCAAGTGCAGACAAGTGTGAAAATTACAGAACTATCAGTTTAGTAAGTCATGGTTGCAAAATACTAACACGAATTATTTACAGATGAACTTGTGGAATCTGACCTCAGGGAAGATCAGTTTGGATTTAGGAGAAATATAGGAACATGGGAGGCAATACTCACATTATGACTTATCTTAAAAGATACGTTTTTAGCATTTGTCCATCTGGAGAAAGCTTTTGACAATGTCAACTGCAATATACTCTTCCAAATCCTGAAGGTAGCAGGAGTGAAATATAGGGAGCGAAGAGTTATATTCAACGTATACAAAAACCAGACAGCGGTTATTAGAGTCGAAGGGCAAGAAAGGGACACAGAGATTGGGAAGGGAGTAAGACAGGGTTGTAGCCTTTCCCCAATATTGTTCAATCTGTACATTGAGCAGTGAAAGAATGGAAGGAGAAATCTGGCAAGGGCATTAAAGTGCGAGGAGAAAAGAGAGGGGGGGGGGGAACCACACATTGCGCTTTGCCGATGACACAGTAATTCTGTCAGAGACTGCAAAAAATCTGGAAGAGCAACTAAATGGGATGGACAATGTCTTGAAAGGAAGAAATAAGATGAACATTAACAAGGGTAAAACGAAGGTTATGGAATGTAATGTCAGAAAATCAGGCGATCCTGAAGGATTAGGCAATGAGACAATAAAAGTAGATGTATTTTGTTATTTGGGTAGCAAGATGGCCGAAGTAAAGAAGATATAAAATGCAGAATGGCTATGGGAAGAAAATCGTTTGTAAAGAAGCGAAATTTTTTTTACATCCAACATTTAAATTAATGTTAGGAAGTCCTTTCTGAAAGCAGTTGTCTGGAGTGTAGCATTGTTTGGGACTGAAACGTGGATGATTAGGAATTCAGATAAAAAGATGATAGAAGCTTTTGAAATGTGGTGCTACAGACGAATGATGAAAATTAGATGGGTAGATCACGTAACTAATGAACCGAATTGGGGAGAAAAGGAGTTTCTGACATATCCTGACTAAGAGAAGGGATAGATTGGTTGGACACATTCTAGACATCAATGAATTGTCAACTTAGCATTAGAAGGAAGCGTGTGGGGTAAAAATCAGAGGGAGACCGAGGGACGATTACTAAGCAGATTCAAAAGGATGTAGGTTGCCGAACGTATTCTCAGATTAAGAGACTCGCACAGGACAGGGTAGCGTGGAGAGCTGTATCAAACCAACCTGCGGACTGAAGACCACAACAACAACAACAACAACAACAACAACAACAACAACAACAACAACAACAACAACATATGTGTATCTCATTTAATTGCTTTTTGATCATTTGTTTTTCATAATTGCACTGTATCTATTCACAGTGGGAATGAGCATGTTGTCATGCATCCAGAAAATCACATTCGATTTTCCAATGTGTGCTAACAAAATCTGAAAATGACGTACAAATTGAAGGAATATACTGCGTCAACAGGCTACCTGTTGTGTTTTGCTGCACTTATTTTTTATTTTTGGATTGAAAAGTTATATCACACTTTATTGTGATGAACTTAGGCTCAACCACGTAACTGAGGTCCTGCAACCACCCTCACCTGCTGCCTTATGCCGACTTTGCATTTGTCCAGGCCTCCCCATGCTGTACAACCATTTTACAAAGCTGTCCCCTGACGCCAGGCTGAGAAACAATGTGTTTCATAGTTGGAATGCGGAGAATAGTAGACCCCAGTAGGTCTTCGAGTTGACCTCCCAGCACTGCCTGCAGTGTAGTGCTGGTTTCCTAGCTCCTGTGTCATTAATAGTGGTCCTTACAAGATATTGTAAAATTTAGTGAACACTTTCCAATGTTATAAATTCTGTTTAAAATGGATTTAAGTTTATCGAAGAGAGATGATCCAATGCCTGATTGGTGATCGGAAAGAAATTATCCTCAATGCCACGAAGGCAACTTTGATTCGAAGAAAATTGGGGTCGAATCTGTGGACAGTTTGTCAGTAGGGCAAAACTACTTGTTGCTCTACAATCACTTATCAAGCTTAAGGATAATGCCCAAGTCTGCCTGCAAGTCTACCTGAACATGTATGAGACAGCGCAAGGCAATATTGAGAAAAATTACTTATTGTTTTAAAAATAAAAACCACATGCAATGTAACACGGGACAGGTTGATACATTGTAGCCTGTTGATGCGGTAGATTCCCTCAAATTTGTCCGTCATTTTTAGGTTTTGTTACCACACACTGGAAAACAGGGTGTGATTTTTCTGGATGCTTGATAACATGCTCAATCCAACTGTGAATAGATTCAAGTCAATTATGAAAAACAATTGATCAAAAAGCAAATTAAATGAGATACACATTTGTAAATTTACGAAAATCAAAAGTTTGAACCCTTTTTTGTAGAAATCAGGAAAGCAGTATGTGAATGATATTTTACACTGGGGAACCTTATGTTACTAAGTAGTTGTGTGCAAAATTTCACATGTATCATAGTTTTCATTTGAGAGATATAAAAACCCAAAGGTAAAACATATTTCTCTGTGCTATTTTTCCGCCTATTTGTTTCAATTTATGTAGCATTAATACAATTCCTTGAGACAACATAAAGAGAGGCATTGAATTAAAATTTGTGCTGGGGTGCTATTCCAATATAGGAGGAGCCCTGGCAATTTTATACACATTTCCCAGGGAACATGAAGCAGAATTAAAGTATGTGGTGTTGTGCTTTAAGACAGTCCATGTAGTCGCTCTGGCTGCAAAGCTGTGTTAGCTGAGTGGTCTAAAGCACCTACCTAGTAAGTAGAAGGTCCTGGGTTCAAATTCCGGCCACAGCAGAAATTTTAATTCAATGCTTCTCCTTATATTTATGTAGCATTGTTCGCCAGTGTTGGGAATTAAACCCATGTGTCTGTGGTTCCTTAAAACATGATGATTCATATGAGACTGGTTTCGAAGCTTTACTAGAAACCGGTATTTGTAAAAGAAGTGTCGAATACACCCTATTTTCATCCTCTCACAAAAATTGTAATGTTTACACCAATTTTGTAGAATATTGGAAAATAGTAGGAGGCTGAATTTTTTTATGCGACATCCCTGTGCTGACAACCTATTAAGTAGGCCTACTAAATTTCATGTTCAGCATGCATTTACATTAGTAGATATAAGAATCCAAAGTTTAACATTTTTTTTTTACCACGACTTACGCATTCAACTTTGATATAAATTATCTAACATTGTTAGCGCGCGTTGGATGATCAAATACACTTCTTTATGGAGTTAAAATAATGGTCTTCCTAGTCAGCCCAGTATGAAAAGTTTTATAGAACATAGTTGTTTGCAAAGTAAGGTCAAAAATACTGCATTTTTGACATTTTTCTAAAAATCAAATTTGCAGTTAATTAATTCAGTATTGGAAAGCAATATCTAAATTAAACTTTATGTTTGAGAACTTTGTATTGTTAGGTTACCAAATGCGAAGTTTCATGTTTGCCATAGCTTTAGTCCCCGAGATATAGGACGCCAAACTTTGATTTTTTTTTTTATTTATTTATTTATTTATTTTTTTTTTTTGGAGGGGGCGGGGGCAGCAATGTTTTTGAGTAGCTTTGGCTGAATTTTTCTGGCCGTATATGGCACGTAAAATTATTTTCATTGTTATTCCCAAGAGAATGCACACAGTTATACAAAATAGCCAAATGTCATTTATTTCATCGAAATATTGCCCGAGTTATAACAACTCAAAGTCTTCAAAAATTTACACTTGCTCTGTGCAAAGTTGCGCATGGTGTCAAACAACTGACTATATCTCTGACAGTATTACTTCAGCGAGCCTTAAAATTTACCAATGTTCATTGGGGACATGTGCGAATGTTCACTAAAAATTTCATAAAAATCCGCAATTGTCGAGCAGGAAAATGTTCAAAATTAGGCGATTTGACATGGAATGACCCAATACAGATGTGAATTCTATGTCAGAATGCAAAATTACAAAATACATTCTATATCTTTTAGCATTTAAAATAATTTTATCAGCTATATTTTGAAATAGCTTTAATTTTAGATTAAAAACAAAAATTCTGTGTCTAATAATTAAAAAACATGTTAAATTCACATTTTGCCAAAAATAAATGTGAATTTTACAAAAATTAAAAAACACTATTACTCCTGTCCTGGTCTCTAGTTATCAGTAAATTATGGGCAAAAATGTTGCTACCTTGCTGCCAAGCGCCGTTCTTCATCATTCACTTCTGGTTCAACAGGCCGCTGAGCTGCTCTCCAGCTTCCCGTAGCCTATGAAAATATAACACAAACAACACCATGTTGAATACATATAGCTTTGCAAATATTTAGGGCTGCTTCAAAATGTATATGAAATTTTTCTTTCATTGAATAAATAGAATATTTAATAGTTGATAAAAATATCTACTATTTATGAATGATAACTTGATGAATTTACTGTTGCTGCCAAAAGCGAAGTAAACTGGTACTAACTGAACAATATTAATTTATTTCAGACTATTGCCATAGTTAAGCTACACCTTGATGCAAATTATTATTGTAATATCTGTTACAGGTAATGGATGTTGCCTTCCCCTCTCCCGCTATAGTCCCCTTGGACAACTTAAATTGGGGGCAAAGGACACTCCCTGACACTTCAATAGCCATAGCCTGAATCATTAACTTGTAGTGGAAAAACAGTATATACAGTAGCACAAAAATAAAAATCACCTATATTTCAAAACGAGCAGTACTAGTGCTTTTGGTGTGAGGAGAATGGGTTTTAATTCCTGGTTCCAAATCCAATTTTGTTCTGAGGTATGGGGCTCATCCAGACTTGAGTAAAAGAATTTGTGATGGGCCAACAACAAATCCCATAATGATAAAAGTTCTCTTTGTACTGCCTTGTAGGGAGCAATCAGCCTATACAAACAGCCCAACAGAAATTGAGACTAAACGTACTGTAAACCAAAGGCCAGACATGTCTACAAATAATTACCAAAGGAGTGTGTTAAAAACGTCCTCATAACCTTAAGTGTGCCTTCAGTTATCATCACACTTTTTTGGTACTTCATTTTGGTCTAGAAGACTTAAAAACCTGCAAGAAATGCTTGAACAAATAACTTACAGAACTTCCAAATGGCTATCCACCACAAAGGATGCCCAGCAGTGAGAATGTGAGGTGGCACGTTTGGAGAAGTCTGAACTGCATCAGAACCAACACTGTACTGACAAAGGCTAATATACTCTCAATCTGATCAAGTGGAACATGACTGATGAATATCAGGATAGGAAAAGTTTCCTTCTGCGGCCTAAATGACCTGGAAAAATACCCCTGATGCATTTTGGCTGGGAAGCAAGGACACATTTGATGTAGCTCAGTTTTGGCACAAAATAAAAGTCAATGAAGTATGAAAACAAAGCTATCCAGTTATGTTTATTGTACAGTTCTGAACCACTGACATGTCATGTTCATTCTTTAACAGTAGTATAATGACTGGGAATAACAGCATTTGGTCGCAATAAATCTGTTTATTGATCACAGATCGATTTTGGGTAGTTAACTAGCTATCATCAGTGTCATGTCTACAAAATAAGAAAACAGGATCACATAATCAATACGTACCAAATGTACATTACATCTGAACACTGTGTTACTCCCAGCAATTATATCAATGGTCATTGTGCACAACAATCCGATTATGGATTCAAACATCATCAGTAGTATAATGGTGATCAGAAGAGAAGTTCTTTAATGCAACACCGATGTAAACTGCAAGAGTTTGTAAGGGAACTGTCTCTTTGCATGCTCTACATGATTTTTTTTAAATTCATCAACTCACTTTTGCCTTTTAACAAAGCACCATCAGTGGGTGTTGGGGTGTCAATTTGAAATTTATGGACTTTTTCCTCGCATGGGAAAGGTCTCCATTTTTTGATGCTGTCATTACGATTTCAAAACATTTCAACATTATTCTTGTTATGAAGTGTTTTGTTAGAATGCTACAGTAGTTATATGAACACATGGGAATGTTAAAGATCCATTTGCTGCAGTAGTGAAAGCTGTTTGAAGAATTTAATTGAAAACTTTATCAACATCTGCTGAAAATACATTGTTGCTTGCTTTCTACAGTATGTCTGCCTATGCGTGCTTGCATATGTGTGGGTGTGTGTGTGTATTTGTTTACCCTCCTTCCCCCCCCCCCCCCCAAGGTAATATTTCCTGTCCCTTAAAACCCTCATCATTTCCTTGTCCCTATCCTTCCCTTCTGCCTGAGGAAGCAGCTAGGCTGCAAAAGCTAGCGTTTGTGTGTGTATGAATTTATTGATTTATTTGTGCTACTGTCACTTCCTGTGCTCCTTCGCCTGGTAAGTAATCTTCATCTATTTTATATATATATATATATATATATATATATATATATATATATATATATATATATATATATATATAAATTATAGAGGGAAACCTTCCCGGTGGGACAAACAAAAATAAAAATAGAAAAGAGATGACTCACCAAAAGGACCGGCTCGTCGAGAGAAACAAATAAAAAACTAATAAAAAACAAATAAAATCACACACAAACACACATACAAGCTTTCGCCACCACTGGCAGCTTCTTCAGGAAAAAGAGGGAAAAAGAGGGAAAAAGGGGAGGAAAAGGGAAGGATATGGGTTTTAAGGAAGTGGAAAAGGAGTCATTCCAATCCCAGGAGTGGAAGGACTTACCTTAGGAGACAAAGAGGAAGGTAAACAAATACACACACACTCAGACATATCGAAACGCAAACACACCTAGACAGACATTTGTGCCAGTGGTGGCGAAAGCTTGTATGTGTGTTTGTGTGTGTTTTTTATTTTGTTACTTTCTACAGTATGTCTGCCTAGGTGTACTTGTGTCTGTGTGAATGTGTGGGCATGTGTGCATTTGTTTACCCTCCATTTTTTCCCCCAAGGTAAGTCTTTCCTCTCCCGGGATTGGAATGGCTCCTTACCCCCTTCCTTAAAACCCTCATCATTTCCTTTTCCCTCTCCTTCCCTACTGCCTGAAGACGCAACTGGGTTGCGAAAGCTTGCGATTTTGTGTGTGTGTGTGTGTATTCATTTATTTATTTGTGATGCTGTCACACCTGTGCTCCTTCGCCTGGTGAGTAATCTTCGTCTATTTTATATATATATATATTTTTCAAGTACTTCAACAGATATAGTAGCAATTGCAACACTGGTGAAGCAATGACAATAGGTGTCACACTGGCGGTGCTGTAAGATAGAAGGCAGCAAGCTGATTTTTATCTAGAAACAGCCATGGTTGGTTTTAGACAACATTGTACAACGTGCATCAGATGGACAGCACAGTAATGATACTGGTCTGTCATCCTGTGGATAAATCTTTTGCCCTGTATGTAAACAGGAGTGACTTCCACTTTTTCTGTCATGAAGGAGCTTTGTGACATTCTTGACAAACATGAGGACACACAATTCTGAAGCATATTTAATGCATAATATAATAAGAATCTAGACATTCACTTTGAATGATCTCAGTTTCTTCCCTTTTTTCCTCCCAGCAATAACAATGCTTTCTCTTATAATATCTCCCATTTATGAGTGTGCACAATGGTTCAATATTGTTACAGTATTTCTTTAATGTATATACATAATTTTAATTGCAAAATTTAATGTATCTGTTTTATGCTTACTTTCATCCATTTGAACACTAGACTGATCCCTAAGAAGATAGAAGGCTTGGATCTGTTGATTAACTTTTGAGTCTAGTTGCTCATTAACTGCTTGGTGCAAGCAAACTACCATCAGTTTTTATAGTGAGCACATAATATTGTGTCAACAGTTGCAATAACATACTTTGCTACACTAAGTGAGCTAGTTTATCTGTAATTTGGGCCATGTTGCTTATTCTTGAGCAAGCTACTCTTTGTTAATAATCAAATATTTTAATCAGGATGATAACTGAATTAGAAAGGCATTACTATAAAAAGGAATTTCCCCCCCTAGGAACCCTATACTAAAAGGAAAGGAAAGAAAAGGAGAATGTTTCCACAATCCTACTTGCATAATGATATATTTTGTGCAAGAATAAAAAACCAAAGTGAGTATATAAGCAAAAGGGCAAAAAACAGGAATTTTCTACACATAATAAAGATAATTCATGGTAACAATGAAAATGCTTACAAACACATTGAGCAATTGCAAGTAACTATCAACTAAACAGTGATATGTCAACCTTCCATGACTTGTTCAGCATAGGCTATATATATGAAAAATATTTTTTCCAAATAAGCTACTCCAAACATTTAAACTAATAAAAAAAAAAATACACATCAAATATGCAAACTACCTCATCTAACAACACAAACTGGTACAAAACTACCGGTAAGCAGTAAACATAATTCATAGACAGCTAATGCTGACCTGTCTCAACAAAATAAGATCCACCATAGTAACTTTAAGCTCCACACCTGACACACCACTTTAAAAAGCTTCAACATACCATTTATGACATAGTAATCTCTATTATATAAAAGTGAAAGGGCACTAACTAACTCACTGACTAAACACGAAATCTCTAAAACTATACCTATGAAGCTGAAATTTGGCAGAATTACCCCCCCCTTTTCTTTTCTTTTTTCTTTTTGTGGTTTTAGGTCGCACAACTCTGCCGAGATGGACGAGAGGAGGTCTTCCAAGGCATCAGGATAGGTTTTAGGGTTCTAAGTTTATTATCATAAAGCAAGGACCGCAGCCTCATTCCCCGGCACATCTAAGTAGCCATCTTCAGCTACCAATTGAAGAGAGCGTTGGATATGGTGTACGACAGGATGGAACAGATACAGTCTCTGAGACTGAATGGCACTGAGTGAATTTGAGCAGATGACATAAGAAGGATGGTGGTGGCGGCGAACATATTGGACTGCCCGAAAGAGAGCCAAAAGCTCAGCTGTGAAGTTTGAGCATTGGTCAGTGAGCTTGTATTGAAAGCTGTCGAACCGGATGACAAAGGTGAACCAGACACCAATCAGTGTTCTTAGATCCATCTGTATAGATGAAAATGTTATCATCCAGCTGCAAATGAAGTTTAACAAACCTCGAGCGATACACCGAATCTGGGGTACTCTCCTTCGGAAGCGAGCCGAGTTCGAGGTGGAAGTGAACCTGGGCCTCACATCCATTCTAAGAGCGTCAGGGTGGATGAAATCGATTTGCTGAAGCAGGCGATGAAAACTAACACCGGGAGGCAACAGTGCAGATACAGACACCCCATACTGGCAATCGAGGGAGTCGTTGGAAAATTATGGATAGGATGGTGTTTGGGCATCGACAGCAGCCGACATGGGTACCGACAGGGTAATATATCACGTTGGCAGTGCAATGGTAAGACAGCTTCTGCATAGAGGCTTTAAATAGGGCTGGTAAAGAAGGCTCCACGCGCTAGGTGTAACCCCCAATGGTGAATTGAGTTAAGACAGCGCAAGATGGACGGCCGTGCAGAAGAGTAAACAATGCTTCCGCAATCCAGCTTCGGTTGGACTATGGACCGATAAAGGTGAAGCTGGACGGTTCTATCAGCTCCCCACGACGTGCTGCTAAGAACACGGAGGACATTAAGAGAACGTGTACAATGGCCAGCTAGAAAAGACACGTGTAGACACCAACAAAGTTTCATATCTAACATTAGTCCTAAGAATTTCATTGTCTCCATGAATGGGAGAGCGATGGGGCCTAGATGTAGAGATGGTGGAAGGAACTCTTTGTATTGCCAGAACTTGATGCAAACTGTTTTCTCATTGGAGAAACTGAAGCCATTTGCGATGCTCCAAGAATAAAGACAGTCAAGACAATGCTGGAGACAGCGCTCCAATAGACATGTTCTTCGAGCGCGCAGTAGATTGTGAAATCATCCACAAAGAGGGAACAAGAATTGTTGGGTGGGAGGCAGTCCATAATTGGGTTAATTGCTATGGCGGAAAGTACTACACTCAAATCTTAGCCCTCCATTCTCCTGGCAAAAACGGTCTGACAAAACAGAGCCCACACGTACCCGAAAAATACGGTTCATTAAAAATGCACGAATAAAGAGGGGGAGACGGCTGCAAAAGCCCCAGGTATGCATGGTGTGAAGAAACCCCGCCATCAAACAGGAGTCTAGACCTCCTCCAGATCAAAGAACACAGTCACCGTCTGGCGCTTTTTCAAAAAATTATTCATAATGAAATTTGATAAGGTGACGAGATGGTCAACTGCAAGGCGGTGGCGACCACATTGGACATTCGTAAGGAGGCAACGGGATTCAAGGAGCCAAACCAAACGAGCATTAAGAATCCGTTCCATCACCTTAAAGACACAGCTGGTAAGAGAAATGGAGCGATAACTGGAAGGAAGATGTTTGTCCTTCCCTGGTTTGGGGATGGGGACAATGGCTTCATGCCAACTTGTGGGAACCTGACCTTCAGTGCATATGGGATTATAGGTGTGGAAAAGAAAACATTTACCCGCAGGAGACAGGTTGTTCAACATCTCAATATGAATGGCATCGGGCCCCGGAGCAGAGGAGTGAGATGCGGCGAGAGCACGGTTAGCTCCTACATATTGAAGGTGGCATTCTAACTATCACAATTTAAAAATTGGAAAGAAGGTGGCCGTGCCTCCTCTGTCAGTTTGCGAGGGAGGAAGGCAGGGTAGTAATGAGCAGAGCTCGAAACCTCTGCAAAAGAGCGGCTCATTGGATACATCAACGGGGTCAATGAGGACTGCGTTCGCTACTGTCAGGCCGGAAATTGGGGAGTGGACCTTAGTGCTAGATAACTGGCGCAGACTACCCCAGACAACAGAGGAGGGGGTGAATTTGTTAAAAGAACTAGTGAAGGCAGTCGAACAGGCTTTTTTGCTTTCTTTTATAACACGACGGCATTGCGCTCGCAATGTTTTTAATTGATGCACTTCTCCATATTTTGGTGGCATTGAGAGGTGCGTAGAGCACGTTGCCGTGCTCTAATAGCGTCGCTGCATGCTGCAGTCCACCAGGGGACTGAGACGTGACGTGGAGAAGAGGAAATACGAGGTATGGAAAATTTGGCAGCAGTGAAAATAACCTCTGTGAGGTACTGGACCTGACCGTCGCAGCTGGGGAAATTCTGTTCATGGAGAACCGCCATGGAAGAATAAAGCCCCCAGTCTGCTTTGGGGATGTTCCAGGTGGTGGAACGCAGAGATGGGGTATAATGCGGTAGGTGGATTACACAAGGAAAATGGTCGCTCAAGTACATATCAGAAAGAGCATACCACTCAAACCGATGTGCTAGCTGAGGAGTGCATATCGTGAGGTCCAAATTAGAATAGGTGTGCATTGTGTCTGAAAGGAATGTTGGTGCACCGGTGTATAGGCAGACAAGATAAAGATGGTTGAAAAGTTCCACTAGAAGGAAGCCTCTTTGGCAAGATGCTGGAGAACCCCATAGGGGATGGTGGGCATTGAAGTCGCCAAGCAAAACAAAAGGTGAGGGAAGCTGGGCAACAAGTTGCAGCACATCTGCCCTAGTAAAGGCTGACAATGACTGGGTATAGATATTGCAGAGAGAAAAGGAAAGGGTGGGGAGAGTGACACGGATGGCAACTGCCTGTATGTGAGTGTGCAGAGATGGGATGGTAATAGATGTCCTGAATGAGCAACATAACCCCTCCATGGGCTGGAATAGCATCTACAGGAGGTAGGTCATAACGCACATAGGTATATTGAGGGAAAGCTATACAATCGCGTGGACATAAGTTGGATGCTTGGAAGCTGACTATGAGCGAACAGTGCAATCAAAGCAGTAATTTTAATTCCTCTTGATTGGAACGAATGCCTAAAATGTTCCACTGAAGGAGCACTATGATGAGAATAAGGGAAGAAAAGAAGAACGAGGCAAAAGGAAGTCACCTCGACAGCCACTGAGGGCAGGACTTCCAAGGGGCCACAGCTATCGCAATCCACTGGTGGAAAATCTTGTTTCATCAGTTTGACTGGAATTTCTGATGCCTTTCCGAGTTGATTGGTAGGGGCAGCTTCCTACACCAATAAAATGCCAGTTGCTTGGCTAACAGTAGTGCATCCTGGAGAGAGAGAGAGAGAGAGAGAGAGAGAGAGAGAGAGAGAGAGAATGACTGGGGCCAGCTACAGTTAGGCGGCGTGACAGATGAGTCACGCCTCGGTGGGGAAGGAGAGGAACTTTTTTTGTTTTGTTAGATTTTTTGGAAGAGTGACGGTGAGAAGAAGAAGAAAAAGCAGTTGATGGTTGAGAAGGCTGAGTGCGGAGAAAATTTTCACTGACAGGTTCCTCTTTCGAAGTCCGGGCATATTGTTTAGGTGCCCACGATTTATTAGAGGTTGGCGAAAACTGAACTTTAGAGGGAAGCGAGGAGGTGGAATGGGCAATCTTTGGGCTGGCCTATTGCACAACTGTGTCAGTGAAAGTGAACTCTCAGGTCTGTGTACCTGCCTCCTTAGAAGGTTGAAAGAGGGGGGGGAGCTGAGGTTCTTACTGTATGTACCTGCTGGGAGGATAGTGGGCTTCCAATTCGCGAATAACTTTAGAGCAGCTGAGGTTGAAACCTTTTCTGTGACCCAAATTTGCTGAATGACCTGCTCGTCTTTGTAGACAGGGCAGTCCCCAGACGAAGCAGCACGGTTGCCCATGCAATTAATGCAGCGAGGGGATGGAGGTGGGCAGTCTCCCTCATGGGCATCCCTACCATAGGTGAAATTTGGCTGTATTGGGGCAAGATTGACAGGTGTGGTTGAATCTGTGGCATTGAAAACAGTGCATAGGGTTTGGTACATACGGGCGAACGGAGATGACTTCATATCCTGCTTTGACCTTTGATGGGAGTTCAACTCTGTCAAATGTTAAAAACACAATACAAGTTGGTGTTAACTGGTTTTCAAACTTTTTCAGCACTATGCACGGCTGTTACACCTTGATCAGACATGTAGTTTTGAATCTCTTCATCTGATAACCTGTCCAGGGATCTTGTGAAAACTACCCCCCCACAATGAGTTAAGAGTGCAATGCGCTTCTACTTTAACAGGAAACGTGTGCAGGAGCGTATTTCTTATCAGTTTCTGCACCTGGAAAGCATTGTCCGGTTCCAACAACAATGTTCCATTGCACTGCCCTTATAAATTATGAAAGGATTAAAGGAAGAGAAATCTTGACCGTCAGTTCGACAAACAACCAGAAATTTAGGAAGATTAGGCATTTTCTTCTTACACTGAGGTGAATCTTTTTTCGGTCGAAGTCAGAGTAGAAGAGAAGGAAGTCACTGCAGAAACATTCCCCATGATTACCGGCATCTCCGATGGCATGCTCCTTCCTAGTGGGGCTCCTCACCGAGGGTTTGCCCGCCTTAGGTGTTTGTTCACACCTCAGGTCACACCTCCCGAGAACAGATGGAGGGACCAATCGGCACGTTCGAAATTTACTAGCTCAGGTAAACACCCCTCCCCAGGCCTGGCCTTCACCAGGGGGTTGTACAAGCCCTATTTTTATACCCAGAGCGAGGAATTACGTGTTACCCCTTCACCTCTATGGAGGAGAATGCGTGGGGTCAGCCTTCAGACACGCACAGGGAGGAAAGAAGAGGAAGTAAAGAGAAGGATAGAAGAGGGAGTGTCTCAAATGGAGACTAAAATAGGAGGGGAGGAATGCTAGAAGAACACAGAAATGAGTGAAAGACAGAAGCAAAGGTTAGGAAAAGAAGGAACCAAGGAAAGAGAGATCTTTTATTACAGAAGACCACCTTGACTTGCAATGGACGTCCGTCTCTGGACTAAGACATCAACCGGGAGGGGAATTGAAGCAGCCTGGGCGGGAAGGAAGGCTGCTTCGGCTTGGGGCCCCGCGCACGCCACACATGTTCTCACAAATGAGCTTTGGACACCCTGGAGGGGTGGCAGGAATGCAGTTCATAGGTAGAAGATGTCAGCCAAGAAAGGATTTTGCTATAGGGCTGTTAGTTCAGGAGATACGACATCATAAACAATGAAAACTTCCCTGTATTGCGGCATGTGATAGTGTGGCTTTATCAGTCCACTACATGAGAAGGAGAGCACTTAGCAACTAGCAATAAACTTTAAACATAATTTCAAATCTTTATTGAAATTTTTCTCACTGAGAACCATAGCAAAATTATGAAAGACTAAAGTTTCTCACTACTTTTCCCATTGCCCATGAACTATAACTAAGGCATTAGGTATGACGTTACGATTTATCACTTCTACAGTACAAATTGTAGCCGCAGGAAATTACAGACAGTATACACACATATAGCTGAATGTACCTTCGACATTGTATCACAGTATGACACATAGTTCAGGAGATATGAGCACAAACTGGAAACCTGTCTCATCACGCAGCAAGTTTTAATCTATTACTTCATTACCACTAATTTATTGTATCTGCAAGAAATTTTAGACACATACAGCACTTATACAAAAGAATATATACCTGAAAAATTATATAGTTGCACAACATATAACTCAATAAATATGAGATCGTACAATTTTTACATGCTCTTTGTTTGTATACTGAACTTATAATTTTGTACATTATGCAAGACAATTTTATTTCTTATATATTCTCCGATAAATATAACATTTTTAGAAAAATGGAGATGGACAGAGAGAGAGAGAGAGAGAGAGAGAGAGAGAGAGAGAGAGAGAGAGAAGTAGTAACTCAATGCAAGAATAAATAAATAAATACCTGGGCAACACAGGGTTTACAGGTAGTCTAGGCATAAAATTCATGATTCAGATGATTCTTGATTATGTGATGTGCTACATTAGAAGCACAAATGGTAGGCTTAACAGCTATGATTTTCCATACTGTTAATACTAATACAGTAAAACCCCTTTTTAACGAATCTCAGGGGACCGAAATATTTATTCCTTAAATAGGGGTTTTCCTTAAATGGGGGTTTTGCCTAGGTACACAGGAGGAGTGACTCAGAGACATAATTCAAGCATGTGTAGGTGTTATAGGCGCTATTTAATTACTAACATACCAGTAATCTGCCACAATTTTAAATACATCACACTTTCTGCAGAAAAAAATATTTTTTATTAAATCAAAAAGAGATGATCATTTTGTTTTCCCAGCATACTGTAATGACCAAAGTTATCATTATGTGGTTGATGTTTGTTTTTATTGACTCAGCTACTTTAAAAGAGCTGACTACAGATGCAAAAATTGGTGCCATACATCAGACTTAAAAAACACTATTCGAGAACTGACTGATTCTCAATGCACTTTTTCTAAAGTTCTCAAGCGCTTTCTTTTCCGCAGAATATGCAATCTGTAATTTTTACTAATGCATAAATTTCAAAATTTTCGACATCGCCTTCCCACTGGTTCGAGGTATAAATACCTTTTTAACAACCTGTACATTCTTCAAAATTATTACCATTGTTAATTCATCAAAAACATTTTCTAAAAATATTGATGTATGGGGAGTTTGGGCACACGACAAATAGGTCTTTAGCGCTTCTACAAATATGTTAAGATTTTCGATTATGTTACGCCAGTAACTACAATAGAACAGTTTTTCTTTTTGCAAGTTACAGGAGCAGCAATAACATTATAGTGTAAATTACACTTAAACGTATCCTCTACAAGTGTGTCACGATTTTGCGATACATTACTCGTAAAAAAATAATCCACAACACCAAATTTACAAAGAGAAAAACGTAGCCTAAAGACGTTATTAGCTGTAACACTTCAATCGGCGGCCATCGACAGTTAATTTGCTTTTTAACCCACCCGTCTTTGGGGTTAAATGCTTGACAATTCTCGAAGTCATTCAGGCATTTGATGTATGAGGTAATTTTTTAAACGCATTGGAGTTTTTAATTACGTAGGGGTAACTTAATGCCTGACCTTATAACATTTTATTAGTCGTAATGTTTTCTCCACTTGTTCAGTTTCCACACTTTGCACTTAAACTCTGAAACGAGAGATTATTAAGTTTTCTAATCGGTTCGAAAACAGTGCATTTTCCACACTAATCTAGCAAAGCGATTTTCGAACCTGTTTTGCATAAATTTTTCGCTTACAGGAATGCAGCTATGTAATCCCCACGCCTTCAAAACATTAAATAAGTACAACTGAACATTGTCACAAGAATATTCGTCTTTTTGCAACCAAAGGTGCCGCTAGATTCGACATTTAACAATGTTCCCTGTTTCTAAAAGTCGCACAAAGAAGACGCGCCAGATCATATTCTTTGCCATTATCACACAGCCTGGTTGGTCGTCAGCTTCTCTCCACTCCTACAATTCTGAAAAAGTGAATCTGAAAAAAATAACACAACACTTCACAGTTCGCGCTTCGTAATTTTCGACTGACGTCAGACCACGTGACCATAGCACATGGAAGACATGAGGGAAATAGCTAGCTGATTGGTCAAACGCTTTCTCCGGTATCGCTGCACTGGTATTCGATACGTTAACCTATCGACGGAAAGAATCGATTACGGCTGCTTATACCGGTATCGCTGCAAAGATGTTCGATATGCACTGACTTAAAGAATCGATAACCGACGTCACGTAAACACAAATTCCTAATTCTATGGAAGAAACAACAAATTAACTTGCCCACAATTAGGAATTGCGTAAAAACAAAATTTTAATTTCCAGAATTTTTCATGTTTGTTCCTTAAAAGCGGACTTTTCCTTAAAGCGGGGTTCGTTAAAAGCGGGGAAAAATAACGTAATTGTAATGGGAGTTTCGCCGGGACCGACGGAAATATTCGTTAAAAGCGGGTTTTCCTTAAATGGGGGTTCGTTAAATCGGGGTTTTACTGTATGTAGATAGGGAACAACTCACCGTAACGACAAATGTTGAGTTGCCAACAGAGACAAATAAGACACACACAAACACACACATATGCAATTCTAAATTTTCGACCACTGCCTTCCTCATCCACACAATCACTCAGGCACACTCATCCACACATGTCAGCCATCTCTGGCCCCTCAACACAGCCTGTGATGGTTCACGTGTGGTTGAGTGTGCCCGAGTGATTGTGTGAATGAGTGTTCTCTTTCTGCAGAATGCCACGGCCGAAAATTTAGAATTGTGTGTGTGTGTTTGTGGGTCTTATCTGTGTCTGTCGGCAGCTCAACATTCGTCTTTACAGTGAGTTGTTCCTTATATACACATTGTTATTAACATTCCTTCCTAGACCTTCCATTGTTGGTATATTCCGTACTGTGGCAGACACTTGCTGACACCCCCCCCCCCCCCACTCCCCTTTTCCATCTCTGACGCATCATTTTGTGTTTGAGACCATTTGAAGGTGCACCTAAGAGTACCATTGCTGACCGCAAATTTTGTGGTTTACAGTAAGTTGCAGTTTGGAACCAGAGAGTCCAGGATATATCCCTGTTATATTTCTCATCCTTAGGATGCCACCAACACCTTCTTTCTTGTACTAAACAACATTTTTCACGATCCATATGTTGTGTATGGAAATAGCCTATTTTGTCCAAATAAATTGAAGTCTACAGATCTGGATGTTTAGATCAGTTGCACAGAGACTACACACACCCTGGCTTTCGAAATTTTCTCCATCTTCAGTCAACTCATGTCATTGGCAGAATGCACAGGTGTTGATGTTACAGTGACCCAACCTAAATGATGTAAGGAAACTACCAAGTGAAATTTGACCAGATAACTACTCTTTAAAATTTTAAAGTTAAACAATGAACTTTAAATTCATAATCGGAACCTCATTTACTGCATTATTCAAAGTGGCAGCGACTGTTACCTCATATTTTTTACTTTATTTATGAAAGTTCAGTTCAGAAATAATGAAGTATTTAAATATTGGCCAGTATTTCCATTAGGAGTATATAGTTGCAAGCAACAGCTGTTAATGAACTATTTTAGTTTGGTTATGAAAATTCTAGCAAATATCCATTGTGGGATTTCTAGGAATAATTGTTTTTGTTCTCAAATATGAGGAAAATACAAGCTATCTTCAAATTTCTAGGAAATCAAGCAGTGAATTTATATAACAAATGAGGTAATATAGATAGATTGTAGAACTAATGAGACATTAACATTTTTGTGATTACTAGTTCAAATTTTTCAGCTTACTAAAACATTTATTTAGATTACTGTAAAAATATTGTCTTATTTGAATAATCAGAAGGAAAAAGGTTTGAGCAATAGAAATTGGATGCACATTCACAGTGGTTGCTGACTTACTGCACTATAGTATACTTCAAATTACTTGCTATTGACATTTGTCACATGGTGCTACTATTCTCAAATAGGCTGCCAGCTACCTCTCAGGTATGGGTGTGACAAAAAATCTACATCTACATGGGATACTCTGTAAATCACATTTAAGTGCCTGGCAGAGGGGTTCATCGAACCACCGTTATACTATTTTACCTCTTATTCCATTCTCGAATAGCGCGCAGGAAGAATGAGCACCTGAATCTCTCCGTTCGGGCTCCGATTTCTCTTATTTTATTCTGATGATCATTTCTACCTATGTAAGTAGGAGTCAACAATATATTTTCGCATTCGGAGGAGAATGATGGCGCTGTAGCTTCGTAAGTAGACCACGCCACAGCGATAAGCGCCGTTGTTTTAATGATTCCCATCCCAGATCCTGTATCATTTCCTTAACGCTGTCTCCTCTATATCGTGACAATACGAAACGAGCTGCCCTTCTTTGGACTCTTTCGATGTCCTCCGTCAAACCCACCTGATAAGGATCCCACTCTGGGCAGCAATACTCCATAAAAGGACGGACAAGTGTAGTGTATGCAGTTTCTTTAGTAGTTCTATTGCATCTTTTAAGGGTTCTGCCAATAAAACACAGTCTCTGGTTCGCCTTTCCCACGACATTATCTAAGTGTTCTTTCCAATTTAAGTCAGAAGTAATTGTAAGTCCTAGGTATTTTGTGGAGTTTACGGCCTTCACACTTGATTGATTTATCATGTAAACAAATTTTAACGGATTTCTTTTCGTACTCATGTGGACGACTCCACACTTCTAATTATTTAGAGTCAACTGCCAATTCTTACACCATACTGATATCTTATTCAAATCGTTCTGCAGTTGGTTTTGATCTTCAGATGATTTTACTGGACGGTAAATGACGGCATCATCTGCAAACAACCTAAGAGAGCTACTTAGATTTTCCCCTAAATCGTTTATGTAAATAAGGAACAGTAGAGCACCAATAACACTACCCTGTGGAACGCCCGAAATCACCTCCGTTTTAGTCGATGCCTTTCCATCGATTACTACGAACTGTGTTCTCTCTGACTGATCGACACGTAATAATGCTTTAATTTATCTTAATAAAGATGATACATAATAGTAAAACACTAAAACATGCTAATAGTTGTTAATAACAGAAATATTATACTCACCATTGGTGTTCTTTCCAGTGGTCTATCACGTGATCGATCGAGCACTGATCCTCTTTCTCCAAACCTATCCCTGTCACTACTGAAGCGATCTCTATCACTACCAAATTTGTCACGTGCACTTCCACCAAATCCATCACGTTCTCTCTCTGCAAACCGATCACTTTCACGTCCGCGATCACCAAACATTTCATCTCTGCGGCCACGATCAGGAAATCTTTCACTGTCACGGCTGCGGTCTCCAAAACGTTCGTCACGACTTCGATCAAATCGATCATCGGTGTCCCTTCCACGATCTCCAAAACGGTCCCCGTCACGACTTCTGTCTCCAAAACGGTCACCAAAGCGATCTCCGTCTCTGCTGCCAAAGCGATCTGGTCCATCTCTGTTTTCAGCAGGATCTCCACGCCGCCAGCTGCTTCCCTCCATTTCTCCTCGCAATCGTGCTAGGAAATAAATAAAGTTTAAGAAATTTGATCATAAAAAGCCTTCTACAATATCAATTTGTATTTTGTAAAAAGATCAAACTTGACTTCTGACAATACAACACATATTTCCAGAAAATATACTAATGTCCCTATCTTTGAAATATAACAAGACCAGAAGCATGCAGGACAATCATTATCGATAAACCAACTTTACTCTTAAGGCTGTGTTACAGCAGTTTGATATCTTATGGTAAACAGGTTTGTTTTTCACTTTGGCAACCAAGCTCAGGCATAATTCCCACCACGGCATTGCATTCAAATGAATGTGTCTAAATACATTTTGGAAAATCCAATAGGAATATCAATAATGAAGGATAGGTAACATCTCACCGTAAAGAGGCTCACTGACCTGCTGACAGACAAGAAAATAAATAACAATATTCACACAACTTAAATTTTCGGTCATGGCTTTAGTAAGAAACACATACATTCATCCAATCACTCAGACAACTACACACACACACACACACACACACACACACACACACACACTGTGTGTGTGTGTGTGTGTGTAGTTGTCTGAGTGATTGGATGAATGTTTCTATTTCTGACGAAGGCAATGGCTGAAAACTTAAGTCGTGTGTATGTGATTATCTATTTTCGTGTGTCAGTAGCTCAGCGAGCCTCTTTACAGTGAGTTGTTACCTATCCTCTATTATTGATATAAGTATATTTTTGGCCACTCTGTTTTCAAATGCAAAAGAAGCCATCCATGGACTTGTACGAGAACAATATATAATTATCTTGCTACTCCTCCATTACCAGTTTGTAATAGTGATTGGTTGGGAGGAGAGAGGTCACAAAAGAAATGATAATACTGCCGCAAGACTCCAAGTTAGTTGACTGCCGGGGTGGCACAAGGGATAGCGTCACTGATTGCAGTGCTGAAGGTCGCAGGTTCAAACCCATCAACCGGCAAAAATTTATTTCTTCGTAATTATCATTTCCAGAATGCTATACCTGTTTCTTATGTCTACTTGTAATTTCTACATGTTTCATATGTTAACTATTCTTCTAAATAGTTTTCAATAAACCTGCTTCAGTATAAGTGCTGTGTTGAGTGGACAACCCTGCCTTCAAAGTCAAGCCTGCTTCCATTTCAGCGTGACATTGTTTGGTGGAGGTGCCGGGTATCCTGTGCAACAGCTGCATCACCGTAGCTCTGATTAGGCAAAGTAAAAGCCATTGCTTACATGGACTAGAACCGGAATACAAGGGATATATCGAGTACATCCTTAAGTAAGACTGCATCATCAGAAGAACCACAGACACTCGCCGGTGTTCTCTGGAGGCGCTGGACAGGACCCCCACAAATGGCTGAAAGGGTTTGACCGAGTCACCAAGAACAAAAGGTGGAATCATATAATGTATTTGGCCAACATTTATTTCTACCTGGACAGAACGGCCCTGCAATGGTTTGAAAACATCAATGACAAGCTGAAATACTGGTAAATGTTCCAGACGGAACTTAAGAAGACGTTTGGAGACCGCCAGTGACAGATCCACTCGGCGGAAGAACAACTGAAGAACCGGGCCCAACGACATGGTGAGCCAACACAGTCGTACATACAGAATGTTTTGGCCCTGTGTAACATAGCCAATCCGTATATGACTGAGGCCGACAAAACCACGCAACTGATGAAGACATGTACCAAGCTCTTCTGATAAAAGATGTCGCTATGACAGAAGAGTTCATGTGGTGCCAGCATATCGAAGAGATGCAACAAAGGAGAGTTGGACGAAAGAAGTACGAGACTCCCGAATGTAGTCCCTATGGCCGTTGTGGAAGACCAGCATGACTACGCTTCTCTCATATAACAAATTGTGATAGAAGAATTAGAACAATTTATAGCAGCCGGGACTATTAGACCGAGCAAGCATCATATTATGGCCATAGATGTAAGTCCTGTAAGTCACGAGGGAGCTGACACCGCTGAGGAAGAGGTATTTCAGACATCAGCTCCTGTCTGCCCTGTCAATCACACCTGACATGAAGAATGGCGTCACCCTGCTATGACTTACACTGCAGCCACCAAAACAGCAGCCTATGAGCCAGCCGACGCGGCCACAACCAACAGACGTCTGTAGGACAGAAGACAACACACCACTGTGGGCACCCTGGACATATCATACGTTACTGCAGAGAGAAAAGGGCGAGTATTCGACGATTATTTTGCCGCAAGATGTCAGCCATCAGAGCAGATCTACCACAGGCAGTCACCTGCTGATGAGTTCGGTCGACCTATGGGAAGAAGCCCATCGCTGTACCCTGGGCGAGACCGCTCCCCGATGCGCAGCTGCCATTAACCGTCGCCGTACAGAGGTACCAGCACCACCACCTAGAGAGAAGGCCGCGGCGTTCTCATGTGACGTCAGGCAGAGTAGGTTGTCTGCGCATAGCTGACTGGCTCGCTGCTTCAGCATAGTGGGCCGTGCCCCAGCGGCTACCCAGTCAGTTATGCACATGCAACCTTCTCTGCCTGACATCACACGAGAGTGCCGCAGCCTTCTCCCTTTCCCATAGCCGCTGCGCCCAGGAAAACTAAGTGAGGCGACCATCTACGGAAGTGAAGTCGCCGCAGATAAAAATCCTCCATGGATGACAATCGCTAAAATGTCGGGAAATCTCATCAATGGCCAATCTGTCCAGGCACTGGTTGATTCAGGAGCTTCTTTCTCTGTATTGTCAGATAATTACTGCCGCACACTAAAGAAGACAATGTTCTGCGATAAGAGGGCAACTGTGCTGAAGGTCGCAAATGCATACCTGCCAACTTTTGAAAAGGACTATCAGTAAAACTCACGTGCCGCAAAAATTCTGGAGATTAATTTCCATATAGTTCCACTTGACGAAAATGATGATTTATCAGGGTTACAAAAAACAATAATGAAATCGTATCTTCTTACGTCATAGGGCATTGTTCTAGCGGACATTAATAATCAACAATAAATCCACGTTAAATAGCAGTAGGCACGGTGAATATTGGATTAGAGCATACAAAACAGGACATCCTTGATAAATTAAGCAGATAGAATATAGCTCAAAAAGGTTTTACACAATAAAACTTGTTTAAAGTAACAGAGGCAAGAAATCATAACTCACACTGCAAATGATATGCTAGTTCTACTATTGTCTCATTTTCTCTCTTGCATAAAAGAAAAACTTTACCAAGAAAAAACGAATGGAAGAAAACTGTGCCTCTTCAATTTTGTCTCACCTTGAATGCAAACGTAATGATGTAGTCACAGACGGTACGTAAAGAAGTACTTCCTCATTGATGAAAATAAATAGTATTTATCTGTCTCCTGGAAATCGATAATTATGTTCTAGGTCTGAATGCCAATAACTAATACTCATCATCACGTCTTTGAATTTGCAGAGCAGAGCCCGTCGACACCGGAGAGTCACATAAAACTTGAAGTACTGTTATCCCGCCTTTAAATTCAATTCCAATGGCGTCACGAACATCAGAGTTAAAAGTACCAATCAGATCTATGAATGAATTATCAACTATCGCAGACGTATCTCGGACCCACGCAAACAATCGATTGTACATATGTGGTGTGATTATCGAATGTTAACGTTTCAATTTTTTGTACGTCAAGTCGTAAAATAACACCGACCATCCGTAAAACCGTAAAATGATGCAATTTCCGTAAATTTTACGGATAAACCGTAAACGTTGGCAGGTATGCAAATGGAAAGTACGCCCAGCCAGCAGGAACTTGTATTGCAAGGACAACCATCAACAAGAGGACCCAGCCGATTAAGTTCGTCCTTTTAACAGAATGTAGTCATAATGTTATCCTCAGATGGGACTTCCTTCAGGCATCCCCAGCTATCACTGACTGTGGAACAACTACCACCCCACCAACGCCGCCACAACAACAACAACAACAACAACAACAGCCAAAATGATTGATATATTCACAATTGGCCAGCTCTTTGGTATTTTACATTGGTGACATTTAATATTTTTATTGTCATATAAATCATATTCACAACAGTAAGCACTCAATTATGGACGGGGCTGCACAAGTTGAATGCTGTGGCAAAGCAGTTTGTCTTGCTAATGAAGTGTCAGATTTACGATAACTGGTAACCTTGAATTACTAACAGCAGCATTAAGGCTTCTTTGGCTGAATCAAGGATTTACCTATTTTCAAAATAAAATGTTACACCAAAAAATAATAGTCTACAGTCAAAAAAGGAGGTAACATAGATTGTATTTTGACAATTGCTTCAAGGACAATACTTCTACAGTTTTTTAGCTCAGCAAACTGGTAAATATATAGAGTAGGTTGGATTGCAACAACAGTTTACCAGTGGGATCTCTTTTCTAGCTGACTTCTATGGTATTCCATCATCTGCAGGGCCATATTAGAGTGGATTTCTACCAATTTCCAAATTATTTAAAGCATCAACAAAAAGAAGATAATCATGAATTTTTTAGTATTTAAGTGTACTAACTACACAAACTTCTCATATGAAATGAGTACATCTGTTTCATCAGGAACATTAAATGTACAAGTCCAACCCAAAATTTGATTACAGGATTTCTAACACAATTCAGATACTTACAGGATCTCCAGACCTCTGGTTTTGACGGAGTTGATGCTGCAGCTAAAGGTGTCCCACCGCCACCACCTTTACGCCAATCAGTAGGCACATCCCTTCTAGGTGGGCCATCACTGACATCATTAACTGGAGTAGAAGAGACAGGTCGGCGCCATGTAGAGCGTTCTGCTTCCCTTTCCCTTTCCCTCTCTCTTTCACGGGCCCGCCAGTCTGCTTGCTGTTCTGCTTCCCTTCTTTCGGCTTCAAGTTTTTTCCTCCTATTTGAATTTTTTAAATAAATTTATTTCTTTAAGAACAATTAAGACTACTAATATGGGAGATTTCAAATTAATTGATACTATATATAAAAACACTGGCTACTGGTATTTAATACAATGCACACAAAAACTTTTAGTTTAAAAATATGACTACAGTTGAGTTGGTGTAAGAATATCCCTTACAGCTTCAGAGGGCTGGGCACAGCGTACTTCATTTGAACCTACCTCGACCAATTACATACCGTAACAATTTTTGATCCAATTATGACTGCAGTTTCATTATTTGGCCATTACATAAAATAACTACTGCTGTCACAGTATTGTAATTATGCTATTTTTCATTAATTATACTGCAAGATTACTTTAGAAGTACTTTTGTGAGATTTTACAATTTGAATGATGGTACAGAATGACTATACAGAATTAAGGAAGACAAAATAGAAATGTGTGCAGAAGCAACACAAAAGTGCCCAATTTATTGTTCAATTCCAATGTTAGCAATCACCCTATACATCTCATATTAATTTCCGATAATTTGTGGCAAGGAAAACTCTTAAGAAGCCAAATCAATGGGAAATGATTCATACTCTGAAATCACATGCTAATTCCTGTAACAATTAATGAATTATAGGTTCACTTTCCTTTTTTCATTCGTATGTAGCTAGCAAGGAAGCATCACATACAAAATACATACCAAATGGTGATGGAGGAAACTGTGTCACCAGATACTTAACAAATGCAAACAAATGACAGTAGAGGTAACAATATCACAAGACACCTATAACAAGCAAACTATGGATTGAAGAATCTACGCTCAGTCATTTCACAACTTCTGAATACATTTTGAAGAATGGTTATACAATGTCAAAATAAAGGAAATGTGAAATATAAAAAGAGTTAAGGGCTGCTAACCATTTATGTTCAGTATAACCACATTTGGCATCATCATCATCATCATCATCATCATCAGAGACTAATTATGTCTTTCAGCATTCAGTCTGGAGTGTAGTACCTCTAATAAAATTCCTCCGTGATCCCCTATTCAATGCTAACATTGATGCCTCATCTGGTGTTATGCCTTTTACTTCAGAATCATTCTGCACCGAAACTAAGTACTTTCTTCTTGGTCTACCTTGACTCCTCGAGTGTGAGCTCTGTCTCTAATGATCACGTAGACGGGACGTTATACCCTAAACTTCCTTCCTTCATGTCTAACAGTTGCCTGAGCCACAAACATTCTATGCATAGTCTTTCTACTTGCTATGTACAATAGAACCTCGTTTTTACACTTTTCAAGGGACTTCAGTAAAATGGCGTAAAATGCAGAAAATAATGTTTTAAATGGTAAAATACGCTTACTGGATCAGCTTCGCATTTCCGTATGTACATAATAGGCATCTAAATACTCGCCAGAAAGTTTATTGTATAATAAAGGTTATCCAAATTTTTACTATTTTAAGCGCAGGGCAGAACTGGTAATTTTATGGGAAGTAGAAATTTTTGACGTAATTTCATTCATTATAATTGAGTATGCCGCTGCTGGTCTATGTAAAGCATCTTCAAAATTACCTGAACCACTTCAATAGATATCATTTGGACACCGCTGCCAGACTATGTAACATCTTCAAAATTACTGCCTTCTACCGGCATTAATTATTTACGTAGAAAAACTTGTAAAGTTCCGTTCTTTTTGTATTTTTCGATGTTTCATACGACAATATTAGAGAATTTATTCGCCTTCTCGAGTGCAAACATATGCATAAGTATTTTTGTGACGTTTGCATAGGATCGCATCTCACACTATGTCGCTTTTTTGAGGTAGTGGGTATTATGATACCCAACTTTGACAGATAACATTCTGTATTAATCAGAAATATGTATCACAAAAGCAATGCAACTCTTTAGTCTCACAACAAAGCAACTGGTTCTGATTGAGTACACGCCAGGCACTCTGGCAAAGAAGCTGGTGCAAAGAGGAACTACATCGCCACAAATCAGAGCATCGTAAGTCAACTAGCTGCATACTGCCAACAACGATGCATGAAATATATATTTGAATAAATGCAAAGTGTCAAGAAACTTTACTGCGAATAAATTTTAAGCACTATACTTTAAGGGGAAAGCCATGCTAGCGTCAATTTATGTAGATTACATCATTTTTTTCTTCACGAACATGCTTTCGAAAAATGTAAAATGCAGGAAAAGTGTAAATATGTTAATGGAAAAACGTGGGTGAATTAACATTGTGAACATAGGAAATTTGACGGAACCAACAAAAAATGGCGTAACTGACGGGAAAAAGTAAAAAACGGGAACGTAAAAGCGAGGTTTCACTGTATTTGACACCCAAAATCACAATTTTTTCTGTCTCCTTTCCAGTATCTGTGTCTCCAAATTATATCGGTATAATATTTTATTAATGCCAAATGTGAAGAAAGAAACAAAGCCAAACGGATAACTGCAAACTCCACGCAGAAATCATGGGAAGACTTTGCAAATAAGCTAGAAATTCTGGGTGAAGCCGCAGGAAAACCATTTTGGAGCATAATTAGCAATCTTCGAAACAGAGGGAAGAAGGAATCAACAAGTGTTTTGGACAGGTCAGGAAAGCTGCTAGTCAATCCTGTGGATGTCTTGAGCAGATGGAGGGAATATTTTAAAGTATTGCTCAATGTAGGAGAAACATTCAATGATGTGTCAGATTTTCAGGTAGAATGGGATAGGAACGATGATGGAAACTGGATCTCATTTCAGGAAGTGGAGAAGATAGTCAGTAGATTACAGTGCAATAAAGCGGCTGGGGTGGATGAAATTAAGCCGGAACTTGTCAAATACAGTGGAATATCAGGTCTCAAATGGTTACACAGGATAATTGAGAAAACGTGGGAATCGGGACAGGTTCCGTCTAACTGGACGAAAGCGGTAATCTCGCCAATTTTCAAACACGAAAACAGAAAAGATTGTAACAACTATCAGAGTATTCTTTAATTAGCATTGTAGGCAAAATATTGTCAGGTATTGTTGAAAGGGGGGGGGGGGGAGAGGGAGAGAGAGAGAGAGAGAGAGAGAGAGAGAGAGAGAGAGAGAGAGAGAGAGAGAGAGAGAGAGAGAGAGGCAGTATTAATTGAGGACAAGTTAGATGAAAATCAGTGTGCGTTTAGGCCTCTTAGAGGCTATCAGGACCAGATCTTTAGCTTACAGCAGGTAATGTAAAAGTGCTATGAGTGGAACAGGGAATTGTATCTATGTTTCATAGATCTAGAAAAGACTTATGACCATGTTCCTAGGAGGAAGATACTGTCAGTTCTACAAGATTATGGTCTAGGAGGCAAACTTCTGCAGGCAATTAAAGGGCTTTACGTAGACTGTCTGGCAGCAGTTAGAGTAGATGGCAAATTAAGCTTATGGTTCAGGGTAGTTTCAGGGGTAAGACAAGGCTGTAACCTGTCACCACTGCTGTTCATACTATTCATGGGTCATATGTTGAAAACAGTAGACTGGCGTGGTGGGATTAAAATAGGTGAAAACAAAATAAGCAGTCTCGCATATGCGGATGACTTAGTTGTAATGGCAGATTTGATTGAAAGGTTGCAAACTAATATTTCAGAGCTCGATCAAAGGTGCAAGGATTATGATATGAAGATCAACATCTCCAAAACGAAAGTAATGCCTGTGGGAAAGAGATTTAAACAGATTGAGTGCCAAATAAGAGGAACAAAGTTAGAACAGGTAGACAGTTTCAAGTACCTGGGATGTATTTTCTCACAGGATGGCAACATGGTGAAAGAACTGGAATAGAGGGGCAGCAAAGCTAATGCAGTGAGTGCTCAGCTAAGATGATCTCTCTTCTGCAAGAAGGAAGTAAGGATGGGGAAGGAAATCTGCTGTGCCCTTTCAAAGGAACCATCCAGGCATTTGCCTAGACTGCTTTAGGAAAATCACAGAAAACCTAAATCTGGATGGCCGGAGGTGGATTTCAACCACCATCCTCCTGAATGCTAGTCCAGTCACTGTGCCACCACATTCGATTTAAACAAGAATGTATGGAAGTATAGAGCAATGTAATTAAACAAGATTATGCCAAATTGTTTTGCCACTTATAAATGACGAATGAGTGGAGTTGACAGTTCAATCAATATTTGTACTCTTTTATAAGAAATTTATCAAAGGGATATAACAAACACCATTAACTGCAGAACACAACAATGCTGAATTTAGACATTATCCGACACATATCAAACCCACTTAAAAAAGTAGTTATGGAAGTTCTGGTTCAATATGGCAGGGTGATATTTCTTGGCTATGAACATACAAAGGATGGCCAAGCAAACCAGAATATGTACTACATTTTCACAGTGGCATGGGGCTTCTTTTCAATGAAAATAACGCACAGACTGAGAAGAAAACCACTTTGCAAGGTTGAAAGTTTAACTTGTTTTGAATGTGTCAGTTTGATGTTGATGTCATGTAAACAAATGTTTCACACTCTATGGCACATAATAAACTGTGTGAATTTTTACATTTAAACTATTGTTATATATTTATATTGTATTTGTTGATTATATCTTGAATACAAAAATATATGGTAAAAATAACATGAAGCCCAAAAAAATTGATAGCTTCAGTGACAAGAGAGGACTATATAAAAATTATAATCTACTTCATATTGTATCTAACCTGGCTTCTTCTTCTTCTGCAAGTTTTTGTCTGTGTTTTTCCTCCTCCTCTTCCTTTCGCTTTCTCTCTTCCTCTTCACGCTGCCGTTGCTCCTCCTCTCTTTTGCGCCTTTCTTCTTCTTCACGCTCACGTTCCCATTTCAGCCGCCTCTCTTCACGACGTTTTGCTTTGCGCTCCTCTAGACGTTTCTTACGCTCTTCGTCTAGCTTTTTCTCAAATTCCTTGTATTTTTCCTGCATTAAAAGGAAAAATAAATAAATTAAAATCCTGCCCATAGAAAACACAACCTTTAAAGTTATTAATTCCACAAATTTCATTTTAGAACAACTTAATACTTCTTTCTAACATGCATTACAATCTTTGTACTCCGCCCTTCCCAAAGAAAGGAATGGAAATCCCACTTACGGTATTCAAAATCTTTAAGTGACACTGGTTTATTCATTCGCTACTGGAGCTACGACGTATAATTTTTCTCCTTTTCTCACTGGTATGAATATTTACATATATTTTTGGCAGACTTAGAAATAAATAATACATTGAGCAGTTTTTGTTGTTACTATTATCAAAGGCTATAAACTGACCAATTTCACTGTACTGTTGAAAATAAAAAGAGAAAAAGAACCTAAACATTTTCAATTCTTTCATGTGATAAATAACTAGAGGCAACTGTTTGTGCTGTCAATTTTTACCAAATTTCTCCATTTTTAATAAGCCATTTCAGTACATTTTTCACAGTTTTTATTTAATTTAGTCAATAATTTATCTACATTTTATTTCTACTTTTCAGCAACATTAATTGCTCTCTACTCATTACTTTTTTTTACTTTGTCATAATTAATATCAGAATAATACTTAAAAGAATTGATACACAAAGCACAATCAATTTGATTTGCACTGCAAACATAGCGAACACGCGATTAACCTGTATTGTCGGAACCCGACTAGTGTACATGTCAGTAGAGTTGTCAACTTCAGTAAATCATCACAGATCATCATAGCTTAAGCATTATAAAATTCTGACACTTGACAGTGGGTCACCTCTTTAAACACTTTATAATTCTTGTGGCATCACAGTTGGCAGTGCAAGCAAACACTGAATATTTCGTGATTCACAAGGTCTCAGTTTTATTCATTCTATTTAAGTGAATAGTCGTGTGTCGGTATGGTGAGTTTAGGGAAGCATGAAGGAATGATCTTTTCTCTTAGCAACATTTTACTTACATAAGAACATGTACATCTATTTTTAACGACACTAGTAAAATTGTCGTGGTGATTTCTATTATACACACCCGGTACATATTTCCTCATCGACTTTGTCAGCTTCTTTCGGTGGAATGTCAATTTACACATGGCATTATTTGCGTAAAACCTGTGCCTTGATCTAAAACTCACTACATATTAATAAACGGCAGCCCAAAAACACCACAAGACTAAATGCATCGAGAGATCAAAGATTTCCGACAAGAAATATGCCATCTTATCAATGAATGCACAAGACAATGGTGGAGGTCTGCATACAAAATGAAGTTATCAGTACTCTACATGATAAAAGGTACCTACAGTAATACCCTGCTTTTACGTTCTCCTGCTATTTGCACCATTTTTTGTTAGCCTCGTCAAATTTCCTATGTTTACTATGTTAATTCACCCTCATTTTTGCGTTAACATATCTACGCTTTTCCTGCATTTTATATTTTTGAAACCACGAATAAAAAATTACGTAATTGCCATTATTTGACACTGGAATGGCTTTCGCCTTCCAGTATAGTGTTCATGAATGTTACGCAGTCAAGTTTCTTGATACTTTGTGTTTACTCAAAAGTATATTTTCCATTTTGTTGTTTGCAGCACGCATCAGTAGTTGACTCACAATTCAGTGGCTGATGGTAGTTTCTCACACTTTACATGATGCGTTTTGAGAATTAATTCTTACTCTGAAATGCAAATATTTATCTACATATTTTTTGGTGACTTTTATGAACAGTGCGACTGACGGTTTGCTTGTGTACATTTTGCTGCATATTTAAGGGGGCACAGGATATTACATGCTCAAAAATGCGATTATAGTGTGAAATTCCGACAGTGCTAATGTCACAAAAATACTGTGCGTATATTTGCACTCGAGAATGTTAATAAATTCTCGAATATCGTTGTGCGAAAATTCGAAAAATACAGAAAGTTCGGAACTTGTGCAGTTTCACTACGTAAATAATGAATGCCAGTTAAAGGCTTGCTGACAGTCCATTATGATGAATGAAATTACGTCAAAAATTTCCACTTCCTATAAACTTACCAGTTCATTCCGGCTAGTGTTTAAAATAGTACGAAGATTGGATAACCTTTACTACTTAATAAACTTCCTTGCAAATATTTTGATGTGTATTATGTACATATATCACAAACTATGAAAATGCAAGGGTGATCCAGTTAGCGTATTTTACCGTTTAAAACATTATTTCCTGCATTTTACATAATTTCTCATAAATCCCCTTGGAACGTGTAAAAATGCGGTCCTATTGTATATACATCAAAATGGCGTACAATTGATTATCATCGATATTATGATATCATTGCCGTAGCTCTAATCTAATTTCCGTGCTAAAATTAAAATTATGTGTTTCAAAAAATTTCATTGATTATTTCGCAATTTCCAGTTACGGTAAATAGTTTCGTATATTCAGCAAAGTTTTTAAAATTTCCTGAAAAATTAGCCATTTCGCAAATTTGCGACAAACAGGTGCTTCTAGAAATAACAAAAATTCGTCATTTAAGATTTTAGTAAATTACAGGTGAACACCATTAACAGAAAGTAGGTTATAAGATGAACATTAACAAGAGAAAAACAAAGGTAATGGAATGTAGTGACAGAAAATCACGTGGTGCTGAAGGAATTAGATTAGGCAGTGAGACAATAAAAGTGGTACAGAAGTAGGGCCTATAAGGTTGGTGGGACACATCCCAAGACATATTAAGGAATCATTAACTTAGCATTAGAAGCAAGTGTGTGGGGGTAAAAATAATAGAGGGCGCCCAACAGATGAAGACAGTAAGCAGGTTCAAAAGGATGTGGGTTGCCACTCTTATTCACAGAAGAAGTGGCTTGCACAGGACAAGGTATTGTGGAGAACAGCATCAAACCAGCCTGTGGACTGAAGACCACAACAACAACATGTCAAGTAGGATCAAACAAAATGAACTATGTTGTGTAAAGTTTACTAAAACATGTACATTGTAATCAGCACTTTTACACACACACACACACACACACACACACACACACACACACACACACACACACACACACACACACACAAAATGAAAGAATAAAAATCTTTATCTATGATATTGCAAAGAATTTACAAATAGCTTCAACTTACAAGGTATACAGTGCGTCGTTCTGCTTTTAGTTTTTCTAGGAACGCATCACGGTCTGCATGCATTCTCTTGAGTCGCTCACGATGTTGTACAGCTATTTCACGCTCCGCTATCAGCTGATTGATGCGTTCCTGTTCTTGTTCTTCCCACGTCTTACGATCTTGGATCTGCATTGAAAAAATGTAACACATTAAGTAATATCGCTTATGAATTTTCTTCTAGAGAAAAGAAATTTAACACACTAAACTGCGTTATAAAAACCTATTTTCGTTCAGTTATCTATAATTAAGTTTTCAACAATATTAAGTTGTTTCTCAACTCCTTCGATTCATCCAAAAACAGTTGTAACATTTAAGCATACCTGCTTTTCTTTGAACGCTTTCTCAAATAGGGGTATTTCCTCTATTCGTTTCGCCCTTTCAAAATAATCGACCTTCTTCTCCTGTGACTTCAATTTTTGTTGCATCTCTCTGCGTTCTTTCATCAATTCTTCTGCTTCCCTAGCAGCTATTTGTTCTGCATCGAGTTTCTTTATATCCTGTAAAAATGGTTAAAATTGATATTCAAAGGAAAAAGGGTTCAAGAACACACATTGTTTAATATTTTGTTCATATACAATCATCCATTAACCACTAAATTTGTTGACTATAATTCAGTAATGTGACCAAAATATATGTCTTCTTACAAAACTACAGGAAAAAGAGGTGGTTTGATTTAGAGCTGCGCTAGCTCTATTGCCATACCCAAACATACTAATTACAACTAAATAAATAATATAAATGCAAGCCAGTTATAAACAAAGAACTAACATCTTCGTCAAGCTTCTTGAGTATTTTCTGGCCATGTGAAGTCTGGGAAATCTGCTGCATTTTTTCTTTGAGGTTACGATCACGTATCTGTTGTATTTCAGATTGCTGCCTTCTGCGTTCACGCTCTTCACGCTCCTGTTCTAGGCGACGTTGTTCAGCTAAAGCTGCAGCCCTTGCTGCCTCTTCCTGTCGGCGCATTTCTTCCTCTTCACGAGCACTGTTAAGACGTTCCAGGTATTCTTTTCTGTCTTCAATGATCTTGTGGCGAGCTAGGATACGCTGGTGTTCCCTCACTCTTGTTTCCTCATAATGTTGTACTAATGCTTGGCGTACTTTCTCACGCTCCATCTGCATAATTACAAAAAATGTTAAATTGCAGAAAACATAATACAAAGCACACTTTTATACATGAATTTCACTGTATTCAAAGGAGATGCTAATCATATTTGACAAAGCTGAGTCCAGTACAATCACGAACAAGTCTTAATTAGTTTGTCAAATATGATGATTATTTCTAAATGATGAATGTCCAACAAACAATGAGTTCTTTATGTCAAATGAAGAATCAGTTAAAACGTCTCAACAACATTTTTGTTATTACTTAGCAATTGAAGCAGCCAAACATGTCACACTAACCTTTTTGTGATGTGGGTTTATTGTGTTCATTGCACGATGTAAAACAGTAGCCATATTGACCAGCTGATTTCTCACTTGCTCACTGGGCATATTTTGTAACGTTGGACCTTCAGGGATATCTTCACGCTGTGATTCCGACAGATCCATACCAAAATGCACACATTGTTTTGCATGATCAATACGTATCTGGAAAATATAATTTCAATCTTATTTACTGATAACTCTTTAGATTTGCATTAACTTCTTAAAAGGTATCTGTAAATGAAAACAATAGAAGCAATCCTGTTTCAATGCAGTGGGTCTTTCCTCGGGATTTTTGCAGTATTTTTTAACTTTAATTAAGATTTATTGTCGAAGTGCTCATTCATCATTATCACTAGCTATACTCAGAAACTTCTATTTAATGTTTTCCCTTTTAATTACTTTTGTGCTCAGTAGTTTAATTTTTACATTTATTGTGTATTGGTGCATTTAATTGGTTGGGTTTTGGAATGGCCTAGCATCATTATATAAATATGTAAACCCTAAAATTGAACCAAGGCTTTTTAATATGCAGAGATGCCAACTTTTGAGAAAGCCAATTTGTAAAGGCTGAGCCAGGTCAATCAGTGCTGTTACCGGGGGACGGGGGGGGGGAGGATCTTTATGCACTGGCATTCCTAAATAAGACATTACAGAAAAACTAACACATATTAAAACAAACACAATATAACAAAGACTGATATGTACAGAGCCTCTATTTCTTATCTGCAGATTAAAGTCCTCTCAGATTTGCACTACAATTGTTGAAGTATGATGATCTTTTTTGTTTAACACTAGTTGCCCCCTTAGCTGCTCCTGTTTGCACTGGTAACATGCTTTTTGTTTTTGAATCATATGCATCTTCTGCACTAACAGCACATAACAGTTCTGTTTTATATTACCACTAAATTCTGATCTCAGATCTGCACTAGATTTGTGAAGTAGAAGTTCAAGAATTTTTTTGATTGAAAACTCCAGCCGCCAATAAACTGCTCTTGTTTGCTGAAAATACACTGATAACATTCTTATTATTTTGATATCATATGTCTTCTGCAGTAACAGAGCACTTAACAGTCCCTTGTTATTATATATTAGGAAAAAATTTGTGTGGTAATATTGGATCTCAGAAACGGGTGGACCACTTTACTTGAGGTTTCTGATTTCAGATAACGTGGCTGCTGGGAACACAGGGAAAAGTACAAAAAAGTGAAATTAGCACATTTTGAGGGGTAAATTGAAAACCGAAAAATTAAAAAATAAATGAATAAATAAAAATATTATTTTGGATAGTTCTGCCGCGTCAGTGGGGCAGTCTGAACCCCAGGAATCTGAATCTGAAGTCTATTTTTGGAAATATCCAAAAGCAAACGCAGGGAAACAAAAGGTGTCATTTTTGGCACATTTCGCTTTTTTAAATTGAACCAATGGATTTTTCTCATTTTGAAATAAATTTTGAAGGTGCAACAAATACACCAAAGAGCCCACCCACCTCACCCATTTCTTCCCCCTGGTAGACTGTTGCGGAACACTATGGGATCCCTATCAGATAAGATTGATGCAAAGTTGAAGGAGACGACCTTATTTTGTATTATCATGATATAAGGAAGAAAGTGTCACAAAAATTATACACGAGATGGAGATCATCCTACAAAGAAACTTTAGCTGTGGTAAGACAAATGTTCTCCCAAGGATGTGAAAATATTTTGTTGTTAGCACCTTTGGAAGAAATAATTATCATAAAATAGGTGAAATCAAAGATCACATGGGAAGATTTGTGTGTTTGTTTCTCCTGAGAACTATTAGTGTGTGGAATGGTAAAGAAATGGTCTGAAAGTGGTTCAATGAAAACAGACAGACACTTAAGCATGAACAGCAGATTAGCCGTATACAATGTATTTCTGATTTCTGAACTTTTCCACAGTTTTGAGTCATTTGTTCTTCCTTCAAATGAAAAGAAAAGAACACTGCCACAAGCCCAGGGTACACAATCCTTCATAATATTGTTGCCTATTATACATACTGCCAGAGACCACCGTTACTACATAATCTGCATTAAAATGAATGAAATATTTGATTTACCTATGACTTGTTAAATACAGTAGCCAAGAAATTTCTTCATATGGATTAGAAGCTATCCCTTGTCCTTGACACTTAAAATTTATGCAGGTTGCAAATATAATTAACACAAAATTATTAATTACTACTGGTACACAACTATATTGCGAAGAACTAAAAGATGATCCAAGAAAATTTATCACTTGAATCATTATTGTATAACAAAAGTGCTACATACCTGCATATCATTGTGACGAACACAATCAACAAGTAGTCTTTCGAGATGAAATGGTGATGCAAAACGGGCAAGTTCAAGAAGACGGGAAAACTCTATTGTCTGATACACTTGTGCTATTTGCCGCACAAGGCGTACCAAAGTTACATCTTGCAGTGCAGAAATATATTGGAATAATGGTGAACTTTCATCTGCTTGTAATTCTTTTACAAGGGCTTCCACACGAGCACATAATTGGAGTGGGTGAAACTCCACCTCTAGATACATATAAAGTTCTTGCAATTGTGGTGATGCCAATCCAACCACATTGAATCGAACCTAAAACACAGGCACACAAAATTTTTTTAAGCTTCAAGAATTAAAAAATCAACATCAACTGTTGGATGATTCAAAGGAGAAAACAGAATGTTTCAAAATATTTATTAATAACACATTAGTAAGTAAATGACAAGCATACCTGCCAACCTTCAAAACAAAAACAAAGATACAGTGTTTTTTTGTTTTTTTTTTTTTAATTGGGAGATTCATATATAATAAAAAATATATGTGCCACTAAAAAATCTAGGGTTTCAGATAAAAGATCACAATCGGGAGAAATAATGTAAAAATCGGGAGGAAAAAAGTGAAAAATCTGGAGAGTTAACAAGTATGGACAAGTTAACAAGTTACATTAGACCTAGTTTTCGGCAAACACATTGTACACCAAAAAATTACTTACTATATCTCTGAGTAGCGACTGGCGGGTAGGAGGTTGTGGCAATCCAAGAAGAATTGCCAAGCGTTGTGCCTTTTCCAATGGACTTTTATCTGTTTCAATAAAGCGGTCAAACTCGGGGTGAGCTGAAGGTAATGGAATTGCAAGTGTTGCCAGAAGCAAGCGACATGCCATTCTGAAATGATAATTTCATTTTAATTATAATGTTCTAGATAAACTACAACATATTTAACAATGTAAAGTGCAGGTTGCAACATTAATCATATGAGGATTGGTAGCAACTCTCAGTAAAGACAATCACCACGTTACAGACAGGCACATTCCACAGCTTAAATTTCTTGACACAGCCTGCATAAGAAAAAGAGCATCATACATTCACACAATCACTCGGGCACAACTCACACACACATGATCAATCACCTTTTAGCAATTGAGGTCGAAGTGGTAGTCATGTGCAAGAGTTGAGTGAGTGATGTGTACTAGAGTTACATCTGAGTGTGCCTATAAATATGCCTGTCTGCAGCTCAGCAAATGGTTGACCTAATTCAGAACAGTAGAAATGTAATTCTGAGTTAGAAAAGAGAACAACCACTTCTTAACAAATATGAACTGTTAGCTCTCAAATATTTAACTTGAATGAATGCCTTAACAAGATATGGGACATTCCTCTTCGAGTTTCATGTATTATTGTTGTCTAGTGCGAACATGTGGCTTCCAACCATGAAAATACAACGTGTTCCGTGTAACTGGGTGATGGGAAGCTGTCTGTAGCTCCAAATATGTACACTTTGGGTACTGCTATAGACCTTAGATGCATGTGTAATAGGGGCTCTAGTAACAGAACTTTTTGTTTCAATATGGAACTAACAGTGTAAAGGCAATTTAACACTTCATGGGATCTCAGAGTTAAGGGATCATCAAAGTATTCAGATATCCGCAGCAACTCAAATGTTCATCATCAGTCCCATGAACGTCAATATATCGTGTTTGAAATTATATTTATATGGTCAAGTGTAACAATGGTGACGAATTAATATGACCATAAATGTAGAAAAAGGGGGGAAACTACAATAATTGAGTTCAAATACTACATTGTACTGTAAATACAATTACCTCTGAAGATCCTCTGGTGTTATATTTTTCTTCATTTCTTTAGAGAGTTGGAAGAGTTTAAAATGAGCAGCAGCATGAAAGAGGTGGTTTCCAGCTTTCCAGAAAACCATGGCAAGTTTCTGATAATAATTTGCCATTGTCTTTGGTACAGGAGGCTTTTTGGATAAATTCATCAGACCATGAATGTCTTCAATAGCTTTGTAAGCTTCTTGCCTGCCAAATTAAAACCAATTTCAAAAGCAAATAAGGTGAGAGAGGTCCAAAAATCATCATCATCATCATCATTATTATTATTATTGTCTAAATGTCTTTGTTCACCAGCTTTCTACCTTCTATTTGGTGGACAGAGACCTGATGTACACATTTAAGAAAATTGAAATTAATACGTATATTCTGCACTTAAAAATTGAAGAACAATCAGTAAGAACTATTTACTCATATATACAGAAACCTTATTGAATTTAATACACAAAAATTCTAGCATGTTTCTGCACTGACAGTTTACTTTCTCTTTTTAATGCCACAAGACTGCATTAATACAAAAGATAATTTGAAGATATGGCTGCTGGCAGAAAAAATCAATTAAGGAAGGTTGAAAATGAGAATTGTAATAACCAGACAAAACAGGAAAAAGCTATGAAACTTTGGGGCTCTTTTCATGCATGCAGTAAACTCCAATCAGCAGACTTTACTGAATTAATCAATTAATTAATTAATTTGCTGAATAGTTATATGACATTTATGAAATTTCTTGTAGCAATTTTAAGCCACTATTTATAAAGGGTTACTGCACATGAAGAGTTTTAAATTTATATGCTGAAAATGGCATGACAGTTGGTGATGGATATTGCTTTTGTTTATTCACCTGCCCCCTCCACTATATAAAATAACATTTGTGATATTATACAAACCAGAGTTCCATTTGTATTGCTGAATCAAGCTGCACAAGGCGAGTATCAAGGTTGAGCTGCTGGGTCTCTGGTTTTTGGATACTGACATTTGCAGTCTGTGGAGGGAGCTTGCTGATATCTTCTAAGTGCTTGCGAAGCTTATCACAGAGCTTTCGAAACTCAGTCTTACGATTGTACTTCAAGCAGAATGAGAATGCCTGTAACAGACAAAATTACAACAATCAATTTATTGTCCCTCGTGGGTTGCGCAACACATGCTCTCTCACTCAGCACACTGCTTAATTTATACAGAATACTCCATTATAGATTTAAGTACTATGCATGTATTAACAAATTTTAAAAATGTTTAGTAAGACTTATCAGCCATTAACCCTCCTACCACCACTGGGGTCAATATGACCCCATAAGCACATTTCAAATATATATCTCCCTCATTTTCAATGCGATTATTTTCTAAATTTATGACTTTGTCTCTCTAACATGCTTGTATGCAATGACATATTATTCAGTTTTACATTTACAACATATTAAAATTTATTCATGGGCTCTGCACTAAGTACCACTGGGGTCAGCATGACCCCAATCAAATTTTTTTTGTTTTGTTTCTTGAATGTAACATTATGAAACCAGAACAGCGAATATTACGTTGAACAAATGTTATAGGAAACACCTGCAACCATGAAACTAACACTTTCTACTTTTTATTTATACCCATTGTTTTCATTTCTTGCCTCAGCAGTCGTCGTGTGTTGCCTCAGTTGTTGCTAGTGCTTTGTCTCAGCATGTGCAAGAACTACATTATGTCTAGAAAAGGTCTGAGTAGTGCTGAAATACAAGCAATTTTGAATGAAGAAGAGGAATTAGGAGATACAGCGTCTGATGACGACGAAGAGAGTGATGGTGTTATTTCTGGAAGTAGTGAATCAACTGAAGATTCTGATGAAGACATTGAAAATTTGAAAACTCCTGAAGTTGATGGCATATCAGATCAGAATGTTTTCAAATAAGTATAAATAATCTGTCATATGTTTGCAGAAACCGATACTACTACTACTACTACTACTACTACTACTACTACTACTAATAATAATAATAATAATAATAATATGTAAGTAATCCCATTTTTCCAGGTAGAGAAATGGAAATGAAACATGAGGGGAAAAATCTTGTTAGATGACATAGGAGACAGCCAGCACGAAATATATTGAAGACAACTCCAGGTTCCACGCGACTTACTGTAAGGAACGTAAATACTGCGCAGTCAGCATTTGAATTATTTATGAAGCCCAGCATTTTCCAGGTTATTTTGAAGTGGACCAACAAAGAGGGTTTTATTACTTTCAGTAACAATGGACAGATATTGATAAAGAAGAATTTGAATGCTTTCTTGGTCTGCTTATTCTTGCAGGATTGTACAAGGGTCACAATGAGGGCATAGTGTATTTATGGAGAACTGACAGAACATTTATCTGGAACTGGTAGAACTATCACAACAGATAATTTCTTTGCAAATTTGAATTGGCAAAGGAAGTAGAACGAAAACAAGTGACTCTGATAGGAACACTAAGAAGAAGTCGAAGTGAACTACCCACAGAATTTATCGAAGCAAGGGGAAGAACTGCAGGTTCATCTCTCTTCGGATTCCAGGAATCAGCTACAATAGTCCCCTATTGCCCAAAAAAGAGTAAGATAGTGACATTGCTGAGTACTATGCATTTCAGGGAGGAAATAGGTGACGGCAAAGCAGCGAAACCTATTATAATCCTAGACTATATTGCAACAAAATCAGGTGTAGACACTATGGACAAGTTAGTCAGAACCTACACCACAAAACGTATGTCAAGAAGATGGCCCATTATGATTTTTTATAATATTTTGGATATTAGTGCCCTGAATGCTTTCATAATTTGGTTGGACTTAAATCCTGACTGGAATAAAAAAAACCAACTACAAAAGAAGAGGATTTCTTTTGGAACTGGGAACAAATCTAGTACAGAAAAACAGAAGTCAGCGCAGCGAAGCTCCTCTGCCTCGTCCTCCTCCTCCTTCAGCACTATTGCATATGGGGGTAAAACATGGACAGTGCAACCTGTGTGAATGTTCAGTGGATAGAAAACATTCAGAAACGTGCAGAAGATGCTTTTCCTTTATATGTAAACACCATTCAGACACTCTGTTTTAAATCTAAGGAGTTGCTTTGTTTTACATGTAAGGATCTTTAAGATCAAGTGTTGAGACAAGATCTGTAAGTGCTTATATATCTACTTCACCTGGTTTCAATCAGCAATGTATGCTTTTGTGTCAGTTCATTAAAATAAATTAAATACTGCCAATATATACCGTGTTAATTACTTGGGATCATATTGACCCCAATGGTACTCAGTGTAACAAAAAAATTCTGGTAGTAGGAGGGTTAATTGTGTCATCTATTACTGAAAAAACGGATTCCCTCCTCCTTGTTTTAAATTACTGCAGAGGTATTTTCCACAAAATGAGTGAAAATATCACTGTCTGCTCTTTTAAATACTGGCAAGATCAATATATTTTCCTGAGGTAATAATTGTTGATACTCTTCAGGGTAATAAGTTGGATTTCATTGTCCTGTAACAGTAACTTCATCTCGAGGTGAGATTATAATAAAGCCTCATTTTTAGCACACCTGCTTTTAAAGAAGTCTCGTTTGTAAGGAATACTTTCATTGATAACATAACGCAATAAAAACTGTGTTTCTGAAATTTGGTTTTAACGAATCACACTTTGATTTAAATTATGCTTTTAAGGAACAAGTGTGGCATCTTTCACACCCAAGCCATTTGAATTCCAAAAACCACGTCAGAATTTGGATCTTGGTCACATAGCAATAGCAGATGGTTGCAGACCGCAGTCACCTGCACACATCACATCAGGAACGTGATTGCTGTGGCGAAACAATTCTCTTGCCACCCTTGGAAAGCTACTGGCAATGGTGGCAACACTGCAATGTGTGTGTGTGTGTGTGTGTGTGTGTGTGTGTGTGTGTGTGTGGTGTGACGCATGCGTGTCTATGATGAGTTAGAAGGAATCAGGCACAAACATAAAATAATAATAATAAATGAAATTACTGTATTCAGGCACAGCTTAATGGTAAAACACACTACTGTGTAAGTTTAAAATATGTAGTTTTTGTACAAAAACGTAGATGGAAAATTGAGAAAAATTTTAAAAAGACCAATTTCTTTTTACAACTCAAACTTTTAAAGTTTGTTAACCAAAAGGTCAAACAATTAAGAATACAATCGTGAAATTGAGCTACACAAAAATTTTATGCTGTAGTCACAGATACACTCATGGAGAGTTAATAATAATATCTAGACAGGGAAAACTCACCGTAAAGACAAATGTTGAGCCGCCGACAGACACAAATAAAAGTGTGTGTGTCTTATTTGTGTGTGTGTTGGCAGCTCAATGTTCGTCTTTACAATGAGTTGTTCCCTGTCTACATATTATTATTATTAACATTCCTTACTGGACCTTCCATTGCTATTACACATTCATGGAGCATGTGACTGACTGCAGCTTACTATGATTGGTCAGATGATTTGACATCACAGAAAATTGTGAAGTGAATCTGAAGTGAAATATCACAAGTTTATATAACCTACTTACAATAATGTTTTTGTATATGTAATATATATCATTAAAAAGGGGTTTTATTGTAATATCAAATACAGCCATTGCATCTTATATTACCTCAATTCTGGTGTGATTGGACCCTACAATCAAACCTGGCTGCATTTGTCACCACTGATAATCATAACAGTTTTTGGTCACAAAAAAGTACTATGTCTTTGTATTATCCTATGCCTGTTGGCTTCAATGTCTTTATTGAATTATGTGGCTTCAGCAAGCATGTTGTGGTACACTACTGTGTATCTGAACGTCCAGTCTTAATTAATACAGTTTGAGTGTGATAAGTCAATTGTCCATATACTTTTATAACTATCATAATCTTTACAATTCCATTACTATACCCTTTGCGTGATACATGTAATGGGAGTATATTCTCAAAAACCTCTGGGAAGACAGGTTCTAAAAATATGAATGAAGTCTTCATATGCTGTATCTTACACTGATGTAAAACTAACCACTTGATTCTACTGCTTCTTTAATTTTCTCCTTCTGACCAAATACATTGTGAGGCTTGTCCTTAAATTTTAAGTTCTTCAGTCAATCAATACTGATACTATCTCCATATAAGTAGTGCTACTCAGAATGGTTCCACGAGTGTTTTCTTAGTTGTTTCCTTTGTCAGTTATTCTTATCCAAAATCCTTGCAGAGGAGTAAAACAGAGTTTACATCATAACTATACAAGATCCAAATGACTGTGAATAATACACTGGAGTTGAAGTAATTCCCAAACAGTAAACCAAGTTTTTGTTCAGTTATGAACAATACTTTTAATCTATAACAACTATAGCAGACTAGAGTGTGCATAAGGTTTAATGATGTTATATAGTAAATAGCAATACCATGCGAGCAATATCATGGTACAATGTCTCCACGTGGGCATTTGTTCGAAGCAGCTCCAAACACTGACAGTACGATTCCCATAAGAATTTGACCCAAGGTGTGAGAATCGTCCGGTCACTACGATCTTGGGCATCTTCTCCACTGACAGCACTGAAAAAAGAAAACATTTTGTTTCCAGTACATGTCACTCTCAAAACAAATTACATAATACAAACTCTTCACAGTTTCAAACAACAAATCATCACAATAATAGAAATAATTAATGATTGGAAATAAAAGTTTATAAGAAGTAACTAATTACAATGGGAGATGTTTTTTTGTGGGGAGGGGGTGATTGAGAATGAGATCTTTTTACATGTTGCTGGGTGGTGTTAAAGATTACCAATGCTACTTAAAAACTAATGACACAGCTTGGTACTTATGGCCAAAAGGCAATCACACGCAATGTGGTGCTTCTGTTACTCATTGATATACTTTACAATGACAAAACTACTCATCCTATTTCCTGAGCTACATGGTTGGCCACATGCTTGCTGGCTTGCACTCTCCAACTACCATCTAATGTAAATCTAAGCCAAGTGTGGAATGAATGATGGGGGACAAGTGCCACTCGTATGAATGCAATGATCTAAAGCTTACAACTAAACTATGAAGGGAAAACTGTGTGTCAACTTGGTACTAATGGAATTAGCATATCCCTGTATTCATCTCGTCTGATACTCAAATAGCCAAGGCCATTACCTATTATTTTTCCCAGCTACATTTGCATACATTTAAAATTTAATGACAACAATAGTTTGTCAACCTTCAACATTTAAACCAACCCCAACACAAGCAACATTAGTTTCAAAATTGTCAGATGGTGTCATATAAGGAAAAGAAGTCTAACACATGAGAGAAAGTGTGTGTTGCAGTTAAATTAACTGTAACAACAAGGACCAATGAAAAAGATGAAATGGGTCAGAGAATGGCTGAAAAAGAACAGCACCATAACATGTTTATTTACAGACAATAAATAAAAAATAAAAAACAGGAAGCACACAGTAGGGAAAGGGGCATGAATCAGAAGGAAATATAGGATGTGAGGGGGAGGAGGACTGTGGGGCATGGAATGTAGGATGTTGGGTTATCTGAGTTTGGGGCCAGAATGGTTGTGGTATCATAGGATGTGCTGCACGGATAACTCCCATCTCCGTAGTTCAGAAAATCTGGTGGAGGAGTGGAGGATTCATATGGCTTGGGTGGTGAAACAGCTGTTAAAAGTCCAAGGTGTTGTGCTCTGCTGCATGGTGCACCACAGGATAGTCCATATTGCTCTTGGCCACAGATTGACGGTGGCCATTCATCCTAATGGAGAGCTGGTTAGTTGTCATTCCAATGTAGAATGCAGAGTAGTGATTCCAGCAGAGTTGGTATATTACGTGTCTGCTTTCAAAGGTGGCCCAGCCTCTGATGGGGTAGGACAAGCGTGTGACAGGACTTGAAAAGGAAGTGCGGAAGTGCAGGGTGGGTGGATTGGACAGGTTTTGCATCGAGGTCTGCCACAGGGATATGATCCCTGTGGTAAGGGGTTGGAATTAGGAGTGGCATAGGAATGGACTAGGACGATGTGGAGGTTGAGTGGGCGACGGAACACCAGTTTAGTGGGGGTTGGGAGGATCTTAGGTAGGACGTATCTCATTTCAGGGCATGCTGACAGATAATCAAAGCCTAATGTAGGATATGGTTCAGTTGTTCCAGTCCAGGATAGTATTGGGTGACAAGGGGGGACTCCTTTGTGGCTGGTTAGTGGGGTTGGAGGAAGGACTGCTGGTGTTTGAAGATATGCCACGGGAAATTTGTTTATGGACTAGGTCTGGTGGGTAACTTTGGACTGTGGAGGCCTTTGTGAGGCTTTCGACATACTGGTCAAGGGAGTTATGACTGCAGGTATGCCTTCCACGGGCCGTGAGACTATATGAGAGAGATTTTTTGATGTGGAAAGGATGGCAGCTGTCAAAATGAAGGTACTGTTGAGAGTTGGTGTGTTTGATGTGGACAGAGGTGTGGATGGAGCTGCCAGAGATGCAGATTAACATCCAGGAAGGTGACATGTCGGGTTGAGAAGGAGCAAGTGAAACAGATGGGTGAGAAAGAGTTGAGGTTGTTGAGGAATGAGGATAGTGTGTCCTGGCGTTGAGTCCAGATCATGAAACTGTCTTCCATGAACCTGAACCAGACACGGGATTTGTGGATTTGGGAAGCTAGGAAGATTTCCTCTAGACGGCCCATGAACAGGTTGGCAAAGGGATGTGCAAAACTGGTGCCCATGGCAGTGTCATGGATCTGTTTGTATACTTTTCCCTCAAAGGAAAAGTAGTTGTTGGTTAGGATGTAGTTGGCAAGGGCTATGAGGAGGGAGGGCTTGGAGTCTGAAGAATGTTGGGAAAGGTAGTACTCGAGCGCAGCAAGACCATGGATGGGAGGGATATTTGTGTACAGGGAGGTGGCATCAAAAGTGACGAGTAAGGATCCAGGGGATAGAGGAGTGGGGACGGTGGAGAGTCAGTGAAGGAAGTGGTTGGTATATTCAATGTGGGAGGGTAGATTCCGAACAATAGGTTGGAGGTGTTGAGCAAAATGGACTATCCTGTAGCACAGCATGCAGCGGAACACAACACCTTGGACTTTAACAGCTTCTTCACCACCCAAGCCATCTGGATCCTCCTCCACCAGCTTTTCTGAACTATGAAGATGGGAGTTATCCCTACAGCACATCCTACAGTTATGCAACCATCCTGGCCTCAACCTCAGATAACCTAACATCCTGCATTCCCTGCCCCACAGTCCCCCTTCACATCCTATATTTCTTTCCAATTCATGCCCCTTTCCCTACTGTGTGCTTTCTGTTTTTTAATATATAGATATTATTGAAGGAAACTTTCATGTTGGGATAAATATGTGTAAAAAAAATTAATAACTTAACCAAATCACACGCTCGTTGGTAGAAACAAAAATACTATTCGATATCTATATACATATATCAGGCAAAGGAGCACAGGTAGTGAAAGTAACAAATAAAACACATGCGCGCGGATTTTTAGGGAGTGGGTAAGGAGCCATTCCAATCCCGGGAGAGGAAAGAATTACCTTGAGGGGAAAAAAAGGAAGGTAAACCAATACACACCCACCCACTCGAGGTACTGTTGATAGTTGGTGGGTTTGATGTGGACAGATGTTGATGTGTATGTGTGGTTGTGTGTGTATTTGTTTACCTTCCTCCCCCCCCCCCCAGGTAAGTCTTTCCTCTCCTAGGATTGGAATGGCCTTCTCCCTTGAAACCCCTTATTTCCTTTTCCCTCTCCTTCCCTTCTGCCTGAAGAAGCAACTGAGTTGCAAAAGCTTGCATTTGTGTGTGTGTGTGTGTGTGTGTGTGTGTGTGTGTGTGTGTGTGTGTGTGGCACGCGCGCGCTTGTTTTTTTATGTTACTATCACTACTTGTGCTCCTACGCCTGGTAAGTAAACTTCATCTATATATATATATATATATATATATATATATATATATATATATATATATATATATATATATATATATAGGTATAAAATAAAGATTTTTGACTTACCTAAAGTACAGGCTGGTCGATAGGAACACTAAACACACACAAAAACACACAACCATTCGAGCTTTCGCCACCAGTGGTGGCTTCTTCGGGAAAAAGAGGGAGGAAGGAGAGGAGAAAGGGAAGGATACGGGTTTTAAGGAAGTGGAAAAGGAGCCATTCCAATCCCAGGAGTGGAAGGACTTACCTTACGGGACAAAAAGGAAGGTAAACAAATACACACATACTCACACATATCCACATCCAAACACACTTAGGCAGACATTTGACAAATGTCTGCCTAAGTGTGTTTGGATGTGGATATGTGTGAGTGTGTGTGTATTTGTTTACCTTCCTTTTTGTCCCCTAAGGTAAGTCCTTCCACTCCTGGGATTGGAATGGCTCCTTTTCCACTTCCTTAAAACCCGTATCCTTCCCTTTCTCCTCTCCTTCCTCCCTCTTTTTCCCGAAGAAGCCACCACTGGTGGCGAAAGCTCGAATGGTTGTGTGTTTTTGTGTGTGTTTAGTGTTCCTATCGACCAGCCTGTACTTTAGGTAAGCCAAAAATCTTTATTTTATACCATTTTCCTACCTGGAAGGTCTCATATATATATATATATATATATATATATATATATATATATATATATATATATATATATATATATATATATTATAGAGGAAAAATTCCTAACAGGAAAAAAATATACGTAAAAAATAGATGAACACTTACCAGGCGAAGGGGCACAGGCAGTAATAGCAACAAATAAACACACAGACACACACACACTCAAAAATGCTAGCTTTCGCAGCCTAGCTGCTTCATCAGGCAGAAGGGAAGGAGAGGGAAAAGGAAATGATGAGGGATTTAAGGAAGGGGGTAAGGAGCCATTCCAATCCCGGGACAGGAAAGACTTACCTTGGGGGAAAAAATGGAAGGTAAATAAATGCACATACACCCACACATTTACACAGACACAAGTACACTTAGGCAGACATACTGTAGAACAGTTCTACAGTATGTCTGCCTAAGTGTACTTGTGTCTGTGTAAATGTGTGGGTGTATGTGCATTTATTTACCTTCCATTTTTTCCCCCAAGGTAAGTCTTTCCTGTCCCGGGATTGGAATGGCTCCTTACCCCCTTCCTTAAATCCCTCATCATTTCCTTTTCCCTCTCCTTCCCTTCTGCCTGATGAAGCAGCTAGGCTGCGAAAGCTAGCATTTTTGAGTGTGTGTGTGTCTGTGTGTTTATTTGTTGCTATTACTGCCTGTGCCCCTTCGCCTGGTAAGTGTTCATCTATTTTTTACGTATATATATATATATATTATTTTTCCTGCTAGAAATTTTTCTCTCATCTTTCGCCTGACATCGCCCCTTTTATTTGTGTCTGTCGGCGGCTCAACACTCGCCTTTACGGTGAGTTGTTTCCTATCTACATATTATTAGTAACATTCCTTACTGGACCTTCCATTGTTGTTAAATAGATGCTATATCAAATCAGAAGCTTTTTCTAAGCTGGTCCGTAAGCTGTATTTGTTTATTTTCAATTTAATATAGAACTAGAAACATGGAACAACTTTGCAATTTTCATGAATTTGCTCAAGATGAAAAGTGGTAACTGACAGAGGGACAAGCCGAAGACTAAAGAATAAGGGACACAGAATTCTACATGCCAAGGACCTCTAAAATTGTTACACTAATAAATGTTGACTAAAGATCAAGAAAGCAGAAACTGCTTCTTGTGCCTTTGATCTGCTTGTATGAAGTTTCAGCATAGTTCCCGCTGGACTTGACAGTGTTAGATGTTGACAGTTGTCTTTCCTGTTAACCCCCTCCCCCTTCCCCAAGGAAATCCATGTACCCCACCTGAATTTGTAAGGAAGGTTTCAAAATGTCTGAACTGTTTGAGGTAGGATATAGGTACCAGCCAAGTGTTCACAAGATTGGATATAGAAAACTGCTAAAAACATACCTAAGCTGGCTGGCACATCAATCCTCTGTTACTACACCAAGCAGATGCAATCCAGGGCCGGTGCACTTTCCCCAGTCCTAGAAATGGTGCTCAACCACACAACAAATAGTGTGGGTTGGTGCTTTGGAGTAAATGATGATGTGTTGTTGAAGATGAATGGAGGACGCTCAACAGCAAGGTTTCAGTGCCCAGGCATAATGTAGTTGAGACGAGTGTTAGTAAGGCTCTTTTCAAGATGAGGAAAACGCAACATAAAATGCAGAAGTCAACAACTGGAGACAAAATCTGCATATAGCATGAATCGAGATAGATAATTGAAAAGATTGCAACTTTGTCCAAAATGCAGAATGTGGATGAAGAAGTGCTTTGGAGTAAAATATTTTGATTTGAAATACATATTTATCATTTAAGATCCTTATATGTGCCACATATATCTTTACTAAATGTCCCTCTCCATTGAATTTTTATCTCTGCCTTATACAAAATTTTAAACAAACATAGGTATTAAACTGACTCCAACTAACTCCTGATTTAGTTTCCTTATAAATCTAACTTGTGGCAAAGAGCCATTCTCTTTCTTGTACACCCATATGTTATCTATGAAATAGTTTCCATCTTCAGTTTGCTGCTGGAAAACCACAATCCACCACACATCCCAGAGTGCACCACAATTTTTCCACATTTGTACAGTTGTTGCTGCACATTACTAACTACTGTTTTGCAAATGCATTACATATTCAAACTTTATTCTACTATCAAGAACAGAATTGCTTGATCATGCTGCCACTTACTGCTTTCCTTCATTGGCTAGTTATATCCTCCTGTAATCCAATCACACATTATGACTGCTGTCAATAATTCTCCACATATAAAGAGTACAGCACCTGTTTCTCTTTTCATCCACTCTTGTAATATAAAAACAAAATAAAACAGTTTGCCTCTTATTATTCCTTGTTGTTAAAAAACTAATCAGTTTAACTGTCCCAACAGCAGTCAGTTCAGCATAGCACCCTGGTGTTCTACAAGTCAAAGGTGTGGTTTTATTTGATGCTGTTCTCTGCTGTAGCAGATTTTTCTGTCTGTCCAAGTCAAACACATTCAATATGTTCTTCACACTGTTTCAAGATACATCGCTGTGTTTGTCCAATGTACTGCAGACCACATTCACAGGCAATGCTATATATTCCCGGTGTGGTGAGATTGAGTGGGTCTTTTGCTGAGCCAAAGAACTTTTGTCTTCGGTAGTGGTCAGAAGCTTGTTTATATGTTTTATTTTTTTCAGTAGATGCCCAATTTTGGCTGACAGCGGTTCCAGATACAGGAGAATGGTGAGTCTATTCTTCTTCATCCTCCTCCCAATTTTCAGCACAATTCTCTTCTTGAATACCCTACTACTATGCAATTCCATGTAGCCATTTCTACTAAATAACCCTCTTTAGGTGTTTCAATTTCGTCTTGAGAGGCTTTGCCACAGAAGAAGCGTGAACTGTGTCACAAGGTGGTCAGTACAGTCCGCCACCATGCTGGAATGTGGCAGCTAGTTGCGTGTAGGTATAGATGTGAGTGCGCATGTCACTGTTAGTAAATTTTATGGCAGCCTGAGTAGCTTCATATAAGTTGACATCACAGGCATCACACGACTCAAATGGGGCATTTTGGCCGGCTTTCAGATAACCTAAATTTCATTCCCCCATTTTACAAAATACTGCAATTCACAAGGAAAAAAGAAATAAATAAATAGCCTAAACCTGAACATAAGATGATATAATTAGCCATTTAAGACATTTCTAGAACTCAGTCAAATACCCTAATACTTTCATGGTATTAGATTTTTTATGTATTATTACCTTAGGAGAATGCTCTCAGGCGTTGCCAGCATATCAAGATCATCAATGTCCACCACAGCTTGTTGCGACTGCTCACGAGCAGACTCTGTTCTTTCCTCAGCTGTTCTCAAGTATCCGCGGATCACATTCTCTAGAGAAGACACATTTACCTGAAAAGAAAAATTATAGTAAGCATAAATTTACAGCATGTATACAAGGTAATTATAGAAGGTACACAGCCTAAAATGTGGAAGAGTAGAGCTGGTAAGAAATTGCCACTTTCCTTTTCAAAGGAGCAATCCTAGTTTCACAGGGAAACCACTGAAAGGCTTAGCCTTTGAGTCTGGAAACAAAGCCAGATCCTTTCAAATGAGTACCAGTGCTTTAGCCACTATTCCTGCTCCATAGGTACAGATGTAGTTTAGTGTGAAGCATTTAAAAGCAATGAACGACTGGCCTGAACTGAATACTTCACATTATCTTTCTGTCTCAAGGAATAAACAGAAAAGGTTTCATACACGTAGGCATAATTTCTCAGTACTTAATTACGACATACCTTACCTTAAAATACGCGTTTTGCAAATGTCTTTCAAGCACCGTTACATTTAGGCTGCCAACTTTTTGTAATATTGAAGTATGAATAAAAAATCCACCAAATACGGCACATTTGCTTCCGATCGCCTGAATTGGAGGCTGCGCAACGAGATGTTTATTTGTTGTAGACCATGTGATTATGTGGCTAGCGAATCACAGCACAAAGAAGAGTATTGTCGTCGGCCAATGGTAACCAAACCTCACCGCCGCACAACATGCAAATAAGAATTCTTGATGTTGGAAATTAAATGTGCGGTAATGTTTTTATATACGAAACCGCACAATGGTTACAGGATGTGAAAATTAACGCCTTAACACGAATTTTCAATTATTTCATTTTCGAAATCCCTTGAGTACAATTTCAGACAGACGATAAAATAAATAAAACAAGCTATACCTGCTCTATGGTTGACAGGTTCTTGTATGTATGTACCCTTGTCCAGTCAATAACAGTTAATGGCCATGGAAAATGAAGATTTGGAATTAGTTGACAACTGTTTTGTACACATAAAATAAGTAAAACATGCTACAGTACTTTGTAGTTGAGAGGATAAAGTGATTCTAAATCTTCATTTTACGAGGCCAATTACTGTTACTAACCGGACAAGGGTACATACAAGAACCTGTCAACCATAGAGCAGGTATAGCTCGTTTTATTTATTTTATCGTCTGTCTGAAAGTGTAATCAAGGGATTTCGAAAATGAAATAATTGAAAATTCGTGTTAAGATGTTAATTTTCACATCCTGTAGCCATTGTGGGGTTTCGTATATAAAAACATTACCGCATATTTAATTTCCAACATCAAAAATTATTATTTGCATGTTGCACAGTGGCGAGGTTTGGTTACCATTGGCTGACGACAATACTCTTCTTTGTGCTGTGATTCGCTAGCCACATAATCACGTGGTCTACAATAAATGAACATCACGTTGCGCAGCCTCCAATTCAGGCGATCGGAAGCAAATGTGCCGTATTGGTGGATTTTTTATTCATACTTCAATATTAGAAAAGCTGGCAGCATAAATGTAACGGTGCTTGAAAGACATTTGCAAAACGCGTATTTTAAGGTAAGGTATGTCGTAATTAAGTACTGAGAAATTACGCCTACGTATATGAAACCTTTACCGAATAAACAATTATAAAACACAAAACTGAACATCAGTCTTTGTTACAGTCTGACCCTGTAACTATATTTCTGAACTTTGAAAAGTGTTAATAAAACAGGAATAATTCTATGCACACAAGCTCCGTTTGTTTTTCAGAGTCTAAGACATGTCAGGGTGTGGTTACGGAGGGAGGGGGAAGAAAAAAAATTACTATATATATTACAGACAACTGAAACCATTCTTTACCTTTAGGACTAAATTAATTAACCTCTCAACTGTCTTCTAAATACATTTACAGAAAAGCTTCCTTTCCACATTATCTTTGTTCACACTTTGTTACAGCTGCATTAACAAAGTTAACATGCACTTCTACATATTTATGTACACCATATAATGTTTATACCAATGGCAAACTCAGATTGAAGTGCAACAACTTTTGAACTGTATCCCATTTCCATAAACGTTTGAAAGATAGGACTGAATATAACACTTACCGACTGGAACATATTGCGGTACTGGAATAACCCCTCCTTTGCGATGTGAGATTTCTTCAGCTCGACACACAGGTCCAAATATTTGAACATGATTGGCTCCAGGACACTCTCGCTCCAATTGTATGCCCATTTTTTATTGCGAAAAACTTCATATAATGTATCAAGTGCCCTTGCTGGCTTCCCCACTTCAATAAATTCTGTAAAATGGACAGAAGTTTACAAATATTTTTTACTCATTTGAGTTAAAATAGGCCTACACATAAACTATGTGCAAAACCTGTCTTGAAACTGCAGTGCACCATTAACACAAGCAACTGGAACGTTCAACCATGTCAGGTTTTCAGTAACATAGATCACAGGACATCAGGTAAATTCTTTGTTAAGAGACAGCAAATCTGCTCACTATTATCATCACAGTGACAAAATGACAAATGTTTCAAACCAACAATAATTTAATACAGTGGGCTTTGAAGAAAGTTACATATTGCACTACCTTTGGAATTTTCAATAGTGTACAGACAACTATCAATCTCTTACTCAACCTTAAAATATGACTGCACCAATAATGTCACCACCACAATGGTGTTTTCAGGGAGCCCCAATAACCTACTAAATTTTAACCACATCTTCTTCAGCAAGGATGAATGTCAATATACCATAGCATTATGAAAATGTACCACCTCAGTTAAATGTATTTTAGTCTATATATTGACTGTCGTCAGCAGCAAACATGAGTTTTTGTTGATTCCTCACAAAGGAAATATCCAAATCATTATAATTTAAATGATGCGTTTAAAACCTAGTTTAAGGGAAGATAGTGTGTTGTTTTTTTGTTTTTTTTATGTTCAGCTATTGGTACCAGAAGGCAGCCAATGAGAAGTGTTAAGAGAGGCAATGAAAATGTGCCTTTCAATTTTATTTTGTAAACAACACTGGATACTCATGTGAATATTTTAGTGTAAATTTAAGACATACGCCGATTTGTTGAAAATATGTCCATGTATTTGATGAGTGGTAGTGTGAATCTACGATGATAAGAATATTTCTTATATTTGAATAGTCAAACATTCATAAACGGTCACTATGAAAGATCTTCAAGAAAGTATACTGAGAACCAGTCACTACACAGGTGTGACTGTTCCTTCTTTCCTGAACATAACTTTCAGTCAAAATTATTTTAAATGTTAAATCTATTTTATGGTTAAATTGTACTGCGCTTCTCACCGGGATCCAGCGGTTATGTTGATACCAATGGTTAATGGCGGCAATTCAGAAGACCAATCGCGAGGCAGTCGTAGCTAGCCAATGAGATTCATTTTATTTTTCTGCAGAATATATGAACGAATTTTGTTGTTTCATTTCACTGTTTGACATTTCACGTTTTGTTTTTGCTGTAGAGCGGAAGTGATATAGAGTGTCATTCTGTAATATCTTACTCAGATTTAGTTATAATGGATTATAAAGTAAGATCACTTATTTCCATATGATTTCGGATGTTTCTTTTGTTTGCGGCATGTTATGAGTTTTCCTACTACTTTTAGTTTAATTTTCAAGGTGAAATTGTAGATTGTGCATGAGCTATGTGTTAATTGCACGATTTGTATATTGCAAAGTACGTACTTGCCCTACGGACATCGCTCCAAGAAAAGCTCATAGAGAAACAGTGGGATGGTTGTACAGAGGGCATGTTAAACAACAAAGAATTCAAAATAAAAGTTTGTTTGCCGGAAGTAAGCTGACAATGGGATAAATTTTTAAGCTTACTTTACTATGGGTTCGAAAATGCAGTACATCTTTTATATGTCTAAACCTCCATTTATCTACCAAGACTGCAGTGGACTGATGTAGTTTCTGTGTGTTAGACTGTATGAAAAATTGGGATGTTCTTGGGAGGGGATGGGGAGAGGGGGGAAGCATTGAAATAGACAAATCTAAATTGCAAAGGGGGAAGAGAGTTGAACGGGTGTAGAAAGGGGCACAAACTAGTGCTTCTCCAAAGTTGTTCCTCGAAGAACAAAACCAGTCCTTTTAAATGTTTTAGCTTACAAACTTTTTAAACTAACCTAAGGATAACACCGACACCCATGCCCGAGGGAGGACTTTAACTCCCGACGGCTGGCTGTGCACATTGTAGCATGTTGCCTCAGTGTGGATGGCCATTCCGCCACATCTTTAAAATGTTACATTCTCCCAGGAACAACAATCTTTTACGATTGTTTCAAATTGTATAATTGCCTGTCGGATGAAGGATTTGTTCACTTTTATGTGAATCATAGCATTACTTTCAAGGACCAGGAAATGGGTGCACACACAAACAGTATCGAAGCGACATGGTCGGCCATAAAACGATCCTTTCCTGGACCAAATAAGTGTAAGAATACATTTGATAGTTACCTATTTGAGTATGTATGGCGAAGGAAACATTCTGATTCGGAAGATTTGTTTAAAAGGTAAAATTTTGCAGTTCGTGTTGCAGTGTAGTGTCAAGAGTTCAGATGTTGACAGTGGCCGCAGCAAACAGAATGGATACAGTGATGGGATTACTTTTTTTGCCAATCATGAAGTAAATAATTAATGCTGTACCTGCTCTATGGTTGACAGGTTCTCGATGTACCCTTGTCCGCTCAATAAATTAACTCTAATTGACACCGGAGATATTCATAATAAAACATTCGGAAAAAGAACATGGCTCCCGCAGCCAACATCTGAACACAAAACACCACATCATGACAAGGACTGTAAAATTAAGCCGTTTGAAGTTTCTGAAAGCTGTCAGAAAATTTTATAATCATGAATAACGTTGTATCATTCTGTGTATTTTCTTTTGGGTGTGGGGGGAAGTGTTCAATCCTAGCCGCGAGCTTTCACTCTTGACTAACGATAATGGGAACGTTAAGTTACATAGTGTTCCTAATAATTAAGTTAATGATGGACACGAAAGACTGCGTCACTATTCATTATAACATGTGAAAGTGGATGAAACGTATTTAACATTCTTTTATGTCTTTTTTTTAATTGACTATTAGATATAAACCTGCAAATTTTTATACCAATATCTTCGTAGTAAGGCAAATGTTTTGTCATGAAAAAGTCAATTGAAATGAAAATTATTTTTTCTGAAAGGACAAGGGTACATACAAGGGCCTGTCAACCATAGAGCAGGTACAGTATTAATTTTGCTGCAAGGGAAACTAGCAGGAATAACACTTACTCTGCAGGTCATGAAAACTATTAACGCATTTTCTACAAATGTGTAACAATTCTACAATATGTTATTCGTGAAAAAATATTTAAGTGAAAACTATAATCTTTAGTTTACGAGGATAGTCAGTTTACTGAATGGACAAGGGTACATAAAAGAACCTTTCAACCATAGAGCAAGTACACAATTCTTTACTTCATAGTCAATACCTAGGAAGTATTTCTCATGCTATTGTCCATGACGTTCTAAGAATGTCAATGTGTTACAAAAACATTCATACATCTTTTGAATTATAATGTTCCTTGAGAAACATGTCTTCCCTTGTGATATTGTTCCAGTTACAAGTATTAGTTGCCTACTTGCAGTACGCAAGACACACGATTCCCGACAAAGTGACTGGGAAAGTTTGCAGAAACTTTTCCCATGTGGAGAAACTACAGGGCCACGATATTGAACAGCAATTTTTAATGTTCCAAACACTATTACTTTATGTTACGGACACATAATAACACCAGCTGCAGGTGGTTCGATTTGCACAACATTAATCAGTAATTTTGGAGCTGTGTTACAAATATGTCATGATTTGAAAGGATGTGGTTAGGCAGGAACCTAAAGGTACGTTTATTATACTGGGATACGTACATGTACTGTGACATGTCAATTTAGGCGCAATACATCACCTCACAAAAATCCACAAAACTTGTACGCGGACCCTCCAGCTCATACATGTCGTTTATACATTTTGTATATCACTTTTTGGCCATATATGCGACACATATGAGCAACATTTCGCAGAACTCTTGCATGCACAGTACTATTATTTGTCGCCTGCCGCTTATTTTGACAAATAGCAGAATTAGCGCATGCATAGAGCCAAGCTCTTTGGCGGCTGTTTGAGTTTTGGAGTGGTGGCGACTGTCGCTTGTGTAGGTGTATTGTGTCATGTTCATTTATTATGATATATTTTGAAATTTTCCATGACTTCTTGGTTGAAGCAAAATACGTTAATTGGAGAACGGGATATACAAATGTTTGCAAGAAGCAAACAAGGAATTGATTAATGCAGTCCCACAGTGACCATAAAATATGCTTCGTAAAAAGGCATAAATGTTGAAACATTCCTGTGAAAAACAATAAAACAAAATACAAAGTAATACCGTTAAATAACTTTACTGTGCACAACGTGTTTTTATTACTGAGTAAAGCATGTCAGCCGTAACTAAAAACTAACCCATTTTTAGCAATATTTGAGAAAAATGGTGCAAAATGTATGAGCCAGTAAAATTTTAGTTTCTATTCCAGTGGTTGTGTTGGCAACAACAAAAAACAAAGATTTCATGGCAAAACATTTGCACAATTGCTAATGCCAACATCTCACACACGATTGTCGGCATTTAGCATCTATTGCTGGCAGTATCACGCGAGGCCACCAGGAGAAGAACTAAAAAATATGATATGTGGCAAGCTGCATGAAAATGTTTATAACGTATTATATGTTCTGAATATTATAAAAGGAAACTTTCCTGGTGGGATAAATATGTATAAAGAATAGAATTCGGCACAGGCTCATCGACAGATACAAATAAAACACACATACAAGCTTTTGCAACCGTTTGTCACTTCTTCAGAAAAAGAGGAAGGAAGGAGGAGAGAAAGGGGAGGATACGGGTTTTAAGGAAGTGGAAAAGGAGTCATTCCAATCTTGGAGTGTAAGGACTTACTTTAAGGGGAAAAAAAAAAATAAACAAGCATGCACAGACCACACACATACACGCAATTCCGTGTGTATGTGTGTGGGTCTGTGCGCGCTTGTTTACCTTTTTTCCCCTTAAAGTAAGTCCTTCCACTCCAAGATTGGAATGACTCCTTATCCACTTCCTTAAAAGCTATATCCTTCCCTTTCTTCCCACCTTTCTTCCTGAAGAAGCGACCAACGATTGCAAAGCTTGTATCTGTGTTTTTATTTGTGTCTGTCGACGAGCCTGTGCTTTGGGTAAGTTATCAGATTTCTATTTTTTTATATGTATTATATGCTCTGATACATATGAAACTTTTACCTACACTTCTTGGGATAAAACTTGCACAATGGCCGCGCAAACACGAAGAATAATGTCACATGTGGCACTTTTGATATTCTATGCAGATATGTTAACGTCAAAAAGAAACCCCCAGTGGCCAAAAAACGAAGTATTACTCCTAACTAGTCCTTTGGTAGAATCACTTCCCAAAAGTTTGTGTTGGTTTTCGATGCATGTGGAGCCACAAGAGATAAACTGCGAAAATCCTCCATACTCATCCTAAAAAAATTTCTAAAATACGCACCATGCTCTAGTGTTAACTCATGAACGAGCATTGTGTAATCTCTGTGAGTAGTGTGCTTGCAAAGAAAATCTCTTTGCCACCACTAATGCTTCCTCTGCCTTTTTTTCCTATCTTCCAAGAGATTAAGCACACCAGTATGTAAAAATGTGATATCCTCCAAATCATCTTCAGAAGCCATCACATAGTGATACAAATCAACAAGTGCAAACACACGCCCATACATGTATGAGGTTGATACATACAAGTCGCGATACACGGTGCAAAGTCGCGCATATATTTATCTCATACATGTGCCGATACAAATCACATTGTAAACGTACCTTAAGAGTATAGTTTGTTCACTCAACAATTTAAGCTATATTCGTAAAAATCATAACAATGGCTTGTTCGATAGCTATCGTTCCAATATATATTGTTTGGAGACTGCCACCATGCTACGTAACATCTTCAAAATTACCCTATAATCCGAATTTCAATGTCCCAGTTTATGAGAGATTTGCAAGATGGAATAAAAATGTCACAAGCTCATATCATCTACAGCAGAGACACACCTATTTTAATTTACTAATAAAACCGGCGATGAATTTGAAAAACCGGCCAGTATTTGTACCGCAACGTGGGACTGGGCTCAGTAACGGAGAAAATGCATAGAAATATTTTGAAACTGGGCAGAAAAAATCATCTTACGCAACTTTGAACATGGCTGATTAACAGCATCTGTAATCCGATTTTTTTAACAATTTTATATATCGGCCAAACTGTTCCATAATTTTTAGGTTTGTGACCTAGGTTTCGTTGCCACTTGGGGGCTGAAGTGCAGTTTATGAGTCCGCGAGTGGCGTTTCATGTTTGGACATTGGCAACGGCGCCAATCAGCAGTCGCGTTCAAGCGGCCAATAATAAATAGCTTTCTCTTTATGGTTTGTAAACAAATCGGCGTAGGGGATGTGAAGATCTTTAGACCAACATATTGCGTTGCAATAAATGTGGGATTTATATTTAAGTTCTGTAATGGAGATTGAGCGTACTGGCTGTACTATGTAGTCAAAATTATTTTCACCAGTGATTTCAGTTGTGGTGATTTCGCAGCCTTTACGAGTCGGAAAGTGTGTGGGAAACATCCTTTCATTTAAAAAAGTGACCTGTAGCATAGCCTTCAGATGGTTAGGTATAGGTTAAACAAGAAATTTATTTTTAGTACACGAGGGCACATAGCGCCAGAATCACCGGTTCAGAACCGAAACTTCGAAATACATGGATTCTTCCAAATTAACCAACATCTGGTTTTTTCTTAGGGAATTGAGAACTAATTTTAATAACGCTCATTATTCACGTATTGCAATTCACTGGAAATATTGTCAGTTGTATTACTTGAAAGAAAGACTTAATTGAATCTACACTGCTAGAAATTATTAAATCTGAACGAAAAACCGTGTGAAACTCACAACACATGAAATTCGGAATCCGATTGGCCGCCTTCACCTGTGTCATTCATCGCGCCGTTACCAATGTCTACGCATGAATCACAAGTCACGGACTCAAACTGCACTTTTACCCCACTTGGGACAACCCAATCAGATGAATAAAAACAGTTACATGAAATACTCAATGTCAAAAATATTACGAGCAGGATTGCTCATTTTCTGGAAAGAAATAACTCTAGGCCTATACCACAAAAAGCAATGGGGCTGTAACTATTCAGGAAATTAAAATGGAAGTTACTGTAATTATTCACAATAACTCTGTCTTCCCAACCATTTCAGTTGCATAATTACACAGTCAAGTGACATGAAATCCTGGAAGAACTGCATGTTACTGTACTTGAGAGATTTTGCTATACATTTGAAATATAATGTAACAGAATAAAGAAGTTACACAATAAGTAATAAGTGAGCTCTCTGTTGTCAGAGGCTGAATTAACTACAGAAACGTCACTTTTATTAAAATACATCCAAAATGATTTTGATCTTTTGTTACATGATCATGCAAGGCAGTGTTTAAGAACGGATACTGAAAATTCAAGTTGAGATGTATTTTACTGTATACTATTTAACAGATTACAAAAACATCAATAATATAACCATCATACATTTATGTTACTGTCAATAGACACGTGTCAATAGTGAGTAAACCGAGAATATACCAATAATTAATTTTGTCGGATTGAAAATATACAATCTCCTTCAATTTTGCTACAGCTGTAACATCTGCCATTACGAAACTGTCACATGCAAAAAGTAATAAATGAAAAAACACATTTGTGGGGAATACACCATATTATGAACACAAAAGAAAATGTGATATGTTGCTCTAAAAACGAATATCCCTATGGGAACAGCCGCATGCAGTATCACATACTTGTTAACGACACCTGATCCCTTGCTCATTTACTTTAAACCTCAAAATTACAGATTAAAGGAATAATTAAAACTACAAGTAAAATAAATTAGTAAAATATTCTTCATTCTAAATATTATCGGCCGAATAGCTTCGTGAAGGCATGCCTTCCATATTGCCACAAATTCACTTACCATTAGCTCGTTTGAGAGCGTTCTCAGGCCTTTGCACGTATCGTGCCATTTTCGAAGATTAGAGATCTTCTTTTTACATAGGAATTAACAAACTGTGTTCGTAAAAATGTGCAATTTAAAGCAAAAACCCGTAATACACCACCATCCAACCACACGTTGACCTACACAGGAGAGGAAGGGAGCCAAAACCACGTGACGTCACGAAAGCAGTATTACTATCACTTTTGCAGTACGGATTTTTTTAAAAGATTCAGATTTACTGTTGTGGGAAACCGGAAGATGAAAGAATTCACGACAATTTGAATGAATGTGCTTCAAAGGCACACGATAATTACGTCCACAACTTATATGTGTAATCATTAGCTATGTCCCGAACGAGTGGTTAGTCTTTGGGAAAGAGTGAAATATCTTTAATAATCTCGATACATTCAAAGAAAATACAAAGTCAGCGATGTACAGCCACATTGGAGTATCGATCAGGATCTGTCTCGCGGTAGTACGCACTTGGGTGTACGAACGTTTAGCTGCCGGAAATTTATGTCACTTGAATGTCCCATATGTAAACACAAGGCAGCAGTCAAGGTGGTTAGAATATGTGGCTGCAGTCCTGCTCCTAACGGAATTTGTTGTTGCAACTATTAATACTTTCGCTGCGGATGAGGCTTATAAAGCCCAATTCACACTGTCCGTCACGTCACGTCACCGTCCGTCAGAACATTCCGCAATGTATTTCTAATGGCGGCATTCACACTGTCCGTCACCGGACCGTCACGTCACGTCAACGTCCGTCAAGCTTTCTCGAGAAGAATGTTTTGACGGAACGGCCGTCTGCTAACATCGGAAGTTAACCTATTTTCGTCACGCGAATTACATGTTGCAGTCGACGATTGAACTGTTTATATGCAAATGTGTCTTATTCATCTTTGTGTTGTTGTTGTACCTCGTTTGAGGGGTAAATCTCAAATGTTTCATGACGACTTAAATATTTTTGTCAATTGAGTGTCCCACTAAAATCGAGCTCGGATATCTGAAACCAAAAAATTGTTTATGTTACGTAACATTGTAACAGAAACGACTGAAGCAAACTGTTTATTTGAATAAGCTTGTAATTTGATTACACATTTTTCATTAAATAACACATTAAATGAAAATGTCAGTTCTAATGAAAGACAAAAATTCAGTTGTTTACGACGGAATTAACAATGTCAGCGACCAAATCGTAATGGTTAAAGTATACGGGCGCTATTTATGCTCTTACAAGTGTGGTTTGATGTCTTCATATGTTTATTTTTTCGCTTGAAAATAAATATCGATGTTTTGAAATGTTGTTTCAGTTCCCAGTAAGTTGGCCAAAAATATACACTGTAAAGTTTTCTTTGGCCGTTAATAACATTTAGCGTCGATATTCCCCCTTTCTAGTATTAAACTATGACTTTCTGCATAACAGACCGCCACTCATAACCTCACTTTCAACATTGCGTATTGAGATGGAGGAATTGACGTGACGGACACGGACTGACAGTGTGAATACAACTTGACGTGACGGTTCCGTGACGTGACGTTGACGTGACGGACAGTGTGAATTGGCCTTAAGCGTCCACGCTCACTGTAGGATAGCGTCTCCCGCAGCGAAAGTGTTAAGGCCAATTCACACTGTCCGTCACGTCAACGTCACGTCACGGAACAGTCACGTCAAGTTGTATTCACACTGTCCGTCCATGTCCGTCACGTCAATTCGTCCATCTCAATACGCGATGTTGAAAGTGAGGTTATGAGTGGCGATCTGTTATGTAGAAAGTCGTAGTTTAATACTAGAAAGGGGGAACAACAACGCTAAATGTTATTAACGGCCAAAGAAAACTGTACAGTGAATGTTTTTGGCCAACTTACTGGGAACTGAAACAACATTTCAAAACATCGACATCTATTTTCAAGCGAAAAAATAAACCTATGAAGACATCAAACCATACATGTAAGAGCATAAATAGCGCCTGTATACTTTAACCATTACGATTTGCTCACTGACATTGTTAATACCGTCGTAAATAACTGAATTTTTGTCTTTCATTAGAACTGACATCTTCATTTAAAGTGTTATTAAATCAAAGATGCGTAATCAAATTACAATCTTATTCAAATAAACAGTCTACTTCAGTCATTTCTGTTACAATGTTACGTAACATAAACCATTATTTTGGTTCCAGATATCTGACCTCGATTTTAGGGGGACACTCAATTGACAAAAATATTTAAGTCGTCATGAAACATTTGAGATTTACCCCTAAAACGAGGTCCAACAACAACACAAAAGTGAATAAGACACATTTGCATATAAACAGTGCAATCCTCGACCGCAACATGTAATTCGCGTGACGAAAATAGGTTAACTTCCGATGTTAGCAGACGGCCGTTCCGTCAAAACATTCTTCTCGAGAAAGCTTGACGGACGTTGACGTGATGTGACGGTCCGGTGACGGACAGTGTGAATGCCGCCATCAGAAATACATTGCGGAATGTTCTGACGGACGGTGACGTGACGTGACGGACAGTGTGAATTGGCCTTTAAAGAATTCAGTTTAACGTGAGCTGTGCAATTTTCTTAGTTTATATTACATGTGCAGAGGATGCCAAAAACACTCAACAAAACGTCTTTGTTTTCTTTTTCCCTGTAATTATCTAAAACTTTTAATTCTTATAATGATATTTCATTAATATGTCAAAATACATGTGGCGAAAATGTTGGCACTGTCCTACACTGCAGATCAGCTTACCACCACGACTTATTTCGCATGCACATTTGTTGGCTTCGCAAACTCGAAATGCTTGTCACGGTTCAACATAACCTGCACTATGGATGACTGGCAGTACATTTACGATTTCAGGTTTAAGCTGTGCATTGTCACATTTGGCCAAAACAGGCAAAATCCTTAAATGATTAAGAAATACTCGAGCAACTTTTTTCAGATATACCCAAAATGGGTAAATTCGTAGATTTACTTATTGAACTTCATCGGTTCACCTGTAGATGGGGATACCGCCCGTCAGCTTTTTACCGTGACATCATCGCAGCGCGGTAGTTTTGAGGTGTGTGCGTGTTTGTAGAAGGCATGAGTGAATATGTGGTGGTTGAGTTTACAAACAAAATAGATTAAGACCTGTGATCGATGGTACATTCTGTCATCTATAATAACTGCAGATTATTTGTATCTACAATGGTATCCCAGTATACATTTATGCCAACTTATCTTCTGAATACACAATCGGGCATAACTGAAGACTGGGATATCATCCGTCAGCTTAGACCAAAGACGACATCAACATGTCGGAAAACCGGTATACAGGATATCTTAATACTAATGTATTGTAGGCTAGATAATAAATAATCCATAGTTATCCTCGTAAATTGCAGACGTTAGTAAATAATTTTGCTAGCATGACAGTTAAACACTGCAAATATCAGACTACTTCGTTTTTACACAGAAATTCCATTGCATGATATAATCATAAAATTTTTCGTATTCGGTTCTCAATGCACTTCAGTAAAAACATGACAAATTCCCTTACTTTATTTATCATCTTTTATTCATTCAAATACTATACCAAAGCTATCTACTGTATGAAAACACTCTTTGCAAACAATCACATCACAATGTTTTCAAAACGTTCACCATTGGCACTACAGAGGTGGCGTAAACGAAGAATGGAATTCGCATTCACATTTCGTAGTGTCTCAACCGAAATGGTTTCACATGCCACAGAGATCGTCGATTCAAACTCGTCCAGCATGGCGGGATGCCCCACAGAAAAAAGTCACAGGGAGACAAATCCGACGAATATGGAGGCCAATCCATGCCTGCACCAGTAAATTTGGGATATTTCAAAGCAATGACTCGACTCCCGAAGTATTCCTCAAGAAAGCGAAACACTTGTTCGGTCCGCTGTGGTCAGGCTCCATCTTGCATAAACAATTCAGTACCTGGTCGATCCTGTTTTCTGACTGACTCCAAAGCGCTCCTCCAACAGACAAGCCCGAATATTTACGAAGAGGTTTGTGTTCTAAGTCTTCGATTTTCTCTAGATTGAGGCTGAGCCAGTGATCTCTATAGTATATATATAAGTATATAGTTCACAACAGGCTTTAGCAGTGATAGATTTTTATAACCGACATCTAGCTTTATATGTGCCACTATAGCGTCTCACAATTACTGTTCCGTGTTTCTCCTTGGGGTTATATATTATGGAAATCTATTAGTACCAATGTGGGCATTTCTACACTAAATGTGTAACTTCTGGGAAAATCATGTACGATGATAATTCTTGCACAACACCTGCAAATTTTTGTATATTAATTTGTATGTCTCATTTTTTAAAATTTTATTGTAACTCATAATAATGGGACAAAATGCATATGAAGTTGTATGTTACCAAATATTCCTTTCACACACAACTATCCTAATTTAGCTCATTTTATATGAGGTTTTGTCAGGTTAAACTGGCTACATTATTTATAAATGGGGGGGGACATGTTTATGTATATTTTGCGTTTTGTTGAAGTTTATGATCAGAATGTATTCCACAATGTATTTCTATTGGCGGAATTCACACTGTCCGTCGCCGGCCCGTCACCTCACGTCAACGTGAGCTTTCTGAAGAAGAATGTTTTGATGGAACGGTCCCCGCAAGTTAACCTAGTTTCGTCACGCGATTTTCATATTATACTTGACAGATACACAGTTTGCAGGCAAATCTGTCTTGTTAATCTTTATTATTATACTTTGGTTTAATGGTGAATTGCAAATGTTTCATGATGACTTAAATATTTTTCTCAATTGAGAAATACATAACATATCGCCAGTCATAACCTCACTTTCAACATCGGTAGAGAGCAAAGATGCCAACTAGCGCTATGGGTGGCCAAACTGCGAAACAGGTGAAATAAGCGTTCGAGTTGGCTTCAGAGTTGGGGAAACAGTGAAAAAGCGCGCATGCACAGTGGAGGCCTTCCAAATTGTGTAAACTGGGCATATTTAATGATCATCATACAACTTCTCTCCCAAAGGGAAGTTATTTTCAATCAAGAAGACTCTCACTTCATTTTTCAATTGAAAGCGACACATTAAAATTTTATCACAAAAGAGCCACCTTACTTATGTGTGAAGAAGTAGAAACATATACAGACCATCCACGTCATCACACAAGGTTTTGTGCAGTCTGATATTTTCAGATCATGATTTCATAAAATTTATTATTGTAATTGTTTTGTCCGAAACTGTTTTCATAGGAGGTGACATTTTCTTCATTGCAAGAGTGTGACGTTCAAGTATGCAGTGACTACTGCTGCACCCTTGACTTTTTCTTTTATTTTTGTGATGGCATCAGACGTCTTACCAGTCATCGCGTTTGCTCCATCTGTGCATTCGTCGACACAGTTGTTCCATGGTATGTTATCCTCTGTGAAAAATTCGTCCAATAATTTAAGTCTTCAATGGTTAGCACAGAAAAATAACCTCTTGAAAAAGAGTCCATGTATGGGTAGCGCACAAATACCATTAATATTTCCAAACAAGCTACATCAGTTGATTATCCATCTGAAGTGAAAAAGCAATGTATTTTATTCGTGAAATTGAAGTACCTTTCACATCCTTTGATAAGTCCCACATATGTCGTAAACTTATATTATTTAACAAAGGAACTGTTTCTAAGATTTTAGCAGCATTTTCGTCCAACATGCATTCAACAATGTCTTTTACAAGTCTTCATAAGCTTTTCAGTGATGGTGTGTGCTTCATCAGTTTGAACAACTCCGTAACTTACAAAGTAAGAGGCCATCAGTGCCTTTTTGTTCCCTGTTTTTGAATGGTGTATCATGCTTTTCTGCAGCTGACTGAGTTCAGTATACTTCCTTCTGAAAAAAATCCTTCAGTTTATCCTTGCATTCTGGATGTACCCCCTCAAAATGACGACACAATTTTGCTGGGAACATTGATCTATTTGGCAGGACTTTGCCGCAGATTATGCACTGAGGTTAATTGTCAGTGCTCACAGAGAATCCAGTATTCGTGTAAGAATAGTGATATCTTCTTTTTTAAATTTTGGGAACTGTGGGGCTGGTGTCCACAGAAGTACAGTTAAAACTTGGGGATTTCAGGAATCAGTGTTGCAGTCACTGTCGCTGATTCAACCGAAAATTTGGCTCAAAGCAAGGAACATTCTTAGTATAAAAATAAACTTAACCTTCAGATACTAAATCTGTAAAGGAGACTATTTGCTGTTCATTCGATCCAACCATTTTCTAGCGCTTATCTTAAATTCGTCAAGAAAATGTTAAAACTCTGTCTGGAAATCAGGGAACAATAGGAATTTCGTTTTGCGAAACTTGTGGCGACCTAAGTTACCAGTTATCTAAATATGTGGAGCGATTTTAACTGGTGAAAACCACAATTTTTTTCTAATACACTATACTAAAAACGGATGCATATCAGCTATATCTGAATCACTTTCAATATCGTCTGTGTGGTCACTGGATTTTCGGTCAGAATTCCATTATTAGGTTCCTCGTCCATCGACATCAACAAAGTTTGGCTTACAGCAATTTCTTTCCAGACTTTCTACCAGCACACAATTTTATTGCTCCTTGCTACGCCATACTTAATGATTTCAGAGTACAAAAATGCTCATAATGTGACGGCAAGATGAGGACCTTACATTCATACCTTTTTGCCAGTTAATTTAAAACATTTACACGTAAACTGTTTTTCTTTTTCCTTTTTTTCTTCCTGAATCATAAGAACCAGTAACTAAGAACTCAAATACTCGTCTACTATGGGAATAATTTCTTTTTTTGTTGTAGACAATCGATAATATCTTGTTTTCTGGAAGTTACAGCAGCACTTTGTTGTGAGATGACGCCCCTACTCCAATCTAATGCCTGCATTTTGTATACTGTAACACTTGACTGTAAGTTCACTGAATGTAAAGTAGGTCTATCTGGCGACAACATTTTTTGCTACAAGCATTCCGAATTAGGTGCTGTAGGTATCTTAATTCCAAAACTTTCCAAATATATATGACAACAGACAGCAAGCTACAATTTGAGCCTATAAAATGTAAAAAGGAGTAAAGTTCTTAACAAAATAGTTTGTTTACAGTCGCTTGATATAGCCTGCAGATCAGACCTTGTTCCTTGCAATATACGGAAACTTTACTAAAGGACAAACTTCAGCAGCACATGTAACTCTGCCATACTTTCGTGATGGTACGGTACAACAAAAGAAGCAGAAGCCACACTGTACTAGGCGCTCCTTTCCTCCCCATTTCTCTTTGTGGGCTGCTCTCGTGCTCCTCTCAAAATAAAAAATTAAAAGAGAGGGAAATATGGCAACGCATGTTTCGGCAGGACATACAGCCAACGAGCTTGAATTTCATGTTCTAGCTCGTTGCATACAACACATCGAGCGCGTGGAGCCCGAAAAACCACTTAGCTTTTTTGTATCCCAACTTCGTCGCCGCTTTTGTGTCCCAGCCTCATCGTAGGTGTCGGTGGCCGGGTGGATGAGACCGACACAGGAATATAGATGGCACGCTGGTGCAGGTACGGAGGGGAGCAGCCAGAAACTATAAACACTAGAGTAAATTAGAAAGAGATATATATTGCACAGAAGGTAACAATACTTAACTTTTACATAGTACTGCAGAATGTTGATACATAGTTGTTAGAGGCCTGCCTAGTGCCTGTACAATAGCAAAGTCTTCACTGGTGCCTATCTGATTACGAAGGTCCTAACTCGTTGCTATCTCAGTCCGAAGTGCCGGTGTCTTTCCGTGGTGGCCACGAGCGGGGTTCCAGCAGAGGGCGCTCGTGGCTGTCGTCGTGAGAACGCCGCGCCGTGCATGCATGGCGGCGCGCAGCGAAAGTAGGTGGCGCGCACTTTGTACTTGTGCGACACCACACCCCTCCCCCCCAAACCGCCGCGCCGTCGTGGCGTAGGGCTGAGGGCCACGGCGACGGCACTGGGAGGAGGGCCTGGGCGGGGGCGTTACTGCTGGGACGGGCGTCGTAGCTGATGCCGGGATCGAGACGCCGTCCGCGCCCCGGCATCTGCCTTGAGATCCTCCAGGGAACCCGCCGAAACCTGGGGAAGGGCGCCCGCCCCCGCCCAGAGGGAGCAGGTCATCTTCTTCTGAGGTGCGTGGCCCAAGCTGAGGGGGCCCGCATGGTCCCGGAGTCCCTCTCGGTGACGCTGTCATCTGCGGCGGCGACGGAGGCGCGTCAATCTCCATCGGGACGATCTCGTAGTCCGGGGACGAACGATGTGGCTGTGCTCCCTGGCGGTGAACTGGGTCTGGAATCAAGAAACCGGAGACAGGATCGCGCGGCCTGTGCAGGCGCAATTGGTTTGCGTGGCGCCGCAGCTCCGACCCTGTGGAAGAACGTACAACAAACATATTGCGACCAAGCACGCGTTGAATGGTGCCCGGCAACCATGTCTTCTTGTTTCCAGCAAACATCCTGTACAGCACCGGCGTGGAAACCTGAAAACGCGAAGCGCCATACGAACCGACTCGGTGCGTGGGAGGCTGCAGCAGGTGAAGGAGAGTGCGGTGACGGCGGCCGTGTAGCAGCTCGGCAGGAGACGGGCCGTCACGTGGCATGCACCGATATGTAGACAGGAAAATTTGAAGAGCTTGCTGCCCGGAGTGCTGACCTTTCATCTTCTCCATGTGAGACTTGAATGTTCGAACGAAACGTTCTGCTTCACCATTGGACTGAGGGTGAAAAGGTGCAGTGGTAATATGCTGAATGCCATTCACATGACAAAACTGTTGAAATTCCGCACTAACAAACTGAGGTCCATTGTCACTGACGATAGTTTCAGGCAAGCCTTCGATGCAAAACACTGATGTTAAGGCACTGATTGTACTAGACGCCGTCGTTGAGTTCATGGCAATCACAAAAGGAAACTAGCTGAAAGCGTCTACAACAATTAACCAGCGCGTATTCCAGAAAGGTCCGGCAAAGTCAATATGTAAACGTTGCCATGGTCCCTTGGGGCGTGGCCAGTCAGAGAAACGCTGTGGAGGAGCCGCCTGATGCTCCGCACAAACTGTACACTGTGATGTCATGCTCTCTATCTGAGCGTCCATACCAACCCAGGTACAATGACGTCTGGCCAGTTGCTTTGTCCTAACAATGCCCCAATGTCCTTGATGCAGGAGGCATAACACTTCTCGTTGCAGGGAACGAGGAACAATCACTCTTGCTTGGTCGTTGTCGGTATGCAACAACAGTAAACCCTGACTGAAAGATAATTCATGACGTTGTGCAAAATAACGTCGAACCAGAGGCCGTTAAATGTCTTTGGCTCTGGCAGGCCAACCAAAGCGAACAAAACGTGCTACCACACTTAGGTCTGCATCCGCAGCTGTTTCCTATGCAACCCGACGAGAGTTCAAAGGGAATCAAACATGCATCACTGAGTAGTGCACATTTTAAGTTGGTAGAGGGAACTTGGCAATCTTTAGACCACACAAAAGGAACATTCTTCCTACGTAAGTGATGCAGTGGAGCTGCAATCTGAGAGGCATTGGGAAGAAATCTAAAATAATAATTAAGCTTTCCCATCACTGCTTGCAATTCATGCACATTCTTAGGAGGAGGCAAGTCTTTGATTGCTCGAAGATGTGACTGTAAGGGATGAATTCCTTGGGCATTAATCACATGGCCTAGGTACTCTATTTCAGTTTGAAAAAACGAACACTTTGCTTTATTGCAACGTAGACCTGCTGCAGTCAAAACTTTGAAAAGGCACTCCAGGTTTGCTAAATGTTCTTCAACTGTACGTCCGGATACCACGATATCATCTAAATAGTTCTAACAACACGGTACGGAAACTGTCAGCTGTTCCAAAAAGCGCTGAAAAATAGCGGGAGCGGAAGAACTGCCAAAGGGTAGGCGTTGAAATTGAAAAAGGCCCATGTGAGTATTAATGACGAAAAACTTTTTTGACTCGTCATCAAGTGGAATCTGTAAGTATGCCTCTGCTAAATCAATCTTGGAAAAGAAGCGAGACTGTCCTAAGTTGTCCATTAGTTCCTCAGGTCTGGGCAGGGGATAAGTGTCGACAATTGTTTGACTGTTCACTGTTGATTTGAAGTCCGCACAGAGACGAAGTTTTCCTGACGGCTTGGGTATAATTACTATAGGCGAGGCCCACTGACTCGCAGAAACAGGAGAAATCACCCCACTATCTTGCCAACGTTTAAGTTCTTCGGCAACTGTATCACGCAATGCGATAGGCACTGGTCTAGCTTTACGAAATTTTGGAACTGCAGATTCTTTTAAAGTTACATGTGCCACGAAGTCTTTTGCACAACCTAGTTCCAGCGAAAACAAGTCACTATATTTGTCACACAATGCATTGATTTTATCCTGAGGCACTATTGACGAAATCTGAAGCACATCTCTTTGAATTGATAAACCAAACAAGTCAAAAGCATCTAGTCCAAAACTGTTCTGTGTCGATGTGGCCTGAAGAACTACAAAAGCAACTGTTTTTGTTACACCTTGAAAAGAGGCGGGCAGGCTACACGTTCCTAGCACGGGAATATTTTGACCGGTATAAGCTGTTAGCACTTGTTGACACAGCGATAATTTTGGAGAACCCAGAAGTTCATAAGTATCTTTATTAATTAAGGTAACAGCGGAACCAGTGTCGAGCTGAAATTGCACAGTCTTATTGTCAATGGAAAGATTCACAAAAAGTTTTTGCTTGCGGCGCTCGACAGGTGCGCGAATGTGGGCAACGTCTGCTACGGTTTGTTTACTGCGCTTGCGCGGGCCGCGTAGTGAAGGAAGCGGCGCAGACTCGGCACGCAGCGGATTAACAACACTGTCACTAGATGACACTACCGCCGGATCGGCGTCCGCGCAAGCCTGCGAAGCTACTCCAGATTTACTAACTACTGCACTACACTTTTGAGTAGCTACTTGATGTCTACTGTCACTAGCTACACAGTACTGGGCACTATTACAAGGAGCAGTTGCAGAAGGCACTATTTTCACTACAGGAATGCACTGTTCATAGTCATTTTGCTTGTCCCGAACCCTTTTCCGTTGCACTGTTTTACGCGCTCGTCGGCGCTTGCTACGTGGTGCACTATATAATTTTGCCGTAGGCACAGAAATATTGTCTTGCATTTTAGAATCAAGAGAAGCAGTGTTCAATTCCACAGCCCCTATAACATTTACAGAATGAACTGTTCTCGCACTCTGCGAAGCACTGTTTCTAACGGTACCGTTCTTTGAGTTTTTAATTTGCATACACACAGACTGCACATGTCCCGATTTGCCACATTGATAACAGGTTGCGTTGCGACTAGGGCAATGAGCATGCTTGTGGCGAGATACACCCTGGGGGCAAGACTTACGAACATTTTTCTGAAATGAGCGTTGGCGCCCGTTATGCAAATTACTGTGTCTAACACTACGGGGCGACCTTTGCGTCGCACTTTTACACTGGCTACTGTTCACCGTCTGTTCAGCACGGCCGGTAGAAAAATAAGAATCACTAGGACTAGACTGAGAACTTCGGCTAGGAAAGCGTCCGTTACGGCGCACTGAATTAACACTGAGGCTTTGCATTTCTACATCTGCTAAGTCAAAAGTATCATGCGCTTCTATAAGCTGCAGTACACTGTCTAATGAGGGGTCAGATTGTTTCAGAATTGCTGCCCTAATTCTGGGGTCCTGAATATTCTGCGTAATTGCATCCCTCAACATCACGTCACTATACGAAAGTCCACAAGAGCAAGTAAATTTACATTGGCGGGTTAAGCCCTTCAATTCCGTGATCCATTCTTGGTGTGACTGCTGCGGTAATTTTTTAAGTCTGAAAAATCGGTATCGTGCAGCGGCTACAAGAACTTTTCTCTCATAATGAGCATTCAGTGCATCTACAATTTGTTCAAAGTCTACATCACGAGGAGATGCGTGAGGGAATAGTTTCTGCAATAGTACGAAGGTCTGGGGGCCCACAATCGATAAGAAAAGGTTCTTCACTCTCTGACCTGTAATTTGATGAGCCGCGACGAGTTCTTGAAACTGTGCGAAGTAGTCTCCCCATTCTTCCTCACGTTTGTTGTACTGGCGGAAAGTAGGGAGCGGTACGGCGGCTGGTGTGGGCTGCTGAAGCGGCGGCTGTTGTTGTTGGTTAGCTGCTTGCGCTGTGAGCTGGGCCACAGCCTGGAGAAGTTGTGTTATTTGCGCCGTCTGTAACTGAATAATTTCCATTAAGTTTGGGTTCGGGGTAGTGGCCATGCTGACCGATTAGGCGCCGCGCATACAAGTAACTTATAACAAAACACAAATGCAATATGAAAGAGGACGCTCTGCAACAAAAAAGTCCACAAAATACGTAACAGAATATGTTCCCCCAAAAATCTTATAATAAGGGTGGGTGGGCGGGAGCAATTTTTGCGTGCTCCGACTGCTGCTGTCTGGCTGCTGTAAGCGGGATGGTCCAAGGTTCTATCACTCCTCGTCGCCACTTTTGTATCCCAACTTTGTCGCCGCTTTTGTGTCCCAGCCTCGTCGTAGGTGTCGGTGGCCGGGTGGATGAGACCGACACAGGAATATAGATGGCACGCTGGTGCAGGTACGGAGGGGAGCAGCCAGAAACTATAAACACTAGAGTAAATTAGAAAGAGATATATATTGCACAGAAGGTAACAATACTTAATTTTTACATAGTACTGCAGAATGTTGATACATAGTTGTTAGAGGCCTGCCTAGTGCCTGTACAATAGCAAAGTCTTCACTGGTGCCTATCTGATTACGAAGGTCCTAACTCGTTGCTATCTCAGTCCGAAGTGCCGGTGTCTTTCCGTGGTGGCCACGAGCGGGGTTCCAGCAGAGGGCGCTCGTGGCTGTCGTCGTGAGAACGCCGCGCCGTGCGTGCATGGCGGCGCGCGGCGAAAGTAGGTGGCGCGCACTTTGTACTTGTGCGACACCACAAGCTTGGCTGACGCCAAGCCCCTACCACTTGGCTCACGAAAACGTCAAAGTAGTGTTCAACGGATTATAATAACGCACAATGACTAACAGCGAGCCACGAGTACTATACAAACGTCGTGACGACGTACTGTACGTCACAGGCACTTTCGATGTCCCGCAAACGGTAATAGATGACAGAATATGCTTCTACAATTCAACTTTCAATTGGCATACCCCATATAGTACAGGAGTTTTATGCACACGGGCCAACTTTCTGCTGTGTTGCTCAGATTTTCCACACGGAGATACAAATGATCCCTTGTGACTTCGAATTTGTGTTCAAGCATTTCGATAGTTCGCATGCAAAGATCGACATGAGAGTGGACACATCTCCAACAATTGCAAGACAGTAGTTGAACTTCATTGTTCCACCACTAGATTCAACAATTTTTTACATAATACGGGATCGCAAGTTTTACAAAATTAACATTGCTGATAATCAGAAGGTGGATCTGATAATACCTTCAAATCCTATATTTACTTATTTTTCTAATTAACCATTGTTCAACCTCAAATGACTCAGAATGGACAAAGTTACGGTCGAACATAAATTTCAGGGAATCATTTCTTGTCCATTGCGACATTACTGAATCGTATTCATTTCTAAACAAGTGTAATAAACACACTTAAACGCTGCAGCTAACACAGAGTATGGCGCAGCACTCAGCACGGCATTTCCCAAGTACCGAAACATTCACCTGTGGAAGCGGACACATGGAAAGTGTTAAATATTATTATCTACTTAACTGTACTTGATACTTACCTATACGACGCTCAAGGGCGCAAAAATTGCTAGATCGAAATCTTTGTCCAATTTATTGATTTAAAAAATTCAAATATCCCTACCTTGTCCCAGAGCACAGTTTGAGAAACTCTGCTCTATAATATATTTGATGCCAGACTTAGAGAGCAGACTCGAAAAATGTTAGATCTGTCTTTCCAACCAGTAGGACAAATTTTGGAAAAGTATGATTCAAGTATCGCAGCAGCGTAAAACTTTGATTCAAGTCCACTGTGTACTGTAGCTACGTCATGCACCGGCGAGCACCAGGTCAGACGACGTACACTTCCTTTTGCCCACCCTAAGCATTAAGTTGATAGACACAGAACCTTGCCTAATACGGGAGTGAAGTCTTGCCCAAAATGTTTCTTGCAGCAAATAAGGCAGAACTGTCTGTCCCAGAAGGGAAATGCTATGCATGTGGCAAGAAAGTTCATATACAGTCTGCTTACAGCAAAAGACACGGAATTTGTCTTCCCGGACCAAACAGCAACGAGACAGTACTTATTCAATAAATGCAGTATTTGCCCAATTTAGGTTACGGTAGTAACACTAAAAGTGGGCCTTTGCGATTGTCTTTTGACAGCTCGAAATTTAAATAAAAATAACGGCTTAACCATTCATCTGACACGAAAATGGAATAACTGAATTTGTAGAGGATAAAATTCTCATTCACTTTGCACTCTTTTGATTTTTTCATATCTCGTATCCTGCTCCCTCTGAAATGCGTGTTTGTTCAATTTTGTGAACATGCCGTTAAATACGTAACAACGAATTGAACAATGGTCTTCTGAAGCATATGCACGTAAAATGGGAGGATACTGTAATAATGAACAGTCTGCACAAAGTGCAGATAGTTTCGTATATAAAGGAGTCCCAGATTTCAGTGGAAAGTGTAGTTCCTTAATCAAACAGAAGGGAAGTGTATATATTGCAAAAAATTACCTTGTTTACTTTTTCCTAACCATTTATTCACTATTTGTATCGTTTGAGAGATATTTGCAAAAATAACGGAGATTTGACACCCTCAATTGAATTAACGAAAACCAGCCGTTCTGAGACGTCACGTGACATTCCTCGCCCAGAACTCTCTCCGGCACACGCGATCTTGCGTTAAGTATTTGATGATTCTCTTATTGTAACTAACACATTGTCATTTCAGAGCAATAGCGCACTGAAGAATTAACAAAAACACGTCGTTCTTCGTACGATAAATGATAATTTAGTGTCCAAAAATACCGTATTAGCATCAGTTAACAACGGCCCTTAATAATATGAGATTAAAGAAAGCTGCTTACAAGTGATACCTGTAGCGTAGTGGGCAAGGCTTCGGACTGTCAATATAAAGTTCGCTGGTTCGAAACGTGCTACTTTCTAATTTTCTTTTTCCTATAAGGGTTACAGACTCTCTTATTAATTAAATAAAGCTATGTTCTTCAATGTTTATAATTGTGCAGATGTAAGAATGCTCCCTCTGAAATGCGTGTTTGTTCAATTTTGTGAACATGCCGTTAAATACGTAACAACGAATTGAACAATGGTCGTCTGAAGCATATGCACGTAAAATGTGAGGATACTGTAATAATGAACAGTCTGCACAAAGTGCAGATAGTTTCGTATATAAAGGAGTCCCAGATTTCAGTGGAAAGTGTAGTTCCTTAATCAAACAGAAGGGAAGTGTATATATTGCAAAAAATTACCTTGTTTACTTGTTCCTAACCATTTATTCACTATTTGTGGAATATATTGAACTCATTAATTAGAATCAGTGCATCTACTAAAATGATTGTCTTCGACATGGTTGCTATGGACGCTTTTAACATAGATGGTATTGCATTTCTTGTAGGTCAGATATGACTTCGTTCATGTTACACTGTTGTGCGCTAAAATGAAGAGCAAATATTTTATTTCAAACCGTGATTACGTTTTCTTTTACAGCTAAATCACAAATGGAATGATTGTGATAATACTGAATTCCACATAACTCTAGTGCTCAATATATATACAAAGTTAGTACTATCAAAATGTCATTTACAACAATCATTGTAACAGTATTTCCCCAGTTTATGTACATGTGTTAAAGAAGTCTATATTTACAATTCGTTGCTATGTATTTCATGGCATGTTCTCGAAATAGAACAAATGCGCTTTTCAGAGAAAGTGCTGTTACCTTTGAACAACTCAGAATCTTGCAGAATACAGTTGCGTTCAGTTAACAAGAATGTGTGAAAACCTTTTAGGAAGCAAGAGGAAAAATAAAGTGGGACAAAGAAATTGACAGCGGTGGTTTTTTTTTTTTTTTTTTTTTTTTTTTTCTTCAGTGAAATCAATGCTTTGCGGTCGTTTGTTCATATTTTTTCTGGGTTGTTCATTGTGAGTTTTACTCAGTTTTCTATTACCGGTGGCGTTGTACCAACACCATCTGAAGAGAAGGCCTGTGCACTGCCGTGCAACGTTAAGTCATGCAGAGTAGCACGCGATCACGTAGCTTACTGTCTGGCTGAAGGGGCACAACCGACCGCCTCACAGCGGCCAGCCATTGAGCTACGTTATTGCGATCTATTCTGTGTGATGTGACGTGGCATGGCAGTGCACAGGCCTTTTCTTCAGATGGTGTCAGTTGAACCGTCTTTCGTTTTCTCTCTTTCGATGGGTTCGTCGGTTTGAAAGGGTACTTTGTGGATGTTGGTTTGTTTTGTCCTATTTTGATTGTTTCGGATATATCAGTTCTCTCGTTACAGAGGGCGTCGAGCTTCCATGCCGGCAACCCTCTGACTGAGCGCTCTGAGCAACCGCGCCCTAGCAAGTTCCGAACTACCGTGTAACAAATTCGTACATCACAAACTAATTCCTCGCCTATTAGGCTATAGCAAACTGCTGTGAGAGTAATCCGTGATTCTCGAACTATCGATGGCTGGTGTTAACTAACTAACCAACATTAGATTATAATTCACTGTCATAAGAACGAAGTGTTTTTGATAATTTTCAGTGCGCCATTGCTTTGAAATGCCACCGCTTGAGCTATAATAACAAAATCATCAAGTAGAGAAAGCAAGATGACATACGCAAAAGAGATTTTGGGGCGAGGGATGTCATGTGACTGATTTACGAACGCCAAATGTACGCTGTGTACCATCCAGGCTATAGTCACTCATCCAAACGCCAAATGTAGGCTATAGTAATTCGTAACCAGTACAGGAAAAAAAAAAAATAAATAAATAAAAAAAATTGAACTACCAAGGCAAGACAGCTGATAATATTTTAACGGAAAAATATAATGAAAATGTGGGAGAGATATTAAAATGACAGTTCAAAGAGGTAAAAGTTCAAAAAGAGTATGTGTGTGTTAAAGCTAAACTCAAACATAATATTATTTTGTTACAATATGGTCAGAAAGAATATTATGTGTTGGGTGCATAGATCTTACCACAATAGTAGATTCGTAATCTTGTCACCATAATTTTTTATTATTTAGATTATTATTTTGGTCCAAAATGTTTGAAAAAACTTATAACACTACAAATCTAAAGTGGGCCGTAAAGCACGTCAGTTCGATTTTTTTTAACCTATGGCTGCCCCTCGTAACATCAAGGACACGGAAGTATTACAAGTTGTTCACCAGGCCAGAAAAATGTATGTAAATTTGCGTGTGAAAGACATTTCTGTAAAATTTCAACGAGACACAGGTGCATGAGTCACATTGCTCAGTCGCAAAACTTATGAACAGTTAGTTTCGCCGTGCCTTTTTGCGCTAAAACAAGGTTAACTGCATACAATGGTAATGACATTCCTGTACTAGAATAGTGTTCACTACCTGCAGAATACCATTCGCAAATGAGCCCAGTGACATTTGAAGTGCTTCAGTCTTATGAAGGTGAGAATATGTTTGGTTTAGATTCTTTTGATCTTTTTGGTTTTATCGTGTAAGAAAATGTTTCAGTTGTGAACACTTCTGATGCTAAAGACAGTGTAGACAAGTTGCTGAAAGACTTCCAGATTTATTTTCTGCAGGACTAGGAAAAGCTAAAGATTTTGCTGCACACATTACTCAAAAGCAAAATGCCAAACCAAAATTTTACAAAGCTCATGATGCACCACACTCTTTACGTGACAAAGTAACACAGGAACTTCGCACATTGTAAGAAAATGGTGCAATTGAACCAATACAAGCTAGCCAGTCGGCGAGTACACTTGTTAATTTGCCGAAGTAGTCAGGTAACATCCACATTTGTGTTGATTTCAAGGCTACAGTAAATCCACAAACAGTTGTACACAGTTATCCTTTGCCGAGACAGGAAGATTTAAGGCACCATTTACACCAAAGCTAACACGAGCGAACATAGGCAAATGCGCATTCGCCAGGAATTCGCCTGTGCGCGCACGCATTGGCTTGTACTTGCGAATAAGCGTTTACACCGGAGCGAATGGAAGAGAAAACAGCACAGCCGAGCATACACAGTTTGTCGCTTACGCTAGCGCTGAAGCGGAGAGGACGCAAACTTCCTTTGATGGTTCGCCCTGAAACCGACACCCAGCAGAACACAAGCGAACACCTGTGAATGCGAGCCGAGCGTGACCGAACAGCGCGCTCATAGCGTTTACACCAGAGTGAATTCTCGTTCGCTGCAGCTCGTTCGCTTGTGTTCGCTTTGGTGTAAACAGGGTTTTAATGGACAGGTAAGGTGCAGGAAAATATTTCTCAAAAACAAATTTGCGCAATGCCTACCTTCAGCTGCCACTCGATGAAGAATCAAGTAAAATTTGTGTTGTCAATACTCATCTGGGCTTGTTTAGATATTTGCGTCTACCGTTTGGCAGTGCACCCACGTCCGAATTTTTCAAAGATATTTGGAGCAGCTTACAGCTCAGGTGCCTTGTTTTTCAAACTACTTGGACGACATAGTTGTCTCAGGCCGTACCCAAGAAGAACACATTGCAAATTTGAGAAAATTATTTCACGTTTTGTCAGATGCAGGTCTCAATTGTCCCTTAGATAAGTGAGACTTTTTCAAACCAGAACTTCAGTATCTATGACACGTGATAAACAGTAAATGTGTGCACCCCATGCAATCACATTTGCTTGCCATTCGCGATCTGCCAGCATCAAAAGATGTGAAAGAATAACAGTCCGTCTTGGGAAAGTTAACTTACCATATTAGGTTTATTCCCAACGCAGCACAAACTATGGTCCCTTTGCATTGGCTACACTATAAAAATGTTCGTTTTGTTTGGACAGAAGAATGCCAATGCGCATTTCAACAGCTAAAAGATGCATTGCTCAGTTTTCGATATTTAGTGCACTTCGATCCAGAAAAACCAGTTTAGTCCAGTCAAATTAGTATTTTTAGATTTTTCATGTTGCTTCTGGAATGAAAGGATCAGCCGGTACACGACAGTTGCCCAGGGATAACCTTCTGAAGTGGGGATATTCTACGGTATCTAACTTCTGTTACTGTGGAAACGTGCAGACGACCCAGCACATGTATGACTGCCCTGAATGTCCTTCACACTGCACCTTAGACCTGATGTTGGCAACCCCAAATGCTGTCAATATAGCCTGCTTTTGGACCAAATGGATATAATATTTCTGTCTTTCTGTTTATATTTCGTAGTTTACATGTATGTAAGTAATCTATGTTATACCTTTATAAACTTCTCTACATATGATGCTTCTGACATGAATAAAAGAAGTATTTTTAGAAGAAAAAATTACGAATAAGCTGGATTTTTGCACAGATTACCCTTGGGCCTTTGTAAATTACAGCCCCATCGATTGGGCTGGAGCTTCATCCGCCATATTGGAAAATGGCGGCAGAGAATCACATTTTTGCATTTTAAGGAAAAATTGCTTCAGTACAAAATTAAAGAGGAAAACATTATCTACAAAAAAGGTCCTATGTACTTTTCTTATAGGATCATCGGTTCACCTTCAAAACGATGTTTATTTGTCTATACTGACCATATAATAATGTGAATTATATTTATGACTGTGGGTGTCAGTGAATTAGCTTCAGAAAAAGTGTGATATGACACATAGAAGTTTATTTAACACTTATTGCTGAAGTAAACATATATTACACAATATTACATACATAAATATATACATATATTCACAGCACTCTTAGCAGTCATCGTCCTCTGACTCACTATTGCAACCTCCCTGATCATCTGGATCCTGGTCTGATGTCATGCCGCTACTTTCAGCAGTAGGTGTTTCACTCTCTTCTTCTTGAAGTGAAGGTGTGAAGCATTTGTTGAGGCAAGAGACACCTCGGCATAAGTCGCATATTTTGGAGCACTGAGAGGCAGCCTTCCAACTTCAGTTAGATCCAAATCCTTTTACACATTTGCAGCTTATCAGTTTCAGCAGGCAGTGTGGGGCAGGAGAAAGTAGAGTAGTGACTGGAGCTAATGTGTTGACAGATTTTCTTCACCCCCACTCCTCAGGGGACTTCGCAACACCCATCCACAACTGCACCTGATGGTACACTATGTATGTGTTGGCAGAAGTGATGAGAGGTTCACTTTATTTCTGGTCGCTGAGGCTATGAAATGGTGGTGACACAATGTGTTAAGAGACATTTCGTTGACAGAAGCGTTGACAGTGATGCATTGGAAACATTGAACACTGACACAGCAGATATTAAATATTTGCATTTCTTCAGTATTTCCATGATTTTCTTTTTCCTTTCATGAATGCTGACGATGTGGTGTCAGATCCGCTGAAGGCATGAAGTACTACGTTTACATGTAACACATCTTCCGGAAGATGAAAACCGGTTTTCGTAAACCGATTTTCGCTGTCGTGTTTACATGGCACAGCCTGAATCGGATTTCCTAATCCACTTAAGATGGCGGATGAAAAACAGCTGACTCAGTCCCCGATTTAGTCAGCATAATCGCTATTTTTCTTTACATAAATACACAGATTCATGATCACTCTAATATTAATACTTTTATTTCACATTAGAAAATATCTCTCTATCCAGATGTGACGAAAATTCTTACCAAGAAAACACTATCTGACAAGCCAAGAACGCTTCAAAAACGGTTGCGTTTACATGGGCACGAAAATCGATTGTGGAACTGGAAAACAGCTTTAAGGTTCGTTCGAAGAGCTGCATGGATGCAGATCCTGCAGCAGCAATGCAGGCACAACTGCGCATGCGCTGCAAAGATGACGTCACGTGCCGTGCATGTTGCTGGAGCTCTTCGAATACTAACCTGCAGCCTGCAGTTTGCGTATCACGTGTGTGCTCACTTGTTCTGTGTAGTTCGAAGATGGCGGAAACCAGTATGAGAGAGTCATTCATTGTGCCAGCTTCTAAAAGGAAGTTACTTTCTTATGTTAAAGGAATTGAAGTGTTCATGTAATATTTTGTGTATTTCTGGTGTATCCAGTTTGAAAATTTCCATATTAAGTCGTCCTTTATTTGCAGGCGCGGAATTTTTAAAGTTCCAACCTCCCGCACACGACACCTGAAAATGTTCTACAAATTCATCTTCCGAATACTGCGGCACCACATATTTTAAAAACACTTTTCTGCCTTCTATTTCGACGCAACATTTCATCGAAATCGTCGTCACTGGGCACAAAATCTGAATGGCTCGACATTTGGAACAAATGGAATTTGAAAATGCCCTTTTAACTATGGTTGTGTGGCCATATTCTACAGCAGCTATTAAAATCGAGTATATTACGTAATCCGGCTTATACTGGCTGCAATTAAAGACATTTGTTTTACACCAGACAAGTTTCACTTTTTATTTTAAAAGAATCTTCTGTGGTCTGTAAATGATATAAAGGTTTGTACAGTTTGTTTTATATACACAGATTGGAAACAGTTTTTAAAAAACTTTATGCAAGTTAGGCCTGTGTGTCTTTAAATTGATATTCGGTCTACTCACGGTGTTGTCTCTACTTTACTCTCACTGCTGTTTTTCCGACTTGTTGGCTGGGTTTGTTGGTTCCTAACGCGTGTATTTCGGTTTGTACGGCACTTTTCGCCTGTTTTTGTGGCGTTTCTTCCGTTTCATTTATTTTTACTTGAAACACGCGAAACGTTCCATACACTACCGGAAACACATGTCAGGAACCAGACAACCTCAGCCAATAAGACGAAAAACAACAGTGAAATGTAAAAAAGAGACAACACCGTGAGTATATCAATTTAAAAACGCATAGGCCTAACGTGCACAAAGTTGTTTTATAAAACAGTTTTTAATCTATGTATACAAAACAAACTGTACAACCTTTATATCATTTAAAGACCACAGAAGATGCTTTTAAATTAAAAAGGAAATGCACCTGGTGTAAAACAAATGTCTTTAATTTCAGTCTGCATAAGACGGATTACCTATTATATACAATTTTGCTCTTCTAATGTTTAGAGGTGATTTCATACAAACAAATATAATACTAATAAAATAAAATACTAATACATCAATATACACAAACAAATAACGAGCTTCCTCTACAAACATGAGAAGAATCACAGAACGACAGAAGTAACATGTTGTACATTTATATACTACAACACCGTGGACTTCCGAAAACTTTGAATAAAGGCGCGTCTTATACCCTCACAACAAGCCTGAGAGTTATACGCATGCGCGAGTCTGGCAGCATGAGCTGCAGGGAAAATTTCCTCCTGCAGCTCCTGCCTGCAGCTCTTCGAACAGCCGGCAGACTGCAGGAGTGGCGCCTGCAGCTCTTCAAACACGACTTTTCGTACTACACATGCGCTGCAGCATGGGTGTAGCTCTTCAAACGAACCTTTAGAGAAGTGGATTTCCAGAATCGATTTTGGAGTGTTTACATGACCAACCAAAAGCGGAATTGGGAAATCGGTTTACGAAATCTGGTTTTGGGAGTCCATGTAAACGGGGTGAAGGAACAATATAATTTATGGTCTTGGAGGTCCTCATTTCCTTTCAGTTCCTGTGATGAATATATTGTTTGTGCCTTGTTTTCTTTACCTGGTTTAAGGAAGACAATATCTTTCTGAGGCGAAGTTAATGCCACAATCAAAACCAATAAGTCAACATACTCTCCTACAACTACAACTTGATCAGTTTGGTTGGAACAATTGCTGTCTGAACTATTAAAGTATTGGCATCATCCTCAGCTTGCCTTACTTTGATCCCATCCTATTCACGTTTTTTAGATAGCAGGGATATGAGTTGCATTTCGTTTACATTATTTCCTAAGAACTTGTCCTGACTAATTGGGATAATCATAGTTTCACTAACTACCAGTTCCAGCCACCAGCGTGTTCAATTAAGTCTGTAACTGCAAACTGAAACTCATAACTGTTTTCGATTATATTGAAGATTCTCTCCATCATCTCACCCACTTCCAAATCAGGAGGGCGATCTACACCTTTGTTTCCACCAGCTGGTTCCATAAAAAAAATTCAACAAAACAGCTCTCATGACAGTCCATCTGCAGCTACGAGGTCAGTGATGTTATCAAGACGTTTCTTAGCACTTTTTCCCAACGCATTGTTCCTCTTTTGATCTGTTGCATTTATTGAATCTTTACATGTTACAGTTTCTACTTTTGATAATTTCTGTCGTCTTTGTACTGGTTTTCTGTTCTTCTTTTGAAATGTTTCCTTGTTTATTTTATCGAGGCAAAAAAAAAAAAAAAACATTTGTCTTTAATAGCTAATTCTTCAGCAGATCTCAATATATCATTGGTTGGTGAAAAGAGTAGCTGTGTGTTGCTCGTACTAATGGAAGTTTATCTCTCACGGTTCTTTATTACTACTCTCTCTTGTATAATCTTTCCGACAATGTATGTGGAGTTTCACACTCAACGATCTATTAAGGGCTTCAAGTTTTCCGTCACCACATCTTGCACTGGCATTTATCGATGTACGAAGGCCTTTTTGTGAACTGTTCAAGTAGTCCTTTCAGAAAGTAGTTTATCACAAATCAAACACTTTCCAGATTGTCCATTTCAAATATTGTTATTTTTCACCCACAACCATTTTCACAGTAAAAGATCAGTACTGAAGTACCTAGAAGGTGCATTAAAATCGTTACGTCTTAGGTCATCATCACTCTGCGTTTAATTCCTGCAAAACAGAGGAAAAATCAATGGTGCATCTCTCAACAAGACACTATATACACGTAAATATTGAAATTTGACATACAAAATATTTAGTTTTTTGTGGGAGACCATACGATTAGGTTTGCAGGATGCAGTGAGGCGCTGTTTCTTAATAACCTGTGAATACAAATCAATTGTCAGAAAATCTTTAATCCTATGAAGAAAGTGTATGGGACCTTTTTTGTAGACAATTTTGTCGTCTTTAAGTTTCTCATAAATCCAACCGTTTTCCTTAAAAATGCGACATGTGATTCTGTACCGCCATTTTTCAATATGGCGGACGAAGCTCCAACCCGATCGGTGAGGACTTTTAGTATGTTGTTTACAAAGGTACAAGGAACAACTGTGCAAAAATCCAAGTTATTTTGTAAGCTGTCATGTTTTTAACTTATGTATATTTTTTATATAGTGATTAAGTGCTATGTTGCACTTGTTATTTTATACCCAATTTCTTTAACAAGATGACCAGATTATAGCATATATGTGACCAGATGATGGTGACAGTGCACCGAAACCGGTCGTCATTTAAGAAAGTGTTAGTGTGCGATCTTGGCTTGTCATTTTGAAAACTATAAAACGATTAGATCGTCTCCAGACCCGACTATGTCAGGTAATCTCTTATCTCAGTGTCAGTACGAGATTGTGTACAGACCCACAACTCACCATGGAAATGCCGACGCACTTTCCCATCTTCAGATTGGCCCTGATAAAGACTTTGATGCTTCTGAGACGTCTTGTTGTCAGACTGATGCACAGGAAGATAATTTGTTGGAATCATTCCTGCTGGACTATAGGTAAATTGCTCGGGCCACAATTTACACATTTTGTGGTGCTACATTCGCACAGAATGGCCTCGCTCACAATGTGACATTCAAAATTCTCTGGTGCGTCACTATTTTGCTAGACGAAATGAACTTACAGTTAATAGCAGTGTCATTCTAGCTTCAAATGACAGTGCACATTTGTGTGTGTTGATCCTGTGACATTTGCAGAAAGAAGTATTGAACTTACTTCACTAAGAACATTAGGGGATGGTTCGCACTAAGCAATTGGCATGACAACACTGTACTTGGCAGGGTATGGCCGCCCATATAGAACAGATGACGTCACAGTGTTCAGTCTGCGCTACCATCCAGTCCGTCCCACCTCAGAAGTTTTTGCGTGGTCCAAAGCAGTATAGACTATGCTGGTCCCTTCTGGAACACTAAGTGGCTTATTGTGGTCGATGCTTTTAGTGGTACCCATATGCAGTGCCAATGTCTTCTAGGACTTCTAGTAGCACGATTATGGCGTTGTCTTCAATTTTTTGTCTGGAAGGTCTCCCTGAACTGATAGTCTCTGACAACGGCCCTCAGTTCACATTGCACGAATTTTGCTACTTTTGTGCATGCAATGGAATTAAGTACGTCACCAGTGCACCATTTGACCAACAGTCAAACGGCGCTGCAGAACACTTCATCCAGACATTTAAGCAACAGATGTCTGAACTTCATTTGGAGCACTCACGGGAGGCAGCTGTGGAACTGTTCCTCGCCTCCTATCTCTCGCATCCACGAGAAGGGTCATAGCTGGCCGAGCTACTGCATGGCCACTGCCACCGCATCCTGCTCCACCGACTGCGTCACCCGGATCAGCAGCCGATGACATGCAAGTATCGCTTCGCTCTGTGTAACCCGTCTTTTACAGAGTTTTTAGCGGTTGCATACGATGGGAGCGGGGCGAGATCGTCAAGTGTTTTGGTGCTTCTATGTTTGAAATTTCAAGACCTGACAGCATAGTTCGCAGGCACCACAATTAAATTCGCCCTTGTTATGTGTCCTCTGATCCTTCTGCATCTCTCTTGGCAGATTCATGCAACAAGCAGACCCCGCGGCCTCCGCAGTCTGCGCGACCTCGGCAGCCGCCCCCGCCCTCACGGAACCGCGGCCAGACTTCATGGTGACAGAGCCCTAGCCGTCTCCACCTCCACTCGAAATACCCATGGATTTGGACCAACACACCACACAGCATCCAAAGCCAATATCGCCACTGTCTATGTCAGCATCGGGGGCCTCAGTTCGTGGGTCCATTGGAGGTTTCCCTGGAAGATGTTCCCTTGCGAGCTCAGGCCAAATGGCGGGTTTGTGCCGCTAGTCTACTGTCCTCTGCAGCTACAGACTCCGGTCCATCACTACATCCACGAGACTACCTCCTCCCCCGTTGTTGAGCTCCCTACATGACAACGGTTAGGCACTTTGGGGGGAGGGATGTGGTGGCGTAAAGTCTACGCTAGATGCCAGACACACGAGTACGATCATGAACAAGGCAGCAGAAGACCGGCAGCCAATCACACGCCGGCGCCGCACCTCTTGGAGGAAGGAACGGAGAAGCGCGCCCTATACAAGTGGCTATATCTAACCCGACATGCGTCTGGAAGAGCCCATGTGAACTCGTCTCCGAACTATGCAGTCACTAGGACTCAGCGCAGCTAGCATTGAGGATGACGCCACCACGAGAAGAGTCAAAATTTATAGAAATTGAGTGTATTCTATTCTTCAGTAAATAAAACTTGTATTGCTAAACAGTATAGCTGTTTTAGATGTCAATGCATCCATCGTGTTCTGATAGAACCTTTCCTGAAAGACAGGGAGGGAAGGACAAAACACATGGCAATGAGGACAACTAAACAGTTTATGCGTGTTAAGATAAATAACAGACGAGGATAGGGCTATATATTTCTTATACTGGTTCTCAAACTATTACTTACTTCTCATACTTATTTCAATGGATAGCTGCTAGTGTGGTGTTTATTGATACGTCAAAGTCTTTTTTTTTTTTCCAGTGAAGCAAAGTCATGTAATTTGTTGAAATGAACAGATATAAAACAATCATTAATAAACAAGAATTGAAGAGAACACACAAGAAATTCATAGAAATTGACCTACACAAATGCTGGTCTGGTCACTGATTCCATCATGACACACTTGCTGAGCCATCATGCCTGAATCAACAACAACCAGAAAAACTAATAACATACCTCTCTAAATTTAAATCCTCATTCCATGCCTGTGTTAACAGTGGGCATTACATGTTCTCTTGCAACAAAAACACTCATATTTCAGAGTGTAGAAGAGAAGGTAATCTAGCCCACCATAGGAACAGAAAGGGAGTACCAGCTACAGCTAGAACTTAAGTAAAAAGACACAGGAAAAATTCTCTGTTAGCGTATAGTCCTGACTTTGCCTTGGGGTTGTCCAATTGCAAGAAGAACTACTACTTTGGCATGAAAACAAAAACAGATATATTTGTAAAACCTCATGCACTGTCAGTTGGTGTGTGACAAATTTATGGTTGAGAAGTAGCAGGTGACGAACTTAGTGAAGCTATCCTATAATGACAAAAAATCCAAGTGCTGGTTTACATAGGAGCTTAACTCATGATCATGCATTGATTTAAATGTCAACATTATAATGAGGCTATTAGCTTTTGACCAGTAGCTTTTGAAACACTGTCATTCATATGATAACACTAATACTCTTTACAGAGATACAAGCATCATCTACAGCTGCTGCCATCTGAATAATGCACTGCAATGAAAGGGATGGCAGAACAGGAATGAAACAATGCGGAGATGGAGACAGATTGACATGGCTTTAACTGTCATGTAGGTAGTATATGGATGGAAAGATATGCAGTTTAGTTTGTAGGGAAAATAGGTTACAGTAGGTTTTCAGACTGAATAATTTCAAGATCAGAGAATGTAATAAAAGGATAACTCCCATCTGTGCAGTTCAGAAAAGCTGGTAGAGGGTTTGGGGGAGGGAGAAAGTACCCAGATTGCCCTGGTTGTGAAGCCTCTGTTGAAATCAAGCATATGCTCCATTGCTTGTGAAAAAGTCACTTTGTTTTAGGATGCAGTTTAGCAATGGCAGCATTGTGGGCAAATCAAGTGGCTGCATTAACAGGTGGCCCAGCCTCTGATGGAGTAGGATAAGCCTGTGACAGGACTGGAATAGGAAGTGGTGGGTGAATGGACAGAGCAGGCCCTGGGCAGGAATAGGATCCCTGCAGCAGGGGACTGCGATTGGGAGTTGCATAGGGGTGGACTAGGATATTATGGATATTGTAGGTGTGGGGGAGATCTTGGGCAGGAAGTCTCTCATTTTTTGGAATGATGACAGAAAAAGTCTTGGCAAAAGATGCAGTTGTTACAGTCCAGGGTAGTAATGTGAGACCCGGGGAGCACTCTTTTGTAGATGGTTATTGGTGATGGAAGAAGGATTTCTGATGTGAAGAGAAAATCTGTTTGTGGGCTCGTTCTGGGGAGTAGTGTCAGTCAATGTCTTTATGAGTCCTTATGGATACTGAGTAAGGGAGCTCTTATCACTGCAAAAACACCATCCAAGGCTAACGGTACAAGGGAGGAATTTTTTGATGTGTAAGAGATGGTAACCATCAAAGTATAGGTGCTGTTGGCGTTGGTAGGCTTAATATCAATGAAAGTGGGGAAGGAGCCATCAGTGAAGTATAGGTAAGCATCGAGCATGTCACACAGTCAGTTGAAGAAGAGAAGTAGTTGTGAAGGAAGGAGGCTGAGGTGTTTTTGCCCTTAGTCCAAATCATGAAAATATCGTCAATGAACCTGAACCCAACCAGAAGTTTAGGAAGTTTCCTCCAAATGTCCCACAAACAGGTTAGCAAGTGCTAATCTATCATCCTTTCAGAGGAAAGTATACAATGAAATCTGTGGCACAGCGATGAGCACCCAGATGGCTTTGATTTCCTGTTATTATGCCCACAAATGAGAGACATCCTGGCAAAGATCGTCCCCCCCCTCCTAAAGTGGTATTTCATCACCCACCTCTCAACCTCGACATCATCTTAGTCCAGCTGTATGCCATCCAAAATCCCAGCCTCCAACCACAAGGATCATATCCCTATGGAAGATCCCTGAGGCCCAATCCATCCACCTCACACTTCATGTTCCAGTCCCATCTATGGCTTACCCTACCCCAGTGCTTGGGCCACTTGTGAAAGCAGCCATCTAATTTACCAGCTATGCTGCACAGCTTTTAATACTGGTATAACTACAAACTAGGTATTCATTAGGATTAATGGCCACCACTAAACTGGAGAACATGCAGCTGATCATATGCTTGATTTAATAGCTGCTCTACAACCTGTGCCATCTGGATTCTTTGCCCCTCTCCCGCCACCTTTTTTGAACTGCACAGATGGACATTATCATCATAGTACATTCTCCGTCTTGAAATTATTCAGGCCTCTTTTTATGGTAACCTCTTTTCCCCACACAATAGTTACTGGTCCCATCTGTCCTACAACTCTTAAATTTCTTGTTTATTCCTTAATACATATGATTATTATAGAGGAAAAAATTCCTAACAGGAAAAATATACATAAAAAAATAGAAGAAGTCTACTTACAAGGCGAAGGAGCACAGACAGTGATAGTACACACACACACACACACACACACACACACACACACACACACACACACACACACACACACACTAGCTTTCGCAGCCTAGCTGCTTCGTCAGGCAGAAGGGAAGGAGAGGGAAAAGGAAATGATGAGGGTTTTAAGTGAGTGGGTAAGGAGTCATTCCAATCCCGGGACAGGAAAGACTTACCTTGGGGGAAAAAATAAGGGTAAACAAATACACACGCCCACACATATACACAAACGCAAGCACACCTAGGCAAACATACTGTAGAAAGCAAAGAAGTTAGACAGAGATACCACTTGAGGCAGAAGCTCTGTCCAGAGAACTGAGGCAAAGATGTTAAGATGGTGGGTGGGAGTTCGAATTTAGCGGAGGTTGAGACCAGGTGGGCAACCGGATAAGAGAATATGCTGAAGGGCTAGTTCCCATCTCCGGAGTTCTGGAGGATTGGTGTCGGTGGGAAGTATCCAGGTGTCCCGGACGGCGTAACACTGTGCCAAGATGTGCTGCCCGTGCCCCAAGGCCTGTTTAGCCACAGGGTGATCCTCATTACCAACAAACACTGTCTGTATGTGACCATTCATGTGAACTGACAGTTTGTTGCTGTTGCGCACGCACACACACACACACACACACACACACACACACACACACACGGCCAAGTTTTCGCAACCCAGTTGCTTCTTCAGGCAGAAGGGAAGGAGAGGGAAAAGGAAATGATGAGGGTTTTCAGTTAGGGTGTAAGGAGCCATTCCAATCCCGGGAGAGGAAAGACTTACCTTGGGGGAAGAAAAGGAAGGTGAACAAATACACACACACCCATACATTTACACAGACGCAAACACACCTAGGCAGACACACTATAGAAACTTTAGTGGTTTCTGTAGTATGTCTGCCTAGGTGTGTTTGTGTCTGTGTAAATGTATGGGTGTGTGTATTTGTTAACCTTCCTTTTCTTCCCCCCGAGGTAAGTCTTTCCTTACCCCCTTCTTTAAAACCCTCATCATTTCCTTTTCCCTCTCCTTCCCTTCTGCCTGAAGAAGCAACTGGGTTGCGAAAGATTGTGTTTGTGTGTGTGTATTCATTTATTTATTTGTGATGCTGTCACACCTGTGCTCCTTCGCCTGGTGAGTAATCTTCGTCTATTTCTTATATATAATTTTTCTGCTAGGAATTTTTCGTCTATAATACTCATTGTGGTGTCGCACAAGTACAAAGTGCGCGCCACCTACTATCGCCGCGCGCCGCCATGCACGCACGGCGCGGTGTTCTTACGACGACAGCCACGAGCGCCCTCTGCTGCAGCTCCGCTCGTGGCCACCACTGAACGACATTGTTCACTTGGGACTGAGTTAGGAACCAGTAAAGACTTCGGAATCCGATAGGCACCAGTGAAGACTTGGCTATCAGTTAGGCACTAGGCAGGACTCTAGCTCAACTATGTATCAACATACTGCAGTACTATGTAAAAGTTAAGTATTGTATAAATTCTGTGCAATATATATCTCATTCTAATTTACTCTAGTGTTTCTAGTTCTGGCTGCTCCCTTCCATACCTGCACCAGCATGCTATCTTTATTTCTGTGTCGGTCTCATTCCACTCGGCCACCGACACCTACAACGGAACGAGACACAAAAGCGGCGACGAGGCTGGGACACAAAAGTGGCGACGAGGATGGGATACAAAAGTGGCGACGAGGAGTGATAGACGAACCTTGGACCAGCAGCGAGACAGCAGTAGTCGGAGCACACAGAAATTGCTCCCGCCCACCCACCCTTATTATAAGAATTTTGGGGGAAGATATTTTGTTACGTGTTTTGTGGACTTTTTTGTTGCAGAGCGTCCTCTTTCATATTGCATTTGTGTTTTGTTATAAGTTACTTGTATGCGCGGCGCTTAATCGGTCAGCATGGCCACTACCCAGAACCCAAACTTAATGGAAATTATTCAGTTACAGACGGCGCCAACGCTCATTTCAGAAAAATGTACGTAAATCTTGCCCCCAGTGTGTGTCTCGCCACAAGCGTGCTCATTGCCCTAGTCGCAACGCAACCTGTTATCAATGTGGCAAATCAGGACATGTACAGTCTGTGTGTATGCAAATTAAAAACTCAAAGAACGGTACCATTAGAAACAGTGCTTCGCAAAGTGCGAGAACAGTGCATGCAATAAATGTCATACATGCTGTGGAATTGAACAGTGCTTTCCCTGGATCTCAATTGCAAGAAAGTAGTTCTGCGCCTATGGCAAAACTATATAGTGCACCACGTAGCAAGCGCCGACGAGCGCGTAAAACAGTGCAATGGAAAAGGGTTCGGGACAAGCAAAATGACTATGAACAGTGCATTCCTGTAGTGAAAATATTGCCTTCTGCAACTGCTCCTTGTAATAGTGCCCAGTACTGTGTAGCTAGTGACAGTAGACATCAAGTAGCTACTCAAAAGTGTAGTGCAGTAGTTAGTACATCTGGAGTAGCTTCGCATGCTTGCGCAGAAGCCAATCAGGCGGTAGTGCCATCTAGTGACAGTGTTGTTAATCCGCTGCGTGCCTAGTCTGCGCCGCTTACTTCACTACGCGGCCCGCGCAAGCGCAGTAAACAAACCGTAGCAGACGTTGCCCACATTCGCGCACCTGTCGAGCGCCGCAAGCAAAAACTGTTTGTGACTCTCTTCATAGAAAATAAGACGGTGCAATTTCAGCTTGATACTGGTTCCGCCGTCACATTAATTAATAAAGAAACTTATGAATTCCTGGGTTCGCCAAAATTGTCTCCATGTCAACAAGTGCTAACAGCATATACAGGTCAAAATATTCCAGTGCTAGGAACGTGTAGCCTGCCCGCCTCTTTTCAAGGTGTAACAAAAACAGTTTCTTTTGTTGTTCTTCAGGCCAAATCGACACAGAACATTTTTGGACTAGATGCAGTCGACTTGTTTGGTTTACCAATTCAAAGAGATGTGCTTCAAATTTCGTCAGTAGTGCCTCAGGACAAAATCAATGCATTGTATGAAAAATATAATGACTTGTTTTTGCCGGAACTAGGTTGTGCAAAAGACTTCGTGGCACATGTAACTTTAAAAGAATCTGCAGTTCCGAAATTTCGTAAAGCTAGACCAGTGCCTATCGCAATGCGTGATTCAGTTGCCGAAGAACTTAAACGTTGGCAAGATAGTGGGGTGATTTCTCCTGTTTCTGCGAGTCAGTGGGCCTCGCCTATAGTCGTTATACTCAAGCCATCAGGAAAACTTCGTCTCTGTGCGGACTTCAAATCAACAGTGAACAGTCAAACAATTGTAGACACTTATCCCCTGCCCAGACCTGACGAACTAATGGACAAATTAGGACAGTCTCGTTTCTTTTCTAAGATTGATTTAGCAGAGGCATACTTACAGATTCCACTTGATGATGAGTCAAAAAAGTTTTTCGTCATTAATACTGACATGGGCCTTTTTCAATTTCAACGCCTACCCTTTGGTAGTTCTTCCGCTCCCGCTATTTTTCAGCGCTTTTTGGAACAGCTGACAGTTTCCGTACCGTGTTGTTAGAACTATTTAGATGATATCGTGGTATCCGGACGTACAGTTGAAGAACATTTAGCAAACCTGGAGTGCCTTTTCAAAGTTTTGACTGCAGCAGGTCTACGTTGCAATAAAGCAAAGTGTTCGTTTTTTCAAACTGAAATAGAGTACCTAGGCCATGTGATTAATGCCCAAGGAATTCATCCCTTACAGTCACATCTTCGAGCAATCAAAGACTTGCCTCCTCCTAAGAATGTGCATGAATTGCAAGCAGTGATGGGAAAGCTTAACTATTATTTTAGATTTCTTCCCAATGCCTCTCAGATTGCAGCTCCACTGCATCACTTACGTAGGAAGAACGTTCCTTTTGTATGGTCTAAAGATTGCCAAGTTGCCTTTGACAAATTAAAGTCTGCACTACTCAGTGATGCATGTTTGATTCCCTTTGACCCACAGAAGCCTGTAGTGTTAGCAGTTGATGCCTCGTCGTACGGTGTGGGTGCAGTTTTGTCACATCGTATTGGATGTCACGATCGTCCTATTGCCTTTGCATCCAAGCTACTGACGCCGACGCAACAGAATTACAGTCAGATAGAAAAGGAGGCCTTAGCAATCATTTACGGCGTCACAAAGTTTCATCATTATCTCTATGGCAGAAAATTCTATTTGTTGACAGACCACAAGCCTCTCACATCGTTGTTCTCACCCACAAAGCCAATTCCGCCAAGAACGACACAAAAGCTTCAGAGATGGTTCTTGATATTGTCAAATTATCAGTATGAGATTTTGTACCGACCTACCACTAAACATGCCAACGCGGACACACATTCCCGACTTCCGGTTGGCCAGGATGTATCATTTGATTCTTCAGAAATGGCATGTTGTCAGATAGACTCCAGAGATGCTTCCGCTGTCGCAAACTTTCCTTTGAACTCTTGTCGGGTTGCACAGGAAACAGCTGCGGATGCAGACCTAAGTGTGGTAGCACGTTTTGTTCGCTCAGGGTGGCCTGCCAGAGCCAAAGACATTGATCGGCCTCTGGTTCGACGTTATTTTGCACAATGTCATGCATTATCTTTAAGTCAGGGTGTACTGTTGTTGCATACCGACAACGACCAAGCAAGAGTGATTGTTCCTCGTTCCCTGCAACGAGAAGTGTTACGCCTCCTGCATCAAGGACATTGGGGCATTGTTAGGACAAAGCAACTGGCCAGACGTCATTGTACCTGGGTTGGTATGGACGCTCAGATAGAGAGCATGACATCACAGTGTACAGTTTGTGCGGAGCATCAGGCGGCTCCTCCACAGCGTTCCTCAGACTGGCCACGCCCCAAGGGACCATGGCAACATTTACATATTGACTTTGCCGGACCTTTCTGGAATACGCGGTGGTTAATTGTTGTAGACGCTTTCAGCAAGTTTCCTTTTGTGATTGCCATGAACTCAACGACAGCTTCTAGTACAATCAGTGCCTTAACATCAGTGTTTTGCATCGAAGGCTTGCCTGAAACTATCGTCAGTGACAATGGACCTCAGTTTGTTAGTGCGGAATTTCAACAGTTTTGTCGTGTGAATGGCATTCAGCATATTACCACTGCACCTCTTCACCCTCAGTCCAATGGTGAAGCAGAATGTTTCGTTCGAACATTCAAGTCACACATGGAGAAGGTGAAAGGTCAGCACTCCAGGCAGCAAGCTCTTCAAATTTTCCTGTCTACATATCGGTGCATGCCACGTGACGGCCTGTCTCCTGCCAAGCTGCTACACGGCCGCCGTCACCGCACTCTCCTTCACCTGCTGCAGCCTCCCACGCACCAAGTCGGTTCGTATTGGCGCTATGCGTTTTCAGGTTTCAATGCCGGTGCTGTACAGGGTGTTTGCTGGCAACAAGACAAGATGGACACTGGGCACCATTCAGCGCGTGCTCGGTCGCAATATGTATGTTGTACGTTCTTCCACAGGGTCGGAGCTGCGGCGCCACGCAAACCAATTGCGCTTGCACAGGTCGCGCGATCCTGTCTCCGGTTTCTTGATTCCAGACCCAGTTCACCGCCAGGGAGCACAGCCACATTTCGTCCCCGGACTACGAGATCCCTATGGACGTCGCCGTACCTCCGACGCAGTCGTTGCCGCCGCCGCTGTCTCCGCCGCAGATGACAGTGTCACCGAGAGGGACTCCGGGACCGTGCGGGCCCCCCCAGCTTGGGCCATGCACCTCAGAAGAAGATGACCTGCTCCCTCTGGGCGGGGGCGGGCGCCCTTCTGCTGGTTTTTGCGGGTTTTCTGGCGGATCGCAAGGTGTATACCGGGGTGCGGACGGCGTCTCGATCCCAGCCTCAGCTACGACGCCCGTCCCACCAGTAATGCCCCCGCCCAGGCCCTCCTCCCAGTGCCGTCGCCGTGGCCCTCAGCCCTACGCCTCGACGGCGCGGCGGTTTGGGGGGGGGGAGGGGTGTGGTGTCGCACAAGTACAAAGTGCGCGCCACCTACTTTCGCCGCGCGCCGCCATGCACGCACGGCGCGGCGTTCTTACGACGACAGCCACGAGCGCCCTCTGCTGCAGCTCCGCTTGTGGCCACCACTGAACGACATCGTTCACTTGGGACTGAGTTAGGAACCAGTAAAGACTTCGGAATCCGATAGGCACCAGTGAAGACTTGGCTATCAGTTAGGCACTAGGCAGGACTCTAGCTCAACTATGTATCAACATTCTGCAGTACTATGTAAGAGTGCAATATATATCTCATTCTAATTTACTCTAGTGTTTCTAGTCCTGGCTGCTCCCCTCCGTACCTGCACCAGCGTGCTATTTTTATTTCTGTGTCGGTCTCATTCCACTCGGTCACCGACACCTACAACGGAACGAGACACAAAAGCGGCGACGAGGCTGGGACACAAAAGTGGCGAAGAGGATGGGATACAAAACTCATATCCCCACTTTGTTGCCCTCCCCTCCTCTCCTACTCCATTCCTAATCTCTTTCCACCAATCAAGTTCCTATACAGTTCGTAACACCACAGTGTACCCGTATCCTTCCTTTCCATCTCCACCCCCATTATGCAGTGTGTTACTTGGGACACAGCAGCCAGAGATGACAGTTGTGCACCTGTGAAGTGTGCTTGCGTTATTGTATGAACGATAGTGTGCGAAATTTCTGATAAAGGCTTTCAGCCAAATGCTAACCTGCATTCGTATTATTGTCTTTTACAGGTCTGTGGTTGCTCAATACACATCTTTGCAACTAGTAGTCCATTAAATTGTCAAATTCCAATCTGTACTTTCAGTTGTTTAAACTTCTGCCCTTGATTTATCTGGAATAAAAAAGGTAAATTTATTGTTTTGTAAGGACATTTTACAACTCACCGCAAAGACGCGGCGACGAGCTGCGACAGGCACATACAAAAGACACACTCATAGAACACTTTCTGCCATCGGCCATGGCCTTCTTCAGAAAATAGAACACTCATGCAATCACACAGGCACACAACACACTCATACGACCATCACCTCCGGCATCCGCACTTCGAATGCCGCACCCGGAGGTGATGGTTGTATGAGTGTGCTGTGTGATTGCATGTGCGTTCTATTTTCTGAAGAAGGCCATGGCCGATAGCTGAAAGTGTTGTATGTGTGTGTCTTTTGTATGTGCCTGTTGCAGCTCATCGCCACGTCTTTGTAGTGAGTTGTAAACTGTCCATACTATATTATTAATTCCAACCTGGACTTACCATTATTAAATTTATTGTTTCTTTGGTCTGGATGCACACTGTCATAAATATTTGCTTAGGGCTTTTTAGTGAACTTATTTCAAAGAGGAACAGAAAGTGTTATTATTTGTTTTTTGTTAGGTGACCACCAGAATGATGTGCTGCAGGCAGTGGTATTGCTTTACTCAGCTCTGCCTAGGAGTAAATTCATTAATAAATTGCATGCTGAACTTAGTAATTTCCTCTTTTTTTCTTGGAATGCAGTTATATAAAGGTAATCAGAAATTCTTTCATAACTGAATGATTGGTTGGTATTGTGGTCATTTCCTTGTCTTTAATTGACTATTATGTCAACCAAATATCTAAGTAACATATAAGTATTACAGGGCAAGATTAAAGAGCATGAAAAGTTTTAAGAATCTGGAGAGTACCATAGATGGCAGTTGGAGAAATGATAGAGGAAGAAGGAAATCACATGGATTCCTACAAGGTGTCAGAAGCCTAGCCAAAAACAAATGTAGCACCAAAACGTAAACAAATGTTCTTCTGACACATTCCTTCACAGCACTACTACTCCAGTAGAAGACTTATTGAATGGACTGGACTGAGTATCAGAAATGAGATTAGTGTTACACATAAAAAATGTTAACTTCAAAGTAAATAAAATTAAGGAATTATGCTACCTCAGAAACAAAATAACAAAACACACAAACCAAGGATGAGATGAAAAACAGCCAATGAGAGTATTCCTGGTGAAAAGAAGTCTACTGGTATCAAACAACGGTCTTATGAGAAGAACATTTGTGAAAACATATCTTCGAAGCATGGTATTGTACAGTAATGAATCATGAGCAGAGGGACACACTGCAAGAGAAGATGATCATAGCACTTGTGGCATTATAGACAACTGTTGAAAAGTGGGTGGAGTATTTGAGGGAAGAAATGTGGAGGTTCTGTACAGAACATAATCTGTGTAATAGAGTGATGAAAAAGCAAGTTAGGATTCTATGTTGAATTAAGACATGAAGGAGTAGGCAGGTTTCATGCTATAAGAGAAAGCAGTAAACGGTAAGAACTTCATGGAAAATAGAGATTGGAATACATCCAATTGAACTGAAGATAAACGGTGCAAGTAATATGGCGAGATTAAAGGGATAGAGCAGGAGAGCAACTCCTGGTGTGTTGCATCAAATTGTCAGAAGACTGATTACTCAAAACCAAAACTTGAACTTGCAAAAGAAATGTGGATAATGAAGGTAAAGTAGGTGAGAAGGCTATACAGTAACTAAGTGAAATTTCAATGAAGCAAGATAGGACTAGCAGGAATGGATAGAGAATGAACTGAAAAAATAAGACCTTGAGATAAACACTGAAAGTAAAGCCCATGCAAGAGAGTATGCCTATATTAAAAGAATGGAAGTTGGCAGTATACAAATGTAAGCTCATAAAATGAATGAGTGACAAGATAGCTAGAGCAAAAATAGCTAGAGGAAGACAGAAAGGTGGATTCTTGGAGAGTGAATGGCTGCTTGATGAAGTGATATGATTGGGGCAAAGGACAAAAGATGAGAGAACAGAAAAAGTTACAGATACTGCAAATGACATTGGGAGAGTGCCTTTTGTGCCGTACCTGGTCATACCTCGATATTCTTGATGGCTGTTGCTCTCGGTAGCAGCTGGATAAAATTTAATGGGGCAAGAACTAATTCACTACAAATAATGTAGACAACACAAAGATTTGCAGTTCTTTGACACTTTAACGACTTATTAGTAGTGCCCAATTGTCTCCATTTATGGCCAGCTTACAAGTCTCATTAATTCAACCATTAATACCAGACACGCACATTCCACAGGTCAATAATACGAGTTAACACTGTCCATGTGAGAAATACAAAAGTTTGAGGTGTACATCGTAATGTAATATCAATTAATCATGATAGATGCACCTTCCACACTAACTAACGTTTGCATAATTTTTTTTAATTTAAAGTCCAAACTGACGAGGCTTGTGTCTCAAATCATGGCTGAAACAATAAACAAACTCGGAACTGACATATATTGAGCATCATATGGCTAACAAAACAATACTCTGATACATGCTGCGAGTGCATCATATTTATATCATTCAAACAATGCCACTGAAAATGTTCAAATGTTTGTATAGTCTATGGGACTTAACTACAGGGTCATCAGTTCCTAAACTTACAAACTACTTATGAACTAGGACGGCACAAATATCCATGCCCGAGGGGAGATTCGAACCCCCGACCGTAGTGGCCGTGCAGACCGTGACTGGAGCACCTTAGTCTCCTCGGCCACAGCGGCCGGCAATGCCACTGAAAATTATGTACATTAATTATAATGGAAAAATCAACAGTAAATGATATCAAAGGAAATACTTTTCATTTAACTGAGGTTTGTATATTAATTTAATCAGTTAACATTGATTAAATAATGAAATAGATTCATTAACAATATTTTCCTAATTAACAGTAATTACAAAGATACGAATGAGGGTAAAACACACCCATGCCCCAGGGAGGACTCGAACCTCCACGGTGAGCAACCGCGCGCTCCGCAGCGAGACGCTTTAGACTGCTCGGCTACTCCACCGCGGCAGGGTAAAACTTTCCTAACAATAGTTGTGAAGCACAGTAATACCTACTTTAATATTATGCAAAAAGAATAGGCTTGGTTTTAACATAAATACTAATTAGCACAATATCTGAAATTTAACAATATAGTTCTTGCGCAAATTAATTATTATTTGCTAATTAAACAAAGTCTATGGTGTCCAATAATAGAAAATGACTTCATCTAATTGAATTATAAAAAAGAATAACAAAGGTTTTGGAAAAGAAAATGATAATGGACTAATTACATTCCTATCCCTTATTATGCAACAGTGGTATCAGGAGGTTCAGTAATGCAAGCATTTGGGGATAAATTCCAACATGTTTCGTTACACTTTGCTTGCAGGTTATTTTGAAAGACTGTAGTCAATTGTTGGAAAATACTAGAGTTTATATTACCTTGAAATTTTCTTAACTGAACATGGAAGATTTTCCTCATAGCCTGATGTTTGTTAATTAAACCCTTGTATTTTGAATAAGCTTCAGTCACAAGATTTTTATCTATTCTTCTCTGCCAGTGAGTTCAAAACAAAGGTTGCAGACCATTTTTTTACACATATCACTGAATATATCTGCAAAATTAAACCATTGTACAACTTCTTTGTGATGTCTTAAAAATTGAAAACACATTAACAACTTGCTTTTGCTTCCAACGAAGCATAAATTATGCAGACTCTACTCCTCTCATGTTTCATATTGAGACGATTGGCAACTTTTAAGCATAATTTCAAACTTATACTTACAAGCAAGTCAAAAATTAACACGCAACCTCATTTGTAAAGTAATCCAATATTTAAAACCATTTCATCATGGGAGCCCAAATTTTAATGAACTGTGGGTTGAATGGTTAAACCCTCGTCTTCCCCTTAAATTGTTTATCTTAACCAAACACTGCATACTAAGTTAACACAATTAGTGATTGAGCTCCTCAGTATAATAAGTTCTGAGCAGCAATCAGTAGTAAAGACAACGCTGATGGCTACACCCAGTGTAAAAAGAAAGGAAGCATGATTGGAATCTACCAGTAATGTCAGACTGAAAGTGAGGTCAACAGAACTAGAGCTAAAGACTGCATTAGACAAGTATAGGGAAAAAAATATGCCATGTCAAGGAAGAGTCTCAGCATTTGCCTTAAGCAATTTAAGGAAATCACTAGAAACAAAAATCTGAATGATAAATAAGTATTTAAGCTCATAACTTTAAGAATACTACTGCAATGTCTTAGTTACTGTGTGTGTGTTGTTGTTGTTGTTGTCGTCATTACAGAGAGTGGTTTGATGCAACTCTCCACTCTACTAAAAAATACATCTTATAGATATTAGTTACAAAATTTACAAATGAAATATTTGTGGCAGTATGTTTAAAATGGAAATATCGATGCTGTTAATCATTTGTGTGAAGAGCCTGTTAGAAGGACAAGTTGATGCATACCTAATAAACCAGTTACATTATACAGAAAAACAACTTGGGAGGGGTGTAAAAATTTCAATAACTACGAGTAATTTACTATACTGGTAGAAGGCATTAATACAAAAATATTATTTGAAATACAGTGTGAATGGGTCTGGATTTGCTGATAAATGAGAACTCTTTAAACTGGCCACAAATATAAATGTCTATTCAATACATCAAGTTTCTTCCCAGCTTGTCTGTTCTATAGCTTTTCATTTCTTATCATTTGCAGTACAACTTGAGATTCACTCAGACCATAGCAGCATGAAACTATTTATAAAAATAATGTAGACACATGATAAAACCGTTTGCCTAAAATTTGTTAATTTTTCACCTATGGCAGAACTTTCAATAGATGGTTCAACAATGACAAATCTTATGCAATAAAACTACAACATCTAATTGTCAATAATTGAAATTTTTAGATGAAGCAATATGTAGAACTGGGGAAAGGCAACCACGCACCTAAAGCAGATTCATGGGTGAAGCAAAGCAACATTTAACAGAAAACAGTAATTTTTGAAAGCATATCAAAGGATAAAGGTGTTATAGACGTTATGATTACAATCAAAATTAAAAACTGTCCAGATCACAAACGGATTTTTTTTTTTTTTTTTTTTTTTTACTTCATGACCAGTTATGATCTATAAAGAAATCTGAAAATGAATACCGTGATGGCATGCAGTACATGTTTGTGTGTCCTGCTGCATCTACTGCCACCACCTGTGATGAAGTGGGATTCTGTATCTATAGACAAACTTGTTATGAAATACAGTCAAAAGCTTGCAATCTGGTTGGTGCAATAACATGTTTACTACATTAGCAAACCATAAAAAAATTGTCTGAAAAAGTATCTGAAACTTCAGCTTGCAAAAATTCTTAACTTTAAATAATGTGAAAAGCATCACAGAAAATTTCAAATCAGTCTAGGCTTACCCATTTTCTCCATTTTAATGGAGAAAGTTTGTCCATGTATACTATCTTCAGATGAATACCACCATGATGGCAGGCATTGGTGGTGGTGGTCACAGCAAGCCACACAAACATAAATTGATGTTTGATGTTTGTAAATCTATTGGACCAAACTGCATGGTCATCAGTCCGTAGCTTACAAACTACTTAAACCTAAGTAAACTAACTACGGACAACACACACACACACACACACACACACACACACATGCCTCAGGGAGGACTCGAACATAAATTGAATTTGTATTTCAAAAATAGCTGACACCACTAATGAAAATTGGCTACAATATTTCAGTTGTTTCAACTTTGTTCTTTGCTGTACTGAACATTGTGGAGTGTGGGGTCACCACCAGGAAGAAAGTGTCAGACAAACATCTGTTGTGTCTGCCAATGGCACAGAAGTAGTCAGTGTGTCAAATATGAAATGCTTCACATTTCCATTCTCAGATACATCGTCATTTAATTTTTCCATTGCCAAATAAATTGTCCTTAGTAGGTTTTTGTGCAAGTTGACCAATTTGAACTAACAAATTCTAATTTTGGATCTGAAATCAGTAGTAATATTCTCTACATAGTTGTTAACATATAACAAGAACAGTAATGGTTCCAACAAAGACAAGGCAAGCCTGAAGTTACTTCAACATCTCTCAATGTTTCTCCATCTTTGATGTATGATACATCTTCAATAACAGGAAATCTTCGTTCACTCACAAATTTGATATGCCATACACTCTTGCTTTTGTTAAGGTTTGTATGATACCAAGTCACATGATTTTTGTAAGACACGAAAAACTAAATTTAGTTGATCGTCTTGATGTGTGATTTTACAAATATCATGAAATTGCGTGAACAATGTTTTCATAAAATTGTTAACATTATATTTTAAATAGGGCCAACTTCAACAGTTACACTTTAGCTTAGAAGATGTCATACGATTTTTCAACAGATGGATGTCAGATGTACATGATTGCAATTTTATTGATCAATTCTGTTAGATATAGTTTCAAAGCTTCTCCAAACTTCAAATGTTCTTATATCACCCAATACAAATAGGATATCATGGTAATCATAATTTAATAAGGTAGTAATAGGAAAAAAAGTTAATCTGCTTACAACACATTTTACATATCAATTAGTTCATATTCTACCAGTTTTTGATGTCATATTTTCTGTCAATAAAAATCTTGGATCTGGCATTATTTCTACAATATTACTGTTTGGCCAAGATAACTTGATTTGCACGATGGCTGCTGGGAGCTGCAGGAGGCGTCTTGCACCCACATTAGGTCTGTCGCGGGGAGTGAGGGGCTAAAGTCCAGCGGTATGAGAAGCGTCTCTGTGCGTCCGTAGCAGCGTTAGGTTGGCAATGTATGATATGTACGAAACAGTACTGAAGTGAGTTTTAACCTTCCTTTTACGAGGCCAATTACTTTTACTGATTGGACAGCAGTACATCGAAAAGTATTATTTTTACAAATATGTCATGATTCTTAAGGTTGTGGTTAGGCAGGAACCTAAGAGTACAGCTTAAATTGTTGCGAGTGAACAAACAAATGGAGAAGGGAAAAACGACGAATATTATTATTTTTATGAATATGTCACGATTCTCAAGGTTGTGGTTAGGCAAGAACCTAAGAGTACAATTTAAATTGTTGCGAGTGAATAAGCGAATGTTAGGATTTTTACGAATAGGTCATGATATTAAAGGATGTGCTTACGCAGGAACCTAAGAGTACAGCTTCAATTGATGTGAGCGAATGTTATGATTTTTACAAACATGTCATGATTGTAACGGATGTGGTTAGGCAGGAGTCTAAGAGTACAGATTAAATTGATGCTTTCGTTCTACTAAATTATGACAGTTAAAAAATCCTAGTAATTCGTATCATTTTAGAGATAGTTGTTACATAAATCGAAATGCGTATGCCTAAGTGTTACATCTGAACAGAAAGACGTTGCATGTGGAGAAGCGTAGTATTGTAGTGTGCAATGTTCTACATTCCAATGCTGTGATTTGAAAATAAAATCACAGAAAAGTGATATTAACACATTCTTTTTCACATCTTGTAAGCATTGTGTGCCACCATTCATCCTAGTATCCACAGCGACTGTTGCCAACACTAGCGCAGTACGTCACGTAAGTATATTAGGCCATGCTGTGGGTTGAGACTTTTACCGAGTGAGGTGGTGAGGGGAAAACAACATTGTCTGTTTGCTGCAATGCTGGAACCGTTACTCCAACAATGTGTACAATATGTAGACAGGGATACCGCCCATCGGCTTTGACCTGTGGCGTGCGCACGTGCACATTTGTAAGTGGTGAGAGTAATTATGTGGCTTACAGATAATAGTTTGTTTACAAGCAGAACATAGATTATTGATTAAGATTGTGTGTTTAAAAAGTGATTCTTTAGCTTCACTCTGATGGTGAGGTGTAGATTAACAGTTTTTGTTTCTCTCTCTTCCCCCTCCCCTCAAAGTGAGTGCCGAAGGTGCGAATTTTTGGGCAAAGATCTGTGATCGATGGTATATTCTGTTGTTTTAGTCTAATCTGTAATTTATGAGGATACCCACTGCTTATTTATTATCAACAATACATACGTATCACGATATTATCCCATATATGGTACTGATTTTCCGACTTCTTTATGATTCCATGGGTCTAAGCTGATGGGTGGTATCCTGGTCTTCGGTTATACCCAATACTTCTCATCAAGGAGCATTTTAACATTGGCAGCAGTTGTAACTAAATGAATATCTTTCATCTAGTGTCAACTTTTGCCGCTGGTGGCAGCACCAATAAAATCATAAAGTTATCATGGCCAAATAGAATTCACCATTACTGGTATGATTAAGCAATTATTATCGCCAGGTATGAAGTACATGTAACACTGTTTCAATGGATTAAGCTAAATTTCATACCACTGGCATGTAAATCAATGAACAGCAAGCGAGTTTCCTATTTAGGTGATACACTTATTACTTACAAAACCTATCTATACTATATTAATGATGGAAATTCTCCACAGAGATGATAAATTATTTTTCAAAAGAGATAGACTGGTGGCCGGTACTTACATTGTTGCTGTATCGCCGATAGTTACACACAGAAAGTAAAAAGGACGAAAATAAAACAAGCTTTTGGAACTGTGTTCCTTCTCCAGGTAAGAGAAAAGGGGGGGGGGGGGGGGGAAGAAAAGAAAAAATGAATGGGAAAGGAAGGGGAAGGTAATTCACCTTCCCACTCCTTTTTCCCTTCCATCTTACCTGAAGAAGGAACACAGTTCCGAAAGCGTGTTTTCTTTTCGTCCTCTTTTTCTTTCTGTTCTGTTTGTAACTATCGGCGGTACAGCAACAACATAAGTACTGAAAAGCCAATCTATCTCTTTTAAAACCTCTCTATAGTATTTCCAAAACTTAATTGTACAAGTTGTGCATCAAGGTGTCTGTCAACACACAGTACCGCTAATAATAATAAATACCCATTTCACACCATACAAAACTGAGAAATTTTAAAATAACATATGTACCTACCGTATATCAGTATCAAATATTCATCTTGAATGGTCATTGAAATTCTCTACTCTTACACTAGCCACCAACAGTTTAATGCCTGCCAAAAAGTTTCCAATCAAAATATTGGGTTCTGTAATTTAACAAGGAAATCATGATATATATAATGCAGTGTACCAGTTTTATTTGCTCAGTATAAAACTCCAGATTAATTTCATTAGTAAACATGATTTTACATAGGCTATGTAAAACATCCAACTGCTTTACAAATGGTTTAACAGTTGGGTCCTGGTTACAGCAATAATTGTAATGTATTGCATACCATGTTTAATACTTCTTGGTGATCATCAATTAGAACCCACACAATTCTATCTAGAAGAGACATTCTTTTTGGGAAGAGAAATAAGTTCCAGTGTTGTACGACACTCGGTAACCATTTCAAAGTAGCGCATGTGCAGCCTATACAATGTACAGAGGCAACTTGGTACCACAGCTCACTTGAAATATGGAACTGTTGGCTTCACATGTTAAAGTCACATAAAAAAAAAAAAAAAAAAAAAAAATTATATATATATATATATATATATATATATATATATATATATATAGAAAACTGTCAATTAGCTGTAATACCTTGATTTTTTCCATAAGGTAACTCCTACAATTACTGATGAAAGAAACAACATTAATGGTACTCTACTGTGCTTTTTGGCATTATTCGACTTTATTAAGTCGCACGGGCTGAGAGACCAAGCAGCATTTTGACTCTGTTTATTTAAATGTTTTATCATTGCATTAAGCTTTCTAGACATCTTACACACAGCACTGATTGCACGGCTACAGTCATTTGGTATATCAGACTCTTGTAATTTTTTCAGTTCTGTAACGTCTTCCACCAAACTTAAATGATTACTGATGTATATAAGTGACATTCTGTCAACATACAGCTGTTCAACGATACGAGTAATTGCCAGTAATATTTCTTCAGAATCCATCTTGATTTTCCAACCATCAAGTTTCAGTGATGATCTTACATTCCATCGCTTCAAATGAAAATTTTTCTGGAAAATTTGGATTTTATTTATGTCTGCTGATAATAGATTGCGTTTACGAAGATCATCTTCCATATACGTCAGAAAACTTCCCAAACTGACGTTTTGAAACGATGATGCCAAGTACCCTAAATCTATATCACGAAGCAAGACTTGCAGTGCTCCAATAAATGCCTTGTCAATAGAGCTTTCAGAATTTGGTAAGTCAGTCAACACCTCAAAAACAGTGTTTCTGCTGTCTTTTTGATCTGGCGCAAAATCATGTACGTTATACCTCACACGCTGTGATTTCATCATTTTCACTGTAACATAACAATACTGTTTTGTACTGATGGTCGCCGACTAATGAAATTAAATACCACTGGTACCGTTCGCAACAAAAACAACCACACCACTCAGACTGCAGTGTCATACGTAGTACCCTACACGCATCATCCTTCTCCACTTATAGGATCACGGCGAACACAACACCGCAAAACTCAAGCAGACTCAACTGTCAACAGCTATTCGTAATATTCGTTATCTATGATCAGAGACAGCACTCCAACGATTCTTAAATGTTTTGTGATTGATAAAACAAGACGTTAAACCTCCTAGGCGCATCTGCTCCAAACGGAAGTGACGTCAGAAGTACGACTTCATTGGTTTCAGCGAGAGCCAATAGGATTGCAACGATTTGTTGATATTAGCATGTGCTGTCATCCGAACCGTGGTTGTCAAAAGTTAGGGGAAAAAAGTTCGAAAGAATGAAATTGCAGCTACTTTCGGATGAACACAGTCTTGTGGAATGTTATTAATGATTATTCGTAACGTGGATATTTCTGGTGACATGTCTTTTGCTTATGGGGATGTAGAGGATTCTTCAAAACGCAGTAGACCTAATGTGCTTTGTTTTGTTTGCATTAAAGAAAAGGAAAGATACCCGTAATGATTAGCAAATAAAGTGATAATACGTGAAGCAGTTGCAGCACATTATTAAATTTTAACGTCGGCAGTACACAATATAAACCTAGGTAGTGAGTAGTGAAGTGTAACATTACCGGTATATGTTTTCGTGAGTGAGCTTATGACTAACGAGAATCTCCAAAAAAATCCATATATCTGAGTATATGCTCACAGCAGCCGTGATTTTGAGTCAAAGTTCGATTTTATAAGTTTTGTACACAGGCAAATAATATCTGAATTATAATCGTATTTCCTGTCTTAAGCAGACTGAAATTAAAGGCAGCTTTACACCATCTGCATTTCATATTTTATACCCAAAGCATCATCTGTAGCTTGTGTTAATGCCTATAAATAATTGAAACGCCTATGATGTAAAAAATTGTTCTTAGTTGCTGTCGGCTTAAAACAGAAGAGCCGATTGTAATTAATTGTAACGGGTGCTGCAGAAGATGACCCCACAAACGAATATAGAAAAATCTTCTTTATTTCTTTCAGCGAAAGCAACGTTTTATATACCGTATATATAAAGACTAGTGAAGCCCTGTCCCATAACTATATTTTATTTGCTATTCTTTAATCGTTCTGTTGCATTTTGTTCTTAGCACAGAGTTGCAGTTATTACAAATATTGTGCACTTACATCAAATGTAGACGTAACAGAGGGTCAAGACTTATAACTAGGTGTACCAAGACTCGAACATCAGTCCACCCATTCAAGTTTTGGTTCTTTTGTTTCTCTAAATTAACTTACCTTTGTAATGATAGCATGATTCTGAAAATATGGCATAGCAAATTCCTGGTAATATGTAAATTTTCATAATTTGGGCTTGGTTTGTCACTCTTCAGCAAGAAAAATTTCTTTATACTTGTTCTGTGGTTCTTATGCTCTGTATTTCGGTGCAGGTCAGAAACCTCTTGGATAGCATGTTCAACTCTTGCAAGTACCAAAAGTCAGACTGGGCATAAAATTTCAAACTCCATCTATTTGACCATTTTGCAGTGTACTCTAGCAAATTATTTCCAAACTTAGCACAAAAAACAGCTACCATAATAAGCTAAAATTACAGAAGTTACACTCAGAATATTACTATTAATCATCAGTTAATGATGCACAAAGGATATCAGTTGCAGAAGCAGTGGTTGAGAAATTAAGATCCTGCCATTGTGTTTCTGTGTCACACAATACCTGAAACTAACAATACTTAATCATATTAAGTTCTGTCTCAACAGGAAGATTGCTACTGCCCTTACTACATATCCACTTTTGAAGAGGTTCTTTTCCCTTGCACTTTTTCCTTCTGTTCTTAAAGTCCGTAGTCTTCAATCGCCTTTCCTCCAATATACTGCAGTGGGTCTATATGAATGTGAAATCTTACCCACATGTACTCCAAATAACATCAGATCCACATCTTGTGAACTACTTGACTGACTACTAATGTATGTAAAAGTGACAGTAGAACCTATGTGGTGGTCTCCTGCTTGTGTGCATTAAGGGCTCCTAAACAAATAAATAAATAGAAAATAAACTGACAGAATTGGAATCTACTCCATCCCTCCACTTCTCTAAAACATTTGCATAATTGAATCCAGAACCTAAATTAACATTTGATAATATTAATGCTTTTTAATTTTCCTTATTAGGTATTCAGTGAAATAATGAGGAGCATTTTCTCAACACTTGAAGGATGTGAGCTACAACACTTACAATTTCATAGGCCAAAACAAAGTTGTACACAATATTACCCATTCATTGCCCTCCTATCAGACATCATATAGGCTCCTCTTCTTTGCATACTCTATTTATCTCCTTCATTTTTATATTTGTAATCCAGTTCAATTGTGAATACACATTTCCATGTCAATCATTACAACAAATTTTTGTTCATATTGTAGTCTAATCTGAAGCCTATTACTTATTCACTTGTAACAACTGTCAAATTACACCCACTGTAACTGCCCACACTTAGCCAATCATGTGACATCAGTCCAGATCAATTGCATTAAGTTAAAACAGTGAAAGCAACTTGCTTATATAAACCATGTTTGTTTCTCAGAATGGACCTTTTATGGAATCCAAACTACATATTCAAGCATCTGTATGGGCTCTTCTCTATAGTCACAGAATTGGTGTTGAGGTGATTGGTGGCCATTAGTTTCAAATTGTTATGTTGTTTTATATCATAAGCAGTTGTGTAATATATGCCAGAGCTGTAGCACTTGTATTCTGCAGGTTTCCTGCATCGAAGTTGCTGACAGATTTTTCTGGGTAGGATACAGATACTGTAGTACCATACATGTTTGTGGTAATTTTGTAAGATGAAAACTCTATCTCACAATTTAATGGTAATCAACAGAGGCCATAGTCATCAATGAAATGCATATTGTCAAGCAGCAGTTTCAAGTAATCTTATTGACCATTGATCAGTCAAGGTGAAATAGGCTTTGTCATTAATATAGTACACATTAGAATAAAACTTTCTCACATAATTTGCAATGAATAGTTCTTATGGAAGCAATTTGTATGTATGACAAAATTATAAGAAGAAGCCACATTGTCTAAAAGATAGTTAATTTTTAATACTATTATGTATGTACAAAGTATACTGAAAAAGCAAGTACAACTAATAAATAGAATTTATAAATTTATATGAATTATGCATACCAACATTCATTAGTTAGACGGATAAAAGTTTACTTGTCGTGTAGCGTAGCAATGCCCAGGGCTGACCAATTGTAGTGCAGATGGGGCAACCAATCAAATATTAGCCGATTACAGATGTTTTGTCTTCACAATAAACATTATTATTTTCATACAGCTAAAAACAGTCTCCTGAGGTACATACATGTCTACAATCTTACTTCGTTACCATGAAGATGCATGTGAAAGAGGGGTTAACTTTTTTCACTGATCATGAAGTAAATAACTAATGCTCTGCCTGCTCTAGGTTAACAGGTTCTTGTGTGTTTCTTCGCCAACTCGATTATTGACCTGTAAACGCAACCATGTCATGTACTATCACCTGACTGGCTAGCATCACATGCAGTAGCCATTCCCTAAATTGCGACGCTATGCCAAACACAAGAAGGAAACGTGAGCCATTAGTAGATTCAGCTGCTGTTCCTTATACTTACAAAAATTATACATTTGTTAAATGGTAGATCCATGTAAGTGCAAAAAAAGGCACAGCTAGTACAGTTGCTGACAAATTTCAACCAGAGGTGCCCAAGGGGGGTGGAGGTGTCATAATGTAAACTGTGTCATTGAAATTTCTGGAGGGTGGCTGAAAAATGAGTACTTTTGGCCAGCCTTGGGGGGGGGGGGGGGGTCTTTATAAAAGAATTTACAAAATGTGAAATATAAGTAATTTCAATATTAAATGGTAAAACTATATCTATTACATAATAAACTAGGAATTCAGGACCTAATATCTCGGGTGGGGGGGGGGGGGGCAAGAGAGGAGGAGGCACCTCTGGTTTCAACATTACTGAGGCAATATAAGTCTTAACAGTAGAATTGGTTGTCAGATAGACAGATGTGCTGTCTTTCCTTAAGAATTTAAACTGGTATGGCCTGAAGTGTTAGTGACAGTTTGTTGAAATCTTTGGAGCATTTACTTTGTGTGAATTACCAGTTTTTGCTTCTCTGTTTTGGTATGTGAAAATATACCCTCTTTCTGATGATTTAAGCATTAAAAAGGACCCTGACAAGACCTTTCATGCCACTGGTTTTTCCCATATTTTACACAAATATATATGATCACAGCAGTCAATAGCCTGTACCTGGAAAACAGTGGACAGCAGTTATGCTTGCAGCCTCCTTTACACCTTGTGTGTAATGTTCTGAATTTTCAGAATTCTCAAAATGTAAGGAGTATGTCTACAAAAAGGAAGGCCAAAAGTTACATGTGTCTGAAAAGTCCAAAGTACATTAGTCTAAAAAAGTTTCCAAAGGAGACTCAATATCTTTTCACACACCTGGTCTATATGTTCTTCCTAGTTGAGTTGTGGATTAATATAGAGTCCTAAAAGTTTCAATGTGTATTTTTGATGGCACTGGGCAACCCTAAGAGAAGCTGTTTTATTTTTTGGGATTATACAGTAACTTACTTCATGATAACCAGTGAAGGATGAAATTGAATGATTCCGGTGTGCTATTACTTAAGGCTTCGACGTTCTTGTGTGAGTGAAGAAGAGTCGTGTCTTCAGCATAGCATATAACTGTACTGTTTATGTAACAAGGCACATCAATTACTGTGATGATGGAGGTGGTCTCAAGAATCGAGCATTTTAGTACCCCCAGTATTAATTATTGTTACCGGGGAGTGTTTATTTTTAACTGTGACAAACTGCCTTTTGTTGTGAAGATATGAAACTTCTACTGATAATCTTGGATTACATACACCATTACATTCTAGTTTTGCTGACAGGACATCATAGAGAATGAAATTAAATGCCTTACTTAAATCATGCAAGACAAGTGGTACCACATTCCGCTTTTTAAAGATGGTTAATGTCTGGTCAATAATTTCTAAACAGCTATAGTGGTATTTTTACCCTGACAGAATCCACATTTGACAACTGTCAGAATGTACAATTGAAATTGGGTGATAGCTCTTTGTCCTCCAGACAGTAAACATTTGTTAAGTATGAATGTCAGTAGTTTGTGGTTTTATACATTGTAATTGGAGAGTCAGTAGCAGTCCTTACTTGACTTTGATCATTTTGGGAATGTTCTTTTAATTTCAGTGTGTATGATATACCAATTAAAGGAATTAAGCAATTCCATAGCAAATGTGTCAGTTGCTTCTATTTTAGTTTGTTTCCTTAACTAATATAGAAGTTATTCAATTCACTGGGACAAAGCCATGTATTGTTTGTGCAGACTCTTGAGCTATAAATTGCTGTACTGCCTTGCATCCGTTAAATGCATCTCCTGTGTAGCTCTGCATGTTGGATAAAGTTCAGAACAGTATACTTTAAGTGATCTTAGATTCATCCATACATCCACAATTAACCTTTGCAGAACATCATCATCACGTCACCACAGAAGTGTCTGAGTTCCTTACTTCTAATACAACACATATTAGTTTGTAATGTTGTGAGGACCTTGCCTTTCTTCCTGTTTTTGTGGAAGTCATTTAGTTTTGGAACAATGTTTACATTCCCTGCATGGCTGTTAGGTTGTGCTGCTGCCATTTTTCGCACACCAGAATTGTGATTTCTCACAGGTGGTTGCTTTTCTAGTTGGTCAGCTGTTGCTGGGTTCAGTCTTGTGAGGTGTGGCTGCTATTCTTCTTTGTTGCTGGGGTTCTTTTTTTTTCTGTTGCAGCTCACTGAGTATGTTTCTCCTTAGTGGACTTCTTTGTGTCTGGTTTGCTACTGCCTTATATTCCTTTGTCATCTCTCTTGATTTATGGATGGTGCACATGGTCACAACCTTTCCTTTTGTAATTACTGATGTATTTGCTGACCCTGAATCTATTTCTTCTGATTTTGATGGTGTTCTTTCAGCAGAAGTTTGTTTTTTCTTTGAAGTTTTCCTTTGCACAGAACTATTAGATATGAACACTTCTTCAGTTCTAGATAGCAATGCATTTGGTAAGTTTGAATATACAGATTCACTTGGTGTAGGCCTTACATGTAGGTATGTTGCAGTTTCATTGTCTTGAATTTTCAGTAGCGCTGAGCATATTTCATAATATTTTTCGGAATTATTTTGGAGATCAGTTATTTATCTTTCCTGTTAACATAAGGCCTTTGTGTTCTTTACCATTTTGCTTTGTTTCTCGTTGGTACGTCTTAATTTCTTTGTTTAACACCATTCCACCAAGTCATGTGGTATTCCTACCACAAAAATGTTCGTATTTTTCAGACACCTTGAAATGTGTTGGAGAACAATTTTCACTTAACTTTTTGCAACATTATTCGAACCAGCTTAAATAAGAGCAGAATCTTTTATTAGTTTATGTTCATCGTTACAGAGTCATATGTCTACCGATAGCGTTAAATTTTAATTATGTTAGCATCGGCGGCGTAGTGTTCTAATGTTGGCAACAAAATTTTCGCCTTATGACGGCAAGCACAGTGAGTCTGACAACAATACAGCAGCAACAGCATTAATTACGTATCTCATGTTCGACACTGTAAATTATTCCCTCTAATTCCGTGTGACAGATTTTCGAAGAGAAATCAGAGTTCATTGCCAACATTTATTGCTTCTGTCTATAGTTGACACTGTCATCGTTTGCGCGTTGTTTATATTGCAGACGGGCCGAAACAAATGTTTACAACACGGGTTTGTTGCCTGACCTCATTATGTTTCGTGCATTGTACATACCTTTCGCGTCTTTGTAATTCATTAGTTAATCAGTTACTACCGTTTCCATATTCTTATGTTAATTTCGTGTTGTTGAACTTCGCCTTCCCGAAGATTATCAGACGCACCAAAACACGATTTTGCTTAATTATCTCGAATGTTGGACACACAAATTACACTTCCAGCTTTTGACTCAGGAAGCTCAGACACAGACAGCGAAATATTCTTCTACATTTTATTCAGCTGACATCTTTCCCTGACATTATGTTGCAATAACATGGCTAATTTCACTCGCTTTATGCTCAGTGTGTAACACTGCACTACTACAAGCGAATTCTCATTTTAAATATTTTGTCGTTTTTACAGTATTTTTTTCCCCGCTACCGTACCGTAGTACTGTTAGTGTAACTCAGTTAATGACACATTACACGGCAAGTTTAACAGGCTATTGTTTTTCAGAATTTAGGAAAGAACCGATACTTGAAGAGCTGATATACTTAATTTCACACATCCACCGTAAAAAAAAAAAAAAAAAAGAATCACTAGAGTATATGCTTATAAATGGTATTTATTAAATACGGCACTTCAGCTGTAGCAATTCGGTTTCCCGTACATTTTATTTCAGGCGCGCCTACGCTGCTGACGTCATCTGTAAGCGATGGCGACGCTTCCGTTTGGAGCAGATGCGCCTAGGAGGTTTAACGTCTTGTATTGATAAATGGATATTGGCAGAGATACGGCTGGATAAATGTCAGTTCGATGACTACGGTGTAACACCGGAAATGTATATATGTAACTCATCACTGGTACTTATTCTACTATTCTTCTTTAATCCATACTTAGTTATTCCTACAATGGCGTTCGTAGTCAGTCAAGTTGGTATCACAATCACATATCCAGTCAGTTGCTGCGCGCATAAATTGAATTGATGTATCTGTCACATTTATTTATGATCACTGTTTAGAGCGATATTGAGTATGTCAGGTGTATTTTACAATTATAGTGTAACCTAATTACAATACAATAAGCATATATAATGCAATACCAAACAAAACAATAGTAGTCGCGCAATAATTTGACACTTAGGCGCAGTGGTGTAAGCGACCATCGGATCTGAAAAGTATGTAGGCCTACTTAGAAATCTAACATGGCACAGAGTGTCAACCCGTAACCGGTGAGGTGATATTTTCGAATATCAGTAACGTTTACTGACTTCACTGAATACCGTAACGTTTGGATGCAGAAAATTAATTACAGTTATCAGAATTGACAAATTTTCAAAAATTGGAAGCCTGTAAAAACATCTAACTTATTACATACCAGCCATTCATAATCTGGTAATTTTATACAAGCAAATAAACTAGATTTTAACATTATAGTATAAAGGAGCAATGAACCATTAAAACACACCATACTTTGACGAATTATTACACACACACAATAATCTGCAATCTCGGCATACAGGAATTATCCATGCTTCACAAATCGGTATGTTGCAGTCATTGCAGATCTCTTTTGCTTCTCTATAAGAGCTAATAGAGGGCACTCTTTACATCACATTTGTTTCCTCAAGCCAGCTCTGATTTGATATGAAACTGGTGCCTGAAGCCACAGATAAGTGGCCGAGCAATCCAAGGCGTCTAGCTGCGGATCGTACCGCTGCTCACCGTCAGAGGTTCGAAGGATGGATGGATGCTTAGGGTTTAACGTCCCGTTGACAGCTTGGCCATTAGAGACGGAGCTAACGCTCGGAGTTTTTGGGTTAGGATGAGGAAGGAAATCGGCCGTGCCCTTTGAAAGGAACCATCCCAGCATATGCCTGGAGTGATTTAGGGAAATCACGGAAAACCTAAATCTTGATGGCCTGAGGTGGATTTGAACCACCATCCTCCCGAATGCGAGTCCAGTGCGTTACCACTGCGCCACCTCGCTCCGTAGAGGTTCGAGTCGTCCCTTGGGCATGGGTGTATTTTTTGTCCTTAGTTGAAATAGTTTGTAAGCCTAGGGACTGAACACCAGAGTAGGTCAGATCCATAGATTTATCAACAACTGAATTTGGTATCTGAAGTATTCTCCTGATGTTTCACCACAATTCAGAGGTGTTCTGAAGTTGATGATACAAACAAGGCTATACAAGTTCTTCAGCAATTCCCTTTTTCATGTATTCCAATCTGTTTACCTCTGGATCCCTGTGGAGTCCACACTAGATAACATAATCATCCTCTACACTAATGTTTGTGGAAATAAAACATATGGTTAATGGCCATTGTCTTGTGCATCAGCTCAAGTATAATGTGTACTTCTCGAAACCTGGTTCTGTAACATTTTCATTCTTACTAAATTCACTTTAAGACTCATCTAGTACAGATCTCATCCAATCACCAAATCCAGGGTCACTGGATTTTATAGACCACTTTCTAGAGGCCACATCAGATGAAATTTGGAAAACGAGAATCTCAGATTAGTTATAATCTAAGGTGGTTTACAATAAGCAGAATTTCTGTTAAAAACAAATTGTATAAAATCACTGGTTTGATGCACCTAGGGTTACTGGTTTCACAGACAACCTGCTTAATGCTATACTACTTATAAAGTGCAAAATGAGAATATTCCAAGAAAGTTCCACACCTGGTGAGGTTGGGTAAAAAATTCCCAGTATTTGAAACAATCACTAATAAGTTGAAACGACAAAAGGCTCAGTTGAGTACCACAATTCAAACTGATTTAGAATGAACTGACTTGAAGGTATAGGAACCAAACATGATGTACTCACAACAATCTGGCAGTGATGGCATTTCAAACATTTAGCTGGGTATCTTACACCCAACATCACCAGTTACAGGTTAATTTTCACAAATGATACAATGTGATACCTAATGTAATCAGTGTAAATATGTATTTTCTCTTTCAGCTTCAATGTTAGTGTGTTGATCAAAATATAGATTGCATCTGAAATTATCCTATATAAGTACATGTGGCACATTTTTAGTATGTTGCCTTAGAGACTAGATTTTATTTCTATCTAGTTTATATTAGTCTCAAAATATTCATTGATACTGTACTATTGTGCTGTTTTTAAATATTGTCTTAGTTTTGTTTTGCATACAGATAGAGCTTTTATATTTCATAGCCTGCCTGCCCAGCTATAGTAGGTTGTCTATCGGCCAGTTTTGTTGGGTACTGTTGAGATGATAATCATCTTTAATTGTTGCATTTGTTAGCAGAATTGAAGACTGAGATACAGCTCGTTGTCTTTGACCAATGACGTCATGTCTGAGTCTCACCAGATACGCTGTGGAAATATACCAACTAGCAAAACAAACACTATCAATAAATATAAATATTCATGATAATACCATAATACTTATCTATTATAAATAATAAATAATCTGTGATTATCCTCATACATTACAGATTACCACAACAGAATGTATCATCGATCACAGGTCATAGCCCAGAAATTTGTGCCTTCAGTGCTCACTTATGAAGAAAATACCTCTCTGTTAACCTATACTTCACTACCAGAGAGAAGCTACACATCACTTTTTAAATCTTAATCGAGAATTGATGTTCTGCTTGTAAACGAACTATAGTATTTAACTCAGATATGATGTCATTGCTCAAAGCCGATGGGTCGTATCCTGAACTTCAATTGACCCCATTTGTCTGTTTAGTATTGGTGGGCAGTTTGAGATACAAGATGGTTCTCAAACAAAAAAGATGGAACTCACAAAATTTTAAATTCTTTGGATTTAATTTTACAGGACTCTAAGAGATAGCCTTCCAGTACATCTTATTGCCTTTTTTTTTTTTTTTTTTTTTTTTTTTTTTTTTTTTTTTTTTGTAGCTTCAGCAGTTTTTTTCTATGCATTTTTGGGCTCTACCCCATATTATTATACCATGCAACAAATGTGGGTGAAAGTCCATAGTACAATTTTACTAGTGTATCCACATCACCTGTATGTGACATTTTCTTCATTAAAACTAGCTGCTCTTTGTTAGTGAGACGATCTTTTCTATGTGGTTTTCCCCAAGTCATGAGTCTATAGTCAGTCCCAAGAACTTGGTCTGTCAACTTCTGTTATTGATGTGCTCTTGAGTCATTTTTAGTCCCTCTTCATTTTCTGTTCTCTTTGATAGCTATTTCATGAATGTTGCTTTCTTTTGATTAATAAATTGATTGGTTTTACTTAAATATTCATTCAACCTTTCTGTTTTCATGACGTCTTGTTTGTAAATCAACAATGTACATTAGATAAAGCTGATGTTGAATCTGTGTTTGAAAACTTTTTTTTTTTTTTTTTAAATATGTAGAATTATGGAATTCCTGCTCACCTTTGATAAAAACTAACTCCTCCAGTACACACAAAAAGAGTAAGTTCAACTGGTACACTGAGGAACTCAGCCAGATAAGAAAGAATGCTACTGCTATATTCAACATATAAAAATGCCTGTAAGCAAAGGTCAGAGCAGGGCAATGCTCTCTATGAAATATATAAAAAATGTAAAAAAATTACAAATTAAAGCTTATACAGGCGAAAAAGATTGCCTGTGAGAAATATATAGAAGGTGCACCCAACAGATGCAAGGCAGCATGGCAAATCACAATTTAAGAAACTGCCACTAATTGTCCAAATGAGGTACAGCTGAGCCCCAATGAACTGAATGACTACTTCATTAGCTCAGTTAAAGAAATTGAAAATAAAATAGAACCAACTGACATTTCTGCAAGGGAATTGCTTGAGGCCCACCCACAACAGAACATGTCTTTAATTGGCATACAATCACATCCACTGAAATTAAAAGAACTGTCAGAAAACTATCAAACTCTACGACTATGGACTTTTATTGGCTCTCCAATTAAATTTTGAAAAATACTATAGATCTTATCTCCAGTCCCCTGGCATTCATTCTAAACAAATGTTTACAATCTGGAGTATTTTCAGATTGCCTCAAGATTTCCAAAGTTATTCCTGTGTATAAAAGAGGGGACAAACAACTGTCTCAAAGTTACTGTCCAATATCAATAGTACCAATATTTTCAAAGATATTTGAATCACTTATGTATACCCAACTAAACAACTATTTTGAGTCATACAACATTCTGAGCAACAGTCAGTTTCGATTCCGGCAGGGTAGAAACATCACTGCAGCTGTTTTAGAAATTGTGGACCAAACATAGCTGTACCCTCTACCTGAACAATTTTATTATACATCATTCATACCAATTTATTAATTTATCTACAGTATGTACTTTGCAGCTTTTGGTGGCATCTGTATACAATACTTATGTGTATTTGCACTTAATTACTATATGATAATCAGAAATTGCTTGTTTTTGAACAATTCAATGTACAGAATGTAAGAAACTTTATACTTAAATGTATCAATGACGAAACCTATTTCATCTTGTATGATCAATGGCCAATAAAGATTCTTGATTGAGCTGCTACTTACAATGAGTAGTGTGTCATCAGCATACATTATTATGTTTTCTTTTACCAACATTGGCATATCATTCACATACAGTTTAAACGTTTGTATACTGAGTATCAAACTCTCTGTTACCCCATACTTTACCACTTGGAAGGCAGAGTTTACCTTGTGTTTTGTTTCTACACTTTGTTGAATGAACATAGTTATAAACATGAATAAGATGCTTCAGAATGAGATTCTGACTGATGGACGTTGTTAGTTTCACTTTTTATTTCATCAAACAAGATCATTGTTCAATGACAAAGAAATTTGTCATCATAATGGCTCAAAAAATGTGCTATGATGTTGTCGGACATGGCATCAGTGAAGGAACTGTCCTGGATTTTGCCTTAGGGATTTAGCAAAATTTATTTAAGGAAAGCAGAGAAAAGAAAAATTCCAAGCTCTTGAATATGATGTCAGCAACTTAACAACTAAATTATAATATTCAGTAGGCATCTTTTGTACAATGTTCTTCAATAGGAACAGTTTTTATCTTCATTGCTGCAAACATCATCAACTACTATTGTACACCCACTGGTGACTTAAGAACCCTGCTGACATTAGAAAACAGAATTGCACCCAGTACACTACCCTGAGGAACACACCATGATGTCGACCGAATGTTCAACACTAATCTTTCACCTTCTTGAGGAATACCTATTTCATATGTTACTCATCTGAGTATTGTTTTAGTAAAATTTTATCAACAACAAATTAAAACCTGTATCTACCATACACACCCTATTTTCTGTGTAGGACTACCATCACCTATCTTTTGTTTCTGTTAAACTTACTGTGTGTATCTTGTCCAGTCATCTTGTACAGCCATCTGTGCCAAGAGCTTCAAGTACCATTTTTGTATATAATAACTAATGTATTTGTCCCACTTTGAAAACTTACTGTGTTTTGGTAAAATGTTATTTCTTGATGTAAGTCATGCATTAACTCTTTCTGCATCTCTGATTCCAAATCAAATGGTCTTCGACAATGCTACTAACTAGTCACCCAACCCCTCTTTTTGCTTCCCTATTCTCTCTGCCCTTTCCTCACACTATCTGAACTATCTCCACTTGTACTGATTTGTCTTTGCTCCAGAAAGGATTCACTCCTACAGCTACCAAGGTTTAGATTTCTCTTGTGTGTGCCTTTTGAAGAGTATATTCTTCAACAAAGTGATGCACTCAGCTGACAAGCTGTTTTAAGGAAGGGGTAAGGAGTCATTCCAATCCCGGGAGAGGAAAGACTTACCTTGGGGGAAGAAAAGGAGGATAAACAAATACGCACCCACCCACACATATACACAAACACACCTAGGCAGACATACTGCAGAAAGCCACAGTATGTCTACAGTATGTCTGCCTAGGTGTGTTTGTGTATGTGTGTGCATGTGCGTGTGTGTGTGTATTTGTTTACCCTCCTTTTTTTCCCCAAGGTAAGTCTTTCCACTCCCGGGATTGGAATGGCTCCTTACCCACTCCCTTAAAACCCTTATCATTTCCTTTTCCCTCTCCTTCCCTTCTGCCTGAAGAAGCAGCTAGGCTGCGAAAGCTAGCGTTTATATGTGTGTGTGTGTTTTATTTATTTGTGCTACTCTCACTACCTGTGCTCCTTCGTCTGGTAAGTAATCTTCATCTACTTTTTATATATATATTTTTCCTGCTAGGAATTTTTCCTCTATAATATATATTTGCCGAGACACTATCAACCTCCTTGGTGCAATGTGTTTCGTCTGTTCATCTTCAACTATGTTCTTTGGGCGAGCTGCCTCTTGGCTGCCATATCCTAAATCGGTATCAGTTTGTATGTGCCAGTCAATGGTGTTAGAATAACATTTGTCATTTTTGTAGCTGGTGGTTTCTCTGGGGCTACAACCCCCTATATCCCCTATAAGCTCGCAATTTCTGAGCAGTATTGTAAAAGTAGATGATCTACAAGGAATGCACAATCAGAACTTAATGTTTATTTTTTCTTCACATGGCACCATCTACCAATTAATAACTCCAGAATGTTCCAGATACCCCATCACATCGATAACTCAACTACTTCCAACAACTGCCCTGGTGCCAAACGCTCACAGCATACAATGCTTCTTCTTATAACCATTATTAGTTATCACACAAAATATTACTCACAATTAAAAGTTGTGGAATACAATAATCAAGAAGTACTTAGTTACTAGTCAAATATAAAAAATTGACGAAGATTACTCAACCGGCGAAGGAGCACAGGTGTGACAGCATCACAAATAAATAAATAAATACACATAAACACACAAATGCAAGCTTTCGCAACCCAGTTGCTTCTTCAGGCAGAAGGGAAGGAGAGGGAAAAGGAAGTGATGAGGGTTTTAAGGAAGGGGGTAAGGAGCCATTCCAATCCCGGGAGAGGAAAGACTTACCTTGGGGGAAGAAAAGGAAGGTGAACAAATACACACACACCCATACATTCACACAGACGCAAACACACCTAGGCAGACATACTATAGAAACCAAAGAAGTTAAGAAGTTAGACAGAGATGCCACTAGAGGCAGAGGCTCTGTCCAGAGAACCGAGGCAAAGATGTTAAGATGTTAAAGATGGCGGGCGGGAATTCAAATTTAGCGGAGGTTAAGACCAGGTGGGTAACGGGAAAAGAGAATATGCTAAAGGGCTAGTTCCCATCTCCGGAGTTCTGCAGGATTGGTATCGGTGGGAAGTATCCAGATAACCCGGACGGTGTAGCACTGTGCCAAGATGTGCTGGCCATGCACCAACGCGTGTTTAGCCACAGGGTGATCCTCGTTACCAACAAATACTGTCTGCCTGTGTCCATTCATGCAAATGGACAGTTTGTTGCTGGTCATTCCCACATAGAACGCTTCACAGTGCAGGCATGTCAGTTGGTAGATCACGTGGGTACTATCGCAAGTGGCTCTGCCTTTGATCGTGTACACCTTCCAGATTATGGGACTGGAGTAAGTGATGGTGGAAGGGTGCATAGGGCAGGTTTTACAATTGGGGTGGTTACAAGGGTAGGAGCCAGAAGGTAGGGAAGGTGGTTTGGGGATTTCATAGGGGTGGACTAGGAGGTTACGGAGGTTAGGTGGGCGGCGGAAAGACACTCTCGGTGGAGTAGGAAGGATGTCATGAAGGATGGATCTCATTTCGGGGCAGGATTTAAGGAAGTCGTATCCTTGCTGGAGAGCCACATTCAGAGTCCGCTCCAGTCCCGGAAAGTACCCAGTGACAAGAGGGGCACTTCTGGGATTCTTCTATTGAAGGATCTGAATTTGGGGGGAAGGAAAGTGGCTCTGGCAATTTACCCCTCTACCAGATTAGGAGGATAGCTGTGGGATGTGACAGCTGTTATTAGGTTATTGGTGTACTGGTTCAGAGCTTCGGGACTGGAGCATACTTGTTTGCCACAAAGACCCGAGCCGTAAGGAAGGGAACGTTTGATGTGGAAATGATGGCAGCTGTCATAATGCAGGTACTGTTGTTTATTGGTAGGTTTGATGTGGACGGATGTGTGAAGTTGGCAGTTGGGCCGATGGAGGTCGACATAGAGGAAAGTGGCATGGGATTTGGAATACGACCAGGTGAATTTGATGGGACCAAAGGAGTTGAGGTTGAAGAGGAAATTCTGGAGTTCTTCTTCACTGTGTGTCCAGATCATGAAGATGTCATCAATGAATCTGTACCAGACTTTGGGTTGACAGGCTTGGGTATCCAGGAAGGCTTCCTCTGAGCATCCCATGAATAAGTTTGCGTACAAGGGGACAACCTGGTTCCCATGGCTGTTTCCTTTAGTTGTTGGTATGTCTGGCCCTCTAAAGTGAAGAAGTTATGGGTTAGGATGAAGCTGGCTAGGGTATTAAGGAAAGAGGTTTTAGGTAGGGAAGTGGGTGGTCGGTGTGAAAGGAAATACTCCATCGCAGCAAGGCCCTGGGCATGTGGGATATTGGTGTATAATGAAGTGACGTCAATGGTTACAAGGATGGCTTCTGGAGGTAACAGGCTGGGTAAGGATTTCAGGCGATCGAGGAAGTGGTTGGTGTCTTTGATGAAGGATGGGAGACTGCACATGATGGGTTGAAGGTGTTGGTCTGTGAAGGCAGAGATTCGTTCTGTAGGGGCTTGGTAACTGGCCACAATGGGGCGGCCAGGATGATTGGGTTTGTGAATCTTGGGAAGTAGGTAGAAGGTAGGGGTGCAGGGTGTCGGTGGGGTCATGAGGTTAATGGAGTTAGGTGAAGGTTTTGTATGGGGCCTAAGGTTTTGAGGATTCCTTGAAGCTCTGTCTGGACATCAGGGATGAGATTGCCATGAAATACTACTATCTGAAAGCTGACGCAGTCCCTCACCCACATACTCCCGCCGATCAAGTACCACGGTCGTGGATCCCTTGTCGGCTGGGAGAATGACGATGGAATGGTCAGCCTTCAGATCACGGATAGCTCGGGATTCAGCTGCGGTAATGTTGGGAGTAGGATTAAGGTTTCTCAGGAAAGACTGGGAGGCAAGGTGGGAAGTAAGGAATTCCTGGAAGGTTTGAAGAGGGTGATTTTGAGGAAGAGGAGGTGGGTCTCGCAATGACGGAGGACGGAACTTTTCTAGGCAGGGTTCAATTTGAATGATGTCTTGGGGAGCTGGGTCATTAGGAGTAGGATTATTTTTCTTCGTGGCAAAGTGGTATCTCCAGCATAGACTACGAGTATAGGAAAGTAGATCTTTGACAAGAGCTGTTTGGTTGAATTTGGGAGTAGGACTGAAGGTGAGGCCTTTGGATAGGACAGAGGTTTCAGATTGGGAGAGAGGTTTGGAGGAGAGGTTGACTACTGAATTGGGATATTGTGGTTCCGGATTGTGTGGATTGGAGTTTTGGGGTTTAGGGGGGAGAGGAGTTGGGAGTGGGAGATTGAGTAGATGGGAGAGACTGGGTTTGTGTGCAATAAGAGGAGGTTGACGTTTATTGGAGAGGTTGTTGAGGGGGAGAGTATTGCCTTTCCGGAGGTGGGTGACCAGGAGATTTTATATAGTTTTTTGAGGTGGTGGGTGGCATGTTGTTCTAATTTGCGGTTTGCCTGAAGGAGGATGTTCTGAACAGCAGGTGTGGATGTGGGAGAGGAAAGGTGATCATGATATCGTCATAGCGTCGATGGTGACCAAAGTTCATAAACCAGTCAAGAAGGCTAGGAGCGTGTTTTTGTTGGGAAGAGCCGACAAGCAAATGTTACGATCGCACTTAGAAAATGAATGGGCATCGTTTAATTCTGGGACTATGGATGTAGAGGAATTGTGGACTAAATTTAAGTGCATTGTTAATAAAGGGTTAGAGAAAAAAAATTGTTCAAATGTTTGTATAGTCTATGGGACTTAACTACGGGGTCATCAGTCCCTAAACTTACAAACTACTTATGAACTACTTACGAACTAGGACGGCACAAATATCCATGCCAAAGGGAGGATTCGAACCCCCGACCGTAGTGGTCGTGAAGACTGTGACTGGAGCGCCTTAGTCCCCTCGGCCACCGCGGCCGGCGGTTAGAGAAATATGTGCCAGTAAAGACGATTAAGGATGGAAAAGATCCACCGTGGTATAATAATAATGTTAGAAAGCTGCTGAGAAAGCAAAGGCTGTTGCACTCTCGATTCAAAAAAGAACACGCAAATGATGACAGGCAAAAGTTAGTAGAGATTCGTGCGTCTATAAAAAGATCGATGCGTGAAGCATACAATAATTATCACAGCCATACCTTAGCAAAAGATCTTTCCGAGAACCCGAAAAAATTCTGGTCCTATGTAAAATCGATAAGCGGGTCAAAGCCCACTGTCCAGTCACTAGTTGATCATTCCGGGGCAGTAATAGAACAAAGCAAACGGAAAGCTGAAGTTCTAAATTTAACCTTTAAGAAATCTTTCACGCAGGAGGACCGCACAAATATACCATCATTTGATCAACGTACTAATTTCGAAATGGGGGACATAGCAATAGGTATTTCCGGTGTAGAGATGCAGCTGAGAGAACTAAATACGAAAAAGTCTGCTGGTCCGGATGGAATACCAGTTCGGTTTTACAAAGACTATTCTGCGGCATTGGACCCCTACTTAGCTTACATTTATAGCGAATCTTTAATTCAGCCAAAGTTCCTAGTGATTGGAAAAAAGCGCAGGTGACTCCCGTGTATAAGAAAGGAAAGAGAACTGACCCATACAATTACAGGCCAATATCGTTGACATCTGTTTCATGTAGAATTTTGGAGCATATTGTCAGTTCGAATATAGTAAATTTCATTGAAACGGAAAAGCTTCTTTCCATGAATCAGCACGGGTTTAGGAAACATCGTTCATGTGAAACTCAGCTTGCCCTTTTCTCACATGGACGAAGGGCAACAGGCGGATTGTGGTTTTTCTCGACTTCAAAAAGGCGTTCGACACGGTTCCACACTGCAGACTGCTAACGAAGATACGAGCTTATGGAATAGGTTCACAGATTTGTGACTGGCTGGAAGACTTCCTAAGTAATAGAACGCAGTATGTTGTTCTCGACGGCGAGTGTTCATCAGAGACGAGTGTATCGTCAGGCGTGCCCCAGGGGAGTGTGATAGGACCGCTATTATTTTGTATCTATATAAATGATCTGATGGACAGAGTAAGTTGTAATTTGTGGCTGTTTGCTGATGATGCTGTGGTGTATGGGAGGGTGTCGTCTGTAACTGACTGTAATAGCCTACAGGTTGACTTAGACAAAATTTCTAGTTGGTGCGAAGAATGGCAGCTAGCTCTCAATGTAGAAAAATGTAAGGTGATGCGCATGAGTAGGAAAAACAATCCTATAATGTTCGAATACAGCATCAGTAGTGAGCTTCTTGATGCGGTCGCGTCGTTCAAATATCTAGGCGTAACATTGCAGAGCGATATGAAATGGAACGAGCATGTAAGGACAGTTGTGAGTAAGGCAGACAGCCGACTTCGGTTTATTGGGAGAGTTTTGGGAGGATGTACTTCACCTGTAAAGGAGACCGCGTATAAAACTCTTGTACAACCACGTCTTGAGTATTGCTCGAGTATTTGGGACCCGCAGCAGATCGGTTTGAAGGAAGACATAGAGGCGGTTCAGAGGCGAGCAGCTAGATTTGTTACTGGTAGGTTCGACCAATGCGCGTGTCACGGAAATGCACCGGCAACTCAATTGGGGATCGCTGGAAGAAAGACGACGTTCTTTTCGTGAATTCCTGTTAAGTAAATTTAGAGGGCCGGAATTTGAAGCTGAGTGTAGTATGATCTTGCTGCCGCCTACTTACATTTCGCGTAAAGATCACAAAGACAAGATAAGAGAAATTAGGGCTCGTACGGAGGCATATAGGCATTCTTTTTTTCCTCGTTCAATTTGGGAGTGGAATAGGAAAGGAAATGCCTAGTAGTGGTACAGTGTACCCTCCGCCACGCACCTTATGGTGAATTGCGGAGTATGTATGTAGATGTAGATTTTGATTAGGGATAGGAGTTGACAGGTGTGTTCATTAGCGGAGTTTATGTGTAGGTTAAGGATTAGGCGGGTGAGGGCTATGGATTGTTCAGTTTGGAATTGGTATAGGGCGGGATGAAAGGTTGGGTTACAGCCAGAGATGGGAACTTTTAGTGTGAGGCCCTTGGGAGTGATTCTAAATGTCAGACAAGGCTACAGAAAAAGAATGTGGGAGCGTAATTTGGCTAGGGAGAAAGCATGTTTTCGGAGGGAACATACATAAAAATGGATGGGGTTGTTGTAGGGATGTTGTGAGGGAGGCATAATATATGGATGACGGAGGAGTGGGAAATATGGGCTATGTAACAGGCTGCAATGAACAAATTAAAAATAAAAATATGTATAAAAATATATAAAAAAATTATTAAAATATTTACATGTCGGGAGGGAGATGAATGTGGACAGAAATTCAGGTATGAGAAAAGAAAGGAAATAGAAAAAGTTTTTAAAATTAGTTGTTGATACTGTGGTCACCTTTAGTTGTCAACAACGTAGTATCAAAGGGTTAGGTAGTGGTATGGCGTGCAAAAAGGTTTTAAGGAAGGTGAAAATCGGAAAAAGTACGAGAAGACCGCCTGAGAATGCAAGATAAACGTCTAAATAGGATTGGTTATGGTAGCAGATTACGATTTTGAGGCTGAAATAGTCTGACGAAGGAAAAGTGGAATCAAAACCAACGGAAAGTTGCTGAAATATGATCGGAAGAGTATTAAAAACGAACAAAAATGTGGAAAAACGGGAATGGAAGCAATCGTGAGGTAACGAAAAAATGCCGAAAATGATTATAAACAATATAGAAACTATTGTTAGGAAAGAGTGTTTCCGATTTTAAACGAGAAAATTGGATGAGCGGCGTGTTTCAGACGGAAGCAGGAGTAATGAAAGTGGTAGATATCAAAAGAAACGTACTAATAGGAAAAGGTTTGGAAGAAAAGGTATTGTTGTAAGAATTAGCGAAATATGAACAGTAAACAAAGAAGTGAATATAGAAACGAACTGATATGTAAAATGTAAATAAATGAATAACAAAATAAAAAAAGAAGAAATAAAAACAAAAACCAAAGGGAAAGTTAGATGACAGAAAAGATTTCGAAAAGTAACAGAGCAAGGATGGAAGAAATTGTTGAATTCAAATATATGATACGAATATTAAGACGAAAAATTCCTAGCAGGAAAAGTTATATATAAAAAATAGACGAAGATTACTCACCAGGCGAAGGAGCGCAAGTGTGAGAGCATCACAAATAAATAAATAAATACACACAAACGCAAGCTTTCGCAACCCAGTTGCTTCTTCAGGCAGAAGGGAAGGAGAGGGAAAAGGAAGTGATGAGGGTTTTAAGGAAGGGGGTAAGGAGCCATTCCAATCCCGGGAGAGGAAAGACTTACCTTGGGGGAAGAAAAGGAAGGTGAACAAATACACACACACCCATACATTCACACAGACGCAAACACACCTAGGCAGACATACTATAGAACCAAAGAAGTTAGACAGAGATGCCACTAGAAGCAGAGGCTCTGTCCAGAGAACCGAGGCAAAGATGTTAAAGATGGCGGGCGGGAATTCAAATTTAGCGGAGGTTAAGACCAGGTGGGTAACGGGAAAAGAGAATATGCTAAAGGGCTAGTTCCCATCTCCGGAGTTCTGCAGGATTGGTATCGGTGGGAAGTATCCAGATAACCCGGACGGTGTAGCACTGTGCCAAGATGTGCTGGCCATGCACCAACGCGTGTTTAGCCACAGGGTGATCCTCGTTACCAACAAATACTGTCTGCCTGTGTCCATTCATGCAAATGGACAGTTTGTTGCTGGTCATTCCCACATAGAACGCTTCACAGTGCAGGCATGTCAGTTGGTAGATCACGTGGGTACTATCGCAAGTGGCTCTGCCTTTGATCGTGTACACCTTCCGGATTACGGGACTGGAGTAAGTGATGGTGGAAGGGTGCATAGGGCAGGTTTTACAATTGGGGTGGTTACAAGGGTAGGAGCCAGAAGGTAGGGAAGGTGGTTTGGGGATTTCATAGGGGTGGACTAGGAGGTTACGGAGGTTAGGTGGGCGGCGGAAAGACACTCTCGGTGGAGTAGGAAGGATGTCATGAAGGATGGATCTCATTTCGGGGCAGGATTTAAGGAAGTCGTATCCTTGCTGGAGAGCCACATTCAGAGTCTGCTCCAGTCCCAGAAAGTACCCGGTGACACGAGGGGCACTTCTGGGATTCTTCTGTTGAAGGTTCTGAATTTGGGGGGATGAGGAAGTGGCTCTGGCAATTTGCTCCTCTACCAGATTAGGAGGATAGCTGCGGGATGTGAAAGCTGTTATTAGGTTATTGGTGTACTGGTTCAGAGCTTCGGGACTGGAGCACACCTGTTTGCCATGAAGACCTAAGCTGTAAGGAAGGGAACGTTTGATGTGGAATGGATGCCATAATGCAGCTGTCATAATGCAGGTACTGTTGTTTATTGGTAGGTTTGATGTGGACGGATGTGTGAAGTTGGCAGTTGGACAGAAGAAGGTCGACATCGAAAAAAGTGGCATGGGATTTGGAATGGAACAAGGTGAATTTAATGGGACCAAAGGAGTTGAGGTTGAAGAGGAAATTCTGGAGTTCTTCTTCACTGTGTGTCCAGATCATGAAGATGTCATCAATGAATCGGTACCAGACTTTGGGTTGACAGGCTTGGGTATCCAGGAAGCTCTGAACCAGTACACCGATAACCTAATAACAGCTTTCACATCCCGCAGCTATCCTCCTAATCTGGTAGAGGAGCAAATTGCCAGAGCCACTTCCTCATCCCCCCAAATTCAGAACCTTCAACAGAAGAATCCCAGAAGTGCCCCTCGTGTCACCGGGTACTTTCTGGGACTGGAGCAGACTCTGAATGTGGCTCTCCAGCAAGGATACGACTTCCTTAAATCCTGCCCCGAAATGAGATCCATCCTTCATGACATCCTTCCTACTCCACCGAGAGTGTCTTTCCGCCGCCCACCTAACCTCCGTAACCTCCTAGTCCACCCCTATGAAATCCCCAAACCACCTTCCCTACCTTCTGGCTCCTACCCTTGTAATCACCCCAATTGTAAAACCTGCCCTATGCACCCTTCCACCATCACTTACTCCAGTCCCGTAATCCGGAAGGTGTACACGATCAAAGGCAGAGCCACTTGCGATAGTACCCACGTGATCTACCAACTGACATGCCTGCACTGTGAAGCGTTCTATGTGGGAATTACCAGCAACAAACTGTCCATTTGCATGAATGGACACAGGCAGACAGTGTTTGTTGGTAACGAGGATCACCCTGTGGCTAAACACGCGTTGGTGCATGGCCAGCACATCTTGGCACAGTGCTACACCATCCGGGTTATCTGGATACTTCCCACCGACACCAATCCTTCAGAACTCCGGAGATGGGAACTAGCCCTTGAACATATTCTCTTTTCCCGTTGCCCACCTGGTCTTAACCTCCGCTAAATTTGAATTCCCGCCTGCCATCTTTAACATCTTAACATCTTTGTCTCGGTTCTCTGGACAGAGCCTCTGCCTCTAGTGGCATCTCTGTCTAACTTCTTAACTTCTTTGGTTTCTATAGTATGTCTGCCTAGGTGTGTTTGCGTCTGTGTGAATGTATGGGTGTGTGTGTATTTGTTCACCTTCCTTTTCTTCCCCCAAGGTAAGTCTTTTCTCTCCCGGGATTGGAATGGCTCCTTACCCCCTTCCTTAAAACCCTCATCACTTCCTTTTCCCTCTCCTTCCCTTCTGCCTGAAGAAGCAACTGGGTTGCGAAAGCTTGCGTTTGTGTGTCTATGTGTATTTATTTATTTATTTGTGATGCTGTCACACCTGTGCTCCTTCGCCTGGTGAGTAATCTTCGTCTATTTTTTATATATAACTTTTCCTGCTAGGAATTTTTCGTCTTATTATTAGTTACTAGTCAATTATCTACATAGAATGAGATTGCACATTTCTTCTTATTTTCTTTGCGAAATACAAATTTTTTTTTACCATAACAATAAGAATTACATTTGGTTATTTAACTAATTACAGAAATGATGAAATCAATAGCTAACATGTAATAACAGAGTATTCACAAAGATCTACAAAATTATAGTAACTGATGTTTACCCAGGAATGGCGCAAGGACCGTGCGGAACATGCGGCCGCTCGGGGCGCCGCCAGGTGTCAGCAGGAGCGAAGCGTTCATGGAGTCTTCAGAATTTTTTGTGTCAAAATTATTTTGGCGCTGAAAAAGTTTGCCTAACGACCTTTGACAGGATATAAAATAAACGGCCTATTTCTGTTTAGTCCTTCTGGACAGGCAACCTACACTGCCGAGCTCATTGGGGCGCCGTGCTGCGGTGCACTTGGCCGTTCTCCGTCGGAGGCTCGAGTCCCCCCTTGGACATGGGTGTTTGTGTTGTCCTTAGGTTAGTTTACCTTGGTTTAAGTAGTTTGTAAGCTATGGACTAATAACCAGCAGTTGAGTCAGATAGATTTACAAACATTTTAACATGTTGAACAAACTACACCGCTATAGGGCGCCATGCTTTCAGAATAGGCACCCTTTAGTGACAGTGAGAATTTCACCCCTCTAAAGACAAGAAACACCCTATATCTTTTTGACACATCTTTATGGACAGACGAGGCCACATACATCTGTATAGGGCGCCATCCTTACCAAATTGGCGCTATTGATTTCAGTGAAAATTTTGTTCCCTATAGACGCGACCGTCTTTTTCGGGAATTTCATCTATATCTACATCTACATCTACATTGATACTCTGCAAATCACATTTAAATGCCTGGCAGAGGGTTTATTAACCACTTTCATAAACTTTCTCTACCACTCAATTCTCTAATAGCTCGCGGGAAGAAAGAACACCTAAATCGTTCCGATTTCGATCTGATTTCTCTTATTTCATTGAGATGGTCATGTCTCCCTATGTAGGTGGGTGCTAGCAAAATAATTTACATTCAGAAGTAAAGGTCGGTAATTGAAATAGATATCGCTGCAACGAATAATGTATTTCTTTTAGTGATTTCCACCTCAAACCGTGCAACATTTCCATGACGCTTTCTCCCATGTAACATGATAAAACAACATGAGATGCCCTTATCTGGACCTTCTCAATGTCTTCCGCCAGTATCACCTGGTGAGGGTCCCACACTGGGCGATAGTACTCCAGGAGAGGACACACAAGTGTGATGTAGGCAGCCTCTTTGATGGAGCTGTTGCATCTTCAAAAGGTGAGGGAATGAGTCTTGTACCATGCACACTCAATACTTTTCTATCAGAACACTACTGTACAGTCTAAGCATAGCCACAGTATTAGTGCAGTGAAAATCACGCATTTGTCGGGTGGCTGGATTTGCGCTGCTGTCAATCTGGTACACTCGTCAATGTGGCCGTGCACGTCAGCAGTTGTAGCGCTGATACAACTGGGCTACAGGTAAAGAACTTCAATTTCCCTAATGACTGCATTCTGTGTTTCCTTGTCTGGAACAGAAAGATATTCAGATAGGCAAAATATTCAATGTTTCTATGTCACCACGAAAAGTCACCGTCACATGTTAAAGCTTTCCCTCTCTTATCGTGAACTGTTCCGAAGGCTGCAGTTAGGCAAAACAATTAATGATAAGAACAAACAAATAATCAAATCTGAAAGTGAACACTGGTATCAAGTTTTGAAGCATCTACTTTGCATGGTGCAATTTCAAGGAAGCCAAGGCTTACTTTTCGTGGCACAAATGATACAGTCTTCAATGTAAACAATGGAAACTTTCAAAAGCTAGTGGAATATATTTCTAAATTTGACACTGTTCTTTTCTGAACGTCTCCACAGAGTAACATCAAAAGACATCAATTTTCATTATTTAAGCAAACAAATTGAAAATGAATTTATTCTTCTACTTTCTAGTGAAGTTAATGAAGACTTATTGAAATGAATTTCAGAAAGTGAAATAGTATTCCATCATTCACTCCAGACATCAGTCACAAAGAACAATTGACGATGGTGGTTAGTTTTGTTACTTCAGTACCAGGAATAGAAGTCATTGTAAGAGAACACCTTCTTGGGTTTATTCAGGTGATTGATACAACTGGCAAAGGTGTAACTACTTCTTTATTAGAGGAGCTGAGAAAAAAAAGGAATACCTTTGCAAAACATGTGGTCAGAGATACGACAATGTCTCTAATATGAAAGGCAAGCACGTAGGAGTCCAGAAACGGATTTTCGACCTTAACCCAAGATCCTTTTACGTTCCTTGTGGCAGTCATTCCCTCAGCCTCATGGTGAATGATGCAGTTCTTTCTTGCATGGCAGCTGTAAGGTTTTTCAATCTTGTTCAAGAAATTTCTTTTCAGGATCGACCCATAAGTGGAGTATATGAACTACACACGTCACAAACTTGACTGTGAAGCCTCTGAGCGAAACCCATTGGGAAATATGGTTGATGCTCTTGGGCCATTGAGATATTACATTGATCAAATGTACAATGCTGTATACGAAGCAACCACTGGTGCCAAGATCGATGTTTTTGGAAAGAGTAAAGCTATTGGTATTGCCAAAAAGTTAACAGATTTCCGACTTCTCTGCTCCTTAATTACCTAGTATGAGATTCTGTATAGTGTGAACTTGGTTAGTAAAATACTTCAGAATAAAGTCAATATCCCAAGTTCTCTCAAACTCATTGGAAGAGTCAAAGAGTTTGTGAATGGTATGAGGTCTGAAAATGGACTCAATAGTGTATTGACCGAAACAAGGGAGCTGGCTGAAAAATTAAAAGTTGCGCCAAAATTCCCTACTGAAGTCCAAGTGAGGCCAAGAAATGCGAAACGGCAATTTTCATATGAGAGCTAAAATTAATCTATTAAGTCCAGGAAAGAGTCCTTTGAAAAAGATTTCTTTTTTGTTGTTTTTGACAAGGAAATAAACAATCTGAATGAAAGATTCGAAGTATTACGGAATCATGGCAAGTATTTCCAGTTTCTTTATGATTTAAAACAGCTAGAGAAACTGAAAAAATATGAAGTTATGGAAAAGTGCAAGAACCTGGAAGCAGTGTTGACAGCAGCTAATAATAGTGAAATTAGTGGAGAGGACCTGATGAAATAGAGCGCTATTCTAGCACCTTTGCTACCTAGAGATAATTCACCTGAAGCTGAAGGACCACTTACCTGATTAAAAATGGAACTTATTTATTGCCTTGAGAATTTGTCTTACGCTTCTAGTCTCAGTGGCCACTGGAGAAAGGAGTTTTTCAAAACTCAAAATGATCAAGAACTATCTGCGTTCAACCATTTCTCAAGAACTACTTTGTGCGTTGGCAACACTGGCAATTGAGAACGACATTCTGAACTCATTGGGCACTGATACAATCTTGAGAGACTTTGCCAAGATTAAGGCAAGAAAAGTGCAAATTCAGTATTATTCTGTTTCATTTAGTTACGCCACTTTCCTTGTATGTAATGGTAATCTTACAGTGATATCTTTTGATGTTAAAATTAACGAAATTAAAAAGAAATTGTAATATGATTAGTTTGGTGTTTTCAATATTTCTTTTTTCATTTTATTTTGTATTTTATCCTAGGCTTTAATTATGGTCTAAAAGGCCAATTATATATATAATTGCAGAAGATATTTATATTTACTTTTATAACTTTTGTTCAGTGTTGCATTTTAATTTGATTGTATATAATATGATGGTGATGGTGGGACAGCGAGGGGGGGTGGGGGCGCCAAAAATGACTCTCGCATGTTCCGCAAAAACTGCTTGCACCGGCCACCGGCCCTGTGTTTACCATTGATTTACATTTGCTTAATCTCAGAAAGTCATTAATTTAATTAATTAATTAATTTCTCTACTAATAAAGTTCCTTGAACTAAAACATGATTTGTTAGTTATGTTCAGTGTCTTTTGACAACAACATGTAGTTGTTTACACCATATTATGATTAATATGAAATTGTCTATAATGGATGTTTATATAATGTTCTAAAACTGTTTTTGTTAAATCAACAATTGTGGCATCTTAGTCTCAGAAAATTGACATGTCTCCTACAAAGGTCTTTCTAATAGATTATTTCACTGTCCTTTCCCCTCTCTTAACAATATTATCTGATTGTAAGCAATATGTGCACGAATTGAAATAACAGATCATGACATCTTGATTAGTCTGACAACTGTTTGCTCCATGTATCACATAGTTTGTTAGCCTAATTACTGTAATTAACCTGAACAGTGTCTTACATCACATCACTTAGTTCAGAACATGTATGTGTGGACCGGATGTGGACATAACATAACTGCTATCTCCTTCTTCGGTAGTTCGCCGAACAGTGTCCCGTTCTTCAGTTGCCTGCAAACCAGCATCGTTTTGAAACTTCCTGGCAGATTAAAATTGTGTGCCGGAACCAGGACTCGAACCTGGGACCTTTGCCTTTCGCGGGCAAGCGCACTACCGTCTGTGCTATCCCGACACGACTCACGATGCCGCCCCACAACTTCACTTCCGCTAGTACCTCGCCTCCTACGTTCCAAACTTCACAGAAGCTCTCCTGCAAACACGCAAGACTAGCACTCCTGGAAGAAAGGATATGGTGGAGACATGGCTTAGCCACAGCATCGTTTTGTTTAGTTAATGCTAGAAGGGCCAATATTATTACAACCTCCACCTCACTGATGACTCATCCACACTTCCTTCCAAATTAAACCTACCAACCACCAACAGTATCTACAGTTTGACAGTTGCCACCCCATCCACATAAAAAATCCCTCCCTTACAGCCTATCCACCTGTAGATAGGGTATCTGCAGTGACAAGAACATCCTTTCTCAATGTGCTGAAGGTTGCACAATGGCCTTCACACACAGAAACTATCCCATAGCCCTAGTCCGCAAGTGGATCTCCCATGCCACATCTCCACACAACCCAAATCCTTCCTCTATGAGCCACAAAAGAATGCCTCCCTTGTCACCCAGTGCTACCCTTGCCTGGAACAACTAAGATGCACTATTTGCCAAGATTTCGATTTTCTGTCCCTGTGCCCTGAAATGAGAGACATCCTGCTCAAGATCCTTCCCACCCCTTTAGGAGGTGTTCCATCACCCTCCCAACCTCCATAATATCCTAGTCCATCCCTATGCCATCACAAACCCTAGCCCCTCTGCCACTGGGATGACATGCCTATTGGGGTCCCTGTTGTAAGATTTGTCCAATTGACCCACCCAACTCTGCCAATCATGTCACAGACATATCCTACCCAATCAGGCCACCTGTTAAAGCAGCCATGTAATTTACCAACTATGCTGCAATCATTGCCTAGTTTTTTTATTGGCATGATCACTAATCAGCTGCCCGTTAAGATGAATGGCCACCACCAAACTGTGGTAAAAAACAATATAAACCATCCTGTGTCACAACATGCAGCAGAGCATATGTTTGATTTCAATGGCTGCTTCACAACCTGGGCCATCTGAATCCTTCCACCCACCACAAGCTATTCTCAACTACACAGATGGTAGTTATCCTTACAGTACGTTCTCAGATCCCGAAATTATCCAGGCCTAAACCTACAATAACCACCTTTTTCTCCACACCCAACAATCCCTACTCCTTCTATCCTACACCTCTCCCATTCCATGTGCTGTGGGTGTGTTCTGATTTCCTCCCCTCCCCTGCCCCTCTGCTCCATTCCTAAGCTGCATTTCACTCTACCCATTTAGTACATACATGCTCTATAAGGCCATGTGGCATTCATCCACAGCACTGTGATGCAATTTTCCTGTCCTTCCTCCTGTCTCCTCTATGTTCTGAAGAAGACTAATGGCCAACAGCTAAAGTATTGTATGTATATGTCTATGTCTTTTACATATGCCTGTTGCAGCTCATTGTACATCTTTGTGGTGATTTGTAAACTGTGATGAAGTCCAACCTGGACTTTCCATTATTAGTGTCACAAATATTTTCTTTCAAATATGAATCTATATCTTCTTGTGATGTGGTGAGATCATTTTTAGACCTATAAAAATATTTTGACTGATATTTACAGGAACCTTCTAACGTCCATCACCTCTTTTCGGAATGACTCAAACTGAGCCCTAATAGTTTCCTGAATTACGGAAAGTTTTATTAGTTCACAGTCTATAACGAAGTCATTCCACTGTAGGTGAAGTTGAACTTATCTTATATGCTGGCTGAGGTCCATTGCGTTGTGAGCTGTCTTCGGCATTCACTAAAGCATTTGATTTTACAGGATCTTTTCATAAATTAAAACCATCTCAGTTGATATGGAAACGATTTTATTTCCACTTAAACATTGCACAATCAAGAAATGCAGCAGCAAGCCAACAGAGCTGCTTACAGGTTTCTGCCCACTAGAATATTCTATCTAAGACTGAGTAAACAATGGTTTCTCTCAAACATCCCTCCACGCAACCGCGTAATAAGATTGATGACAAAGTTTTGTAATTCACAATTAAACAGTATTCTTTTACATTAAATATGCCAAAATACAGAAATTAAAACATTACATTTAAGCTTTGACTATTTATGTCAATGTATGTACTTGTTTCATGAAATTTGTATTTAATGTAGTACACAAATTTGAAGTCATCCTTTTCACTAGTGTTACTGTGCTCAAATTATTTACATTATGCATATTTTCGAAATGCACACATATTTGTTTTGCCAATATTGTGTAGGCGTAATATTATTGTGACATGGAATTTTAGTGAGTTTCAGTTTGCGGTCAAATTATTTATTAATAAGGATTTGTATATGGTTGTCGTAGTTTTGTTAATTTCGAAGATAGTTTCTTAGTACGAAATGGATTATTAATTTTAGTGCATGAAAAATTATCAGTATTTAATTTAGGATCTAGTGATATATAAAACATGGTCTGCCCTAATTTATTTAAACAAAAGGTATATATGAAATCATGTTGTGCAATAGTTTATAACATGTAGCATTATTGTTTTTATACAAATTAGTAACTATATAGGTTCAGCAATTTCCGAAACTAAGTGTAATGCATTTTTAGTGTTTGCAGCTATTATTTACGAAAGTATAAAAAACTGAAAATTACGTAAAAGGTCAGCCAAAGTTATATTTAAATCAACGTACTATTTCTTAAAGGTATTTTACTAATAGTGTTAATAGAATTTCAAACAGAAGGCGAAAATGTAATTATCACATGTCCGGTAATGAAGTTTTACTTTAGGTGTCATATTTCGTGTTTCTATGTTGGCAACTGATTTTTAGGAGTTTGCAACGTAGCAGAAACGTTACAACCTCACAGAAAAAAGTAGTAATTTTGTCAGTTGTTAACTGTGAAAAAATGAAAGAGAATTAATAAACACTGTGTATTTGAACATAGTTTTCACTTGATTGTACATGTATTATAGTTTGATAGTGCGTGAATGGCTGCATACAACCAAACTTGGTACACATGTTCGTTAATATCAGGCAACAATCCCTTTTGTGGTAAGAATCACCTACGACACATACGTAAGGAGATATGATAAGATAAACAATGAGATGCACAAAAAAACCGCTGTGTCCAACGACAATGCTGCACATTTCCTTCTAAAGCACTGAACCGATTTCAACCAGATTTGGTACACATATTCCTTACGGTCAGGTAACAATTGCTATAGGGGTAAGAACCATATACGACACATGGTCCAGGAGATATAATGCCATGAACAATAGGAATTGCAAAAAACTGTTACATAATGCGATGAGACTTTGAAAATACACTATTATGAGAATGACAATACTTGGCAACTTGCAACAAACTTTGAACATAATTTCAAACCTTTATTAAACTTTTTCTCACAAACAACCACATCAGAATAATGAAAGGAAAAAAGTTTCTCACTTACTACTTTTCTGCTGTTCATGGAGCAAAACTATGGCATTCGTTATAACGTTACAATTTATAATTTCTACACTACCAATTGTACTTCCAGGAAATTTTGCAGACAGAATACACTTAAAGCTGAATGTACGTTCGAAATTGTATCACAGTACGACACATAGTTCGTGAAATATGACGTAAAGAGTAATGTTTACGGAAAACCGCCCCATCAAACATCACATTTTAATCTATTACTTCTTTACTACTAACCATATTTGCAACAGATTTTACCAATATATAGCACTTATACAAATTAACATATTCCTGCAAAATTTTACAATTGTACAACATATCTATACTAATAATAAATCTGTAAATGTAGGCCTGTCACTATTTGCTTCAATCTTCAAAACTACTGGACGAATTTTCATGAGGTTTACACAGGAAACATGAGCGAAGATTGGTTCAGGATCTAGGCATGATTTCATCAAAATAGGATCAGAAGTGTTTTCATAGACTGCCATGTGTGTCTGTTCATCTATTAGAAACCACTTCTCCAAAACTACTTCCTGAATTCGGATGGGGTTTTCACAGGTAACTTCAGCATACCTTGGGATAACTTATAGACTTAGTTTCATAAAAATCGGATCACGGAAAGAAGAACATTTAACATTTAATCTTTTTCATCAACAACCGTCATGTCTATATTTCTCTTTCATCTCCAAAACCAATAGACGAATTTTTAGGGGTTTTTCATAGTAAATGTGAGGAAGTCTTACAGTTACAGAGATGCTTCATTTTACAAAATCAGATCGGAAAAAGTAAGATATCACAATTTAAACATTTCTCTGAAAGCAACCACATGTGTCTATTTGTAGAGAGTACAGTAATCTCCAAAAGTAGTAAATGAACATTCTTGGGGGTATCACAGATAAACAGAGAATATCCTGGAACAACATACAAGCTTCATTTCATCAAAATCAGATCAGGAAAGTAAAAGATATCGTAATTTGAAGTTTTCGGTGTATTTCATGCTTGGAAAGAATGGCGTAATGCAGCAAAGAACTAATAGATAGCGCTGCAGGTGTTCGGGGCACAATCGGATTATTACCCTTTGAAAATACTACTTACTCTTTGACTTTTCAAATTTACCATATATCTGAAAATCATTTTCTTGGTTGCTATGTTCTATGAAAGATGATTCAATGCAATGAATATAAAACTGATATAATCCTCACTGAGTTTAATCCATATATTTACATACTGATATCACAGTCTAACATATATGTACAAGTATAATAATGGAAAGTCCAGGTTGGAATAAATAATATAGTGAGGACAGTTACAACTCACCGCAAAGACGTGGCGACGAGATGCGACAGGCACATACAAAAGACACACACATACAACACATTCAGCTATCGGCCATGGCCTTCCTCAGAAATAGAGCACTCACGCAATCACACAGGCACACAACACAGTCATACAACCATCACCTCCGACTGCCACACTTCGAAGTGTGGCAGTCGGAGGTGATGGTTGTATGACTGTGTTGTGTGCCTGTGTGATTGCGTGAGTGCTCTATTTCTGAGGAAGGCCATGGCCGATAGCTGAATGTGTTGTATGTGTGTGTCTTTTGTATGTGCCTGTCGCATCTCATCGCCACGTCTTTGCGGTGAGTTGTAACTGTCCTCACTATATTATATATGTACAAGTGCTATGGAAGTTTAAGTCTTATGCTTGGAGTGACAATAGCACATCTAACGGAAAGAGAGCCAACCAAGGAGGTTAGAATACAGGGAGATGGCCTTACACTGAAAAAGTTAAGCCTGCTTCTGCCATATTGCTAAGCGTCAGAGAAGTGTTTGTATTGTAGAGCTGATGTGGATGTCACTTAAAACAAGAATAAAATGTCCGACAGTTTCCTGATTTGTACAACGTGTTAAAAGAGTGCAAATTAGCCATTAAAAAAGTTTTCAAATATATTATGATGAGTATTTATTACCATTTATTCAAAAAAGTATATTGTTTGAATGTACATGCTTCGCGCTGTCTGTCAGTTCAGTGCATTAACAGTAATATGGTCTACTTTACACACAGTTTTAACGACGAACTAGCATTTCAAAACTGACCAAGAGGTGGATAGGCTTCAACTGACATATGAGCTCGGCATAGATAATGCCTTCTTCCTTTATTGTAACCTCCTCGGAGCCAACAGTAAGAATAATAATTGTTTTCAGTGATATTTCTACTTAAGGAAAAACTTATTACTTATTATATTTCAGCTTTCCATACCTCAGCCCCTTGTCCAGAGATATGAATGATCATGAAATAAGTGTTTTAAATGGCAAATATAACTGGTGTATGATGTAAGCTACATCATATTCATGAAGACATGCTTATTTCTAACATGTTTTGCAAACATATTAAAAAAAAGAAAAAAAGGGAGAGCTACTGACACATTTTCAGGTGGTTTCCATAGGAAATTTGAGCTAAGATTGGGGCAACATATAGGCATGATTTCATCAAAATCAGATGACGGAAAAAAGATACATCGCAATCTTAAGTGTTTTCAGTAAATGTCTGTTCATCTATTAGAAATACCTAATCTCCTAAATGACTTCACGGATTTGCATGTAACAACCCCTTCGTTTCATAAAAGTGGAATCAGCAAAATTGTTTTAAAGTAGGTTGTGCTTGACGTATGGTTTGTGCAGTACAGAAAACAAGCAATAGAGGCACTGTAGTGCACCAAAGAACTAATAATCACCACTGCTGCATAATAAGTATGGGTAGTACATCAAGGAAGCGAACGTCTGTGACAGAATTAAGCAATCTTATGTCTACGAATACTAACAAACATTGAACCTAGTGTTACTGATTTCACTTTGTGTATTAAATACTTAAAGACATTACTTTGCTTATTTTGGAGCATTTTACTTTTTGTATCAAAAACTTTATGCAGATACATCCTTTTGGACAGTGACTTTTACTTACATTGGACATCTTGGCTGGGACAACTGAGTTTATTGACAGAGCGATCCAACAAGAATTCTATTTTTACTGACTGAGTTCCGGAACCCTAAAAAGCCATGATACACACAGACCCTCCTTCAACAATCATTGTGAAACACAGATATATATATATATATATATATATATATATATATATATATATATATATATATATATATATATAGAGAAAAAATTCCTAACAGGAAAAATATACGTAAAAAATAGATGAAGTCCACTTACCAGGCGAAGGAGCACAGGCAGTGATAGCAACAAATAAACACACAGACACACACACACACACACACACACAAACGCAAGCTTTCGCAGCCTAGCTGCTTCGTCAGGCAGAAGGGAAGGAGAGGGAAAAGGAAATGGAAAGGAAATCATCATTTCCTTTTCCCTCTCATTCCCTTCTGCCTGACGAAGCAGCTAGGCTGCGAAAGCTTGCGTTTGTGTGTTTGTGTCTGTGTGTTTATTTGTTGCTATCACTGCCTGAGCTCCTTTTCCTGGTAAGTGGACTTCATATATAAACAAAAATTAAAAATAGAAAAGAGATGACTTACCAAAAGGACCGGCTCGTCGACAGACACAAAAATAAAAATCACACACAAACACACATACAAGCTTTCACCACCACTGGCAGCTTCTTCAGGAAAAAAGAGGAAAAAAGGGGAGGAAAAAGGGAAGGATATGGGTTTTAAGGAAGTGGAAAAGGAGTCATTCCAATCCCAGGAGTATATATATATATATATATATATATATATATATATATGAAACGATTATTAAGACGAAAAATTCCTAGCAGGAAAAATAAAATATAAAAAATAGACGAAGATTACTCACCAGGCGAAGGAGCACAGGTGTGACAGCATCACAAATAAATAAATGAATACACACACACACACACACACAATCGCAAGCTTTCGCAACCCAGTTGCGTCTTCAGGCAGTAGGGAAGGAGAGGGAAAAGGAAATGATGAGGGTTTTAAGGAAGGGGGTAAGGAGCCATTCCAATCCCGGGAGAGGAAAGACTTACCTTGGGGGAAAAAATGGAGGGTAAACAAATGCACACATGCCCACACATTCACACAGACACAAGTACACCTAGGCAGACATACTGTAGAAAGCAAAGAAGTTAAGTTATAGAAGTTAAGAAGTTAGACAGAGATACCACTTGAGGCAGAGGCTCTGTCCTGAGAACTGATGCAAAGATGTTAAGAAGGTGGGTGGGAATTCAAATTTAGCGGAGGTTGAGACCAGGTGGGCAACGGGAAGAGAGAATATGCTGAAGGGCTAGTTCCCATCTCCGGAGTTCTGAAGGATTGGTGTCAGTGGGAAGTATCCAGATAACCCGGACGGTGTAGCACTGTGCCAAGATGTGCTGGCCGTGCACCAATGCGTGTTTAGCCACAGGGTGATCCTCGTTACCAACAAACACTGTCTGCCTGTGTCCATTCATGCGAATGGACAGTTTGTTGCTGGTCATTCCCACATAGAACGCTTCACAGTGCAGGCATGTCAGTTGGTAGATCACATGGGTACTATCGCAAGTGGCTCTGCCTTTGATCGTGTACACCTTCCGGGTTACGGGACTGGAGTAAGTGGTGGTGGAAGGGTGCATAGGGCAGGTTTTACAACGGGGACGGTTACAAGGGTAGGAGCCAGAAGGTAGGGAAGGTGGTTTGGGGATTTCATAGGGGTGGACTAGGAGGTTACGGAGGTTAGGTGGGCGGCGGAAAGACACTCTCGGTGGAGTAGGAAGGATGTCATGAAGGACGGATCTCATTTCGGGGCAGGATTTAAGGAAGTCGTATCCTTGCTGGAGAGCCACATTTAGAGTCCGCTCCAGTCCCGGAAAGTATCCGGTGACAAGAGGGGCACTTCTGGGATTCTTCTGTTGAAGGTTCTGAATTTGGGGGGATGAGGTAGTAGCTCTGGCAATTTGTTTCTCTACCAGATTAGGAGGATAGCCGCGGGATGTGAAAGCTGTTAATAGGTTGTTGGAGTACTGGTTCAGAGCTTCAGGACTGGAGCAGACTCGTTTGCCACGAAGACCTAAGCTGTAAGGAAGGGAACGTTTGATATGGAATGGATGACAGCTATCATAATGCAGGTACTGTTGTTTATTGGTAGGTTTGATGTGGACGGATGTGTGGAGTTGGCCGTTGGACAGATGGAGGTCGACATCGAGGAATGTGGCATGGGATTTGGAATAGGACCAGGTGAATTTGATGGGACCAAAGGAGTTGAGGTTGAAGAGGAAATTCTGGAGTTCTTCTTCACTGTGTGTCCAGATCATGAAGATATCATCAATGAATCTGTACCACACTTTGGGTTGACAGGCTTGGGTATCCAGGAAGGCTTCCTCTAAGCGTCCCATGAATAAGTTTGCGTACGAGGGGGCCATCCTGGTTCCCATGGCTGTTCCCTTTAGTTGTTGGTATGTCTGGCCCTCAAAAGTGAAGAAGTTGTGGGTTAGGATGAAGCTGGCTAGGGTATTAAGGAAAGAGGTTTTAGGTAGGGAAGTGGGTGGTCGGCGTGAAAGGAAATACTCCATCGCAGCAAGGCCCTGGGTATGTGGGATATTTGTGTATAGGGAAGTGGCATCAATGGTTACAAGGATGGTTTCTGGAGGTAACAGGCTGGGTAAGGATTTCAGGCGATCGAGGAAGTGGTTGGTGTCTTTGATGAAGGATGGGAGACTGCACATGATGGGTTGAAGGTGTTGGTCTATGTAGGCAGAGATTCGTTCTGTAGGGGCTTGGTAACCGGCCACAATGGGGCGGCCGGGATGATTGGGTTTGTGAATCTTGGGAAGTAGGTAGAAGGTGGGAGTGCGGGGTGTCGGCGGGGTCATGAGGTTAATGGAGTTAGGTGAAAGGTTTTGTAGGGGGCCTAAGGTTTTGAGGATTCCTTGAAGCTCTGCCTGGACATCGGGGATGGGATTGCCATGAAAGACTTTATATGTGGTACTGTCTGAGAGCTGACGCAGTCCCTCAGCTACATACTCCCGCCGATCAAGTACCACGGTCGTGGATCCCTTGTCGGCTGGGAGAATGATGATGGAATGGTCAGCCTTCAGATCACGGATAGCTCGGGATTCAGCTGCGGTAATGTTGGGAGTAGGATTAAGGTTTCTCAGGAACGACTGGGAGGCAAGGTGGGAAGTAAGGAATTCCTGGAAGGTTTGAAGAGGGTGGTTTTGAGGAAGAGCAGGTGGGTCTCGCTGTGATGGAGGACGGAACTGTTCTAGGCAGGGTTCAATTGGAATGATGTCTTGGGGAGCTGGGTCATAGGGAGTAGGATTATTCTTCTTCGTGGCAAAGTGGTATCTCCAGCAAAGACTACGAGTATAGGAAAGTAGATCTTTGACGAGAGCTGTGTGGTTGAATTTGGGAGTAGGACTAAAGGTGAGGCCTTTGGATAGGACAGAGGTTTCAGATTGGGAGAGAGGTTTGGAGGAGAGGTTGATTACTGAATTAGGATGTTGTGGTTCCGGATTGTGTAGATTGGAGTTTTGAGGTTTAGGGGGGAGAGGAGTTGGGAGTGGGAGATTGAGTAGATGGGAGAGACTGGGTTTGTGTGCAATAAGGGGAGGTTGAGGTTTATTGGAGAGGTTGTTGAGGGAGAGAGTATTGCCTTTCCGGAGGTGGGTGACCAGGAGATTGGATAGTTTTTTGAGGTGGTGGGTGGCATATTGTTCTAATTTGCAGTTGGCCTGAAGGAGGATGTTCTGGACAGTAGGTGTGGATGTGGGAGAGGAAAGGTTGAGGATTTTGATTAGCGATAGGAGTTGACAGGTGTGTTCATTAGCGGAGTTGATGTGTAGGTTAAGGATTAGTCGGGTGAGGGCTATTGATTGTTCAGTTTGGAATTGGTATAGGGCGGGATGAAAGGATGGGTTACAGCCAGAGATGGGAACTTTTAGTGTGAGGCCCTTGGGAGTGATTCCAAATGTCAGACAAGCCTGCATAAAAAGAATGTGGGAGCGTAATTTGGCTAGGGAGAAAGCATGTTTTCGGAGGGAATGTACATAAAAATGGATGGGGTTGTTATAGGGATGTTGTGAGGGAGGCATAGTATATGGATGAAGGAGGAGTGGGAAATATGGGCTATGTAATAGGCTGCAATGAACAAATAAAAAATAAAACGTAAAAATAAGTGTAAAAATATATTTACATGTCAGGAGGGAGATGAAAGTGGGCAGAATTTCAGGTATGAGAAAAGAAAGGAAATAGGAAAAGTTTTTAAAATTTGTTGTTGATACTGTGGTCAACTTTAGTTATCAACAACGTAGTATAAAAGGGTTTGGTAGTGGTATGGCGTGAAAAAAGGGTTTAAGGAAGGTGAAAATCTGAAAAAGAACGAGAAAACTGCGTGAAAATGCAAGGAAAACGTCTAAACAGGATTGGTTATATGGTAGCAGATTACGATTTTGAGGCTGAAATAGTCTGACGAAGGAAAAGTGCAATCAAAACCAACGGAAAGTTGCTGAAATTGATCGGAAAAGTATTAAACATGAACAGAAATGTGGAAAAACGGGAATGGAAGCAATCGTAAGGTAACTAAGAAATGACGAAAATGGTTATAAACAATAGAGAAACTATTGTTAGGAAAGAGTGTTAACGATTTTAAACGAGAAAATTGAATGAGCGGCGTGTTACAGACGGAAGCAGGAGCAATGAAAGTGGTAAATATCAAAATAAACGTACTAATAGGAAAAGGTTTGGAAGAAAACGTATTGTTGTAAGAATTAGCGGACTATGAACAGTAAACAAAGGAGTGAATGTAGCAATGAACTGATATGTAAAATGTAAAAAAAATGATGAATAAATAATGAATAATAAAAATAAAAAACCAAAGGGAAAGTAAGATGACAGAAAAGATTTCGAAAAGTAACAGAGCAAGGACGGAAGTAATTGTTGAATTCAAATATATGAAACGATTATTAAGACGAAAAATTCCTAGCAGGAAAAATAAAATATAAAAAATAGACGAAGATTACTCACCAGGCGAAGGAGCACAGGTGTGACAGCATCACAAATAAATAAATGAATACACACACACACACACACACAATCGCAAGCTTTCGCAACCCAGTTGCGTCTTCAGGCAGTAGGGAAGGAGAGGGAAAAGGAAATGATGAGGGTTTTAAGGAAGGGGGTAAGGAGCCATTCCAATCCCGGGAGAGGAAAGACTTACCTTGGGGGAAAAAATGGAGGGTAAACAAATGCACACATGCCCACACATTCACACAGACACAAGTACACCTAGGCAGACATACTGTAGAAAGCAAAGAAGTTAAGTTATAGAAGTTAAGAAGTTAGACAGAGATACCACTTGAGGCAGAGGCTCTGTCCTGAGAACTGATGCAAAGATGTTAAGAAGGTGGGTGGGAATTCAAATTTAGCGGAGGTTGAGACCAGGTGGGCAACGGGAAGAGAGAATATGCTGAAGGGCTAGTTCCCATCTCCGGAGTTCTGAAGGATTGGTGTCAGTGGGAAGTATCCAGATAACCCGGACGGTGTAGCACTGTGCCAAGATGTGCTGGCCGTGCACCAATGCGTGTTTAGCCACAGGGTGATCCTCGTTACCAACAAACACTGTCTGCCTGTGTCCATTCATGCGAATGGACAATATATATATATATATATATATATATATATATATATATATATATATATATATATATATATATATATATGAAACGATTATTAAGACGAAAAATTCCTAGCAGGAAAAATAAAATATAAAAAATAGACGAAGATTACTCACCAGGCGAAGGAGCACAGGTGTGACAGCATCACAAATAAATAAATGAATACACACACACACACACACACAATCGCAAGCTTTCGCAACCCAGTTGCGTCTTCAGGCAGTAGGGAAGGAGAGGGAAAAGGAAATGATGAGGGTTTTAAGGAAGGGGGTAACTGTCCATTCGCATGAATGGACACAGGCAGACAGTGTTTGTTGGTAACGAGGATCACCCTGTGGCTAAACACGCATTGGTGCACGGCCAGCACATCTTGGCACAGTGCTACACCGTCCGGGTTATCTGGATACTTCCCACTGACACCAATCCTTCAGAACTCCGGAGATGGGAACTAGCCCTTCAGCATATTCTCTCTTCCCGTTGCCCACCTGGTCTCAACCTCCGCTAAATTTGAATTCCCACCCACCTTCTTAACATCTTTGCATCAGTTCTCAGGACAGAGCCTCTGCCTCAAGTGGTATCTCTGTCTAACTTCTTAACTTCTATAACTTAACTTCTTTGCTTTCTACAGTATGTCTGCCTAGGTGTACTTGTGTCTGTGTGAATGTGTGGGCATGTGTGCATTTGTTTACCCTCCATTTTTTCCCCCAAGGTAAGTCTTTCCTCTCCCGGGATTGGAATGGCTCCTTACCCCCTTCCTTAAAACCCTCATCATTTCCTTTTCCCTCTCCTTCCCTACTGCCTGAAGACGCAACTGGGTTGCGAAAGCTTGCGATTGTGTGTGTGTGTGTGTGTATTCATTTATTTATTTGTGATGCTGTCACACCTGTGCTCCTTCGCCTGGTGAGTAATCTTCGTCTATTTTTTATATTTTATTTTTCCTGCTAGGAATTTTTCGTCTTAATAATCGTTTCATATATTTGAATTCAACAATTACTTCCGTCCTTGCTCTGTTACTTTTCGAAATCTTTTCTGTCATCTTACTTTCCCTTTGGTTTTTTATTTTTATTATTCATTATTTATTCATCATTTTTTTTTACATTTTACATATCAGTTCATTGCTACATTCACTCCTTTGTTTACTGTTCATAGTCCGCTAATTCTTACAACAATACGTTTTCTTCCAAACCTTTTCCTATTAGTACGTTTATTTTGATATTTACCACTTTCATTGCTCCTGCTTCCGTCTGTAACACGCCGCTCATTCAATTTTCTCGTTTAAAATCGTTAACACTCTTTCCTAACAATAGTTTCTCTATTGTTTATAACCATTTTCGTCATTTCTTAGTTACCTTACGATTGCTTCCATTCCCGTTTTTCCACATTTCTGTTCATGTTTAATACTTTTCCGATCAATTTCAGCAACTTTCCGTTGGTTTTGATTGCACTTTTCCTTCGTCAGACTATTTCAGCCTCAAAATCGTAATCTGCTACCATATAACCAATCCTGTTTAGACGTTTTCCTTGCATTTTCACGCAGTTTTCTCGTTCTTTTTCAGATTTTCACCTTCCTTAAACCCTTTTTTCACGCCATACCACTACCAAACCCTTTTATACTACGTTGTTGATAACTAAAGTTGACCACAGTATCAACAACAAATTTTAAAAACTTTTCCTATTTCCTTTCTTTTCTCATACCTGAAATTCTGCCCACTTTCATCTCCCTCCTGACATGTAAATATATTTTTACACTTATTTTTACGTTTTATTTTTTATTTGTTCATTGCAGCCTATTACATAGCCCATATTTCCCACTCCTCCTTCATCCATATACTATGCCTCCCTCACAACATCCCTATAACAACCCCATCCATTTTTATGTACATTCCCTCCGAAAACATGCTTTCTCCCTAGCCAAATTACGCTCCCACATTCTTTTTATGCAGGCTTGTCTGACATTTGGAATCACTCCCAAGGGCCTCACACTAAAAGTTCCCATCTCTGGCTGTAACCCATCCTTTCATCCCGCCCTATACCAATTCCAAACTGAACAATCAATAGCCCTCACCCGACTAATCCTTAACCTACACATCAACTCCGCTAATGAACACACCTGTCAACTCCTATCGCTAATCAAAATCCTCAACCTTTCCTCTCCCACATCCACACCTACTGTCCAGAACATCCTCCTTCAGGCCAACTGCAAATTAGAACAATATGCCACCCACCACCTCAAAAAACTATCCAATCTCCTGGTCACCCACCTCCGGAAAGGCAATACTCTCTCCCTCAACAAACTCTCCAATAAACCTCAACCTCCCCTTATTGCACACAAACCCAGTCTCTCCCATCTACTCAATCTCCCACTCCCAACTCCTCTCCCCCCTAAACCTCAAAACTCCAATCTACACAATCCGGAACCACAACATCCTAATTCAGTAATCAACCTCTCCTCCAAACCTCTCTCCCAATCTGAAACCTCTGTCCTATCCAAAGGCCTCACCTTTAGTCCTACTCCCAAATTCAACCACACAGCTCTCGTCAAAGATCTACTTTCCTATACTCGTAGTCTTTGCTGGAGATACCACTTTGCCACGAAGAAGAATAATCCTACTCCCTATGACCCAGCTCCCCAAGACATCATTCCAATTGAACCCTGCCTAGAACAGTTCCGTCCTCCATCACAGCGAGACCCACCTGCTCTTCCTCAAAACCACCCTCTTCAAACCTTCCAGGAATTCCTTACTTCCCACCTTGCCTCCCAGTCGTTCCTGAGAAACCTTAATCCTACTCCCAACATTACCGCAGCTGAATCCCGAGCTATCCGTGATCTGAAGGCTGACCATTCCATCATCATTCTCCCAGCCGACAAGGGATCCACGACCGTGGTACTTGATCGGCGGGAGTATGTAGCTGAGGGACTGCGTCAGCTCTCAGACAGTACCACATATAAAGTCTTTCATGGCAATCCCATCCCCGATGTCCAGGCAGAGCTTCAAGGAATCCTCAAAACCTTAGGCCCCCTACAAAACCTTTCACCTAACTCCATTAACCTCATGACCCCGCCGACACCCCGCACTCCCACCTTCTACCTACTTCCCAAGATTCACAAACCCAATCATCCCGGCCGCCCCATTGTGGCCGGTTACCAAGCCCCTACAGAACGAATCTCTGCCTACATAGACCAACACCTTCAACCCATCATGTGCAGTCTCCCATCCTTCATCAAAGACACCAACCACTTCCTCGATCGCCTGAAATCCTTACCCAGCCTGTTACCTCCAGAAACCATCCTTGTAACCATTGATGCCACTTCCCTATACACAAATATCCCACATACCCAGGGCCTTGCTGCGATGGAGTATTTCCTTTCACGCCGACCACCCACTTCCCTACCTAAAACCTCTTTCCTTAATACCCTAGCCAGCTTCATCCTAACCCACAACTTCTTCACTTTTGAGGGCCAGACATACCAACAACTAAAGGGAACAGCCATGGGAACCAGGATGGCCCCCTCGTACGCAAACTTATTCATGGGACGCTTAGAGGAAGCCTTCCTGGATACCCAAGCCTGTCAACCCAAAGTGTGGTACAGATTCATTGATGATATCTTCATGATCTGGACACACAGTGAAGAAGAACTCCAGAATTTCCTCTTCAACCTCAACTCCTTTGGTCCCATCAAATTCACCTGGTCCTATTCCAAATCCCATGCCACATTCCTCGATGTCGACCTCCATCTGTCCAACGGCCAACTCCACACATCCGTCCACATCAAACCTACCAATAAACAACAGTACCTGCATTATGATAGCTGTCATCCATTCCATATCAAACGTTCCCTTCCTTACAGCTTAGGTCTTCGTGGCAAACGAGTCTGCTCCAGTCCTGAAGCTCTGAACCAGTACTCCAACAACCTATTAACAGCTTTCACATCCCGCGGCTATCCTCCTAATCTGGTAGAGAAACAAATTGCCAGAGCTACTACCTCATCCCCCCAAATTCAGAACCTTCAACAGAAGAATCCCAGAAGTGCCCCTCTTGTCACCGGATACTTTCCGGGACTGGAGCGGACTCTAAATGTGGCTCTCCAGCAAGGATACGACTTCCTTAAATCCTGCCCCGAAATGAGATCCGTCCTTCATGACATCCTTCCTACTCCACCGAGAGTGTCTTTCCGCCGCCCACCTAACCTCCGTAACCTCCTAGTCCACCCCTATGAAATCCCCAAACCACCTTCCCTACCTTCTGGCTCCTACCCTTGTAACCGTCCCCGTTGTAAAACCTGCCCTATGCACCCTTCCACCACCACTTACTCCAGTCCCGTAACCCGGAAGGTGTACACGATCAAAGGCAGAGCCACTTGCGATAGTACCCACGTGATCTACCAACTGACATGCCTGCACTGTGAAGCGTTCTATGTGGGAATGACCAGCAACAAACTGTCCATTCACATGAATGGACACAGGCAGACAGTGTTTGTTGGTAACGAGGATCACCCTGTGGCTAAACACGCATTGGTGCACGGCCAGCACATCTTGGCACAGTGCTACACCGTCCGGGTTATCTGGATACTTCCCACTGACACCAATCCTTCAGAACTCCGGAGATGGGAACTAGCCCTTCAGCATATTCTCTCTTCCCGTTGCCCACCTGGTCTCAACCTCCGCTAAATTTGAATTCCCACCCACCTTCTTAACATCTTTGCATCAGTTCTCAGGACAGAGCCTCTGCCTCAAGTGGTATCTCTGTCTAACTTCTTAACTTCTATAACTTAACTTCTTTGCTTTCTACAGTATGTCTGCCTAGGTGTACTTGTGTCTGTGTGAATGTGTGGGCATGTGTGCATTTGTTTACCCTCCATTTTTTCCCCCAAGGTAAGTCTTTCCTCTCCCGGGATTGGAATGGCTCCTTACCCCCTTCCTTAAAACCCTCATCATTTCCTTTTCCCTCTCCTTCCCTACTGCCTGAAGACGCAACTGGGTTGCGAAAGCTTGCGATTGTGTGTGTGTGTGTGTGTGTATTCATTTATTTATTTGTGATGCTGTCACACCTGTGCTCCTTCGCCTGGTGAGTAATCTTCGTCTATTTTTTATATTTTATATATATATATATATATATATATATATATATATATATATATATATATATATATATATATATATATTGACTTACCTAAAGTACAGGCTCGGCGACAGAAACATAAAACACACACAAAAACACACAAACATTCGAGCTTTCGCCACTACTGGCAGCGTCTTTGGGAAAAAGAGGAAGGAAGGAGAGGAGAAAGGGAAGGATACGGGTTGTAAGGAAGTGAAAAGGAGCCATTCCAATCCCAGAAGTGGAAGGACTTACCTTAGGGGACAAAAAGGATGGTAAACAAATACACACACACTCACATATATCCACATGCAAACATATTAAGACGAAAAATTCCTAGCAGGAAAAATTAAATATAAAAAATAGACGAAGATTACTCACCAGGCGAAGGAGCACAGGTGTAACAGCATCACAAATAAATAAATGAATACACACACACACACACACACAAACGCAAGCTTTCGCAACCCAGTTGCTTCTTCAGGCAGAAGGGAAGGAGAGGGAAAAGGAAATGATGAGGGTTTTAAGGAAGGGGGTAAGGAGCCTTTCCAATCCTGGGAGAGGAAAGACTTACCTTGGGGGGAAAAATGGAGGGTAAACAAATGCACACACACCCACACATTCACACAGACACAAGTACACCTAGGCAGACATACTGTAGAAAGCTTTGCATTAGAATTACATAAAGGTGTGTCATTCCTAATTTCTGGTAACTGTTCTTAATTTCATTACATACTGAAACACATTCTGTTAAAACACCCTGTCTCACTTTATTGCACCAATCTAATTGGGAATTTTCTGCAACTAAAACCTTTTCTTTAAGAAATTGTACTCACTCTCTACACAACCAAATGTGTCAAGCTACATTACTTGCAAGTCAAGCTCAAATGTTCAAATGTTTGTAAAGCTTATGTGGTGTCACACAAGTCTGAAGTCTGCACCACATACTTTCGCCATGCGCCGCCATGCAAGCACGGCACGGCGTTCTTACAACGTCAGCACATCAGCACGAGCGCCCTCTGCTGCAACCCTGCTCGGTAACTTGGCAATAGGACAGGCACTAGAACAGACTCTTCTCAGTAGGCAGGCCTTTATCTAGTTAATCTATGTATCTGCATTCCACTAGTCTTCAGTAAAGTTAAGTATTGCACTATCTCTACGAAATATATATCTTGTTCTAATCTAGCTTAGTGTTTCTAGTTTCCGCTGTCCCACTGGCTGGTCACCTCAGACTCTGTACCCGCATATGTGTGCATCCTATTTCTCTCTGTCAGTCTCTCTCTACTTGGCCAGCGACACCTAGGTAAACGGGTGGCAATGAGACACAAAAGTGGCAACGAGGAGCGATAGAAGAACCTTGGAGCAGCCCGCTTGCAGCAGCCAGATAGCAGCAGTTGGAGCACACAGAAATGACGCCTAGCCACCCTCCCTTACTATGAGATTTTTGGGGTAAGATATTCTGTTACGTGTTTTGTGTACTTTTTGTTGCAGAGTGTCCTCTTTCATATTGCATTTGTGTTTTGTTCTAATTTTCTTGTATGCGAGGCACCTAATCGGTCAGCATGGCCACTACCCTGAACCCAAACTTAATGGAAATTATTCAGCTACAGACAGTGCAAATCACGCAACTACTCCAAGCGGTGTCCCAGTTGACGGCGCAGGCAGCTCAGCAACAACAGCCGTCGCATCAGCTGCCCACACCTGCCACTGCACCGCTTCCTATGTTTTGCCAGTATGACAAACCTGAGGAAGAATGGAGCGATTACTTGGCGCAATTTCAAGAACTCGTCGCAGTTCATCAACTTAGAGGTCAGACAGTGAAGCATTTGTTCCTCTCCGTAGTGGGCACAAAGACCTTCGTGTTACTGCAGAAACTTTTCCCCCACGCCTCTCCTCACGATCTAGACTTTGATGCACTAGTAGATGCACTGTATGCTCATTATGAGAGAAAAGTTCTCGTAGCCGTGGCACAATACCGATTTTTCAGACTGAAAAAATCACTGGAACAGTCACATCAGGAATAGATTATGGAGTTGAAGGGCTTAACCCGCAAATGTAAATTTACTTGCTCTTGTGGACTTTCTTATAGTGATGTCATGCTGAGAGATGCGATCACACAGAACATTCAGGACCCCAGAATCAGGGCAGCAATTCTGAAACAGTCTGACCCTCATTAGATACTGTACTGCAGCTTATAGAAGCGCATGATACCTTTGACTTGGCAGATGTAGAAATGCAAAGCCACAGTGTTAACTCAGTGCGCCATAACAGACGCTTTCCTAGTCACAGTTCTCAGTCTAGCCCTAGTGATTCTTACAATTCTGCAGGCTGTGCTGTGCAGTCAGTGAACAGTAGCCAGTGTAAAAGCATAACACAAAGGTCGCATCGTCGTGTTAGACAAAGTAATATAAATAACGGGCGCCAACGCTCTTTTCAGAAAAATGTTCATAAATCTTGCCCCCAGTGTGTATCTCGCCACAAACATGCACAGTGCCCTAGTCGCAACACCATCTGTTATCAATGTGGCAAATCAGGACATGTACAGACAGTGTGTATTCCAAGAATGTTACCATTAGAAACAGTGCTGCGCAGAGTGTGAGAACAGTTCGTGCTGTAAATGTCATACACGCTGTGGACTTGAACGGTGCTACTCTTGATTGTCAAATGCAAGAAAGTTCTTCTTCTCCTACAGCAAAACTATGTAGTGAGCCACGTCGCAAGCGCTGACGAGCGCATCAAACTGTGCAATGGAAAAGGGTTTGGGACAAGCAAAATGACTATGTACAGTGCAATCCTGTAGAGAACCTAATGCTTCCTGCAACTTCTCCTTGTAACTAGTGACAATAGACTTGATGTAGCTACTTAAAGTAAGTTTAGTGCAGTAGCTGGTGAATCTGTGGTAGCTTCACACGCTTACACGGAAGCCGATCTGGCAATAGTGCCATCTAGGTTCAGTGTTATTAATCTGCTGTGTGCCAATTCTGCGCCGCTTCCTACTGTATGCAGCCCACGCATGCGCAGTTGTAGCAAACAAACTGTATCAGACGTCGCCCACATTCGTGCACTTGTCGTGTGCCACAAGCAATAACCTTTTGTGACTCTTTCCATAGAAAATAAGACTGCAATTTCAGCTTGACATTGGTTCCGCTGTCACATTAATGAATAAAGACACTTATGAACTTCTGGGTTCGCCAAAATTGTCACCGTCTCAACAAGTGCCAACAGCATATACAGGTCAAAATATTCCCGTGCTGGGAACATGTAGCCTGCCCGCCTCTTTTCAAGGTGTTACCAAAACTGTAGCTTTTGTGGTTCTTCAGGCCAAATCTACACAGAACATTTGTGGTCTAGATGCATTCGACTTGTTTGGCTTATCAGTTCAAGAGATGTGCTTCAAATTTCGTCTTAGTGCCTCAGGACAAAATCAATGCATTGTGTGAAAAATACAGTGACTTGTTTTCACTGGAACTAGGTTGTGCAAGACTTCATGGTACATGTAACTTAAAAAGAATCTGCAGTACCAAAATTTCGTAAAGCTAGACCAGTGTTTATCACCCTTTAGGATAAAGTTGCTGAAGAACTGATACATTGGCAGGATAGACGGGTGATTTCTCCTGTTTCTGCAAGTCAGTGGGCCTTACCTTCAGTAATTCTAATCAAGCCAATGGGAAAACCATCTCTGTGTGGACTTTAAATCAACAGGAACATTCAAACAATTGTAGACATTTACCCCTTGTCCCAACCTGAGGAACTGATGGACAAATTAGGGCAGTCTCACTTCTTTTCTAAGACTGATTTAGCAGAGGCACACTTACAGATTCCGCTTGATGATGAGTCAAAAAAGTTTTTCGTCATTAATACTCACATGAGACTTTTTCAATTTCAACACCTACCCTTTGGCAGTTCTTCCGCCCCCGCTATTTTTCAGCGTTTTTTGGAACAGCCTACAGTTTCTGTACCATGCTGCTTGAACTATTTAGATGATATTGTGGTCTCAGGGTGCACAGTTGAAGAACATTTATTAAACCTGGAGTGCCTTTACAAAGTGTTGACTGCAGTAGGTCTATGTTGTAAAAAAGCGAAGTGTTCGTCTTCTCAGACTGAAATAGAGTACCTAGGCTATGTGATTAATGCCCAAGGAATCCATCCCTTACAGTCACATCTTCAAGCAATCAAAGACTTGCCTTCTCCTAAGAATGTGCACAAATTGCAAGCAGTAATGGGAAAGCTTAACTATTATTTCAGGTTTATTCACAATGCCTCTCAGATTGCAGCTCCACTGCATCGCTTACTTAGGAAGAATGTTCCTTTTGTTTGATCTAAAGATTGCCACGTTGCCTTTGACAAATTAAAGTCTGCACTACTCAGTAATGCATGTTTGATACCCTTTGACCCACAGAAGCCTGTAGTGTTAGCAGTTGACGCCTCGTCGTACGGTGTGGGTGCAGTTTTGTCACATCGTATTGGATGTCACGATCGTCCTATTGCCTTTTCATCCAAGCTCTTGACGCCAACGCAACGGAATTACAGTCAGATAGAAAAGGAGGCCTTAGCGATCATTTACAGTGTCACAACGTTTCATCATTATCTCTATGGCAGAAAATTCTATTTGTTGACAGATCACAAGCCTCTCATGTCGTTGTTCTCACCCAAAAAGCCAATTCTGCCACAAATGGCACAAAAGTTTCAGAGATGGTCCTCGATACTGTCTAATTATCAGTACGAGATTTTGTACCGACCTACCACTAAACATGCCAATGCGGACATACTTTCCCAACTTCCGGTTGGCCAGGATGTATCATTTGATTCTTCAGAAAAGGCATGTTGTCAGATAGACTCCAGACATGCTTCAGCTGTTGCAGACTTCCCTTTGAACTCTTGTTGGGTTGGCACAGGAAACAGCTGTGGATGCTGACCTAAGTGTGGTAGCACGTTTTGTTTGCTCTCGGTGGCCTTCCAGAGCCATGGACATTGATTGGCCTCTTGGTTCAATGTTATTTTGCACAATGTCATGCATTGTCTTTAAGTCAGGGTGTTCTGTTGTTACATACCGACAATGACCAAACAAGAGTGGTTGTTTTTTGTTTGCTGCAACGAGAAGTCTTACGCCTCCTGCATCAAGGACATTGGGGTATTGTTTGGACAAAGCAACTGGCCAAATGTCATTGTTGGTATGGATGCCCAGATAAAGAGCATGACATCACAGTGTACTGTTTGTGCGGAGCATCAGGCAGCTCCTCCGCAAAGTTCCTTGGACTGGCCATGCCCCAAGGGACCATGGCAACATTTACACATTGATTTTGCTGGACCTTTCTGGAATACGCGCTGGTTGATTTTTTTAGGGAAGCCAAAACAGTCTTGGTCCAACCCGCCACTGCCTGCACCAAAACTAAGTTTATTGTGCGGAGTATTACGCACTGGTTAAACGTTGTAGACACTTTCAGCAAGTTTCCTTTTGTGATTTCCATGAACTCAACAATGGTGTTTAGTACAATCAGTGCCTTAACATCAGTGTTTTGCATCTAAGGTATGCCTGAAACTATCATCAGTGACAATAGACCTTAGTTTGTTAGTGTGGAATTTCAACAGTTTTGTCGTGTGAATGGGATTCAGCACATCACCACCACACCTTCTCACCCTCAGTCCAATGGTGAAGCTGAATGTTTCATTCAAACATTCAAGTCTCACATTGAAAAGATGAAAGGTCAGCACTCCAGGCAGCAAGCTCTTCAAATTATCCTGTCTACGTATCGGTGATGGCACGTGACGGCCCGTCTCTTGCCAAGATGCTACACGGCCGCCGTCACCGCACTCTCCTTCACCTGCTGCAGCCTACCAAGCACCGAGTCAATTCGTATGGCGCTTCACGTTTTCAGTTTTCTATGCCGGTGCTGTACAGGTTGTTAGATGGACGTAAGGAATGGATGCCAGGTACCATTTAGCGCTTGCTTGGTTGCAATATGTTTGTTGTCTGTTCTTCCACAGAGTCGGAGCTGTGGTTCCACGCAAACCAGTTGCTCCTGCACAGGCTGCATGATCCTGTCTCTGGTTTCGTGATTCCAGACCCAGTTCACCACCAGGGAGCATACCCACATCGCTCGCCCCCGGGCCCAGCATTCCTGGGCTATGAGTTCATACCACTGGAGGTCGACACACCTCCGTTGCGGTCATCCCAACCGCCACCACTGCCGCAGCTGACTGCGTCACCGAGAGGGACTCTGGGACCGTGTATACCCCCCTGTCTGAGCGACGCACCTCAGAAGAAGATGAACTGCTCCCTCTGGGCGGAGGTGTGCACCCTTCCCTTCATTTTGGTGGGTTTTTCGGGGGATTGCAAGATGGATACTGGGGTGCGGTCAGAGTCTTGATGCCAGCCTCAGCTAGGACATACGTCCCACCTGTAACACCCCCGCCCAGGCCCTCCTCCCAGTGCCATTGCTGTGACCCTCAGCCCTATGCCAAGACGGTGCGGCGGTTTGGGGGGGGAGGGGCATGGTGTCGCACACATCTGAAGTGCGCGCCATGTACTTTCGCCGCACTGCCATGCAAGCACGGCGTGGCATTCTTATTACGTCAGCCACGAGCGCCCTCTGCTACAACCCTGCTCGTCGCCACCACTGAACTGTATCAGTCACTTGGCAATAGGACAGGCACTATAAGAGACTCTTCTCAGTAGGCAGGCCTTTACCTAGTTAAACTATGTATCTGCATTCCACTAGTCTTCAGTTAACAAAGTAAAGTATTGTAATATCTCTACGAAATATATATCTTGTTCTAATCTAGCTTAGTGTTTCTAGTTTCTGCAGTCCCACTGGCAGGTCACCTCAGACTCTGTACCCACATACGTGTGCATCCTATTTCCCTGTGTCAGTCTCTTTCTACTCGTCCACCAACACCTAGGAAAATCGGCGGCAACGAGACACAAAAGCTTATGCGACTTAACTGTGGGGTCATCAGTCCCTAGTCTTTAAAGTAATCCTGAACATTTTCCTTAACTATGCAGGATATTTGGCCATTAAAATTTTCTATTTCTTCTCTTTGTGTTTTCATATCTAATGTTATTATCGAACTTTTGTGACAAAGTAACAATTCCTTCTTTCTTTCATTAATATCCACTGTTAGAGAATTTAATTTACTAACACTGTCTGTTATTTGCGAGAATTTAATGTACTAGTACTGTCTGTCCTTTGAGAATCTAATTTACTAACTCTCTCTGTTATTTGAAATTTCAGTTTAGTCACTTGAGTTTGTATGAAGGACATAATATCAGTTAAAATAATTTCCTTTTTCTCTGACATACTGTGCATTTGTATTGGCATTAAAAAGTTAGTTGAAATCACTATTCAAAATACAAAATAACTGTTCATGACTCACCAGGTGTCTATGTTCATCAGTACAGCCGCAATGAACAGGTCGTGTCTAGAAGTGCAGCTAGTTGTTATGGCCCTCTCTACAGCCAACAGCTGCTACCCTGCGAAGTCATGATAGCGATGTGTTGACTGCTGCCGATGTTTACTGGTACTCCCGATAGCTGCTACGCCGTGAAGTACATTGTTGGTCCTCAAAAGTGACTGGTTTATCACTCTTCTCTCATAGCTAGATATTTTTTGATGGTTTCTTGTGTACTTCATAATGTTTCTTCAAAAACTTATTGCTATGACACTTTGTTATTATGTATCAAGCTATTGTCCATAGCAACATTGTAAACATCAGTTTCTAATTATGCAAATATGTTAAAATATTCTCCACTTCCCCGTTTGTGTGTGTATGTGTGGTATTTCCCTTCGAATTTGGACTGGAACTTGGTTGCTATATCTTGTAGTGTCCCCTCTCAGACCATGTGGGAGATTGGGACTCATAGTATTCTCTCTGGGAGAGGTCTACTACGAAGATCAAATATGTATATCCTATTAATAAAATAGTCTTGGTACTTAGAATCCTCTTCTTATGTTGATTTTCTCTCTTTCAGTAGATTCTCTGCACTATTTCTGGATAAGGCACATAGGACAGATGCAGCAGAAGGAGAAATATAATGATTATTCTCTCCTCATAAATGATGTACTTGAAACCATAGTTTAAGTTAAAAAAACAACTATAATGCCATTTATTACATCATTGTGCATTATGATACATGAACTACTTAGCAGCATTCAGAACACATCTTAACACAATGTCTTCAGATCAAAGAAACCTAAATAATCCAACTGTTTATAACAAAAGAAGATCCAGAGTTCCTCCATACAGATTAACCTTCACTACTTTTTTATTCCATGACAGGTAGGTCCAGCCACAGAAAGTTTATTCCACAAGGCTGCACTCCTCTGCTCTTGAGTACCTGCGCACACAAGTGCATGGCACACAGTATCTGTTCACCTTTATCTTAAACTAATTTCAGGTGAATCCGTACATTTCAAGACAGGATACAGATGCAGTCTAACTTCACACTGTTTGTTACATTACAATGGCCGACACCCCTTGAGTTCTACTCTTCTTCTTCCAGGATATCCTCATTAATGACCCCTTTGTCTACTTAACACCCTCTGTATTAAAATTATCCCCTATTTTCCTTCCATTTACTCCCTTTATGCATAAAATTCTCCTTTTCACTAAACAACCTACCTGGTCCAATGTATGACTTACTCCTATCAAGTCCACTTCCTATTGGTAAGTTAGACTTAATATTAACCAAGAGCAGTGTTCCAGTACCTCTTCATATACAATTGCAGGTATTGAGCCTTAATGCAATAGTTTCTAATTTAAGTGGTTCATCATACTCACAACAGTGCTACACTCCCATCAGTTCCGTTTAACTGAAAAATAATCCTGTCAAGTTCTACTAAGTTCAATTTTAGCAAATACTGATACAAGAAATCCAGCTCAAGGATCATGCCATAGTGTTCATTTACATGTAGCAGAATTCCCACACAGTCATTAAAACTAATCATACCCAGTCAAAAATTTATGTTCACCAATCACAACGGTGTGACATCTTTATCAGGCACGCCTCGTAATCCATACCTTGGTGAGTCCCACTGTTTATGGTTCACTAAATCCCTGTTGTTAACTGACTCATGTATCCTTGTGTCCAACAAAATCCTACAACTAATTTTCCTTACCATACTATTTATCACACAATCCACCTCTGGATTCAAACATGTGGTAGCATTTACCGTAATTTTATTGGGAATGCTCACAGGTGGACTTAGCATTTCGTCTGCATTTAACACCTGTTTCTTTTATTGAACTCCACCCCTGATATTATGGTACTATTCCTTTGCCCTCTGCCATTATTCCCATTATACCATAATTGGTGACAATGCTTGTGCATATATCCTTTCTGATTGCACTTATAACATTTAATGTCAGCTGAAAATAATGTTCATCTAAGTTGTAATCTGTTCGATATATGCATGCATATCCTCAGGTGATCTGCTAGAGAAAGGCACTACTAAATTTGCAACTATTAAAGCTATACTCTACTATGGTGACAGCACTTCTAATTGCCCATAATGCTGATTTTGCCATTGCATTATTCTTCACAGTATTCATTTCAAAACTACTGTTAAACATAAATAAATAAATAAAAATCGAAAAGACATCCACTGTTATGTCTGTTGTGGTCACGGAAAACAACTCTCTCACTGCTACACAGAACACTGGCGTGCACTGGCTGTACGAGTACCTGCGAAGTGGGCTCGTACCTCGCAAACAACACACTGTGCGCAGAGTACAACTCTGCGCTGTTTGGGTCATTGACCCGCCCGTGGCGTGCTCTGGCGTTTGCCGCATTTTCCCGTGGCGCACTCTCGCGGCCGACTTCCGACGTATGTTATCGGCTGTGTGTGTGCCTTACAGCATTCCTTTCCCCTTGGGGAGGCTCGAATGCGAGCAATGTCCATGACGTCGTCATCTGTTGGGCTCTGACTGAGGTTGCGGGCAGGCACCGTTGCGTAGGGTCGGAAGTACTTGGGGCGCGGGCAGCGTCTGCGCCCCTCCCCCGACAACCCATATGGCAGGACCGGTGATGGTGGCTCGGTCTCCATCTCTACCTCAGTCCCCGGACCTGGTTATGGTGGACCCGAAGGGAGCAATGCAGCAGGAGGAGATGAATCCAGCATGGGCGTTGGCTGTACCCGCAAAGGTGTAGGTCCCTGAGAGGAGGGACCTGGGTCAGTTCCTGGCGGAGGCAGACAACTTGCAGGTAACGGCAGGAAACTCTCTTCGGCCTGTGGGCTGGTTAGTGGAGCAGACTGGTGCGGGAGCAGCGGCTGAGGGATGGGGAGCTCCCGCTCTTCCACACACAGGCGCAGCTGATCGTGGTGACGTGCAGCGATGCCGTCTTCTGTGCGTATGTCACAGAGACGGCGGCCATGGCATCTGGTGATGATGGCAGGAATCCATTTCGGTCGACGTCCAAACCCACGTGCCCAGACAGCCATCCCTGGTCGGAAGCGAGAAGATGGAGACACAGATGAATGTCCCGGGCTCGGATGCAGGAGATGAAGCAGAGTCCGGGGCTGCCGGCCATGGAGAAGTTCCGCAGGACTCTTGTTGCCAAACGGGGTGAACCGAAAAGATGAGAGAAATCTATCGAGGGCGACATCAGAAGGGTACCGAGCCACATATTTTTTTAACTGGGTCTTAAAGGTGTGAACAAATCTTTCAGCCTCCCCATTTGACTGCGGATGGAAGGGTGGGGCCAGGACATGGCGGATACCTCGGGTGTTGCAGAAGGAGGCAAACTCACGTGAAACAAACTGAGGACCGTTGTCGGACACCACTGTAGTGGGAAGGCCTTCAATCGAGAAAATGCGTGACAAGGCGGCAACCGTGGCCGTGGCTGAGGTTGAAAGGCAACGGACCACGTAAGGGAACTTAGAGAAGGCATCAATAACCAGCAACCAATAGGCATTAAGGAAGGGGCCCGCAAAATCAATGTGTAGGCGATCCCAGGCCTGCGAAGGTTGAGGCCATGGGGCGAATGTTGCCCGAGGGGAGGCTTGATGTTGCGCACAGAGCGAGCACGAGGTAACCATACGAGACACATCGCTGGCCAGGCCCGGCCAAAACACATGGCGGCGGGCCAATGCCTTAGTATGAGATACCCCCCAATGATCGGCGTGTAGCAGCTTGAGGACCTCTGAGCGGAGGGCCGATGGAATGACGACCCGAGGAGCAGAATCCTCAGAATCAAGGAGAAGCACTCCATCTACAACAGAAAAACGGTGTCGAAATGCATAGTAGTTTCTGAGGGGGTCTGATGCCCGTTTCGGCGGAGTCTCAGGCCAGCCCTGCTGGACCAGACGGATCACCTTGCGGAGGACCGGGTCTGCGGCACTAGCCCGAGCCACATTGGCACCCGTGATTGGAAAACCATCCACTGCTTGCTGAGCGGCTAAGTCGACATGAAAACACAGCAATTCTTCCTGATCAAAGTCTGGGTCTGGTCCAGCCGGAAGTCGGGAGAGCGCATCTGCATTGGCATGTTTGGATGTAGGGCGGAAGTGTATCGCATAGTTATATCGAGATAGGAACAGCGCCCAACGCTGAAGACGGTGAGCGGCCTTGTCCGGTAGTGACGCCGAAGGGTGAAAGAGAGAAACCAGTGGCTTGTGATCAGTTACGAGATGAAATTTGACGCCATACAGAAAGACATGAAACTTCTTCAGAGCGTAGACAATAACAAGGGCCTCCTTCTCAATTTGCGAATATCTGGTTTGGGCCGGAGTGAGCGTTTTAGAGGCGAAAGCGATCGGTCGCTCAGATCCGTCTGGATATTTATGAGCGAGCACTGCCCCAATCCCATGTTGAGAGGCGTCCGTTGCCAAGACAAGGGGGAGGCCGGGTTGATAGGTGACGAGGCAGGGAGCCGATTGCAGCAGCTCCTTTAATGTGCAAAATGCTGTTTCACAAGCCGATGACCAATGGAAGGAAGCCCCTTTGCGCAGCAGGTCATGCAGGGGTTTCGCAATAGATGAAGCTCCCGGCAAGAATTTATGATAATAAGCGACCTTTCCTAAAAACACTTGCAGGTCCTTGACTGAAGTCGGCCGAGGGAGAGCCAACACGGGAGAGACATTCTGACGGAGGGGCTTGCTGCCCTACTAGAAACCTCAAACCCCAAAAACGTGACAGAAGGCTGAAAAAAGTGGCATTTCTCCAGGTTGCACGTCAACCCCGCCTCCTGTAGTACTGTGAACAGAGCCCGTAAGTTGCGTAAATGTTCATCGGCTGAGGACCCGGACACTACTATATCATCGAGATAATTGACACAACCGGGCACAGACAGTGTGAGTTGTTCAAGGAAACGCTGAAAAATTGCTGGAGCACTGGCCACCCCGAAGGGCAACCTCAAGTATTGGTACAAACCAAAGGGCATGTTCAGGACCAAGAGACGTTGAGAGTCAGCGTCGAGAGGAACTTGCAAATACGCCTCAGAGAGATCTATCTTTGAAAAATATTGTCCACCCGCCAATTTCGCAAGAAGCTCGTCTGGGCGCGGCAATGGATAAGTGTCGATGATAGATTGGGCGTTCACGGAACGTTTGAAATCGCCACAAAGGCGCAACCGCCCCGACGGTTTTTTTACAATGACCATGGGAGTCACCCATTCACTAGATGGAATGCGTTTTACCACCCCAGCTTCCTCCAGGCGGTCCAGCTCCGCTTTGACGTGGTCACGGAGTGCAATCGGAACCGGCAGAGCGCGGAAAAAGCGGGGCCTGGCGGAGGGCTTCAAAGTGATGTGGGCTTGGAAATTATTAGCACAGCCCAACCCTGCCGAAAACAGTGCCGAAAATTCGGTGCGTAAAGTGTCTAGTTGCGGGAAAGGCACCTGGTCAGAGACAATGTTGACGTCGTCGGAAATAGTGAACCCAAACCCCTGAAAGGCGTCAAGACCAAACAAGTTGTCCGTGTGAGCATTGTTTACAACAAGGAAAGTGAGCCTACGAGTGACAGATTTGTATGTAACAGGCGCTGAGAACTGTCCCAGGATCGGAATATTTTGTTTATTGTAACTGACCAATTTCCGTGACACCGGTAAGATAGAGGGAGAACCCAGATCCAAATAAGTCTTTGAGTTCAATAAGGTGACGGCCGCACCTGTGTCCACTTGCATACGCAACTGTTTGTGGAAAACCGTGACGTCAATAAAGAGCTTGTTGGGTGCAACCGAAATCACTGAGACGCAATTTACGTCCATCTCTGCGTCGGAATCTTGGATTTTGGAGGCACAAACAGAAGCAATGTGACCTTTCTTGTGGCACTGATGACACGTGGACCACCGCTTGGGGCAGTCAGGTCTATCATGATCGACAAAACAGGAGGGACAAGAAGGAAGCATTTTCCGGTCGCGTGACTGCACGCCGCCTGGTCCGAGTTTCCGCTGCCGTGCAATGGGCCGATCGCTCCGGCGCCGAGGCTGCGCGCGGACTGCCGCGACCGCGTCATCTCTTTGCGACCCTGCCTGTAACGGGGAAGAAGTGGGTTGGATTTCGGCCACCTCACACCAAGCCTCAATTTGGTTGCCCGCCGCCCGCGAAACCTCGAAAGACTGCGCAATGTTAAGGACCTCTGAAAGCGAAGGATTTTCGCACAGGAGAGCGTGTTCGCGAACTTCGCGATCGGGAGCGAGCCGAATAATAGCGTCCCGGACCATATGATCGGCATACGATTCTTTATGCACATCCGTAACAAAATGACAACGACGGCTTAAACCGTGGAGGTCCGCGGCCCACGCCCGATAAGACTGTTGTGGCTGCTTCCTGCAGCGGTAAAACTCAACGCGGGCCGCTATCACATGAGTCCGTTTGTGGTAATATTGTGAAAAAAGGCCGCACATTTGATCGAAAGACAGCGACGCCGGATCCTGCAAGGGGGCGAGTTGGCAAAGGAGCTGATACAGACGAGGCGACAGCCACGACAGGAATAACGCACGACATAGGGTGCCATCAGACCAGCCAAAAGCCTGAAAATGTTGTCTTAACCGTTTTTCATAAGCGTCCCACTCTTCGACGGACTCGTCGTACGCCGGAAAAGGTGGCGGATAAGACAGAGGGGGCGCGGGGGGTGAAACAACCTGTGGGGTGGACGGGGGTTGGGACCCACTAGACAAGGCTGTAGCAAGAGATTGTAATACCTGGTTCTGAGCGTGAATCGCCGATGCAAAAACCTCTTGTTGTTCAACGAGGCGACGCAGAATCTCATCGGAAGAACCAGTAGACATCGTGTAAGACGAACAACCACTTCAGACGGAAAACGCGCGGAGGAAAACAAAAAAATACCGCACTCGTCGCCAATGTTGTGGTCACGGAAAACAACTCTCTCACTGCTACACAGAACACTGGCATGCACTGGCTGTACGAGTACCCGCGAAGTGGGCTCGTACCTCGCAAACAACACACTGCGCGCAGAGTACAACTCCGCACTGTTTGGGTCATTGACCCGCCCGTGGCGTGCTCTGGCGTTTGCCGCATTTTCCCGTGGCGCACTCTCGCGGCCGACTTCCGACGTATGTTATCGGCTGTGTGTGTGCCTTACAGCAATGTCCAATAACCAACACTATCACTCTCATATATGGTAAACAACATCAAGATCCATTAGTATTAGTCCTGAGTTCAACAATATTACTGTTGTCACTGACTGGTCATCCCTGTCCTTAAATATAAAATTAAACAGCATAAAATACTGTAGCCAAGCCACACCTCGTCCACAACTTATGCACTCCTACAATCTTTCACATATATTTCCTTCTATTCTCAATCCCCATATGATCAGAGCCTTATGAAAATTTGTCTTATATATTATGTGCTTAAAAAAAACCTTAGAAATGTGTCTGACCCTTCACATTCAAGCAGCCAAACAAAAAAACAAACAAGCAAACACATAAATAAATAAATAAATAAAAATAAAAATTAACAAAAATATTGCACTCACCATACCCTAGACTCTAAGATCCACATGTTACGCTTAAAAGGTAATGCCAGTACCTGATTACTGGGACAATGTTTATTTTTTTTTTTTTTTTTTTGGGAAGCCTTTTGGTGCCAGTAAAACAGTTGTCAATTCTATTTTGTTTTATTATCCTGGCTTAGCTGAAGTATACAGCTCATGGTGAATTCTGCTGATTGCATCATGCTGATGGAGGAATGGAACAGCATGCCAGGTGTGGGCTTATTATGTGAGCCAACTTGTTTCCTTCAGTGGGTGACCACACATCTGTTAGTGATGCTCACTGAACCTGCACATGTGGAGGATATCCCAGCACACAATGCTGATGACCAGTGATGAGCCTCATCATAGGAGTGATCTGGATGGTGACATTGGCAACTGGCAACCTGCATGCTCTGGTAGCAACCTGAAGCTCAGAACGGGCTGCCCTGTTGCCTTGCAGCATCAAGCAGAGGAACCCACTTGCTCACTTGCAGCCATCTCAATGAAAAAATGCCATAGCTCTCAGCCCTGGAAGACTGCAGTACTGGTGCTAAATGCATTAGCCTAGATGACACAGAATATAAGTGCTTTCACACCACATTTGTTTAGCCCCAGTGGAGTCTGGTGGAACATCCCACAAACATGCTGGTCTCTCTCTCTCTTTCTGTGTGTGTGTGTGAGTGTGTGTGTGTGTATTGATACCAACAGATTTTCCATCTGACCATATTTCCAAGCATATTCCAGGAATGTAAATGCTTGAGTGCTGCAATTCAAGACAAGACCATTTGGCAGTAGTTTAGCAGTGGAATAATAACAGTTGTAGAGAATTTCATGTCCATAAATATTGAGCAGTTCTAGATCTGATGATTAACGTTGTAACGTAATAGGGACGAAGTGTTTGTGGAGGTTCTCCCCCCCAGTTTTTGTCATTCTTCTTTGCTACAAACAAGGCCGTAGAATTTAGCTTTAGGTGTTTCATATGATATAATGTGTCTTAATGAAAGATATATAGAATATGACTATGTACCTTAGGATTATATAATATCAGTGCAGTATATCTGAATAAAATCTGTACATGTAGTGGGTGTGTACTGGTAGCAATACATGCAGAGCTATTTGATGTGAGATTTGAAAGTTATTCCACCATTCATGACTATTGAACACGTGTCTGAAAATGTGATTCTTCCAGTTGCATTGCAATGCAGTGCATGATACATACTTTTTATGCTATGTCATTTTCAATAATTATCAGTACTATAAAATATGACTATAGTGAGCTTTCACATATAATTGAATATTACTTCTTTGACAGTAAACAATATGTAGAAATTCGAATATAATACTCTCACAGTAGTATGTTTAGGAGGTCAGAAACGCAGTTCATCAGTAGTTTTGAATATTAGTAATGAGATATTGGATTATAATGGAGAGCTTCTTTCATTAGTATACTTTTGCAGGATCTACAAATTATCTGTGAAAATTATTATGGTTTAAAGAACAGATTTTTCTCTTTCCTCTCTTAACCCAAAATGTATCTATATAACCAAGAATAAACATTTTAAACATTAAATTAAGTTAAGGAGCTAAAGGCTAGTAATCATTATTGGAAAATTGCACTGTTTGAGGTAAATGCTTAACTCTATGTAGCGAATATAAGTGGAAAACTTTTTGTTAAATTATGACAATGAAACAATAAAGGCAATAAAATGTGAATTATCATATAATTGAAACAATAACTTAGGAAACTATGCAATAGGCATTTTGCATAGTAAACAATGAGTGGCTTACTGCACTCAACATATTTAGAAATAAATAATTCAAATAATTTATAATAAGTAAATGCCAGAATAATTATTGAAATTTCTCTTTTGTAGGAAAGAGGCTTACTCTAGATCTCGTATCTTAATCAAAATGATAATATGATGAAGTACTAGAAGTTTATCAGAACACTGACTGTTGTTTGTTTACTAGTTTAAATTTCAGGAACTTCCATTTCATGATGATTTCCTGGAATGATGTAGCCTTGTTTTTTTGGCCACTTAATTTTTATTTGTGAGGGAAAACCAGTTACTGTCTGGATAACCTTTCTTATCTCTCATGACGCCTGTGTAGATAAAAACACTCTGTTTCATGCAATATTAATATTATAGAACTTGGATAGTTAGGAACATTACGGTACTAAAGATGTAAGTACACTTCAGAGACTGCAATTTTCAAACAAATTCTTATTGTGATAAATGACCACAAATGCATAAAAAAACATTGTTTCCTTCACTTTATCTGCACAATTTTGTTGTGTATTATTGACAGTTTATATTTCAGTTTTCTTCTTGAATGATTTAGTAAGAGTATCATTAAATTGACTTGGTGCCTGCATGTGATACATCAAATGATTCAATAGAATAACTTTATTTGGTCACAATCAAACGATACATCTCTGTTTAATCTTGTATGTAATATAACATATGAAAACTAGAGAATTTATGTTTAATTCCCACTAAAGTCATTATATTTAGATTCTCATTTCATCTGTATAGCACAAATATTAATCATGATCTCACTTAAATAAAACTGCACCATTATTATTGATCATTGCATTGTTCACCATCACTTTGACAAATTTATACTGCATTGCTTATATTGTTTAAATCTGAGTATTTCTTATAATTTAGGAGGCACCTGTTGATATTCTTATTGGCAATTTTCTCTACTGGGAGCAATGTTGTTGATGATGGTAACTGTACATGTAATGTGAGTCCTAGTGGTCACATAGCAGACTGTGAGTACCGTAACTTAACAGAAGTGCCTGACTGTGTCCCCGAACATGTCCAAATGCTTCTTGTCTCAGGAAATCCACTGGTTTTAAACACTGAGACATTTCACCGTTTTCAAAACTTGACACAGCTCATAATGCGAAAAGTAAGTACCTGTAATGTACAAATTGTTTCTATGAAATTTCACGATGAATTAATTAATCTTGTGTTTTGGTAAATAATTATTTTTAAACTGATATAAACTATTGCTTACTCAAACTAAATTTAACTGAATAAAATTAACAGGAATATTTAAAAATTGAAAGAAATAAAAAGGATGCTGCTTTCATTGATATATTTCTGTCACTACTTTAACATCTACAATTCAGCACTGATATTTGTATACATTGTCAGAAATAAAAATAATAATAGTCCCCTCTTAGACTTTTCCAATTCACTCAGGATTTATTGTTGTACATATTAGTACATGAAATGGTTACACTTACAGATCAATAGCTCAAGCAGTACTAGGGTACCATATGTGCTCGATTGGAGACACGTCTGTTAACGGTGCTGTTTTTTTTCCCCTTCTTCTTCTTCTTTTCTTCTTCTTCTTCCTCTTCCAAGAAGAAGGTTACAGTAGCTTATTGTATACCAGACCATAAGGCTGTGGATGGGGCCAGTGTGTCTTGGACAATGCACTGTACAAAACAGTGGTCGCCAGTTCTAAGTTGTATGTGAAAATGACCATCACTTCCATGCAGGCAGAATCAGCTTTCATTGCTGAAGACCATGGCCCATCATCCTATCTTCCAAGTGATAATGGCACCAGTGAAGCCATGCATATCAATGCAGTGGCGTGAATGGAAGACAGTCTAGAGGTGTTTGTGCACATAGTCCCACTGCTAATAACTGCTTGGTATCAGTTCATCTTGACACTTCTGGGCTATGGTAGATGTATAATCTGCCACTACTGCCGTTATAATACAACCATCTTCGTGGACATCTGTGCTCTGCAGGAATTTTCACTCTCTCCATAGTTATTGTTGTTGTGGTTTTCAGTCCGGAGACTGGTTTGATGCAGCTCTCCACCCTACTCTATCGTGAAAAAGCATCTTCATCTCCTCATAAGAATGACAACATACATCCATTTGAATCCACTTACTGTATTCAGCTCTTGGTCTTCCTCTGCAGCTTTTACCTCAAACACTTCCCTCCAATGCTAAATTCACGATTCCTTGATGTCTAAAATTATGTCCCACCAATCGATCCCTTCTTTCAATCAAGGTATGCCAGAAATTCCCTTTCTCCCCAAGTCTATCAGTACCTCCTCATTAGTTACATGATCAACCAACCTAATCTTCATCATTCTTCTGTAACACCACATTTTAAAAGCCTGTATCCTCTTCCGCCCACACTGTTTATCATCCATGTTTCACTCCCATACAAGACAACACTCCATACAAATGCTTTCAGGAAGGACTTCCTTACTTGTAAATTAATATTCAGTGTCAACAAGTTCTCTTTTTCAAAAACGCTTTTCTTCCCATTGCCATTTTGCATTTTATATCATCTGTACAGCGACCATTGTGTGTTATTTTACTGTTCAAGTAACAAAATTTGTCTACCACCTTTATTGTTTCATTTCCTTATCTAATTCCTTCAGTATCGCCTGATTTTCTTAGACTCCACTCCATTACTCTTGTTTTGCTCTTGTTTATGTTCATCTTATATGCACCTTTCAACACAATGTCCATTCCGTTCAACTGCTCTTCCAGGTCCTTTGCTGTCTCTGACAGAATTACAATGTCCAAAGTTATGAAGCTGAAAATAATATGTGTCTCTTCCACTCGATTCTTGTACACGTAGAATGGCTTGTAGAAACATTGACTGTTTTGAGAGACCAAGTGAAAGTATTATTTATCTTGTAATCTTTGATGCTCATTGCTACGTGATGAATTTGACTTCATTGTATAAGGGTGTGATTCCTTTGCGCTTCACTGCAAGAAAGAGGACCAGGTTTGTCTCGGAGCATGTGTGTGTGTAAAATCATACAGACAATTAAATGAAGTTATATATTATATTATTAAAAAGATCAACAGGGATTGGCGACTGTGCACAGTCAGTTCATTACAATAGCCACACAAGCAAACAAAATTCTGATATTAAAGTAATGGAACTGATGAGCGATATAAGTGGCATTGTAAGAATACAATAACATATGTGACTTACAATTTTCATGGCTCTGGTGGGATTATTACACAACAGTTTTACAGGGATTAGTTATGACAAAATGTTAACCACGGTATTTCGAAGAAAGTAAACATATTAGAGACAACTGAACAGTAGTCAAGCCGATATGTTTCATAATGAAAGATGTACCATCACACTTCACTTTGATTTCTAGATAAATGATTGTAACCTTGATTGGCCTTTTAATTTGCACTTTTCAACTCAGGACACATGGGCACTACTTACAGTACCACATTGTTGGATGTTTGCTTCTTGCTTGTTCTTCCTTGTCTTTGAAAACCGTACTTGTAGTTCACCAGGCCCATATCAGCTCATATGTTTGCAGAGATTTACTGGCTGGCTGTGTCATGATCTGCAACACAAAATCAAGTATATCACATTTGTGCCATCATATTACTACCAAAACTATGCAGGAAGGGATCAATTTTGACTTTCTGTGCAGGTTGGGCAAGCAGGAGAAATTTATAGAAATATCTCAGCGGAGTAGAATGAGATAATCAGTGAGTAACATAGAACAGTTGGCCATAAATAAGGGCTAAAAGCAGATAGTTTTGGAAGTCTAAGGGTTCCTCACTGCATCAGTATCAGAGTAATTAAAAAGGAGAGATTTATATAATACAGTATGTCAGACAGTTGCACAACATAGATTTATCCAAGAATAACTCTTAAAAGGATTTTCATATTACGTAGAACTCTTGTGGTTGTTCCAGCTTACGTGGGTTAAAATGTGTATTAGGCAGAAATTAGTTGTCCTATTTCTTTGACACTACTGGGAAACAAAATTGTCTAATGTAACCATTATCATAACAGCATAATAAAGTGTTCAAAACCTAGGAGCAGAAGTGCAGATTTTTATAGAGGTAAATGTGTCAAGTACTGGAGGGCTGAAGAGTATGGTCTCACCACTAAGTTTGGGAATAGGGAAAGATGTAACAGACAAGTTGAAACATACAAATATACAACACTCCAATGAAATATAGCCTTAAAATAACATGTACTGTACAGATTAGGGGTATATTTTGGGAAAAACAGATTTCAAACACATTTCAGAATTAAGATATATAAAGACAGGAGAATATTGGAATGAAATGATAAAATAAGTAAATTAACATTTGTGCATATATGTGTGTGTGTGTGTTTACCTGTCCTTTTTTTCCCCAAGATAAGGCCTTCCACTCCCAGAATTGGAATGACTCCTCAGTCACTCCCTTAAAACCTGCATCCTTCTCTTTTTTCCCCTCCTTCCTTCCTCTTTTCCTAATGAAGCAACTAACGGTTGCAAAAGCTTGAATTTTTGTGTTTTTATTAGTGTCTGTCAACGAGCCTGTGCTTTTGGTAAGTTAAACCATCTCTATTTTTCCTACCGGGAATGTTTCCCTCTATATGATGTGCAGTAGCCGGAGGTGATAGTTGTATGACTGTGTTGTGTGCTTGTGTGATTGCGTGAGTGTTCTATTTTCTGAAGAAGGCCATGGCCGATAGTTGAAAGTGTTGTATGTGTGTGTCTTTTGTATGTGCCTGTCGCAGCTCGTCACCATGTCTTTACGGTGAGTTGTAAACTGTCCTTACTATATTATTAATTCCAACCTGTACTTTCCATTATTATAAACATAAATAAGTATAGAGAAGAACAATAAGAGTAACATACACACATATATATTTTAAAGTCATCCTAATGATTTCTGAAACACATATTCATCAGTTTAGCATCCACTTTTCATTGAATGTGTGTCAGCAACAAAACACAATGAATTGATTTCCAACCCTTACAGGGTTTCGTCTTCACTCATGTTTATACATTTTCAAGGAAACCACATTTCTTAGGCCAAAGATCTTCGCCGGCCGCGGTGGCCGAGGAGACTGAGGCGCTCCAGTCACGGTCTGCACGGCCACTACGGTCGGGCGTTCGAATCCCCCCTCGGGCATGGATATTTGTGCCGTCCTAGTTCGTAAGTAGTTCATAAGTAGTTTGTAAGTTTAGGGACTGATGACCCCGTAGTTAAGTCCCATAGACTATACAAACATTTGAAACATTTTTTTTGCCAAAGATCTTCCTGGATTTGGGATATGGTAACTGATACTGCCCACCATTTGGGTGTGGGTTTTCTACAATGTCAAAAAGACTCTCTCTCTCTCTCTCTCTCTCTCTCTCTTTTTTTTTTTTTTTTTTTTTTTTTTTTTTTTTTTTTTTTTTTTGCGGAGTTCAAAATTTTTGATTTATTATAGGACTTTACTAGTATGTGGTCTTCAATGTTGGTTTGGTTGTCTTTACTTTGCAGTCATAGCTGCACATTTTTGCATGCTTATTGGTGTATAAGGTGGGAATTCTATGGGCTTAGTAATGAGATTGTCAGGTTTAATGTGAAACATAATTCTGTAAGGTGAAAACTCAGTAGAGCTGTGTTACAAACTGTTCTATGTCTACATTTACATACGTACTCCACAATCCACCATAAACTGCATGGCGGGGGATACACTGTATCACTACTAGACATTTCCCTTCCTATTCCACTCCCAAACAGAACAAGACAAAAAAGATCGTCTATAGGCCTCTGTACGAGCCCTAATTTCTCTTATCTTGCCTTTCTGATCATTATGCAAAATGTAAGTAGGCAGCAGGAAGATCGTTCTAAACTCAGCTTCAGATTTTGGCCCTCTAAATTTCCTCAACAGAATTTATCAAAAAGAACATAGTTTTTCCCCCAGCGATCCCAATTCAAGTTCATGGAGCATTTCCGTTTCGCTCGTGCATTGGTTGAATGTACAAGTAACGAACCTAACTTCTCACCTCTGAACTGCTTCTATGTCTGTCTCTAAACTGATCTGCTGTGGGACCCAAACATTTGAGCAATACCCAAGACATGGTTATACAAGCATTTTATACATGGTCTCCTTTTCAGATGAAGTACATCATTCCAAAATTCTCCTAATAAACTGAAGGCAGCTGTCCGTCTTACAACTGGCCTTTCATGTTAGTTCCATTTTATATCACTCTGGTTACGCCTCGATAGTTGAATGATGCAACTGTATCAAGAAGCTCGCTACTGATGCTATATTTGAACATTATGGGATTGTTTTTCCTACTCATGTGCATTACCTTACATTTTTCTACATTTAGAGCTAGCTGCCATTCTCCACACCAACTAAAAATTTTACGTAAGTCATCCTGTATGCTATTACAGTCAATTAAAGATGACACCTCCAATACACCACAGCATCAACAGCAAACAGTCACAAATTATTAGTTACTCTGTCCATCATATCATTTATAGGTATAGATAGAAAATAATAGCAGTCCTATCACACTGCCCTGGGGCAGACCTTACAATACACTCGCCTCTGATGAACACTCACAGTCAAGAACAATGTACTGCTTTTTTTTTTTTCTGGGTATGTCACCCCCTGATATGCAAAACAGTGTTTTATTATACACCCAAATTACTTTCAGCACCTCTGTGCCATCATCAGTGGGTTTTCCATTTATTTAATGTTGTGAAAACAAAATACATTGATTTTAATACTGTACTATGTGTAAATTTAGACCTTAAAAGTGGTGAGTCTTATTTTGGTTTTTACCTTATTTTACATTCTGTGGTCATGTGGGACCCTTTCTCCAGAGTTATGTACTGGTAGCATTGTCATCTGTGCCCAAAATTACTTCTCTGAACTTTGTGAGGATTTTAAAAAACACTATTTATTGTGTGAAAACGTAAATTTGGTATATAGGGATGTCTCGATTGTCCACCTAATGTCTATTACTTACAGTTTCTTACAGCATATACTTCTTCTTCCATGTTTTTGTAAATAGCACATATGTAATACACATATGTTGAAGACTTTTTTCTATCACAATCACTTCCCACTTTAGAAAATTCACCTGTGTATACTTGGTTAAAATGTGTGTGTGTTAGTTGACTTTGAGTTGCTCTCCAGTGGAATGGCAGTGGATTTGAATAGTGTTTGTTGTATGTGTGTGTGTGCGTGTGTGTGTGTGTGTGTGTGTGAGGGTGGGTGTTTTAGCTGTTTGTGTCATCCTTTCTGTACAACTTATTTAAAGGGTTAAATAATGGATTTTTGCATAGTGTGGTGTAATCATTCATGAATGATTTTCCTTCTGCTATTGCTTTTTGTATGTGATAGTTTCCTTCTATTGTGAGTTGGTGCTATAGCTTCTGGCTTCATTTCAATATCTTTAAATCTGTTTCTATTTTGGTTGGGTGATGGTTGTGAGCTATTAGGTGGTCTGTAAATGTTCTATGGGAACTGTGACTTTTTAGTGCTCTGAGGTGTTCTGAATATTTGCATACAGACAACACTCTGAATTTTCTGGATATCACCATAAAAAGAACAAACAACACCCGTGAATTCACAATATTCAGATAACCCACCACCACGAGTACCACCATTCACCATCTATTGAATCACCCGGTGGCACACAAACAGTCAAGCTTCAGATTCTTGCTCAACAGACTAAACAGAACACCCATAAAGCAAACAAAACTACACACAGGCACTGAACACAATAAAACAAAGAGCATTGGAAAATGGTTATGATATCCTTATAATAGACAGACTAAACTAACAAATATGCAAAACGAAAAATAATGAATAGGTCACAGACACACACTGGAGCACACACAATACAGAGGAAAAGAACACACTGACAATGACCACATACCAGACACAGCAGCACAACACACACGAGTAAACAAATGGCACCTACTCACCTACAACAACAAAATAATCCACAAAATAGGCAACATATTAAAGAACAGGGAGTCCAAATAGGATACAGGACAGACAACACAGTACTGAAGAAACTCAGAACATGGGCAACACCAACAGACAAATTCAACAGAGCAGGTATATATGAAGTCACACGCAATACATGTAAATCAGTATACATTAGACAAACGTGTAGGAATGTGTGTTATCTACAAAAATGCAGAAGAGGATGTATACACTAAAAGAAACTGTAAGTAATAGTGTTATAACTAATAACACCCCCACGCACTCTATGTAAGCCATGAATAACACCAGAGTCTTGAGTTGTCTCATCCGGGTCCGAGGACATACACTACTAACAGTCATCACTTCCGTCTCTGCTATCTGTAGTCAATAAGTGCACACACGTTAGGATTCATGGCAAGAATCTTACTGAGTCAAAGCGGCTACAGCTAGGCCAGCGCCTCTCTTAAATGGCTGCGCGGCTGGCAGGGTGCAGCATGAATAGTCCAGCCAGCGCTGCAGAGCGGCCAGTTCTGGTAACAGGCGGCACGCCGTTCAATCCTACGTGCTGCGCTTTACGACATTCCTCCCCCTTCACGGTGTAATGTCCAGGGGTGCCAACTGCACCCACCATGGGGGATGCCTCGTCCATCTCTGGCTGCCAGCTTAATGCTGGTACTAACCCATAAAGCCGATAATGTCCTTACTTGCTTACTTACTTACTTACCTCTTTCTATTTTGCTCGCAATTACCGGGGATGAGGGTGCACCATCCGATCCCAGCACTGGAGATAAAAAAGGAATGGTTGCATTACTCACAGGTTGATTCACGTCCATTTCCGGTGCCAGGGTGACCATGCCTCCCCCACTGTTGAACACCAAAAGGCGCAGACAAGGGTGCCACAGATGGCATTGCCCATGAGCCTGAGAGTGTGACTGCTGGAACTGGTGCTGGTACTGGAGGAGGAGAAGGCACCTGTGCAGTCAACGGTGATTGGGCAGGCACGGTGCTCAGTTCTAGAGCTGGCACAACCAAAGATGTTGGCCCAGAGCATGTTGGTGGAACTGGCCCTGGAGGCATTGTGGGTGGAGGTGGCACTTGCGGATCTGCTGGGAGTCACAGACGCAACTGATCCCAGTGCCCACAATAGTATCCACAGTGCAGAGGCGGTGGCCGAGACATGCCTTCACCTTACCCAGCAGCCAACGAGGATGTTGGCCAAAACCTTGCACCCACACAAGAGAACCCGGAACATAATGACCTGTTGGAAGAGAGTGTGAGGTTGCCTGCCATGAAGTAATTCCACCGGGCTGTGTTCCCCTGCCGGCATGAATTGATAGGACATCAAGAAATGGATAATGGAATTGTCCACAGAGCAGGAGGTCACATATTTACGCATTTGAACTTTAAATGTATGCACAAGCCGTTCCACTTCATCATTAGACTGAGGATGAAACGGAGGAGCTGTAATGTGGCAAATGCCCAGAAGAGTACAAAAATCTTGAAAAACAGAAGAAGTGGATTGGGTGCCATTATAAAAAACAAGTGTATGCAGAAAACCCTCCAAGGCGAAAAATTTAGACAGTGACTGAATAGTTACAGCAGTGGACATGGTATGACAACGAAAAATGTATGGAAAATTTGAATAAGCAACCACAAGAGAAAACCAATACGAGTTAAGGAAGGGTCCCGTGTAATCTATATTCACTCCTTTCCCACACCTGTTAGCGATGAGGCCAAGAAGAGAGACATGCCCGAGGCTCTGCCTGTTGTGAAGAGCACAACAAGCACTTAGCCACCAGCCTCATAATGTCACCATCGATACCGGGCCAAAACACATGTCAGTGAGTCAATGTTTTCGTGTCCTTCATGAAGCATCTGAAGTACTTTTGGACGCAGTTCCGCCAGGATCAGTACCTGAAAATATTGTCCATCTATAGTCAAAAGGAGAACCCCATCCCATTCAGACAGATGAAAACGGAAAGAATAATAGTTGTGAAGGGGATCTGAAGCCCTATGTGGAGGGGCATGTGGCCAGCCCACACAAATGTAGTGAAGAACACGCCACAGCATTGAATCGGATGTCACTGCCTTAGCCAAGACTGGTGCAGTAATACGAAAACCATCAACAGTAGCGTGAGCTTCTGCATCCAGATAAAAGCACAGAAGTTGTTCTCTATCAAAGTCAGGATCAGGACCCGCCAGGAGGCGAGATAATGCGTCCGAATTAGCATATTGCACTGTTGGATGGAAATGGCTCTCATAATTATAATGGGAAAGAAAGAGAGCCCAATGCTACAATGTGTGACCTGCTTTGTCGGAAATTGCCACTGTAGGGTGGAAGAGAGAGACCAAGGGCTTATGATCAGTAATAAGATGGAATTTGTCCCCATACAAGTAAACGTGAAATTTCTTCAAAGCATACACAATGGCTAAAGCCTCTTTTTCAATTAGGGAGTATTGTTGCTGGGTAGCTGTCAATGTCTTAGATGCATACATGTTGGGGCATTCCGACCCATCGGATTACTTATGAGCCAAAACAGCACTAATGCCATGTTGAGAAGCATCCTTAGCCAGAACCAAATGTTGCACAGGAAGATATGCCATCAAACAAGAAATCAATAACTGCTTGAGGGTGAAAAACACACGTTCACACTCAGAAGACCATACAAACGGAACAACTTTGTGAAAGAGATGCTTTAAGGGGTGCGCCACTGAGGCAGCACCTGGTAAAAAGGGCAGTAATAGGCAATGTTGCCCAAGAAAACCTGTACATCTTTGACAGACGCGGGAAGCGTCAGAGGCTGTACCACTCGATCTGGCAAAGGGCGGACACCTGCTGAAGACACTTCAAACCCCAAATAAGGAATAAAAGGTTGGAAAAACGAGAGTTGGCCAGGTTGCAGCGGAGGCTGGCTGCTTGGAGAAGAGAGAAAAGGGCCCGTAGGTTTTGTAAATGTTCGTGGGGTGAAGCCCCGGTCACAACAGTATCATCTAAGTAGTTAACACAGCCTGGAACCAGGTGGAGGAGCTGCTCTAAATAATGCTGAAAAATAGCAGGGGCACTAGTGACCCTGAAGAGAAGTCACTGATATCGATCGATATAAACCAAAAGGAGTGTTGACAACCAGGAGACATTTTGTATCATCGTCCAGAGGAAGCTGAAGGTAGGCTTCTGCTAAATCTATGTGAGAAAGAGTGTGAACCAGAAAGTAAAGCTAGGTGTTCATCTGTACGAGGCGTGTGGTATGAGTCAACCACAGACTGTGCATTGATTGTAACTTTAAAGTCCCCACAAATACGTAAAGACCCCCCAGGTTTCTTTACTGGTTATTACCAGTGGCGTAGCCCATTCACTGGAAGAAATGGAAGTTAAGACCTGTTATTCTCGGAGGCGATCCAGTTCAGCCTTAAGGTGGTCACGCAGGGCCACCAGCACTTGGTGCACATGAAAAAACTTGGGGCATGCCGTTGGTTTCATAGTAATGTGGGCAGTAAAACCCACGGTACAACCCAGCCCACCAGAAAACAAAGAAGAGAATTCCCGACAAAGGGCATCCAACTAGGGGAAAGGCACCGAATCTGAAAGAAGGTTGACAGAATCATTGATAGTAAAGCCAAAAACATTAAAAGCATCAGGGCCAAAAGTGTTAGCAGCCACAGTATCATTAACAACAAGAAAAGTGACTGGCCTGACGATGGATTTATACGCTGTTGGCGCCATAAATTGACCCAAGATAGGGATGTGCTGGCGGCTATAGCCACGTAAAGAACATTTTACTGTCGCCAAGTGAGGGGGGGGGGGGGCGATGCAGGGCCGAGGAGAGGAGGCGACTAAATCCCCCGGGCCCGGGCCTTGTGAGGACCCAGGCTTCTGAACTGACAAATATCAGACAGCTGTTGTAAAATAAATTTTTTAATTTATTGAGTTTTAGAATACCTTCACAGATGGAAGCATTTATCTCTTATTTATAGATGACAAATGTGTGTGTTGTGAAGTAAGCAATATTGTATTTACCCCCACTAACATAAGTTTCATGTGGCAGTTCAGTTTTAGATTGACCGTTCCATGAATGAATAAAACAATGTGTGCACTGAACGGGCCATCCATTGCTGATGATTAGATGGGTACATCGCATAACTAATGCGAAGCTATTAAACAGAATTGGAGTGGAAAGAAGTTTCTGACATGTCTTGACTAAGAAAAGGGTTAGATTGATAGGAGACATTTGGAGACATAATCAAATCATCAATTTAACATTGGAGGAAATGTGTGGGTTAAAAATCAAAGAGGGAGATTATAATGAATTTGATTTGGAATTCTTATTCAGAGATGAAGAGACTTGTACAGGATAGAGTAGGGTGGAGACCTAACAATAACAACACAAAACCACATATTCAAAGTGTTTTTCAACAGCTAAATTCATCTGTTGTATACTAGTTACAGTGGTATGATCCAAGTCAAGATTGCTTTACCATGTATAGTAATGTTTCTTTTCTGCTCTGCCCCCTTTTCTAGTACACTAAATAATTCATCCTCTCTTATCTGCCCTGGCATTACCATGTTTTTGCATGGAGCTTCCATATTTTCACCATCTTCAAAAGTTACGAAACTGAGAATAATATATAATATAGTAAGGACAGTTTACAACTGACCGCAAAGATGAGGTGATGAGCTGTGATAGGCACATACAAAAGACACACACATACAATACTTTCAGCTATTGGCCATGGCCTTCTTCAAAAAATATAACACTCACGCAATCACACAGGCACACAACACAGTCATACAACAATTACCTCCAGCTGCCATACTTCGAATCAAGCTCTGCGATGAGTAAATCGGGAATGGTAAGGGAGGGGAGGAGATGGGAGGAGAGAGGAGAGGGGATAGGAAGTTTACGTCACGGTGGTGGGGATGGGTTAAATGGGAATAACGAGATGCAGCTTTGGAATGGAGTGGGGAGGCTGGTGAGGGGAGAAAAATAAAATAAAATAAACAAAATAAATATACATTAAAAAATAATAAAATAAAATAAAATGTGTGCACATTTCAAGTACACAAGACCACGTACACACACACACACACACACACACACACACACACACACACACACATACACGATCGCACATTCACACACCACTCAAAATAGGTGAGGTTTGGTATAGAGAGGTAGGAACTGTAAGGTGGGGGGGGGCAGGGGGGGGGGGGAGGACAGTTATCGTAGGTTGAGGCCAGGATGATTTCGGGATCGGTGAATTTATTGTAGAGATAACTCCCATTTGTGCAGTTCAGAAAAGCTCGTGGTGGATGGGAGGATCCAGATGGCCAGGGTTGTGAAGCAGCCACTGCATGCTTGATTTCAATGGCTGCTTCACAGTCCTGGCCATCTGGATCCTCCCATCCACCACCAGCTTTTCTGAACTGCACAAATGGGAGTTATCTCTACAATAAATTCACCGATCCCGAAATCATCCTGGCCTCAACCTACGATAACTTCCCTTTTTCCCCCCAATACCTTACAGTTCCTACTCCTCTATACCATACCTCACCTATTTTGAGTGGTGCGTGAATGTGTGATCGTGTGTGTGTGTGTGTGTGTGTGTGTGTGTGTGTGTGTGTACATGTATACATGGTCTTGTGTACTTGCAGTGTGCACACATTTTATTTTATTTATTTATTATTTGTTTAATGTATATTTATTTTGTTTATTTTATTTTATTTTTCTCCCCTCACCCGCCTCCGCATTCCATTCCTAAGCTGCATCTCGTTATTCCCATCTAACCCATCCCCATGACCATGACGTAACCTTCCCAACCCCTCTCCCCTCCCCTCCCCTCCCCTCCCTTCCTGTCCTTGATTTACTGGCCGTAGAGCATGATTCGAAGTGCGCCAACGGGAGGTGATGGTTGTATGACTGTGTGTGATTGCATGAGTGTTCTATTTTCTGAAGAAGGCCATGGCCGATGGCTGAAAATGTTGTATGTGTGTGCCTTTTGTATGTGCCTGTCGCAGCTCATCGCCACGTCTTTGTGGTGAGTTGCAAATTGTCCTTACTATATTATTAATTCCAACCTGGACTTTCCATTATTATATTTTGAAAATGATATATGTCTGTTCTACCCAATTCTTCTACACACAGAATGATGTCTAGGAACTTTGGCTTTTTTGAGAGACCAAGTGGAAGTATAATTTATCTTCTAATTGTTGACTCTCATTGTTTGGTGATGAATTTGACTTCAGTGTATAAAGGTGTGATTCCTCTGTGCTTCACTGCTAGGAAGAGGTCCAGGTTTGGCTCAGTGTTGGTACTTCAGGTAACAGACTGACCACACATAACTTGTAAAAACTTGCAGTTATTCATGGACTTGCAGTATATGTTTCACATCTCAAAAGAAAAAGAGAGAGAGAAAGGCTAACAGTTATAAAAATGCATAATAGTATAATAGATTTAGAAGTTGCAACTGGTGTGAATATTGAAGAGTGAATAGTGTTACCTTACGTCGATTTGATACCATTTGACATTTTAAACAACAGAAATTTCCAGTTAGACTACCATGTATTTTGATCAACACAGCAGGGGTTCAAACACTTGATTGAATTGAAATCTGTTTGCCTGATTAAACCTAACTGTTGATGAACAGCCAACATTGTCTGCAAGGAAGTATTATAAAAAAATAATATTGTATTTACTGTTAAAATCTATAATAAAGTACTATGATTTGATAAATATTTACATTTACTTATTTTCACTTTATGTCACTGGCTACTAATGGTACAAAGTATTCACATGGGTCATGTAGTATACTATTAAAAGATATATGTGGATAAGCAGCTGGGCTCTGTCAGTTTCATTACAACATCCAGAGCCTCATTTATAAGTGTGAGGATGTTCATGGGACTATTGCAACTAGCATCAATACACAACTGAAGCAGCATGTCCAACTCATGTGGCAATTATCTGAAAGGAGCGCAATTTGAACTCTTTCAAACTTGTTAAGTTGACTGTAGGAAGCACGAGTGCATCTCTGTGGCATAAGACCTGTTTGTTTCAAACCCTGATTCACACTGAACCTTGTGGCTGTAAACATTCCATATTAATGGGTACACACAGATGGTACTCAGTCAGGCGGATTATGTTGAAATCATTATCAGTACATCTACTATGATGACTGTTTGATAAGTCTGGTAAAATGTAAAACAAAAGTACGCTTTGTCAAATTCTGCAAAATAGTCTGTCACAGCGGCAGACACTTCCTTATTCAATGAAAATTTCATCCCACCAAGCCAAATTTTCAAGTTTGGGAATAAGAAGTCACTCAGAGCCAAGTCTGGTGAATGGGGGGGGGGGGGGGGGGTGAGAAACCAATTCTAATCCACAGTCATGCACTTTTGCCATTGTGATAGCTGCTGTGTGGGCTGGAGCATTGTCCTGATGAAACAGCACTTTCTTCCATGCCAATCTTCCTATTCCTGTTTCAAATAATCCAGTAGAGCAGCTTAATAGGGCCCAGTTACGGATCTGACTTTTTCCAAATAATCTGTCAGGATTATACTCTGGGAATCTCAAAAGAAGTGGCCATGACCTTTGCAGCTGAGGAAACAGTCTTCACCTTCTTTAGTGCACTCTCCCCACTCATTGTCCATTGTTTGTTCTCTGGAGTGTAACAGTGGATCCAAGTTTCAGCCACTGTTATGAATCTGCACAAAAAGTCCTATTTTGCCTGAAAATGTGAGATTCTGGAAAGAAATGTTCTTTGGTTTCTGTTTATTGTCTAAAGTGAGCAGGCACAGCACCCATCACACACGGAGCTTCTTTATGGCCAGTTTTACATGGACGATGTAATGCACTGGTTCAGTTGAGATGTCTACAATGTTAGCTGTGTCATGAACTTCCAATATTTTGGAGAAGGATAGGTTGCTTACTCACCTGTCCTTCTCCAAAATATTGCTGAATCCTTCCTAGAATTTCCATTGTTTGAACATTCAATATTCAATCTTCCATTACCATATCATGCACCTTATTGATGGTTTCAAGTGTGGTGACTTCAACGGGCCGACCAGTGTGTGTTCTATCTTCTGTGCTTCTGCAACCATGCTTAAATTCATTGATCCAAAAGTAAATGGTCTTCATTGTTGGTGTAGAACCCACATGGACCTCATCCAACTTAGATTTGATCTGTGTAATTGTTCAACCCATCAAATGAAAATGTTTAATGACCACACAAAATTCATTTTTCACTATCCTAAGGAACTAACTATGCAGTTACCACTTCAGCTGGCAGCCAACAACAACTAATAACAGCTGCCATTCGAAACTTTCTGTTATATCTATGGAAATATCAGGCTTGCCATCAACAGTGCAGTTTCTGTAAATTTCCCACTCTTTCATACAACTTTACCAGACTTATCAAACCACCCTCGTCCCCCAGGTGGTACTGCCTTCATTGGATCAAAATCATCATCATTTTTTATGGATAAAATGTTCCTCTTTTCTTTACTAGCTGTACTTAGCTGCTCATGATTGGGTGTTTTTTAAAATGTTTGCAGCAGAAAGTTCTGGGTTGTACTCAGCACCAGTCATGAAAAGGAAAAAAGCAAGTAATTACTGTTTATGTGTGTGCCTTTTATTTTTTCATGATGCTACCTTCGCAATAACTAACTTGTGAAGAACATCCTACATAATTGCTCCTCTCTACCAAATGAATTGAACTTCTACAGCAGCTCTTGAGTGTTTAGTGCACTTGCCTTATATAACATCATAACAATTCTTTTATTGTTATAAATAATTAACACTTTAGTTTACAATTATTTTTCAATGTAATTAATTTAATAAAGGCTACAGAACAATCATGAATGTATACAACACACAGGTGAAGTGCCATTTTCATACAAAATCATTGTAAAAATTGGAAAAATCTAAGAAATAGGTTACAAATAATACACACACTTATTTAACTTATTATAAGAAAAATAATGTGAGTCTGACTTAGTTAACATTTACAGCTGTTTGGAATGGCATCTAGCATTTTGCCAGATTACAGATATTGTGTGTGTTTGTGATTCATAACTATATTGTCTAAGTGCACTGAATGTTCTAGGTTTTTAATAATCAAAGTAATTAATTACAAGAGTTTCTGATATCATGCATATTCCATGGTACTACTATAAGTCTAAAAATGTAATTCACATTCATTGTTAGAAGAAATTGAAAACTATATATGAATATTATACACAATATCATTATCTTATTAGTTACCAGCAGAATTCATTTATAATTTGTTTGTTCAAAACATAGTTATGCCCTTTTATTAAATATGATTTACTGATTTATATTCATAAATGTTCTCCTATATAGGAGTATGCAGTCCATCAATATTTGTAGGCACTCATATTTACAGATGCTTTAGATGATTTCAGGAAAAGTATATACACTATATTTAATACAACTCTTAGTTTGATTAATAACCATGTCAACTGTCCTTCTATAATACAAAGATGAATGGTCATAGGATGTCTCTAACACATAAAAAAAGGTCAGTGAAAATGATGTTCCCTTGTAGGTGTGCCGGAATCGCATGGTTCAGTAAATGTTGTTAGGGTTGGGAGTGGGGAGAGGGGTGGGGTTGGGGGAAGGTATTGGGTGCTTCACAATCAGTTAGCTTGTAATGGTTCCATTATAAGGTGTACTATTTTTTTTTCTTGGTAGTGTTCATTGTCAGCAATTTATGTCCCACATGAAAATAAAGCTTTTTATGGTGAACATTACCTCTTGATATGTATGTAACCTGAAACTGCATGTCTTGATTCTAGATAATCAGATCATTTCTAATACTGGCAGTTTTTAGTATACTCTGAATGTATAGCAGTTTCAATTTCTCATTTAATATCTTTTGATCTTTTGGAAAGAGGAATGATTCTGAACAGACAAGAGACACATGAAAAACTAAACATTAATAATCCAATTGAAAAGTGCAGAATATGTAGTTTCCTAAAAAGCAGCAGTATTATATCTTTTGGCTCAAAGACTCATACTGTACACAATATAATTCTGAGAAACTGTACTTGTGTTACAAACAACACATTCATTGTAATGAAAATAAGTGAAGTAGACTTCTTATCATGTTGAACTAACACTTTCTTCAGATACTGTTCTAATGATAAATAACATAGCATTTTGTTTTTGAACAAGATCCTGAATATGGGCATTCCATGACAGCTTACTATCTACATGATTGCCTAGAAATTTGAACTGCCAGCCGCGGTGGCCGAGGGGACTGAGGCGCTCCAGTCACAGTCTGCACGGCCACTACGGTTTGGGGTTCGAATCCCCCCTTGGCCATGGATATTTGTGTCATCCTTACTCTTAGTTAGTTCATAAGTAGTTTGTAAGTTTAGGGACTGATGACCCCATAGTTAAGTCCCATAGACTATACAAACATTTGAAACATTAGAAATTTGAACTGTTTAGTGTCATTCTGTGTACTCAAAATGTCAGTGTTTGTTTAATTGTGTGTTAGAAACTGTAAGAACTAGGTCTTACTGTGATTTAGCATCAATTTATTTCCTACAAGCCAAGAACTTATTTCTTTAACTATGTTCTTTGATATTTCGTCAGTATTGTTAACAACATTCCTCACTACCAAGCTGGCTTCATCAGCAAACAGAAATATTTTATAATTACCTATGTGCTAGAATGAAAATTATTTATATAAAAAAAGAAACAGCAGCAGCCCAAAAACAGATGCTGCAGCACCCCTCCCCCCTACTAACACCACTTAACTGTGCCCCATTGTGAGTGTATTCATAGCCATTTTCTATGCTGCAGAGAATTACTTTCTGCTGCCTGTTATTAAAGCCTGGGCCTCTTATGGCCCACCATACAGTCTTAATCTGCTAAAAAATCTCATTATTTTTTCCAGAACTAAGCATGTATTTTATCTTTTTGCTGAGCTCCATAGTTTTCAGTCAGATATCTCTGAAATTTCCTGGCAGATTAAAATTTTATGCCAGAACCGGGACCTGAACCTGGGACCTTTGCCTTTCGCGGGCAAGTGCTTGCCACAAAGGCTAAGGTCCCAGGTTCGGGTCTAGGTTCTGGCACACAATTTTAATCTGCCAGGAAGTTTCATTCAGCACACACTCCGCTGTAGAGTGAAATTTTCATTCCAGATACCTCTGGCTGGTGCTGTGTTATGTCTTGTGGCAGCAACACTGTAGTAGCTATTATTTATTGTTGTTTCATTTCAGTGATATTTAAATTGCAGCAGTAAATGTCAGGATTTAACATACTTCTATTTAAGGAACTTCCACTGGTTTTATCGTCACTTAATGAATACTTCACCTTTGTTAGCTACTTGCTGTTGTTTCAGCTTTTTTAGGTGCATACTGTCTCCTAAAAAAACACAGCCTTTGTTACTCACTTCCCACAGAAGTCTGCAAGCAGTGCGAAGCGTATGTCATGTCATCCTTTGCTCCATGTGCCCTTATCTAAAATCAAATTAAAGAGTGTGGTTAGAAATGTAGAACTGTATTTCAAGAAACTGTGTCCCAGATTACTACAATACTATGTTTTTTAACTGCTTGTATTTAATACAGGTGAATGGAGTAAACTTGAATCTACCAGGGAATCTGTTTTCTGGAAACTCAGACTTAGAATGGATTTCAATGGGTTGGAATAATCTAAAAACATTACCAGACAACATTTTTGCTGGCCTGCATCACTTGAAAAACTTGGATTTGTGGGCAAATGAACTAACAGAAATACCACAGGCTATAAGGGCAATACCATCTCTTGAAGTTCTTACCCTGGATCGAAATAAGATTCAGACTCTGGATGTTGAAACACTGGCAACACTTTCGTCACTTAAGAGGTATGTTAAATGTAAGTTATTTCATTTAAGAGTAAAGAAAACAAAAATGGATAAATACAGTACATATGGAATAGCTTACAAGAATTCATGTTTTGCTAACAATTTACATAGCGTGGTTTATTCCATGCGTACAAGTTAAAAATACAACAATTATAGCATTAAGTATATGGGTTTTTTGTGGGTTTGTACTGCCAATAAGAACCACATGTACTCTAGATAACTTTATTACTGAACAAAGGCATGGACAATACATAACTAACTTAGATAACATGACTGGTGGACTCAGGTAAGCTGAAGCTCCAAAGATGTCACTACAAAGATATGTCACATGTTTGGTTTGGTCGATTCAGCGGTCGAACAGTCGCCACCCCGGTGCCCCCCACCTCCCCCATCCCCTTGCAGTGCGGAGCACATCTTGAGAGGGCGGGTGGCTGAACCAAGGCATCTACCAATGGAGGCATTGGGAGCTGAGTCACTGGAAGCTCGACTGAGTCTGTCAACAGGTCGGCACATTGACAGCAATGATTGGTGGGAGTGCTGATGAAATCATCAAGATGACGAGGTCGTCGGGTAGTGTGTGGTGGGTGGGTCTGCAGGTCAGTGGATCCCACAGGTGTGATGACGCACACCTTGGAAGATGGGATCAGGAAGGCTCTAATTGTGTGTGTGATCAGTGATCACAGTGGCAGAAAGCGATATCTGCTGGAGAAGCTGCTACTCGTTAGTGGAGGGCATAGACAAACTCGACAACTGTTCCTTCGAGCTCTGACTTGTATTTGGTGTGCAGGCTGAGGAGCACGAAAGGCACCACAGGATGTCATGACACATTAAGGCTCTTAAGGGTCCAGTACCAACACTTGACTTAATGCATTGCCTTGGGGGTGATAAGCAGTTGTGTGAATACGTTTAATGCCAAGCAGGTTGCAAAGGTTTTGAAAGCGGGAAGACTCAAATTTGTGGCCCTGGTCAGTTGTTATGATGGAAGGATAGCCAAATCGAGTGATCCAGGACTGCACAAATGTGTGTGCAACTGTTTCTGTCGTGATGTTGGGAATGGGTGTGGCTTCGACCGGCATGTGGTGCGGTCCATGGAGGTTAGCAGATAGTGGAAACTGTCGACCAGGGGAAGGGCACTGACTAGATCGATGTGAACATGTTGAAAGCGGCTGGGTGGGATGGGGAAAGAGCCGAGGGGAGGAGACATGTGGATATGAACTTCAGCTTTCTGGAGTGAACACAGGTGCAAGCCCAGGCCTGGCAATCCCACTTAACGTCTCACCAGATGAAGGGTATGTGACCAACTTAGTGGAGGCTTTAACTCCTGGGTGAGTCAGGTTGTGTAGTTTGTTGAAGATTTCTCGTTGTAGGCAGTGAGGAATGTAGGTTGGGAGCTTGCCAGTGGATTTGTCACACCAAACCTCGCCCAAAACTCCAGGGAAGGTGATGCGTATAGGTTGAAAAGAAGAGGATGAATCTTGAATCAGTTTCATAATGTCATCATCTGATTGCAAAGTGGCAAGCTGAGAGAGGTCCAAAAGAGAAGAAATTGCATCAATACACAAAGGAAATTGGCCACCACATTGTCCACGCCCTTGATGTAGCGGATGTCAGTGGTGAATTGTGAAATGTAGTCAAAGTAGCGGAACTGCCATGGGGGAGGGTCTGCTGGATGGTTAGAGATAGCAGCAGCCAGAGGTTTATGGTCTGTGAGATTGTAGAAAGAACAGCCATCTATGTCAGAGTGGAGGTGTTTTATGGTCTCATAGATGGCCAGGAGTTCTCGATTGAAGGCTGAGTACTTTCTTTGATCGTTACTTAGTTTCTTCAAGAAAAATTGCAAAGGAGAAGTGACACCGTCGAGGGATTGGCTGAGGACCACACAGATGGCAGTGTCACTTGCATCCATAGTTATAAATGGTTCGGCACCTGCATGAGGGTGAGCAATGGTGAAGGCTAAAGTGTGCAGGTCTTTAAGGACCAAGAATGCCTATAACATGGCTCCCATCCAGGAAACAGACTTGCCACTTGAGATATGATTGCCAGCAAGAGGGTCTGTAAGTGGGGCCTGCAGCTCGGCAGCATCTGGCAAGTGTCATTGATAGTAATGAATGGTGCCAAGGAAACGACGAAATTCTTTGAAAGCTGTGCATGGAGGCAAGTTCCTGACATGATCAATCTTATCAGGAGGGGGTGGGGAGATACCATTGGCTGAAACCATGAAGCCGAGGAAAAGCACTGACTTTTGATGTTGTTGGCGCTTGTTGTCATTCAGTTTGATGCCAGCAGCAGCAAGGGTGTCAAGAAGGATTTGTAAATGTTTTTTATTGTCCTTAACTGAGTTACTGAATATTAAAATGTCATCGAGATATGAAAAACAAAACTTCAAGGGAAGTAAGCTCTCACTGATAAATCTCTGCCAAGTCTGAGTGGCGTTTTTGAGGCCGAAAGGCATGAATTGGTAGTGAAATAAACCTATGGGAGTAGTGATAGCAATCTTTTCAGTGTCTTCAGAAGCTAAAGGGGTTTGGTGGTAAGCACATCTGCAGTCCACTACCAAAAACACTTTCACGCCTGCCTGAGTCTGTGTAATGTCAGCAATGTTTGGGATTGGATAATTGTTCATTATAGTGTGAGTGTGAAGCCAGTGGTAGTCTCCACACATACACCAACATCCATCCTGCTTGGGCACTAAATGAATGGGACCAGATCAGCTGCTAGATGAGTGTTCAATGACACCTGACTTAAAGGTTTAGTAATTTGTTCTTTGACAGCTGCCATTTTCTCCATACTGAATCAGCACGGCTTGCTAGTGATGGGAGGACTACCAATAAGATGCAGTTTGTGTACTATGCCATTCATAAAAATGAGACACCACGAGAAATGGCAGGCCAATGTTTGTTGTGACAGGCTGGGCGAGAGCCAAGTAGGGATGGGGCGCGGTCCAGTGCGCGTCACGTGGAGTCCATGAGGAGGGTCTGGCTTGGCTACACGCATGGCTGATTTAGTGAGCTGAGGCACCAGCAAAGTTACAGTTCTGGTCGCATGTTTACTCGGGTGTGCCACTGGACCTCTGGACAAGATGGCATTGCATGAGAGTTCCTGAGGTGGCCGCTAGCTGGTAGAGGCACAAGCTTTGTGGTAGCAGACTGCTCGATAGGTGGAGCGCAAACAAGTGCCGATTGCAGGGAGTGCACAGGGAAAGTAATGTTCATTGTGCCACCAAAGTGCAACACCGCACAATTTGAGCCTTCATGAAAGGCATTGGCATGGAGAGAGAGATCTGTTTACAAACAGCCGTGTATGAGTGGTGAGGAGGAATAGTGTCACAAACATTATTTACATTACACATGGGTGCAGCGGTACTGAAAGCTTGACCACTCTTACAGAGTGACTCGGATTGTTTAATAGTATTGAAGCACTCACAAACAGCATTTCTTTATCATGAAACAGTTTGATCACTTGTTCATGTTCGCGACACAACTTTGAAAATAGCGTATCAAACTTTTCAGTAGTCTGAAAGGACAAGCTAGCAATCAGTGTGTTAGCAGGGCAAGATTCAGAGCTCAACAGAGCAGAAGAAAAGTAAGTGATTGTGGGGTGGTGAAATACTGAATGTCGCACAACATCTGGAGAAAGTTTATGATGAGATAAGAAGTCCATGCCTAGGATGGGCCTGGCACATTTGCTACTAAAAAGTTCTACAAAAGTTTGCACTGTGACAACAAGCAAATAGTAAAAGTCACTGACCTGCACGCGGTAGCTGAGTGGCATTGACAGCATGAAGTACAGCACTGTAAGAGCAGAGAGGGCAAATAGCCGTCGAAGGTGGCAGTAGTGATACACCAATGCCAGTGTCAATCAAGATACGAACATATGAAGCACAGTCACATATGTACAAACAACCAGACAACAGTGAAAAGTCACTGATGGAATGAAAAACATGTAGGCGCTGATGGGTGTCCAAGTAGTAGGCAGTGCCTAAACAATCCTGCACTCGGCATTTGGGTCGTGACACAGCAAACCAGCATTTCCTAGTGGTGTCACTAAACCAGCTGTGGAAATAGCAGTAGGGATAGTATGCAGCTTGTTCTTGCGGCAAATGAATTAGCGGCGGTGGGCCATCTTCGATGCCAGAGGAGCTGCTTGCAGGTTGTGCAGGAGGGTGTGGCAGAGACAGCAAAGCTGACACCCTGTCTGCATGAAGGTGTAGGTGTGCACCCGGTTCCTTCTCACAAGATTGTTTGATGCATGTCTAGCCCTGCCCAGTAGTGGGTGCTTGCTGGCAAGATTGCATCTTGGATGAAGCCTACAGCTCATGTGTTTCACGTAGGTAGGCGTCGTAGACTGTCAGCGATACATATCCGCTCAATCAGCATTTGCAGAATTTTGTAAGTGAGGGCAGTCTGGACTGCAAGTGGGGTTTTGCTTGACCACACAGCCATGAGGGTGGAATCTGGAATGTCATGTTTGTTGACCAAAAGATGAAGACAATGCCAGAGCTGTGATGGCTTCTTGTCCCTCAAGTATGAATGATATGTTGAATGGTATCTTCTGGTATGTAAGTGACCCGCTCCAGGATTGTTTGTTTGGTGAAAGCATACTGGTCCATTGCTGGAGAAGAGGTCAAAGATCATATCAGTGTGGTGGTGAAGGTGTGTTATTAGGCACAGGTAACGAATTGAGTCGTCGAGTGAGTAATGGTCGAATATTTGTTCAGCCAAAGCAAACCATGTAGAGGAAGCCTCGAAGGAGAAAGGCGGCAGCTTACAAAGGTGTCCAGGTGGTGGTGATTGAGGTACCTCCAGAACATCAGTGGCAATGGAAGCGCCAACTTGCTGTGGCATTGTGATGGAACTCAATGCTGTTGTTGTTTCTGGTGGAGCCTCAAAGATGAGTGAGCAGGTTGTGGCAGGTAGAGGCGAGATGACATGGGTGACTGACACGGAAGAGGCATTGCTGTGTGCTGTAAAATTGGGCAGATGCACGATCGGATGGAGCCAAGAATGTTGTTGTGTGTCAACAATGTGGAACAACGGAAGTGATTGTTGCACATGCGATACGGCAGATGCATCACGTGATACGGAAAACATAAAGGACACACTAGCACTTTGAGGATTGTTGAAGTTCACATCACCACTGACAGAGCGAGCAGATATGTTCAGAGAGTCGTTGAATACACTTGGTGGTGTGGATTGATCAAAGTTGGCTGACACGTTGTTAATATAGTACAAGTCGCCTGTGTGGGTGGAAAAAGGTGCTTCTGCAACACACGAAAACTATCCACAACTGATCAGGTGGTTGATGTACTCACTGTGGTGAATTCCATGAGGGGCAAGTCCAAGTCTGGAAGCAATGACAGTTACTGGAAGCAACTGTACTTTGTTGGCAGAGCACATGGTCGGTAGAAGGATACACACACATGCTCGGCGGGGTGGCTGCTGGTCTGAAATTCAAATTTTGCATGTTTGAAAGGTTCATGTTCTGCATGATCTGAGCATTAGGTGCAGACAAGATGTGATGAGGTATTTTATTAACACTCTTCATTGACGAAACACTAGAAAACATGAGTGGCAATTCGAGGCCTGAGTCTGCTAAGTTCCTTGCAACACTAGACACACTCAGCATGACGAAATTTCTCTGTGAATACAAATTTGAAGCACTCAAAGCAGGAATACTTTGAATTCGTGACAATGGAGTTGCTGCAGCTCAAAATCCAGGCAGAGGTGGCACTGTTGTGGTCATTGTATCAACCGTCAAGACAATGATTTCCGTGTTTTATGGTGAAATTCCAAAAAAAAAAAAAAAAAGAAAATAAAAAAAAGAAAATAAAAAAAAAAAAAAATAAAAAAAAAAAAAACACCTGGATGCCACTGCGCAACTCACATGAATTGGCAATGAACATAACTTCGGGGTCACCAGTATGGGTTATACGTTGGGTTGTAGCCCCAATAAGTACCACATGTACTTTAGATAACTTTATTACTGAACTGAAGCACGGACAATACAGAACTAACTTAGATAACATGGCTGGCGGGCTCAGAAAAGCTGAAGCTTCAAAGATCTCACTACAAAGATATGTAACATGTTTGGTATGGCTGATTCGGCAGTTGGGCAGTCGCCACAAGTATATAGTAATAGATAAATTTAAGTTAATTATGTATTTATATTTTGCTGTTCATTATAAACAATCATGTTTTTTTATTGTCACAATTTTAATTTTGTTATTAGTAAGCCAGCAGTCTTGCATTTGGAATGTTGAAGCTGAGATGCTCCATTGATCATCTTGGTAATCTCAGCTTCTTCTCTATCCTCTTTTTCTTATCATTAATTTTTCTTTTGAGACTGTATGATGTGTGTATATTTTAACTTGTAACACTTTTGTTATTAGTATTGCTTCACATCTTTACAATTCATTTTCACAACATAAAAATGTACAAAAATTGCATAAGTGAATCAGTAGTGTGAAATCAGACTGTGACAATATGTGAAGATTTACAAAAACCAAATCTGAAAGACAATAAACTATCCCACTAAGGAAATCTTAAAGTAAAAAGGCCAAATATGTCTGGAAAAATACATAAACTGCATCAAGAAAATGGCATTTATCTATCATTCCATTTTTGAGTAGCTTTTGAGAAGGAATAAAACCTCATCTTTCTGTTGGAGCCCTGATCTCTCTTACTTTGTTTTGAGTATCACTTTTTCCCACTTTTAGAAGAGAAACACAATGATCAAAATTTTGTAAGTACGTCTTGCCACAGTGAAAAAAACTGTTGTTGAAATTATTCCCACTCCAACTGCTGTATTATTTCCATGACACTCTCCGCCCTATATTGCAATAATACAAAACGAGCTTCACTTCTTTGTACTCTTCAATATCCTCCATCAGTCTTACCTAATAAGAACCCCACACTGCACAGCAATATCCTAATACAAAAGAGCTGTTGTCAGTTGTCTTATTTTGCATAAACATATTTTTCTTTAATATTATTAGCCTGGTATTACACAGATGTAATTTAGAAAATTTCAAATATTTGTGGTGTACTACATATGGAATTCAGAGTCAGAATCTAATTTTAATCCAGGGTAAGAATTTCAAAAGAAAAATATGTTTTGCAGTTAAGACACTTAACAACAGGTCTTCTGTTGAAAGATATATCACGTGAAAGAAAGAAATATTAACAAATAAAACAGTGTTCTGCTTTAACCTAATATAATTATGTCAATCTGTGACATCAGTAACCCTGTTGGCTCAAGATACAACAAATCCAAAAGTACAACAATGGAGGGTCCAGTAAGGAATGTTAATAATAATATGTAGATAGGGAGCAACTCACCGTAAAGATGAACATTGAGCTGCCAACAGATACAATAAAAGACACACAAACAATTCTAAATTTTCAGCCACGGCCTTCCTCAAAAAGAGAACACTCATCCACACCATCACTCAGGCACACTCATCCACAAACATCAGCCATCTCTTGCCGCTCAACACAGTCTGTGTTGGGTGGCCAGAGATGGCTGACGTGTGTGGATGAGTGTGCCTGAGTGATTGTGTGGATGAGTGTTCTGTTTCTGAAGAAAGCCAAGGCCAAAAATTTAGAATTGTGTGTGTGTCTTTTATATGTGTCTGTTGGTGGCTCAACATTTGTCTTTGCGGTGAGTTGTTCCCTATCTACATATTATTATTAACAAATACAAAAGAAGATGGACAAACATAATGTAGGGAAGTGATCCATGAATGGCCTAATTGACCAAAACAGTATGACATTGTTTTTAATGTGGTGTTAGTCTACCTTTGAAGTGCAACATAAAAGCACTAGAAAAAAATAGGACAAGCCTTTGGAACTGTGTTCCTTCATCAAGTAGGAGAAGAAGGAACACAAAGGGACCAGGGAACAGAAGGAGGAAGATTATTCATGACCTACAGCATGAAGTGATGATGGCTGATGTGTGGAAGTCAGAGATACTGTTTGTTAAGTACATACAAATATATATGAGAGGAAGACACGAAAGTCGGTGAGATATGAGTAATGAATAAGTAAGTTGAGGATGGAGGAGGGAGAGAGGTTAGTGTATATTTAGACCAGCAGGATGGCAGGATGAGAGGATATTGGGACCGAAGGTCGGACCGGGTTGGGAGCGACTCGCAAATGATTGACTGACTGAGGGCATTCGCAGAATTGCGACTGACATTGGACCACACTACTGACAAGGCGACTAGAGAACGGCCTACCAACCGAGGGAGTTGACAGAGAGTCGCCGCTAATAGTCAACACTTACGAGACAACCAGAAGCGACAAACAATTATGACAACTAAATGGACAGACCAAAGTGTGAACAAATCGAGTCCGTGACGTAGCCAAGTAAGATGCCAGACAACAACGTAGTACAACGAAAGTATATGGAGTGCAGTCAAGACACGACTGTGACTCTGGACTCTATATAGCGCAGCTCCCTGTGCAGATGGCCTGTGGTGGTGGGTGCGCCGCTGTGCGTAGTGCTGTCTGTAGTAGTGATGACGATGCTTGTGGGTTGGGTGTGCCACCTAACAGCTGCTGTCGAAGTCCATGTGGTCTTGCGGATTTTCCAACTCTTCAGGCCGGGATACCAGATCCCTCCCCCCTGAATGGGCGCATAGGAACGGAAGTGCCTAGGATGGTGCTTCAGAAGGTGGACTGATGGCATGAGTGGTGTTCCAGTTGCAGAGACTGCCAAGTCAGGGAAAGGATGTGGGGCCTCCAGATAGGTGCTAGGAAGTGTCGGTGTGGGAGGCGATTGCCAAGAAGGTGAATGTGGAGGCGAGGTCTCCACCTCCATGCCCGTTTCCCCTGGGGTCGCTGACGCTGCTCTGAAGTACGTATGGAGCCCCTGTGGTTGAGGTGTGTCCCAGGATGATCTGCCCTGTGAGCGTAGTGACATGCCACCTCTGTACCTGCATCGACTGGAGCCACTGACAATGCCCTAGAGCACAAATTGAACCCGTGGGGTTGGGGAATTGGCAATGGTGGGGGCTACAGATTTGGGTGGGCTACTGGTTGGGATGACACAGATAAATGGGGATGGAGTTGGTTAGCATGTCGGGGCTCCAAGCCCCTCTGAGTGTTGACTGAGTAAAAGCGACACCCATGAGTGGCTACTAGCCGGCACCCATGTGGGCTTTGTTCCATGAAAACAGGCTCACACATTGGAACCTGGGGCATAGTGCCCAGTGTACCAGGTCTTGGGCTGTTGGGTCAAGAGATGGAGAGGGATGCGTGGCTATAAGCCATGGAGGAGTTCTGCCGGGCTACGATCCTGGATAGGGGTAGTTCTATAGGTACTTAGGAACAATGTGAGGGCTGCTGTGCTGGTGGGCATACCCAAAGATTTCAATATTTCTTATTTGAATGTTTGCACCAGCCACTCAGCAGTTCCACTGAAGGCTGGGTGGAATGGGGGACTAAATAGATGTTTGATGCCATTGGCATCACAAAACTGCTCAAAGGCTGTCACTGTAAACTAGAGCCCATTGTCAGATACTATGGTATGGGGTAGACCCTCGATAGGAAGAATCTGTGTGAGGGCATTGAGTGTGGCGGTTGTGGTGGTGGATGCCATGCTGACCACATAGGGGTAGTTGGAATATGCATTGATGACAATAAGCCACATAGATCCTAGAAAGGGGCCCACAAAGTCAAGATGGATGCGGTACCAAGGGCGATGTGGAGCAGACCAGGGAGAGAAAGATTGAGCCGGAGCAGGATGGTGCTTAGCACAAGTGGAACAATGGTGGACAACGGCCTCCACGTCTTGTTCAGTCCTGGCCAGTAAACATGCCTCCTGGCTAGGGATTTCATACGTGACATACCCCAATACTCATGATGGAGAAGATCAAGAACCTTTTGGCGTAAAGTAGGTGGGATAACTGGTGGGTATCGCACTCTGCATTGAGCAGGAGAACATCATCAATGACAAACAATCGATGAGATGGGGCCAGGCCCATAGCTGTGAATCCATTGATTTCGGAAAGTATGTGGGCCACCCACGAAGCACCCTTTGAAAGAGAAGGTGCGCGGCCGTGATGGGGAACTCATCTAAGGTGTTTTGCCATTCCAGGTCAATATGGAAACAGGAGACTTTGTGTTGGTCGAATTCTGGGTCAAGTCCTGAGGGCATACGAGAAAGAGCATCTGCATTGGCATGTAGTGTAGTAGGTTTGTACTTAATGGTGTAGTTGTATGAACTAAGGAAAAGATCCCAACACTGGAGTCTTTGGGCTCTAAGCTCTGTAAGTGCAGCCCAAATAGAGCTCCCAACAATTTGTGGTCTGTAATGAGGGTAAACTTGGCCCCAGAAAGGAACACATGGAATTTCTTAACAGCATAGGCGATTGCCAATACCTCCTTTTCTATCTGAGGGCAATTCTTCTGAGCAGGTGTCAGAGTCTTGCACACATAGGCTATTGGTTGTTTAGTACCATCATCACTGTGGTGTGTCAACACTGCTCCAATGCCATATGGAGACGCATCCACTGCCAAAACAAGGGGACATGATGGAGAAAAGGGTATAAGGCAGGGCGCCAAACACAACAGGTGCTTTAGCTGTGTAAAGGAATGCTCACAGGCATCTGACCACCAGAACTGCACATCTTTCTTCTGCAAAGGGTTGAGTGGGTGCATAATGTGGGCTGCTTGTGGGAGGAACTTTGCATAATAATTCATCTGCACCAAAAACACCTGCAACTCCTATAGGTGTTGGGGGTATTGTAGAGCATCGACTGCCAAAACATTGCGATCTGTGGACTGGATTCCATCTTTGGAGAGCGAATAGCTAAGATATTCTACCTGTTCCTGGAAAACTGGCATTTATGTAGGTGGCACTTAAGCCTAGCATCCAGCAACATAGTAAAGAGAGTGTGGAGGTTATGCAAGTGATCCTGGCGTGTAGCCCCAGTAACAATGATATCATCAAGATAGTTGTCACAACCAGGTAAAGGCATGGTTAACTGTTCCAGATACCTCCGGAAGATGGCTGGCGCCAAAGAAATCCCAAAGGGCAAACCCTTGTATTTGTAAAGGCCAAAAGATGTATTGATGACCATGATTCGTGAAGATTCCTCATTGAGCGGGATTTGTAAATATGTGTCAGCCAGGTCTATCTTAGAAAAGTATTTGCCTCAAACAAGCTTTGTGAGCAGGTCCTCTTGACATGGAATGGGGTAGGTTTCGACTTGTGCCTGAGCATTGATGATGGATTTTAAAAGAGCACCATTTGGCTTGATTACCACTACCAGTGGTGTGGCTCAGACACTTGTTTTGACCGGTTTAATGATCTCAGCTGTGTGCAAATGGTCCAGTTCCGGCTTCACGGCTATCCGTAGAGAGACCACAAGAGGGTGTGCATAGCAGAAACAGGGCACTGTGTTTGGACGGAAAGTAATACATTACTGGCCTTCAAAATTGCTACATCAAGAAGAAATGCAGATGATTAACAGGTATTCATTGGACAAGTATATTATACTAGAACTGACATGTGATTACATTTTAATGCAATTTGGGTGCATAGATCCTGAGAAATCAGCACCCAGAACAACCAGCTCTGGCCATAATAACGGCCTTGAGACACCTGGGCATTGAGTCAAACAGAGCTTGGATGGTGTGTACAGGTACAGATGGCCATGCAGCTTCAACACGATACCACAGTTTTTACAAGAATAGTGACTGGTGTATTGTGATGAGCCAGTTGCTCGGCCAACATTGACCAGACGTTTTCAATTGCTGAGAGATCTGGAGTATGTGCTGGCCAGGGCAGCAGTTGAACATTTTCCGTATCCAGAAAGGCCCTACAGGACCTGCAACATGCGGTTGTGCATTCTCCTGCTGAAATGTAGGGTTTCACAGGGATCAAATGAAGGATAGGATCACGGGCCATAACACATCTGAAATGTAACGGCCACTGTTCAAAGTGCCGTTGATGCGAACAAGAGGTGACTGAGACTTGTAACCATTGACACCTCATGCCATCATGCCGGGTGATACACCAGTATGGCGATGATGAATATATGCTTCCAATGTGTGTTCACCACAATATTGCCATCATGATGCTGTAAACAGAACCTGGATTCATCTGAATAAAAAGGACGTTTTGCCACTCGTGCACCCAGGTTCGTCATTGCATACACCATCACAGGCATTCCTGTCTGTGATGCAGTGTCAAGGGTGACTGCAGCCATGGTCTCCAAGATGATAGTCCATGCTGCTGTAAATGTCATCAAACTGTTCATTCAGATGGTTGTTGTCTTGCAAATGTTACCATCTGTTGACTCAGGGATCAAGACATGACTGCACAATCCATTACAGCTATGCGGATAAGATGCCTGCCATCTCAACTGATAGTGATACGAGGCCGTTGGGATCTAGTACAGCATTCTGTATTGCCCTCCTGAACCCACTGATTCCACATTCTGCTAACAGTCATTGGATCCCGACCAATTCGAGCAGCAGTTCACCATAAACCACAATTGCAATAGGCTACAATCCTACCTTTATCAAAGTCAGAAACATGATGGTACGCATTTCTCCTCCTTACACAAGGCATCACAACAACATTTCACCAGGCAGCGTTGGTCAATTGCTTTTTGTGTATGAGAAATTGGTTGGAAACTTTCCTCAAGTCAGCACGTTGTAAGTGTTGCCACTGGCGCCAACCTTGTGTGAATAGTCTGAAAAGCTAATTATTTGCATATAACAGCATCTTCTTCCTGTTGGTTAAATTTTGCATCTGTAGCACGACATCTTTGTGGTGTAGCAATTTTAATGGCCAAGAGTGTGTGTGCCTCTAAATTGGTGGCACACCCTGGACCAGCCTCAAACAGAGACACAAAAGTGGCACAAAGGTCGTCAAGTTCCTGGAAAGGAACTGGGTCTGAGATGACCTGCATCTCGTCTGTGATGGAGAACCCAAACAGTGGGAATGTATCTAGGCTAAAAATGTTTCCAGCTGAATGGCTATTGATAACAAATAGGGTTACAGGTCATGTGATGGTTTTGTAAGCTGCCAAAGTGGTGAATTGACCTTTCAGAGGGGTAGAGCTGTGACTATATGATACCAGCTTGCAGGAGGGTGGGTCCAATGCTGGGTAGCCGAGATGGGCATACATTGGGAGGTTCACCCGGAAGACTGTCGCCCCTGTGTACAGCTATGACTAATAAATCACAGGGCCGTCTCCTCAATACTGTGGAGTGTATTTGAAATCTCCATGTTTCTCACATGGACAGCTTTATGTCGCTTGCTCAGGTGTGGGCTCACCACAGAAAATACTGATATTAGATGCTGGACAAAGTACAAGAAATATTGTTTATAATCAGGGAGGAAGGAAGATTAGTGCTTAATGCCCCATTGACAGCGTGATCATTAGAGGCGAAGCTTTCGCTTGTATTGTTTGGTTAACGATGGGGAAGGAAATCAGCCGTGTCCTTTGAAAGAAACTACCCCAGCATTCGCCTGGAGAGATTTAGGGATAACATGAAAAACCTAAATGTGGATGGCTGGAGGCTGGTCTGAGCCACCATCCTCCCGAATGCGAGTGCAGTGTGTTACCTCTGCGCCATCTCACTCGGTGTTGTTTATAGTAAAGTTGTGAATTAAATGTATGTATGAATGTTACATGTCATTTGTATTTTGATTTCTATCTTTGTTTGTTTGGCTATTGTACTTAAAATTCTGTATATTATGCACGAGAGCCTTATTTGTTATATATTCTCTGATAAATATAACATGTTTTTAGAAAAAAGTGCCACTTCGCTGTACACCAATATCCCACATGCCCATGGTCTTACTGCCCCGAACACTACCTTTCTCAACATCCTCTAGATTCCAAGCCCAATACCTCATTCCTTATTACCCTTACCAATTACATCCTTACAAACAATCCTTTTCCTTTGAAGGAAAAGTATACAATCAAATCTGTGGCACAGATGCCATCCTATTTATGGGCTGTCTAGAAGAAACCTTCCAAGCTTCCCAAAACCCCAGGTCTAGTTCAGGTTCATTGGTGATATTTTCATTATTTGAACTCAGGGCCGGGATACCATATCCTCATTCCTTCACAACCACAATTCCTTCTCCCCCATCAATTTGACTTGGTCCTTCTCAACCCGTCAAGTCACCTTCCTCGATGTTAACCTCCACCTCACTGATGGCTGCATCCACATTAAACGTACTAATTACCAATAGTACCTGCACTTAGATTGCTGTCATCCATTCCACGTCAAAAAATCCCTCCCATACAGCCTTGCCACCCGTGGACGGCAAATCTGCAGTGATGAGAAGTCCCTTACCCATTATGCTGAAGGCCTCAGAAAGGCCTTCACAGGCAGACATTACCCTCCTGACCAAGTCCTCAAGCAGATTTCCCATGCCATATCCCCACACACCACCAATCCTCACCCCAACCCCAGTAACCTGTCACAATGGAGTGCCCTTGTCACCCAATACCACACTGGACTCGAGCAACGTAATCACATCCTTCATCAGGGCTTTTATTATGTGTCATCATGCCCTGAAATGAGAGACATCCTACCCAAGAGTACAGCACTCTGGATTTCAAAGGTTGCTTCACTACCCGAGCCATCTGGATCCTCCCCCCCACCACCAGCTCTTCTGAATTGCACATATGGGAGTTGTCCCTTCAACACATTGTACGGAACCATCCTGGCCTCAACCTAAGATAACTTCCCATCCCTGCACCCTAAGCCTAACATTTACCTGCCCCCTTTCCTTCCCCACTCATTATCCTGTTTCTCATGCCCCCTTTACAGCTGTGTATCACCACTTACAATATCCCCTTAATTTATTACTTTTATTTTTACCTTTTCCCCTATTTTTCCTAACTTTATTTTTTCCTATTTTTCCTAACTTTATTCTTTTTTTCACCTATTTTTTACCTTATTATTTTTATCATGTCAAACCCCCCCCCCCCACTCCCACCCCACAATCCTCTACATCTTCCTTTTATCTTTTCCTGAACCTTCCCTTCATTGTATTCATTGCCACAATTCAAATTCCCACTTTTCAGAGTCTTTAAATTCCATCATGCAATGCAGAACTACTTTCTGTGTCCCCACCTTTACCCAGCATCCTTCCCCCTTCTCTCCCCACCTAACTCACAGTCTAGCTTGTGTTGCTGGAGTGGCCAGACATGATAGTTGGTGTGTATAGTTGTCTGAGTGATTGCGTGAATGTATGTGTGTCTTTTTCTGACGAAGGCCATGGCTGAAAATTTAAGTTGTGTGAATGTGATTATCTATTTTCATGTCTGTCAGCAGACCAGCAAGCCTCTTTATGGTGAGTTGTTACCTATCCTCCATTATTGATATTCTTGTCAGATTTCCCATTGTTATAATTTTGCTAGAATTAATCACTTCTGGTGGATAATGAATAAAAATGATACTTTATTTATTTTTATTTATTTGTCCCTTAGATTAAAATGGTACAGTCACTTGTACATTGATATGGGACAGGTCAAGAATACAATGTTTGATTGATTGACTGATTGATTTATTTATTCATCATTTACCATTTACATGATATGGGTTTCGTCAATGTGTATGTACATAAAGAAAATACATATAATACATAAAATGTGTCAATGTGCAGAGATACAGAAAATACATATAATACATATATTTCATATGTAGGTACAATATAACACACTATACTGTACACAAAAACTTTCTTATTTCGCTAAATGATGATTATTTTTTTTAATTTTTTTATACATTATTCTGATTCTTTTTCATTGAAATAGTCTTCTATTGTATAATAGCATTTTGAAATTAGAAACATTTTCACAGATTTTTAAAATCTGAACATCTTATCTATTTGTTTAATTTCATGAGGCAACTTATTGTATAGCTTTAGTCCTTGGTATTCACTGCTGTTTTGAGTTCTACATTTGTTTTTTCTGGGAAGGTGCAGGTGTTCCCTAATTCTCGTATTATGATAATGTGTAGCACTGTTTGTGGCATAGCCATGTACTTTTTTCTTACATACACTACTGTTTGGTAAATGTATTCACAAGAAACAGTCAGTATACCCAGTTGCTTAAACAATTCCCGGCAGTGAGCCCTTTTGTTCTGTTTTGTTATTATCCAAAGAGCCCTCATTTGCAATATGAAATTTTTTTCAATGTTCTGCCTGTCTGAGCCCCAGTATCTAAGGAGTGAATGAATGAATGTATGCATGACATGTTACTTTGAGGCAGTTACTGTAACATACAGCTGCTAGTACTCTCAACGCATAGCATGCAGATGAGATTGTTTTAGCTATCCTTGAGGTGTGTTCCCTCCATTTAATTTGATTATCTATATCTATCCCTAAAATTTTTGTTTTCATTACACAGTTCATGGGGTCACCATTTAGATTTAATTTAATTGTTTTAATTATTTGTTTTATTTATAGCAACATTCATACTGTGTGTCTTACTGTTATTAATGGTTACTTTATTTACCTTTGGCCATTTGCATACATCTTTCAACATGTTATCAGCTTTATGTAATATAAACAAGATACAAAAATAAAAAATAGAAAAGAGATGACTTACCAAAAGGACCAGCTCGTCGATAGAAACAAATAAAATCACACACAAACACACATACAAGCTTTCGCCACCACTGGCAGCTTCTTCAGGAAAAAGAGGAAAAAAGGGGAGGAAAAAGGGAAGGATATGGGTTTTAAGGAAGTGGAAAAGGAGTCATTCCAATCCCAGGAGTGGAAGGACTTACCTTAGGGGAAAAAAAGGAAGGTAAACAAATACACACACACTCAGACATATCGAAACGCAAACACACCTAGACAGACATTTGTAAAAAGCAAAGAAGTTGGACAGAGATACCAATTGAGGCAGAGGCTCTGTCCACAGAACCAAGGCAAAGATGCTAAAGATGGTGGGCGGGAATTTGAATTAGCGGAGATTGAGACCTGGTGGGCAACGGGAGGAGAGAAAAAGCTGAAGGGCAAGTTCCCATCTCCGGAGTTCTGAAAGGTTGGTGTCGGTGGGAAGTATCCAGATAACCCAGATGGTGTAACACTGCGCCAAGATGTGCTGGCCGTGCACCAAGGCATGTTTAGCCACAGGGTGATCCTCATTACCAACAAACACTGTCTGCCTGTGACCATTCATGCGAATGGACAGTTTGTTGCTGGTCATTCCCACATAGAACGTTTCACAGTGCAGGCATGTCAGTTGGTAAATCACGTGGGTGCTATTGCAAGTGGCTCTGCCCTTGATCGTGTACACCTTCCGGGTTACTGGACTGGAGTCAGTGGTGGTGGAAGGGTGCATAGGGCAGGTTTTACAATGGGGGCGGTTGCATGGGTAGGAGCCAGAGGGTAGGGAAGGTGGTTTGGGGATTTCATAGGGATGGACTAGGAGGTAACGAAGGTTAGGTGGGCGGCGGAAAGACACTCTTGGTGAAGTGGGAAGGATGTCATTAAGGATGGATCTTATTTCGGGGTAGGATTTAAGGAATTCGTATCCCTGCTGGAGAGCCACATTCAGAGTCCGCTCCAGTCCCGGAAAGTATCCGGTGACAAAAGGGGCACTTTGGGATTCTTCGGTGGAGGGTTCTGGATTTGGAGGAATGAGGAGATGGCTCTGGTAATTTGCTTCTGAACCAGATCAAGAGGATAGCTGCGGGATGTGAAAGCTGTTATTAGGTTATTGGTGTACTTGTTCAGGGATTCGGGACTGGAGCAGACTCTTTTGCCACGAAGACCTAAGCTGTAGGGAAGGGAATGTTTGATATAGAATGGATGGCAGCTGTCATAATGGAGGTACTGTTGTTTGTTGGTAGGTTTGATGTGGACGGACGTGTGAAGTTGGCCGTTGGACAGATGGAGGTCAACATCGAGGAACGTGGCATGGGATTTGGAATAGGACCAGGTGAATTTGATGGGACCAAAGGAGTTGAGGTTGGAGAGGAAATTCTGGAGTTCTTCTTCACTGTTAGTCCAGATCATGAAGATGTCATCAATGAATCTGTACCAAACTTTGGGTTGACAGGCCTGGGTATCCAGGAAGGCTTCCTCTAAGCGTCCCATAAATAAGTTTGCGTACGAGGGGGCCATCCTGGTTCCCATGGCTGTTCCCTTTAGTTGTTGGTATGTCTGGCCCTCAAAGGTGAAGAAGTTGTGGGTTAGGATGAAGCTGGCTAGGGTATTAAGGAAAGAGGTTTTAGTTAGGGAAGTGGGTGGTCGGTGTGAAAGGAAATACTCCATCGCAGCGAGGCCCTGGGAATGTGGGATATTTGTGTATAAGGAAGTGGCATCAATGGTTACAAGGGTGGTTTCAGGAGGTAACAGGCTGGGTAAGGATTTCAGGCGATCGAGGAAGTGGTTGGTGTCTTTGATGAAGGATGGGAGACTGCACATGATGGGTTGAAGGTGTTGGTCTATGTAGGCAGAGATTCGTTCTGTGGGGGCTTGGTAACCGGCCACAATTGGCCGCCCTGGATGATTAGGTTTGTGAATCTTAGGAAGTAGGTAGAAGGTAGGGGTGCGGGGTGTCGGTGGGGTCATGAGTTTGATGGACTCGGGTGAAAGGTTTTGTAGGGGGCCTAAGGATCTGAGAATTCCCTGAATCTCTGCCTGGACATCAGGAATGGGGTCGTCTTGACAGACTTTGTAGGTAGTATTGTCTGAAAGCTGGCGCAGTCCCTCAGCCACATACTCCCGCCGATCAAGTACCACGGTCGTGGATCCCTTGTCGGCAGGCAGAATGATGATGGAATGGTCAGCCCTCAGATCACGGATAGTTCGGGATTCAGCTGCGGTAATGTTGGGAGTAGGATTAAGGTTTTTCAGGAAGGACTGAGAGGCAAGGTTGGAAGTAAGGAATTCCTCGAAGGTTTGAAGGGGGTGATTTTGAGGGAGAGCGGGTGGGTCTCGCTGTGATGGAGGACGGAACTGTTCCAGGCAGGGTTCAATTTGAATGATATCTTGGGGAACTGGATCATCAGGAGTAGGATTATTTTTCTTCGTGGCAAAGTGATATCTCCCGCCAAGGCTACGAGTATAGGATACCCTTTGACAAGGGCTGTTTGGTTGAATTTGGGAGTGGGACTAAAGGTGAGGCCTTTGGATAGGACGGAGGTTTCAGATTGGGAGAGAGGTTTAGAGGAGAGGTTGACTACTGAATTGGGATGTTGTGGTTCAGGATTGTGTGGATAAGGATTGTGAGGTTTGGGAGGGAGTGGAGCTGGAAGTGGGAGATTGAGCAGATGGGAGAGACTGGGTTTCTGTGCAATAAGAGGAGCTTGTGGTTTATTGGAGAGGTTGTTGAGGGAGAGTGTATTGCCTTTCTGGAGGTGGGTGACCAGGAGTTTGGATAGTTTTTTGAGGTGGAGGCTGGCATGCTGTTCCAATTTGCGGTTGGCCTGTAAAAGGATGTTCTGAACTCTAGGTGTGGATGTGGGAGTGGAAAGGTTGAGGATTTTGATCAGGGATAGGAGTTGACAGGTGTGTTCATTGGCGGAGTTGAGGTATAGGTTAAGGATCAGGCGGGTGAGGGCTGTGGATTGTTCTGTTTGGAATTGGTATAAGGCAGGATGAAAGGATGGGTTACAGCCAGAGATGGGAACTTTCAGTGTGAGGCCCTTGGGGATGATGCCAAATGTTAAACAAGCCTGAATGAATAAAATATGTGACCTCAATCTGGCTAGGACAAAGGCATGCTGGCGGAGGGAATGTAGATAAAATTTGATGCGGACTTTATACTGGCTGGGAGGTGGCTATAAATTTTTATACCTATTTAACGTCATTTGCATAAAGTTTTGTATTGTGTGTTATAATTTGCAGCTGTATTTTGTTTCTAGTGTCATGGGTGTGATGCTCTAGATTTTTGTGTAGATATTTTAAGTGCTGCATGATGAAACAAGTTAGCTCCATTATATCCTTGCAAGGGAGTGGCAGAATTTTAAAAGATTGGAATAGTGGCTTGAAGTGTGTGGTTTTTTTTTTTTCTTTTTGAGGCCTGTTTTTGCTGAATAATATTTATTTGTTTAAAAGTGGACTTGAAAACAAGGTTTGAAATGAAAAATGAAGTCGATTACAAAATGAAAAATGTCTTCTAATCAACTGTGAAAAAAAACCAAAAGTTACAAAATGAGGTGGTTTAAACAGATTACAGCTAGCAGTTGTCAGCAGCAGTGAAGCCAATACATTCTCCAGGGTAATAATTCTCACATACTATGCACAGTCAATTGTTCTTGTCTTCAGTCTCTTAGCTGATCATGTTAGGAGGAGGTCAGCTTTCATTAAAAGCTTTTGATTTTAGACAAAACAAATATGTCATTAACGCAATACAGGTCAAAAGAGCATTATATACTGAATATCGTTAGAGGGTTTAATTGAAAAGTGCATTACAAAATCTATGCTTAAAGCAGGAGACTTACCAGAGAAAAGTAAGAGGCAGTCACACTCAGAGCACAAAACAGGCAACAGATGTCATATTGCTCAGCCTGATTGGCTGGGAATAACCAACTAATACAGTATTTGGCTTCCCACACTGGGCACTGATGCCATTTAATGGAGTTTCTCATTATCCAACTCACAATAGGCAGGTGGCCATATCAGAAACATGGCCAAAACACAGGCACCCACTTTATCATGTCTACAAGATGGACTATGAACACCACATGTTATGTTGTATATTTTTTAGCAATGAACATTTTCTTTGTTAAAGATGAGCTACCCTAGAATATTCTTCCATGCGTGATTTTACTGCTTTGTCTCTTGGCAAGGTTATTTTAGCAGCTGCAGAGCTATTGTTGTATAGTTTTTAGCAATGAACATTTTCTTTGTTAAAAATGAGCTACCCTAGAATATTCTTCCATGTGTGACGTTACTGATTTGTCTCTTGGCAAGGTTATTTTAGCAGCTGCAGAGTGTGATTTGAACTTTGCGTTGCAGGCTGAGCCTGCGGCGCAATCCCCTGCACTGTGACTGCGAGCTGCAGCCCGCCTACCAGTGGGCAGTGCAGCGCAATGTGACGCACGTGCTGACTGCCCAGTGTGAGCAGCCAGACAGTCTGCAGGGGCGCTCCCTGCTCTACGCCTTCTCCACCATTGACTGTCAAGACAATGACTTGACTCTTAATTTAGTCTGATACATGCTGTTGTAAGCAACAAATTGTAAGCCCACTACCTTATACTTTTGTATTTGTTTGGAAGTTAGTGACAATCTTCTGCAATAAAATACTAAAGGTCAGAATAACAGCAAAGTTGTTTTCAAATCAGTGTTACCATCATATCACCATTCTTATCGTAATATTACCAGTGGATCTGTGAAAATTTCATCGTCTGATGTTATTGTGTATCTGTTACAACATAATGCCAACTCTGCACTGATCACATTTTCACCTCAAACCTAAGCAGTTTTTACCAAACTTTCATTCTAATTTAGCACATCAGTATCTTTTACAGTGCACTATGTTTTAAGTTCATATTGTACTTGGCTCATTTAAGGAGTCCTGTGAAGTTGACACCCCTTTTTTGGAAAATGTACATTTTTTTTCAGAGTTCTAGGTAGATATACAATAGTTCTGGAGTTCTCTGTACAAAATTTAAATAGTTCTGCAAAATTTCGCCAAAAAAATACGAAAAATTACCACAAAATTTAGCTTTTTCAAAATAATTTTTTGCCTAATTGTACTAACATAGTTCTGATCACAGTTATAAATAGCTCTCAAAGAGTTCTACAGGAAATCCTAATGACATTTTTCTGTGGGGATTATACTTCATGAGATAATTGCAATAACGAGGAATCCATTTACACGCTACTGTGAAGTTGGCACAACTTTTCTCAAAAATGTGCATTTTTTTCATAGTTCTAGGCATATATGCAATAGTTCTGGAGTTCTCTGTACAAAATTTAAATAGTTCTGCACTAATTCGCGAAATAATTACAAAAAATTATAACAAATTTTAGGTTTTTCCAAATAATTATTTGCCTATAAGCGTAAACATAGATCTGATCACAGTTCAAAATAGCTCTCAAAGAGTTCTGCAGAAAATCCTAATGGTATTTTTTTGCCCAGATAATAGTTCATGAGCTAATTGCGTAAATAAGGGACATAAACTACACAAAATTGCGCCCGAGTCGTGTGTAGTTGGCACCCCTTTTTTCAAAAATGTAAATTTTTTTCAGAGTTCTAGACAGATATTCAACAGTTCTAGAGTTCTCTGTACAAAATTTAAAAAGTTCTGCAGAATTTCGTGAAATATTGCAATTCTGAAAGTGGGAGAGCTGTGAAGTTGGCACCCCTTTTTTCAAAAATGTAATTTTTTTTTTAGAGTTCTAGACAGATATGCAATAGTTCTGCAGTTCTCTGTACAAAATTTAAATAGTTCTGCAGAATTTCGCCGAAAAAATAGAAAAAATTACCACAAACGTGAGTTTTTTAGTTTTTTTAAAATAATTATTTGCCTATTAGCGCAAACATAGTTCTGATCACAGTTCTAAATAGCTCTCAAAGAGTTCTACAGGAAATCCTAATAGCATTTTTCTATCCAAATTATTCTGCAGAACTATTTAAATTTTGTACAGAGAACTCCAGAACTTTTGCATATCTGTCTAGAACCCTGAAAAAAATTTACATTTTTGAAAAAAGGGGGTGCCAACTTCACAGCTCTCCCACTATTCAGAATTGCGATATTTCACGAAATTCTGCAGAACTTTTTAAATTTTGTACAGAGAACTCTAGAACTATTGCATATCTGTCTAGAACTCTGAAAAAATTTTACATTTTCCAAAAAAGGGGTGTCAACTTCACAGGACTCATTTAAGGACATCATTTGGTCCTGCAATCATGGTGATTAAGGACACTCGCAAATATAAACAATTCTGATTCCGACATTGAAATTATCCAGGCCTCAACCTACAATAACTCCTAATACTTTATCCATGGCTGTTAATCAGCGACTGTACTATATTAGACTTTTTTAAACAACTACAGCCCTCACTTGCAAGTTACAATTGAATGCAACCCAGGTTTCAGTGTCATAAAGGACACTTTCTTCAGACAATAAGAGGTAAAAAGATTAAAAATTACATGTCAACTCAAAGAAATTAAAAATACCATAACATATCTGCCATAGACAGATAGTCATAGCATAAAATAGGAACAGCAGCAAACAGTCACTAGGAGCTGCATCCAGTCGCTGTGATGGTTGAGAAGCAACTGGATGTGCTAGTGTAGTAAGTGGCTATGCAACGCTTGTCGCCATCTAGTGGCCAAATTAATTATCAATATAGCAACTAACTTACATACCAGAAAGGTAGTGTCTGCAGCATCCACCTAATATTTTACATAAAACTGCACATGTAGTGAAGGCATGACATATACAGTAAAATTTATAAATAACAAAAATAAACCTTTTTGAGCAGAGCCATGTAACAAACTTAGTACATACATCAGACAAAACAGACGTGATATCAGGGAAGAAATGTATCTCAGAATCTGCAAGGATTAGTCCGTCCAAGATTATTAAAGCAGTGGCTTAATGACTTTGAAGAAACTTTTACCACACAGCTGCAACTCTTCATTAAGAAGTAGTCCAACATTTATGGACAAATGTTTAAAAATTACTAATTCTTCCCAAATATTGACCTTCAATCTCTTCTTCTCTATGTGCAAAATTAATAGGTTTTCAATACTAAAGGGAAAATGCTCTGAGATTAACAAATGGTCTGCAAAAGAAAAAATAGGGGGACAGGAACCATTCTTCCTAAGGAAGTGTTCCTTACAATGAACTGAAAAAGATGCAGAATACAAAACCACGGTTTTTCATCAAAAGGGTGTGTGGTTTCCAGATAAGGTTGGCCACTTATGAATAGGTAGTAGGTGTCCATTCCTACAGATGTTCAAATCACGGCTATGCTGAAGTATGTTTTGGTGGCGCCGGTGTAAATGCACAGATCTGTTAAGACGAGGTCCTGGGATCGAGATGATATCAGCAGCAAGTTTTTTTTTTTTTTTTTTTAATATGCACTCATTTGCACGAATGCACAAGAAGTTAAGTTGCAATCCATATATTTCATATACGTAACTTTCCTGCCCAGTAACAACTTTTGAAATGACTATAGTATCAAATAGTTTTAACCCTTCCCTCTGCCAGTTCATATGATGACTTATAATAACAAAGAGAACTTTTGGATGACTGAATGAAATAGAAGTCTATTTGCGTGCAGATGTTCTGAGTAGATTATCACTGCCACTGGAAAAATGCAACAGAGATCCTATCAGTCATAGCACAATTTTTTTGCACAGACAGATAATTTTTGTTATCTTGTTTCTATAAAGAATTCCCTTAAACATAGGTTTCAGGGCACATATCATACACATTCATAAATATCAAATATTATAGCAGTCAGAATTTATTAGCTCAAATAAATGCATATTGAAAATCACTGCCTTTATGTGGGTTCAAAACTTGACAAGTTGCATACCAAGAGTGTAATAGCAACAACGAGAATCTTTGAATGCAATTGTCTTGACAGATGCTGATAATTGCCATTTGTGCATTTGCATGTTGAAAGTGTCAACAGCAGAGATTGCTGGATGGGTTCCACCTACTTGGCCCAAACTGTGTGAGAAGAAACACGAATATGAACCTTTTAAATTCCTACAATATCTCCTGTGTGCAGGCCATAGGAAAAAAGAAAACACCCGCCAAAAGTTTCCAACTACAGACAGGTGCAATGTCAGCTAATCTTGAGGATCAGCATTGCTGATGTCAGTATTGCATAGTAGCTAAGCACTTAGCTTTTGAATGAAACAGCACGGGTTAAAAACACATCTCTTCCAAATTATTTTTCTATATTACATTAGCCCTTAACTATTAATTATGAAATTTCTGTGCATAATTAATATATTCAGTTTCGTTATAACTTTATCAAAGTATTTTAAGCAAGAAATTTTATCTGAAATGTGCTTCGGTGCAAAGTATACTTCATTGAAGTTTTAAAGTAAATGACTTTTGACTGCTGGTTTTGGTGCATACCAAGTGTATCAAATCATTCAGGTGAAAAAAGGGGCACTGAACTGATGCTGTACGATTGAATATATTGTAATTGAGTCTCCTCTTAACATCAACTTTCGTGGAATACTGAAATGTTTAAGTAAATTTAAATTTAATAAACAAAAGGTTAACATTACAAGGGGTGATATAAAATGATCAAGAATCTAAGAAGTACCGGGAATTGAACCTGAGCTGCAAAATTTGTTATCCAAGCGCTGGACCACTACACTACTCGTCAAAGATTGTGACTCAATAAAAGGCTTATATAGCACCTATTTCTATGTGAGAAACTTTCGCAACCTTTTTGCTATTCCTTTATCCAACTTGGGCAAGATATTTTGGGAATTTGATGGTATTTTCACTGGTGAGTGTTCAATAGTTGAAGGGCACTTGTGATAACAGGAGAGAATTTTGGGCGAAAATGTGGGTTACATATGTTGACCAACCAAGCTTCCGAACAAGTCTTTATGTATTGAGGTGTTCATTCTACTATCAATCAGTGTTGTATTTCCTCTGACTGTATTGAAAACAGATTTTTTTTAATAAATGAAGCATGTTAAGTTACCACAAAAAGGTGGTCAGATACTAAAATACCCTGAGTTATTATTTAACAGTTTAATATTACCCACACAACTAACGCAAGAATCATTTTTGAATCGTAAACTGAATAACATTTAGCTGTAGTAGATTGTCGTGTAAGAAACTTCGTTTATATGCACTTGCCGTGCTATGAAGAGCCCCATTCACTTCCGTGGAAACCTCTTGCCAGCCCCAAACACTGACTGTAGGATGAGACATTCACTGCAATTGAGCAGAGTAGAGGAATGCCTCGTCTTTCTTCAACTGCACACAGAATTTGTTTGGACATGTCTTCTTGTATGGAGAGTTTGATTTTCCTGATACTGATCTGCTAATGTATTCTTATCCTAGGTTATATTATTGTGCCCTAAATTAAAAGTTATATTACTGATTAGTTTCAGATAGGCTATCTATTAGTTGCCACATTTAGTGGTAATTCTTACATTGCTAAACAACAAGTGTGTAATAACTGCTTTACCTTGGAACATTAACAAGTCATGATGCTTTAGAAAAGTTGTGTTTGGTCTACTGGAAATGTATTCTGATGAATGTGTAACACATTAAACTCGAAGCAGCTTTCAAGTTACATCTTAATGATAATATGGCAGTTTCATATTGATTTGAAAATTGAGGATGTTTGTGGATTTTAAAAGTTTTTTTTTTATTTTTTTTATTTTTTTTATTTTTAGATATATATGTTTAACAATTTTAGCTGCAAGCAAAGAAGTAACCTGCAAGAAATCTGATATGAAACAAAGTATGCTGTTGTCCAATAATGTAAAGTCCAGGTTGGAATTAATAATATAGTAATAAATGATTTTTCAAAAGAGATACATTGGCTGGCCAGTACTTACCTTTGTGCTGTACTTCCGATAGTAACACAAATGAAGAAAAAGAAAAAAAGGGACACAGGCACACAACACAGTCATACAACCGTCACCTCCGGCTGCCGCACTTTGAATCACGCTTAAGTGATTGTGATTTTGAAGCCAGAAGTGATGGTTGTATGACTGTTGTGTGCCTGTGTGATTGCGTGAATGTTCTATTTTTCTGAAGAAGGCCATGGCCGATAGCTGTAAGTGTTGTATGTGTGTGTCTTTTGTATGTGCCTGTCGCAGCACGTCGCCACATCTTTGCGGTGAGTTGTAAACTGACCTTATTTACTATATTAGATTAATGATGGAAATTCTCCTCAGGGATGACAAATTATTTTTCAAAAGAGATAGATTGGCTGACCAGTACTTACCTTTGTGCTGTACCATCAATAGTAACACAAATGAAGAAAAAGAAAAAAAGGGATGAAAAGGACAAGCTTTCGGTCGTGAATTACCTTTCCCTTCCATTCCCATCCTTTTTTCTTCTCTTCTCTCCCACCTGAAGAAGGAACTGTGTTCTGAAAGTTTGTCCTTTTTGTCCCTTTTTTTCTTTTTCTTCATTTGTGTTACTATTGGTGGTACAGCACAAAGGTAAGTACTGGCCAGCCAATCTATCTCTTTTGAAAAATAATTTATCATCTCTGAGGAGAATTTCCATCATTAATCTAATATAGTAATAAGGACAGTTTACAACTCTCCGCAAAGACGTGGCGACAGGCACATACAAAAGACACACACATACAACACTTTCAGCTATCAGCCATGGCCTTCTTCAGAAAATAGAACATTCACACAATCACACAACAGTCATACAACCGTCACTTCCGGCTTCAAAATCACAATCACGAAAGCGTGATTCGAAGTGCGGCAGCCGGAGGTGATGGTTGTATGACTGTGTTGTGTGTGCCTGTGTGATTGCGTGAGTGTTCTATTTTCTGAAGAAGACCATGGCCGGTAGCTGAAAGTTGTTTATATGTGCCTGTTGCTATGTCTTTGCGGTGAGTTGTAAACTATCCTTATTAATATATTATAAAATATGCTGTTGTATTGACAAAAGTACAGTAAGTTTCAAACCTCTTGTCATTGTGTGTATCTGTCAACTGGTTCAGAAGTGCGTATTGGACACGGCTTCAAGAAGAATTCGAAAGTAATATTGTATAAGTTCCATTACACCACGACCATAGTTGGTGGCTATTACCTTGTGTACTATCGATATACTGGGAATATTACTACTATATATCTTAAAAAGAGCTTTGCGACCTATTTCGAGGAAAAAGACTCTGAAAACCTCTGACATGAAAGAAAAAAATCTCATATCGTTTACGGCCGCTTATCATCAACAATAGTTGTGATAAATAGTTTCATTTAGTTTTATTTTTCATTTATCCTTCATTACCCTTCCAGACCAACCTGCTCCTTTGACAATGCTTTTTTATACTTGCTTCGTCTTCTGTGCAATAATTGTGTACAATATGTTAATTTATTTATTCCCTAAATTAATCTTGAAACGTAATACTGTTCTCTTTCACTGAAAAAATACACAATAATAAAATAAAGTCATAGATTGGAACGTTAAAACATACTGCACTTTAAAATAAAAATAAAATAAAAACTATCTCGTTTCCTTGGCGAAATCTTGTTTCTATTCTAGTGAAGCTCGGTGTTTCTCAAACTGTTTGACACGTTTGCACTACCGTCTCTACCATAAGGGCACAAGGGGCACAGGCCCAGGGCCCCCTGCCTGATGGGACCACCGAGAAACTCGTTCCTTTCTCCTAGGCAGTGACTTTTTGTAAGTTAATTTTTGTCGCATTTATACATTATAAAGTTTTATTCCATGAACAGCAAACAAGTAATAAGCGACAAACTTTTTCCTTTCATCATTTTTATATGGTTGTCAGTGAGAAAAAGTTTAATAAAGGTTTGAAATCATGTTTTCAGTTTATTGCAAGTCGATAAGTACTCTCATTCTCATATAGCGGATTTATAAAGTCTCGCTGCATTATGTGGCAGTGGTGGTTTTTTTTTTTTTTTTTTTTTTTTTGCGATTCCTATTGTTTATGACGTCATATCTTCTGAACCATCGGTCGTATGTCATTCTTAATCCTGCAGCAATTGTTACCTCACGATAAGGAATGTGTGTACCAAATTTGGTTGAAATTGGTCCAGTGGCTTAGGAGAAAATGAGCAGTATTGTAGCTAAATGCAGCAGTTTTTCGCACATCTCATTATTTATGACGTCATATCTCGTGAACTATGTATCGTACGCGATTCTTACACCTACGGCGACAACTAAATGGATTGAAGCTTACGTATAGAAATTTTCATAAAGATTGGGACAATACTGTAGATTTTTATGCAACACGTAAACACAAACACACGAACATACGGACACTCTGCTTTATACAGGGTGAGTCACCTAACATTACTGCTGTATATATTTCGTAAACCACATCAAATACTGACGAACCGATTCCACAGACCGAACGTGAGGAGAGGGGCTAGTGTAATTGGTTAATACAAACCATAAAAAAAATGCACGGAAGTATGTTTTTTTTTTTTAACACAAACCTACGTTTTTTTCAAATGTAACCCCGTTAGTTTTGTTAGCACATCTGAACAGATAAAAAAATACGTAATCAGTGCCGTTTGTTGCATTGTAAAATGTTAATTACATCCGGAGATATTGTAACCTAAAGTTGACGCTTGAGTGCCACTCCTCCGCTGTTCGATCGTGTGTATCGGAGAGCACTGAATTAAGTAGGGATCCAAAGGGAACGGGAATGTACCGTACAATTAAATGTTCCACTGGAAATGCGTTGACGTATGTGGTATCAGCATGATGGTGCACCTGCGCATTCCGCAATTAACCGTGGGCTGACCCTTGACAGGATGTTCGACGGGCGTTTCATAGGACGTGGAGGACGCATAAATTGGCCAGCCCGTTCTCCTGATCTTACACCTCTGGACTTCTTTCTGTTGGCTACGTTAAAGGAGAATGTGTACCGTGACGTGCCTACAACCCCAGAGGATATGAAACAACGTATTGTGGCAGCCTGCGGCGACATTACACCAGGTGTACTGCGGCGTGTACGACATTCATTACGCCATAGATTGCAATTGTGTGCAGCAAATGATGGCCACCACTTTGAACATCTATTGACCTGACATGTCGGGACACACTCTATTCCACTCCGTAATTGAAAACGGAAACCACGTATGTACGTGTACCTCACCCCTCATGGTAATGTACATGCGCGTCAGTGAAAAGACCAATAAAGGTGTTAGCATGTGGACGTAATGTGCTGTTCTAGTCTCTTCTGTACCTAAGGTACATCACCGTTCCCTTTGGATCCCTACTTAATTCGGTGCTCTCCGAAACACACGATCGAACAGCGGAGGAGTGGTACTCAAGCGTTAAATTTAGGTTACAATATCTCCGGATGTAATTAACATTTTACAATGCAACAAACGGCACTGATTACGTATTTGTATATATGTTCCGATGTGTTAACAAAACTAACGGGGTACCATTTGAAAAAACGTAGGTTTGTGTTAAAAAAACATACTTCCGTGCATTTTTTAATGGTTTGTATTAACCAATTACACTAGCCCCTCTCCTCACGTTCGGTCTGTGGAATCGGTTCGTCAGTATTTGATGTGGTTTACGAAATATATCCAGCGGTAATGTTAGGTGATTCACCCTGTATATTAGAAGATTGAATCTACCACAGCTGAAGTATTGTTAACAAGTATGATTTATGTTATCTCGTTTTTCTCCAGATTTCAAGTCATGCAAAGTTATTATTACTGACGAAGCGACAAACACAATGAAGAGCCAAAGAAACTGGTACAGCTGTCAAGATCTAATGAGATTCTCTCAGGTTTTGAGCGACTATCTGAAGTGGTAAAGACTAACAGTCTTGCTTGCAAGATGAAAGCAGTGCTCACCATCTGCAGTATAGTTGACAGGACCGATTGCGGACCTCTGGTACGGAGTCGAGTGGAGGGTCTGCATCAGAGGCTCAGACGGTTCTGCGACCATGTAGGCTGCAGATTGCTCGACTCGCGCCATCGGGTGGTGCGGTTCCGGGTTCCGCTGAATAGGTCAGGAGTCCACTACACGCAGGAAGCGGCTACACGGGCAGTGGTAGCTGTGTGGCTTGAACTGGGCGGTTTTTTAGGTTAGAGGGCCTCGGAAACACACAGAAAGGGTTTCAATCTCGAAGGGTACAGGTCAAAGATAAGACTAACACAGATCTAAAATCCATTGATGTAACAGTTGTAAATTATCGTAGCTGTGTGGGGAAAGTACCAGAGCTCCAGGCACTAATAGAAAGTACTAAATCTCAAATCATTATAGGTACCGAAAACTGACTAAAACCAGAGATAAATTCAGGTGAAATTTTTACAAAGGAGCAAATGGTGTTGACAAAAGATGAGAGTGAGTAAAATTGGTGGTGGCGTATTTATTGCTCTCATAGGCGGTTTATCCTGTACGGAGATTGAACTAGACTGCATCTGTGAGTTGGTATGGGTAGAGGTTATATCTCACAACCGAAATAAATTAATAATTGGTTCTTTTTATCGACCCCTGACACAGACGATTCGATTGCACAAATGTACAAAGAAACCTTGGATCAAATTTAAAAAACGTACGCAAAGCATACAATTTTAATTGGTTGCGACTTCAACTTTCCCTCGATATGTTGACAAAAATACATGTTAAAATTCGGAGGCATGCATAAAACATCGTCCGAAATTGTACTGAACCCATTCTCCGAAAATTATCTCGAGCAATTACTTCATGAACGCACTAGAGTAGTAAATGGTTGTGAGAACATACTTGGCCTGCTAGCAACAAATAATCCGGAGCTAATAAAGAGTATCAAAACAGACACAGGAATTAGTGAGCACAGAGTTGTAGCGAGACTGAATATCGGACTTTCCAAATCACCAAAATTAAAAGAAAAGTATATTTATTCGAAAAAGCAGAAAAATTCGATTAACGCTTTCTTGAGTGAGAATTTCCAGTCTTTCGAAACTAAGATGTGAGTGTAGATCAGATTTGGCTTACATTCAAAGAAATAATATCGACAACCATTGACAGATTCACACCAAACAAATTAACAATAGAAGGGGCTGACCCGCCGAGGTACACATAGCAGGTTAGATGACTGTTCAAAGCAAAGAAAAAAGCATGCCAAATTTAAACGCAAAAAAATTCCCAAGACTGGCAGTCTTTTACAGATACTAGAAATTTAGCTCGATCTTCAATGCGAGAAGCTTACAATAGTTACCTCAACGAAACCCTGTCACGTAATTTGGTACAGAATTCCAAGAAATTCTGGTCGTATGTTAAGTATACTCGCGGTAAAATACAATCAATATCTTTATTACACCAAAGAAATGGTGATGCTACTAATGACAGTTTTGATAAAGCAGAATTGCTTAACACAGCTTTCCGAAATTCCTTCACGAAAGAAGACGAATACTCCAAAATTCGTATCAAGAACAGCTTCTAGAATGCCTAATTTAGAAGTCCATACCCCTGGAATGGTTCCTGGAGAGGAGCAGCAGTCTTTTCAGTAGTAACAAAGGTAACAGTCTGGATGATTGAGCTGGCCTTGTACCATCAGTTAACATGGCTTTGCCACAAAGTTACTGCGAACGGCTGAAAGTAAGGGGAAACTACAGTCGTTAATATTCCCGAGGACATGCAGCTCTACTGTATGAATATATGATGATGGCATCCTCTTGGGTAAAATATTACAGAGGTAAAATAGTCCCTCCCCTCCTCCTAGTCCTCCTACTGTAGGAATATATGATGATGGCAGCCTCTCGGGTAAAATATTCCGGAGGTAAAATAGTCCCTCTCCTCCTCCTAGTCCTCCTACTCAGGAGGATGTCGTTATCAGGAAAGACAATACTGACATTCTACGGATCGTAACGTTTAATGTTACATCCCTTAATCGGGTAGGAAGGTTAGAAAATTTAAAAAAGGAAATGGATAGATCGAAATTAGATATAGTGGGGATTAGTGAAGGTCGGTGGAGAGAGGAACACTATTTCTGGTCAGATGAGTCCAGGATTATAAATACAAAATCATTCGGGGGTGACACAGGAGTAGGTCTAATAATGAATAATAAAATAGGAATGCAGGTAAACTACTATGACCAGCACATTGATCGCATTATCATAGTCGAGATAGATACGAAGCCAACATCGACCACAGTAGTACAGGTTTATATGTCAACTAGCTCTGCCCGTGATGAGGAGATGGAGAAATGTATGAGGAGTTAAAGGAAATTGTTCAGACAGTTAAGGAAGACGATAACTTAATTGTTATGGGGGAATGGAATTCGGTAGTAGGACAAGGAAGGGAAGGAAAAATAGTAGGTGAATACGGACTAGAGAAAAGAAATGAAAGAGGAAGCCGCCTGGTAGAATTTTGAACGGAACATAATTTAATCATAACGAACACTTGGTTTAAAAATGATGAAAGGAGGTTTTATACGTGGAAGAGGCCAGGAGACACCGGAAGGAACCAGATAGATTTTATAATGTTAATGCATAGATTTCGGAACCAGGTTTTAAACTGTAAGACATATGCTGGGGCAGATATTGACTCTGACCACGTCTTATTAGTCATGAATTGTAGACTAAAATTGAAAAAAACTGCAGAAATGAAGGAAAATAAGAAGGTGGGGCCTGGAGAAATTGAAGGAACGTGAAGTTCTTGAGAATTTCAGACGGAACATTAGGCAACAATTGACAGAAATGGGGGAAACTAAAACAGTAGAAGAGGAATGGGTAGCTTTCAGAGATGAAATAGTGAAGACAGCAGAGGACCAAATAGGCAAGACCTAAAAAATACCTATGGATATCACAGGAAATACTACATTTAATTGATGAAAGGAGAAAATATAAAAATGCAGTAAATGAAGCAGGCCAAATGGAGTACAGAAAGGAATGAGATCGACAGGAAGTGCAAAATGGCTAAGCAGGAGTGGCTAGAAGCCAAATGTAATTCTGTAGAATACTGTATAATTAGGGGAAAAGTAGATACTGCCTATAGGAAGATAAAGGAGACATTTGAGGACAAGAAAAACAGCTCTACCAATATGAAGAACTCAGATGGAAAACCAGTTCTCAGCGAAGGAAAGGTGGAAAGAGTACATAGAGGAGCTCTACAAAGAAAATGAACTTAGAGACAATGTTGTAGGAAGGGAAGAGGAAGTAGATGAAGATGAAATAGGAGATACTATATTGAGAGATGAATTAACAGAGCCCTGAAAGACCTCAAGCGCAACAAGGCCCCGGGAGTAGATGACATTTCTGGAGAGCTACTGAAGTTAGACATGGTGGAGATTAGTGAAGTTCGGTGGCAGAATGAACAGGATTTTTGGTCAGCTGAGTACAGGGCAATAAATACAAAAGCAGTTGGTGGTAACGCAGGAGTAGGTCTGATAATAAGAAAATAGAATGCGGGTAAGTTACTATGAACAATATAGTGAACACATTATCATAGCAAAAATTGACGTAGACATGAAGCCATCCGACCACAGCAGTACAAGTTTATATGCCAACTAGCTCTACCATTGATGAGGGGATCGAAGAAATGTATTAGGAGATGGAAAAAATTATTCAGACCGTTAAAGGAGAAGAAAGCTTAATTGTGATGGGGGATTGGACCTTGGTAGAAGGAAAGGGAAGACAAGGAAATGTAGTAGGTGAGTATGGGCTGGGGAAAAGGAATGAAAGAGGAGATCCTCTGGTAGAATTTTGTGAAGAGCATAATTTAATCATCACAAACACTTGGTTTCATCATCATGAAAGAAGTTTATATATGTGGAAGAGACCAGGATACACTGGGAGGTAGCAGATTGACTTTATAATGGTAAGGCAAAGTTTTAGAAACCAGGTTTTAAACTGCAAGACATATCCAGGAGCAGATATAAACGAACTGTAGATTAAAACTTAAGAGACTGCAAAGAGGTAGAAAATTAAGGATATGGAATCGGGACAAATTGAAGGAACCAGAGGTGGTTGAGAGTTTTAGTAGGAGCATTAGGCAAGGATTGTCTGAAACGAGGGACAGTAATACAGTAGAAGAATAATGGTAGCTCTGAGAGACAGAGTAGTGAAGACCGCAGATGATCATATAGGCAAAAGAACAAGGCCTTATATAACTCCTTGGATATCACAGGAAATACTGAACTTAATTGATGAGAGGAGAAAATATAAAAAATCAGCAAATGAAGCAGGCAAAAGGGAGTACAGACGTCTGAAATATGAGGTTGACAGGAAGTGCAGACTGGATAAGCAGGAGTGGCTTGAGAAGAAATGCAGGTTGGTAGAAAATTGTATAACTAGGGGAAAGATAGCTGCCACCTACAGTAAAATAAGAGACATTTGGAGACAAGAAAAGCAGCGGTATGAATATCAAGAGCTCAGATGGAAAACCAGTACTAAGCAAAGAGGGGAAAGCTCAAAGGTAGAAGGAATATAAAGAAAACCTATACAAACGAAATTAACTTGAAGGCAGTATTCTAGAAATGGAAGACGAAGTACTGGAAGATGAGATACTATAATACTATATTGCGAGAAGAATTTGTCAGAGCACTAAAAGATATGAGTAGAAACAAGGCCCCTGGAGTAGATGATGTTCCGTCTGAACTGCTACTATCGTTAAGTGAGCCAGTCATGAAGAAATTGTTCCACCTAGTAAGATGTGAGAGACAGGGGAAATACCCTCAAACAGGATATAGTGATTCCAATTCCTAAGACTGCAAGCGCAGAGAAATATGAAGATTACAGAACTTTCAGTTTAGTAAGTCATGGTTGCAAAATACTAACACGAATTATTTACAGAAGAATGGAAAACCGTTGGAATCCGACCTTGAGGAAAATTAATTTGGACTTAGAAGAAATGTAGGAACACGCGAGGCAATACTCACATTACGACTTAGAAGATAGATTAAGGAAATTTTTAGCATTTGTGGATCTGGAGAAAGCATTTTGACAATGTTGACTGGAATACACTCTTTCAAATTCTGAAGGTAGTAGGGGTAAAATATAGGGAGCGAAGAGTTATATTCAACTGTACAAAAACCAGATCGCAATTACTAGAGTAGAAGGGCACGAAAGGGTCGCATTGGTTGGAAAGGGAGTAAGACAGGGCTTTAGCCTTTCCCAAATGTTGTTCAATCTGTACATTGAGCAAGCTGTGAAGGAATGTAAGGGAATTAAAGTCCAGGAGAGGGAATAAAAACCTTGCGGTTTGCTGATGACATAGTGATTTTGTTAGAGACACCAAAGGACCTGGAAGAACAATTAAATGGAATGGACAGTGTCTTGAAAGGAGGGTGTAAGATGAACATTAACCAGAGTAAAACGTGGGTAATTGAATGTAGTGTTTGAAAATCAGGTGATGCAGAAGGATTTAGATTAGGTAATGAGGCAATAAAAGTAGTAGATGCGTTTTGTTATTTGGGTAGCAACACAACGTCTGATGGCCGAAGTAAAGAAGATATACAATGCAGAATGGCTTTGGGAAAAAACGTTTCTGAAGAAACGAAATTTGTTGACATCAAATATTAGTTTAAATGTTAGGAAGTCCTTTCTGAAAGCATTTGTCTGGAGCGTAGCATTGTATGGGAATGAAATGTGGACGATAAGGAGTTAAGGATGATAGAAGCTTTCGAAATGTGGTGCTACAGACGAATGATGAAGATTAGATGGGTAGATCACGTAACTAATGAGGAGGCTTAACAGAATTGGGTAGGAAAGGAGCATATGCTAAGAAAACGGATAGGTTGGTGGGACACATTCTGAAACATCAAGGAATCGTCAACTTAGCATCAGAAGGAAGTGTGTGGGGTAAAAATCGTAGAGGGAGACCGAGGGACGAGTACAGTAAGCAGATTCAAAAGGATGTAGGTTGCCGTTCGTATTCTCAGATAAAGAGGATTGCGCAGTACAGGGTAGCGCGGTGAGGCTTGCGCAGTACAGACTAGCGCGGTGAGCTGCGTCAAACCAGTCTGTGGACTGAAGACCACAACAACAACTCCTGGAGTATCAAAAGAACTTAAATCACGTAACAGAAGTAATTCTTCCGGTACCGACTGTACACTAATTAGGTTCCTTTTAGGCTGATGCAGTAGCCCCATACATATATACAACTGCTCGCTGGCGAACGTTTCGTACCGAAACACTGAAAAATTCCACAGGTCAATCCAATATTCTAGAAAGGCAATAGGAGTGATCCGCAAAATTAAAGGCCTATATCATTGACGTCGGTTTGCAGCATGATTTTAGAACATATACCTTCCTCAATATTATGAACTGCCCATAAGACTATTGTCCCATAGTTAACACGGATTCAGAAAGTATAGTTCCTGTGAAACACAGCTAGCTTTTTACTCACATAATGTGATGAGTGCTATCGACAAGGGATGTCAGATAGATTTCGTATTTCTAGATTTCCAGAAGGCTTATGACACTATACCTCACAAACGTCTTCTAATGAAATTGCTTGCTTATGGAATATCGCCACAGTGCGATTATATTCGTGATTTCCTCTCAGAAAGGACACAGTACGTTGTAATTGACGCTAAGTCATCGAGTAGAAGTGATATCTGGTGCACCACAGGGAAGTGTTATACGACACGTCCTGTTCGTTAGCTTTATAAACGATTTAGGAGACAATCTGAGTAGCTATTTTAGACTGTTCGCGGATGATGCTGTCATTTATCGGTTAGTTAAGTCACCAGAAGATCAAAAGCATCTGCAAAATGATTTAGATAAAATATACGCATGGTGAAAAACCTGGCAATTGACGCTTAGTAATGATAAGTGTGAGGTCATCCAAATCATCACTAAAATATACCCGCTAAACTTCAGTTACATGATAAATCAATCAAACTTAGAGGCCGTCAATTCTAATAAATACCTAGGAGTAACAATTACGAACAACGTAAGTTGGAAAGAACACCTAGAAAATCTTGTAGGAAAGGCGAACCAAAGACTATATTTCATTGGCAGAACACTTAGAAGATGCAACAGTTCTACTAAAGAAACTGCCTATATTACACTTGTGCGTCCTATTTTGTAGTATTGCTGCACATTGTGAATCCACTGACAGACGATTTAGAGAAAATTCGTTTTGTATAAACGCGATATAGGAGAGAGTGTCACGGAAATGATGCACGAGATGGGGTGGATATCATTAAAAGAAAGACGTTATTTGTTGCAGCGAGATCTATTTGCGAAATTTCTTTCGCCAACTTTCTCTTCTGAATGCGAACATATATTGTTAGCACCGACCTACATAGTGAGACATGATCATCATAATAACATAAAAGAAATCAGATCGAAAACAGAAAGATTTAGGTGTTGCTTTTTTCCGCGAGCTATTAGAGAATGGAACTGTAGAGACATATTATAAAAGTGGTTCGATGAACCCTCTGCTATGCACTATAATGTGAGTTGCAGAGTATCCATGTAGATGTAAATACCATGCAGGACCCCGGCAAGCATGCTGAAGTGCCGCAACACGACATGGCGTGGATTCGACTAATGTCGGAAGTAGTGCTGGAGTGAGGCCTATGAGAAAGACAGGCTGCGCGCGCACGTCATATCACGTGATCACGTGAGGCCTGTGACGGCGCGATCGCTAGCGGATTGGCCGGCCGCTGGGGCGCTCCCCACTGTCTCATACGGGCTAGCCAATCCGCTAGCGATCGCGCCGTCACAGGCCTCACCTGATCACATGATATGATGTGCGTGTGCGGCCTGTCTTTCTCATAGGCCTTGTGCTGGAGGGAATTGACAGCACGTATCCTGCAGGGCTGTTCACGAACCGGTAAGAGCACCAGGGAGTGGAGATCTCATCAGAACAGCTCGTTGCAAGGCACCCCAGATATGCTCAATAATGTTCGTGTCTGGGGAGTCTGGTGGCCAACGGAAGTGTTTAAACTCACAAGACTGTTCTTACAAGGAGACGACACTACCGTGGGGTCGGGAATTTCTCCGAACTTTTGTGTGGTGAAAGAGGACCCCTAACACCTCATGTGGTTAAAATATTAGGACGCAGTACTCGGAAAATCCCGAGAAAAATCGATCCGAAGTTTCTTAGGTGCCTTATGAGTATAAAATGTTAGCCCATTGCCGAGCCGCCATCTGGCCTAGATGGTTAGGGCTCAGACTCTTACGCCAGAGGTCTAGGGTTCATTGTATTTTGTTTTTCCATCAATTATTCAGAAATAGGTTGTGTAAATAAAATCCGCTATCAGTCAAAATTATTGGTGGTTTATTAAAAGACAACCGGTTTCGGGCTTGTGCCCATCTTCAGGTGTTTACATTCAGTGTTGTTGGATATAACTAGGGCATCCAGTTCGTGTTTGTGTTCGAACATGAACTGGATGCCCTACTTATATTCAACAACACTGAATGTAAACACCTGTAGATGGGCACAAGCACGAAACCGGTTGTCTTTTAATTAACCACCAATAATTGTGACTGGTATCGGATTTTATTTCCACAACCTATAAGGAACAGTCACGGAGTTCTTCAACGTCCATAATGGATAAAATTCAATTATTAAGAAAGTTTCTCAAACCTACAGAACTTTTAAAACATTATTTTAGCTCAAGAACGTAAAGTTTTTCAATCACTGAAAAATATTTTTACTTTTCATTGACTCTTGGGGAGGTCAAAACGAATCCGGAGATATATGATGCAATTTTTCAAGATGACGAAAATACACCAACTTGGTCTGTGAAAGTCGTACCTCCAAAATGCCCTTCTTTGGTGCAACGTTGTGATGTTTACTTTTACGGGCAAGTTAAAAATTGCAGCGCATTGTTACAGGAGAATCGTGAAATTAATTCCTGGGAAGATTGTATAAAAATTCATTTTATAATTCACCATCAATTGCTATCACCGATATTCCGAGACATGATTCAGTATGCCTGGTTTGCCTCAAAATTATAAGAAACTCGAAATATTTTCGTAAATGTTAATAGGGCATGTTTTTATACAGATTAATTGCAAACGCCCTGAGATTGTAAAAAATCCGCTTTTATATGTTGCGCCAGATGTCGCAATATTATTACTTTGTTTGTTTACACGATAATTACCACTGCAGTTCTTGTTTATAATTATTATATGTATAAAAATAGAATGTTTCGCAATCGACTTTGTTATTCTGATTAAAAACCCAATGTTTCTCCTCATATACGTTACAATGAAAAATGGAAAACCCGCTGCCATGAATCGTGTTGTTGGACAAAAAGAAACTAATTTTTATTCAATAATGTAACTAGTTTGCTAAAGATAATGTAGGTTTGGGGAACTTTCTGAATAATTGGTGGAATAACAAAAGAAAATGAAACAGAAGAAGAAAAAAGTGCCGGAGGAAGAATCGAACCCTAAACCTCTGGCTTAAGTGTCTGAGCCCTAACCGTCTAGCCCAAACGGCGGCTCGGCAAAGGACTAACATTTTATACTCATAAGGCACCTAAGAAACTTCAGATCGATTTTTCTCGGGATTTTCCGAGTAGTGCGTCCTAATATTTTAACCACGTGATATGTTAGGGGTCCTCTTTCACCACACAAAATTTCGGACAAATCCCCGACCCCACGGTCGTACCGTCTCCTTGTTAGAGCCACTTTGTAGCAATTCGGGACGTGTCAAGTGTCGCATTGTCCTGCTGGAATTGCTCAAGTTCGTAAGAGTGTGCAATGGATATGAATAGATGCAGGTGACCAAGCGGGATGAGTACGTATGTGTCACGTATCAGAGACATACCAGGGGGCTCATATCACTCCAACTGCACGTGCCCCACACCAGTACAGAAACTCTACCAGCTTCAACAGTGCCCTGCTGACACGCAGGGACCATGAGCTCATGAGCATGTCTTCATACCCGTGCACGTCCATGCGCTCGATACAATTGGGAACGAGACTCGTCAGACCAGGCAACATGTTTCCAATTATAACGTTGCCCTTGCTTCGTATGATCCCATTATTGTTAAAAGTATATTCCGCGATTATATTTTTTGGAAAAAGAATTGATGGTACCGAATGTTTGAATTTGAAATAAGTTAAAGTACAGCACAAAATGAACATTAAAGCAAACAAACCGCGGATTGCATATTAAAGTTGGGCACCATACAAGCAGCTGCACGTTATAAGACTTACGGAAAGCATCTAGCTGGATCCTGCGCTTCGTATTGTAGAAGCTGGAAATAATAACTTTTTTTTTTCTTTTTTTTAAATATGTGAACGTTGGAGATACTTTCCGTATTAGATCAATGTTCAGACAGTTCACTTCGCTTTTCATTGTTGTGTGACCGTGGGTGGAACATGAAGTTACTGGTAATGATAAAATAATTTGAATAAATGACCGGACTTCGTGAAATTATAAAAGAAATGACTGCTGGTTCTAAAATCAAGCAAAGTATTGTATAAGGATGATTGATTGATTGAAATTTTGCAGACAATGCGAAGCGATTGTAATGGCGTCTGAACATTAAACTATTACGGAGTCGAAGGAGCTGAAAACAATAGAAAATAAGTATTTGACGTGGAGGGATTCATTTAAATAAAAGCCAAAGAGAGGGAATGATTTCAAATCTAAGTAATATATTTTTACAACAACCTGCATCACAATACCTGACATTGAATAGATACATGAATGGAAGACGCCCGTACAGAACGAACATAGACAAGAGAGTGAGTAAAAACTACTATCACGGTTCCGTCTTCTCGCTTGTTTTTTAAGTAAAAAATAACGAACGAAATTAAATTGGTTGCATTGCGAGTCAGAGGGAACCGGAGGCGATAAGCATCGCTGATCAAAGATAAACAAAACAAAAAAATTTAAATGTATCGTTACACAGTCATCAACAGCCCAATGTTGGAGGTGACAGGCCAGGGTGAGGCGCAAAGCGTTGTGTCGTGCAATCAGCAACGGTACACGAGTGGGCGCTCAGCTCCGAAAGCACGTAACAGTGATGTTTCGTTGACACTAATTGGTGACCCAGCATTCAAATCCGCAGCACTTTGCGGAAGGTTTGCCCTTCCGTCACCCTGAACGATTCGTTCTTGCAGGTTCTTTTTTTCAGCACCAGAGATGTTGGAGATATCACAGTCTAACATATACAGTCGCGACACTCACTCCTGTAAAAGTTGTTACCAACTGACAGATGCCACGACACTAGCGCTTCAAGCGGTGGGCAAGCCGCCGGAGTAGTGATGTTTGTTTATAATTATTTTTTACGTAATTAACGAAATAGTTATTATATTTTTTGCGTTACAAGGATTAGTAAAATATCAGGAGACATACATAATACGGAAATTAATAAAAAACAGCCGTATTTAACTGATTTAGTGGTATAAATAACAACTTCGTCTTTAACAAATACTTACGAATATGTGTGTATTTCAAAGTTATTCCGCTGAAAGTAAGTAGATTATAAACACAAAAGAATAATGACTTTCTATTATGGTGTTTTCTTACTATGAGAGGCAGTTTTTTGACTTGTGGAGTCTAGTGATTCACACATTTTTACACCTCACTCGTCTTTCTTAAACGCGAATATTCTTTTAATTGCAACTACTTCAGCTTGAAAATCCAAAGTTTTGAAGATTATTGCCGTTTGTGGTTCAGCTGTAGCAACAATTGCGGAATAGGGTGCTTCTTCGTTGCTTTTGTCGTTTTATTGTCACGTCTGTGACGTTTTTCCGTCAGTTATAGCTGTGGTGGTTGATTTGGTACGTTAAGAATTCTGTACACATTTTCTACGTTCCACCTTCTCCGATTTTACTCGAATTGTAGTGAAGAAACCTTAGCGTTCCTGAGTAGAAAAGCGACGTCTTTCTGCCAAATGGCAGTCTTATGGTATTTCCTAGCCATTTTCTATTTTTAATAGAAAATGGAATTATTCAGTAGAAGCCTTTATGTTACAAGATAACTGTAAATAAACTATCCTGCAATTCACCGTTTCGAACTTTGTCAGGAGCGTTAGGAAACTTAAAAAACAAAAATGTGGAGCTATTTATAAGTTATTACCTATTTTTATGGCATTACACACGTGTCCTAATGTAAAAAGTACGTTAAAATCGATATAAACTGTATTGTTCGCACTCTTCCAATATCGTCTTCAGGAATGTAGCTTGCCGGCCGCTTGGAGTGCTACTGTCACAGTGTATAACAAAAATATGCTGAAGTGGCCTTTTGGGATACGTTCTCAGAATTGTCTTTTTGATATGGATGTGTCTGGTTTTAATGTTTTGCAGCGAGGTTGGAGTAAAAGCCCACCGTGGCTCCTACAGCGGCCGAGATTACTTTTAGAGTTGACACATTTTCAGAAGCATTCTACTTCCGATTTTATATTTCAATCTCTGTTCTCTCACATTTTAGATCAGCATCGTGATTTTACCGTGGTGTACACGGATGGGTCCAAACAGGGGGACTCGATAGGCTGCTCCATAGTGTTCCCCAACACCACCATCAGGATTCGCCTCCCTCCTGCATACTCCGTTTTCTCAGCAGAACTCCATGCGATCCTGCTGGCGCTGGAGCAAATGCAGCGGGTTCGTGGCACGAAGTTTCTCCTGTGCTCCGATTCTCTCAGTGCGCTGCAATCCATACACAATTTGTATCCAGCTGAGAAGATAGTGCAGCTCATATATGACAGAATGTACAATCTCCAGCAGCGGGGGAAGCAAGTGACGTTCTGTTGGGTTCCAGGACATGTCGGCATTAGTGGTAACGAAATGGCTGATCGGGCTGCCAAGGAGGCTTGCGAAGGTTCTAGTATTACACATTGTGCCGTTCCCCTGCCGGACATCCTCTCTGTGGTGCGCCGGAAGTCGTTTCGTTTGTGGGAGGAGACGTGGCAGGCAGTGACGAACAATAAACTGCGGTTGGTTAAGCCAGCTGTCCGACCGTGGCGAACAACCTGTCAGTCATTGAGGCAGCATGAAGTGGCCTTGACACGTCTCCGAATCGGGCATTGTCCTTTGATACATGGCTATTTACTCCTTCGAGAGGACCCTCCCATTTGCAATGCTTGTGGTGTGCAAGTCACTGTACGCCACATTTTACTGGAATGTATTTCCTACCGTACTGCTAGGGCAGCGGTGGCTCTTTGTGGTCCCCTGTCCTCTGTTTTAGCTGATGACGAGGCGAGTGTGACGAAAGTTTTCAATTTCTGTGAACTTTCCGGACTCTGGCCTAAGCTTTTAGGCTGGAGGTTTTAGGACGTTAACGAATGGATAGTCCACCACTCCTCTGGCATGGCATTTTGAGTACGTCTGTAAACCTTAGACGCTTACCATCTGTTACTACCTTGCCATGTTTGGTTGGGTCTTCGTTCCCCTTATCGTTTGGCTAGTTTGGTTACTTTCCCTTCTGTCCCCTATTTGTGTTCATTTCCTTTTATTCAGGTCACACGTATCGCCTTATTATCTTGTACGGGCGCTAAAGACCTAGTTGTCATGCGCCCATAACATCATATCCATCCATCCAGCCATGGAGTGTCGTGACTGTATATGTTATACTGTGGAGAAATGATGAGCTTTTACCGTATTCCTGATATTCACGGTGTACTTATGAAATAGTCGTACGGAAAATCCCCACCTAATCGTTATTTTGGAGAAACAATGTCCAATCTCCGGTGCGCCGATAATACCATCTCGTTGAAGCTCCCTTAAATCGTGATAACCTGCCATTGTAGCAGCACTGACCGATCTGACGCCTGCGCCATGCACCTGTTGTCTTATATAGGCGCTGCCGGCAACACTGCCGTACCCTGAGTGTTTGCATACTCATGCCTGTCTGTAACGTACCGGATCGTAGATCGTCGGTTTTGGATGTCCTCGTTATCGGCGCTCTCGGTAGCGACTGGCTGACATTTCATGGGGCCAAACTGATCCACTACAAATAACGTAGGCGACACACAGAATTTCAGTTCTTCGACACTTTTAATCTTAGGCGCCGACTACAGGTATGCTCGGTCGCTCTAGCATACCCCAAAATTTCTGTGGGTATGCTCGGAATACCCCACTGAAAACAGTGGCGGATTCAGGACTTTGATTTGGGAGGGGCTTGACCCAGTTGAGTTAAAAGCATATACTTTTGGAGGGGGCTAGGTCCAGTCGAGGATGGGAATTACCAAGGGAAACACTAAAAGCAACGTACTTTGGGGGGGGGGGGGGGCTTCAGCCCCTTAGCCACTCCCCTTGATCCGCCACTAACTGAAAATTTTGGTATTTTTTCTTTACGTTATATTTCTTGACTGCAAATAAAATCGCCTCTTTCATCCTATTGATGGGCGGCTGGCTTTTGTAATACACCAGTGTAAAAAGATTCAAATGTCTGTTACGCTTATTGGACGTAACTGCGGGTCATCAGTCCCTAAACATACAAACTACTTATGAACTACCTTATACTAAAGACAACGCAAACATCCATGCCCGAAGGAGGATTAGAACTCCCGACGGGGAACGGCCTCGCACATCGGAGCATAGCGCCTCAATGCGCTCGGTCACTCCGCCGAAGCGTAAAAAAGATCATCTTAAAACAAACAGCTAATTGAATTCGTAGGCCGGCCGCGGTGGCCGAGAGGACTGCGGCGCGCCAGTCACGGTCTGCACGGCCACTACGGTCAGGGGTTCGAATCCCCCCTCGGGTATGGATATTTGTGCCGTCCTTAGTATTAGCTAGTTCATAGGTAATTTGTAAGTTTAGGGACTGATGACCCTATAGTTAAGTCCCGTAAGCTATACAAACATTTGAACATTTTGAATTCGTAGGCATTAAAATCCACGTTGACATGTGAGTGAAGTGACCGTTTTCTAAATACTCCGAATGTTAATAGAATGCCGCTTGTTGTAAACTGAAGGCTGCAACTTTTAATTTTGTATAAAATAACTAGAAATGAAGTGGGTTTGGTGCGATAAGATGAAAATGTTTATACTAATAATTTAACGTTTATGTATTCTCTTACAAGTCAGTTGCCTTCAAGAAAACGTCTTAGTGTAAGTCGTGACATTTTTCATCCTGTTTACTGAATTGGTGTGTGTGATGTAAAAATGGGTTGTGAACCTACTGGTATCGACAAATATGTTATGACAGAAGAAATGGTTATGGACTATTTTGGTAATACTCCATAGAAAATAAATCTGCAGAAGATTGAAGCCAGGAAGATGATCCGATGTGTTTGCGATAGTGAACAAAGTATTCATAATACAGGCACACTGTTATGCTTGTCTCAGAAGACGATAACTCAGAAAATTATTTTAGCAGTTACTACAACGGGAAAAAAAGGTTCAAATGGTCGCAGAACCCGTCCAATACTGTCAGGGGAAGGGGGGGGGGCTATTGCAGGCCGGCAACCCCCTCCCCCGCCCCGCAAACACCAATTAGCATACCCCAAGATTTTCAAAAGTCGGCGGCTTCGCTTTTAATGATACATAAGTGCCCCGTTGTCCCCCTTTATGGCCAGCGTACATGTCTCATTAATTACAATCTCTACAATCCGGTACGTACATTCCACACGTCAGTAATACAAATTCACACAGTTCGTATGTGGAATACTAGGGGAGACCAGGGTAACGGCGCCACCCTGGGTAATCGCGCCATTCCAGTCTTACGACGAACGGTTGGCAGTACGAGTACGATTGCCAGTGTGTTCTATCTCCGTTACCTACCGCGGAACTAATTCCTGTGGTCGCCGTCCGTGATTTTTGACAGGTAGTAATCGTGTGGAAGAAATTGTTAGTTTCGACGTTTTGGATCTAATTTTCGAGCCTGTATTTTATTGAAGTAAGTACATCTATAGGCTGTCTGTGCTTTTTAATACTCGCATTAACGTAATCTGTAGATATTTAGCTTCGTATTCGTCTCTCTAACCTAATTGTTTCGCAAAATCTTTGGCTTTAAATTGACGTTCTTAGTCATATATTTCAACTGGGGCAATGACGCCATTGTGGAGAATTTTGGCAAAATGAAGTGTAATACAAATGCATACATTTTGTGAAATGGGAACTTGCAGAGTACACAGAATGTAGTAGGGTTTAAGTGCCAAAAACTATACCGGTATTTTTTACTTTTGCGGTGCCTCAATCAAGCCTAAATTATAAAACGTATTTTTATTCCAATTTTACATCGACAATTACTTGAAGCCTTCTAAATATCTAATATAGAAGAGTGATAAGTATAAATTATAACGGTTGTTAACACTTATTGACTACTACTCACTCATCGTGTAGGTTTATCCTTGATTTTCAAATGTATGGCGTCATTACCCCAGAACCCAGGCTAATGGCGCCACTGCGTATACTTTCACAAAATATTTTTAACAATAAAAATTAACAAAATACATGCCTAAAAATTATAATAAAGTAGTATTAGCTGGGGAAGCTGTAGTATTATCCTTTACGAAAAAGACACAGCTTTAATAAAAGAAAAAAATTGATTTCCCTTAAGGTGGCGCCATTCCCCTGCCCTCCCCTAAAGTCCGAGGTGTACAGTGCGGTACGGAACAGTTTAGTTTTTAACCATAACGGTAGAAACACTTTCCACACGACTAACACTGATGAACTTTTACATAATTGTACGAAATTAAAGTTCAAAGTGACGTGGGTTGTACCTCAGATACATCACGAAATAAGACTCCCTACTACTCCCTACTGGCGTGAATTATGTCTCCGATAAAGGATGAAATAATACTCGGAACTGGCGTGGATTGTGCCACTTAACAAAGATGTAATTAGACTCCTCATGACGCGAAAGCATTCTGTTTATATCTTAAAAAAAAATAAAAAAAGTTCTAATGTTTTTAAATAAATTGGACTCAACTGCTGGGTTATCAAACTACTTAATCTAAGTGTAAAATAACCTAAGGGCAACACAAACACCCATGCCCGAGGGAGGACTCCAACCCCCGACGCCGAACGGCCGCGCGCACCGCAGCACGGCGCCCCAACGCGCTCGGCTAATCCGCCGCGGCTATATCTTCCAAGCAATTACACTGTCAATTACGTAGTTAATTATGTACATTAAATTAGTTATATTGGAAAAGTAAACAATTACATCCAACTAGCTATAGTAAAAGATTGCGTAAATAATTCTGAGTAAATTAATATACAACTCTTCAATAGATAAATACTATTTCATATCCAAATATAATTTAATAGGGTTGGTAACAATTCTTTCGTAATTGATGGTAATTGTACAGAAAGTAATGAGGGTAAAACTTCCTAACATTACTAGTGAAACACCGTAATACTTATTTTAATATTATGAGAAAAGGAATGTAATTAGCCTTAACAGAAATACTAATTAGCGTGCTATCGGAACTAGAGCAATATAGGTACGACTGGCACGAACTAATTAATATTTTTGATTTTGTAGGCGTCAGGAGCCTCAGCCATATAAATTTTTCAAAACAGCTGACCTCCATTTGACTGAAAGTTGTGTTTATTATCACTACCTGGTTTCGGCCTTAGGCCATTTTCAAGTGCTGAGCTGTATTGCTTTTTTAGCTGCTTTAGCTACCCACGACTGAAGATTAAATTAACCAAGACAATAGAAAGAATTAATTTCAACAAAAAATGCACACAGAAGAAAGTCCACCCCAATTACATCGAAGTAAAATCAAAATCTAACACAAAAGCAGTTAAAAAAGCAATACAGCACAGCACTTGAAAATGGCCTAAGGCCGAAACCAGGTAGTGATAATAAACAAAACTTCCAGTCAAATGGCGGTCAGCTCTTTCTTTCTTTTAATTAATATTTGCTAATCAAACAAACTTCTCCAACACCAAATTGTGCGCGCCACGTACTTTTGCCACGCGCCGCCATGCACGCACGACGCGGCATTCTTACGACGTCAGCCACGAGCGCCCTTTGCTGCTACCCTGCTCGTGGCCACAATTGCTGCATCTTTCACTTGAAAATCAGATAGGCACCAGTTAAGACTTGGCTATCGGATAGGCACTAGGAATCATCAGTAGGCAGTTCTCTATCTAATCTATGTATCAACATTCTACTAGTCTGTTGTTCTCCAAGTTAAGTAATGTATTATTTCTATGAAATATATCTTTTATACTAATCTAGCTTAGTGTTTCTAGTTTCTGCTGTCCCACTGGTTGGTCACCTCCGTACCTGCACACGCGTGCATCCTATTTTCCTGTGACGGTTTCTCTCTACTCGGTCCCCGACACCCAGGACAACCGGCGGAAACGAGACACAAAAGTGGCGACGAGGATGGGATACAAAAGTGGCGACGAGGAGCGATAGAAGAATCTTGGACCAGCCCACTTGCAGCAGCCAGACAGCATCGGTCAGAGCACTCAGAAATTTCTCCTGCCCACCAGCCCTTATTATAAGATTTTTGGGGGACGATATTCTGTTACGTGTTTTGTGGACTTTTTTGTTGCAGTGCGTCCTCATTTACCTTTTATCTGTGTTTTGTTCTAATTTTCTTGTATGCGCGGCACCTAATCGGTCAGCATGGCCACTACCCCGAACCCAAACTTAATGGAAATTATTCAGTTACAGACGGCACAAATCACACAACTACTCCAAGCGGTGTTGCAGTAGATGGCACAGGCAGCTCACCAACAACAACAACCGCCGCATCAGCCGCCCACATCTGCCGTCACACCACTTCCTACGTTTCGTCAGTACAACGAACGTGAGGAAGAATGGAATGATTACTTGGCACAATTTCAAGAACTCGTTGCGGCTCATCAATTTACAGGTCAAACTGTCAAACATTTGTTCCTCTCTATCGTGGGCACTAAAACCTTCGTATTACTGCAGAAACTTTTCCCCCATGCATCTCCTTGTGATCTAGAGTTCGATCAAATTGTAGTTGCACTGAATGCGCATTATGAGAGAGAAGTTCTCGTAGCTGTGGCACGGTACCAATTTTTCAGACTTAAAAAATTACCGGAGCAGTCACACCAGCAATGGATTACGGAATTGAAGGGCTTAACCCGCAAATGTAAATTTACTTGCTCTTGTGGACTTTCTTATAGTGACGTTATGTTGAGGGATGCAATTATGCAGAACATTCAGGACCCTTCATTAGACAGCGTACTGCAGCTTATTGAAGCGCATGATATCTTTGACTTAGCAGATGTAGAAATGCAAAGCCACAGCATTAATTCAGTGCACCGTAACGGACGCTTTCCTAGCCGCAGTTCTCAGTCTAGCCCTAGTGATTCTTATTTTTCTACCAGCCGAGCTGAACAGACAGTGAACAGTAGCCAGTGTAAAAGTGCGACACAAAAGTCGCCCCATCGTGTTAGACAATGCAATATGACAAACGGGCGCCGACGCTCTTTTCACGAAAATGTTCGTAAGTGTTGGCCCCAGTGTGTATCTCGCTACAACCGTGCGCATTGCCCTAATCGTAACGCCATTTGTTATCAATGTGGCAAGTCAGGACATGTACAAACAGTGTGTATGCAAAACAAAATTTCAAAGAACAGTGCCATTAGGAACAGGGCTTCGCAACATGCGAGAACATTTCATACTGTAAATGTCATACACGCTTTAGACTTGGACAGTGCATTGCTTGAACCTCAAATGCAAGAAAATTCTTCGGTGTCTACTGGAAAACTATGTAGTGAGCCACGTCGCAAGCGCCGTCGAGTGCGTAAAACTGTGCTACGGAGATGGGTTCGGGACAAGCAAAATGACTATGTACAGTGTAATCCTATAGCAAACCTAGTGCCTTCTACAACTTCACATTGTAATAGCGCCCAGTACTGTGTAGCTAGTGACAGCAGACTTGGTGTAGCTACTCAAAGTAATTTTAGTGCAGTAGCCTCGCATTGTGTGGACGCCGATCCGGCAGTAGTGTCATCTAGGGACAGTGATATTAATCTGCTGTGTACCGATTCTATGCCACCTCCTACAGTACGCAGCCCATGCATGCGCAAGTGCAGCAAACAAACTGTGTCAGACGTTGCCCACATCCGCACACCTGTCGAGCGCCAGAAACAAAAACTTTTTGTGACTCTTTCCATAGACAATACGACTGTGCAATTTTGAGCTTGATACTGGTTTCACTGTGACATTAATGAATAAAGACACTTATGAACTTCTGGGTTCACCAAAACTGTCGCCGTGTCAACAAGTGCTCACTGCGTACACAGATCAAAATATTCCTGTGCTAGGAACGTGTAGCCTGCTCGCCTATTGTCAAGGTGTAACAAAAACAGATGCTTTTGTAGTTGTTCAGGCCAAATCTATGCAGAACATTTTTGGACTAGATGCATTCGACTTGTTTGGCTTATCAATTCAATTCAAAGAGATGTGCTTCAAATTTCGTCAGTAGTGCCTCAGGACAATCTCAATGCATTGTGTGAAACATATAGCGACTTGTTTTCGCCGGAACTAAGTTGTGCAAAAGACTTCGTGGCACATGTAACTTTAAAAGAATCTGCAGTACCAAAATTTCGTAAAGCTCGATCAGTGCCTATCGCAATTCGTGAAAAAGTTGCTGAAGAACTTAAACGTTGGCAGGATAGCGGGGTGATTTCTCCTGTTTCTGCGAGTCAGTGGGTATCGCCTTTAGTAATTCTCACCAAGCCGTCAGGAAAACTTCGTCTCTGTGCGGAATTCAAATCAACAGTGAACAGTCAGACAATTGTAGACACTTACCCCCTGCCCCGACCTGAGGAACTAATGGACAAATTAGGACAGTCTCGCTTCTTTTCTAAGACTGATTTAGCAGAGGCATACTTACAGATTCCGCTTGATGACGAGTCAAAAAAGTTTTTCGTCATTAATATTCACATAGGTCTTTTTCAATTTCAACGCCTATCCTTTGGCAGTTCTTCCGCCCCCGCTATTTTTCAGCGTTTTTTGCAACAGCTGACAGTTTCTGTACCGTGCTGCTCGAACTTTTTAGATGATATTTTGGTCTCAGGGCGCACAGTTGAAGAACATTTATCAAACCCAGAGTGTCTTTTCAAAGTGATGACTGCAGCGGGTCTACGTTGTAATAAAGCAAAGTGTTTCTTTTTTCAAACTGAAATAGAGTATTAGGCTATGTGATTAATGCCCAAGGAATCCATCCCTTACACTCACAACTTCGAGCAATCAAAGACTTGCATCCTCCTAAGAATGTGCACGAATTGCAAGCAGTAATGGGACAGCTTAACTATTACTTCAGATTTATTCCCAATGCCTCTCAGATTGCAGCTCCACTGCATCGCTTACATAGGAAGAATGTTCCTTTTGAATGGTCTATAGATTGTCAGGTTGCCTTTGACAAATTAAAGTCTGCACTACTCAGTGATGCATGTTTGATTCCCTTCGACCCACAGAAGCCTGTAGTGCTAGCAGTGGATGCCTCGTCGTACGGTCTGGGCGCAGTAATCTCACATCGTATTGGATCTCACGCTCAACCTATTGCCTTTGTATCCAAGCTACTAATGCCAACACAACAGAATTACAGTCAGATAGAAAAGGAGGCTTTAGCAATCATTTACGGCGTCACAAAGTTTCAACATTATCTCTATAGCAGAAAATTCTATTTGTTGACAGACCACAAGCCTCTCACTTCGTTGTTCTCACCCACGAAGCCAATTCCGCCACGAACGGCACAAAAGGTTCAGAGATGGTCCTTGATACTGTCAAATTATCAGTATGGGATTTTGTACCGACCTACCACTAAACACGCCAACGCGGACATACTTTCCCGACTTCCGGTTGGCCAGGATGTGTCGTTTGATTCTTCAGAAATGGCGTGTTGTCAGATAGACTCCAGAAATGCTTCCGCTGTCGCAGACTCCCCTTTGAACTCTCGTTGGGTTGCACAGGAAACAGCTGCGGATGCGGACCTAAGTGTGGTAGCACGTTTTGTTCGCTCACGGTGGCCTGCCAGAGCCAAAGACATTGAGCGGCCTCTGGTTCGACGTTATTTTGAACAACGTCATGCATTGTCTTTAAGTCAGGGTGTTCTGTTGTTACATACGGACAACAAGCAAACAAGAGCGATTGTTCCTCATTCCCTGCAACGAGAAGTCTTACGCCTCCTGCATCAGGGACATTGGGGTATTGTTAGGACAAAGCAACTGGCCAGACGTCATTGTACCTGGGTTGGTATGGACGCCCAGATAGAGAGCATGACGTCACAGTGTACGGTATGTGCGGAGCATCAGGCAGCTCCTCCGCAAAGTTTCTCAAGATTGGCCTCGCCCCAAAGGACCATGGCAACGTTTAGACATTGATTTTGCCGGACCTTTCTACCATACACGCTGGTTAATCGTTGTAGACGCTTTCAACAAGTTTCCTTTCGTGATCGCCAACCATGAACTCAACGACGGCGTCTAGTACAATCAGTGCCTTAACATCAGTGTTTTACATCGAAGGTTTGCCTGAAACTATCGTCAGTGGCAATGGACCTCAGTTTGTTAGTGCGGAATTTCGACAGTTTTGTCGTGTGAATGCCATTCAGCACATCACCACCGTACCTTTTCACCCTCAGTCCAATGGTGAAGCAGAACGTTTCATTCGAACATTCAAGTCTCACATGGAAAAGATGAAAGGTCAGCACTCCAGGCAGCAAGCTCTTCAAATTTTCCTGTCTATGTATCGGTGCATGCCACGTGACGGCCCGTCTCCTGCCGAGATGCTACACGGCCGCCGTCACCGCACTCTCCTTCACCTGCTGCAGCCTCCCACGCACCGAGTCGGTTCGTATGGCGCTACGCGTTTTCAGGTTTCCACGCCGGTGCTGTACAGGGTGTTTGCTGGAAACAAGAAGAAACTATGGATGCCGGGCACCATTCAGCGCGTGCTCGGTCGCAATATGTATGTTGTATGTTCTTCCACAGGGTCTGAGCTGCGGCGCCACGCAAACCAGTTGCGCCTGCACAGGCTGCGCAATCCTGTCTCTGGTTTCTTGATTCCAGACCCAGTTCACCGCCTGTCAGCACAGCCACATCGTTCTCCGATGGGCGATGGAGGTCGACGCGCCTCCGCCGCTGTCGCCGACGCAGATGACAGTGTCACCGAGTGGGACTCCGGGACCGTGCGTGCCCCCGCCGCCTGGGCCACACACCTCAGAAGATGACCTGCTCCCTCTGGGCGGAGGTGTTCGCCCTTCCCCTCTTTTGGTGGGTTTCCCGGGGGATCGCAAGGTGGATACCGGGGTGCGGACGGCGTCTCGATCCCAGCCTCTGCTACGATGCCCGACCCACCAGTAACGCCCCCGCCCAGGCCCTCCTCCCAGTGCCGTCGCCGTGGCCCTCAGCCCTACGCCACGACGGCGCGGCTGTTTGGGGGGGGGGGGGGGGGGGGAGGGGTGTGGTGTCGCACAAGTATGAAGTGCGCGCCACGTACTTTCGCCGCGTGCTGCCATGCACGCACGGCGCGGCGTTCTTACGACGTCAGCCACGAGCGCCCTCTGCAGCAACTCCGCTCGTGGCCACGACTGCTGCATCGTTCACTTGGGAATCAGATAGGCACCAGTTAAGACTTGGGTATCAGATAGGCACTAGGACCATTCTACTAGTCTGCTGCTCTCCAAGTTAAGTAATGTATTATTTCTATGAAATATGTCTCTTATAGTAATCTAGCTTAGTGTTTCTAGTTTCTGCTGTCCCACTGGGTGGTCACCTCTGTACCTGCACACGCGTGCATCCTATTTTTGTATGTCGGTCTCTCTCTACTTGGCCACCGACACCCAGGACAACCGGCGGAAACAAGACACAAAAGTGGCGACGAGGATGAGATACAAAGCAAATAATAGAAAATTTCTTCACCTAGTTACGTTATAAAAAAGAATAACAAAAATTTTGGAAAAGAAAATGACAATAGACTAACTATATTCATATCTATTATTATGCAACAGTGGTATCGGGAGGTTCAGTGATACAAGAAGATGGGAATAAATCCGAACATGCTTCGTTACATTTTCCAGTTTCTTTGGTTGTATGTCAACTTCAATTCAAATGTTCAAATGATTGTAAAGTCTATGGGACTTAACTACGGGGTCATCAGTCCCTAAACTTACAAACTACTTATGAACTACTTACAAACTAGGACGGCACAAATATCCATGCCCGAGGGGGGATTCGAACCCCCGACCGTAGTGGCCGTGGAGACCGTGACTGGAGCGCCTCAGTCTCCTCGGCCACTGCGGCCGGCTATGTCAACTTCGTTGAGAGGAAATGGGACAGTTGAGTTATTAGGTATATAATTTTTAGTTAAGCCAAAATCTTGTTGTTTCAATTCCAAATGTTTTTTTATGGTCGTGAAGTTTAAAAGTCGATCACTGTACGAAACAAGAGCTTTGTTTTATCACTAAAATTAGCAAATGAGGTCCGCATGAACTACCGGTTACTCCCTGCTACAAAGCCTTGTTCCCTGTCCCAAACTGAGAACTGACTCGTTTCAAATTACTTCAGTAACAGGAAGTTAATACTACAGTGGTCAATATACATAGCAGCTCACACGTTATTACACACAGACATTAATAAGCAAGCCACCACAATTAAAGTTGTCTTAGAAAGGTGGTTAGGAAACATTTATGGCGCAACGGAATTTACACTTAAGAACATTTGCATCTGAGCTTGTTCTCAGCACTTGTGAAGAACAATATTAAATAAAAACTACAATTTATAGGCAACTTATGGATTATGCTGAACATAAACTTGTTTATTCAGATAGAAAACAAGCAGACTGGGGAACCAATTTCGTTAACACAACAAAAATGCATCTCTTACATGGATTAATGCGTACAGTGCCCAGCCTAAATTATACATGATTTAACGCTACTGGTGGGAAGGATTCACAAACAACACTCATTCGCTCACACAAACGCAATGTCACTGCGAAACTCGCCAAAATCAGCGTGCTGAGACGAGGCGGAAGCACGCGCCGCTATCGTAGGCGAGATTCAGCAAGTCGGAGGTAGCACAAAACACAATATATAAAACACCTTAAAGCTGGCTCTGGTCTGTCGCGCCTGTTTTGAGATGGCGCGTGTGTATAGCCAAGTTAAATTACATCTGAATTGGACCGCGAGCAAACACGCTAACGGCGACACACGGCTACGTTACATGAACGCACTCCACTGAAGGTGAAGTGGTTGAATATCGGATTCATTATACAAAATCACGGTTGATTCTTAACTTGCAGTCTGTTAGAAATCTATCTAGGTACTGGTTTTATATGAGAAGTGGCGTGAATTCGGGCGACTAGCTGCAAACCCCGGATGTCGGAACTCGGACCCACGTGGTTGAAAAATCCGATAAAATTGAATAAATTCAGTTTCCGAAAAATAAAGGAAATTAACTGCAGCATGCAACCCATGGAAATGCTTAGAATTATAGAAGGAAGCGAATGGATAGGGGGCGATTACAGAGACGGATGAGGTCATGTCTCAGAAAAACCACAAAAATGAAATAATTACAAAGTCGGAAAAATAAAAATAAGAATTATGGCATGCAACCCATAGGAATGTTTAGAATTACATGAAGACGCGGAAGAAATGCAGCCACACGTGATAGGGAGCGATTACAGAGACGGATTAAGTCCAGTCTCCAAAACTAGCCAAAGTGAAATAATTACAAAGTCGGAAAAATAAAATTAAGAATTTCAGCATGCAGCCCATGGAAATGTTTAGAATTACATAAGGAAGCTATTGAAGGAGGTTGTACAAGGCTCAGAGAGAATTACTGACAAAGACAGAGTGTGTACTTCCAGTCGGAGAAGAAACAGCAAGATTAAAATAGGTGGGGGGAGAATATTGCGAAATATTAGTGGAAATTAGGATACCCGCATAGTTACTTGCCTGATGGGCACGGAACAAACAAGAGTGGAAGCTGAAGGCTTTGTTCTATGAACGAACCATGTGGAACACATATCACTGACGGAAGGAAACGATGAGAAGATTTTTTACATGAACTGTACAAAAATGAACATATCACCTATTAGAAATCGGGCCCCACCAAGCTAAAAAGTATTTACACAGAGTTCGTACACCGCCACTTGATAACAAAAGGTTTTAACATACCAGGCCGTTATCAAACTGCAACTATCACACATACCGCGTTTATCTATTGGAAATCACTAAATTGAAAAACGGGAACACATTTCCGAACACGATCGAAGAAAATATTCCAAAAAATTATTCAAAGTTCACGAATCTAAGTTAACCATGCTAGTCAATGAAACACTACCATCTCCAAAAAGAAGAGCAGAACCAACCTTACCTCACCAGACGAGCAGACGAGAATGATCAATGATCCAACCGAGTGGTCACCAGACGCGGGAAACCGGAAAATCCAAGAAACAGCTGTGGTGAGGGTGAATAGTGAGACTCGCGCTAAAGAAGGTTCGCTGACTGGACTGTAACCAAAGGGTGTAGCAACCTCTTTGGTAGTATCAGCAGCTATCGATACTGAGCGAGAGAGAACGATGCAAAGCGGGCTATCCCTCCACACATTCAGACAGCCATAGATTCTCATACCTACTTAAAAGTAAAACAACTGCACATTCTCACATGGACAATGGCGTAGCGGAGAAGCCGTCCTTATGCCACATTAATTAATATAATAATAAATGATTAACATAACAAAATAAGAAAAACCTAGCAATATTAACTAATATTTTAACACATAAAATAAAAATGCTATTTCCCAAGCCTTGAAAAGAGTGGAGTTCAAGTTTTAACAAAATGAAAATCAAGCGACATTAAATAACTTATAACTTCACAGAAATATACAAAAAATATGGAAGACGACAGACGGTCGTCTTTCAAGTGATCACACTTTTCACAAGTATATTTGAAATGCAGCAGTTGTATTTACTATTCGGAATATATTACCATTAAAACATTTTTGCAAAAATCCGTTTCTCATAAAGATAGAGGCACACTACATCTCCGTTTTGTTGGTTTTCGTCGTAAAGGCCAGCCGCCTTTATTAGAGTACTAGGCTACTTAAAAGTTGTTTACTTAGTTTTCTACTTTCTGCAGTTAATTGTATCGATAGGATGGATAGGATGTGTGCTTGCTGTGTGCGGACGCAGGAGGAGTTGGCCGCAGTTCGCGAACAGCTGAGCGTGCTGTTGACTACAGTCAGCCGTCTTCAGGCTGCTGTCTCGGGGTGCAGCGATGGTGGGGAGTCTGATGTGTCGAGTGGGACACCTCAGGTGTCTCACGCTTCGCTCTCTGTCCCTGCTACCGAGGCACCTTCAGGTGTACCGGACGTCGTCGAGCCGCCTTCTCCGCAAGGGGAGTGGCGGGTTGTACGGCGTTCGTGTCGCTCGAGGCGGAAGGCCAGTGTGGAGGTTGGACGTCCGTCCGCGCCCGTTCGTCCTGTGAGTGAACGTGTGGTCACTCCTTCAGCAGGGTCCGAGCAGGTGCACGGGGGAGGGGATTATTAGTTATTGGAAGCTCGAATATTAGGCGCGTGAGGAGTCCCTCAGGCTGATAGCGTCGAGATCCGGAAGGAATTACAACGTGCACTCGGTGTGTCTGCCGGGCGGCCTCATCCGAGATGTGGAGGCGGCCTTGCCGGCGGCTATCGAAGGTGCGGGGTGCAGTCGACTGCAAGTCGTGGCTCACGTCGGCACCAATGACGCTTGTCGCTTGGGTTCTGAGGACATCCTCAGGTCCTATGAGCGGCTGGCGGAATTGGTGAAGGCTGCTGCCTTCGCACGCGGGGTGCAAGCAGAGCTGTCGATTTGTAGCATTGTTCCCAGGGTTGATCGGGGTCCTTTGGTTTGGAGCCGAGTGGAGGGTCTGAACCAGAGGCTTCGCCGACTCTGTGACAGTCATGGCTGCAGATTTCTGGATCTGCGTTATCGGGTGGGGAATTGTAGGGGGTGCACTACACTACACTAAGGAAGCGGCTACTCGGGTAGCAGAGTACTCGTGGAGTGCACATGGTTTTTTTTTTTTTTTTTTTTTTTTTTTTTTTTTTTTTTTTTTTTTTTTTTTTTTTTTTTTTTTTTTTAGGCTAGGCGCTAACTCTGATGAGCACTCGCCTGTCAGCATTCAAACGGCGAATTCAGGTCACGTTCGGAACAAAAATTCGAACATCAAAATATTAGCCGCGAACTTACAGAGTATTAGAAACAAAGTTCCCGAATTTGCCGCACTGCATGGAAGTTATTGCGCTGAGATAGTTTTAGGCACCAAAAGCTGGCTAAATCATGACGTGGCAAGTTCAGAAATATTTAGCGAAGCGTGGAATGTATATCGGAAAGATAGATCGGATACAACTGGAGGAGGAGTGTTCATCGCTGTGGATAAAGATATTGTTTCTACTGAGATCGATATTGAAAGTAACTGTGAAGTTATCTGGGCACGTATAACAGGTCTAAAAGAAGTAAAGTTAATAGATGGGTGTTTTTACCGGCCCCCCAGTGCTGCTGTAGCAGTTTTAGAATCATTCAAAGAATGTCTACACCAGGTAGTGCATAGGTATCCGGGCCATGTAATATTAGTCGGGGGAGACTTCAACCTTAAGAGTATAGATTGGGACCTCGCGAGTTACATTTCAGGCGGTACAGACAAGCAGTCTTGCGAGCTACTTTTGGACACATTCTCCGAAAACTGTCTTGAGCAGTTAAACCGGCAACCCACGCGCAATGGAAATATTCTAGACCTTATAGCCACAAACAGGCCTGACCTTATTAACGAAGTCTGTGTAGAGACAGGAGTTAGTGATCGTGATATCGTCATACCGTCGATGGTGACCAAAGTTCATAAACCAATCAAGAAGGCTAGGAGCGTGTTTTTGTTGGGAAGAGCCGATAAGCAAATGTTACGATCGCACTTAGAAAATGAATGGGCATTGTTTAATTCCGGGACTATGGATGTAGAGGAATTGTGGCCTACATTTAAGTGCATTGTTAATAAAGGGTTAGAGAAATATGTGCCAGTAAAGACGATTAAGGATGGAAAAGATCCACCGTGGTATAATAATAATGTTAGAAAGCTGCTGAGAAAGCAAAGGCTGTTGCACTCTCGATTCAAAAAAGAACACGCAAATGATGACAGGCAAAAGTTAGTAGAGATTCGTGCCTCTATAAAAAGATCTATGCGCGAAGCATACAATAATTATCACAGCCATACCTTAGCAAAAGATCTTTCCGAGAACCCGAAAAAATTCTGGTCCTGTGTAAAATCGTTAAGCGGGTCAAAGTCCACTGTCCAGTCACTAGTTGATCATTCCGGGGCAGTAATAGAAGAAAGCAAACGGAAAGCTGAAGTTCTAAATTTAACCTTTCAGAAATCTTCCACGCAGGAGGACCGCACAAATGTGCCATCATTTGATCAACGTACTAATTCCGAAATGGGGGACATAGCAATAGGTATTTCCGGTGTAGAGAAGCAGCTGAGAGAGCTAAATACGAAAAAAGTCTGCTGGTCCGGATGGAATACCAGTTTGGTTTAACAAAGACTATTCTGCGGCGTTGGCCCCCTACTTAGCTTACATTTATCGCGAATCTTTAATTCAGCGCAAAGTTCCTAGTGATTGGAAAAAGCGCAGGTGACTCCCGTGTATAAGAAAGGAAAGAGAACTGACCCACACAATTACAGGCCAATATCTTTGACTTCAGTTTCATGTAGAATTTTGGAGCATATTTCCTTGAAACGGAAAAGCTTCTTTCCATGAATCAGCAAGGGTTTAGGAAACATCGTTCATGTGAAACTCAGCTTGCCCTTTTCTCACATGACATCTTGCGAGCCATGGATGAAGGGCAACAGGCGGATTGTGTTTTTCTCGACTTCAAAAAGGCGTTCGACCCGGTGCCACACTGCAGACTGCTAACGTAGATACGAGTTTATGGAATAGGTTCACAGATTTGTGACTGGCTGGAAGACTTCCTAAGTAATAGAACGCAGTACGCGTTCTCGACGGCGAATGTTCATCAGAGACAAGTGTGTCGTCAGGTGTGCCCCAGGGGAGTGTGATAGGACCGCTATTATTTTCTATCTATATAAATGATCTGATGTACAGAGTAAGTTGTAATTTGCGGCTGATGGTGATGATGCTGTGGTGTATGGGAGGGTGTCGTCTGTAACTGACTGTAATAGCATACAGGATGACAGACAAAATTTCTAGTTTGTGCGAAGAATGGCAGCTAGCTCTCAATGTAGAAAAATGTAAGGTGATGCGCATGAATAGGAAAAAACAATCCTATAATGTTCGAATACAGCATTAGTAGTGAGCTTCTTGATGCTGTCGCGTCGTTCAAATATCTAGGCGTAACATTGCAGAGAGATATGAAATGGAACGAATATGTGAGGACAGTTGTGAGTAAGACGGACAGCCGACTTCGGTTTATTGGGAGAATTTTGGGAAGATGTACTTCACCTGTAAAGGAGACCGCTTGTACGACCACGTCTTGAGTATTGCTCAAGTGTTTGGGACCCGCAGCAGATCAGTTTAAAGGAAGATATAGAGGCAGTTCAGAGGCGAACAGCTAGGTTTGTTACTGGTAGGTTCGACCGATGCGCGAGTGTCACGGAAATGCTCCGGCAACTCAATTGGCGATCGCTGGAAGAAAGACGACGTTCTTTTCGTGAATTTCTGTTAAGTAAATTTAGAGGGCCGGAATTTGAATCTGAGTGTAGTACGATCTTGCTGCCGCCTAGTTACATTTCGCGTAAAGATCACAAAGACAAGATAAGAGAAATTAGGGCTCGTACGGAGGCATACAGGCATTCTTTTTTTCCTCGTTCAATTTGGGAGTGGAATAGGAAAGGAAATGACTAGTAGTGGTACAGTGTACCCTCCGCCACGCACCTTACGGTGGATTGTGGACTATGTATGTAGAGGTAGAAATATAATTTAAAAAGAACACTTGTTCACGACTTAACACCAGTCATGAATGTTCAGTGAAGTCATTACAAACTTCACGCTGGACCTACTGTGGCACCATCTCCTCTATCAGATATGGGGACCTTAACGGTAACCTTTATAAAATTGGACCAAAGTCTATGAACAAAAACATGGCAAGGTAATGATGCAAAACCATATTTTAAAAGAAGCTCTGCAATCCTGGGCCTGAACAGGAGAGAGATTAGACTCAGTCTTGGCTTGCTAACAGGCCATGGGAATTTCAAAAAACACCTACATACAATGGTAATAACAGAAGATGACCCTAAATGTAGGATCTGTGATGGCGGTGATGGAACTGCATCACATCTAATCTTCGAATGCATTGCATTGGAGAGTAAAAGGCACAGAACATTTGGGACAACCAGACCCGAAGAAATTGTGTCTAATAAAGAACTGGTAAAGGGATTCCTTGTACTGTTCAAGGGCATCGGTTGGCTTTAGTAGATATACAGGGAGCGATACCGCACAATAAACTTAGTTTCGGTGCGGGCTGTGGGGGGTTGGGCCAAGACTGTTTTGGCTTCCCTAAGAAAATCAAATCAAAGTCTAGGAACCAATAACTTAAAGTAATTTGGTCCTTAGCTACACAAACTTTCAACTTTAATAAAAATAAAAGAGTTGAGTCTGTAATTCAAAGCAATAGTGACTCAATTCTGTGCAAACTACATAAGAGAGAGGGAAAAAAAAACTTAATAAAAATAGACTACTTTACATTCAGTAAGAAGCGTGAACTCACGCGTTTCATGCGCGTTATTGCTATCTATTGCGCATGCGCGGATTCGCGCGAAGGAATAGCCGCCATGCATCGTGTAATAGGTTTACGTGAAGCAGTACGTAGTTCATGATAATCACGCTTGTAGCGTTGTTGCATACGCGTACGCCTTACCCCGCGTCCACACATTGGTACCAACGCTGGCGCCAATGTTGGCCAATATTTTTGAGACAGCGTCCACACATTGGAGCCAATATTCAGTTCAATTCGTCGAGAGACAACTTAAACGTATCTGACGCACAAATCGCGGCCAAAGCTTTAACGCTTTTGAGTGTGAATAATTACATTTTGTCATTGTAAACCAAAATGGGAAACTTGCGTAAAAGATGATGTGGTGTTGTATCACTTCCTACCGAACATTAATTACGGTACGAAATCATTAATTTTTAAAATATGCCTATTTCACCTTGTGTGATCAATGGTTAATAAAGATTCTTACAAGTAAGTGAGTGATACACATTATTAAAACTTAGACCTGCTACTTTAAATGATTGAAATAAAAAGAAAAAAGAAAGATGTTTTGGAGGGATGCTATTCTTTTGGTATTTCGCTTCGATTTCTAGCAAAGGAGTTTTAGAAGCCTATACTTCCCTTTTAAAATAACTATGTAATTGATATCAAAATGTTCAAATGTTTGTGGAGTCTATGGGACTTAACTACGGGGTCATCAGTCCCTAAACTTACAAACTACTTATGAACTACTTACAACTAAGGACGGCACAAATATCCATGCCCGAGGGGGATTCGAACCCCCGACCGTAGTGGCCGTGCAGACCGTGACTGGAGCGCCTCAGTCCCCTCGGCCACCGCGGCCGGCTAATTGATATCACTGGTAGTGCTTGACAGGAAATATTAAGTACTGTACTGTTAATTTTAAAAATTAAATTCAGTAATGGAGTGTGTCGAAAGTCTAAAAAGTTTTTAATTTTACAGTTCGCGCCTAAGCTTTGCTGTGGCATTTCGTTTTTTGAGGTTTCTTTCACCTATGAATCACTTTCTGATACAGTTCTAATATTTACAAAGAGATTTCGAAACTTTAAAACGGCGACAAGGAACGAAGGAAGAAAGAAACAGTTTCGAGACGAGCAGACGACAAAGACAGAATGAAACGTTGGCGCCAATGTGTGTACGACGTAGCCATATTGGCCCAACGTCCTTTGATGTTTGGTCAAAATATCGACAGGCAACAGAGCCGAACCAACGTTAGCGCCAACGTTGGTTCCAACGCTATTTTACCGATTCACACATTGGACGAACACTGTTGGCGCCAACGTTGGTTCCAATGTGTGGATCCGGTGTTAGGTGTATCGTATAATACGGCCTTAGCCGCTCGCCGTCGTCGTGAATATGGGCGGGTAACGAAAACAGAGGACGAGGAAGGCGGCAGATGAATGACGCGGTTGCCCCGGGCCCAGATAAGCGACCCCTGACCGCAGATAGCGGCGGGCCGGCCATAGCGCCCGCACAGTCCTCCGCGGTGAGCAAAGACGGCAGACATGAACACGGTAGGCGCTGCTTCCGCCTCTAGTCTTACCATTAGTCACTGAGTAGTCGCGTATCTCACACAGCCATTTTCCATTCATTGTGTTGTTGCCCGTTTGGGTTGTCCGCAGATGTGGTTTTGTATAGCTTAGATCTCCTCTTTAATGGTCAGTATTTCACCTTCCTTGTGTTAACACGGCTGTTCTTGCGGGACGTAAGGAAATTTCTCCACAGTGTGCGTCCTTGTTGAGCATTGTCACCCAAGCGACTAATCTATATCTATAATTGTGAATGTCTGTTCGGTGTACGTTTATCACGTCTGAACCACAAGACATAAAGAGCTAAACATTTGTATAGTTACTAATGTCTACCCGCGGAAGGCTTTAGGCACGGTTTTATGGTGATCGGATAGCTATTTATCTATATATATTAATGTAAATGTCTGTCCGGTGTACGCTTATCACGTCCGAACGACAAGACGCAGAGACTTAAATATTTGTACAGTTATTAATTTATACCTGAGGAACGTTTTAGGCACGGTTTTATAACGATCTGATAGATATTTACTAATTTGAAGAATATAACGCGAAATGCGGAACAATAATGATTCTTTGAAAATGGTTTTATTGGTTGCATTTTTGCTTGAGGGTTGATAATGATGAAAGAATGGAGTATATTGGGATAGAAAGTTATCGGTGTATATAAAATTCTACGTGTGTGTATGTTAATATTTCGCTCTGCAGCTTAAACTACAGAACGCAAACGAATGGTGTGTGTGTGTAATTGTTGTCCGAAGTCTCCCGTTGTACACCATAGCAGTTCCATGCCGATAGCTGTAAGGAGGTGGAATATATGGTGGTTGAAAATCGTCAAATTATAAAAAAATTCGGATTGAAGGCCAGCGATAACGTTTGCGACTCTATAGCAGCGAAACGTGATGCGACAGACCATATCTTTGGTCTACGCGTGCTACAATGTCTTCAGCTCTTTCTCTATAAGGATAAGCATACGAATAAGGAAATACAAGAATAAATAAATGAAGCAGTAAAAAAGAAATTTCTTTTAATACATCTATTTAAAAAAATCGATTTGATGTTTCGCGCATTACATCAAGTGATCGATCTGTGATATTATTACAATCACTATTGTTGAATTTCGTGACTGGATTCTTCGAAACGAGTGCATTTTTACGTGTGATTTGATCTACACTACTTACTATTCAGTCTTATAGCACACTACTGAAAGATAGCGTATCTATCATAATCAACCAACACGCGAGCGGAGACGCGGGTTTAAGCTAGTTTTATCATATCTGTATCTACTTCTAAGCAAATGTTCAAATATTTCAAATATAATTACGTAGGCTTCCGCGGCCAGAGTCAGATGACACAAAAGTTTTCTGGGTGTTGTACCGCGTCATGATGTAAAATGTAAGACGTTTCGGCCATCGTTACAGTGGCCTTCATCTAGGTATACTCGGTTATTAAGCAATAGCCTTCTTACATCATGACGCGGTACAACACACAGAAAACTTTTATGTCAAATGTTCAAATGTTTGTAAACCTAAGGGGCCAACTGCTGAGGACGTCGGACGCTAGACTTAGAACTGCTTAAACTAACTTAGAGTAAGGACAACACACATACATACCCATGTCCGAGGGAATACTCGAAGCGCTCACATGGAGCGGTGAGCATTCCGTGGCATGGCGTGTTATACCACGCGGCTATTCGCGGCTCCGTATTTATTTCAATAAGGAAAGTATTCATTTTTCAGTGTTTAACTTCTTTATAGGCTTTTTGGTGGTATCTCTGTATTGATTTTATGATACATATTGTATAATATGCTTCACCAATCAAAGTAGCTGCCTTTTTCATTTCTACAACGCACTATGAAATTGTTATCGACAGTGAGAGGGGTCAAAAATAGGCTGTATGGGGGTATGTGTGTATGCATGTATGTTCCACATCTCATCTATAATTACTGGATCAATTTCAACCAAACTGGGTACACATGTTCCTTACTATCAGGCAACAATCGCTATCGGGATAAGAGCCACACATACTAAGGAGATATGACGTCATAAGCAATGCAATGTCAGAAAATCAGGCGATGCTGAAGGAATTAGATAAGGTAATGAGACAATAAAAGTGGTGGATGATTTTGTTATTCGGGCAGCAAGATAACTTCTGATGGCCGAAGTAAAGAAGATATAAAATGCAGAATGGCTATGGGAACAAAAGCGTTTCTAAAGAAGCGAAACTTGTTAACATCCAATATTAATTTAAATGTCAGGAAGTCCTTTTTGAAAGCATTTGTCTGGAGTGTAGCATTGTATGGCAGTGAAACGTGGACAACAAGGAGTTCAGATAAAAAGGTGATAGAAGCTTTTGAAATGTGGTGCTACAGACGAATGATGAAAATTAGATGGGTAGATCACGTAACTAATGAGGAGGTGCTTAACCGAATCGGGGAGAAAAGGAGTTTCTGGCATATCCTGACTAAGAGAAGGAATAGATTGGTTGGATACATTCTGAGACATCAAGGAGTTGTCAACTTAGCATTAGAAGGAAGCATGTGGGGTAAAAATCGTAGAGGGAGACCGAGGGACTAATATAGTAAGCAGATTCAAAAGGATGTAGGTTGCCGAACGTATTGTCAGATGTAGAGACTTGCACAGGACAGGGTAGCTTGGAGAGCTGCATCAAACCAGTCTGTGGACTGAAAACCACAACAACAACAAAAAATGACTCGTGAAAAATGGCCACATTACATGATAATATTCGACGTCTGCTTCTAAACTAATGGACCGATTTCAACCAAATTTGGAACGAATATTCTTTAAGGTCAGGAATCATTTGATATGGTTGCTAAAACCACCTACAATACATTGTTCATACGATATCGTGTCATAAACAATGAAAATTGCCATATCATGCAGCGCGTGATAGCGTGTTTTTATTCGTCCACTATTTGACAATAAAAGTACTTAGCGACTTGCAATAAACTTTTAACATAATTTCAACTTTACGAAAATTTTTCTCGCTGACAACCCCAAGAAAATGATGTAAGGGAAAAAGTTTATCGCTTACTACTTTTCCGATGTTCATGATGTATGTGTACAGCATTTGGCATGACGCTACAAGTTATTACATCTACACTGTAAATTATATTCCTGAGACAATTCACAGACAGTACACATACATACCACTGAATGTTACTACATCACAGTTCGACATATAGTGAGATATGAAGTTATAAACAATTTGGTTCATGAAAAACCGCATCATCACGCAAGAGGTTTTGATTTATTACATCTTTACTGCTAACACCATTCACGAAATATTTTGCAAACATTAGGCACATATACCACTGAATATATATTCGAATTTACTTCAGAGTACGACACATATTTCAGGAGATATGACGTCATAAACAATGAAATTTCAGAATAACTGCTATTTTTCCACATCTCCTCCTGAAATAATGGACCGATTTCAACTAAACTTGGTACACACATTGCTTACTATCAGACAACAATCGCTGTTGGGTTAAAAACTACCTACGACACATAGATCATGAGATATGAAGTCGTAAACAATGAGTCACAATAACTTTCCCATCGCAAGTATCAATAAATATAGTTTTTAGTCAAATTTAGAATTAAATTAATGTTATACATAATTTATATTGTATTAGTAATTTTCTTTCTTTGGATACTGCACATAAAATTTCTTTGCTTTGCTGTTTCATAATTTCTAAGCTGTTTTCATGGATAAATGAAAATGAATTTTTTTTTCGAGTTTTTATTTTCGTTTCTAATATCTGGCTGGAAAAATGCATATATACCTAGGAAATGTCGGGTTTAGCAGCTAGTAAAATAATAATGATAAGTCTAATACATAAAAATGAATGTTTGTTTGTTTCTTTGTCCGTAATTTATGTGCTGCTGTACCATACCAGTCATGTGATTGTAATGAAACATATGGTTTGCTGGCCGCGGTGGCCGAGGGGACTGCGGCGCGCCAGTCACGGTCTGCACGGCCACTACGGTCGGGGATTCGAATCCCCCCTCGGGGATGGATATTTGTGCCGTCCTTAGTGTTAGCTAGTTCATAAGTAGTTTGTAAGTTTAGGGACTGATGACCCTGTAGTTCAAATCAAATGTTCAAATGTTTGTTAAGCTTATGGGACTTAACTACGGGGTCATCAGTCCCTAAACTTACAAACTACTTATGAACTACCTTATACTAAAGACGGCACAAATATCCATGCCCGAGGGGGATTCGAACCCCCGACCGTAGTGGCCGTACAGACCGTGACTGAAGCGCCTCAGTCTCCTCGGCCACCGCGGCCGGCCCCTGTAGTTAAGTCCTATAAGCTATACAAACATTTGAACATTGTGACCATATTGTTTACATTTTAGCGAAGATATAGGCATAATTATATCACTGTTCTACAGGAGACAGACGTCATGAACACTGAGATGCGTGAAAAACTGCTGCATTACGAATGACGTTTAAATTATTATTTCATTGCTACTAAATGTACTCGTAACATATTTTGTAAACAGTATCCATTATGTGAATTTTATCCATTATGGATGTTGAAGAACTCCGTGACTGTTACTTATAGGTTGTGGAATAAAATGCGCAACTACACAATTGTTGGTGGTTTATTAAAACACTACCCGTTTCGGGCTTGTGCCCATCTTCAGGTGATCTGAAGATGGTCACAAGCCCGAAACCGGTAGTGTTTTAATAAACCACCAATAATTGTGACTGATAGCGGATTTTATTTCCACAACCTAGTATCCATTGTACCACTCAATGTACTTACCAAATTATTTCATTCTACTACTTATAATTTAGGATATAAAGACGTCATAAAAATTAAGAAGCGGTCGAAACTGGGCATAATGTTTATTGATATTTTATGCGCCGCCGTATCGTTCATCCGAATGTGATGAAACTGTAGATACTTTTTTTTGTGTCTCGTTTCCGCGGGTTGTACTGGGTGTCGGTGGCCGAGAGAGAGAGACCGACACAGGAAATAGGATGCACGCGTGTGCAGGTACGGAGGTGACCAGCCAGTGGGACAGCAGAAATGATGATTCCTAGTGCCTATCCGATAGCCAAGTCTTAACTGGTGCCTATCTGATTCCCAAGTGAACGATGCAGTTCAGTGGTGGCCACGAGCGCAGTTGCAGCAAAGGGCGCTCGTGGCTGACGGCGTAAGAACGCCGCACTGCATACTTGTGCGACACCACACTTTTATCTTCAGAACAATGGGAAAGTCACTGTCTACGTAAAATGTTGTATGGGCCATCGCATAGGGTACTTTACCTACGAACTTCGGCAAGATCCACATTCGGTTCTTCAGAAAATTTCGCACATTTAACCTTCAAAACAAGAGGAACTTCACCATCTACCTAAGATTTCATACCGTGCGTGGTCGTGGTACCTTCACTAATTACCAAGGAAGTTAACAGAGTCATATCATTTGTCATAATTGGAGGAGCCTATGGATTGAGGAGGTGGAGGAGGAGTTTGACAGAGAAGAGAAGGGGATTGGCGGAGAAAGGGGAAGTGGAATTGGGCAGAGAGAAGGGTAGGAGACGAAGAGAGAGAGAGGGGGTGGGGGACAAAGGAGGAGGACAGAGAGGGAAAGAGGGAGAAGTCGACTACTTGAATATATAAACAGCCCGGCGACGCCGGGTTTTCAGCTAGTAAATAAATAAAACGTGTCACTCAAACTACAAGACTGTAGCCTAAGTTACTGTCAGGAACACTACAAACCAGAGCCGGTCCCAGGGATTTTGCCACCCGAGCAAAAATTGCAAGCGCCGCTCCGCCACCGCATTTTTCGACTTTGTTAGCTTTATTCGTACATGACGCCTTATTTTCACATATTACACTCATACGTCTCTTTGTTGTGAATATGTCTTTAAGATCAAAGCAGCGTCAATGTTACATTTACATTTTAAGCCAAAACTCCAAAATTAATATGTCCACCAAGATTATTTTAGGTCAGTGGCAAGCATAAAACTAAAATCTATTCACTATTTCTAGTTCCTTGGGCAGAGATGAACAAACTCGCCGCAGCTCATAATTAGACAAAGAAACAAAATGACGCCTATTCACTGCGCACTGATCTAGAACCAGGACATAAAAAGATACATATTCATAAGCGATATAATCTACTGCTGCTACTCTCAATACCAATACCATCGATTAACCGAATCAAAAATATCTCTGGGAACAATAAAAAAATGAAGTGTACTATTTGAAGACTCCAACAATCAGTTTCCACAGGCAGATGACATTCATGTAAACCTATTTCAATTTTACAGTTTTCATTACTAGAAATCAGCGTAAGAGTTTTTTGGCCGCAGTAAATAGTAGCATTTTGTTCTTGTGTTTATGCTTATATCGCAGCTGTTTTCTTAAATTAATGTTAGTTAAAATGGAACAGTGCTGTAGTAGAACGGAAGAAGACGCCTCGCCCTTCTGGCGCTTCTCACGATCGACAATGACGTCACGCGGAAGCGTCCGTAAGCTGCCGATCACATTGCCTCAACCTTTTCGTGGCAACCTTGCATGTTTATTGTGCTTGTTGGATGACTCATATCACTATTGTTTGTATCAATATGTATCAATCAGTAACAATTCGTATTTCCAACTTTTTTCACATTTCTAAACTTATGAAAGACACTTTCACTTTCCATTGCCTTGTTTAATTTAACCTATCGGAACTACATAAAAATCTGCCGCCCTGGGCGACGGCACGGTTCGACCCCCCCCCCCCCCCTAGAGCCGGCCCTGCTACAAATCTAGGGCATTTACAAATTTAATAAAAACAAAGATTAACCACGAAAGGAGTTCTTTTGATATTTGCTATGTTCCCACGAAAGGAGTTCTCTTGAGTGGGAACATAGCAAATTTCCGATAAAACGGAAATGTCAAGCACCTCAAATTCCTACAGAGATTAGGAAGCGTGGTCTTTTATTACTTCGAATGACAGTGTCGCTTAGAAATCTACAAGAAGGCAGAAAGGGAAATAAGAGCAAATGTTAATCTTGTTCTAATTGCTGTTGAATCTTCCGGGTTATGTGGTCGTGGTCGAAGAAACGTATCTGCTCCTGACGTTTCGTCCAGAGCTGCGCTGGACATCCTCAGAGGTGCTACTGGTAGCGGTGAGTCTTGCCGACTGACGAGTCGGGCGTCGGAGAGCGGTATAAATGCTGTCCAAAAGGGGGCATGGTCAAGTGTTCACGTGCGCAGCAGAGATAAGCCTTGTCAAAGATAAAACATAAATTTCGATAGACGATGGTCAAAGATAAAAGCGTAACTACCTATCCCCATGGGGATAATTTTAATAGAAAGGAAGAAGCAATGAAACTTAATGACACTTGGACTGTGGCTCTTCAGAGTAGGTAGTTACGCTTTTATATTTGACCATCGACTATCGAAAGTTATGTTTTATCTTTGACAAGGCTCATCTCTGCTGCGCACGTGAACACTTGACCACGCCCCCTTTTAGACAGTATTTATACCGCTCTCCGACGCCCGACTCGTCAGTCGGCAAGACTCGCCGCTACCAGTAGCACTTCTGAAGATGTCCAGCACAGCAATGTGTTTTGCTGCCTGTGAGGCCGACTGCGCCGGATGGAGGGTTAACCCTCGAGCGGCAGCTCTGGTGCAAATATGCTACCACTTTTGTTTAAATGGTCACTGTTGTCGCAATAATGGAGATGCCGTATATCCACTTAAGCTATTTCTCAATTAAGCCTTATCAATGATGTCGGTGAAGTTTCTGAGTTTCTAGTGCATAGCTGTGTCCACAAAAAAAAAAAAAAAAAAAAAAAAAAAAAAAAAAAAAAAAAAAATGGTTAAGGGGGTGCATCACTGGTAGCAGATTTGCACCGCGCTGCCTGTCATGCAAGTAGATTTGAATTGTTTTGTGTTACGTCTAGTTTTCCTTGCAAATGGATTTGTGGCAGTGTCTAGTAAATTTTTATTATACAAATTTTACCCTACATATCAGAATGCTCAAAAATTTAAATTTTTCGTAAATAGTTTAACTCTAGATAAATTTTCGTCTCTCTTGATCAGCATACTGCACTTTCCGTCAATCTCATTTTTAACCCTTTTTAAGCCTTATACAATGTGAAAATGAGCATTATTCTACTACATAATTTAATCTTCAGGCCTCGTAGATGTGGTATGGGCATAAGAGATGAAGAAGTAGACTTCTTTCAACAATTAATGAAAATCTTAGTGATTTTTGTCTAGATTTGTCATCAGATCATGAACAGGATACTATTATTCACATGTAATTCCTAGTTCCGATACTGAACAAGATTTCAAACGCAATGAATCTGATGTTGAAGACGGTACGACTATGGGAGTAAAACGCCATACAAGCAGCACTTCAACACACTGAAAAAAAATATCATAAAAATCTTGCATGGTTCAAAAGGGAACCCAAGGAGCGTGAGGTCAAAGACGCAAGCTCTCTCATTCATGATAGATGATAACATGATTGATAAGGTAATTATGTGAACTAAGTTCCACATAACACAGAAAAAAGCTGACACTAATTACTCAAAAGACAGAAACTACAGGGAAGTAATGAAAAGAAAACGATATTACTGCTGCATCTATTATACATGATTATTGTCCACTTTCGGAATAATGTTACATTTGTTATATTTATCACCGAAGGTAATTGATATACTAATTCAGATATTAACCATTCTAATATTTCTACCTGTACATTAAACTATTTTTGTCATTACGATCACTTAGTAGCCATATACTAGGTTTGTAACACGGAATACACAGTGGTAGCAAACCTGCACCGCGCTGCTGCTGAATTAATAATAATAATTGGCGCTGCCGCCAGAGAGTTAATAACTGCTACATTTACCCTACATATTTGTGAATTTTAGGGTGCCATAGGTTCATCGCTTCAGCAGAAATACAGTATGCCTACAGTATTACAATACGGTAATTGTGGAGAAGGACTGAAGGAGAATTTGTTCTAAGATTGCGCCCACACCGGAAGCGACGCGCGGACATGGCCAAAACGGTCTAGGTTCGAGGCCTCACTACAAGTCCCTGTCACGTTACACCAATAGGCCGCCATCGCAAGCTCACTGGCTGGCCGTTGGGGCACAGCCAACGAGCTTAAATCTCATAGACTAACACACGAGTTATAGCGCTCTTTGAGGCAACTTCTGTAAACCCGGCCGCCATATATATATATATATATATATATATATATATATATATATATATATATATATATATATTCGTTAATTTTTTTATTATTTTCAATTTTTTTAAATATCTGGTTTTTATTTCTGATTTTCAATTTTTTCCGTTACCTTTTTTGTTTCTGTTTTATCATGATTTTTATTTATTTTTCTTATTATATATATATTTATTTAGTTGCCTTCCTAATTGTGGAGGATTAGGAGTTTTGGTCTTTTGGATCTAAATAGCCTAGAGTAGTACTGCCCTAGTCTGTTAATGAGGTTATTGTGGGACCTTTCAGCCAGTTTGTAAAATGCCTTGGCTATCGTTTTCAAAATGTTCAAATGTTCGTATAGTTTATGGGACTTAACTACGGGGTCATCAGTCCCTAAACTTACAAACTACTTATGAACTGCTTACGAACTAGGTCGGCACAAATATCCATGCCCGAGGGGGGATTCGAACCCCCGACCGTAGTGGCCGTGCAGACCGTGACTGGAGCGCCTCAGTCTCCTCGGCCACCGCGGCCGGCGCTATCGTTTTGTATCTGTCTTTTAGCGTGGGTATCCCTGTTACCTCATGCAAGTCTTTTGTGGGGAAACGTGAGTCTACGTGGATGGCTCTCCTAAGTGCTCTGTTTCGTATGGTCTGTAGTTTTTTGATGTGTGTTTTTGCAGCGTATCCGAAGACAGGACAAGAGTATTCTAATATTGGGCGCACTAGGCTGCAACATACTCTGATTCCTAGTTCGCCAGATATGCTGCTATTTACATTTAGTATTGGATAGAGTGCGCTTAGTCTAGCACTTGCTTTGTTCTTAAGGTCAGTGATATGGGATTTCCAGGTAAGTTTTTTTTATCGAGGGTGACCCCTAGGTATTTTACTTGGTTTTGCACAGTAAGTAAGTACAATTCTCGAGTGGGTGTGGTATACGAGCTGTCAGCCGATACCCTAAATAACATGGCGGACGCCAGTTCAGTTTGCCTCAAACATGGTGGATCTATCGCTACTCTAATCTTACTTCAACCTATCCTAAGGACAACACATACTGTTGTTGCTGCAGGAATCGGAGTCAGGAAGTAATAGGACAGATGTGGTCAAATAATCTTCAACTGATTAACACTTATTAGACAGCAAATATTTTTTATTAACAGAATACTTAACTTCAGATAGTTGAAAAGTAGGCAGGAAGAATGGACGGACTTAAAATATCTATACCGATACATGAAGACGTTAACTCTTGATTGAATTTAGATTTCTGCCACTCCTCAGACTATCATACCTGGAAGTTAAGCTATACTGGAAAGTACAGTATTGAGTGCCCCTGTCCTAGCTAATGTCTCATCCTAACCCAGCAGAGAACTGAGACTGTTTCTACATCTATAGCTACATGGGATACTCTGCGAATAACATTTAAGTGCCTGGCAGAGGGTTCATAGAATCACCTTTATACTATTTAGCTCCCATTCCATTCTCGAAGAGCGCGGGAAGAAAGAAGACCTGAATCTCTCCGTTCGAGCTCTGATTTCTCGTATTTTATTATGATGATCATTTCTACCTATGTAAGTGGGAGTAACAATATATTTTCGCATTCGGAGGAGAATTTTGACGATAGGAGGTTCGTAAGAAGACCACGCCGCAGCGATAAGCGCCGTTGTTGTAATGATTCCCATCCCAAATCCTGTATCATTTTCGTAACATTGTCTCCCCTATATCGTGACAATACAAAACGAGCTGCCCTTCTTTGGACTCTTTCGATGTCCTTCGTCAAGCCCACCTGATAAGGATCCCACAGTGGGCAGCAATACTCCAAAAGAGGACGGACAAGCGTAGTGTATGCAGTTTATTTAGTAGTTCTGTTGCATCTTTAAAGGGTTCTACTAATAAGACGCAGTCTCTGGTTCGCCTTTCCCACGACATTATCTACGTGTTCTTTCCCGTTTAAGTCTGAAGTAATAGTAACTCCTAGGTATTTTGTGGAGTTTACGGCCTTCATTTTTGATTGATTTATCTTGTAAACGAAGTTTGACGGATTTCTTTTCGTAATCATGTGGACGACTTCACACGTATTATTTAGAGTCAACTGCCAGATTTTACACCATAGTGATATCTTATTCACATCGTTCAGCAGCTGGTTTTGATCTACAGATGATTTTACTAGACGGTAAATGACGGCGTCATCTGCAAACAACCTAAGAGAGCTACTTAGATTTTCTCCTAAATCGTTTATGTAAATAAGGAACAGCAGAGGACCAATACCCTGTGGAACGCCCGATATCACCTCTGTTTTACTTGATGCTTTAACATCGAGTACTACAAACTGTGTCCTCTCTGACATGAAATCCCCTATCCAGTCGCAAATTTGGATCGATACACTATAACCACGCAATTCGATTAAAAGCCGTTTGTCAGGTACGGTGTCAAAAGCCTTCTGGAAATCAAGAAATACGGAATCGATTTGCAAACCCTAGTCGATAGCACTCATTACTTCGTGTACGATATTTTCTAAATCCGCGTTGACCTTGGGTCAATAGATCATTCTGTTCGAGATAATTCATGATATTTTAATACAGGATAAGTTCCGAAACCCTGCTGCAAATTGACGTCAATGAAATAGGCCTGTAGTTTACTGGATTACTCCTACTGCCTTTCTTGAATGTAAGTATGACCTGTGCAACTTTCCAATCTTTTGGTACAGCTCCTTCTTTCAGAGAGTGGTCGTATATGTCTGTTAAGTAAGGAGCTATCGTTTCAGCATAATCAGATAGAAATCTAATGGGTATACAGTCCGGTCCAGAAGACTTGTTCTTGTTAAGTGATTTTAGTTGCTTCACTACTCCGATGATATCTACTTCTACGTTACTCATTCTGGCCTCTGTTTTTAATTAGAAATCTGGAATATTGGTTTCGTCTTCTTTGGTGAATTTCTAAAATCTATGTTTAGTAACTCTGCTTTAGTAGCGTTATCATCGGCAGCATCGCCATTACTATCGCGTAGTGAGGGTATTGTTTGTGTTTTGCCCCTAGTATATTTGACATATGACCAAAATCTCTTTGGGTTTTCAGTAAAATTTCTAGAAAGTGTTTCGTTGTGATAAGTATTGTAGGCATCTCGCATTGAAGTCCTCGCCGAATTTCGAGCTTCTATGTAGGACCATCAATCCCGGGGATTTTGTGTACGTTGAAATTTCGCATGCCTTTTCCGTTGCTTTTGAATCAGTGTCATGACCTGTTTTGTGTACCAAGGGGGATCACCTCCTTCTTTTATTAATTCATTTGGTATAAAACTGTCAATTGCTGTCGATACCACCTCTTTGAATCTGGTCTACACTTACGTTTAGTGTTAAAAAGGAGTGGAAGCTGTCTTTCAAAAAGCAATTTATTTTATTTCTATCTGCTTCCCTAAACAAATATACTTTTCATATATTTTTGTAACTTTGAGACTTTCAATATTCAATCTCACTTCGACAGCTCTATGTTCACTAATACCTGCAACCGTTTTGATGCTCGTTATGAGCTCAGGATTATTTGTTGCTCAGAGATCAAGTGTGTTTTGACATCCATTTCCAATTCTAGTTGGCTCATGAACTAATTGTTCGAAGTAATTCTCAGAGAATGCATTGAGTACAATTTCACACGATGTTTTATGCGTACCTCCTGATTTGAAAATATAATTTCGCCAACAGATTGAGGGTAAATTAAAATCACCGCCTATTAATATCGTGTGAGTCGGGTACGTTTTTGTAATTAGACTCAGGTTTTCTTTGAACCTTTCTGCTATTGCATCGACAGAGTTGATAGACTGGTAAAAGGAATAATTTATTAACTTCTTACGATTTTCAGGTACAACCTCTACCCATAATAGCTCACAGGAACTATCAATTTCAACTATGCTACACGAAAGACTACTTCTGACGGCGACAAAAACGCCTCCATCTATTTTGTTTGATATATACTTTCTGAACACAGTTACATCTTTTGCAAAAACTTCTGCTGAACTTATTTCCGGATTGAGCCAACTTTCACTGGCTACAATGATGTGTGTTTCAGTGCTTTCATTAACGCTAGGAGTTCTGGTACTTTCTCGACACAGCTACGACAATTTACAACTGTTATACCGATAGTTCCTAGATCTACATTTCTCCTGTGATCCACCTGCACCCTTTGAGATTTCCAATTTTGTTTTTCCCCGAGGCCCACTATCCTAAAAAAAAAAAAACTGCTACCCGTGTAGCCGCTTCATGCGTATAGTGGACTCGTGACTTGTTCATCGGAACCCGGAAACCCGCCAATGTTTTGCATTATAACACCTGGCGATGCGGAGATGCACAGAATTGTGCAGAAACGTGGCCTAGTGCGTTTTAATCATTGGTAGGAACACTTCCACACGTGCCTTTATTCGTAGAACCTTTTTCGAATGGTACCGTGGCTCTCGCCTCAGGTGTATAGTATAATATGGCCTAATATCAGATATTTGTAGAAAAGGGCGAAGTACTTTTGACATGCTAGACTGTAAATGTCATCGCTGTTTGTCCACTCGCAGAAATTTAAGCTGTACTCTTAGGTTCCTGCCTAACCACATCCTTGAACATCAAGACAAATAAGATAAAAAAAAAAATAGTAAAGTACTTTTGTCAATCAGAATAGACATCTGCAGTCTAGCTTGTCAAAAGTATTTTGCCGTTTTCTACGAATATGTGATATTAGGTCGCATTACACGATATACCTGAGGAGATAGCCACAGTACTACTCGAAAACGATTCTACAAATAAAGGCTCGTCAACTCCCAGTGGTTGCGGCGATACACTGTCTCAATCGTGTTTCCAACTGTTTCAATGTCACGCGCTAGCACTGTCCATATCACTTTGTCACACACACTCATTCCCGAGAGAGAGCTTGAACCTCTGGCGGGAGCGGCCACGCAGTTCCTGACATGGAACCTAGAGCCGTACGGTATTTTCCCGGGCAGCCACCTAAAAACACACTGCCGCAGTCTACTCTGCTTTGCGCACAGGAATAACAGACCAGCAAGACTTAGGAACCTTTAATTGATGAACAGACGCGTATATTCATTGGCTTTCTTTTGAAGTATAGGCACAGTCTAACATACCCAATCGCGACATTTACGGCTGTAAAAGTTATTACAAACTGACAGTTCGAACGACACTAGCGCTCCTACTTGTGGGCAAAGTGCCGTAAGAATAATGTTTGTTTATAATTACTTTTTTATATACACTCCTAGCCATTAAAATTGCTACACAACGAAGATGACGTGCTACAGACGCGAAATTTAACCAACAGGAAGAAGATGCTGTGATATGCAAATGATTGGCTTTTCAGGGCATTCACATAAAGTTGGCGCCGGTGGCGACACCTACAACGTCCTGCCATGAGAAAAGTTTTCAACCGATTTCTCATACACAAACAGCAGTTGACCGGCGTTGCCTGGTGAAACGTTGTTGTGTTGCCTCGTTTAAGGAGGAGAAATGCGTACCATCACGTTTCCGACTTTGATAAAGGTCGGATTAATCACTTGTCTAAATGACTTTACTGTTTGTTTTGACATGTTGGATAATGAAAATAGCGCAACAAGATACAGTTGGCATCATAGCGACAGCACGGCTTACTAAAGTTCCAGCTATTGGGATTGTGTTATCAAAAATGCGATTGAAGTGAAACTAGCGGATAACCTTATGAATAGGAATGGATGTTTATGCTTCAATTCTGCTTGAAATCCTGCTGTCTCACTAGTCAAAAAATGGAGGGACAAAATAAATGCCACCTCACCCGTTGAAAACTGATGTGTAGTATCTATATTTCTGATGTTTATCATCCTTGATCGTGTGATGGCACTGTTTGCTTGCTTGCTCAGTGTGTGTTGTCTTTCCTGTTGTCATTGACAACAGAGGTTTTACACGCCTTTGCACATTGCTTCCTCGTTGCTGTATTGCCTTGACAATGGCAGGGTGTTTCTCTGCCTAAATATCGCCCGACGTCGATTTTTGTACCTGGTTGCGTACCCGCAAGTTGTTTGTTCAAAAATGTTCAAATGTTTGTAAATCTATCGGACCAAACTGCGTGATCATTCAGTCCGTAGTTTACAAACTACTTAAACTAAGGTAAACTAACCTAAGGACAACACACACATCCATGCTCCAGGGAGGACTCGAACCTCCGACGGCGAGCAACCGCGCGCTCTGCAGCGAGACGCCTTAGACAGCTCGGCTACTCCACCGCGCACCAAGTTGTTTGAAAACTGATTTGTTTGAATGTGCCCTCAAGTAGACTGTCTCTATAAAATATAATGACGGTCTTTCCCAGCAATACTTCAACCATTATGTCTCTTGCCATTTGAACGGTTTGCAATCAACGTTTGACTTCCTGACAACGAGAGAACTTTTTCACACTAATACAAAGTAAAGAAATCAGCAGTAAAAATGATTATGTTGACTTATACCATTCAAGTGATTGGCAATCTTCATTTCATAAAGGAGAACAAATCGAGTTAAATGTTTTGTACTAAACTTGAATAACAAATTTCCTACCTGAATCTTTTTTGCCGACCGATTTTATGAAGAACTAAATAACATGGACTTAAATCTTTCATACTAATCAAAAGAGATTTTTTTCAGTGTGTGACTATAAACTTAAACCCGACATTTTTGGACTTAAATCCTTTATACTTATCACTACAGAAATATCAAATTTTGAAACAATTTGGTGAGACTTTAATGAAAGCGGGAAAAACGGCGCAAAACTAATCTCCATCTACTTTTATACTCCGCGAGTCACCTGACTTACATTTGTCACTCCCGCCTTTCGCTCTTCCATTCATGTACGGTTGGCTGGAATAATGATTGGCGTAGGCGTCTGTGCGTGCTTGAATCTCTTTAATTTTAGCCTCATGGGCTTCTCACCAGGTGGCTTGACTCGTCTAGAAACATATGCTCTTGTTAAAGGTAGACTTAACGGTGACACAAGATGCTTGCGTCTGACAGTGGAGTTTAGCATCTCCTCGACGTTTTCACGCTCGCTAAGTGAGCCTGAAAGAAAATACAATGGTCTTATCAGCATATTCTCTATTTCCGTAGCACGGATCTTAGGCTAATCAGTAATATTCTTGTATTGATCAAACGACAGTTCTGTAAGCTACTTGTATTGATAGTTTACTAAATTTCCTGAAGATTCAAATCCAAACGATGCAGGTTCAATGTTCGATCAATCCTAGCATTTTTATCTAACGCTTATCATTTCTTTCATCTTTCTCAGTGTTTGTTGATGTGAAAACTACGAGAGTCATAGCGATCCGGAATCCACGTTAAACTGAAGGTCCCCCTATATTTGGCTGAGTAAGTCGCAACAAAGGTCATATGAAGGCAACTGCAGTCTTCCAACAGGGCCATGATTAGTGAAGCATTTAGGTTATCAAACCTATCTTCTGGTTCATGACTGCGTTATTCATTTATAAAATTACACGCCTTTTTGTTTTCTGTCCCACTTTGTTCTGATGTAAAGTCAAATAATTGGCAAATTGTGCAACTATCCATTATTAAACTAGGAAAATAACAGTTCAATATATGTGTTGTCAGACGAAGTTGTACAGAAGTATTTTACTTATTTTATGAAAGGTGACTGGTTTTGGACATTACATCCATTTTCATATCGTCCCGTAAGAAACCTCTAACAACACACATACAACCGGCCACATGATTTAACTGTGTGGATAACTGGAACTGAATGAACTCCAGCATGCTGGAAATGAAAAAAAAAAAAAAAATAACAGATATGTTATATCTAATTTTTCCCCCTTTTAGCCAATCTGTGTGATATGGTGTGTCTGAAGTCAGAAAATCTTTAGCTGTGAAGACTTGAGGAGAGATTCTATTGACTATTGCCAAAATACTCTGGGTCTTCACGAAAAAAAAAAAAAAATTAAAATACCATCAGCGTTCTTTGCCCTTCTTAATAAAAAAATAGTGTAAGCACAATTTCCTTCACGTCACAAACTTTTATTCTATGAAACACAGAAGCTGAATTAAAGTTTGTGACGCGAAGGAAATTGTGCTTAGACTATTCCGAGGCGCCTTAATCGCCAGTGATGCGATAATCTAGCGGTAAGACGTCTGCCTAGTAAGCATAGAGGTCCGGGTTCGATTCCCGGTCGCACCACAAATTTTAATTCAATGATTCAGATTTATCATTACTTATGAACTAGCTTACACTAAAGACAACACAAACATCCATGCCCAAGGGGGCATTCGAACCCCCGACGGGGAACGGATTTGTGTATCGTAGCATAGGGCTTCAATGCGCTCAGCCGTTCCGCCGCGGCAAAAGAAGAAAAAAAAAAGTCTTTTTTTTTTCTTACAACTCTACTTCACGCATCACTGGCCTTCAATGCAATGTTTCCTCACGTTTGGTGAATTGTTGTTACGGCCTCGAGTTCGAAGACTGATTTTGTTGTGGGGTTGTTATTCTTAAGGCAACGTAGGGACACTTTAATAGAGAGGTCGCACAACTTTTGTAACACGTGAAAGTTATTACAGACCAATGAATTCTCAACTTTAGGCGTTCGAGAAGTACATTCATACCAGTCTGATAAAGTACAGACATCTGAGTGAATACGTCAAAGTCCCCTTGACATTCCACAATAATTTCTAAATATCACTATGTAAACAAGTTCTGAGGCATTACGGATTACTGTATCGAGTCGAGGTCACATTTCGACGAAACGATGCACAATGGATGACGAAATGAGCTCCGGAGGACACGAAGGCCGGCCGCGGTGGCCGAGGGGACTGAGGCGCTCCAGTCACGGTCTGCACGGCCACTACGGTCGGGGGTTCGAATCCCCCCTCGGGCATGGATATTTGTGCCGTCCTTAGTATAAGGTAGTAGATAAGTAGTTTGTAAGTTTAGGGACTGATGACCCCGTAGTTAAGTCCCATAAGCTTAACAAACATTTGAACATTTTTTTGGAGGACACGAAACAGTCACCCCTTTTACATGGGCTCCCAAAACTGGATTTCGTAAATCGATTTCCCAAATCCGCTTTTGTGTTGGTCATGTAAACACTCCAGAATTGATTCTGGAAATCCACTTCTCTAAAGCAATTTTGCAGTTCCACAATCGATTTTCGTGCCCATGTAAACGCAACCGTTTTTGAAGCGTTCTTGGCTTGTCAGATTGTGTTTTCTTGTTACGAATTTTCGGCACATATGGAAAGAGTGATATTTTCTAATGTGAAATAAAAGTATAAATATTAGAGTGAACATAAATATGTGTGTTTAAATAAAGATAAATAGCGACTGTGCAGACTAAATAAGGAACTGAATCAGCTGTTTTCCAGCCGCCATGTTAAGTGAGCTAGGAAATCCAATTCGACAGCGAAAAACGGTTTACGAAAATCGTTTATCGTCTTCCGGAAGATGTGTTGCATGTAAACGTAGTGAGAGGCGTAGCGAGCTTGGGTGGCACCCAGGGCGGTTCTCGGCGGTATCACAAGTATGATTTTAAGTTATACAAAAGAAAGTAAACGAACAGTCAGTGTAATGACGTGACTATGTAACCAGTGATGCACTAATGAACACCATTTACTCCACTACCATCCACTTAAATTTTATAGTCCTTTCATCAAGAGAGAGATGTGTAACAGTGCTTCATAAATTTAGTAAGAAGAAAAGTTTTTTTTCTTTCTTTTTCTCTTTCAAGGACCATTCAAAGTTTAAAGTCAATGACACTACGGTATTTCACATTCACAATGACTCCATGTTGAACTGATTATCATCTCCGAGGTAGCCGATGTACCAAAATTATTCTCTATTGTCCTTTTTTCCAGGGTTCAACGGTCACTATTGTAATAATGTTCCTATATTTTTGTGAAAACTACTATTTTCATTTCAGGAATAGAAAACTTTTATCTTGTAGGTAATTATGTCAATGAGACTAACAACTTTCATCGTAGTACTTTAGCCGTCGCTGTATTAAGTTAAATGTTCAAATGTTTGTATAGTTTATGGGACTCAACTACGGGGTCATCAGTCCATAAACTTACAAACTACTTATGAACTAGCTAACACTAAGGACGACACAAATATCCATGCCCGAGGGAGTGATTCGAACCCCCGACCGTAGTGGCCGTGCAGACCGTGACTGGAGCGCCTCAGTCCCCGCGGCCACCGCGGCCGGCTTTTATTAAGTTAGGCAGTCGGTACGCTATTTGTGAGTGAAATCATTATTAACGATTTGATAAGTCAGAAACTCCAGTTTCAATCCAACCGACAAACTAGTACTAATAAATTACATTCTGAAATATAAAGTACGGCTACAATTCCGCGAGCTCGATTTCTCGCTTGTGACAGTTTTAAATTCGGAGGATATCGCAATATCAATAAGGTACAGCGGCGGGCTGTACTTCAACATACTTACATTAATTCCAATCATGCAACAGATGACATGATTAGGATCTATTTTCCTTTCTTCACAAAAAACAGAAAAGAAAAGCGGAAGCTTTGTTTCACTTGCAGTCAAGTTTCACCTCCATATAGACTCCCCCCCCCCCCCCTTTAGCTACGCCACTGACACGAAGCACTGTTGTGAATCACGAAACACTCTGACACGTTGCACCAATCCCTTACAGACTGCATTTGCCGGCTACCGGCTGTTTAACAGTAGTCCACCCAATCATATTGCACAAACGTGATTGTCTTGTAAAGAGCGCGGCCTGTTGCGGAAATCCAGGAGCTGGTATTATCAACGTTGTAATGTTCCCGCGACCGCAATTTCTGATATCTCTAGAGGTGTAGTTATCTTTGGTGGCAGCACAATCTGCGACATTACACGTTTGATGGTCCGCGCTTTTCTATCCTGAACGAGCCTCATTATCTCTGGATAAGACCGGCAATCCACATCCATTTCAACCTGCTTATTGCTCGTCCCCCTTCCCCAAAGGGTCTAATCCACCTACGTGCTTATGGAATATCACCACATTTGCGGGTTGCATTAGTGATTTTGTGTCAGAAAGGACACAATGTGTAGTAACGGACTGAAAATCATCGAATGAAACAGAAGTGATATCTGGCGTTCCCCAGGGAGATGTTATACGGTCCCTAACGTTCCTTACCTTTATAGATGACTAGCTTTAAACCCGGCGTTGCCGGGGTGTTTATTTATCGGTACCCTCTGTCATGTACTATGCAAACTTGGTTTAAAGGTCATGTGTGCAAAAATTCATAAAGATTGGAGCAAAATATCCATTTTGTAAAATTCTGTAAGTTAAGTACCCTCCACCATGCATCGAACGAAATTTTATGCAGACAGTGACTTGTTTTTAAGGTGCAGTGTACAAAATTTCATCAATATCGGTACAAAACTATCTATTTCTATGCAATAGGAACGCAGGGTCACATTGAAAAACGCACTTTGTTGTTCCCAAATATTCCAGTTTTATTTCAAACAACCGTTGTTAAAAAAAAAAAAAAAAAAAAAAAAAAAAAAAAAAAAAAAAAAAAAAATCTGTGAAATCGGTCGAACCGTTCTCAAGTTATGGCGCGACCAAGGTATTTAGGGATCCATTTTTATGTTGCAGAGTACCCTCTCCCATGCCCTGAACTATTGAAGGTCAAGCGTGCGAAATTTCGTGAAGATCGGAATAAAACTGTAGATTTCTTGAGTCTGTAGGAGAAGTATGCTCCGCCATGCACCTATGACAAAATACTTTCTTAGCTGACGTTTTCTTCCTACAAACTAGATTTCTGCCAAATTTCAGCTTCATAGGTGAAGTAGTTTTCGAGATTTCGTCTTTAGTCAGTGAGTGAGTGAGTGTCCTTTCGCTATTATACAGATAGAGATTAAGAAAACAGACTGCTTAATTTTGGATGCAAGAGAATTAAGGGAGACCTGCAGACAAAAATAAATAGTAACATGCAAATCTATTGCTAACTTTATTTGATACAAGGTCATGCCTGATGCGACAGTTTTATGGCATCCACAGCGAAACTGTTGTGAGCGGTAGACTTCTTTTCGTTTCATTATTTTGTCGGGGGAGAGATGTCAGTTACAAATAGCTTCATAAATGTCGTAAATTACATGCAAACTTTATTTCATGTCCCTAACTGCTCCCATTTCCAATAATTGATGCATGAATGTGGGTATTCTCAAGCGGTGGCCTCTCATTATTTATGACGTCATATCTCCTGAGCTGTGTGTCGTGCTCTTTTGTTTATGGGTCAGGAACCTTCGTGGGCGTACGGTGAACAGTTCACCAAACTTTCATTGCAGTCGAATGAATAGTTTATGAACACATAGAGGACATACAGACAAACATATATATGAGACAGAATCTGAGCAGCGCTCTTAGACTGTTCGCGAATGATACTGTCACTTACAAGTTGATGAAGCCACCAGAACTGCTCTGTTTGAAGCTATCAACGACTTCAGGTTCCTTCAATTCGTTAATTTCGATCTCCTTTTTTTTTTTTTTTTTTTTTTTTTTTTTTTTTTTTTTTTTTTTTTTTTGTCGCTTTTAAGCGACAGTTCATAACGAAATAACGAATAAAAATGTTCAAATGTTTGTAAATCTATCGGACCAAACTGCGTGGTCATCAGTCTGTAGCTTACAAACTACTTAAACTAAGGTAAACGAACCTAAGGACAACACACACACCCATGTCCAAGAGAGGACTCGAGCCTACGACGGCGAGCAACCGTGAGCTCCGTAGCGAGTTTCCTGAGACCGCTCGGCTACTCCACCGCGGCTCGTAACGAATAAGTTATGGTCAGAGTTTATATCTCCCAATGTAGCCTGGTGTGCTCCACGCACCAATGTTTCTTAAACCAAGTGGCTGTGATAATATTGGTCTGCGCAAAATTCTACCAGGAGACTACTTCTTTCATTTATTTTCCCCAGTACACATTCACCTACTATAATTCCTTCTCTTCCTTTCCCTACCACCAAATCCAGGCCTCCCTTTCAATTACGTTTTCCTCTCTCTTAACTGCCAGAATAATTTCATCTCATCATACAATTTCTTTTACCTCCTCATACATATATTCGATTCTTATCATCGGCAGAGCTAGTTGGCATATGAACTTGTATTTCTGTGGTCGGTGCTGTCTTAGTGTATATTTTGGCTACGATAATGAGTTCACACTGCTGCTTACAGTAATTTGCCTTCATTCCAGTTTTCTTATTCAGTATTAGACCTACTCCTGCGTTACCCCAACTGGTTTTTTTTTTTTTTTTAATTTCTAACCCTGTACTCAGCTTACCACAAATCCTGTTCAGCCTGCCATTTCACTAATCCCTACGGTAATGCGTTTTTTCTCTGCTTATAGTAATTTACCTGCATTCCAACTAATTTTTTATTTATAACCCTCTACTTAGCTTACCACAAATACTGTTCAACCTACTATAACTTCAAGCTATCCATCTTTAAATTTTGTAACTTTCCTATCCGATTACACTATAGAACATTACACGTTCCGATCCGTAGATTGCTTGTTTTGTTTTTCCCGGTGACGACACCCTCCCGAGTAGTCTCCATCCGGAGATGCGAATGGGAAACTGTTTTACAAATGTTCAAATGTTTGTTAAGCTTATGGGACTTAACTGTGGACTCATCAGTCCCTAAACTTACAAACTACTTATGAACTACCTTATACTGAAGACGACACAACCACCCTTGCGCGAGGGAGGATTCGAACCCCCGACGGGGAGCGTTCTCGCGCATCGCAGCATAGCGCCTCAATGCGCTCGACCACTCTCCCGCGGCGACTGTTTTATCTCCGGAATATTATCAAGTATCCTTACAGTAGAGCTGCATGTCCTCGGGGAAAGTATCGACCGTAGTTTCCCCTTGTTTTCAGCCGTTCGCAGTAACTGCATGGCAAAAGCGTGTTAGGAAGTTGCAAGGCCCGACTTTTGCCCGTGTAACTACTGAAAACCAGCCATTCCCCGTAGGGGGTTCGAATCGTCCCTCGGGCATGGATGTTTGTGTTGTCTTTAGTATAAGGCAGTTGTTAAGTAGTTTATAAGTTTAGGGACCTGATGACCTTGCAATTAAGTCTAGAGCTCTGCATTTCGATGAAAATAACCGCTCGAGCATTTCCCGTTTCGTGCCGCTGCTCGACGGCTGTGATAGGCCCACGCTGCGGCACGGCTGCGGCCGTCTAATGCCCCCACGTGGCCGGTCGCCCTCCGCCTCTCGGTTACCGGCGGAAGTGTCGAGCACTGCCGGCCGCTCGAGCGCTGCCAGGCGCTCGAGCGCGCTCGTAGTCTCGGCCGCTGACAGCGCGACCGCCGCGCGCTTAGCACTGCGGAATCGCATTAGAGACCCACCTGGCTTTGAGCAGCGCAGACAGCGTTGTGGATCAACGAACTACAGGTCGTAAAGGCTCCATTCATGAAACAAAAAGAAGTATTGTGGAGACAATTAGGAGCGGCTCGTTAGTCCTGAAGAAGAAAGACACGCCGAAAAGGAGCCGAAAAGTGAAGCTTGGAAATCTTTTGCACTTGTAGTGGATCCTGTCACACAGGTTTCTGCTGGTTTCGTGCAATGTACCACATGCGATACTATACTTACGTACCAGTCAAGCACAACAGGTATGATTCGGCACTGCAAAAGTAAATGCGGAGCATAATTACACCGACCACTTGCAGTACCAAGTAGCAAAAAGAAAGTTCTTGTTGATAGGTTGGTCGATATGGGCGGATTAGATTTGCTACCATTAAATACTTTTTGTAAGATTGGCTTCACGAATTATTCGCAGGAGCTCATCAATGTTCGCGCCACGTATGGCAAAGTCAATATAGAAGATGTTCTTCCGCACCCTAACACTGTATCGCTGCATATTAGAGAAAAGGCCGACAAAATACGGGTGACAATGGTGCCCAAGCTAATGTGTGCTTTAAAGAACAAAATGTGCTCTTTAAACGCTGATCTGTGGTCTGATAACTACAAGGAGATACGCTGCACATAACGCAAGATTAGACTACTGTATTACCGCTTGTCTACCAAAACAAACAAAATACTACATACAGAAATTACAGTTTTTAACGTTGCAGTTACTGGAAGACATGATCACCTCAATGGTCGAAACTCCAGTAGTTTGCAAAATATTTAAACATTTTCTTCTTGAGACAGGTCTTCTTGAATTTTATACTTTCTATGAGTTTTACCATTTTTATTTTAAGTCTTATGTATTACAGAAAATTCCCCATGTCACATACAGTAATGGAAAATTTTCTGGAATACATACGACTTAAAATAAAAATGGTAAAACTCATAGAAAGTATATTTAAAAATGTTTAATGTTTGTAAAGTTCATGGAACTTAACTGCGGGATCATCAATTCCTAATCTTACAACTATCAAACATCAAATGTGACATATTCAGTTGTAGTATGTGGGTTATAGAACTGACAGTAAACAACGAAAGACATTTGTAAAAGAAATAAGTAAGTTGTTAATATGAAGCGGTGGTCTCTCATCTCTGAAATACATTAATGACTTGCCATTCTACATTGATGAAGATTAGTTCTTTTTGCTGATGATACAAGTATGGTAATCACATCCATAAAACGAGAACTAACTGATGTAATCGAAAATAACGTCTTTGACAAGTGGTTCTAAGCAAATGGACTCTCATTAACTTTTGATAAAACACAGCATATACCATTCCGTACAGTAAATGGCACAACTCCAGTAATAAATATAGACTTTAAACAGAAGTCTGTAGCTAAGGTTCATCGAAATTATTCGTTCGTTTGGAAGGGAAACCAGAGATTTTCAAAATTTTTGGATGTGTGAATTAATGAGAGATTAAACTTGAAGCAACACATTGATTGTCTGCTAAAACGTTTGGGTTCAGCTACGTATGCTGTTAGGGTTTTACCAAATTTTGGCGATAAGAATCTCAGTAAAACAGTTTACTACGCCTATTTTCATTTACTGCTTTCGGATGGCATCATATTCTGAGGTAATTCACTATTGAGTAAAAAAGTATTCATTGCACAAAATCGTGTAATCAGAATAATTACTGGAGCGCGCCCAAGATCGTTCTGGAGACAACTATTTAAGGATTTAGGCATCCTCACAGTTACTTCAGAGTATATATATTCACTTATGAAATTTGTTGTTAATTATCGAACCTAGTTCACACACATGTTCACATTTTGTAAATCTATCGGACTATACTGCTTTATTAGTCCGTAGCTTGCAAACAACTTAAACTGAGGTAAACTAACCTGAGGATAACACAGACACCCATGCCTGCGAGGGGACCCGAACCCAGGATGGCGAACGGTCGTGCGCATCGAGCATGGCTAATCCGCCGCGGAAAACCCAGTTCAAAAGTAATAGCAGTGTGCATAGTTATAACACCAAGAGAAAGGATGATATTACTATGCAGGGTTAAATCTCACTTTGGCACGGAAAGGGGTGAATTATGCTCCACAAAAATCTTCGGTCACCTACCAAACAGCATCAAAACCTGACATAGCTAACTAGCATTTAAAAATTTATTAAAAGAATAACTGAATGACAACTCCTTCTACTCAATGGATGAATTTTTAGATATAAATTAGTAAAACTAAAAATAAAAAATAAAAAAATGAAAAGAATACAAAATATATTTGTGTCATATAACATTTTGTATAATGTATTATCTTGTACAGACACCTTTTATTACACTGACAAGTTCCACATCATTACGAAGTGTCGTATTCATAATCTATGGAAGAAGTATTAATGTAAGCAGTCTGACGAAGTGCAGCTGGCTGGCGCTGAGTGCGCCGGTTACTGGTGACCGACCGAGCGTTCGGCGCGCTCGGCCAACACCACCTATATCAGGTGGTGTTGGCTCGGCCGAGCGCTGGCGATCGGTCGCCCGCAACCGGTTAAAGAGGACGCTCGGCCGCATACTCCCGAGAGCCAGAGGGGCGAGCGGGACTCGCCAGTAAAAATCGGATGTAATGCAGACCTCTAGTTAAGTCCCATAAGCTTAATAAACATTTGATTTGAAAACACTGCGCCTCGTTTCAGGAGTCATGTTTGTCTGACCTCTGACAGAGACTCGACTGCTGCGATTGTACAGAGCAGTACGGCTATCTGTGTTGTTGTGTGTGTCGTTCATGGGGTTTTTAGGGAATAAATCGATGAAAATCTTCATTACTAAGTATTCTCTGATTAACAGAGAAAACTAAACACTCATGAAGACTCTCATATATTAAACTCTACTATTTGCAGTTTTTTCTTTGTTTCTGTCACTTCCTTCCAAAGCTCGTTGATCTGTTTCCATGAATTCTTCACTAACTAAACAAGCCCCCTTTTGACATTCCTCCTCAAATATGCTGATTTACTGCTCTTCTTATTCTTTAAACACTTTAATATGCGATATTCGGATGTTGAGTATGGATTTCAGGGTGCGTAAAGGATTGCAATTTTATATTCTCGTTAACAATTTGCTTAAAATGGTATGGCCTTCATATATATATATATATATATATATATATATATATATATATATATATATATATATATATGAATGTTTGTCTGTATGTCCTCCATGTGTTTATAAACCATTTATTCGACTGCAATGAAACTTGGTGAACTATTACCCGTACGCCCACGAAGGTTTCTGACCCAAAAACAAAAGAGCAAGACACACAGCGCAAGAGATATGACATCATAAATAATGAGAGGCCACCGCGTGAGAATACCGAGATTTATGCATCAATTATTGGAAAATGGGAATAGTTAAGGACCTGCAGCGAAGTTTGCATGTAATTTCGGACGTTTATGAAGCGTTTTGTAACTGACCCCTCCACAAAATTATGAAACGAAAAGAAGTCTACCGCTCACAACAGTTTCGCTGTAGATGCCGTAAAACTGTCGCACCAGGCATGACCTTGTATCAAATAAAGTTACCATTACAGATTTGCATGTTACTATTTATTTTTGTCTGCAAGTCTCCCTTAATTCTCTTGGGCCCAAAATTAAGCAATCTGTTTTCTTGATCTCTATGTATATAAAAGCAAAAGGACACTCACTCTTTGATTAACTCACTAATCTCGAAAACTACTTCACCTATGAAGCTGAAATTGGCAGGAATGTAGTTTATAGGTAGAAAACGTCAGCTAAGAAAGTATTTTGTGATAGGTGCATGGCGGAAAATACTTCTCCTACAGACTCACGAAATCTACAGTTTCATTTCGATCTTCGCGAAATTTCGCACGCTTCACCTTCAGAACAAGAGGAAGGTCACCGTCTATCTTAACTATCATACAGGTGTTTTTTAATTCTCAGAACAACGGTTGTAGGAAATAAAACTGGAATATTTGAGAAGAATAAAGTGCGTTTTTCAATGTGGCCTTCCGTTTCTATTGCATAAAAATCTACTGTTTTGTTCCGATATGGATGAAATTTTGCACACTCTACCTTAAAAACAAAGAGGAATGCCACTGTATAAAATTTCGCTCGGTGCATGGTGGAGGATACTGAACGTATGGAATTTTGCAGAATGCATAGTTTTGCTCCAATCTTTATGAATTTTTGCACACATGAGCTTTAAACTAAGAGGAAGATCACGGGGTACATAAATGTTTGTATGGTACAAGACAGAGGTTACCTGGCAGAAAACCTAGAACAAAAATTAATAGAGACATTGAGAGGCCATGGGGAACTCTATGATACAAAAATTGTGACTCCATGAAAATAAAACTCAAGTACTGGATGTGGAGTGATATTGCACATGATTCGAGTTTGAAATTGTCCACACCATTTCCTTTGATTCACAGTACAGTAGAATCCCGAAAACTCGGCACTTGGTAATTCGGCAGTCCGGATAACTCGGCCACCCCCCTGCACACCCTCGGGAATTATTCCGTGCTCGCAGAATGCAAGATATAATTGAAATCGTAGCATGTAACTTACTGGATCTGCTATAAATTGGCCTAGACATCATCTTTTCTTGTGCCAGCTATACTCTATAAAAGTCATTTGAATTTCATTGATTCAATATGTAGATGCGTCTTCATATTAAAAAACAGTCGTGCTCAAAATTATGAGAGTGCATTTTTTCACAGTATTTTCTTTAAAAATCGGCTTCGGCGTGTTGGGAATTTTAGTGGAATATGTTTTACGAAGTAAATCACTATTGTTCATAATTTCCATTGTTCAATGCTGTATGTCTTCTTAATGTAATTTCCTAAATTGTAAATTAAAGGATGTACTCGTAAGTAACGAATATAATTTCTTAGACATCTTAAATTTATTTTGTCTTACTGTATTCCATAATTCGTATTGTATTCTTAAGTAACAATAGAAAGTCTTTTATAACAAAACAACAGCATCTATTCCTTTTTAACACCGTTCCCGATAACCCGGCATTTTCACAAACTCGGCCAATCTTCGATCCACATTAGATCGAGTTTTCCGGACTCTACTGCGTATGTTTGGGATATATCAAGTTATTATTTATTAATGAGAGAAGAAACGCTTCTTCCTCAGTGTTAGTATCGGAATCTGATTCGGAACTGTACTGTAATAATAACCTTTTTGTTGTGTCCCGTGTCGTCTGTCGAAGTAGCCGGCTAGGAACATAGGCTAGATGAGAAGAAAACAAGAAACCACGAGCTAACAAAGATACTTACCTTTTATTATACAGAGACTCGTTTACAAGAAGTTAGGTCGAAACTCAACTACTAGAAGCCGCCCTAGCTTCTCCTAGGCGATTCCATACACACTCTCCCCGCGCTTCTTGTGTTAAATGCTACATGTCCAGACGGCGCGCTCGCCGTGCGTCAGAAGGCGGGGTCCCGAGGCGCCGTAGCCATTGGTTCCTCGATTGCGCGGCGTCGAAACTACAGTAGTACACGCGGGCGCAGTACGGCCCGCTCGTAGCACCATCAAACGATGAGCCAGGTGCGTAAGCGAGCGTCTTGAAGGGGTCCTTCGGCGACGATACTACACCTTTTATCTGGGAATCTCACACGGTCTGTCTTGCGAGTCATAAGTGAGTAACCAACGACTGATACGCGTGTACCACTCCCCCTGACTGGCACTGTCGTACGCGTCCGAATTTGCGCTGGTCCGGCGCAGCGCGTGTTGAAGCCGCGTGTCGCGCTGGAGTGTCGTGACACTACGCGAGTGCTATACGCGTCTCAATTTGCGCCTATCCTTAAAAAACAATAAAAAACCGCATTAAACCCAGTTTACACGATGATCGCGCTAGTAACGAACGGATCACGTTGCGCGCCATCTAGCGACGTAAACGCAAAACTACCAGCATTTCGTGTTCGGAGACGGCGTTTCATACTAGCTAGTACGCTATAGGGCAGGTTCTAAATTTGCTAGTAGCGACCTCGGCGCGCATGCGCAGAAGTGAGTCCGTGGCGCCGCTTTCATGTTTACTACGCCGCTTCCTTATCGATATCGCTTGGTACTCTGGGGTCATACATCTTGCATCAATGCAGTACGAGAGACCAGGAACTGTGTTTTGATTGATGCATACAGGGACAATACAGAAAGTCCTTTAATTTCTACTAAGGTACAATGACCGTTATTTATCAAGAAAATAACAGAAAAGTGTTGAATTAAAAAGAAGTTTGAATACGTCCTGTTCATTTACCTTATATCATAAAAAGTTTGTAATGTTATAGCATGCCAGACAGAAATTTGCACAAAATCTCGAGCGTGTGATGAAGTTCTCTGAGGTCTTACTATGGAGCTCAAATTTAAATTGGTTTGCAGATTTCAGCAGTAACAATTAAAATAGTAATTCTTGTGCAAAGGAAAGGTTTTTGAAAGATTCCTTGGCGCCAGAAAACGCTATGTTAAAGCGAGTGCAAAACAATAGCAATTACAGGAATAGCTGACTCATAAATTACACAAAGCTGAGAATGCAACTCTAGTATAAAAAGTAATTTGTTTGTTCAGCTTAGCGAAATACTTTCAGTATCGTATTTTTGTTCTTGGACGAACTAAAGCAATTTGGTAAAACACTCGATACTCATTAGTAAGGAAAAAAATCGGAATTCATTGGGGTCCTCGGGCACAAGTTACTTCATTATTAGCGTGCAGTGCACACCTCGTTGTTCGTGTCTTCTTCTCAATCAAGGACGCATCCAACTTCTATTCCTTCTTCGCTGTTGTGTTCAGATATACACCACAGCTCCTGCTACCGCCGACAGTGTGTAAACTTAAAAGCTGAATATTATCAGTCATGACATACACACAAACGTAAACAAGTGCCGGCCGCGGTGGCCGAGGGGACTAAGGCGCTCCAGTCACGGTCTTCACGGCCACTACGGTTGGGGGTTCGAATCCCCCCTCGGGCATGGATATTTGTGCCGTCCTAGTTCGTAAGTAGTTCATAAGTAGTTTGTAAGTTTAGGGACTGATGACCCCGTAGTTAAGTCCCATAGACTATACAAACATTTGAACATTCGTAAACAATTCTCATTATATAAACAGTAGTACGGCCGTATTTTCGCATAGGTGCTGCTGTCAGTATTAATCCTATCAGAACACGGGAGATTATCGTATAAATGGAACCAAGCCTGTGTGATCACACACCATTAGCCTAGGCGCAAACTGAGACGCGTATAGTACTCGCGCAGTGAAGCGGCGCAGCACGCGTTTTTCTGATCATCGTGTTCTAATGGGGCCTCGCAAATTGGCACGCAGTACGTCGCTGACGCGAACTGCGCTGCTTGGCTTTGTGGCTGAGCCACAGTTTCCTGCGGCATAGCGACGTTCGCACCGTGGGAAAGGCGATGCCGGGAGGGGGAAGCCGTCTGCCGTCTGTTCCCTTCGACAACCTGCACACGGAAGTTTCTCATCCAGTAGTGTTTCGATTTTCGCCACATAACCTGTCGATATTTTTGTTACTGTTTTCCAGTTATTTATATCGGTATAGTTTTCCTGCTTTCGTCACTGTTGGCCAATGCTTAAAAAGTCAAATGTATATTAATTAAAATGTTTTTCGATTGACGTCTTCTTCTCAAAGGGCACACCTGGCTACCTATCATATACCTGAGAGGCATAATTCTCAGTTACAGTACACTGACCATCGTATTCTGTAGTGGATCATATTCTCTGGCTATATTGAAATATATAGTTTGATCCTTAGATATCATGTTGAATAACCACTAGCAAGCAATAAAAGTGAATTATGTCTGGACATAAGGGATAAATTTATATAACACCCCTCCATTTTGTGTCAGGGTGGGAAAACACCATAGTTGAATGGGTTGCACGAATTAATGATCCCTTACATGGAGAAAAGTATTATGTATTTATCGCTTACCTAAAAAAAACTGCCATTTTTTCCTCAGTAGCAATCGGCTTTTGTGCATTACATCCATTTACATTGATGGCTTCCTGTATTATCCCATGCAGTTCTGAAAACTGTTGTCTGTTCATTCTGAAATAATTTGTGAAATCAGCATCACTCATCTTCTTGGTAATTACAAACTGACCACACCATTTCCTTTCACTCAAAATATATTTGTTTGGAGATTTTAACTTTTTATTTCTTAGTGACAGAAGAAAAGCTTCGACCTGAGCGTTGGTATCCAAATCAGATTTGGAACTCTGCTGTAACAACAACAACTGCTTAACTGCGAATCACACATTGTCAGACTGGCGAGTAACCAGCGTCTGGTAGGGGCGCGCCACTCCGCCTGAGGCTAGGCGCAAATTGAGACGCGTATAGCACTCGCACAGTGCCGTGACACTCCAGCGCTACACGCGCCTTGCACATGTGCTGCGCCCCACCAGCGCACACTGGGATGCATTACCAAGAAGATGAGTGATGCTGATTTCACAAATTATTTCAGAATGAACAAACAACAGTTTTCAGAACTGCATGGGATAATGCAGGAAGCCATCGATGCAAATGGATGTAATGCACAAAATCCGATCCATGTAAGGGATCATTAATTCGTGCAGCCCATTGAAGTATGGTGTTTTCCCACCCTGACGCAAAATGGAGGGGTGTTATATAAATTTAACCCCTATGTCCAGACATAATTCACTTTTATTGCTAGTGGTTACTCAACGTGATATCTAAAGATCAAGCTATATATTTCAATGTAGCCAGAGAATATGTCTATAAATTAAAAACAAAAAAGCCGCGGCGGATTATTTGTGGTCACTGGGGCGCCTTGCAGCAGTGCTCGCGGCCGTTCGCTGTCGAGGGTTCGAGTCCCCTTCGGGCATGGGTGTTTGTGTTATCCTTAGGTTATTTTACCTTAGTTTAAGTACTTTTTATCCTAAGGACTAATGACCACACAGTTGAGTCCGATACATTTACATGCATTTGAATTTAAAAAAGGATATGTATCCACACTGAATTCTCTCACCTGTATATCATATACATATTTAAAAGTATTATCGATTTTGTTGGAGTAACACTTAGCCTGTGTATTAATTAGATCGAAAATAATTTTATAATCATATTACTGAAAAATATTGCATTAAATTTATACTTCTTTTAATTTGAAATCCTGCCAAGGCAGATTTGTTTTTAGGGCTATGAGATAGCCCTAGTTAGTAAATTATGCCTCTCAGGTATATGACAGGTAGCCATGTGTGCCCTGTGAGAAGAAGACGTCAATCAAACAACATTTTAATTAATATACATTTGACTTTTTAAGCATTGGCCAACAGTGACGAAAGCAGGAAAACTATACCGATATAAATAACTGGGAAACGGTAACAAAAATATCGACAGGTTATGTGGCGAAAATCGAAACACTACTGGATGAGAAACTTCCGTCTGCAGGTTGTCGAATCGAAGGGAACAGGTGGCAAACGGCTTCCCCCTCCCGGCATCGCCTTGTCCACGGTGCGAGTGTCGCTCTGCCGCAGGAAACTGTGGCTCAGCCACAACGCCACACAGCGCAGTTCGCGTCAGCGACGTACTGCGTGCCAATTTGCGCGGCCCCATTGGAACACGTTGGTCACAAAAACGCGTGCTGCGCCGCTTCACTGCGCGAGTCCTATACGCGTCTCAATTTGCGCCTAGCCTTAGTACCGAGTTAGTACGCTTGGAGCGCTGCAGTAGACTATAATCTTTCTTGTGAACTTCCGATCGTAGTGTAAACTGGGCATACAGAAAGAATATCGTAAGCTAATCCGCACCACGTTTTTGTGTGGTCGGCAGGTGTGGCGGTGGTGTGTTGCGGCGCTGGCGCTGTGCGCGGCGTCGCTGGCGGCCGGCGCGGCGGCGACGTGCGCGGGCAACGTGACGGACTGCCGGTGGCGCGCGGGCGGTAGCGGTGAGCGGCCCGGCCAGTGCGCGCTCAACGGCACGCAGGCGGACTGCCAGCTGCGCGGCCTGACCGGCGTGCCCGCCGACCTGCCCGCGGCGACGCGCGCGCTGCACCTGGACGCCAACGAGCTGAGCGCGCTGCACGCCGGCTCGCTGGCGCACGTGCCGCGCCTGCGCGCGCTGCACGCCAAGCTGTGCCGCCTGCGCGCGCTGCCGCCAGGGCTCTTCCGCGGCCTGCCGCACCTCGGACACGTCGACCTCGCCTTCAACCTGCTGTCGCGCCTCGACCCCGACACCTTCAGCGCCAACCCGCGCCTCCAGACGCTCAACCTCGCCTTCAACAACCTGGCCAACATCACGTCCGACACTTTCCGGTAAGCTCCGCTCTCTCATTTCCACTGACGAACGTAACCGTGTCCACCACTGCTTCTAGGAGAGATTACGTACCACTACGCGAGGTACGTGTAGGAGACGACGTGCGCTTACATCCCAAAATCTTCGCCGCCTGCGGTGGCTAGAGGACTAAGGCGCTCCCGCCAGGCGCGGTGGCCGAGGTGACAGAGACGCTCCAGTCACGGTCAGCAAGGCCACTCTACGGTCGGGGGTTCGAATCCCCCTCGGGCATCGATATTTGTGCCGTCCTAGTTCGTAAGGAGTTCATAAGTAGTTTGTAAGTTTAGGGACTGATGACCTCATAGTTAAGTCCCATAAGCTTAAAAAACATTTGAACATTTTTAAGGCTCTCCAGTCACGGTCTGCACGGCCACTACGGTCGGGGGTTCGAATACCCCCTCGGGCATCGATATTTGTGCCATCCTAGTTCGTAAGTAGTTCATAAGTAGTTTGTAAGTTTAGGGACTGATGACCCCGTAGTTAAGTCCCATAGACTATACAAACATTTGAACATTTTTTGAAAAAATCTTTCCCAGAGCTACTACCTGTTGGCATTAGGCAAAGATCTGAAACGTTCATGCAGTACGGATGTAGAGATGTCAGCAGACGACGTTGTTATGAGTATTTTGTATACACTTGAAACAGAAATTAAATTTATCCTGATAGTATCTTAGTTAACCCCATACACTGTAATCGTGACATATTCAGAAACAAACTACCAAATATTGGTGACAAGTTGTAATGTCACAGCTGCGTCCACCTAATCCTCGATGGGCAATGTTGCCGTTACATTCTATTTTATGTTTAATCATTTAATAATTGTTCCAATGATTTGACGATATGGGATTCGGACAATTACTAGGTAGATCCATAACAGTAAACTTTGTTAACTTCCTTTATTATGGAACGACAAATGTTAAAAACTCTTCCCTTTAAATACACTGATTAAATAACTGTGTGCCACTAAGATGAATGTCTAAAAGTCCACACTGAAACATTTCAATATGCAACTGTAACCCGTATGCGATACGACAGAATGGCAAAAACTTTAGCCACCACTAAACGCAGGTTACGAACTCACTGTCGAGAAACAAAGAACATTCCAACCCAAGCATTGTTGCCAGCAGCACTCGCTGCACACCACCGATAACTATCGTTCGACCAAAACGTACCAAAGAGGTTACTAACCTAAAACCCTGTATCCTCACAAAGTAAGGAATATCGGTCCAAGCATACTCCCGGAAATCGCAATATATTCGAAACTAAGCAGCAAAATATTGGGGAGAAACAAGAAATATCAGCATTTCCATACCCTCGGAAATCACGAGATATTCGGAAATAAGTAGCCAAATTTTTCTGAGAAGCGAATAGTGTAGGCCTAAATGTCAGTGATAGTGTACTAACTAACTAGAAATTTAAACGTTCCCCTTGTTTTATCTCCAACCATATTCTCGAAAACCGCAACATATTTGGAACAAAGTCAAATATTTGTGAGAATGAAGAACACAAATGTCATTGCTGATCTACCACTTGCAGCAGCAATTTCATTCTCCGTTCTTCAGTCACACATAAATCACCAAATCGATATTACTAACTCCTGAGAGAGTTATGTGAATAAGAAAATCCCACAAAGTGTTGTGGATAAATTACTCCTACAATGTGTTGCAAACGATAAGATTATATATCAATCACGCTACAGCAACTCAACGCTGATTGATACTTATGGTCTATATACCGGTTCCCACATGTTTGTTTCTCAATGTTAATATGATTTCAATTACATTTAGTTATAATAAATTAATCCAGAGATGATTTTGTAATTCATCTTTAATTCGCTGTAGCCCTGAAACGGTTTACTGCGAGTTATAAAACCAAAACTGTGAGATATACGACAAATCAACATGGCGTCTGCGACATGGAAGGAACAAGAGAATATCGTTTTCACGTCACTTTCCAAAGTCGTCGTTCATTGGCTAATGTAACAGCGAATTTCATTGGAGGGAAAGAAATCTTCCCTTAGGATATAAGAACTCCTATAGGAGAGGTCCGGTCACGCTGCCGATATCCTTTGCGATGACTGCCATTTCAGTTCTGAAACGCGTCTGTAGCAGACTCTATTTGGGTACTGTTTGTCACTAAAAAGTGTTAGTTGCTTAAAGCAGTGGATATGAATTTGAGATGGAGTATGCCGGCCGCGGTGGCCGAGGGGACTGAGGCGCTCCAGTCACGGTCTGCACGGCCACTATGGTCGGGGGTTCGAATCCCCCCTCGGGCATGGATATTTGTGCCGTCCTTAGTATTAGTTAGTTTATAAGTAGTTTGTAAGTTTAGGGACTGATAACCCCGTAATTAAGTCCCATAAGCTATACAAACATTTGAACATTTTTTTGAGATGGAGTATGCAGGTTACAGAGAATGGTGCTATATTAATTCTCATTGCAATGTATATGTGATATGACTAAAGATACAATCACCGATGAGAGGAAAATATGGCTTTTTGATTAACAAAATTCTGCTTCCCTCAAACGTATCTGAATAACATAAGGCTGAATGTGTTTCCTTTTCATTTTCTTTGTCAAGTTTCCTTTCAGTATCTTCTCGTTTCGAATGGGCCGTCTTTGAACCATGCTTGTTCATCTGCCGGGCTTTGATCTATGCCCAGTAGCCGCGCGGGAGTAGCCGAGCGGTCTAGAGCAGCACATTACGGATCGCGCGGTCTCCCGCGTCGGAGCTTCGAATCCTCCCTCGGACATGGGTTTATGTGTTGTCCTTCGGTTAGTTTAACTTGGTTTAAGTAGTTTGTAAGACTAGGGACTGATGACCAACGTAGTTTGTTTTGTGTCCCTGCCTCGTCGCCGCTTTTGTGTCTCGTTTCCTTCGTAGGTGTCGGTGGCCGAGTAGGAAGACCGACACAGGAATAAAGGTAGCAAGCTTGTGCAGGTACGGAGGGGAGCAGCCAGTGGGACAGCAGAAACTAGAAACACTAGAGTAAATTAGAACGAGATATATATTGCACATAATTTATACAATACTTAACTTTTACATTGCTCAGTACTGCAGAATGCTGATACATAGTTGAGCTAGAGGTCTGCCTAGTGCCTGTCCGATAGCAAAGTCTTCACTGATGCCTATCTGATGCCGAAGTGTTAACTGGTCCCTATCTCAGTCCCAAGTGAACGATCTCGTTCAGTGGTGGCCACGAGCGGAGTTGTAGCAGAGGGCGCTCGTGGCTGACGTCGTAAGAACGCCGCGCCGTGCGTGCATGGCGGCGCGCAGCGAAAATAGGTGGCGCACACTTTGGACTTGTGCGACACCACACCCCTCCCCCCAAACCGCTGCGCCGTCGTGGCGTAGGGCTGAGGGCCACGGCGACGGCACTGGGAGGAGGGCCTGGGCGGGGGCGTTACTGGTGGGACGGGCGTCGTAGCTGAGGCTGGGATCGAGACGCGCCTCGGTATACACCTTACGATCCCCCGGAAAACCCGCCAAAACGAGTGGTAGGGTGCACGCCTCCGCCCAGAGGGAGCAGGTCATATTCTTCTGAGGTGCGTGGCCCAGGCGGCGGGGGCACGCACGGTCCCGGAGTTCCTCTCGGTGACTCTGTCATCTGCAGCGGCGACAGCGGCGGAGTCGCGTTGATCTCCATCGGGACGATCTCGTAGTCCGGGGGCGAACGATGTGGCTGTGCTCCCTGGCGGTGAACTGGGTCTGGAATCAAGAAACCAGAGACAGGATCGCGCGGCCTGTGCAGGCGCAATTGGTTTGCGTGACGCAGCAGCTCCGACCCTGTGGAAGAACGTACAACATACATATTGCGAGCGAGCACGCGCTGAATGATGCTTGGCAACCATGTCTTCTTCATACCAGCAAACACCCTGTACAGCACCGGCGTCGAAACCTGAAAACGCGAAGCGCCATACGAACCGACTCGGTGCGTGGGAGGCTGCAGCAGGTGAAGGAGAGTGCGGTGACGGCGCCCGTGTAGCAGCTCGGCAGGAGACGGGCCGTCACGTGGCATGCACGGTACGTAGACAGGAAAATTTGAAGAGCTTGCTGCCTGGAGTGCTGACCTTTCATCTTTTCCATGTGAGACTTGAATGTTCGAACGAAACGTTCTGCTTCACTATTGGACTGAGGGTGAAAAGGTGCGGTGGTGATATGCTGAATGCCATTCACACAACAAAACCGTTGAAATTCCGCACTAACAGACTGAGATCCATTGTCACTGATGATAGTTTCAGGCAAACCTTCGATGCAAAACACTGATGTTAAGGCACTGATTGTACTAGACGCTGTCGTTGAGGTCATGGCAATCACGGAAGGAAACTTGCTGAAAGCGTCTACAACGAATAACCAGCGCGTATTCCAGAAAGGTCCGGCAAAGTCAATGTGTAAACGTTGCCATGGTCATGTGGGGCGTGGCCAGTCTGAGAAATGTTGCGGAGGAGACGCCTGATGCTCCGCACAAACTGTACACTGTGACGTCATGCTCTCTATCTGGGCGTCCACACTAACCCAGGTACAATGACGTCTGGCCAATTGCTTTGTCCTAACAATACCCCAATGTCCTTGATGCAGGAGGCGTAACACTTCTCGTTGCAGGGAACGAGGAACAATCACTCTTGTTTGGTCGCTGCCCGTATGTAACAACAGAACACCCTGACTTAAAGATAATGCATGACGTTGTGCAAAATAACGTCGAACCAGAGGCCGATCAATGTCTTTGGCTCTGGCAGGCCAACCAAATCGAACAAAACGTGCTACCACACTTAGGTCTGCATCCGCAGCTGTTTCCTGTGCAACCCGATGAGAGTTCAAAGGGAAATCTGCGACAGCGGTAGCATCTCTGGAGTCTATCTGACAACATGCCATTTCCGAAGAATCAAACGACACATCCTGGCCAACCGGAAGTCGGGAAAGTGTGTCCGCGTTGGCGTGTTTAGTGGTAGGTCGGTACAAAATCTCATACTGATAATTAGACAATATCAAGGACCATCTCTGAAGTTTTTGTGCCGTTCGTGGCGGAATTAGCTTTGTGGGTGAGAACAACGACGTGAGAGGCTTGTGGTCTGTCAACAAATAGAATTTTCTGCCGTAGAGATAATGATGAAACTTTGTGACGCCGTAAATGATTGCTAAGGCCTCCTTTTCTATCTGACTGTAATTCTGTTGCGTCGGCGTCAGTAGCTTGGATGCAAAGGCAATAGGACGATCGTGACATCCAATACGATGCGACAATACTGCACCCAGACCGTACGACGAGGCATCAACTGCTAACACTACAGGCTTCTGTGGGTCAAAGGGAATCAAACATGCATCACTGAGTAGTGCAGACTTCAATTTGTAAAAGGCGACTTGGCAATCTTTAGACGATACAAAAGGAACATTCTTCCTACGTAAGTGATGCAGTGGAGCTGCAATCTGAGAGGCATTGGGAATAAATCTGAAATAATAGTTAAGCTTTCCCATTACTGCTTGCAATTCGTGCACATTCGTAGGAGAAGGCAAGTCTTTGATTGCTCGAAGACGTGACTGTAAGGGATGGATTCCTTGGTCATTAATCACATGGCCTAGGTACTCTATTTCAGTCTGAAAAAACGAACACTTTGCTTTATTACAACGTAGACCTGCTGCAGTCAAAACTTTGAAAAGGCACTCCAGGTTTGCTAAATGTTCTTCAACTGTACGTCCGGCTACCACAATATCATCTAAATAGTTCGAGCAACACGGTACAGAAACTGTCAGCTGTTCCAAAAATCGCTGAAAAATAGCGAGGGCGGAAGAACTGACAAAGGGTAGGCGTTGAAATTGAAAAAGGCCCATGTGAGTATTAATGACGAAAAACTTTTTTGACTCGTCATCAAGCGGAATCTGTAAGTATGCCTCTGCTAAATCAATCTTAGAAAAGAAGCGAGACTGTCCTAATTTGTCCATAAGTTCGTCAGGTCGGGGCAGGGGGTATGTGTCTACAATTGTTTGACTGTTCACTGTTGAAGTCCGCACAGAGACGAAGTTTTCCCGACGGCTTGGGTATAAGTACTATAGGCGAGGCCCACTGACTCGCAGAAACAGGAGAAATCACCCCACTATCTTGCCAACGTTTAAGTCCTTCGGCAACTGTATCACGCATTGCGATAGGCACTGGTCTAGCTTTACGAAATTCTGGTACAGCAGATTCTTTTAAAGTTACATGCGCCACGAAGTCTTTTGCACAACCTAGTTCTGGCGAAAACAAGTCACTGGATTTTTCACACAATGCATTTATTTTGTCTTGAGGCACTACTGACGAAATTTGAAGCACATCTCTTTGAATTGATAAACCAAACAAGTCAAATACATCTAGTCCAAAAATATTCTGTGTAGATTTGGCCTGAAGAACAACAAAAGCAACTGTTTCTGTAACACCTTGAAAAGAGGCAGGCTGGCTACACGTTCCTAACACGGGAATATTTTGACCTGTATATGCTGTTAACACTTGCTGTGACGGCGACAATTTTGGCGAACCAGTATCAGGCTGAAATTGCACAGTCTAATTGTCTAAGTAAAGAGTCACAAAAAGTTTTTGCTTGCGGCGCTCGACAGGTGCACGAATGTGGGCAACGTCTAATACAGCTTGTTTGCTGCGCATGTGCGGGCCGCGTAGTGAAGTGAACGGCGCAGACTCGGTACGCAGCGGATTAACAACACTGTCACTAGATGGCACTACCGCCGGATCGGCGTCCGCACATTGCGAGGCTACTACAGATCCACTAACTACTGCACTAAACTTTTGAGTAGTTACAATAAGTCTACTGTCACTATCTACACAGTACTGGGCACTTTTACAATGAGCAGTTGCAGAAGGCACTAGTTTCACTACAGGATTGCACTGTACATTGTCATTTTGCTTGTCCCGAACCCCTTTCTGTTGCACAGATTTACGCGCTCGACGACGCTTGCTACGTGGCTCACTACACAGTTTTGCAGTAGGCGCAGAAGAACTTTCTTGCAATTGAGAACCAAGCAAAGCACTGTTCAATTCCGCAGCGTCTATGACATTGACAGCATGAACTGTTCGTGCATTCGGCGAAGCACTGTTTCTAACGGTACCGTTCTTTGTGTTTTTAATTTGCATACACACAGACTGTACATGTCCCGATTTGCCACATTGATAACATGTTGCGTTGCGACTAGGGCATTGTGCACGTTTGTGGCGAGATACACACTGGGGGCAAGACTTACGAACATTAGTTTGAAATGAGCGTTGGCGCCCGTTCTTCAAATTACTGTTTCTTAACGCGACGGGGCGACCTTTGTGTCACACTTTTACACTGGCTACTGTTAACTGTCTGTTCAGCACGGCTGGTAGAAAAATAAGAATCACTAGTGCTATACTGAGAACTACGGCTAGGAAAGCATCCGTTACGGCGCACTGAATTAACACTGTGGCTTTGCATTTCTACATCTGCTAAGTCAAAGGTATCATGCGCTTCAATAAGCTGCAGTACACTGTCTCATGAGGGGTCAGACTGTTTCAGAATTGCTGCCCTAATTCTTGGGTCCTGAATGTTCTGCGTAATCGCATCTCTCAACATAAAGTCACTATAAGAAAGTCCACAAGAGCAAGTAAATTTACATTGGCGGGTTAAGTCCTTCAATTCCGTAAGCCATTCCTGGTGCGACTGCTCAGATAATTTCTTTAGTCTGAAAAATCGGTACTGTGCCGCAGCTACGAGAACTATCCTATCATAATGCGCAATCAGTGCATCTACTATTTGTTCAAAGTCTAGATCACGAGGAGATGCGTTGGGGAAAAGTTTCTGAAGTAATACGAAGGTCTGGGGGCCCACAGTCGATAAGAAAAGGTTCTTCACTCTCTGACCTGTAATTTGATGGGCCGGGACGAGTTCTTGAAACTGTGCGAAATAGTCACTCCATTCTTCCTCACGTTCGTTGTACTGGCGAAACGTAGGAAGCGTTGCGGCGGCAGGTATGGGCTGCTGAAGCGGCGACTGTTGTTGTTGGTTAGCTGCTTGCGCTGTTAGCTGGGACACTGCTCCAAGTAGTTGAGTGATTTGCGCCGTCTGTAACTGAATAATTTCAATTAAGTTTGGATTCGGGTTAGCGGCCATGCTGACCAATTAGGCGCCGCGCATACAAGTAACTTATAACAAAACACAAATGCAATATGAAAGAGGATGCTCTGAAACAAAAAAGTCCACAAAACACGTAACTAAATATATTCCCCCAAAAATCTTAGAAAAAGGGTGGGTGGGCTGGAGCAATTTCTGCGTGCTCTTACTACTGCTGTCTGGCTGCTGCAAGCGGGCTGGTCCATGGTTCGTCTATCACTCCTCATCGCCACTTTTGTGTCCCTGCCTCGTCGCCGCTTTTGTGTCTCGTTTCCGTCGTATGTGTCGGTGACCGAGTAGGAAGACCGACACAGGAATAAAGGTAGCACGCTTGTGCAGGTACGGAGGGGAGCAGCCAGTGAGACAGCAGAGACTAGAAACACTAGAGTAAATTAGAACGAGATATATATTGCACATAATTTATACAATACTTAACTTTTACATTGCTCAGTACTGCAGAATGCTGATACATAGTTGAGCTAGGGGTCTGCCTAGTGCCTGTCCGATAGCAAAGTCTTCACTGATGCCTATCTGATGCTGAAGTGTTAACTGGTTCCTATCTCAGTCCCAAGTGAACGATCTCGTTCAGTGGTGGCCACGAGCGGAGTTGTAGCAGAGGGCGCTCGTGGCTGACGTCGTAAGAACGCCGCACCATGCGTGCATGGCGGCGCGCGGCGAAAGTAAGTGGCGCGCACTTTGGACTTGTGCGACACCACAGTTTGGTCCCATAGAATTACAAACAATTGAATTTTTTTTGCCCATTACTGTCGCATACTCTTCCTTTCTTCTGTCTAGGGGTTACCTTTGCTTCAGGGCTTTTCCTGAAACCCTCAAACTGCCTTCAGGTCATGTCTCACAGACTGTCTGTTCTGGAGATCAGTGATTCACAGTTCTTTAATATCCTTGTCAGTGGTACGAACCTTTTCATTTTGCCGTAAGGTGAACAAACGGCTGGTCAATATGTTTGGAGGCAATCTTGCCACATTGCTATAGAAAGCTACCCTCCATTTTCTTGCACAATCCGAGAGCTTCTCAATATGTTCGTAGAACTCTGAGTTATGTTGCCTTCTGAATTCCCCATCTTCTTCTACTGGGCCTATGATCTTCTTGAGAATTCTCCTCTCTCTGACTTCTAATATCCCCATCATACCACTTCAGTTCATGGTAAGACTTTCAATGGCTTACAGGGCTTTGGGTCATATAACTGATGTGTAGTAAGGTTGCCCGATAATCATTTTTTATTGTATGTGTTCATAGTCAGTTGATAGGCTAGTTTCAACTTGTTGATTCTCGTGGATAATGATGTTTTCCCATAGTTGGGCTCAATCCATTCGCCAAGATAATTACATTTATCAGCCCTTTTGTTGCTTCTTTGGTCTAGTAACATTTCTCTATTAGCTTCTTTGATGTTGGTGAAGAATTCATTCTTCGGCGACACTTGGATAACCACTTTGGCTGCCTGTTTTCTGAGGCAGTTTACCTGTATTGTGGCCATTTCGAGAGAATCAGCAATCAGTGTCATGTAATCCTCAAAAGCCACATAATCTGCAATCAGTCCTTCATTCTTACGGCCCAGGTAGACACAACTCTGAACTCCTAAATTGGTCAGTTCCTTGCACCATTCTCTCACAACCTTTTCAAGGACACAGTGAAAGAGAAGTGGGGTGAGTTCCTCCACTTGTCTCATTCCAGTTTTTATCCCGATATCTCCCCTATAACTTTGACCTAGGAATAGGAGTTGGTCAAGATTTCTAGAATGAGCCTGCGGGTTTTGTTGTCTAGTCGAAGTTCCTGGAATATTTTGTTAAGCTTTTCTCTGTTAGTGGTATCATAGGCCTTCTTGAAATCAACAACAGTGACGACCACCTTGCGGTGTGTTATCTTGAATTATGCCAGTACAGTTTTAAGATTGAGTATCTGTTCAGCACAGGATCGGGCCTTCCTGAAGCCGACAAGATATTCTCCCAGTTGATTATCCAGTTGATCTACTGCTCTTGTTAGTAACGCCTTGGATAGAATCTTGTATGTTACTGAAACAATAGAAATTCCATGGTAGTTGTTCAGATCAGTAAAATCTCACTTTTTGTGAAGTGCATGTATCAGAGCCATGTTCCAATCGGATGGTAGTTTTTCTGTTTCCCATATGTCCTGGATGTTGTATCATCCTCGCTGCCATTTGTTCAGTACTTGTCCTGGTCTAGTTGTCAGGAAAGGTATGGTGCAGGAATCGTAGACATCTAGAACAGTTCTATAGATTATTAACACAAGTTTTATTGACTGAAGAATACAATACTCAACTTCTATCTGTTATTCTCTCTTTTTGTTGTCTCGTCTTCTGTATGATGCTAGCTGCACTGAGACCTAGTGACTGACTAGTCTCGTAGCCGAGTTCTGACGGGTCATCCAGACGCATTTCGGCCTGGATATAGCAGCCTCCATAGAGGCCCGGCGCCGGTGTGTGATAGGCTGTCGGTCGACCACTGCCTTCTCCATGATCATTCTCTTGCATCGGGTGTGTGACGCTGACATTACATCACAAAATCCCTCCACCCTAAAGTGCCGAACCTTTGTTGTGTAGGGAGCTGGACAACGGGGGAGGAGTCAGGCTTGTGGACGTACTGATGGAACGGAGTCTGTAGCATCAGAGGATGGTAAACTACCGGCTGTGCCCTGCCAACCGGCCTGAGTTCACAAGGAAATGTTCTCTGTGAAAACCTTCAAAGGGCAAATGTCCATGACCTGGGGCACAGATGATGACATAGACGGTGACATCGGTGACAACATCGGCGTCGGATACTGTGTGGTGTGCTGGTCCAGTTGCATCGAGACGGCGAGTAGAGGCGGAGGCGGCAAGGACTCCATCTCCATGGTGTCAGGCCGCGGGGGGGGGGGGGGGGGGCGCCGAGACCGCGCAGGTGGTTGCGGCCGCGCGGTCTGCATGTTGTGCGAGTCTGCTGGGAGATCGCAGACGGATCACAGTGTACATGACAAGGGCGAATTTGATTGCAGCGCCTGTGGACGATGCCATTGGGACCTGAAATTTAAAACATGTGAGCACCGCAACATTGGATGATCTACATCTAGATGGGATACTCTGCAAATCACATTTAAGTGCCTGGCAGAGGGTTCATCGAACCACAATTATACTATTTATCTCCCATTCCATTCTCGAATAGCGCGCGGGAAGAAAGAACACCTGAATCTCTCTGTTCGAGCTCTGATTTCTCTTATTTTATTCTGATGATCATTTCTACCTATGTAAGTGGGAGTCAACAATATATTTTCGCATTCGGAGGAGAATGTTGGCGATTGGAGTTTCGCAAGTAGCCCACGCCGCAGCGATAAGCGTAATGTTGTAATGATTCCCGTCCCAGATCCTGTATCATTTCCGTAACGCTGTCTCCCCTGTATCGTGACAATACGAAACGAGCTGCCCTTCTTTGGACTCTTTCGATGTCCTCCGTCAAACCCACCTGATAAGGATCCCACACTGGGCTGCAATACTCCAAAAGAGGACGGACAAGCGTAGTGTATGCAGTTTATTTAGTAGTTCTGTTGCATCTTTTAAGGGTTCTGCCAATAAAACGCAGTCTCTGGTTCGCCTTTCCCACGATATTATCTACGTGTTCTTTCCAGTTTAAGTCTGAAGTAATAGTAATTCCTAGGTATTTTGTGGAGTTTACGGCCTTCACATTTGATTGATTTATGTTGTAAACAAAGTTTAACGGATTTCTTTTCGTACTCATGTGGACGACTTCAGACTTCTCATTATTTAGAGTCAATTGCCAATTTTTACACCATACTGATATCTTATTCAGATCGTTCTGCAGTTGGTTTTGATCTTCAGATGATTTTACTAGACGGCAAATGACGGCGTCATCTGCAAACAACCTAAGAGAGCTACTTAGATTTACCCCTAAATCGTTTATGTAAATAAGGAATAGCAGAGGACCAATAACACTACCCTGTGGAACGCCCGATATCATCTCTGTTTTAGTCGATGCCTTACCATCGATTACTACGAACTGTGTCCTCTCTGACAAGAAATCCCCTATCCAATCGCAAATTTGGGGCGATATACCATAACCACGCAATTTGATTAAAAGCCGTTTGTGAGGTACGGTGTCAAAAGCTTTCTGGAAATCAAGAAATACGGAATCGATTTGCGAACCTCTGTCGATAGCACCCATCACTTCGTGTGAATAAAGAGCTAGTTGTGTTTCGCATGAACGATGTTTTTTAAATCCGTGTTCACCTTGGGTCAATAGATCGTTCTGTTCGAGATAATTCATAATATTTGAATACAGGATATGTTCCAAAACCCTGCTGCAAATTGACGTCAATGAAATAGGCCTGTAGTTTAGTGGGTTACTCCTACTGCCTTTCTTGAATATAGGTGTGACCTGTGCAACTTTCCAATCTTTAGGTACAGATCCTTCTATGAGAGAGCGGTTGTATATGACTGTTAAGTAAGGAGCTATCGCTTCAGCATAATCAGATAGAAATCAGATAGAAATCCACCGCCTGCGACCACCAAACACTCTGTAAATGATTAGGTTACACGGAGCATAGCGATACTTGCGTGCCGTCGGCTGCTGTTCCGGGCGGCGCGGTGGGTGGAGCAAGTGGAGCAGGTTGCGGTGGCGACGGCCGTGCAGAAGTTAGGCCGGTGATGATCCTTCTCGTGGATGCGAGCGGTAGGAGGCGAGGAACAGTTGCAAAGTCCCGTGAGTGCTCCGAACGAAGTTTGCACATCTGTTGCTTAAATATCCAAACGAAGCTTCCGCAGCGCCGTTTGACTGCGGGTTAAATGGTGCACTGGTGAGATGCTTAATTCTATTGCGTTCACAAACGGTGCGAAATTCTTGCAATGTGAACTGAGAGCCGTTTTCAGAGACTATCAAATGTTCAAATGTTTGTAAATCTATCGGACCAAACTGCATGGTGTAACATTCACATGCTATATAAGTAATTACAGTTCATTCTACCACTTTTAAACGAGACACTCAGCTTTTCAACATTACGTTGTATGGGGGTTCTGCTCGCTGCAACATTATTCTCCTGGGGTGTCGTGGTAGAAATAAATACTCGATATGTACAATATTTCACTTCTTCTTTAATTTGAAATCAATCTGCTTCTCCACCAAAACATTACAAATTCAAAACATGCGTATAACAACAACAACACAGACTGACATAGATTCCAAAGCACTTTGCGAAAGCCAGAACTCGAACTCCACCACGCAAGGCGGTGAGGCAAGTATATAACATTGACAATAATGGCATTACATTACGCATTGTTCATAACAATTGAATATACTAATTTACAATTACCGAACATACTAATAAAACATTTCATGTACACAAGAATAATCACAATATAAAATGAGAACTATGCATACAAAAAATTTTAAGACGAAATTTCACTATTTGTTGTTTGACAACAAACCAAAATGTTAAATGTCAGTTAATTAGTTAATGAGTACATCATACATGTTCCTAACATATATTGAGCTATCAAATATCTTTTCCATTCTCAAAATATACTCCAAATCTTACGTCAGTCAATATATACAAAGAATAATTATATTCAAATCTCGACTGTTCATTAATTAACACAATTAGCTGGTCAACAAAACTTGTTTATGAGCCTAACATATATACAATGCTATTTATTTTAATGTCTTTATGTAGATACAAAAGTTTTTACCATTCGTCTGTTTATTTATTGAAATAACATACAATGACAAAACTATTGTTTATAGAACTGTCTGGAAACGTCTTATACAAATCTTTAATTAATGAAATCCATCACTTGTTTTAATCACAGTATCACCGAGACACTGTCCTACACTGATCCCTAGGCTGGCTATTTCGTTTGTAACTTCACACGCAAAATATATCACTATTGAACCACACGATTCCGAGTCCAACGCAGATGGTATCGTAGGATGACATTGAGATGAAAGGGCGAGCAGTATCGTCACAATGGTCATTTCAAGATAATCTTAAGTAAATTGTCCTGAACTGTACCATTTCGTACTTTCCAATGGTTCTTAGGAAATCCAATGAAGACAAATGTGAAGTTATTTTCTAGTCATTACCGATTTTTATGACACTAAATACCTACCCTGTTGTGAAACGTATGTCAAAATCAATGTAAACTATACTATTCATAATCGTCCAATAATCGTATTCAGAAATGTACTTTGCCAGCCCCTTCGAGCGCTGTTGTGGCATATAACAAAATCTGCGGGAGTGTCGTGCCTACATGTTAGACTGTGGTTATCAGGGGCGGATCCAGGACGGCCTGCTGGGGGAGGGGGGGGGGGGGAGGCGGTGAAAGAATTTTTCATCGTTAAATTCTGGCTCAGTAGAAAGACTCTATACTGCGTTCACCGAAACGAGAGACGTAATGTAAAAACACAGAGGCGCGTGACCAGGGGTGGACAAAACAGGGACCATCGCTAAATTTCCCTGCATCCGTTTCAGGTGTAAGATCGTCGTGTGTTATGTTATATAGCAGTGGTAATAGGTGTTGACTGTCGACTTCATCTTACAGGACCAGTTGCTGAATACTAACTTAAGTATTAGTGTTCACAATAACATTCAGCATTCATGCGTCTCTTGTTTTCCTTTCATTGGTATCATGCAAGAGTGACCTCATTATGTCGTCCTTCAATTTCAGTTCACCCAATTAGTGTTCAAAGAAGAAGTAATAAAGTCATTTAGAGAATCACATGGTTCCTAGTGTGAATAAAACGCAGCTGTTGTGTTCAGAAAAGTCAATGACTGATATTGTTATGAAAACAGTCGATATAAAACCACACATTCTTTGAATACTCGAATGAAAATAAATAAATAAATAAATAAATACGGAAATACGACAGACGCTTCCAGAATGTCTAGATGACTTCGACTGAAATGCGATACAAAGAAAACTCTACCAACACCTGACAAAGTGCTTGCTGTGGTAAGCGATGATGCAGATTTGGGAAATTTTCCGAGAGAATAACTTTTTGTAGAGTATTAAAACAAATTAATTTTAAATGTTTGGCTTCTAATAGTGTTGCTATATAGCAAAACACACAACGACCTTACACTTGAAACAGATGCAGCGAAACTGAGCGAGCGACCCCGTTTTGTCCACCCCTGGTCACGCGCCTCAGTGTGTTTACAGTACGTCTCTCGTTTCGGTGAACGGAGTATAGTACTGGCCACCCCTTTTACCGCACGCCCAATCAAACAAAAGCCTCACAGTTTTGAAGACTCAGTGCAATGATACCACGCTAGCTTCGCATTTTTTTTTTTTTTAAAAGAAAGAAAACAAAAAATAAAAAATAAAATAAAGAGAGAGAGAGAGAGAGGATGGGGGTGGGGGGAAACGACCCTTCGCCCCCACCCTTGGATCCGCCTATGGTGGTTATATACTTACAATCAATACATATATTGAATTACACAATTTCAATACATATATTGAATTACACAATTTCTAAAGTACCCTCTGTCCTTCTTCAGTATTCAAGCTATTTTCTACCCAATTTAATTAAAATTGTTTTAGCGGTTTGATCGTGAAAGACAGAGCTTCTTTCGTATTAGTATGGGCGGATTTCTAAGTTAAACGAATGTCCATCTTTTAAGTATCTGCCGAACGTGCATTAGGAGATTTCCGTTATCTCTGATCCCCTAACAGCGCGGGTTTTCCATTTCTGACTGTTCCCCGTTGTTTCAGCGGTGTTAGGCGGTTTGCTGGACGAAACTCAGAACTGGCCTGGCCCCGGCAACGGCATCTGCACACCTTCGCTGTGCCTCCCAGAATTATGTGCCATACAGACTATGTATCCGTTATGTCACAGGTTCCTGTATTTTCTTGTTGAAAATGACACACACAGACTTTAATGACTGAGTAAAGCCACCAGTCTCAAAACGTAAAAAGTGTAATGGCTCAGAAGCAACCGACACTCACATCAGTTTATGAATGACAAATCCTCTGTGTAGCCTTTCCTTTATATGCAAAATGTAAATGGCGTTGCTGTTATCCACTTTCCATGGTTGTGTTGCATATCACAGCGTGTTCATGCAAGTTTGATGTTTTTTGCTTGCGACTTTGATTGTGTACCAGTTTTAATATTGCGCAGGTTAAAACTTTGTGTCTTGTGGGTTACCTTGCGACAGCAGCTTTTATTAAATAATAAAGCACATGTATTTTGCTGATGCAGATTGGTCTTATTCAAGTACACAAAATTGTTTCCTAATATTTTGATGACAAAACACTAGTTTTCAACATCATCTCTACAGCCTTATTGCATCTTGCAGATGATGTACCACTCTGCTGGTCTCTTCTGCAGTCAGTGTCTTGCTGCATCAGTAACTTCCCCGTTGTCCCCGTAGTGAATTTCCGTAGACTTCAGTCTTATTGGGCCAAACCGCTCGCTAAGTGAATGATCTGTACTCGAACGCTGAAACGTTTTACAGGTCACACCAATATTCAAGAAAGGTAGTAGGAGTAACCCACAAAATTACTAGCCTATATCATTGACGTCGATTTGTATCAGTATTTTGGAACATAATTCCATGCTCAAACATTATGAAATACCTCGAACAGAAAAATTGTTGACCCAGGGTCAACATGGGTTTAGAAAATATCGTTCTTGTGAAATAAAAGTAGCTCTTTACTCACATGAAGTGCTGAGTGCTATCGACAAAGGATCTCAAATTGATTCCATATTTCTAGATTTTCAGAAGGGTTTTGACACCATATATCACAAACAGTTTTTATTGAAATTACGTGGTTTTGGAACATCTACATCTACATGCATACTTCGCAAGCCACCCGATGGTGTGTGGCGGAGGGTACCTTGAGTACCACTACCGGTTCTCCCTCCTATTCCAGTCACGTATTGTTCATGGAAAGAAAGATTGTCGCTATGCTTCTGTGTGGGCTCTAATCTCTCTGATTTTATCTTCATGATCTCTTCGCGAGATATACGTAGGAGCAAGCAATATACTGCTAGACTACTCGGTAAAGGTATGTTCTCGAAACTTCGACAAAAGGCCGTACCGATCGACAGAGCGTCTCTCCTGTAGAGTCTTCCACTGGAGTTTATCGATCATCTCCGTAACGCTTTCACGATACCAAATGATCCTGTAACGAAGCGCGCTGCTCTCCGTTGGATCTTTTCTACTTCCTCTACCAACCCCACCTGGTACGGATCCCACACCGCTGAGCGGTATTCAAGCTGTGGGCGAACAAGTGTACTGTAACCTACTTCCTTTGTTTTCGGACTGCATTTCCTTAGGATTCTTCCAATGAATCTAAGTCTGGCAACTGCTTTACCGACGACTGATTTTATATGGTCGTTCCATTTTAAATCACTCCTAATGCCCACTCCCAGATAATTTATGGAATTAACTGCTTCCAGTTGCTGACTTGCTATAGTGTAGCTAAATGATACAGGATCTTTCTTTCTATGTATTCGCAGCACATTACACTTGTCTACATTGAGATTCAATTGCCATTCCCTGCACCATGCGTCAATTCGATGCAGATACTCTTGCATTTCAATACAATTTTCCATTGTTACAACCTCTCTATAACACTACAGCATCATCCGCAAAAAGCTTCAGTGAACTTCCGATGTCATCGGCAAGGTCATTTATATATATATCGTGAACAGCAACGGACCCAAACACTTCCCTACGGTACACCTGACATCACTTTTACTTCGGAAGGTATGTGATTGGATTGGTAATTCCATATCATAGAGGACACAGAACGTAATAACTGACAGAAAGACATCGACTAAATCAGAGATGGTACCTGGCGTTCCTCAGGGCAGCATTATTGGTTCTCTGCTATTTATTATCTACATAAACGATGTGGGGGAAATCTGATCAGATCGGCCAGGTTGTTCTGCAGTTGATACCGTCATTTATCGTCTAATAACGTCATCTAAAGATCAAAACCAACTGCAGAACTATGCTGATAAGCTATCCGTGCAATGCGAAAATTGGCAATCGATCCTAAATAATGAAGAGAGTGAAGTTAACCGCGTGAGTACTGAAAGTAATCAATCTTCGTCTGTAAGGTAAATAAATAAACCACGGATTTATATTTACGACAGACTTAAGCGAGAAAGAACACACAGATGATGTAGTAGGGAAAGCGAACCGCAGACTGCATGTCATTGGCAGAACACTTAGGATATCAACACTACAACTGCAGAGACTGCCTATACTACACTTGTTTGTCCTCCATATTGAGTATTGTTGTACAGTTTGAGATCCTTATTAGGTAGGATTGACGGAGGACATCGAAGGAGTACAAAGAAGGGCATATCGTTTTGCACTATCCCAATACAAGGGAGAGAATGTCACGGAAATGATAGAAGAGTTGGGATAGGAATCATTACAACTATGCCGCTTTCCATTGCAGCGAAATCTACTCACGTAATTTTGATCCATGACTTTCTCCTGCAAATGAGAAAATATATCGTTGACTCCCACTTGCATAGTGAGAAATGATCATAATAAAACAGGAGAAATCCGAGCTAGAATGAAGACATGTAGCTGTTCTTTCTTGCCACGCGCTAGTCGAGAATTTAATATTAGGTAATGAGTAGGGAGGTGGTTTCTATGAACCTTCCGCCAGGCACTGTGATTTGCAGAACAGCCAATGTAGATGTAGACAGAAGTCAGAAGGTCCGAGATCCAGGCAAAGGATGGCAGTTCAAGTTTTGTGAACACGTCTGAGTGAGCAGACTTGCCTGAGTCCATGTAGTATTGTACATAAGGAGAAGTTCGTTTACATTTCTGTGATAAAGATCACGCTGGAAATGCCTCTTCAGGCTCTTTAGAATAGCTGGAGTCACAGCTGTGCGATGCTGGCCGGCAGCCGGAAGATGGTACGAGTTTTTGTCAACAGTCAGGTCAACGGTGTAACGTTCAACTTGCACCGAAACCAATAAACAGTCCTAAAATAAAGATGCAGAGAAAAGGCAAAGAAGTCTTATTTTTAAGCTACGCACCATGTAGTGTTAAATTAGTACAGAGGAAGCAACAATTTTCGATATCAATACTTATCCTATTTCTGATGACGAATTTCGACGATTCCAGGGCGACATTTTCTTCTTGCCTGGAATAATAAGTTTGTATAGTTTTCGTTTTTGTTAAATTCCATACACAGACACCAGATGTTACTTTGCTGAATCCTGAATATTTATTTTAATATCTAGAGTGTCACAGGCCTCATGTGGAAACAAGATAAGAAACTGGAAATGACAACGGATATTTTGTTCCTTGAAAGCATGGGCTCATGCACCGAGTCAGCAACGTCATGACTAACTCAAAAATTCTACTGGCACCTCTGTAATTTTTTTTTTTTTTTTTTTTTTTTTTTTTTTTTTTTTTTTTTTTGTGGAGGTGGACACAGGATGTGGAGACCGCATTGTTATCCATACGTGTGGGGATGATTACACATTAATGTGGTGCATCTGGAGATAGAAGTGGTCGAAAAGTAAACAAATGACAGGTACAGGGTGCCCAGAAAAGGGCTCCCTGATTTCAAAATTAAATATCTCGAAAACAAAGATCGATAGAGGAATGCAGTAAACGGTATGTTTATTGTGAAAGCTGTAAGAAGTTTATACAGCAGTTTGAAATAATAGTTACAAAAGCTGTACAGCTCATATCAGCATACATAAGTGAAATAATCGTATGAAAACACTCTTTGCAAACAATCACATCACAATGTTTTCAAAATGTTTACCATTGGCACTACAGATGTGGCGCAAACGAAGAATGAAATTCGCCATCACATTTCGTAGTGTCTCAATCGAAATGGATTCACATGCCACAGAGATCGTCGATTCAAGCTCGTCCAGCGTGCCGCGATGCTTCGGGTAGACCATGTCTTTCACTGTGCCCCACAAAAAAAGTCACAGGGAGTCACATTCGGCGTATATGGAGGCCAATCCATGCCTGCACCAGTAAATTTGGGATATTCCAAAGCAATGACTCGATTCCCGAAGTATTCCTCAAGGAAGCGAAACACTTGTTCGGTCCGATGTGGTCGGGCTCCGCCTTGCATAAACCATTCAGTGCCTGGTCGATCCTCTAACGCTTGCTGTGTGGCGACAAATTGTTCCAAAATTGCAGCGTAACGTGCACCAGTGACCGTTTCTAGAATGAAAAAAGGGCCAATAATGCCTCTGCTGCATACTGCAGCCCACACAGTAACTTTAGGAGAACACAGGGGTTTCGCTTCATACCAATTTGGCTTTTCGGAACCCCAAAATCGCCAGTTTTCCTTATTCACGTATCCATTAAGGTGTAAGTGTGCTTCATCTGTAAACCAGATGCAGTCAACATCAAATCCTTCACTATCAATCATTGTGAGCATCTGATTAGCAAAGGCAACCCTATATTGCACAGCTCGTACGGGTATGGCCTGGTGCGTTTGAATTTTGAATGGAAACATGTGTAGGCTCTTTCTCAGTATTTTCTGCGTGCTGGAACGCTTCAAACCAGTCTCAGATGCAATTCTACGGACGGACGACATTGGATTTCGCTGAATAATTCCAGGCGTAACTGCGGTTTGCTTCCGGCCAACATGCCCCACAATCATCAGTTACGCTGCCTGTTCGTTGAAATTTTGCGAAGAGCGTACGAATGGTTTTCGCGTCGGGTCCTTTTGGAACATTAAATCGCGCTTGAAAACTTCACCTTGTTGCCGTAGGATTCTCTTATAACCTGTGGTACACTAGTACCAGAAAAACGCGTTGTTGAATGGAGTACATGGTTTTAATCTCTTCCTTCGGTACGCTTACCTCATTTCACTTTTCAATAGTGGAACTGATCGCTCTGGGCTTCGGATCTCTATTTATACTAGGCATTACATATGGCGATTACAGAGCCACCTTTTAGCAGCTTTTGTAACTATTATTTCAAACTGCTGTATAAACTTCTTACAGCTTTCACAATAAACATGCCGTTTACTGCATTACTCTATCGATCTTTGTTTTCGAGATATTTAATTTCGAAATCAGGGAGTCCTTTTCTGGACACCCTATATGTAAGAACAGGCAGAAAAAAGTACCAAGGCAAGAGCCAAGAGGGGAAAAAAACTCTGCGACAGTTGGGTGGGTAGGAGGGCAGTTGCAGTTTGCTTGCTATCTGCGATAGGTCATACAAGGATGTGGTAGTATTAGTAACGGGTATCTCTCAGTACTATTTGGTTTGCTAGGTTTGTCATGCAGAGTCAGGCTGGTTTTGATGCGAGATACTTCTGCAGCTGAACACTTATGATGTCTCATGAGAGGGATCTAACAGTGCACCTGTAACATTGCCGCGTTGTCATAATAATTAGTGAGTTTGGTCATAGAACTTATTAAATGTGTGGGGCTTCTAACGCGAAAATGAAGCTTGCTGTAGTGTAATTTTTGCATAAACTTCCAACTGATTTTTATTGCACAATAGCTATCTAACAGTGTACCCGTGTCACTTAGAAGTCAGCAAGATGCTTCTTGTTGAATTAAGATATGTTTCTATAACATTACTTAAACAAACTCAGATCACATCTCCTGTAAGAAAAACATATTTCTATATAGTACTAGTAAGGTCAAACTTGGTGCAAATTTGGCGTCACAAGCTACTGAAAGTAAACACGATTTTAGTGTCTTTAATTTATTTAAACAAAGAGTACGTATTCTTTCAGTTTTGTTAGGATAGAAGCTGTTAACCGGAGGAACAGAAATTACAACGAAAAATCATAGAAACTTTTTCCCGAATTTTTCAATGAATTTTTAAATATAGAAATCTGCATTTGGCAAAATGGCTGAAACACCGCGGCTAACTTGACTTTAAATTGACAAAGCTACAGATACGTTGGAGGATGTCGCACTAAACGCGTGATGTTTTTGTTGTCTAAGCATGAGCACTGCACACAGTACCGTTCGTTGAGATGAGATGGCTGGAAACTGGTCGCTGAAAATCAACCTAACTTGCCGGACTGGATCAACTTCTGTCGATCGAAATACGTTCTATGTCTCAACGATGTTGAGAACACCTGGTCTCTGGCGTGGTACGCTGATTGCACGAATCAACCCACCGCGATGCCACTACACTTCGCCCAAAGGTGTTAACTATCCCACTCTGTCCTTATTCGCGTCAGACTAGAAGTGCCTGACCGACACAGCGAATATCGGCACAATGTGATTATTCTCAAACAAAAAGAAATTTGAAATCTGCTTTCCACAGAGATGCTGTTTTCAGTAAAGTACTGAAAATGAGTCTTCTCTGTCACTCACTTTGTCCACGCTCGAAGATGCGCAGATCACGCCCACAGAGTGTTCGCTCTCCGCAAAGCGCTGGAGTGCTGCTGGCACGCACCGTTTCCCCACTTTTCTCCCTCTCTCTTCGCCAAGTCAACGTCTCCACGTCAGCACCCTTTAGCCTATCCAGACGCGCTATTGTTGTAATAAACATACATTGCTGACAATTGGTAATGGGTATTACAATATAGGATTGATATCATATAATTTTGGGCTCTCGTCTGGCTTGTTGCTTTACACTGTATACATTCTGCAAGTTCCTATGTCTAATACAAAGAGAAATACCAAGATAGAAATTTTTATTTTTTATTCTTGATGCAAGACGAGCGCTTTTGACACTCAGAGTCTTCTGGTCTCTGCTAGAATTGGCAGAGACCAGAAGATGGCAAGCTTGAGTGTCGAGACGAGTCGTGTTGCATAAAAAATAAAACATAAGTTTTCCGATCTTGGCATTTCTCTTCGTATTAATATAATAAGATCGCTCCCTATTGTCGTATCTACTAAATAACAGCCAAGCCGAAACACAAAATCGCAATTAAGTAGTGGAGAAAAGATAGAAAAAGCCAGAATTAAGCTTGTGGGAAGCTGAGTTAGTTTCAGAGCGTGGCACGAGATGCCACAGAGCAGATGGTGCCGTATACAGCAGCCACGCGCTGTGGACCACATATCTGAGGCATAAACATACACAAGGGCTCATAGAGAACAAATGGGCTTTATTCGGGCAGCACACGTGGCACTTAAAGGACCACACAGCATTTCAGGTGCGTCAGAGAGCGTGGGACGAGAGGGAGAAAGACAGACGTCGCTTGCTGGGAGAAGACGCTGCGTCCCTAGGAGACAATGAACGGCCCAGGACACAGAGCATGATCATACAATGTGAGGCACCTCTACCTTCTGCCTCAGTACCGAATGCTGAAGCCTAAAACCAGCCAATAAAAGGGCAAGAAGCCGTCGACGCCGCTCCTGCAAGGCGTGGGAGGAGGCAAAGGGGGAATGGGAACAAAACTCGGCAGCAGACCCTCCGAGTCATTTTTGGTAGGCTTTACTGGCTAGGGCTAGTGGGCTGATTGCAGGACGCTGTGTGTCGTGAAGCTAGATAGTTATACACAGAACGGACCATTATCTGTCTCTGTGTGGGACTGGGTTGATGTAGCGATACCTTCTCCTGAGCAGTATCGAACGTTTGTAACCAATTCTGAGTAAACTAAATTTTTAGCCAAGCCTTGTTGAGATTCTCAAGTATTCTCCTCTCCCAACCTTTAGAAAGATTGACTTACAGCCTATGCATGGCAAAGAGCGCCTCTCAATTAAGCCAATCCGCAAGTTCTCCCCACTCGAGCTCTGTTGACTAGAGAGCTCTGTAGGCCATCAAGCCTGCTTAGCAAAAACGCCATCGGCAGAGCATGTGCTTGACAAGCACATGCATAGACCTTCAAGCAAGCCGTCAAGCGTTTTCCGTGAACACGGTGCGGCGTTTCTGTGCCGACTATTTCTTTAACTTCAATTGTAATCATATTTTACTATCAACAATACGATGAAAATGCTTACTGATGCAGATAAAGGTTGTATTGCATTGGCTTTAACTCTGTGTATGAAAAGAACAAGAAGAAGATGTCGATGGACAAAGGAATGGTTGAAATTACTAGAGAAGTACACCCACGAAACTCTGCTGTCCGAAATGTTAGCTACAGAATCAGACGATTATAGGAATTTCCTACGAATAGACAGTAACATATTTAATGACTAGCTGGAATTAATTTGGCTTTGTATTGAGAAGAAGCATACAGTTATGCGAACTTGATCTTCCAAAAATTTCAGTTCGTTATAGTACCACAGAGTTGGTACATAAACACTGTCTGTCGAAAAGCCTGAAACCTTGCTTTTCCTCATTTTGCAATTTCCCCGTCTGAAACAAGTAAGCAAAGTGTTTATTTTCTTCTTTACGTTGTCCTATGTAACTCTTGGGTTGCACGGGCGTAGAGTTTGTAATTTTCTGTATGGCAGAAACACGCGCGCATACAAAACAAACCCCTGCGGTGGTGGCTGATTGGTTAGTAGCCAGGCGAGGGACCAATCACAGCTATCAAGCAAGCCAGTTAATCCACTGGTCTGCCATGCACGACAAGCACCCGGTGAGAGTGAAATCTCGTGAATCACAGTCATATTTCTCGTCATTTACGTGAGGTTCGCCAAGCATGTTTGGACGTTTATGGACCACTTAATCCTGTGCAAAACTCACGCTAGGGACGCGATGCTAAGATGAGCAAATTACGTACCTATGTCTCAGATGCTCTGATTTTTCTCCAAATGAAACTCCATTACAGATGCCATTTTGAAGGCTAGTTATAGCGCCGCCGTCTGTCGGAAAGAAATGAACCTATTTGAGATAAAGCAGAAAATTTCAAAGATGCCCCAAACAAAATTCAAAACATGATCAACCAAAACTGCCCATGAAAAAAATTAAATATGTATTGAACGCCCATTGTATTTCCGCTACTATTGTCTGTGGTCGAAAATCGACCAATTGTGTTTACAATGGTCACTGGGGGTAAAATTTTACGTATCATGTCGGCGGTCTCGCGTGATTATGTTGGCAACATCAACAACACGATAGAAAATCTTTGCTCATTTGTTCGAACCACATAAAAAATCAAATGTTTGTTAAGCTTATGGGACTTAACTACGGGGTCATCAGTCCCTAAACTTACAAACTACTTATGAACTACTTACGAACTAGGACGGCACAAATATCCATGCCCGAGGGGGGATTCGAACCCCCGACCGTATTGGCCGTGCTGACCGTGACTGGAGCGCCTCAGTCACCTCGGCCACCGCGGCCGGCCGAACCACATAGAATGACTCGATTAGTGTATCGTACAGACCATGAAGTAAACAAATAATGCTATTCCTGCTTTATGGTTGACAGGTTCTTGTATGTACCGTCGTCCGCTCAGTAAAAATAATTGCCCTCGTAAAGCGAAGATTCCATGAGAAAACATTAGCGTTGTCAAGCGATTGGCTAAAATGAAGACTCACAGGATTCTCACTATTCAGCATCTGTTGCCAACATTATCATAGGAGGCCGCTGGGATATTTGGTAAAATTTAACCGGCACTGGGAAGTATGAAACGGTATCTTTTACATGTTAAGGAAAATGCCTGACACAATAACAACAAATAAAAACGGAAGTATATACTTCTCATGCCATTATCGAATTATATAACTTTCATTAGCTTAATATTTGAAATGGAACTACAATTTTGATGTTCATATATTTATACAGCGCCAAGAAATAATGTTATTTCGATTCTGCGATATTCAGAATTCCAGAGCTGACAACATGTTGACTTCGTAGTTTCACTCGTGCATCGCTACATGCCTCTCCCGGCGCATCATCATTTATATCGACATTCTCGACTTCGTAGGTCCACCCGAGCAACGCTAGATGCCTCTCCCGGCGCATCATCCTTTATATCGGCATTCATATAAAAACATCCATTTCCTTTAACCACTCTTAATCACTGAGAAAATGAAGCATTTGAACGGCACAAGAAAGTGAGTTGATAGCACGCCATGTTTCGATATTCACTTATTTTAATACGTTATCTTAATAGTGCAGATGCGCTGTATTACAGCGTCTTTGGTCGAGGCGAATAGCCAATCAGTGAGCTGATTTTGGAGAATGTAGAACTTGATTCAAGCTGTAGATAGGAAAATTTCTACTTCCTTTTACCACTTTTAATGGCTAAATGCACACATAATATTTATATTCGTGAAATCTACGACAAACAATCTTTCGAATTATGTAATTTTCATTGGCCTTCTTGTACGAATAAATTAGTAATCTGTACCACAATTTTCGTGTTAGCGTATTTATAAGTTATAATGATTTACTTTTTATTGTTGTTTATGGTCAAACGTAACAGGTACATAGAAATACAATTTTATTTCATTTACAGGCACAATTCTTTGCTGAAACATCTCGACTTGAGCTTCAACGAACTTAACACTCTGCCCGAAGATACCTTCGTGCACCTTCCTTACCTGGAGAACCTCCTTCTACCAGGAAACGGGCTCGAAGTTCTTCCCGATCGACTATTCGTTTCGAACACCAGGATATCGTTCCTCGATATATCCCACAACGCGCTCACGAGTTTGGGGACTACGACGTTCAGGAGACTGAAGCACCTGAAGATCCTCAAGGCGTCGGACAACAAGCTGGCGCAGCTCCAGCCCACCCTGTTCGAAGCGAACTTCCTGCTGTCGGAGGTGTGGGTGCACAACAACCGGCTGACGTCGCTGAGCCCGCAGCTGGTGAACGCGACGCAGGTGTCGCTGCTGTCGCTGCACGACAACCCGTGGCGCTGCGACTGCGCGCTCAAGGCCTTCCTGGAGGACGTGCACGCCCGCGGGGCCTCGCTAGTCGCCGCCACCGAGTGCGCCGCGCCGCCCGCCATGGCCAAGAGGGACGTCATCCTCCTCTTCCACGACCAGTTCACCTGCAACGACACTCTTCACTAGTGACGTAAGCCTCCCTCCTAAAGCTCCTAAAAACACAGGCTGGCGCATCCGCCATTTTTGTTCCTTCGCGTCGACGCGAGACGGAAACGTACGGCATTCAGTATGCTTTCGGCATGGTGGCTGTGCAGCTTCGAATTGTTCAGAAAATTGTTTTGTTTTTCTGTGAACCCTGAAAGCCATAATAAACTGTCATAGTGAGAAATAGACACCAGTAAGGACTTCAAAACTTAGCGAAGTGCATTACATCATTTGTCATTACACACGATTTCAACACATTGTAAACTAAGTTGCAATACTTTCTTTTACTTTTATTTTTTTTTATCGAAGAGTTCGACACAGCAACGTTTTGTTACCGTCTTTTATTTATAGAAATATTGGCGATAAACAGTATCAACATATAGATTAAAAGAACGTTAATTATTTTTAACTTTGCATACTGATTTTACTAATTTTTGTATCCCATTCTCGTCGCCAATTTTGTGTCTCGTTGCCGCCAGTTGTCCTAGGTGTCAGTGGCCGAGTAGAGAGAGACCGACACAGGGAAATAGGATGCACGCGTGTGCGGTTACAGAGTCTAAGGTGACCAGCCAGTGGGATAGCAGAAACTAGAAACACTAAGCTAGATTAGAACAAGATATATATTTCGTAGAAATATTATGATACTTAACTTTTACAAAGTTCATTACTGCAGAATGCTGATACATAGTTTAACTAGATAGAGGCCTGCCTACTGATGAGTCCTAGTGCCTGTCCTAATCCCAAGTGACCGATGCAGTTCAGTGGTGGCCACGAGTGGAGTTGCAGCAGAGGGCGCTTGTAGCTGATGTCGTAAGAACGCCGCGCCGTGCTTGCTGGCGGCGCGCGGCGAAAGTACGTGGCGCGCACTCCAAACTTGTGCGACACCACACTAATTACTATGGCTCATACGGCTCGTACTTGTAAAACATGTCCGGTGTTAAAATGCACAATCTTCTGTGAGCCTATGTCATAGCTATGTGGCTGTTTAACTGGCAAAGTGTCTTACCTCCATTGTTTATTGATGGCAATCGATATTTAATGACTCAGTTAGGTCCTTTGTTACAAGTCGTACCTGAAAATCTTTTTAAACATCTACGTTGTTTGGTATTAACTTATACTAAAAATAATTTTTAGTTTCATTTTGAAGACAGCCATTTTGAAAAAAAAAATATATATATATATATACCGCATGGTTGGAAACGATTGAATCTGACAGCAATACGAACCATTTTCAGTGATCCATTCCTCTCTTATTCATAAATCTTTTATTGCCTCCTATTTTATCATGGTAATGCACTTTCATAGCTTATGCATTAAAAAACATTTCATATGAATTTTTAAGAATATTGCGTATTCTGATCAAATTTATTATATCACACTCGGAAACGTGGAGCTATTGCGAGACTATGGAAGTACGTCTGGCAGCAATAACAGCAAAGAACTCCGCCTTTGAGAAGCTCACGCTGCTGCCGCTTAGGACAAAAATAGCGGCGGAAGCTACTGCTATAGCAGAAGTTGATGCGCATGCCCGTCTATGTACAGGTGCCCTAGTTCCTCCTAGAGCTCCTAAAAACACAGGCTGGCGCATCCGCCATTTTCATTCCTGCGAATGCTAAACAAGGCACGCAGCTTATACGAACAGTGTTCTTTCATTTTTAGGTTCATGAAATATTTTACAAGTCCCGGCATAGCAGCCTTAGATCGTGCTACTTTGAGCTTGCATTCCGCTCTTGTTTACACCGATATGTGGATTAGACACAAAAATCTCACGTTTTCTTTACTTGTTGTTGCTTTTGTCCAAATACAGAAGAAAAGACCAAGAAACATATATTTCTGTGATAAAACGCGTACTACGTTTAATGCTGCCGAAACTGGCCATCTAGATAAAATTTTTAAGGGATCTTGGCTTCTGTTTGAATAATGACTGTCAATATGCGAGGTTTGTTTGCCGTCTTTCAATAAGTGTTTGTTGTCTGCTGTGACAAATTCACCACAACGGATTTTTGTACTCAAATTGCTGAAAGTACTTCTATTATGGTATTGACAAAGTTTCGGAATGTATTACAAATACTAAAACTAAAAAGAATATCAGTGTACAGGATCTAAAGTTTACAGTCGTAGAGGAACTCGGTGTCGATGTTGGCAACAACCTTTGAATGCTATTTGAAAACCTAATGGTGTAGAATTTTTTGGCCATGAGATAAATAAATAATTCTGTTCCTTCTGTAAGGTTGACAGATTTTCGTATTTGACATTACCCTTGTCTCGTCAGTAATTTAATAATCCTTTTAAAGCAAACATTTCGTTGACAAAATTAGCACACTACGCCGCCGCAGCCGTAAGTAAAATTTACAAAGTATTCTTTGCCAGTTATGTTACAGCCTCTTATACATAAGCGTTCAATATTGGTATTTACTAGTAAGAAATTGAATTGAGGATGCGTTTTGTGAAAAAAACATCAGGTACCGTACTATTCTGTCAAATTGTATACTACAAGTTATGACGCTAAAACTTCGAAATACCACATATAGCATTCTACGGTAGTTGCCTGAATCAGCACAGTACGCTGCCACAACTGCAACGAAACTTTTTGCACAGTATATTTATATTTTCTGTTTTAGTGTTTGTAATACTTTCTCGCAATAATGTAACAGAAGTATCTTCAACAATTTGTGCAGTGTCAGTACAAAACTTTTTGATGAGGTGTATCTCACAATATACTATGTGCTCTAAAAACAGTATGTTTTGGGATGCTTTGCTGTAATATATTTTGCGGCTGCTAATTCCCTACAGGCAGCTTCTTGTTAAGAGGTAGTAGTTTCAGAAGAGCTATACAAAACCGCAAGATCAAATATCACAGACAATTTTTACTATTAAATATTGCTTCAATCATAATAATAACTATTCACTTACAGTACATAACCGTGGGCTCGGACTGGGTTCCCAGTATTTGCACCGACATTTAATGATCCATTTCTTCTTCTTTTAGAATCTCTCGGAAAACTAAACGTTCTGTAGCCACCTCTGGGATGATTTGAGCAGTTTATGGCAATACAACCACCCGTAATGTCGTGCTAAAGTGCCGTGACGCAAATCCTATAGCACTGCAGTGTGTTTAACTTACGAGCCACGAGAATGAAAATGGCGGATGCGTCAGCTCGTACTTGTAGGAGCCTTAGTTCCTCCATTATCCTGACTGATTCTCAATAAGATTTAAACAGTTTTTAGAGCATTTGTATATCATCTCATTGTACATTTATTGTTCTGTTATTGTAGTAATATTTATTATCAAGTGATTTGGACAATATTACGAGGTACTGACTAATATGTGTTAATTTAGAAAAGTAGGTACATGTTTTATGGCCTTGATGTAAGACCATAAAATATTATAAAGAATTAACTGCGTCTAATAACAATGTGTTTAGTTGTCATTAATCATAAAGTGTAATTTATAAGTTTAAATACTAATCCCATATTATATCAAATATGAGATTTTCTTAAAGCCATGTATTACAGTTTACAACATTAATAATTTTTGTTAGAAGCTGTGTTGAAATTTTTTCCCCACCAATGTAAAGCTATGTGAAAGCATCACGAGGTGTGTGTACTCATAAGTCACCAATTGTGATGCAGAGATGAAACTTGATGATGCTGTTGATCCATGTTTACATTCCTTCAGTTCAGCAAAAGCCACCTCTATAACCGAGCCCAATAACGAAATATCAGTGGACAACAAATTTGTCAGCCCTAGGAAAATGATTGCAAGCATCATTTAAGATCATGTAATTCCACCAATGGAGTTGATAACCGACCACATTAAATTAGGAAGTGGGTCTACAAGGTTGCACAGGTAAGTTTCAGCCATATTCTATTGCTGTCATCACACAATTCCACCAAATTGTGGGGATAATACAGGGTGATTCTAAAGTCACTTAAATTTTATTAACCAATACGTAATGGCACTGCAACACAGGACATAATTTCAGTACATTTCAATGTAACCATCTTGCATGTCTAAGCACACACCCCCAGTGCCCCACTGTAACCGAAAAACCTGTCCAAGCATATCTGGTGTAATCTCAGCAGCTGCGGCTCGCATCCGCTGTGTTAAGTGTTCAGTGCTGCGTATCTTCACCTGGTATATCTTAGACTTGATAAACCCCCATGCAAAGAAGTCTAAGGGTGTCAAGTCAGTAGAGCGGGGTGCCCTAATCCTTGGAGATGCACGACCAATCCAGCTGCCGGGAAATGCTTGATTCAAATAATCCCAAACAACGAGGGCAAAATGGGGTGGTGCACCATCCTGTTGAAAAATAAAAGTATCCATAATTCCATCAGATAGCAACTGGAGCTCCAAAAACTATTTCAACATATCTAGGGATCTGGTTCCAGTAACAGTTTGTCCTGCGAAGAAGAAAGGCCCGTACACTGTTGACCTGTTATTCCTAACCACACATTGATTTTTGCTGTATCCCGTTGCCACTCCTACAGAACACTTGGTTGTTCGTCTGCCCAGATCCTGCAGTTGTGACTGTTTACTCGTCCAGAGGTATGAAATGTAGCTTCATCACTGAACAAGACTTTTGCATCAAATTATCATTTTCCACAGCTTGTAACAGGTCATGACACATAGTTTGTCTGGCTGCATAGTCCTCTGCTTCAAGCTTATGTATCTGGATATGGCACGCCCGTTTGAGCAGCTTGTAACGAAGAACTTTCCATACAGCGGTTTGAGGAATACCAAGCTCCCTATTAAGTCTCCTGCGATGCGAAAGCACTATGTGTCATCGTATCCTGCACACTTTACACGGTGTCTGGCGTTATGGCCGGCCTCCCTGGATGTTCTTCATCTGCAACACTACTGGTACGCTGGAATTTATTGACTAGGGTCTTGATAGAAAGCCTAGTGGGGCCTGTTTTTCGGTATCGAGGAGCAAAGTCTGTTTGCACTTGTCCAAATGTCAATCCAGGAAGACGAGCAGAAACAACAGCAATTCATTCTTCCTTGTTTATAATTCTGTCGTAGTACCTGCAAGAAACAAATATTCCGTTACTATATTACTGAAATGTATTCTGTTGTACGACCTGCAAGAAACAAAAATGTCTTTACTATATCACTGAAATGTACAGTGACTTTAGAATTATCCTGTACTGTTCTTGTAATTTTGCATACTGTTCCAACATGTCCCACAAATTTCCTATAGCCCTCAATTCAGGTGATTTGGCAGGCAAATCGATCTATAACAGGCTGTGTAAGTGTTCAGGAAACTAGCTATATTCTTCCTGGCTGATGAACTCTGCTGTTAAATGTCTTGACAAATAAGTGCATCTTAAGGGCTTCTCAAAACGCTGATGTTGATTGGCAGTTCTCATCGCAATGTTCTCTCGCTAAAAGGTGTCTTCGGACATTCACTTACTGCCTATAACGTTTCCTGTCGAGTTTGGAATCCATTTTGACCGACAAATCGTCTCCATCACCACCTTTTTCCGATCACAGTTCCGACGCCGTGCTTCATGGCCACATGTGTTAGACTGCTGCTTGTAGACGCACTGCACAGCCCACCACAAAACCAAAAAATCCAGTATCTCCACACACTGTATGGCCATGAACACAGACAAACACGATTGCAGCTAGTTGGTTTCCTCGGGTATCGTGTATAGGCCATGCACATGTGGTTGAGCACAAGACTTGAACACTGTACCATCTGTAAAGGCTGAGCGATTCATGCGCTCATGAACATTTGGGTGGCTAACATCTTGTCTGGTGAGTTCCTGCCTGTGTGGAGGCACTCTAATCGAGTAGTCAGCAGGGGCGGCTCTATTCAGGGGAAGTAGGTGAAGTGACATTTCACCAGTCTTTTATCTTGACACACTTAAAAAAAATGCTTTTACTCGCGCAACGTTGCAAGTTGTTGCAAGTGTGCCAAGTACGGCCAGACGTAGTAAAGAGGCCACCCTCTTCCTCATAGCCCAACCTCACAGGCGGCGTGTAACGATACAGCCGACGCCCGAGTCTGTGCGTGGAGGGTGAAACATTTATATACTATATAAGTAATTACAGTTCATTCTGCCACTTTCCTTTCCAACATGATACTCATCTTTTGAACATTGCGATGTATGGGGGTTCTGCTCGCTGCAACAGTATTCTCCTCGGGCGTCGTGATAGAAATAAATACAATTTTTCACTTCTTCTTTAATTTGAATCAAGCTTATTTTATATAACAACTATTTGACATTACAAGATTATGGCCTTGTAAAATATTTTATTTGACCTGATGATGCTGACATAGATCAGTGAAACCGGTCGTCATTAATAAAAACTGATGATAAGCGATCTTGGCTATTTTATATCTTTTTACAATAATAATGACGTTGCATTATCCATTTTTCATAACAATTGAATATACTAATTTACAATTAACAAACACAGAAAGAAAACATTTCATGCACACAAAAATAATCACAATATAAAATGAAAACAATACATACAATAATTTTAGATGGCACATGTATTTTTAAGACGAAATTTCCGATCTTTCTGTTGACAACAAAGTGCGATGTTAAATGTTATTTAATTTGTTAATGAGTACATCATACATGTTCCTAACATATACTGAACTATCAAATATTCTGGCCATTCATAAAATATACTCAAAATCTCTTTTCAGCCAATATATACAAAGAATAACAATATTGATAATTAATGTAATAGTTGAAATAACACAATTAGCTGGTCAACACAACTTGTTTATGAGCCTAAAAGATATACAATGTTATTAATTTTCATTTCTTTATGTTTTACAAACGTTTTTACCCTTCGTCTGTCTATTTATTGAAATAATGTACAATGACAAAAGTATTGTTTATAGAACTGTCTGGAAACGTCTTATATAAATCTCTTAATTAATGAAATCTAGTCACGTGTTTTAATCACAGTATCACCGAGACACTGTCCTACACTGATTCCTAGGCTGGCTATTTCGTTTTTAACTAACTTAACACGCAACTTTTATCACTATTGAACCACACGATTCCGGATCCGACGCAGACGGTATCGTAGGATGACATTGAGATGAGAGGACCAGGCTGACGGTATCGTACGATAACATTGAGATGAGGGGGTCAGCAGTATCGTTACAAGGAGGAGAGTGGTGAAGAAGCCTCCGACTCCTCTTAGTCCAATCTCACAGGCAGCGTGAAACGTCACTGTTGCTGCAACAACCCTGACGTTCCATGCGTTAGCTGGAGGGTGGAGGGGGCATGCGGTGCAGTAGACTGAACTTCCATGCAGGGCTACCTCCAGCTCCACTCTCTTAGTCTTACACGGCTGTCGGCTGTACTGTAAAGTGGTGCTCGTTGTTGTGCGCGGCTTGGAGCAGGCTTTCGTCTCTAGTGCGTTTATTACTGTGTTTCAAATATGAATCCAGTTTACAATGGAGTGTGTGTTTCATTAGAAACGCTCTTTTCACGTTGGAAAGACGAAGACAGGAAGGAACTTCTAAATTGCAGGCACCCTACTGAAGCACTACAAATATGTGGCAGAGAAGAAGTGAAACATTCTGGTAAAGCCTACAGCCGTGCTTTCAAACCTTCGTGATTAATGGAATTCCCATAGTTGTGCTCTTCTCCAACTCTGCAAAAACTATTGGGTTGATAATGCTTGCTTTTTAGCAATAAAAGCAACGTTTGGAATGGAGGATTTGCTTCTTTGTTACATATCACAAGATCATTACACAAGCACTCAGATTCGGCAGAGCATTTAAAGTGCCAGGTTGATTTGAAAAGTGTAGAGAGAGATCTAATTATTATATTAGATGCACTAAAGGAAAATGCTAGACTGTATACCGTGCAGTTCAGTGAAAACGTGCGTTTGAACAGTCTTTTCCTACGATTAGTGCTAGATGCAGTACTTTATTTAAATAAACAAGAATTAGCATTTCGTGTTCATGATGGATCACTAGACTCCATAAATCGTGGAAACTTTAAGGAACTATTGACGTTACGGGTATCAAGGAGTCCTGTAGAAATACAGAACCAATATTCAAAATTAAAAAATGTGTTCAGTGGCGAATCAAAAAGTGTACAGAATGAACTAATGGACTGCATATCAGATTACTTCAGTGATTATGTAAAAACGGAGTTGGAAAGTGTTGTGTTGCTCCGAGCTGCTAACGGCGGAGACGAACTCTATCTCTCGAGCACACAACCGTCTCTCAAGAGAATACACTTCTCTCTCAGAGTGGAAGTGTTCAAATGTATCGAGCCCTGCATTACGAAATTTTGGATCACATTTTGATGGAAATGGACGAGAGATTCCGCGACTGTGAAAAAATCCAGTTTGTTTGCCTTGCTGATACCATACATTTGAAGAATACCAGACAGGTTTCTCTTCTGCTACACTTGAAAACCTGCAGTCTCTGGCCCTGTATTCTTCAAGACACAACGCTTAAGAAACCAACTCTCTATTTTGTATGCTGATGAAAAGTACAGAAATATTTCCCCCAGAAATATGTTAGAAATGCTTAATAATCATAAGGACATTTCTACAGATACGCGGTACTTATAAACTGTTCTTCGTTATTGTGTCCATCTCTTCTACAACAGCGTCTGTTAAAAGAAGCTTTTCTTGCCTAAAGCGCATAAAAACATACCTGAGGAAGACTATTTCAAAAGAAAGACTTTCTTCTTTAGCGAATATTTCAATTCAGAAAGAACTTCTAGGACAGTTAATAATAACACAACCGTTCCATGAAGGCACCACCGACAAGTTTGCAGCCCTAAAGGACCGACGGATTGATTTGGTGTACAACAAATAGGTAAGTAAACTTATTATGATAAGCATATGTAGGCGTAGGTGTATGTTTCATTTCTGCTAGCTTTTCACTTAACTACACAGCCACGAGTCGCCACTGGTAGTCAGCTCGAATTTTCGTGCTGGATGCAGTCTTCGCTGCTGGTATTTGGCCAACACGGGAGTGAAGATGGTGGCAGCTGTTTGGAGTGTTCGCGCACTTTAATAGAAACATAATAACAATTATATAAATTTCAACACTGTATATTTTTTAATTCGTTATTCACACTATAAGCTTATTTCAACTTAATAGTCATCTTCAGGTGTTACGCCTGCAATACATAAGTTTTCATAATATTTAGTACTATGCTGCCTATTTGTTTTATACAGATGTAAAAGAAATGCTACATACCACATTCTGTTATGCTGAACATTTCAATATTGTTGTGACGTGATATATTTTATTATTATTTTTACTATCACGTAACTTATAATATTGTGCTGTCGTGCAAGATCTTTATCAAATTACCGATTTTGACATTTATTTGACAGCTCTACAGAGATGTAATATGTTTACATTATTATTTGCACAGAGAATATATATCTATGAGGCAAAGCTTTTATTTAAAATTAAACGAAATATGTTGGGCTTTTTAATCTCTGATAATTTTGTTGGAATATTTTATGTTAGATCAACGATGAGATTGTCTCTATGGATAATCATTAATGGTAATTTTGATATTGAGCTATTATCTATGATTGGCAGTGGGATTGTTTATCCGTTGTCATGCACTAAATTTGATAAAGATCTTGCATGACAGCACAATATTATAAGTTACGTGATAAATAATAATAAATATATCACGTCACAATAATATTGAAATGTTCAGCATAACAGAATGTGGTATGTAGCATTTCTTTTACATCTGTATAAAACAAGTAGACAGCATAGTACTAAATATTATGAAAACTTATGAATTGCAGGCATAACACCTAAAGATGACTATTAAGTTGAAATAAGCTTGTGTTGTTGTGGTCTTCAGTCCGGAGACTGGTTTGATGCAGCTCTCCACAATACCCTATCCTGAGCAAGCCTCTTCATCTCCACATAAGAACGGCAACCCACATCTGTCTGAATCTGCTTACTATATCCATCTCTTGGTCTTCCTCTGCGATTTTTACCCCACACACTTCCCTCCAATGCTAAATTCACAATTCCTTGATGCCTAAGAATGTGTCCTACCAATCTATCTCTTCTTTTAGTCAAGGTATGCCAGAAATTTCTTTTCTCCCCAATTCTGTTCAGTACCTCCTCATTAGTTACGAGATCCACCCACCTAATCTTCAGCATTCTTCTGTAGCACCATATTTCAAAAGCCTCAATCCTCTTCCTGTCCGCACAGCTTATCGTCCATGTCTCACTCCCATACAAGGCAACACTCCATACAAATGCCTTCAGAAAGGACTTTCTTAGGCTTAAATCAATATTCGATGTTAACAGAGAAATAAGCTTATAGTGTGAATAACGAATTAAAAAATATACAGTGTTGAAATTTATATAATTGTTGTTATTAAAATGTCGATGTACGACATCACTAACACTGTGGGCCCGGCAGATAACAAGTTAATAGAAACATATGAAACTTAGCCTCCACTTTAGTACAATTAATATTTATTAAAACAAATAAATACTCGTCTTTGGGCGTTGTAGGCAGTACAGAAATTCTAGTGTGATATGTTAACGTCCCAAACAATGAATAATATTTAAAGTTCTCTTCTGTCGTCGATATTTCGAAGTGTCTGCATGTAAATATGAGACGTCAGTTCCAAGTATGTAGCGAGAAGTCTTGAGCCTCGGAGGTACACGAGGCTCTCTTCACTGAAGCGATGCACTCTGTAGAAACGATGTACTGCCCTGAATTGATATACATTGTCTTGCAGGTTGTACGTGCAGGCCGTTTACCTACATTTCAGACCAATCAGAGTAAACACAGCTTCATAAGTTGTGCGGCTATGGTGGGAATCCAGGAACTGTTAAGCCCTTTCTACACGGGAAGTGAGAGCTTACGAGATTACCCATGATGCACCGGTCAAGCCGTCCGCGTACAGTGTAGCGTCCACTTGCACAAGATGCACGCTTGCGATCGCTAGTAGACGGAATAGGATGGATCCTATTCTCACGCGTATGGAAGTGCTTCGCGCATGCGCTGACGACCGAATGGGGAACCCAGCTGAGAAACGAACCCAAGACGGCAATTGATTTGAGAATGTGTACTTGAATCCTGCTCAGAGGAACGTAGTTTTTCGACTCAGTCGTAAGTCTTTTAGGAGGTGATACTATAGAGGAACTGCATTAAAAATTTAATATAACATGTGTACAATTTTATTGTATACAGAGATATAGCTGTTAATATGAAATCCAAACAAACTTAGAGCAAATGTAAATCAAGAAATTTTCATTGATTTATCCGTCGGTTCTTGGTGTTACAACACACTTACTTAAAAGTAGGATTTTGTGTATGTTCTACACGTTCATTTCCACTTAGTTAACCGGTTTTCAGCTTACTAGGACATATTCAGACTTTAAACTATGTCGAAAACCGGTTATTTAAATAAAAGTCAATATGGTGATCTACCAAGAACCAAAGAAAGAATCAGTCAAAATATCCATATAAGTTTGTTGTACATACCGAGAGCAGTATCTCTGTACCCAATAAAAATTTTAACTGCAAAACGTCTTTATTACCATCTTCTACTATATTTGACATTTTTCCTGAAACATGCTGTAGTTAACAGATGAAATATTTGTTTTTGGTGAGTATTATTTGAAGCCTTATCACAGTTAAACGTCTATGTATAGACACCTGAGCTTGTTCATTATATACATAGGCGCCTCAAACTGCAGGAGATGGAAGTATGTAATCGCATTTTATGAGGACGCTAACACATGTGAGCGACGTAGTTACGCACGAACTGCACGAAAACAATTAAATACAGTTTCACAGTGGCAGTCTACAACACAAATAAATGTTTTAATCATCACAATATATCTTACAGTTTCGAAAAGTGATGTTAACGCGGCGATTCATTTGCTGTAACTTGACAACAAACTAAGTAGACGCCTGAAGCTGAAGACACAACAAATGCGTACTGTTTGAACGCTTCTTTGTAGTTCGACGGTCTATCGCAAGGGGCGCTGCAGCTAACAACGACTTCCTCGTGCGTGTTGCACGTCTTGTATAGTAATGGCTTTACGCCAATTGTTGATGTTCCTGCGGACGTACTGACGACGGCAGTCCACAGTAGTTCCACGATCTCTGGTGCCGCTAACTCTGACACTGCACCTGCCACCCCATATACCACACCATTACCGAACCATGACAAGCGATGATGAGGAGTGGTGTAGGAGATGAGGCTGGCGACGGAACGGTGGCGGATGAGGACTACCAGCCTACCCCAGGCATTCCACGACAAACAGTGGGCAGGGTGCACGACTAGGGCTGGTCATCATGAGCTCCAGCAACATGGCGTCCAAGGAGGAGGCCGACTGAGCTGGAGGCGGCGACCACCCGGGATCTGCGAAAAGAAAACATAGCAGTCACCATAATCACACGTGAGAGGTCGAAGCTCAACTTGATGGAGCACAACGTTACGGATCGCGCGGCCTCCCGCGTCGGAGGTTCGAATCCTCCGTCGGATACAGATGTGTGTGTTGTCCTTAGGTTAGTTTAACTTAGTTTAAGTAGTTTGTAAGACTAGGGACTGAAGATCAACCTAGTTTGGTCCCATATAATTACAAACATTTGAACATTTTTGTAACTTGATGTTAGCGTAAAACGTGACCAGAGGAAGCTTGGACATCGTAATCGGCTCTCTCCATGTGTTACGACAATAGTGGTCTGTTCCCAGTCGGATCCACCTCACGTGACATATGGTGATCAGTTTACCATTACTTAGTGATGACCAGATAGTGTGTCTTGTTATTTCAGCGGCACCTATGCATGAGATAAGATGGAAAAAAGATTTTCTTGTTATTTCGCGCACTTAACGTGGAAGAGTTTAATTCCTTCTTTGTCGACGGTGAACAAAAGTATGGAATTTTGTAGAAAGTACAGTTTATTACCTGACGACAGCCGGCCGCGGTGGCCGAGGTGACTGAGGCGCTCCAGTCACGGTCAGCACGGCCACTACGGTCGGTGGTTCGAATCCCCCCTCGGGCATGGATATTTGTGCCGTCCTAGTTCGTAAGTAGTTCATAAGTAGTTTGTAAGTTCAGGGACTGATGACCCCGTAGTTAAGTCCCATAAGTTTAACAAACATTTGAACCTGACGATAGACTTCGAAATAGCGTTAATTGCGAAGGTGTTCAGACAGTGCGAGTAGGAGCGTCGCGGTGAGACCGTAGCAGCGTTAGGTTGACAATGTAGTCCATTTCGAATAGCCAATGGCATGTAACTTTGATTTTACGAATATGAATTAAATTGTTACGAGTGAACAAGCGAATGTCATGATTTTGACGAATATTTCATGATATTAAAGGATGAAGTTAGGCAGGAACCTAAGAGTATAGATTAAATTTTCGCAAGCGTTCTACCAAATTATGAACATTGATAAAATTATAGTAATTCGTATCATTTGAGACAGACACGTATTTCGATTTACATAACAACAAAGTGTTACATCTGAATAGAAACAGAGTGCATGTGGAGAAACATACTTATGGTGTGCGATGATCTACATTCGAATAATGTGATTCATTTCGAAAATAAAATCATTGAAACGAGATGTTAACACATTCATTTTCACATGTTGTGAACATTGTGTACCGCCGTTCATCTCAGCATCCACAGCGACTGTTGCCAACACTGTCGCACTACATCACGTAGGCCTATGTACATTAGGCCATGCCGCTGATGAAGACTTTTACCGTAGGAGTTAAATCGGCAGATAAGGAAATTCCTTTCCTGTTTCTTTTCAAGAAATGTAGGAAGAAAACAACGATAAGAATAAAAACATGGTTTGAGATTATTGTCGATGACTTCCACATCAAATGGCTTCGTTCCTGGCGAAAATGCCACTCAGGAATAATGTTAAGTTCACTATATACTTGTATTTGAATTGTGACAGTAGTTATTGACGTAACACATGCCGTTACTCTCGCCGCAATAGTAATCGCACGTTCGATATATCGATAGGTGCGCGGCTACTTCGATGGAAAGCCCATTATTATTTAATGTAAACAGACAATATTTTGCTGTTTTATGTTTTCGCATCACCGTCTGTGGCAAAAGTTTTAAAATGAAAACGTTTGTAGTGTGTTAAAATCGGACATCATGGATGCAAACAGATTTCAGTTGTTATAAAAGAACAACAAAACATTTCACATGGATTTTTTTTAAGAAGCGTTGAAAACTGATGCTGCTTGTCAAACTGATATCTGGTTTTCTACTCATGTACAAACAACTAAAAGTCTCGCAGTACAATATAAACAATTTTTCACTTAAAATCTGCAGTTCTATTCTTGTAAAAAGAACTGTCAGTACTTTTCATCTAGGCACATGTAAAACTGTAGAAATCGCATTAATATTTACCGTTGTGAAGAAGTAAGGCGAACAGTACTACTAAAGGTGTAATAATAACACGATAATACGTTTTATTGTTAAAATCTACGCTGAATTTTCACTAGAAAGGATAAGAACTGTAACCTTTAGCTCCCTTTCACATTAATCGCAATGATGAAAACGGTCTACTGCCGCGGGGTGATTCTATTTACACTTCGGTAAAATCAGACGTGACGTCATTATGACGTATCCACACTATCGAAGACGACTGGAGCCATGATCGACTTGTGTGGTCGTTCTAGACGCAAAACTGCGGTTGCAATTGTAGCAGACGAATTAAAGGAGTAGCTGATAATATCTTCAGTTGGTAATGGTATATTCATTACAGTTTCGGAAGCTATAACTTTGCTTTTTTTTTTTTTTTTTTAAAGTAAGAAGCTATAAACTTTCCGAAAAAGGACCTACACTGTGAGCTCTGAAACGTTATTCAGCCAAATCTGATGTTGTCATCGTGGCCCATTTGTGAAGGTTGTGTTTAAAACTAATGGAAACTTTTTCTCTAAGCGAAAAATGCTACCGAGTTGCATTGTAATACGGAGTCTACGTTAAACTAAGAGGAAAAATACTGTTACCAGGCTATGAAGCGACAATGTGTACTTGGACATGTCAAAATATGCGACGTACAAAAACAACATATAGTCGCCGTAGGTATATGTATGTTTTCGACGAAACTATAAATCAAATGAGTTGGATATTAATACAGTCATTTGTTGCAGAGGCTCTGCGAACATCAGGTAAAACATTTCGTAAAACTGGGTACTCATCTACCGCCAAGTTGCTGCAACATGCTAGTTCTTTTCTTTGAAAATGTGTGAAGTTATCGTTCTCTAAGGCTCGGTCTGCGTTATTTCTGACATAATTTTCAATTTACATTTACTGAAATTTCCGTCAGTGCTTTCCAAAACATGATACCAATATTAAGTAAGGCCTAGTTTTGTCACTAAACTACGAAGGAAAAAAGTACGCAGTTCAGAAAGAATGTCGAATTAAGCATGTTGTCCCACCCAAAACCAGCGTCTCGAACGATCGCAAAAGCCGATGCGCCGCTCTTCTGGACGTCCATAGTGTGGATACGTCATAATGACGTCACGTCTGATTTTACCGAAGTGTAAATAGAATCACCCACTACCGCGAGTCACGTGACTTAGATTCAGTAAAATGACGTCATGCGAAGTCTATGTTATCTTTGGTCTATGATGCTATGCTCACTCCAGAGATATTTGTCCTCTATGGTATATTCACATCTTTGCCTTTGTGGTACCAATTGTTATAAATATATATTTCGGTAAGAGGCACCGATGAAAAGAATTCGGTGTATCAAAGTTATTGTAGTGGTAACATTTCTGTAAATAATTCTGAAGAGAGAATTCGTAGTTGCTCCGTTCGCAGCATCGGCGGTTAGAAATGGAAGCGTATTGTCCTAGGAAAATTAGCGCTGCTAGGAGAGGTATGTTGTCACATTCACTAAAATACGTTTTATCAATTTGACATTGAACGCAAATACAAGATTTTTATAGTCCCATCAAAATTACTCCATGATTGACAATTCGGCAGAAACAAATGGACGCTCGGAACAGAGTTGCCTCGTCCTGCAGGGAATTCACGCATAATCTCGACGTTTCGTTTAACTCACTTGAACAGGCTAACTATTCACTGAATAAATTAAAAACTATCGTCAATTTCTAGCGAAAGAGTTGCACTGTGTTTCGGCTGTAGTTTTATCTCTGACAATAAATTATTGATACGATACGCGGAGAATTTACGAAAATATTTTTTGTGACCACATTACCGAATTTTCGAAATGCTAGAAACTTTTTTGTTTAAGTCAACACACTATGGGAACGAAAGCTTAAGAACACATCATATTTCCATCTGCATCAAACCAGAACTCTATCTGAAATCTCCAGCGCATGATAATTTTGAGTTCCATATTGCTAACAATGGTCTGAACGCAGGTGAACAACTAATTGAAGCCAGCCGCGGTGGCCGAGGGGATTAAGGCGTTTGTCACGGTCAGGCGGCCACTACGGTCGGGGGTTCGAATCCCCCCTCCGGCATGGATATTTGTGCCGTCCTTAGTTGTAGGTAGTTCATAAGTAGTTTGTAAGTTTAGGGACTGATGACCCCGTAGTTAAGTCCTTTAAGCTTAACAAACATTTGAACTAATTGAACTGAACGGTTTAGTTAAGTGAAACAGATCGCTAGGATTGTGGTAAACGTGTTATATGTTTTTATGACCCATTAACTTCTTTCTAACAAGAGAAAAATAAGGTTATCAGCGTTTACCACAGTTTGAAAATTACCTTAAATCGGTCAACTCATTTTGTGAGAAAAGCGATACAAATAACATGGCTTCTGTAATACATCAATTGTATTGTAGCCACTAATATTTATTTAATATGATGTAGACTAAATTCTTGAGTTGAACACTGTGTGGAATTAAATGTTTATATGGCATTCTTATTAAAATTTCAATACTTATGACGGTATAATTTTGTTATGAAGGTACTCACAGTTGTGAACTTTGTAGTCCAAATTAGCAGTTGAATCCACTCCACTAATATCCCGCTCTTCGCTTTGATGTTCGAAATATCACTGTCACTCTTTCATCTAGTGAAATGATCAACTCCTCCACTGAATGTTTCAGGACAATTTCATTCTGCCATGCTCTTTCTATAATTATTTTCGTCTGTTTGACTATATTGGGTTAATTTGGCAGTGATAAGATGGTAATCTAACGAGTTTATGCCCGTATGTTAATAAAATTTTACGACTATTCTCGCCGGGATCCAGTGCATATGTTGACAACAGATGAACAATGAAGTGTAGAATTGCGTTAATATTTCTCACGAGCTACAGAGTAAATGTTATTGCTGCTTGTTTCACTCGCAGCAAAATTAGTACTGTACCTGCTCTATGGTTGACAGGTTCTTGTATGTACCCTTGTCCGTTCAGAAAAAAAAAAAAATTTTCGTTTTAATTTAAGTTGTCACGAAAAAACATTTATTGGTCATCTGAGTTGCCGTCATTACTATTGGTGCCAACATAACCACTGCAAGCCGGCGAGAAGCATCGTACAATTTAACCCATATGTTTTTGCTAGTTCATGGATTTCGTATGTCGTGAACTATGTTTTCCTTATTAAGGTCAGTACTTACATTAACGTTATGTTGTAGAAGCCAATAATTTCGCCTTTCGCTTTGCCAGAACTGAATGATAACGAGAATTATCCAGAACAATTATTGACTCTTTCCCCAGATTTGGTATTAATGGTTGAACGAACCACTTTGTAAATGTAATATAGTTAATTTCATCGAGATAATCTCTTGCACTTTTTATTCAAAAAACGAGAGACTGGGAAAATTCTTTTTGAAGTCCGTACATAAAGTTGAGGAATACGTCTATCCCATGCCAGAAGATATTGTCGTTATGCCTTCAGTTGTATCGTCTGTCCGGTTCTGCTTGACAGCGTAACCGGAATTAACTCACTTTTCGTGAAGCCGCATTTCGACGGTATTCATGCTCCTGATGTCTTAAAAATCGGCATCGCCATGCACCTATATCTTCATCTACATCAACAGCTTACGGTTACAGAAATGCTTATAGTGAAAGCCTTGGTTGTGTAAAAAATTAAATAACGCTGTGCAACTGCCTTGAAAAAGTCCTGCTGCCTTACATGCAGGCACGAAAGGCATTTTAAGTAGTCAATTTTCACCACGAAGTCGATCGTGTAAAACGGGCTTCAGAGTAAGCAATAACTTGCACAGTCAGATGTTCGTTTCTGAAATCTTTATACGTAAACCATAGTGTCCGTATGTTTGTGTGTACGTATTATATATAAATCTACAGTTTTCTTCCAATGTTTAAGAAATTTTGCACACATAAGCTTCAATCCATGAGGACAGTCCCCGTAAGTGTTAGGATCACCTACAACACATTGTTCACAAGATATGAAAGAATGAGATGCGCGAAAAACTGCTGCATCAAACGACAGTGTTTCACATTTCCTCCTAAACCACTGGACCAATTTCAACCAAATTTGGTGTACATATTTTTTACCGTGAGGTAACAATGCTGTTTGGGTAAGAACCTGCCGGCCACGGTGGCCGAGAGGACTGCGGCGCGTCAGTCACGGTCTGCACGGCCACTACGGTCGGGGGTTCGAATCCCCCCTCGGGCATGGATATTTGTGCCGTCCTTCGTGTTAGCTAGTTCATTAGTAGTTTGTAAGTTTAGGGACTGATGACCCTTTAGTTAAGTCCCATAAGCTATACATTACATTTGAACATTTGATTTTGGGTAAGAACCAGATACGACGCATGGATCAGGAGTTAACAACGTCATAAACAATATAGTAGTTGCAAGAAACTGCTACATAATGTGACGAGTGTTTATTCACGCACTGTATGAGAATGATAGCACTTAGCGACTTGCGACCAATTTTAAACATAATTTCAAACCTTTATTGAACTTTTTCTCGCTGACAACGATAGTAAAATTATGAAAGGAAAAAAGTTTCTCACTTACTACTTTTCCGCTGTTCATGGACTAAAACTACGGCATTCGGTATGATGCTACAATTTATAATGTCTACATACAAATTGTAGCTGCAGGAAATTTTACAGACAGTATACACACATGTATGTGAATGTACCTTCTACATTGTATCACAGTACGACACGTAGTTCATGAGATATGAGCACATAAACAGTAACGTTCATGGATAACCGCCCTATCATGCACCAAGTTTTAATCTATTACTTCTTTACTACTAATAATTGTATTCGCAACAGATTTTGCAGCCATACAGCACTTATACAAATGACTATTTACCTGAAAAATTATAAAGTTATACAACATATAACTCAACAAATATGAGATCGTGTGAATTTTATATGCCATTTGTATTCTGATTGCTGTTTCTTTATTTGGATACTGCACATATAATTTTGTACATAATGCAAGACAGCCTTATTTCTTATATATTCTCCATATATACATAACATGTTTTTAGAAAAAAGGAGAGGGACAGAAAGAGAAGATATAGGAGAAGTACTAACTCAAGGCAGGAATAAATAAATAAATACCCGGGCAACGCCGGGTTTTAGCTAGTAGTAATAATAAATATGACGAAGAATCGCATCCACTGCAAATGAATCTGTACTGGTAATCCGTTTATTCATACAACATTTTTCTCCCAGAGGATCGAAATTTCGATGGTTCTCCACTTTTTTTCTGTTTCAAACATTTCCTTCCCAATCTCCACAACAATGAAAACCTGCAGCAGTTCTATCGATTATCTTATCGCAGAGAGCAACAGATCAGCATTCAGTCTTTCAGTCTCAAAGTAACCGCGTAAAGCGCAAACAATTTTCACTCGACTGCGTTCGTACGGCAGTCCCTTGGTCAAGAGAACTACGTCCAACTCTACCACTCACAGCTTTCGACGAACTTCCTGCCATCCATTGTTCAATACCACACTCAAATAACAGTAAGAAGAAATAAAATAACGACTCCTACGACCCTCAAAACAAACACAAAGCATAGGGTGCGACGAGAACACCAGGCAGCGATTGAGTGACTGAAACCGTACGAGCAAAAATGTTCAAATGTTTGTAAATCTATCGAACTAAACTGCGTGGTCATCAGTTCGTAACTTACAAACTACCTGAACTAAGGTAAACTAACCTAAGGACAACACACACACCTTTGCCCTAGGGAGGACTCGAACCTCTGACAGCGAGCAACCGCGCGCTCTGCAGCGAGTCGCCTTAAGACCGCTCGCCGTACGAGCAGGAAGTGCAAGAGGTGGTGGAGCGAATGTTTGGCAACTTGGGTGGTCGCCGCGGCTACAGGTACAGATTAGAGCTGCAGCAAACCGTATGTGTTCGGTACTGAGTAACGAATACTTTGGCTGATACGAAATACTGAATCGTTACTCATGAATGTGTTTCGTTACTCGCATCTGCCGTATCGATACGAACTTACTCTTGCATACATTTCGTTATTCACATCAACCGTATCGATCTGAGCTCTGTAACGAAAAACAATACCGAGAATGCGTATTTTCTGTGATATTATTTATTATGAGTAATTTTTGCAGACATCCGTGATGAACTTTCAGGTCATACTGCGTAACTTCACGATTTTGGACGATTTTTTTTTTTTTTTTTTTTTTTTTTTTTTTTTTTTTTTTTTTTTTTTTTTTTTTTTACATATTGGATTATACTTTTCGGCTTGTATTTGGAGTTTATTTTAGACGATCTGACGCAAACATAAGTTTCATTGTATTTTTCTAGTAAAAGTTTCAGTTCAATGGTTAATTATTTGTTTTTGATCTTGTCTACTATAAAAAAAGTTTTGTAAAAAGTACCCAAAAGTTTAATCTACACATTTTTCATTCAAAAATGTTTCAACTGTTTGTAAATCTATCGGGGCAAACTGCGTGGTCATCAGTCCGTAGCTTACAAACTACTTAAACTAAGGTAAGGAAAACACACACACACACCAATGCCCCAGGGAGAACTCGAACCTTCGACGGCGAGTAACCGCGCGCTCAGCAGCGAGGCGCCTTAGACGGCTCGGCTACTCTACCGCGGCACATTTTTCGTTCATGACGTTATTATTTAATTGTCAATGTCACGTATACAGTACAAACGTCCCGCTGCTGGCAAATGTAGTGCTTGCTACTGTTATGATCGGCCACACTGGCGATTGTCACGAAATATTCCGATTGATTCTGACATTCGAAGTCTCAAAGTAATGTGCGGGAACAGTTCTTAAAATAGAAGTCGCGGGTGAGTCTCGCTATTTTTGTTCAGTTTGTATGACAGTTGTATTTTAATCACGAGGGAAGTGGACTGCACTGATCCTTTCCTTAGTGGTGTAATTGCCTCAAAAAGTAGGCATACAGTACATTTTAAAGTAATATTAACAGTAACAGTTAAAATTTTTCCATGGTTTCAAAGTCAGTGTAGCGGTGGTCTTTCTGCGTGGCACTGGTAACGAGTAACGATACGTTTGTAACGAGTACTGTTTCTTTTAGTAACGGATACATACAGATACGTATTTTTTTGTTACTCTCACAGCTCTAGTACATTTCACGGACTTAAACGTGCCCTCGAAGCGGAGAATGTTGGGAGTTAAAGCTTGCATTCAGCTTGTAGCGCATTGGCTGTCAGAACAAGCCCCGCCTCTTTCTCCCAGTGCCGCCAACTTACGGCGTATAGCTTATAGGTTTTATAAGAAACATCATGTAAGGGGTTAAAGCGTCACAGATGGAACACATTATCACTTTAATGTTTGAATAATAGAAAACTGGAAATTATATCTATGAAACATTAATATTTAAAGGGACTTACTAACTGAATAACAATCGGAATTAACATTCTTCAAACCACTTTCAAGGACAGGCTCCATTTTTATAAAAGAAGTCGTCGTGGTATGTGGACTTGTTTTAGCAAATAACAAAGTGGAAGACAATAATCAATACCTAGCACAATTAACAATACATTGACGATGTCTACGGTGTACAATTCTGTTACTAGGTAAGGTTGGTAGAGAGCACTCGAACTCAGCCGACTTCCGCCGATCACAGAGGGGACATGAAAAAGTGTACCTAATGAAGGTTGTTCCTTCCCCGTGGGCTTCCCCACTATTACTTCCGTCGTAGCTGTCAATCCCATAGTAATTTGGCAGAATTTATATGTAAATTTAAATTAGAGTGCTGTTATCCCAAAAAGTGAAACAAAAACGTTTCCAAAAATATGTGAATTTGGTAAAATGTTTGCAAATGATATATATCGAAGGTGCAACGTGACGGAGCGATATGTGAAACAATCGAGCGTAGAGATATTACGTTTTACCTGTATTATAATTACGAAGATAACTAATTTTCTGACCGGACAACGGTATATCTAGAACCTATCAACCGTAGAGCAGGTACTGCAGTAATAATTTATTTCATCTTTAACACAAAAGATTATTCCCTTCATTCTGTGTGAATGAGTTTTCAGATACGATGAAATGTTCAAATGTTTGTAATTCTGTGGGATTAACTGCGTTGGTTATTAGTCCCTAATTTTACAAACTACTTAAACTAGGTTAAACTAGTAGGAAAAGGAAAAGAAGGAAAAATAGGTGAATATGGACTGGGCAGGAGGAATGAAAGAGGAAGTCGCCTGGTAGAATTTTGCACAGCACATGATTTAATCGTAACAAACACGTGGTTTAAGAATCACAAAAGAAGGTTGTATACGTGGAAGAGACCAGGAGACACCGGAAGGTATCAGATAGATTTTATAATGGTAAGACATACATTCCGGAACCAGGTGATAAACTGTAACACATACCCAGGGGCAGATATAGACTCTGACCGTAACTTGTTAGTCATGAAATGTAGGCTGAAACTGAAAAAAACTGCAGAAAGGTAGGAAAATAAGGAGATGGGACTTAGGTAAATTGAAGGAAAGTGAAGTTCTGGAGAATTTGAGGGAGATTTAGGCAACAATTGACAGAAACAGGGGGAAATAAAACAATAGAAGAGGAATGGGTAGCATTGAGAGATGAAATAGTGAAGGCAGCAGAGGACAAAATAGGCAGAAAGGCAAGACCTACAAAAAATCCTTGGATATCACAGGAAATACTAAATTTAATTGATGAAAGGAGAACATATAAAAATGCAGTAAATGAAACAGGCAAAATGGAGTTCAGACGACTAAGAAATGAGATTGACAGGAAGTGCAAAATGGCTAAGCAGGAGTGGCTAGAAGCCAAATGCAAAGATGTAGAAGAATGTATGTGTTATGGTCTTCAGTCCGGAGACTGGTTTGATGCAGCTCTCCACCCTACTCTATCCTGAGCAAGCCTTTTCATCTCCTCATAAGAACGGCAACCCACATCCACTTGAATCTGCTTACTATACGCGTCTCTTGGTCTCCCTCTGCGATTTTTACCCCACACACTTCCCTCCAATGCTAAATTTACGATTCCCCGATGTCTAAGAATGTGTCCTACCAAGCGATCCCTTCTTTTAGTCAAGGTATGCCAAAAATTCCTTTTCTCTCCAATTCTGTTCAGTACCTTTTCATTAGTTACGCAATCTACCCACCTAATCTTCAGCATTCTTCTGTAGCACCACATTTCAAAAGCCTCTATTCTCTTCCTGTCCGCACTGCTTATCGTCCATGTTTCACTCCCGTACAAGGCAACACTCCACACAAATGCCTTCAGAAAAGTCTTCTTTACCCTTAAATTAATATTCGATGTTAGCAAATTTCTCTTTTTCAAAAATGCTTTTCTTCCCATTGCCATTCTGCATTTTATATCCGTTGTACTGCGACCATCGCATGTTATTTTACTACCCAAGTAACAAAACTCATCTACTACCTTCATTGTTTCGTTACCTAATCTAATTCCTTCAGCATCGCCTGATTTTCTAAGACCGCATTCCATTATTTTTGTTTTGCTCTTGTTAATGTTCATTTTATACGCTCTCTTCAACACACTGTCCATTCCATTCAACTGCTCTTCCAGGTCCTTTGCTGTCTCTGACAGAATTACTAGGTCGTCGGCAAAACGCAATGTTTTTATTTCTTCCCCCTGAACTTTAATCCCTATTCCAAATTTTTCCTTGCTTTCCTTCATCGCCTGCTCGATGTACAAATTGAATAACATCGGAGAAAGGCTACAACCCTGTCTTACTCCCTTCCCAACTGATGCTTCCCTTTCATGCCCTTCGAGTCTAATAACTGCAGTCTGGCTTTTGTACAAGTTGTAAATAACTCTCCCTATATTTTACCCCTGCTGACTTCAGAATTTGAAAGAGTGTATTCCAGTCAACATTGTCAAATGCTTTCTCCAAATCTACAAAAGCTAAAAATGTAGGTTTGCCTTTCCTTAATCTATCTTCTAAGATAAGACGTAAAGTGAGTATTGCCTCCCGGGTTCCAACATTCCTCCTGAATCCAAACTGATCTTCCCCGAGGTCAGCTTCTACCATCTTTTCCATTCTCCTGTAGATAATTCGTGTTAAAATTTTGCAACCATGACTTATCAAACTGATTGTTCTGTAATTTTCACACCTGTCTGCGCCTGATTTCTTTGGAATGGGGATTATTACATTTTTCTTAAAGTCTGAGGGCATTTCGCCTCTCTCATACATCCTACATACCAGTTCAAATAGTCTTGTCATGGCTGGCTCTCCCAGAGACTTTAGTAGCTCTGAGGGTATGTCATCTACTCCTGGGGCCTTGTTCCGACCTAGGTCTTTCAAGGCTCTGTCAAATTCATCTCTCAGTATAGTATCTCCTACTTCATCTTGATCTACTTCCTCTTCCCTTCCTACAACATCGTCTCTAAGTTCATTTCCTTTGTAGAGCTGCTCTATGTACTCTTTCCACCTTTCAGCTTTCCCATCTTTGCTGAGAACTGGTTTCCCATCTGAGTTCTTAATATTCATAGAGCTGCTTTTCCTGTCCCCAAATGTCTCTTTTATTTTCCTGTAGGCGGTATCTACTTTTTCCCTTGTTATACATTCTTCTACAGATTTGCATTTGGCTTCTAGCCACTCCTGCTTAGCCATTTTGCACTTCCTGTCAATCTCATTTTTTAGTCGTCTGTACTCCATTTTGCCTGTTTCATTTACTGCATTTTTATATTTTCTCCTTTCATCAATTAAATTTAGTATTTCCTGTGATATCCAAGGATTTTTTGTAGGTCTTGCCTTTCTACCTATTTTTTCCTCTGCTGCCTTCACTATTTCATCTCTCAATGCTTCCCATTCCTCTTCTACTGTTTTATTTCCCCCTGTTTCTGTCAATTGTTGCCTACATCTCCCTCTGAAATTCTCCAGAACTTCACTTTCCTTCAATTTACCTAAGTCCCATCTCCTTATTTTCCTACCTTTCTGCAGTTTTTTCAGCTTCAGCCTACAGTTCATGACTAACAAGATATGGTCAGAGTCTATATCTGCCCCTGGGTATGTCCTGCAGTTTATAACCTGGTTCCGGTACCTATGTCTTACCATTATAAGATCTATCTGATACCGTCCGGTGTCTCCTGGTCTCTTCCACGTATACAACCTTCTTTTGTGATTCTTAAACCACGTGTTGGTTACGATTAAATCATGTTCCGTGCAAAATTCTACCAGGCAACTTCCTCTTTCATTCCTCCTGCCCAGTCCATATTCACCTATTATTTTTCCTTCTCTTCCTTTTCCTACTACCGAATTCCAGTCTCCCATCACAATTACGTTTTCCTCTCCCTTAACTGTCTGAATAATTTCCTTTAGCTCCTCATATATTTCTTCGATCTCCTCATCATCGGCAGAGCTAGTTGGCATATAAACCTGTACTACTGTTGTCGGTGTTGGCTTCGTATCTATCTTGACAATGATAATGTGATCACTGTGCTGCTCATAGTAGTTTACCCGCATTCCTATTTTCTTATTCATTATCAGTCCTACTCCTGTGATACCCCCAACTGATTTTGTACTTATAATCCTGTACTCTCCTGACCAGAAATCCTGTTCATCCTGCCACCGAACTTCAGTAATCCCCACTATATCTAACTTCAACCTATCCATTTCCCTTTTTAAATTTTCTAATTTACCTACCCTATTAAGCGATCTAACATTCCACGCTCCGACCCGTAGAATGCCAGTATTGTCTTTCCTGATGACAACATCCTCCTGAGTAGTCCCCGCCCGGAGATCCGAATGGGGGACTATTTTACCTCCGGAATATTTTACCCGAGAGGATGCCATCATCATATTTTCATACAGTAGAGCTGCATGTCCTCGGGAAAAGTAACGGCAGTAGTTTCCCCTTGCTTTCAGCCGTTCGCAGTAGCTGTGTGGCAAAGCCACATTAGCTGATGTTACAAGGCCAGCTCAGTCAATCATCCAGACTGTTGCCCCTGTAACTACTGAAAAGGCTGCTGCCCCTCTTCAGGAACCACACGTTTGTCTGGCCTCTCCACAGATACCCCTCCGCTGTGGTTGCACCTACGGTACGGCTATCTGCATCGTTGAGGCACGCAAGCCACCCCACCTCGGCAATGTCTGTGGTTCATGGGGGTGGGAAGAATGTATAACAAGGGGAAAAGTAGATACCCCCTACAGGAAAATGAAAGAGACATTTGGGGACAAGAAAAGCAGCTCTGCGAATATCAAGAACTCAGATGGGAAACCAGTTCTCAGCAAAGAAGGGAAAGCTGAAAGGTGGAAAGAGTAAATAGAGCAGCTCTATAAAGGAAATGAACTTAGAGACGATGTTGTAGGAAGGGAAGAGGAAGTAGATCAAGATGGAATAGGAGATACTATACTGAGAGATGAATTTGACACAACCTTGAAAGACCTAGGTCGGAACAAGGCCCCAGGAGTAGATGACATACCCTCAGAGCTACTAAAGTCTCTGGGAGAGCCAGCCATGACAAGACTATTTGAACTGGTGTGTAGGATGTATGAGACAGGCGAAATGCCCTCAGACTTTAAGAAAAATGTAATAATCTCCATTCCAAAGAAATCAGGCGCAGACAGGTGTGAAAATTACATAACCATCAGTTTGATAAGTCATGGTTGCAAAATTTTAACACGAATTGTGTACAGGAGAATGGAGAAGCTGACCTCGGGGAAGATCAGTTTTGATTCAGGAGGAACATGGGAACCCGGGAGGCAATACTCACTTTACGTCTTATCTTAGAAGATAGATTAAGGAAAGGCAAACCTACATTTTTAGCTTTTGTAGATTTGGAGAAAGCTTTCGACAATGTTGACTGGAATACACTCTTTCAAATTTTGAAGTCAGCAGGGGTAAAATATAGGGAAAGGAGAGATTTTTACAACTTGTACAAAAGCCAGACCGCAGTTATTAGGTTCGAAGGGCATGAAAGGGAAGCATCAGTTGGGAAGGGAGTAAGACAGGGTTGTAGCCTTTCTCCGATGTTGTTCAATTTGTACATCGAGCAGGCGGTGAAGGAAAGCAAGGAAAAATTTGGAATAGGGATTAAAGTTCAGGGGGAAGAAATAAAAACATTGCGTTTTGCCGACGACCTAGTAATTCTGTCAGAGACAGCAAAGGACCTGGAAGAGCAGTTGAATGGAATGGACAGTGTGTTGAAGAGAGCGTATAAAATGAACATTAACAAGAGCAAAACAAAAATAATGGAATGCGGTCTTAGAAAATCAGGCGATGCTGAAGGAATTAGATTAGGTAACGAAACAATGAAGGTAGTAGATGAGTTTTGTTACTTGGGTAGTAAAATAACATGCGATGGTCGCAGTACAACGGATATAAAATGCAGAATGGCAATGGGAAGAAAAGCATTTTTGAAAAAGAGAAATTTGCTAACATCGAATATTAATTTAAGGGTAAAGAAGACTTTTCTGAAGGCATTTGTGTGGAGTGTTGCCTGGTACGGGAGTGAAACATGGACGATAAGCAGTGCGGACAGGAAGAGAATAGAGGCTTTTGAAATGTGGTGCTACAGAAGAATGCTGAAGATTAGGTGGGTAGATTGCATAACTAATGAAAAGGTACTGAACAGAATTGGAGAGAAAAGGAATTTTTGGCATACCCTGACTAAAAGAAAGGATCGCTTGGTAGGGCACATTCTTAGACATCGGGGAATCGTAAATTTAGTGTTGGAGGGAAGTGTGTGGGGTAAAAATCGCAGAGGGAGACCAAGAGACGCATATAGTTCAAATGTTCAAATGTTTGTATAGCTTATGGGACTTAACTACGGGGTCATCAGTCCCTAAACTTACAAACTACTTACGAACTAGCTAACACTAAGGACGGCACAAATATCCATGCCCGAGGGGGGATTCGAACCCCCGACCGTAGGAGCCGTGCAGACCGTGACTGGAGCGCCTCAGTCCCCTCGGCCACCGCGGCCGGCTCGCATATAGTAAGCAGATTCAAATGGATGTGGGTCGCCGTTCTTATGAGGAGATGAAAAGTCTTGCTCAGGATAGAATAGGGTGGAGAGCTGCATCAAACCAGTCTCCGGACTGAAGACCATAACAACAACAACAACAAACTAACCTAAGGACAACACACAAACCCATGCTCCGGGAGGACTGGAACCTCCGACGGTGAGCAAATACGATGAGTTATGTGTTGAGCCGGGGTGGAGAGGCCGAGCGTTCCAAGGCGCCTTGCTGCGGAACGCGCGGTTGCTCGCCGTCGGGGTTTCGAGTCCTCCGTCGGTCATTAGTGTTTGTGTTGTGCTTAGCATGTCACTTAAAGTTATTTTAAGTAAAACCTCCCTGGCAGAAAACCTTAGCTTTTTAACATCCTTCAAAATGTCGGCTACGTTCAAATTGTCAGTGGGCTGTGACGTTTTGAGCAACACCTGATGAACAAGTGTACTCGGGTAGAGTGTTTGTTGGGAATGACACTGGCCGAATAGACAATTTGACCGTTTTCTGGAAATCGTTTTAAATTGTTAATTATTTCATATTATGCTCCGAAAATGCTTTTTATCCTCATGAATTTCAGTACTTTAAACATAAAAACGAAATGAAATTCAAGTAATTCGAAAGCCCGCTAAAACGCTACATTTGAGGCACGTGATGCCTGGGACGTCAGCAAACAGGACGCTGCTGCTGCTGCTCTCGTCGTAAGATACACAAAAAGTGTTATATTTTTTGGGAATTCAAGTTCGCAAAATCACATACAAATATTTCTTAGTTTCGCACTGTAGTAATAGATCTATAAAGACACCAGAAAAATTGTTTTTGCAAGTTCTAAATAATGAGAAGATGCGCAAAGTGTGATTGACACTCGCTCGAAGAGGTACAAATGAAATAGCGGGCACTTCACGTGTTTATATCTGTGAGGATCATTTTGATATAAGTAAACACTTAGAATTATTCCATTAGTTCACTGTTGAGTACTATTCTCTTCTACTGCAAAGGTGTAAAGTAGTATTATGTGCGCCGGCCGCGGTGGCCGAGCCGGCTGCGGCGCGTCAGTCACAGTCTGCACGGCCGCTACGGTCGGGGGTTTGAATCCCCCCTCGGGTATGGATATTTGTGCCGTCTTTAGTCTTAGCTAGTTCATAAGTAGTTTGTAAGTTTAGGGACGGATAACCCCGTAGTTAAGTCCCATAAGCTCTACAAACATTTGAACATTTGAGTATTATGTGCAGGTTAATGACCTGATGTTTACATTTGCGAACTAAAACTTCATAATGTTTTACTCCTACGATTTATGTTTAATTAAAGCCGTTTCCTAGTATATTTGGTGAAATTACAACATGAATATTCTTTTAGTCCATTAAAAAGCACTTATGTCCATTAAGTGCACTTTTATCACCAGTAGATCTTATTCAAACCGTTTCAATAATGGGTAATCGTTTTATACATCGAGAAGGCCCTTCTGGTTACCTTACTACAACACACCCTGTCATAAATACGTGTTAAACTTTCGTAATATGCAAGTGTAAATACGATTAAAAGTGGTACCCAAAAATGCGTTTATTTACAGATATTGTATAAATATACACAAAATATTTTGCTGTACTTTACTGGTTTCGATATTACACATTTCTACCAGTATTGAAGTAGTTAAAAATGAAATTAATCTCTTAACTGTGTACTTTACTGGGTTCAACTTTACCAACCATCCCGGCGACCTCCTGTGATATGTTGGCAATAGATGCTGAATAGCGAGAATACGTGTGACGTCGCCATTAGCCAATCGCATGACAACGCAAATGTTTTGCCATGAAACCTTGGCTTTCCGAGGACAATTAGTTTTACTGATCGGACAAGGGTACATACAACAACCTGTCAAACATAGAGCAGAAACAGCATTATTTTTTTACTTCATGGTCTGTACAATACAGTAATTGAGTCAATCTATGTGGTCCAAACAACTTGGCAAAGATTTTCTAGCGTGTGGTTGCTGTTGCCAACATAATCACTCGATGTCGCCTAGACAGAAGATAAAATTTTACCCTTTACTGCGTATATGGTTACTTCAGAGTAACTCTGCTGACACCCACAAGTAGGGTACTTTTTTCCAAAGGCATAAAATATCTCTATCCATAATTAGCTTTAAAATGTAGGTATACGTTACTCACAATGACGTTTTCAAGTTTCTTATTTCTGGCACGTAAAAATTTGGATTGTTTTTGAAGAATGAAGATCCCATAAAAGCATCAACTTTAGGGAGGTTTCCGTCGTGAGCCTTCATATAATTCTTTTCAATTCTGAAACAAAAGCTGTCAACGCATTCACATCACGAAAAAACTAAACTTCACGCCGAGAAATTAAGCTCAGTCTTCTAGATGCCGTGTCCTAGTGGTCCGTGACGTCACTTGTGCTTCAGCCAATAACAGAGCGTTTTCGATCACGTGATCTAATCGTGAAATTTAATGGTTTTTAAGCTTTAATTACGTAAAAATAAACAAATGTTTTGTAAGAATAATGAGCTAAAATGCTATCTGGATGTAATAATCATTCAGGATAACAACAATTCAAACTATATTTTTAACAAAGGAAAATACCCTAATATGGTTTTACTATCAAAATTTCAAAACCCCCTGAAAGACGGGTGTTAGTAGCGAGCGTTAAAACCAGATGTTAGTAACGCAGGGTTATGTGCCGGAACCGGTACTCGAACCTTGGACCGTTGCCTTTCGCGGGCAAGCTTTGTTCGTTGTTGTTCGATCTGTTCTTGGCTCAGCTTTTTTATTACAAAGAGCGTCCTGCCTTCTGATCAGGCGCGCTGATCCACGGCACCCGGCAACCGACTGTGCTATCCTAACACGACTCATAATCCGTCCTCACAACTTCAATTCCTCCAGTGCTTCGCCTCCTACTTACCAAACTTCACAGAAGTTCTCCTGAGGAACTTGCAGAACTAACACTCCTGGAAGAAAAGATATGGTGGAGATATGGGAAGTTTGGAAAGTAGGGGCCGAGGTAGTAGCAGAATTGAAGTTGTGAGGACGGATTATGAGTCATGTTGGGATAGCACAGTTGGTTGTTGGGTGCCGTGGATCAGCGCGTCTGGTCAGAAGGCAGGACGTGTCAGGATAACTCCGACGGTAAAACGCTTGCCTACGAAAGGCAAAGGTCCCAGGTTCAAGTCCCGGTTCCGCAACACAATTTTAATCTGCCAGAAAATTTCATATCAGCGCACACTCCACCGCAGAGTAAAAGTTTCATTCTTTTTAGTTAAAGTAGTTTGTGAACCTAGGGATTTATGACCAACTCTAAGTCCCTTTGAACTTTTTTTTTGTGTTGACCATGAAGTAAATACCGGTAATTAATGCTGTTCCTGCTCTATGGTTTATAGGTTCTCGATGTACCCTTGTCCGGCCAGTAAATTAATTATCCACGTAAAGCGAACATTTCGTATGTCGAGAACCACTCTTCTGAACGTCGTAAATATTACTCATATATTTCACTTCGATGGTATATTGCTTGATATATCGCTCCGCCACAGTTGCACCTTGGATATATATCGTTTGGAATCGTTCTACCAAATTACCGTAATTTTAAACGGTTTACACCTCTTGGTGATAAGCATGAGTTTGGTTAACGTTTTTGTAACAAGGCATTCAAGTCAAATACGTTTGTAAATTTTTACCGACTATTAAAATCTGTCCATATGATAGACTGAATAGACCAGTTGAAGTGACGTGAAATTAGTATATTTGAAAATATATAATGTATATGTGTGTACGGTTGTCCGTTCAGTAAAAGTAATTGCCCTCGTAAAACGAAGATTTCATGACAAAAAAAAATGTGTTGTCACGTGATTGACAACATTAACAAGCGAGGCCGTCAGGACGGTAAGTAAAATTTAATCAACTTTTATAATATTCTCATTAGTCATTGACATAACGCATTGTACGCTGGATGTGTACTAGTAACCCAATTATGAAGAAGACTTTTTTGACTTTGAGAAGTTTCGTGTATTTTGTTGAAATAAAGTGCGTTAAGAAATTATTTGTATAGGTAAAGTTTCGGTAATTTCCAGGAACGCTTGGTAATCAATGCGTAAGCGAAATATATCATTCTCACAGCGAGCGATATGTGTGGAACAAGAGACTGCCGCAGCAGCGAAATTGGATGTTGTCTTTTTTGTGTCCCGACTTCGTCGCCGCTTTTGTGTCCCAGCCTTGTCGTAGGTGTCGGTGGCCGAGTGGAATGAGACCGACACGCTGGTGCAGGTACGGAGGGGAGCAGCCAGAAACTATAAACACTCGAGTAAATTAGAAAGAGATATATTGCACAGAAAGTAACAATACTTAACTTTTACATAGTACTGCCGAATGTTGATACATAGTTGTTAGAGGCCTGCCTAGTGCCTGTACAATAGCAAAGTCTTCACTCGTGCCTATCGGATTACGAAGGTCCTAACTCGTTGCTATCTCAGTCCGAAGTGCTTACTCGTTGCTCTCTCAGTCCGAAGTGCCGACTCGTTCCTCTAGCAGTCCGAAGGGCTATATATTTCCGTGGTGGCCACGAGCGGGGTTCCAGCAGAGGGCGCTCGTGGCTGTCGTCCGAAGAACGCCGCGCCGTGCATGCGTGGCGGCGCGCGGCGAAAGCAGGTGGCGCGCACTTTGTACTTGTGCGACACCACACCCCTCCCCCCCAAACCGCCGCGCCGTCGTGGCGTAGGGCTGAGGGCCACGGCGACGGCACTGGGAGGAGGGCCTGAGCGGGGGCGTTACTGGTGGGACGGGCGTCGTAGCTGAGGCCGGGATCGAGACGCCGTCCGCGCCCCGGCATCCGCCTTGCGATCCTCCAGGGAACCCGCCGAAACCTGGGGAAGGGCGCCCGCCCCCGCCCAGAGGGAGCAGGTCATCTTCTTCTGAGGTGCGTGGCCCAGGCTGGGGGGGGCCCGCACGGTCCCGGAGTCCCTCTCGGTGACGCTGTCATCTGCGGCAGCGACAGCGGCGGCGACGACTGCGTCGGATGTACGTCGACGTCCATAGGGATCTCGTAGTCCGGGGACGAACGATGTGGTTGTGCTCACTGGCGGTGAACTGGGTCTGGAATCAAGAAACCGGAGACAGGATCGCGCGGTCTGTGCAGGCGCAATTGGTTTGCGTGGCGCCGCAGCTCCGACCCTGTGGAAGAACGTACAACATACATATGGCGCCCAAGCACGCGTTGAATGGTGCCCGGCAACCATGTCTTCTTGTTTCCAGCAAACACTCTGTACAGCACCGGCGTAGAAACCTGAAAACGCGTAGCGCCATACGAACCGACTCGGTGCGTGGGAGGCTGCAGCAGGTGAAGGAGAGTGCGGTGACGGCGGCCGTGTAGCAGCTCGGCAGGAGACGGGCCGTCACGTGGCATGCACCGATACGTAGACAGGAAAATTTGAAGAGCTTGCTGCCTGGAGTGCTGACCTTTCATCTTTTCCATGTGTGACTTGAATGTTCGGACGAAACGTTCTGCTTCACCATTGGACTGAGGGTGAAAAGGTGCAGTGGTAATATGCTGAATGCCATTCACACGACAAAACTGTTGAAATTCCGCACTAACAAACTGAGGTCCATTGTCACTGACGATAGTTTCAGGCAAGCCTTCGATGCAAAACACTGATGTTAAGGCACTGATTGTACTAGAAGCTGTCGTTGAGTTCATGGCAATCACAAAAGGAAACTTGCTGAAAGCGTCTACAACAATTAACCAGCGCGTATTCCAGAAAGGTCCGGCAAAGTCAACATGTAAACGTTGCCATGGTCCCTTGGGGCGTGGCCAGTCTGAGAAACGTTGCGGTGGAGCCGCCTGATGCTCCGCACAAACAGTACACTGTGACGTCATGTCCTCTATCTGAGCGTCCATACCAACCCAGGTACAATGACGTCTGGCCAGTTGCTTTGTCCTAACAATGCCCCAATGTCCTTGATGCAGGAGGCGTAACACTTCACGTTGCAGGGAACGAGGAACAATCACTCTTGCTTGGTCGTTGTCGGTATGCAACAACAGTACACCCTGACTTAAAGATAATGCATGACGTTGTGCAAAATAACGTCGAACCAGAGGCCGATCAATGTCTTTGGCTCTGGAAGGCCACCCTGAGCGAACAAAACGTGCTACCACACTTAGGTCTGCATCCGCAGCTGTTTCCTGTGCAACCCGACGAGAGTTCAAAGGAAAGTCTGCGACAGCGGAAGCATCTCTGGAGTCTATCTGACAACATGCCATTTCTGAAGAATCAAATGATACATCCTGGCCAACCGGAAGTCGGGAAAGTGTGTCCGCGTTGGCATGTTTAGTGGTAGGTCGGTACAAAATCTCATACTGATAATTTGACAATATCAAGGACCATCTCTGAAGCTTTTGTGCCGTTCGTGGCGGAATTGGCTTTGTGGGTGAGAACAACGACGTGAGAGGCTTGTGGTCTGTCAACAAATAGAATTTTCTGCCATAGAGATAATGATGAAACTTTGTGACGCCGTAAATGATTGCTAAGGCCTCCTTTTCTATCTGACTGTAATTCTGTTGCGTCGGCGTCAGTAGCTTGGATGCAAAGGCAATAGGACGATCGTGACATCCAATACGATGTGAGATTATAGCGCCGAGACCATACGACGAGGCGTCAACTGCTAACACTACAGGCTTCTGGGGGTCAAAGGGAATCAAACATGCATCACTGAGTAGTGCAGACTTTAATTTGTCAAAGGCAACCTGACAATCTTTGGACCATACAAAAGGAACATTCTTCCTACGTAAACGATGCAGTGGAGCTGCAATCTGAGACGCATTGGGAATAAACCTGAAATAATAGTTCAGCTTTCCCATTACTGCTTGCAATTCATGCACATTCTTAGGAGGAGGCAAGTCTTTGATTGCTCTAAGATGTGACTGTAAGGGATGAATTCCTTGGGCATTAATCACATGGCCTAGGTACTCTATTTCAGTTTGAAAAAACGAACACTTTGCTTTATTGCAACGTAGACCTGCTGCAGTCAAAACTTTGAAAAGGCACTCCAGGTTTGCTAAATGTTCTTCAACTGTACGTCCGGATACCACAATGTCATCTAAATAGTTCGAGCAACAAGGTACCGAAACTGTCAGCTGTTCCAAAAAACGCTGAAAAATAGCGGGAGCGGAAGAACTGCCAAAGGGTAGGCGTTGAAATTGAAAAAGGCCCATGTGAGTATTAATGACGAAAAACTGTTTTGACTCGTCATCAAGTGGAATCTGTAAGTATGCCTCTGCTAAATCAATCTTAGAAAAGAAGCGAGACTGTCCTAATTTGTCCATCAGTTCGTCAGGTCTGGGCAGGGGGTAAGTGTCTACAATTGTTTGACTGTTCACTGTTGATTTGAAGTCCGCACAGAGACGAAGTTTTCCTGACGGCTTGGGTATAATCACTATAGGCGAGGCCCACTGACTCGCAGAAACAGGAGAAATCACCCCACTATCTTGCCAACGTTTAAGTTCTTCGGCAACTGTATCACGCAATGCGATAGGCACTGGTCTAGCTTTACGAAATTTTGGAACTGCAGAGTCTTTTAAAGTTACATGTGCCACGAAGTCTTTTGCACAACCTAGTTCCGGCGAAAACAAGTCACTATATTTGTCACACAATGCATTGATTTTGTCCTGAGGCACTACTGACGAAATCTGAAGCACATCTCTTTGAATTGATAAACCAAACAAGTCAAAAGCATCTAGTCCAAAAATGTTCTGTGTCGATTTGGCCTGAAGAACAACAAAAGCAACCGTTTTTGTTACACCTTGGAAAGAGGCAGGCAAGCTACATGTTCCTAGCACGGGAATATTTTCACCTGTGTACGCTGTTAACACTTGCTGTGACGGCGACAATTTTGGCGAACCCAGAAGTCCATAAGTATCTTTATTGATTAATGTAACAGCGGAACCAGTATCAAGCTGAAATTGCACAGTCTTATTTTCTATGGAGAGATTCACAAACAGTTTTTGCTTGCGGCGCTCGACAGGCGCGCGAATGTGGGCAACGTCTGCTACGGTTTGTTTGCTGCACTTGCGCGGGCCGCGTAGTGAAGGAAGCGGCTCAGACTCGGCACGCAGGGGATTAACAACACTGTCACTAGATGACACTTCCGCCGGATCGGCGTCCGCGCAATGCGAGGCTACTGCACTAAAATTACTTTCAGTATCTACAACAAGTCTACTGGCACTATCTACACAGTACTGGGCACTTTTACAATAAGAAGTTGCAGAAGGCACTAGGTTCACTACAGGAATGCACTGTTCATAGTCATTTTGCGTGTCCCGAACCCGTTTCCGTTGCACTGTTTTACGCGCTCGTCGGCGCTTGCTACGTGGCGCACTATATAGATTTGCCATAGGCGCAGAACTACTTTCTTGCAATGGAGAACCAACTAAAGCACTGCCAAACCCCACAGCGTCTATGACATTGACTGTATGCACTGCTCTCGCACTATGCGAAGCACTGTTTCTAACGTTACTGTTCGAGTTTTTAATTTGCATACACACAGACTGCACATGTCCCGATTTGCCACATTGATAACAGGTTGCGTTGCGACTAGGGCAATGAGCACGCTTGTGGCGAGACACACACTGGGGGCAAGATTTACGTACATTTTTCTGAAATGAGCGTTGGCGCCCGTTATTCAAATCACTGTTTCTAACACAACGGGGCGACCTTTGCGTCGCACTTTTACACTGGCTACTGTTCACTGTCTGTTCAGCACGGCCGGTAGAAAAATAAGAATCACTAGTGCTATACTGAGAACTACGGCTAGGAAAGCGTCCGTTACGGCGCACTGAATTTACACTATGGCTTTGCATTTCTACATCAGCTAAGTCAAAAGTATCATGCGCTTCTATAAGCTGCAGTACACTGTCTAATGAAGGGTCAGATTGTTTTAAAATTGCTGCTCTAATTCTGGGGTCCTGAATGTTCTGCGTAATTGCATCCCTCAACATAACGTCACTATACGAAAGTCCACAAGAGCAAGTAAATTTACATTGGCGGGTTAAGCCCTTCAATTCCGTAATCCACTCTTGGTGTGACTGCTGCGGTAACTTTTTAAGTCTGAAAAATCGGTATCGTGCAGCGGCTACAAGAACTTTTCTCTCATAATGAGCATTCAGTGCATCTACAATTTGTTCAAAGTCTACATCACGAGGAGATGCGTGCGGGAATAGTTTTTGCAGTAACACGAAAGTTTTGGGGCCCACCACAGACAATAAAAGATGCTTAACAGTCTGACCTGTAAGTTGATGAGCCGCGACGAGTTCTTGAAACTGCGCCAGATAATCACTCCATTCTTCCTCACGTTCGTTGTATTGGCGAAACGTAGGAAGTGTTGCGGCGGCAGGTGTGGGCTGCTGAAGCGGCGGCTGTTGTTGTTGGTTAGCTGCCTGCGCTGTGAGCTCGGCGACAGCTTTGAGCAACTGGGTGATTTGCGCCGTCTGTAACTGAATAATTTCCATTAAGTTTGGGTTCGGGGTAGTGGCCATGCTGACCGATTAGGCGCCGCGTATACAAGTAAATTAGTACAAAACACAAATGCAAGATAAATGAGGACGCTCTGCAACAAAAAAGTCCACAAACACGTAACTGAAAATGTTCCCCCAAAAATCTTATAATAAGGGTGGGTGGGCGGGAGCAATTTTTGCGTGCTCCGACCTACTGCTGTCTGGCTGCTGCAAGCGGGCTGGTCCAAGGTTCTATCACTCCTCGTCGCCACTTTTGTGTCCCGACTTCGTCGCCGCTTTTGTGTCCCAGCCTTGTCGTAGGTGTCGGTGGCCGAGTGGAATGAGACCGACACGCTGGTGCAGGTACGGAGGGGAGCAGCCAGAAACTATAAACACTCGAGTAAATTAGAAAGAGATATATTGCACAGAAAGTAACAATACTTAACTTTTACATAGTACTGCCGAATGTTGATACATAGTTGTTAGAGGCCTGCCTAGTGCCTGTACAATAGCAAAGTCTTCACTCGTGCCTATCGGATTACGAAGGTCCTAACTCGTTGCTATCTCAGTCCGAAGTGCTTACTCGTTGCTCTCTCAGTCCGAAGTGCCGACTCGTTCCTCTAGCAGTCCGAAGGGCTATATATTTCCGTGGTGGCCACGAGCGGGGTTCCAGCAGAGGGCGCTCGTGGCTGTCGTCCGAAGAACGCCGCGCCGTGCATGCGTGGCGGCGCGCGGCGAAAGCAGGTGGCGCGCACTTTGTACTTGTGCGACACCACAGTCTTGCTCGGTAACAAGGGAATTTGTATTATGTATTAGATATTTCCTTATTTCCTTGCTATAAGTTAAGCATGTGTACAGCGATTGTTCATTACGATTAGTGCTCATTGACTACAGAAATAACCGCATTACGACAAAGGAGTGGTCTATTGGAATGTCGTCGTGTAGTTATTTTTTGTGGCTTATTTGGTGTCGTCAACGGCGAGGATATACTGCCGAGTGAGGTACAAATTTCGGCATTGAATGCAGATAAACAGAATTTAAAATACCTTCGTACTGTTGGCCTTAGTGGAACACGTTCTTCATGCCACGACCGGCGACACTCACTCATTCGATAAATATCGCTTGGGACTGAGAGCGATAAATAATATTGCTCCCATTTCGATTCCCAAAGGTTCTTGGAAATTACTGAAATTTCTATTCTTCTTCTACTGATAATCTTATATAATTAAAGATGAAAAAATACCAGTTGGTTGCCTTAATTTAGGGTGTCCGTAACGATAGGTTTGTCCAGGAGTAACTACACAAGTAACTCAACAGTAATTGTACCAGAAAGTCAAGGAACAAAGCTATCTGTATAAACGTAATTTACACATCAAGAAATTTATAAAAATCATAAATTATGATTCCAAAATGCAGTAATAACGACTGTCCTTCATCTGACAGGTAACGGTATTTCGTACATGCCTCCCCTGTAAGTGGTTTTTTTGTTGGTAGAATAATAACGTAAACTGCATAGTGTTGCCAACTCAGAAGAGGTTAATTCCCTCACAGCATACTGTTCTTCGCTACAATATCGAGTATTAAAAAAATATGCCTGACGATTATAGGCCTACGCTAAATAAAGAATTGAAACTATAACAAGCTGACTACAGCCCATTTCCAAATGTGTACCCGACTTTTACCTATTTAGTATGGTCCGGTGAAACAATCACATTGTTTCCAACTAACAACCTAGTTTATCTATTGAAAAGCCAAAAGATTACGATATAGAATGACTGCTACCTTCAGTTAGGGTTGCTAAACAACCGCATTTATGTAGACATTTCCTGCGTTTTCGACGTTTAATGAAACGCCCGCACATATTTTTACAATTTCTAATAGGCCTAATGCCCGTATTTTTTTAGTTTTGAAGATTTTTGTTGGTTAAAAATATTGCAACTTCCACTCCTGGCCATTAAAATTGCTACAGCACGAAGATGGCGTGTTACAGACGGGAAATTTAAGCCGACAGGAAGAAGATGCTGTGATATGCAAATGATTAACTTCTCAGATCATTCACATAAGGTTGCTGCCAGTGGCGACACCTACAACGTGAAGACATGAGGAAAGTTTCCAACCGATTTCTCATACACAAACAGCAGCTGACCGGCGTTGCCTGGTGAAACGTTGTTGTGACGCCTCGTGTAAGGAGGAGAAATTCGTACCATCACGTTTCCGACTTTCATAAAGGTCGGATTGTAGCCTACCGTGATTGCGGTTTATCGTATCGCAACACTGCCGGTCGCGATCCAATGACTGTTAGCAGAATATGGTTCGGTGGGTTCAGGAGGGCAATACGGAACGCCGTGCTGGATCCCAACGGCCTCGTATCAGTAGCAGTCGAGATGACAGGCATCTTATCCGCATGGGTGTAACGGATCGTGCAGCCACGTCTCGATCCCTGAGTCAACAGATGGGAACGTTTGCAAGACGACAACCATCTGCACGAACAGTTCGACGACGTTTGCAACAGCATGGACTATTAGCTCGGAGACCATGGCTGCGGTTACCCTTGACGCTGCATCACAGACATGAGCGCCTGCGATGGTGTAAGCAACGACGAACCTGGGTGCACGAATGGCAAAACGTCATTTTTTGGGGTGAATCCAGGATCTGTTTACAGCATCATGATGGTCGCATACATGATTGGCGACATCGCGGTGAACGCACACTGGAAGCATGTATTCGTCATCGCCAACACCCGGTGTGATGGTATGGGGTGCCATTGGTTACACGTCTTGTCGGCATCAATGGCACTCTGAACAGTGGCTGCTACATTTCAGATGTGTTACGACCCGTGGCTCTACCCTTCATTCGATCCCTGCAAAACCCTACATTTCAGCAGGATAATGCACGACTGCATGTTACAGGTCCTGTATGGGCCTTTCTAGATTCGGAAAATGTTCGACTGCTGCAACCTTTCACGAAATCGTATAAAATAATGAGTAAAATTATTGAATAAAATGTGAAAATAAAATTAATCACTTTTTTTTTTTTTTTTTTTTTTTTTTTTTTTTTGGTGACAAACATGTGTACTTTTACTTCAGGTCGATTCCCAAGCAGCGGTTCCTGAGTGAGAAATCATACACAGTTTAGTGCCGGAGAATGCGGCTTCTCAGATCGACTGTTTCGCAACAATACGGGGGTCAGCATGAAACTTTCACTCAGCAACGGAGTGTGCGCTGATATGAAACTTCCTAGCAAATTAAAATTGAGTGCCGGAACCGGGACTCGAACCTTGGATCTTTGCCGTTCGCGGGCAACCACGCTACCGACTGTGCTATCCCGACACGACTCACGATGCCGCCTCACAACTTCACTTCCGCCAGTACCTCGCGTCCTACTTTCCAAACTTCACAGAAGTTCTCCTGCGAAACTTGCAAGACTAGCACTCCTGGAAGAAGGGGTATGGTGGAGACATGGGTTAGCCACAGCCTAAGGGATGTTTCCAGAATGAAACTCACTCTGCAGTGGAGTGTGCGCTGATATGAAACTTCCTGAGAGATTAAAATTGTGTGCTGGAACCGGGGCTCGAACCTGGGACCTTTGCCTTTCGCGGGCAAGCGCTCTACCGCCTGAGCTATCCCGATACAACTCACGACGCCGCCCCACAACTTTAATTCCGCCAGTATCTCGCCTCCTACTTTCCAAACTTCACAGAAGTTCTCTTGCGAAACGAGCAAGACTAGCACTCCTGGAAGAAAGGATATGGTGGAGGCATGGCTTAGCCACAGCCTAAGGGATGTTTCCAGAATGAAACTTTCACTCTGCAGCGGAGTTGTGGGGAGGCGTCGTGAGTCGTGTCGTGATAGCACAGTCGGTAGTGCGCTTGCCCGCGAAAGGCTAAGGTCCCAGTTTCGAGTCCCGGTTCCGCCACACAATTTTAATCTGCCAGTGAGTTTCATATCAGGGCACACTCCGCTGCAGAGTGAAAGTTTCATTCTGGAAACATTCCTTAGGCTGTGGCTAAGCCAATGTCTCCACCATATCCTTTCTTTCAGGAGTGCTAGTCTTGCAAGTTTCGCAGGAGAACTTCTGTGAAGTTTGGAAAGTAGGATGCGAGGTACTGGCGGAAGTAAAGTTGTGGGTCGGCGTGGTGAGTCGTGTCGGGATAGCTCAGTCGGTAAAGCGCTTGTCCGCGAAAGGCAATGGTCCCAGGTTCGAGTCCCGGTTCCAGCACACAATTTTAATCTTCCAATAAGTTTCATATCAGGGCACATTCCGCCGCAGAGTGAAAGTTTCATTCTGGAAACATTCCTTAGGCTGTGGCTAAGCTATGTCTCCACCATATCCTTTCTTCCAGGAGTGCTAGTCTTGGAAGTTTTGCAGGAGAACTTCTGTGAAGTTTGGAAAGTAGGAGGCGTCGTGTGTCGTATCGGGATAGCTCAATCGGTAGAGCCCTTGCTCGCGAAAGGCAAAGGTCCCTGGTTCGAGTCCCGGTTCAGGCACACAATTTTAATCTGCCAGGAAGTTTCTATACGGGGGTCGTTTGTACGCCGGCTCACGGCGCTAGATGCGCTGAAACCTTTTATGCATGCGCGGAGCGAGCTTTTCGACCAATCACAGAGCCTGCTGGCACGTATGCTGCCCCAGGCATCATTAAATATTAAACTTGCTTTGTCAGTGCGCTACCCATTTCATAAGTCAAATTTTGATCAGTTTATTACTTCTAACATGGATCGGTGGCTGAAGTCAGGATGATTGAAGAAGAGTGCAGTATCGCCTTCACAACAAGGGAAGCTTCCAGTTGAAATGAATGAGGAGGGAGGACGACCAAAGGAAGAACAATCACAAGAAGCTCCACAACCGGATTTATTATGTGAAAACGCTGCAAGTATTCCATTGGTTTCAATATCCTGTGGAAGTTGAATAACCAAGAAGCGTAAGTACAACGAATGTTATTTAGAAATGGGCTTTATGGAGACAAAGGAGGGTAAAGCTCAGTGTGTAATTTGTGGGCGAGCCCTTCCGAACAGTTCAATGGTTCCAGTTAAATTGCGCCGTCATTTTGAAGGTACTCACTCGGATTTGCAAGCTAAAGACATCGACTTTTTCAAAAGGAAGAGTGCTGAACTAGCTGCTTGTCAGCATTGTATGAAAACTCATGCAGAAACAATTAAAATTCATTAAAAGCTTCTTTCTTGATTAGTTATAGAGTGCCAAAAACAGCCAAAGTTCATACCATTACATATAATGATATTGTTTCGTGCATGCTAGACGAAAACGCAGTAAAGTTTATATCTTCGGTGCCATTATCAAACAATACTGTCAAGAGACGTATTGTTGACATGTCAAATGATATGAAAGACACTCTTGTTTCTCGCATTCAACACAATTTTCTCTGCAGATAGATGAATCCGCTGATGTTGCAGGATTAGCGATTTTATTGGCTTTTGTCCGTTATGAATACTCTGGATGTTTTGAGGAGGGCCTCTTATTGTGCAGACCACTACCTGCCAACACAACAGGTGCTGAAATATTCCGTCTATTGAATGATTTTTTAAAGACTGACGTAGTTTCATGGTCTAACTGCATAGATGTGTGCACAGATGGTGCAAAAGCTACGACGGGTCCTACAGTCCGAGCAATAACGAAAACAAAAGAAAACGCCAAAGATTGCAGCAGTAGTCATTGCGCTCTCCACAGATACGCTTTAGCTACGAAACAAATGCCTTTTTAGTTCAAGAAAGGTTTTGACGAATCCATTCAAATTTTTAATTTTCTTAATACTGTGTGAAGATATGGGAAGCCTTCATCGTTCCCTGTTTCTCCACAGAGAAGTGAGGTGGCTCTCACGCGGGAATGCACTCTCTCTGTTGTACGAATTAACATTGGAATTCTTAGCTTTCCTTTTGGAGCATAACACCAAATTAACAGACCTTATTAATGACGAAAATTGTTAGTGTATACTTGTCTATTTGTCACATATTTTCTCCAAAATGAACGAAATGATTATTTCACTCCAAGGGCAAAGTGAAACAAAGGTCACTGCTATCGACAAAGTTCGAGCATTCAAGAGGAAAATCAATTTTTGGGCAGAGTGTCGAAGAATGGGAGGTCGAGTGTATTCCACTTCTCAAGGAGTTTTTGGAAAACAAAACATTGACGCTTGGGAAGAATTTGTTTCATCAAATGCTGGAACATCTCCGAAGCTTGATGTCATTGTTGGAGCATTATTTCCCAACAGCTGAAGATAAGAAGCTGCAGAAATACGAATGGGTGGTCAACCCATTCACTGTATCCAAAAAGCCGAACATTCTATCATCAAATGAATATGAGTTATTGATAGAAATTGCCAAAGACCCTACCTTGAAATCAAGTTTTGATGTTGACGGTTACTCGCACTTTTGGATCCGTTTGGATAACAAGAAATACAACCCCCATGTTGAAAAGGCAAAACGTGTACTACTTCCGTTTGCAACAACATACATGTGTGAATCTGGATTCTCGATCTATGCTGCCCACAAAACTAAGTACCGAAGCTATCTAGATGCGGAACCAGACATCCGTCTCCAGTTGTCAAGCATTGAACCCAACTTTTCAAAATTGCGTCAGCAGAAGCAACCTCAACCATCACATTAGGATTCCATTATTATTCCTACAGTAAAGAAGAAAGGATTTTTGTTCCTGTCTTCTATCATTTACAATGAATTGAATTCTGTTGGCATTGATACTTTTGTTACGAAAATTAAAATGATCTCTAAAGCTAATTTTTTTCTTTATAATATATTCCGTCCTCTCAGTTAAAAATATTGTCTGCCTATGTAATGCCGCCTGCTAGCTGCCGGCTATGGACTGACAGCTGCGGTTCAGTAGATACGCAAAGACGTAAAAATGACTAGACTTTCCGAGCTGTTTACATGGGCACGAAAATCGATTGTGCAACTGGAAGGCAGCTTTATAAAAGCAAATTTCCAGAATCGATTTTGAAGAGTTTATCTGATCAACCAAAAGCGGAACTAGGACATCGGCTTAAGAAATCCGGTTATACAGTGGGAATTTAAATTGGATCGTTAATTTCAAGTTGTTTTCATTCATCTCTAAACCAAAGTCTATTGATACTTCGGGTGGGGGGGGGGAGGGGGTCATTGGGAACATGGCACTTGCATTCGCTCTGAAATTTAAAGTTACTGTGCTCTGGACCAGGGGCGTATATAAAAGGGGGGGGGGGGGCGTGCCCGCCCCCGAAATGACAAAATGATGAATGTATACAAAATTGTTTTTGTTTTTTAGAAATCGAATCAATAATTGAATGACACTTCTAAAACCGCCATAACCAAGCGTGGATCGGTACATACGACAACTTTTTCCTTTTAGGCATCAGTTTCAGGTACAATGCCACAAAATTTTTAGGCTTCCCCCCCCCTCCAAAAATATATCCTATATTCGCCACTGCTCTTCACTGACTAGGGGTCCGCCATGTGTTTTCGACTGAAGAAGGGGTCCGCCAACTGAAAAGGTTTGGAAACCCTACTCTAGCTCACAGCCTATACCAGATTCCCGCAAGGGATCAAGCATTTGAATGCGTCCGCATTGAAATCGTCATTGCCTGTTGTGGGCATATTTACAATTATTCAGGGCCGGCGGAAGCCCAAGTGCCGCCCCGTGCGAGCTGCTAAATTGCCGCCCCCCCCCTCCGGCCTTTTTTTTTTTTTTTTTTTTTTTTTTTTTTTTTTTTTTTTTTTTTTTTTTAACAAACCTACAAATCTGTAGGAAAAGTCAGCAATCAATCGCAATTTTTGTTTTTACTTTTCATATGTACCTAGGTTTCGGCCACTGAGTCGCCAGTTTCAAAGTTTTCAATATGTGCTTACATCTAAACTGTCATGTTGACATAACACAAAGCATTGAGAATAGCCACTCTGTGCCAAAAATCTATCAAGATATGGAAAATAAAAATGTAACATAATAATGCAATAAATACATACTCGGGTATCAACGGGTACTGATGCCAGTCGAAATATATTAACTTACTGCACTGCCGTTATTCATTTCAAAGAACTGACACTCGCCATCTATCGTAATTTCCATGTGTCAGTTTTGTCGTGTCTGATTATGGAATAGGGGGCAACAAATTAGTCATCGCCGTATCACGTCACTTTTCTGCGCTTTATTTTCATTCTAGTTATTGGGGTGACGCGTACTTATTTGCCGATTTGCTAATTTTTTAAGTGACAGATCATAGGAAAAATAAATTTTCATATTCTGCATTCTTGGTGGAGAAAAATTCTAACTTATGAGTAACGTTCATGCGCAATACTAATTGTAGGTTATATGAAAAGCACGTACCTATTACATCCCGAGTAGCAAGGAATTCGGACGCACCAATTCTTCTGTTCTTGTGAAACGCAACGAAAGTGCTTCTGACCAATCTTGACTCTCTCGGCCAACTATCGAAATGATTTCTGTAGTTTCGTTGTAGAGAACGCAACAATACCTATTGTCTGGAAAGGCGAAGTGATGACGCGGCAGTGCCAGGAACTAGGTCACGTGACGAGGTACAGCGAGGCTACGGTTAAACTAGCGCCCAAGAAGATGACGCAAGCAGCTCACAATAAGCATGTGACCGATGATATGGATAAAATGTATTATCAGGCAGTAATTTTTATAGCATTACGAACAATAGAAAGAAATACGAAATTGGCGAAAACTGCACAAGTTTTGTCAAACAGAAATGAGCTTCAAAGCTAGCGAGGAAACCCTTAGAAGCAATGTTCTGTGTATGGATTTTACTTTTACAAGGTGTCAAAATTAACGTTTTGTTCCGCTTGGACGATAAGGCATTGTTGTAAAAGACCATACTTTCTCAGGTTTTCATCAGAATCAAAGCGACCAGTAGTTTACTTAGACGAAACATGGATTCACACGCATTATACAGTAAATAAATGTTGGCAAAGTAATAGTGTGTGAGTAGTATTGTCACAAAAAAGTGCTGGTCAGAGTTTAATTGTGTTCATGCAGGCGGAGAAAGGTGTTGCAGGGCTCAAAAACCAAAACGCCCGACTATCACTCAGAAACGGATAGCAAACATTTATCAATGTCTTTATCCCTTGTAATTACTCACAGCGTATTTACCCATTCGGAATACTTATAGCCATTGTAGGTATTGAACATGTTTGACTGTAGTAACTTTCAACAATCTTTTTTTCCTTAGCGCGGGAAGAATAAAACACGCAACTGCCATTGAAGGGGTTAGCAAAATTGCTTCAGACTTAACATGTAACCGCAGTATCGAACATTGCATTCGAATTTCAAAATTAGATTTCGTCTCCTGCAAAATCAGTTGTGAGTAAACGCACGGCGCGTAATACGCTGGCAGCGCTCCACGCATAAGAATACTGTCCGGGCGTGTGCGCCAGACTGCTCCCCCTCTCTGTTCCACGACGGCGCTGCCACAGTGGCGAGCAAGACATTGGGTTCGTTCGAGTGGCCCAAAAGCTGATAGTTCCTGACAGTTGCTGACGATTTGGAAGGCCTCTACTGCGCATGCGCGCTTTTTGACAGTTGCCAACTCCGAAGCCAACTCGAACGCTTATTTCACCTGTTTCGCATATTGGCCACCCATAGCGCTAGTTGGCATCTTTTCTCTAGTCTCTACCAATGTTAAAAGTGAGGTTATGACTGGCGATATGTTATGCATTTCACAATTGAGAAAACTATTTAAGTCGTCATGAAACATTTGCAATTTACCGTTAAACCAAAGTATAATAATAAAGATTAACAAGACACATTTGCCTGCAAACCGTGTATCTGTCGAATATAAAATTCGTGTGACGAAACTAGGTTAACTTGCGAGTCGCGATGTAACCAGACGACCATTCCATCAAAACATTCTCACGTTGACGTGAGGTGGCGGACCGGCGACGGACAGTGTGCATTCCGCCATTAGAAATACATTGTGTATTAAATTCTGATCATAAACTTCGACAAAACGCAAAATATACGTAAACATGTCTCTCCATTTATAAATAATGTAGCCAATTTAACCTGACAAAACCTCATACAAAAATGAGGTAAATTAGGATAGTTGTGTGTGAAAGGAATATTTGGTAACATACTACTTCATATGCATTTTGTCCCATTATTATGAGTTACAATAAAATTTAAAAAATGAAACATACAAAAATTTGCAGGTGTTGTGCAAGAATTATCATCGTACATGATTTTCCCAGAAGTTACACATTTCGTGTAGAAACGCCCACATTGGCAGTAATAGATTTCTATAATATATAACCACAAGGAGAAACACGAAACAGTAATTGTGAGACGCTATAGTGGCACATATGTCGGGTATAAAAATCTATCACTGCTAATTCCTGTTGTGAACTATATTATTCTTATGTGTCAATTACTTCATTTACAGACGGCACAGAAAATCTCAGTAGGACTATTTGTACTTCATTTTCAGGCGAATATATCACAATCCAAACTGTAAAAAAATACGCATTCATCTTTAAATTCGTGTTATGAAAATTTCTACACCTTTCATTTATAGTATGTATGGGTGTAATAAAAAGGGGACGTACTGTATTAGAAGGCCACGTAAGTTGAAAGAATGCCTGTCTAATATACAAACTCAGCCTCAATCAAGAGAAAATGGATGACTTGGAACACAAACCTCTTCGTAAATGTGCAGGCTTGTCTTTTGGCCGAGGCTTGTTAAACGCTTTGGAGTTAGTCAGAAAACAGTTTGACGAAAATCCGCTGACTTAAACTTTCGGTCGCCAACTATCAGCTCCGCCACTCGAACACCAGATTGGCCAGTCAGATATCGTCAGCAAGAGTCAGAAGTGCCACTCGAACGCCTCAAACTGTTCCTGACCGTCAGCAGCGCCACTCGAACGAAGCTATTAGCCCTCCTCCCTCCCCTTGTGCAACAGGGGGGCCGGCATGTATTCGAGGCGCCATGTCACATGAATGTTGAGTTTGTACTACAGAAAAAAAGGGGGGGGGGGGCGGCAGATTTGCCGCCCCACGGAAAGTGCCGCCCCGTGCGGCCGCACGTTTCGCATGTGCCTTGCGCCGGCCCTGCAATTATTGATATGGTGTCTGTTCTTTTCGGACAAATAGTGTGATAATCTCAGGTATGACGGCTGTAGTGAGGTCAACGACCTGACCTGTGAGCGAGGGAACATGACGTGGGTGGAGGGGTGTGGGGGTTGAGGGGGCAGCTGTAGGTGGAAAACTTCTGAAGGGAGAGGGGGGCGGCTTTCACTGGGTTATCTGGCGGTGAGAGTTTGAGGAGGGCAGTCCGTACATTGCATGTCTGGCCCGACAGGGGCATCGGTATGTCCTCGATGCATGGTCTGGACTGTGTAGCTGAGAGCTGAACGATGTGAGTGAGTCCGAAGGAGAATTGTCAGGAACTGAAGCAGGTTTGACAGTGACAGTTGTGTGCATGCCATTTAACAAAATGTCAAAAGTGTTGTTCGAAACGTTTCAGAACCCAGTGTGGACCAGTATAGAGTACCTGCAAAGTTGTGCAGACAGAGTCGTTCTGAGAAAGATGTGTGAACATGATGAGAGGATGGGAGGAACATGTGAGCAGGTGTGTGGCTGGAGGCCGAGGAAGGGGGAGTCTAGCTCAAGCAATATGAGAAGACTTGCTCAGCGGGTTTGGGTAACTCAGATGACCTCGCCAGGGAGCACTGATGTCTGGCCATATATGATCATACATTTACTGAGACGAAATAAATTGGGCCTCAAATTAGTGAGCAGGCTTTGTTGCAAAAGAGATTGCTCATTCAGACAATTATTTATTATAGGATAAAATTAATATTTATTATTTTGGCAGTTATTTCTTTGCGTTTTTAATGCATTCATCATATCTTTTGGTGATAAATGTTTTGGCTTCCTATTCAGGTATTTATTTGTTTCAGACTTGTGTTAGTCCATCTACACTTGACTCCACTCACTATCCATCTCCTCCTCCTGATACAAATGATGGTACATGTAATCAACATTAACATTAGTAAATTATTTTAAATGATAACATTTGGTGACTGTTGTCTGAAATTGATTGAAACACAAGGTATTGCTGTTACCAGTCACTTTGTTTTATTGTCCCACAACACGTTTCGAGGGTTTAAACCCCCATCATCAGGTGGAATGACATTAAGCTGAGTACATATCTGATGAAGGGAGCTTAAACCCTCGGAACACATTGTGGGACAATAAAACAAAGTGATTGGTAACAATAATACTTTGTGTTTCAATCAGTTAGTAAATTATGTATTTATTCCATATTTTCTTCAGTATATCTCCTCCTTCTCCCTCTCTCTATGCCTCCCATCTATCTGTTTCCTCTTGCACTTCTCTATATCCCACTCTATTTTCATCTCTTATTGTTAGCCGTGCGGGAGTAGGTGCATGGTCTAAGGCATCATGCTATGGACTGGGCAGCTGCTCCCACTTGAGGTTATATTTGTCCCTCAGACATGGGTGTGTGTGCTGTCCTTAGTGTAAGTTAGTTTAATAATTTTGTAAATCTTGGGAATGGATGATGCTAGCAGTTTGGTCCAATAGGCTTACAAACATTTGAACATATTATCTTTTCTTACCTGACCATCCCCTGTTTCACCCTCTCTCTGCTAATCTCATCCCCCCTCCATCTTGACCTATCATCTCCCCACCACCTCTACATTAATCTCATATCCTTCCTCTTCTCTCTGTACTTCTTGTCTTCTCCCTTATCTATGAGAAACTACAAATATCTGCCAACTCTCATAGTGATCAGTCAAACAATGTTAAGGTTATTGTAAGATATTCTCTGCCATGCACCACACAGTGTATCCAGTAATAAAAGACTAGTTTTTCGCAACTGTGTGCGGGCATGTGGGTTAGTGCATTTTTTTAAAAGAAATCTCTCCTAACAGCAGTAAGCAGTACAGTTTTAATATGGTCACTACCGGTTTTATGGCCTAGAGCCACAACACCAGGTGTGTATAAAAATGGGGACACCTCCGTGGCAAAGGAGTTGTGTCCAGCCATCAACATTTAAACCTATTATCCATTCAGTTCATTAATAACTTTAGTGGGCTCATCTCCAAATGACGCAGGTTGACACTCATGAAGTTAACAATGCTGTTCACAACTTTGTTCCTCGACTACTGATGATGAATGATGACCTACAAGTCAAGTGTTCATTATAAAGAACATAATTTTTGCTAAAAATTATTGTACTAATTATTTCAATTGTATCACATAAACTGCCATCTATTTGTCATTTCTTGCACTTTTATGGCTTCAGTAAAACCCAATTTTATTTCTTGCATATGTGCTATTTCTTACTTGTCTACTTATGCTTTACTCCATGAAGTACTGACTTCTCAAATGTTAACAGCCATTTTGGACATCCTGTATAAATATTTAGCAAGAAAGAAGCAACTATTGTAACAACTCCTATTATCCACTGTTTCTTTGGCTAGCTTGGATGATGAAATGGCATTTATTGAAATCAGTAGATTGTGTGAGCAAACACAAACATTACATTTATATTTGCTGCAACATAAATTGCTTAATTACTTCTTGTTGTCAGTTGGCACACAAATAATTCTCAAAAATTACATAATATTCATACACTATTAAGAGGAGCTCTGTCATCAGAATTTTTAACAAACATATGCACAATAAAAAGGAAGATACTATTCTAATTTTTCATGTTAATCAAAGTCTTTGGTATTGCTTGTGAGAAAATGATTGTGACATTATTAAAGAATTTTGACAAAGAGTTACGAGGAAAAACAGAACTGTAATGGATGCCAAATTTAGTATGTCTGATTTATTACTAAAGGAGAATATGAAAAAAAGCTGTAAAACAACTTATTTATCCTTTTTTTTTTTTTTTTTTTTTTTTTTTTTTTTTTTTTTTTTTTTTTTTTTTTTTTTTTTTTTTTTTTTCAAACGATGGATTTTCCAGGAAGGTTTGATATTGATCTACACCTCAAAGAGGGCCTTATCAATACCTCCATCCACATCAGACCTACCAACCATCAACAACACCTTCATTTTGACAGCTGCCACCCATTCCACACCAAAAGGTCCTTTTCATACAGTCTAGCCACCTGTAGTTGAGCATCTGCAGTGACAAGCAAACACCTCACTGAAGCCTTCACTGACCATAATTACCCACCATTGTTCAGAAGCAGATCTCAAGTGCCCTGTCTGTCCAGTCACCCACCACTTCTTCCACACACACCATCCAGCCATAAAGGAGCACCCCTCTTGTGACCCAATACCACCAATGACAGGAGCAGTTAAACCACATTCTCGGCCAGGGTTTTTCTACCTTTCATCTTGCATTGAAATGAGAAATACCCTACCCAATATTCTCCCCATCCCCTCTAAATTTGTATTCCGTCACCCGTCAAACCTATGTAACCTTGTCCATCCCTACTCCATCCCTGCTCCCAACCCCTTGCCCCATGGTGTATATCTCTGCAATAGACCCATATGCAAAATCTGTCCTATCCACTGTCCCAGCATCACCTACTCCAATTCTGTCACATGTATTTTCTATCCCAAAAAGCCAGGGTAACCTGTGAAAGCAGTCATGTTATCTACAAACTGAGCTGCAACCACTGTGCAGCTTTCTACGTGGGCATGACCAAGAACAGGCTGTCTACCAAGATGAATGGCCACCATCAAACTGTGGCCAGAAGATAGCTACACCATCCTGTTGCAGAGCATGTAGCCCTACATAATGTGGCCCACTTCAGTGACTGCTACACAGTCTGTGCCATATGGATCCTCCCCAAAAAACACCAGCTTTTCTGAAATGCACAGGTGAGAACTCTCCCTACAACATATTCTATGCTCCTGCAAATCTTCACTAATTCCTCCCCCCCATCACCCTCCCTTTCCCTTCGCTGACCACACACTATCCTTATGTACGTTTCCCATCTTGCCACACATTCCAGTCCCTTCCCTTCCTTTGCCCTGTCTGTGCCAGCCAGCATTGGTATAACCCCTCCCCCCACCCCTTCCCAATTGCTGTGCATCTCTACCCTTCCCTCCTACTTCCCTCTCCTTGCCACTTCATCTCCCCCACCACTGGTTGCTCTTGCCTCGGCCTTGCTGAGTTCCACAGACTGGTCGCAGAGACATTAGTCGTGTTTGTATGTGTTTCTCCTACTGACAAAGGACATAATGGCTGAAAGCTGTTTAAGTTGTATTCTATTATTTGTGCTTTTTTTGTGGCTTAACAGACATCTCTGTAGCGAGTACCATTTTTTCTTTTTTGTGCATGTAGCCACTAATGTAGGGTGAAGAGATGTATCAAACCAGTCTCCGGACTGAAGAACACAACAACAGACACTAATTAGTCAATTTCGCAAATCATAACTTTTTTACAGACAGAAAATAAATACATTTTATATGGCACAAGTACCAGTGTAATTACTACTACAACAGAAACGGTGCTTCTTATTCAGTATTACACATTTCAGAAGCTACTCTGCTTTTATTAGTATATAGAAAATTTTGTCAAAGAAGTAGAAATATTACAGCTATTGAACACATAGATAATACTTACTCTGTAAATTAGTTAGAATGGACAGCCATTATGTAGCTCAGTACCACTGTTAGCACATAAAAAAGATGACAATAAGCATAGGCCACAACCTTTGGAAATTAAATTTCCTTCATTAGGTAGGGTAGAAGAGGGTGGAGAAAGGGGGTGAGAAACAAAGGGCTACTCACCACCTAGGCAGTGAGGTAAGGCTTGCACGAAGAGTCATAACAACCCATCTCTCTATCAAGGAGAAGACTGAGCTGTAAATTGTTGGAATGGAACACATTATTGTCCATAAGGTCCTTGTAACCGATTCTGTGACCTCTGGGTGCTGTAGAGAGGGAAAAACACACACACACACACACACACACACACACACACACACACCTACCTTAGGACTGTGCTCACAACATTTTTGTGTTTAAATTATTCTTATTATTTACAATATGAGTGAATCAAATGTAAACAGTGAAAGCAGCCAAACTGACTCCACTACAACAGATGAAGTCCCAGAAGCAATTAACCTCCTGTAACATGAGAAGTGGTAAAGAATTATTGATAGTTTGGTAAGTACAGTATTTCAAATGCTAAACACACAAAAATGGTCACCAGCTTGGATCTGATATGTCAGTGAGGGATGAAGGGGGCTCACTATACCAAGATCTTGAAAAGTTAATGAAAAACCTGCATCAATAAGCATTTGTAAGCAATTGCTGCTCACAAAAAATAAAGTGGTCCACCATGTGGCAACAAAAATTTTGAATCTTGCTTACTAAGTCAGAGCTGCTGAAGAGAAAGCATGTTCAAAAATTTACATCAAATAGCAATGATATTAGTTTTATATATAACTAGTTATGTCGATTTCCTTATATCAAGTACACACTTTGAATGTAACAATGAAAATTCCAGTAAGGATTGAACAATATTTTTGTTAAGGATAGGTCGCTACTCACCACAGAACCATGGAAAGGCACAAATAATAGAATATAACTTGCAAAGCTTTTGACTGAAAGCTTTGCAAGTTATGTTCAGTTATTTGTACCTTTCAATGGCTCTGTGGTGAGTAGCAACCTATCCTTCACAAAAATATTGTTGAAAAATTTGAATGTAGTTTCATTTCTGTCCTATATAATGAAAAATACTTACAGACATTGCACATATTGTACACCCATCAGATGAGAAACTGTCCTGCTACAAACATGGATTTGAAAGCACAGTCAATGTACATGACTGGTCACTATAAAACTGTTCCAAATGGAGGATATATATCTTGAATTCAACAAGAGATTAGGTTAGTGCACACACTGGTACAATTACAATTGTCACAGACATGGATTGTGAAAAAAATATACTCTTAGATTGTAATATACTGATATGTGTCATTTGTGGAAACCATTTTTGTGGATATATGGAAGACAGTCTATCTCATTCTCATTATATTGAACTAAAACTATGGGTGAGTGTCAGTAATGGAAAGTATGTTTCTTCCTTTTTAGTGATCATATGTGATTTTAATAGTGCAGGATAGTTTTTTGGTAATTAAGTAAATAATAAAAATAAAAAATAGAAAAGAGATGACTTACCAAAAGGACCGGCTCGTCGTCGTTTCTATCGACGAGCCGTTCCTTTTGGTAAGTCATCTCTTTTCTATTTTTTATTTTTGTTTATCCCACCAGGAAAGTTTCCCTCTATAATTTAAGTAAATAATAAAGTATATAGCACATATATGGTTCAGTTCACAGAAATATGCAAACAAATTTTCTCTGATCACGTAAGCAGTGAGGATACTTCAGTTCACAGCTAAACAACCAAATCTGATTGGAGCTTCACTGCTTTCAGACTGCTATTTTAACTATGCAGCATATTTTTCATCTTCTTTATCAATAAAAGTATTATCAACAAGTACCCACATTTAACAAGCATATCAGCAAAATGAAAGCTGAATTTAACACATGCTTTGAAGCACTTGGCACTTGCTTGTTATGATATTGCATGCTGTGCATTTGGAAGTTGCTTATTATATATTGTTTAGATGGCATTTTTAATGGCCTCATTGGGTAAGGTTTTAAAAAGATACTTTCTGTACTCCTTAAGAATGTATGTTTAAGTTATTGCCTCTCTGAAGTAGACCTTTCCCCTCTACTTCAAATGAAATTTAATAAAACACCTCTGTTTCTGATCTTATATCTGTCTTCAGACATGACCAATGCTGTTGACTCAGGCCTAACATGGTGGAAATCCAGTGTACTACCAGTATCATAATCCCTCACTGTAAAGATAGGTTAGCATCCAAGAACCCATGAGTACCCTAATCACAAGTAGTGCTTCCAATTGTTTAAGTAATAGCAGTAGAACTTATGTTCATCTACCAAGAGATCAAGTGTGTTGTTATGACAATGCAAAGTGTTGTTGGAGTTGGATTGTATGATGTATGTGTAAGATCTAGCAATAATAATACTATCAATGTGTAAAATGTAATAGTATTTATTTGAGATGCTGCTGTGTCTTTACTGTTTCAAAGAATTTGTGACTCCAAAAGAGGAACACAAATCTGCCATTAAACCCTGGCTGTGCTTAGAGGTCTATTGTGTTTGAATAGTTGTCTATTCAAAGAACACTGAGTGCTTTACCAGGGATGTGCTATGAATTCCTCCTACATGTATACTGAGTTACCCAAACAGATTATTAACATAGCTGTGGTGTAACATATATTTTGAATCTTTGCATTTTATTTATATTGGATGAGGTTCCATCTAATCCTTCAACCAGTCTCCCATCTGCTGATGACTTCTTTATATTAAGAGACCTATCTACAGATCTCTTTCTTGCTGAGAGAGTGTTAGAGTGTGAGGAGCTATGCTAAACATGTAACTCAGAGACAATACATGCACTCTGTCATGGTGTACATTCATTATTCTGCAAACACTGAAGTCATTTGCTCCACATAATGGTTCACAGCACTTAAACATAGACAGAATAGAGAGGAGTATAGATGTATGGTCACCCTTTAATGTAATACATTGTGAACAATACCTCTTTGCATTTTGAAAACAAGAGATCTGAACTTATTCTCCCCATGTGTGGTCTGCCCGAGATCATTTTGAGTCATGTTATGGCAGGTACCGGTTCTACAGTGTAGGAAAAGCCAAAAGCCTGTAGCATATTTTTTTTTTTTTTTTTTTTTTTTTTTTTTTTTTTTTTTTTTTTGCTCTGTATTGCAGAGGGAGACAGAGATGAATATGGTAAGCAGGTTCAAAAGAATGTAGATTGTCATTCTTATTCAGAGATTGTGGTGTAACAAGAATATTGTATGGGTGCACCGGATTACCTTCAGTTCAGTTTTGCAGGTAAAGAATACAATAAATAATTATTAACAATTTCATTTCTGTTTCATTATGTTTTCAGAACATTGTATACTTAATGTTCTCTTTGTTTTACATGTTTCATGACATGATATGTAAAATGATCACTGACATTGTGATGCCAGTTACTTTGCCACTGCTGCTGCTGAGGTCAGTGATATACCAAGAGCACTGTTGTCATTCAACCAAAGGCCATGCTGTAGGAAAATGTCAATGCTCAGTAATAATTTATTTTTAAAAAAGAAAAGAAACACTGAATATTGTTATGTATTACATTTTCTGAATTTATTGTTATAAAAGTTCAGTTGGTCTTGGTGTGTTGAGCCAGATTGTTCATATTTCACACTTGAGTTGTAATATTGTGACCAATAAAGGTACAAGATTTTTGATAATAGACTGTGTGATGAGAGAACTCATTTGAACATTTATGGTTTATGTGACAAGAATTTTTTGAATGGTGAATTATGGATATTCTATTTTGAAAGAATTTATTAAGAAGAATGAGTGATTTTTTTGGGGTTGATCAAAGTATTTTATAGGTGATTATCAACATTTATGTGAGATATCACAGAGTTTACAAACAAATGTTAAAATTGTTGACATCTTATTTATGCAATTGTTTTGCAGAGAAATCAGAATAGATTATCTGACAAAATTGGACTCGCTCAAGAAACTGTGAAATTGTGTTTGATGTGCAAACTAAATCCTATGAAGAAGTCCGATCAGTCAAAGAGTGATTTATTATTTGAAGAGCATCTTATTCGAATGAGACAGTTTCAGTTGACAAAACTATCTTCAAATAATAATTATAAAGTGAATTATAAATGGAAGAGAGGAGTCAACGCTACTTAATGAGCCTTATTTGAAACAAATATTGATGATGTAAGAAAGGAATGGTCATCTGATGCAGTATTAGTATAAAATCAAGCAAAGAGGGGAACATGACACTGCAGGTGGCCTGTCCATAACAAGATGTTGAAATGAAGAAAGTAGTCAAGTGCCACTGCATGTGGTGACTGTTTAAGTAACATGACATGTGAGGAAAGGGGCATTGTGTTAGCCATGTTATAAGAAGAGGGCTAGCACACAAACATGCAAGTGAGTCACAAGAAGAGAAGAATATACATTAAAATTTTTATTTGTGTATAAAGAAAAAGTATCTAGAATGAAGACAAATCCTTCAACTCTGGTAGTGGCAGCCAGGGCCATCAGAATGATGATAACTATGTGTGTGAACATTCAAGCCATGGCAGGTGGAGACATCAGGTTGCAACATTGACATGAAAAGGTGCATGTGGCAAGGAGCAGCTGGGAGTTATTTCTTTTCTCCCTCTGCCAGTTTCTTTGACTTAAAATAGATGTCAGCAGTTGCCAAGTAGAGAACTACATACATTGCACCATGGGGCAGCACCAGAGTTGCAGCAGCAAGTAAAGTGCAACCATCCGTCAGTGAACGCAACATTAACATCGTTATGGGGATTGTTTTCACTGTGCAAGTTGACCAGTTCCAGTCATCAACACACCTATCTAGTTGACTATCAAAAGAATTAATTTACATGGTGAGTTCGGTTCACATAAGACTGAAGTGAATTGCTAGACCATAATAATCCAGGACAAAGTTTATTGTTATACACATATAATAATCATGATTTCTCTTAATTAAGTATCTAAGATAAATTAGTAAGAATATCTTTAGAGAACATGAATGAGGAGGATTTGTATTTACGGGCTCATTTGATTATGCAAAAGACAAATGCAAAGATAGGTAATTGCAATGAAAACCTCAAATAAGAGCTAAATCAGATACAAGATATTTAAAAAGCTGTGCTTTCTGATACTCATAGTAAGTTAGAAGAACATATCAGAGAATCACATGAGGACAAGGCTCAATGAGAAAAGACGTTGAAGAAATAATTGAACAGGAGATAATATTAAGATTATAATAAAATCTAAAATAGATAAAAACAATGAAAATATTGAGAAAAACATTATTGCTCAAACAGGCTTAGTATGTACAGAAATGTTAGACCTCTTGCTATGAGTAAAGGTAGATAATGAACAGAATGAAACAGAAAACTTAAAATTAATAGTAACTGTAAATTGAGGTTTTATAAACTAATAACTACAAAGAGTATTCATACTGTGATATTGAACATGATGTTGAAAAAACTAAATTAATAGGACCTTTAACTAGAACAGAGAAGAAGTATGTAGACAATTTTCGGAGTTTTTAATGGCTAGAGCTAATCTGTCGATAGCTCACTCCAAAATATGTAATATGCACACCATTTTGGACTGTTAAAACAACACCGATAATAATAATAATAATAACTTAGCATTGAGACAACGCTTGCTTGTACTAACAAAAATAGTCCATCAATGACTGAAGGATTTGAATTTATGTAATAATACAAATGTCGCAAATAAATTTCCAGTATTTAGATCAGGGGGAGATTTGCACCCAATGTTATTTCTTATTATTTTTGATTGTGATTTACTGATTAAATCAGATGATAAAAAGAAAATACAATTTGAATGTAGTCATTTGAAAGTCGAAGCAAGTGAAGTACATAGTATATAAGTTTAAAGACTGTTACTATTGTAGAGGTGAACATTTAAGAATCATAATCATGGTTTGGGATCCAGGCCTAATGCATTAACAATGGGTCAGACCCCATAGACACTTTTTTTATATATACAGGTGTTGTAGGAACTGATTAATAGGAGGAATTTGTCAGAAATAAATTCATGTGCTGATTGTTCTTTTATGGACATAAATATATGAGAAGACAGTTTATTCTGATCCCATTTGTAATTACTGTTGAATATATCTGTACTGAAAACTTGATGTGAATAGAGAAAGTGATGTATATGTGTTTAGTGTCTTAAGATTAAAGTAAAACCTAATTACGAGGTGATGAGCTGATGCCACATTTGTATTTAGCATAATTACTGGTGGTTTTCAATAACAACAAAGTTAATTGAACCTTTTTTCATTGAAACATAAAGTGATGTAAGACAGTTAGTCTATTATTTATACAATGTAACATAATTATTAATGTGAATAATAATATGTAGATAGGGAACAACTCACCGTAAATACGAATGTTGAGCCACTGACAGACACAAATAAAAGACACACAGACACACACACAATTCTAAATTTTCAGCTGTGGCCTTCTTCAGAAAGAGAACAATCTTCCACACAATCACCCAGGCACACTCCACACACGTCAGCCATCTCTGATTGCCCAACACAGTCTGACTACACGGCAAGTGGAAGGCATGGAAGGAGGAAGGAGCAGAGGAAGGGAGGAAGTTGAGAGGGAAGATAAGGGTGGGGATACAACAAGCAGAGGCAACATCAGGTGGAAAATGAGTGCAGTATGAAAAAGGTGTGTGTGTGTGTATGTGTAAAATTTAAAAATGGGGTATGAATCTGAAGGAAATGTAGGATGTGTGTGTGTGGGGGAGGGGGACTGTGGAGCTTGGAATGCAGGATGTTAGGTTATCCAAGGTTGAGGTTAGGATGGTTTTAGGACCTTAGGATGTGCTGTAGGGATAGCTCTCATCTCTGTAGTTCAGAATAGCTGTTGGGGGAGGGGAGGATCCAGATTGCTTGGGTGGTGGCAGCTGTTAAAGTCCAAGGTGTTGTGCTCCACTGCATGGTGCACCACAGGATAGTCATTGCTCTTGGCCACAGTTTGACGGTGGCCATTCCTGATGGAGAGCCAGTTAGGTGTCATTCCAATGTAGAATGCAGAGCAGTGATTGCAGCAGAGTTGGTATATTACATGGCTGCTTTCACAGGTTGCCTGGCCTCTGATGGGATAGGACAAACTTATGACAGGACTGGAATAGGAAGTGCTGGGAGGGTGGGTTGGGCAGGTTTTGCATCAGGGTCCTCCACAGGAATACGATCCTGTGGTAAGGAGTTGTGATTAGGAGTGGCATAGGGATGAACTAGGATTATGTGGATGTTGGGTGGCCAACAGAACAGCAATTTAGGGGGTTGGGAGGATGTTAGATAGGATGTCTCTAATTTCATGGTGTGTTGACAGATAATCAAAGCCCTGATGTAGGATATGGTTCAGTTGTTTCAGTCTAGGATGGTACTGGGTCATAAAGGGGGCACTCCTTTGTGGTTGGTTAGTAGGGTTGGAGGGAGGACTGTTGGTGTGTGAAGATATGGCACGGGAAATCTGTTTATGGACTAGGTCTGGTGGGTAATTTCTGTCTGTGAAGGCCTTTGTGAGGCTTTCGGCATACGTGTGGTGAGGCTATATGGAAGAAATTTTTTGATGTTGAAAGGATGGCAGCTGTCAAAGTGAAGGTACTGTTGAGAGTTGGTGGGTTTGATGTGGACAGGGGTGTGGATGGAGCTGTCAGAGAGATGCAGATTACTATCCAGGAAGGTGTCATGTCGGGTTGAGAAAGACCAAGTGCTTCTTCCCCCTTCCCCTTCCCATCCCTTCTGCTTGCCGTGTAGTCAGACTGTATTAGGCGGCCAGAGATGACTGACATGTATGGATGAGTGTACCTGAGTGATTGTGTGGGTGAGTGTTCTCTTTATGAGAAACACCGCAGCCTAAAATTTAGAATTGTATGTGTGTTTGTGTGTGTTTTGTTCGTGTCTGTCGGCCGCTCAACGTTGTCTTTACTGTGAGTTGTTCCCTATCTTCATATTATTAACATTCGTTACTGGACCTTCCATTGTTGTTAATTATTAATGTGAGTAGTTTAAAAAAAATCTTAACAGAAGTTATTCTTCACGAAACAAATTTAATACTTGCTGTAATAAAATTTGGTGGCAATTTTTTGATATAACAGTCCTCAGTAATACAACAATATGCTATTTTGTCAAAAAGTGACATTTTGAGCCCACGGTTGTGTATGACATACAGGGTGATTCTTACAAGAAATCATTTATTACATGTGCACTGTTTCAAATTTCCAATGCTGGACTGTTTTTTAATTTAAAAATCTTAGGGTGGTGCTGAAGAGAGGGGGGGGGGTAACCTTCAGCCCCCCCCTCCCCGTGGCTGCTCCACTGTTGCAAACAATTACTTTTCCTTTTAAATGAATTATTCAACCAAAGCCACAGTACAGCCATGGGCACCCATATATCACCTTCCTATGCCAACATATTTATTGGCCATATAGAGGAAACCTTCCTAGCCTGTGCAGTGTAACAGTTGTTGATTTTAAAGATAAGAAAACCCCACTACTTAAAGTCTTCTCAACTTTTGGTTAAATTTATCTTCTTTTCCATTTGCAGGTCCATTACAGTTATAGATAAGGAAATTCTATCAAATAATAAGAACTTCTTTAGTTAACTGGTCTTTTATTAACATATAATGTACATCATCACTTGATAACATAGTTTGTTTGCTACATAGTACATTTCAGAAAGACAGATAATGAACAATGTTGTTTATAACAAAACAAGATCAATTATTATAAAAATACAGAGATATTTAAATGCACATTAAAATTCCTTGGTGCATCTGCTGAAGGGTAGTTTACATTACTTCATGATCACCCGAACTGTGCCAACTGTCATAGCAAGTAGCAGCCTCGCGGCCCACTACAATGTCTCTGCAGCTGTGTCCCTGTGCAACCATTCGACAGGCACACACTATACATCCTTTGATTACCCTTAAATCCTAATTTATTTATTACAAACATATCATGGTGGGAAAAGTGATTCATAGTGCAACCCCAAACCGGTGGTTACATTACACCTGATAAAACTCCAAACCTCAAGTCTGGTTCAGGTTCGTTGATATTTTCATGATTTGGACTTGGAGTCAGGACACCCTATCCTCCTTCCTTCACAACCTCCTTCTCCCCATCAGTTTCACTTCCTCCTCAACCCAGCAAGTCACCTCCTGGATGTTAACCTCCACGACACTGATGAATTGATTCACACCTCCATCCTTTGACAGCTGCCATCCATTCCGCATCAAAAGTTCCCTCCAGCTGATTGGCAAAACACTTAGAAGATGCAACAGTACTACTAAAGAAATGCCTACACTACACTTGTGCATCCCATTTTTGAATATTGCTGCATATTGTGGGATCTACACCAGGTTGACTGACAGACAATTTAGAAAAAGTTCAGAGAAAGGCCTCTCATTTTATACTATCGCGATATAAGAGAGAGAGTGACATGGAAATGATGCATGATTTGGGGTGGAAATCAATAAAAGAAAGTTTTTTATTCATTGCCATGAGATGTATTTGCAAACTTTCTTTCACCAACTTTCTCTTGCAAATGCAAACATATCTTGTTAGCATCCACCTAAATATGGAGACATGATCATTATAATAAGAGAAATCAGATGGAAAATGAAAAGATTTAAGTGTTCCTTTTTCCCATCAGCCATTACAGAATTGAAGTGTAGGGAAATATCATAAAAGTGGTTTTGATATGCACTTCATTGTGACATTCAGAGTATTTATGTAGATGTACAGCCTTGTCAAGTGTGGACAGCAAATTTGCAGTAATAAGTCCCTTACCCAATATACCAAAGGCCTCACAAAGACCTTGACAGACATTACCCTCATGACTTGGACTGCAAAGAGATTTTCCGTGCCATGTGCACACACACCACCAATCCACCCAATAAGCAGTCACCCAATACCAGACTGGACTGGAACAGTTAAATCATATACTTTGTCAGAGCTTTGATTGTCCAACAATATGCCCTGAAATGAGAGACGTCTTACCCAAAATCCTTCTGACCCCTCCTGTCCATTTCTATGCCACTCTCAATCCAAACCCCTAACCACAGGGATCATATGCCGGTGAAAGACCCTGGTGCAAAACCTGCCCAATCCACTGACCTAAGCAACATATCATATTCCAGGTCTGGCACAGGTTTTCCTACCCCATCAGAGATCAGCACACCTGTGAAAGCAACCATGTGATTTACCAACTCTGCTGCAATCTTTGCACAGCATTTTATATTGGTATGATGAACCAGCTGTCCATTAGGATTAATGACCACTGTCAAACTGTGGTAAAAAGCAAGAGTGGCCACCCTGTGGCACAGCATGTGCCTGAATACAACACTCTTGATTCCAGTGGCTGCTTTACTACACAAGCCATCTGGATCCTCACCTCCACCACCAGCTATTCTGAACTGTGCAGATGAGAATTGCCCCTTCCACACATTCTACAGTCCTACAACCATCTTGGCCACAACATAACTTGCCATTCCTACACCCAATGCCTAACTTTCTCTCCCCCTTCCCCACACATTACCCTGTATCCCTTGAATTCATTTCTACCTTGCAACTGTTTGTCGCACCTTACATCTCCTTAATTACCTTTTTATTTTTTCCTTATTATTTTTGTCATTTCAAATTCCTGCACTCCTCTAAACCTCCCTTTTATCCTCTCATGCCCCTTTCTTTCACTGTATTCAATGCCACATCTCACATTCCTGCAAATCAGAGCCTTTATAATCCATTATGCAGTGCGGAACTTTCCATCCCTACTCTTACCTAGCCTTCTTCCCACTCCACACCCCTTCTCACTCACAGTCTAGATGCTTGTGATGCTGACATTACCAGAGATGGGTGTTGTGTGTGTGGTTGTGGATGTATGTGTTTCTTTTTATGATGACGGCCACAGCCAAACATTTGAGCTGTGTGAATGTGATTGTCTATTTTTCATGCCTGTCAGCAGCTCAGTGATTCTCTTTTGACTGTATTGTTATCTATCCTCCATTACTGACAGTCCAATTATTTAATTAATACTATTTTGTATTTATAATGGTTATTTTTACAACTTTGTTCCAGTTATAGTGTCTGTTTCAATAATTGAACTATTTACAAATGTTTCTGAAAATCTTAGAACAATTTACAAATCTATTTTCTTTTTTCTAAAACTAGTAGTAGAAGAAGATACTAGTTTTCCCATTTAATTTCACATTTCTGTGTATATTATCGACACTTTCTATATTTTCTTATCATTGCTACACCCATCTGTGACAACATATTAATCATTTTGTTTATATGCAAACAGTAACTAACAGCAAACCCTTCAGGGGAAGAAACACCACAGACACACACACACAATATTTACAAGCACACACAAAGTGTGATATTTACACACAGATACACACATAAAACTATGACAAATGATTCATCTATTTATTCTACAAACACTCATGCCTGCCAACCATTATTTTTTTGGGCTACGGACAGTTACATTTAATGAAAAAATATATTTTTTAAGTCCTATTATTAGTTTAAACTGTTTAATGATACAACATTTTTGTTTGATCTTATTTTTAACACGAACTTTCTTATTGCAGCATTCTTAGCAGGAGCACTTTTCCACTATCATATACCTTCATATGATGACACACAAACTACTGATATTTTACCACTTGGTCAGAAGCAACAGTTAGAAGAAGAAGCAATTAAGAAGTATAACTTTTCTCTAAACCAGGAATTGGCAAGAAAGTGGCAAGAATTTAAAGACGGTTTACCATTATCAGAAAAAAGAATTGTTAAGATTCCTGAAACCAGGTTAATTTACATACTCTCTCTAAATATTTATTTTATTTTATATTTCATTTTACAAATGGAAGCCACCCACAAAAGAGCTATCGTACAAAAAACTTGTGACCAGTACATGAATATTAATTGTCTAGATTCCATAGCAGTAAGTTATTGGTTTGACAAAATCTGGTAAATACAAAGGAAAGCTATGTGTTTAGTTGTAAGTTCATTTAGAAAACTTGATCGCATCTTGGGAGGAGCTCTGCCAGCTCAAAGGCATGAACGGCAATAGAGGTATTCTTCCATACAGTGTTGTTTACTGGTAAAATGCTGAGAACACATGTTCACAGAAGAGAGAATTAATATACAAGGTCTGTTCAAAACAATCCACACAATTCATATTTTTGTGCCAACGGTGTTCACACAAAGTACTGTAATCTCTTTAACCTTTTATGTTGCACCTAGGAGGTATACATACAATTACAAAAGTAAAAAAAAAAAAAAAAAAAAAAAAAAAGAAGAAGCTTCGGAAGTAACTCTGATGTCTGTCTGGTAAATAAAATTGCATCATCCTGTTTAAAAACAAAATTGTCATTAAATTGTTAGCTTTTCGTACAAGTCAGCCAGCATGGTAGCACACCATTGTATAAATTTGTGTGATGGGCCTTTCTTTCTTTTCTCTCTCTCTCTCTTTTGTGGTCTGCTGTAATTTTCTTATACTACATGTGGTGTAAGGGATCACGGTACTTTTACTTACACTCTGTGATATAAGTGTATATTCTCAATAAATAAGCATTTATACAATTACATTTCTTCACTAAGAAAACAAGTTCTGAGCATAAAATTTCTTCACTATATCAGTACAATCTAACTTCACCGTGGCTCAGCGTGCTCAGTCAGAAGATGGAACGCCCTCTGTAATAAAAAAGCTGAGCCAAAAACACATCAAACAACAAGGAACAAACACTATCAGTGACCACAACAACCAGAGCAACCCAAAAAAGGTGGTCTTAGTGTAGAGTGTTCGACTGAAAAATTGAAGGGTCGTGAGGTCGAAATCCGGCCGGACCTAAGATATTTTCAGTTTGTGTTTTAATCCAGCCTTCTCAGCGATGTGACATGTGAGGAGTCACAGAAAATGACATGTAGTTCGGATTTGAACTGTAGGTCCCCTCTCGCCCCCCTCCCGTCCTCCCAGTTGGATAACTGGGGTAGGCTTCCAATTGAAAGACTTGCGTCAGGCCAATGAGCCACATGAAATTATTATTATTACAACACCGATAAATTGACCACTATCTACTTCTTTATTGTATACTAGTACCGTTCGTAAATGATGTATCACACTCGTGCAAGTAACAATGTGCCAGAATGACAAAATAACACTAAATTATTGGTTTGACAAAATGTGGCAAACACAAAGGAATTTACTTGATATTACTGTGCTTCTAATTATTTATCTGTTGCCCAGTTCATTAAATTTAGCACTTGGACTGTGTAGGAAGGTTCTAGCATTGAACAAAAGGGAATAATTACTAATCTTACAGTGGATTGTGGAGTATGTATGTAGATGGCTGAGTGATAAAATCGCGCTGAGTTTTGATACAAGGGCTCTAAGCTCTTTGCGCTGTGCATGCACCATATGGGGAAATGCACCAGAAAAAAACTACATTCTCTCTCAATGCAGTATACCCTACAGAAAGTGATTGTTGTGGGCTAGTATTACCAGATGCTTTGTAGCCATTGGGATTTATTGCCTTGTTGTTGTTGTTATGGTCTTCAGTCCAGAGACTGGTTTGATGCAGCTCTCCACCCTACCCTATCCTGAGCAAGCCTTTTCATCTCCTCATAAGAACGACAACACACATCCACTTGAATCTGCTTACTATACGCGTCTCTTGGTCTCCCTCTGCGATTTTTACCCCACACACTTCCCTCCAATGCCAAATTTACGATTCCTCGATGTCTAAGAATGTGTCCTACCAAGCGATCCCTTCTTTTAGTCAGGGTATGCCAAAAATTTCTTTTCTCAACAATTCTGTTCAGTACCTCTTCATTAGTTATGCGATCTACCCATCTAATCTTCAGCATTCTTCTGTAGCACCACATTTCAAAAGCCTCTATCCTCTTCCTGTCCGCACCGCTTATCGTCCATGTTTCACTCCCATACAAGGCAACACTCCACACAAATGCCTTCAGAAAAGACTTCCTTACACTTAAATTAATATTCGATGCTAGCAATTTTTTTTTTTCAAAAATGCTTTTCTTCCCATTGCCATTCTGCATTTTATATCCTCTGTACTGCGACCATCATTTGTTATTTTACTGCCCAAGTAACAAAACTCATCTACTTCCTTTATCACTTCGTTACCTAATTTAATTCCTTCAGCATCACCCGATTTTCTTACACTGCACTCCATTACCCTAGTTTTGCTCTTGTTAATGTTCATCTTATAAGCACCTTTCAGAACATTGTCCATTCCGTTCAATTGCTCTTCCAGGTCGTTTGCTGTATCTGACAGAATTACTATGTCGTCGGCAAAATGCAAGGTTTTTAATTCTTCTCCATGAACTTTAATTCCTTCACCAAATTTCTCCTTGCTTTCCTTTATAGCTTGCTCAATGTACAAATTGAACAACATTGGAGAAAGGCTACAACCCTGTCTTACTCCCTTCCCAACTGATGCTTCCCTTTCATGCCCTTCGAGTCTAATAACTGCGGTCTGGCTTTTGTAAAAGTTGTAAATAACTCTCCTTTCCCTGTATTTTACCCCTGCTAACTTCAGAATTTGAAAGAGTGTATTCCAGTCAACATTGTCGAAAGCTTTCTCCAAATCTACAAAAGCTAAAAATGTAGGTTTGCCTTTCCTTAATCTATCTTCTAAGATAAGACGTAAAGTGAGTATTGCCTCCCGGGTTCCTACGTTCCTCCTGAATCCAAACTGATCTTCCCCGAAGTCAGCTTCTACCAGCTTTTCCATTCTCCTGCAGATAATTCGTGTTAAAATTTTGCAACCATGACTTATCAAACAAATGGTTCTGTAATTTTCACACCTGTCTGTGCCTGCTTTCTTTGGAATGGGGATTATTACATTTTTCTTAAAGTCTGAGGGTATTTCGCCTGTCTCATACATCCTACACACCAGTTCAAATAGTTTGGTCGTGGTTGGCTCTCCCAGAAACTTTAGTAGCTCTGAGGGCATATCATCTACTCCTGGGGCCTTGTTCCGACCTAGGTCTTTCAGGGCTCTGTCAAATTCATTTCTCAGTTTAGTATCTCCTTTTTCATCTTGATCTACTTCCTCTTCCCTTCCTACAACATCGTCTCTAAGTTCATTTCCTTTGTAGAGCTGCTCTATGTACTCTTTCCACCTTTCAGCTTCCCCTTCTTTGCTGAGAACTGGTTTCCCATCTGAGTTCTTGATATTCGTGGAGTTGCTTTTCTTGTCCCCAAATGTCTCTTTGATTTTCCTGTAGGCGGTATCTACTTTTCCCCTTCTTATACATTCTTCTACAGATTTGCATTTGGCTTCTAGCCACTCCTGCTTAGCCATTTTGCACTTCCTGTCAATCTCATTTCTTAGTCGTCTGTACTCCATTTTGCCTGTTTCATTTACTGCATTTTTATATTTTCTCCTTTCATCATTCCCTACAGCTTAGGTCTTCGTGGCAAACGAGTCTGCTCCAGTCCTGAATCCCTGAACCAATACACCAATAACCTGATAACAGCCTTCACATCCCGCAGCTATCCTCCTGGTCTGGTACAGAAGCAAATTGCCAGAGCCACTTCCTCATCTCCCCAATTTAAGAATTTTCCACAAAACCCCAGAAGTGCCCCTCTTGTCACCGGATACTTTCCGGGACTGGAGCGGACTCTGAATGTGGCTCTCCAGCAAGGATACGACTTCCTAAAATCCTGCCCCGAAATGAGATCCATCCTTCATGACATCCTTCCTACTCCACCGAGAGTGTCTTTCCGCCGCCCACCTAACCTCCGTAACCTCCTAGTCCACCCCTATGAAATCCCCAAACCACCTTCCCTACCTTCTGGCTCCTACCCTTGTAACCGCCCCCGTTGTAAAACCTGCCCTATGCACCCTTCCACCACCACTTACTCCAGTCCCGTAACCCGGAAGGTGTACACGATCAAAGGCAGAGCCACTTGCGATAGTACCCACGTGATCTACCAACTGACATGCCTGCACTGTGAAGCGTTCTATGTGGGAATGACCAGCAACAAACTGTCCATTCGCATGAATGGACACAGGCAGACAGTGTTTGTTGGTAACGAGGATCACCCTGTGGCTAAACATGCCTTGGTGCATGGCCAGCACATCTTGGCACAGTGCTACACCGTCCGGGTTATCTGGATACTTCCCACTGACACCAATCCTTCAGAACTCCGGAGATGGGAACTAGCCCTTCAGCATATTCTCTCTTCCCGTTGTCCACCTGGTCTCAACCTCCGCTAAATTCGAATTCCCACCCACCATCTTAACATCTTTGCCTTGGTTCTCTGGACAGAGCCTCTGCCTCAAGTGGCATCTCTGTCTAACTTCTAACTTCTTTGCTTTCTACAGTTCTACAGTATGTCTGCCTAAGTGTACTTGTGTCTGTGTAAATGTGTGGGTGTATGTGCATTTATTTACCTTCCATTTTTTCCCCCAAGGTAAGTCTTTCCTGTCCCGGGATTGGAATGGCTCCTTACCCCCTTCCTTAAATCCTCATCATTTCCTTTTCCCTCTCCTTCCCTTCTGCCTGATGAAGCAGCTAGGCTGCGAAAGCTAGCATTTTTGAGTGTGTGTGTGTGTGTGTCTGTGTGTTTATTTGTTACTATTACTGCCTGTGCCCCTTCGCCTGGTAAGTGTTCTTCATCTATTTTTTACGTAAATTTAGTATTTCCTGTGATATCCACGGATTTTTTGTAGGTCTTGCCTTTCTGCCTATTTTGTCCTCTGCTGCCTTCACTATTTCATCTCTCAATGCTACCTATTCCTTTATTGCCTTATGATGAGTAAAATCTTAGCTCGTGGTCACTGATTTTAATGTTTATAGCTGATGATGATGATTATTATTATTTTGAATATGGGCTTCCTACTTTTGTGTCCCAGCCTCGTCGCCACTTTTGTGTCTCGTTTCCGTCGTAGGTGTCGGCGGCCGAGTAGAAAGACCGACACAGGAATAAAGGATGCACGCTTGTGCAGGTAGGAGGTGACCAGCCAGTGGGACAGCAGAAACTAGAAACACTAGAGTAAATTAGAACGAGATCTATATTTCTTAGAGACTTAGTAATACTTAACTTTTACATAGCTCAGTACTGCAGAATGCTGATACATAGTTGAGCTAGAGGCTTGCCTTGTGCCTGTCCGATAGCCAAGTCTTCACTGGTGCCTATCTGATTTCGAAGTGTTAGCTGGTTCCTATCTCAGTTCCAAGTGAGCGATATCGTTCAGTGGTGGCCACAAGCGGGATAGCAGCAGAGGGCGCTCGTGGCTGACGTCGTAAGAACGCCGTGCCGTGCATGCGTGAAAGTAGGTGGCGCGCACTTTAGACTTGTGTGACACCACACCTACCACCCCTTCAATCCACCCTATCTCACCACATAACAACTAAACGAAACATGACCTTGTACGAAATTACTGATCACCCCATAGGGGCAAATTCTAGGTGGAAGAAAGGAAGAACACAAATGACTTTCTGATGCTTGGTAATTAAGGGGAGCCAAAGAAAAAGAAATCCCCATAAACCTTAAGAGAAAGATATACTCATCCCCCCCACCCCCACCAAGGCGTGGCACGGAGGAGAATAAAAAGAGAGTAGCTGAAAATATTATTACAATTCACATTTCACACAAAAATGACACTAAAAAGAACATATTACATTGACAATACTGCAAACATCATCGGTGGAGTACTTTTTTATACCCATGCACCAAGGATGTCGTGAGAAAATGGCCAAACAGATAATGATAATGGCGAAGGGATGTGGTATGTTGGTGGGCAGTCCACAGATAACCCATGACCTCCACACTATCTGTTAACTGTTGTTCGACAATATGCCGAGTGTCCGTTCAATCAAATGATGGAGTTGTATTTGGTGCGGGCAGTGGGCTTCATGTCTAGCATTATGAACCATTCAATGGACACATGATGTGGCGTAGTCCCATGCAGTAGGGACACCATACCACCAGCGATGTACCACACTGTAGATTTGTGGCAGCACAAGAACTGGTGTTCTCTGGTGTCAGAAACTTGGCATGTGGAACAGTCGTTGGAGGGGAGTTGGCGTATGTCAGCTAGACTTTGGTTGGTCCAGATGGTATTATTTACCAAACTGTACCAGAGGCACTGGGCTGTTGACGGCAGGAGTGGATGAAAAACATTTAAATTCGCCACACCTGACACCAGGTCATCTCTGTGTACCGAATCTCGCTTGTGTAATAGTGGTCGTCCCTGCATTTTATCTTATAACTGGTGGACCATGCAGTGGCGGTGCAACGCAGTCTGGAGGATGTAATTCCTGTGACAGTAATGTTCGCGGACATGGACCATTTAATACAGAAAGTTTTCCACAAAAATGGTAGCTCCTCTGACGGGGGCTTATAGAGGTTGAGGATGACTGCCGTTGAACTGTCGGGGAGGTGACCTGAAGGATGGCCATACGGTTGATTAGTAGTGCCACACATTTGTGATAAAAGTGGACCACGCCCAAACCAGCCACGGTGGGGTCATGTACACGTGTCCAACTTAAAAGATTTCTTGTTACCATAACAGCCAGTACATTAGTTGTGATTTTGTGTCGGCCATCATTTTCGGAATGGGCAGGATCTGCACCACATCCCAAGCTCAAAAGAGGGCATAGGTGTTAAGAAGTGTCACTCGCTGTAACAGGTTAAGTCAATGGCTGCGCAATTCCTACAGTGACCATTAGTGGTGGCTAGTACCCTTTCCCATGTACAGACCTGCATTTGTTTTGGGTATTTGGTGACAGTTATGCCCAGGATCTTTCGCTCATCAACCACCTGGTACCAAGGTCGTAGGGCTTCAATACCATGCCAACCAATGGAGATTAGCACTGTTTTCTGGTTGTCTATGACCACACCAGAAGCTTGTTCATAGAGCTGCATGGTTGCCCGGGCATTGTCAATATCGGCATTGCTGGAGAGAAACAGTCCAACGTCACCAGCATAAGCAGCACACCTTATGGAGGCTGTGTGCACTGGGACGCCACTGACGTCGTTGCCCAGAGCCTGCAATAAAGGATTGATAGCGATGATGAAGGAAAACATTGACAACGGGCAACCTTGCAGTACTGATAAACCTATTTGAATGGGTCACATCTGCAGGCTGTTGATGGTAATGGTGGAGGTCAAGGAAACAGGATGAAACCTTGAAGCTCCTAGGTCCACGAGGCCATGGGATGTCACCCATGCCTTGCGCTACCTCTGTACTTAGGTAATGTTTAAATTTCGTAAATTGGTTTTGAGAGTCCTTAATGGTTCCACCACATGTTCGAAAAAACTGCTATAACACAACACTCTAAATGGGCGAAATTATTTTCAATAGGGTCGTTAGAGAAGAGCTGAAGCATCTGAGGGATGTCATAAGTATAAAAGGTTTCCACAAACATCTTACTTTGTACAATGCACAGGAAACTTTCGTTTTGGACCGCGAAATGTGATAAAATAAGGAAAATAGTTTCATTCACGCCCTTAGTAATGCCTTTCTTGTCTCGATTCTTAGCAGTGGTGTTTGTACGATGTGAGTCACAGTTCCGAGCTGTGTTCAAATGTTTGCAACCCTGCTGTAACTGGCGTAAGGGAGATGACCAAACTCAAAGCCTCATAATGAAGGAAAATATGGGACATTTAGTCACTATAAATTTCAACTACACAACTGTACTTATTTCCTTCAAATGGATGACAATGAGGATATAAACGTAAAAAATCAGACATACTTTGCGAGGGTGAAGGTCGGGGTGAGAGTTTTAAAATAGAGAAAGTTTAACTTTTATAACTCACAACCACCAGCTGCGAACCAAATTCCTAAACATGCAAAAACACGAACTGCGATTGCGAATGTTTGACTCGATTTCTAGGGGATGATATCACACGTTCACAGCTTTCCTTCCCTGCATATGATTAACAAGACAAATTCATAATAAAATCAAGTTCATGAGAGAAAAGGGTGTACTAACTACTAATTTCGAAAACACGTGAAAGTTCACTTTATGTTGTTTATTACACAATCTCAGAACCCTGTGGCTGATACGTCTGTACGTCGGCACATTTATCAAATATAGCTCGTGAGCCCCCAGACAAAATGAATATTTGTCGCAAATTGTTTTCACACCATGTGGCTGTCTCAAACACCGTTTATGTTCATGCCTATGCGACGACACGTGTTACATTAACAAATCACAGTCACTTTAATTCAATGCGATGCACACCTTGTTGCACCGGCTAAATATTCACAAACACACAGTAGCACTCGATTTAACTTGGTGCAGTCTACGACGAGCAACCACACGTGGCGATTGCCACACACAAATCTCAAGTCACCACCTCGAGATCCACATGCCGACTCAGGCAGAGCGACGCCGCCAGGCTAGCCACACCACGTGGTCTGGAGTCCTCACTTCCTGCCCTTGTGCGCGCGCGCGCCAAAACTCAACTGCCGGGGTTTTTTCCCCTACGTCATCAACTTCCCCATGTAAGCTGTTGTAACCGATTTGCCAACGTACAGCGCTCAGCCAATACATTTCTAAAACTTTACTTAAAATCAAAATAATTACACTACACATTAAACAAATATTTGCTATAACAGCTAATGTATTGTTTATTTATCAACAGGCTATTTTGTAATGAGGGCCTTAAAGGTTCCTAACTGCATCATATTACTTCAAATGCCAGTAGTATTACAATATTTGTGCACTGCACTGTGCCTGGCACTCGCCATTGTCCCTCTCTCCCCTCACCGGAAACGAACTGTAAAATCCTAAGTTGGAACAAGCCACCAACATCGGCCTGCTCGCTGGCCTCCCGTCAGCTACAAGCACACAGCAAATCTCAACGTGGAGAATTTCTACCTATGGCCTAACTATAAATGTTGTCACCCAACTGTGTACATACATTGCTACATTAATAAGATTAAAATTGTGTAACATTTAGTGCCTTGGTATGGTCAATGTTTGCAGTGAACTTCATACTGTTTAATTATCAAATGCTATTAATTACCAGTATTTCTATTGGGCGGTAATCTCACAATACCCCCACTTGCGGCATCCAAACCATGTGCAGGATGGCGCAAGTAGCACCAAAATTAATACATTCAAATGAACAAAATTTTTAAATTACAAAATTATTGAATCGGATTGGCTCAAACACTATGCCAATTATGACCTCAACTAATGCAAAAAATAAATAAATAGATAAATAAAAAATAAACAGGGCAGTGAGATAATTTCCCAATATTTGTACCATTAAGACCACTTATAGTGTGTGCATATTTTTAAGAAAAGAATCCTTATAACTAATTACATCAATGAAATTTAAGTGTGCCTGTTGTTTATATACAGAATTGGCACCAAATTTATAGTATTATTAAACTTTAGTCTTTAGAGAACCTTGTCCTACATGGAAAAACTAGAATTGTCACTATAAAAACTTTTGACGGTGTACACTCCACTTGTTAAAGGAAATCTCTCACCACTTTGACACTGAGAACCCGAGAGTCATCGTTGCAGCTACTCTGGTCCATGGTGTACGGTCCTATGTCTCCGTCATTTCAACCAACATGCTGTTGCAGCTTAGATTCATGGCATTGGATCAAGCGTTCTTGTTCACAAACGTCATATGCACCCTACATGGAACAGGAAGAGCAGAAGGCACTCATGAGTCAACATAGACAAAAGTTTGTCTGGACACCAGGATTCGGTTGGATTTGTATCCCACCCCCCTGCCATACAGACTTGGTGCAATTGAAACTAAGCATTGAGACATGTACAGTAACATGCAAATCAACAGAATTAAGAACTCAAAGTGGCTTGTGTTAGTCATTATCAGATCAACCCAAACCACCATGCCTGCACTCTCAACAGCCATAGCTTCAGATGAAACAGACAAGAGAATATGTAGCCTACTTGGAGTATTACTACCAAACGAATGTTATCATAGAGAATTTTCTCTTCTATCAAAATGACAGCTACAAGCATAAATACAAATCCTACCCCCTCGCACCAAAAAATTTATTTTTTCTGGTGTGAGGTTAAATTTAGATCCCTGTCATCAGCCTCATGTGCTTTCCACAAGTACTCCACACAATAAAATATCTAAGTTTAAAGTCTAATTTCAAAATTAGTTTCTCACAAAACATCTACATTTTTTAAATAAAGTATCACCAAACCCTATTGATACTTAGGCTAGACAGAAAAATAGTTCTCGTCAACTGCTGTTGCAGAAATTGTTCAGTCAACAGTTGAGCACCATTAAAGAAACCAAAATCTGTTATCAGAATCAATTTAGTATAACAGTACAGAGCATTCCCTATTAGACATGTTACCTACCAAACACTCAAAGAGACAGACATTAAAGAGCAAACACTTTCTTTCATTGAAATATTTCTCAATCCAACCCACCTTTAGCCAAAACAGCCACAACAAACATACATTCCTCACTTCTGACCCATATGGTCAGTCACACCCACATATGCAACACTGTCAGCTGACATTTTCATCACAATTTATCTAAGCCACAGACCCCACTGCCTGCATCAATGTCCACCACTTTCTCATTCTCCGAGTCACCCCACAACTCACATCACATATCCAGCCCTGCTCACATATACACACACATAAACAGTACACTCCCACTTCCTCTATCCTTTGGTGTTGGCATACATACATACTTATTTACCTCATGTACCACTGTTGAACTGCAAATCTGATACAAGCACATGTTTTAACACAAACAACAAAAGAAAAACATTTACAAAGATTACTTGTAAACTTGAACCCAATGCTTAAATCTAAACACACAAGTAGATACTAACACAGACCACAGAATAAATATACACAAATTATTAACCTACTATCTACAATGCATTAACTTGTGTAAACATGCCATTAAATCTTTATCACTTATAAAATTTTTGAATTTCACCCTCTTCATGCATCCCTCCAGACTTAATTCTAGCACTTTATCCTTATAGTCTAGTTGTGCCCCATATTTGCACAAAAAATCATTTCCCAACACTAAATTTATGCAAAGTCCCTTTATGACAAGTAAACCTTGACTAAACAATTCATCCTCAATCATCAAGTCAAACACTACTTCCATATTCACTGGTTTGCTATAACTGCCAGTAGCATTCCTTATCCGTACCCCAGTGACTGGAAACTCTACTGTCCCTGTACTCTTGATTTGATTGTAGAAATCCTCTGAGATACCACTAATTGTACTTCCAGTATCAATCAATGCAGTTTCACAGACCCCTTCTACCTTAACATTTATAACGGGCTGTACATTTTCAATGACATCTTCCTTAAGTTCATTTTCTGCCAACAAATCCTCCTCAATTTCTTGCATACAGTTCCTAACCATAGTATTTACTTCCCCTACATAACAATATGGTTGTATGTCCTCATCATTTCCAAATATTCACTGAATGCTTTCCCAAATTCTGAGTTTATTGCACTCAACTCCGCAAGTTTCCTTGCATACCCATATTTCTCTTCTACCCATGATACTGGCTCCACTGATTTTAAATGTCTAAGGAGTTGGACCCAATCATCTGGACCATATTCACTTACTTCTTTATCAATCCACCCTGCTCCTACCCCATCACAATCAATTTCCTTACAATTTTCATTGTTGTATACTACAAAAGTTTGTACACTCTCCTTATCATTATCTATTCCCTCCTGTAATACACAAAATCCCTCATCTACTTCATTTTGGTCTACAGCACACATGCCTAATCCCCTTAATTCATTGTCCCCACTCACTAAGTCTTTTACCAGGCTATAGTAAGTTTGATCCCTATTACATTGCTTCCCAAGTTGGTCCAAATACTCATATTTGTGTAATAGCCAATCATCTGGTGCCCACTTCCTAATTAACTTTATCTTCTCAATAATACCTCTGTCCTGTCCCAACACATCATCAGTTACAGGTGGGTGTACATCAGTATTGACAATTCCACCTACTTCAGAAACATTCACATTTCTCTCATTATTCATACTAGACCCAGTGCCATTTAATGTTTTTACTGGATCACATTTAATTTTTTGAAATTCAGAACTCCATTCATTCTCATTCACACACGCAACACCATCTATGCTGGCTCCAGTACCATCAATATTTACATTCATACTTTCACATTCAGTCAACACTTGTGCCTTTGACCTATCCAAAACTAAGGCTAACCCAACACTGTTTTTATCTTCTTTAATGTTATTATCAAATAAATTTTGTACATCATATTCCCCTATACTGTCCTCATTCCTATCCATTCTCCTCCTGTTTGCCTCTCTTTTGTCATTTTGCATAAACCAATCCCCAAAAATTTCCTCACTACCTATAACAGCATCCATCTGACACATACTTTCCTCTCTTTTCTCCCTTTCCTTGTTTACTCTATTTATGTTTTCTTCCCTCTTTTCTTTATCCTTGCCCTTGTGAACTCCTACTTCCTCTTTCCTGTCATCATCTCTGTCCATGTGATATAGTTTTTCCTCCCTTCTCTCCCCATCTCTATTCCTACTGTAATTATGGTCATTAGATCCCCTGTTATCCCAATTCCTATTTCCATCTTCCTGCCTTTGATTTTTCCTATCATTTTCCCATGTTTCCCTCTGGCTTCTATTCCCCCAGTTATCTCCTCTGTTATTGTTACCTCTTCAATTTTCATTTAAATTCCTCTCCCTATTGTGGTTTCCCTGATTGTGACCCCCATTTCTATTGCCTCTGTTTTCATTGTGGTTCACATGCTGTGTCCCCCTGAGCTGTCGTTCCATAACTAAACCCTGGTCTATCTTTCCTACAAATTCAATGAAATTCTCAGCTGAATCTGTGGGATGATGAATTAACTGCCAATGCAAATCTGCAGGTAACCTCCTACACAAAGTGGAAATTACTGCTAAAAGACTCAAAGGTGTATCTAAATGCACTAGTTTCTCAAAGTCCTCCTGACAAAATTCCTTCATGCTCTGTTTCCCTTTCACATAGTTTGGCCCGTTCAAGAATTCATTTTGTATCTTAGCTTGCTTGGCCTCCCCCCAATACTTGTTTAAAAACAATTTTTCAAACGCCTCAAAACTAACAAATTTATCAGCACACTGATTTGCCCAAGATTGAGCAGAACAATCAAGCATTCTCTTTGCTAACTTCACTTTACACTGGTCTGACATACCAGGCACAAATTGGTCCTTGCATGCAGCCAAAAAATCTACTGGATGATAATTACCCACCCCTGAAAACTTTTTGCCATTAGGTGTCTGCACCATGGACCAATTAGTGTTTCCTGATGCAGTACCCAATTCTAGATTATTTATTCTAGTGTTCACCTTCTCAATCTCAGTATTGTTTACTGTCACTACTTGTTCTATCTTTTTCCTAAAGTTACATTCTGTATTCTCTAATTTTCCTGACAACAAAGTTTTTGTTTCCTCAATACCTGCCACCATCCTCTTGTCAACCTCAGCCAACGCTTGCATAGTGCCCTCATTCCTGTGATCACATATTTGTTTCACAGCATCTAACTTGCCTCCTACCTCAGTCTCAATAGCACCAATTCTGGCATGTATCTCCTTTTCCCTATTTTCAAACCATTCTGTTGGACTTCCTATCTTTTTGTCAATGTCTGTGATTATTTCTGTCTTTAATCCAAGCATTGAATTTTGTAGTGCCCCAATGTCTGCCTTAAAGTCTGCTTTCAATTCTGATTTTACAGTTCCTATTTCAGATTTTAAATTTGAGTTTGAATTTTCTATTTCTGATTTTAAATTTGAGTTTGAATTTTCTATTTTTGATTCTAAATTTGAGCTAAAACTCGCTAACATGGCTGCTAACATCTCCGGCGTAAACAGCATTCCCCCAGTATTTACCCTCTCTGGACTTTCTGGTATGCTACTTTCTGAATCTACGTCGCTTGGCGACTTTTTGAACACCTGCTCCATGATTTAGTACCACAAGAAAGCTTGATTAACACACAAGAATTTATAGTGCCAGCTGCTTTACTTATCTTTTAATCCAGAAGTTGCTGCAACGAGCTGCGACGTCCCCAACGCTCGCTGCCGTCTGTTGTAGAAACTGTGGCTGGAATATGTCCTCACTGCATTCCTTATCCTTTGTAGAATCGAAGCTTCTGGGCCCCGACGCTCCGTTGGCGACTTGCGAAGTCCCCACGATCACTGCCGTCCGTTGCAGAAGATGAAATTTGAGTGCGTTGAACCCACGCGCCACCGCTCACTGCTGCCGGTCCGATGCGCCGTCGATCGCCGGTTACGGATACCCGCGCCCGAACTCTGCGTCACTAACCGTCGTTAAACGCGCGACGCGATTGCATATCTGCTTGCAACCGTTCGTAACTGTTCACTGTCCTATACACATCCTAATCTCTCCGTCCGATCAAGTCCAACATGAACTTATCCCGCTCTCTGCTGCCAGCCGCCACACACACTTGAAATTGTCCGTCGCGTCCGCGCACTTGTTTGCAACTGTTCGTAACTGTTCACTGTCTTATACACACCCTAATCTCTCCGTCCGAGCAAGTCCAACGTGAACTTATCCCGCTCTCTGCTGCCAGTCGCCACACACACTTGAAATTGTCCGTCGCGTCCGCGCACTTGTTTGCAACTGTTCGTAACTGTTCACTGTCCTATACACACCCTAATCTCTCCGTCCGAGCAAGTCCAATGTGAACTTATCCCAGACGAGCCCCCAAATGCGAGGGTGAAGGTCGGGGTGAGAGTTTTAAAATAGAGAAAGTTTAACTTTTATAACTCACAACCACCAGCTGCGAACCAAATTCCTAAACATGCAAAAACACTGGAACTGCGATTGCGAATGTTTGACTCGATTTCTAGGGGATGATATCACACGTTCGCAGCTTTCCTTCCCTGCATATGATTAACAAGACAAATTCATAATAAAATCAAGTTCATGAGAGAAAAGGGCGTACTAACGACTAATTTCGAAAACACGTGAAAGTTCATTTTATGTTGTTTATTACACAATCTCAGAACCATGTGGCTGATACGTCTGTACGTCGGCACATTTATCAAATATAGCTCGTGAGCCCCCAGACAAAATGAATATTTGCCGCAAATTGTTTTCACACCATGTGGCTGTCTCAAACACCGTTTATGTTCATGCCTATGCGACGACACGTGTTACATTAACAAATCACAGTCACTTTAATTCAATGCGATGCACACCTTGTTGCACCGGCTAAATATTCACAAACACACAGTAGCACTCGATTTAACTTGGTGCAGTCTACGACGAGCAACTACACGTGGCGATTGCCACACACAAATCTCAAGTCACCACCTCGAGATCCACATGCCGACTCAGGCAGAGCGCCGCCGCCAGGCCAGCCACACCATGTGGTCTGGAGTCCTCACTTCCTGCCCTTGTGCGCGCGCGCGCCAAAACTCAACTGCCGGGGTTTTTTCCCCTACGTCATCAACTTCCCCATGTAAGCTGTTGTAACCGATTTGCCAACGTACAGCGCTCAGCCAATACATTTCTAAAACTTTACTTAAAATCAAAATAATTACACTACACATTAAACAAATATTTTCTTACGTTTTTATATTAATATAAACATCCTTTGTACTGTTTATCATAATTGTGCAATTTCTTATACCACAGATAAGTGATTTAACTGAATACTTCAAGATAAAATACAAAAGATTAATTGAAAATAAAATGAGAAATAGTTAGTATATTATTTTTATAAACAAACATTGCCATGCTAGTTGTGTAACTGTCTTGTCTTCGTTGGTACTTTATTACTTTTCATTGTCAATTAAATATATTACGTTAGATGTGACTATATCAGCTAATGTATTGTTTATTTATCAACAGGCTATTTTGTAATGAGGGCCTTAAAGGTTCCTAACTGCATCGTATTACTTCAAATGCCAGTAGTATTACAATATTTGTGCACTGCACTGTGCCTGGCACTCGCCATTGTCCCTCTCTCCCCTCACCGGAAACGAACTGTAAAATCCTAAGTTGGAACAAGCCACCAACATCGGCCTGCTCGCTGGCCTCCCGTCAGCTACAAGCACACAGCAAATCTCAACGTGGAGAATTTCTACCTATGGCCTAACTATAAATGTTGTCACCCAACTGTGTACATACATTGCTACATTAATAAGATTAAAATTGTGTAACATTTAGTGCCTTGGCATGGTCAATGTTTGCAGTGAACTTCATACTGTTTAATTATCAAATGCTATTAATTACCAGTATTTCTATTGGGCGGTAATCTCACAACTTTTACTCATACATCATATTTTGGAGTAGCCCTACAAACTGAGAGAAATTTTTGAAGGGTGCATTGGCATTAATAAGACTTATTTGTAATTAAAGAACATTAAGTCAAAAACTATTCAAGAAACTGGATTTACCTAACCTCCTTGGGAATTACTAACTGCTGCTCCATTGTATATTTATTCCTTAACTAACTCTCCTTTACCAGCTATGATCACAGTACACAGATCAGTACTAGGAATGAAAACAATTTAAATCACTTACCTTAGTCGAAAAGGCGTCCATTATTCAAAAAGTCACATTTTAAGTAAGTTTCCAGTAGCCATTAAGAACTTTTAAAAAATGTTGAGATATTTTTTATTGGTCAAATCCATCTATTCCATAAGGATTCTCTGAATAGAAACTGTAGAGCTTAGGTATAAATGAATTGGATTTCTGTTCTTACTTGGTTACGATAGTCAAATAATTAAGTTATTTAATGTATGCTCAATACATTAAAAGTGCAAATATGTGACTTAGTTATAATCCTGTAAATATGACAACTTACCATTTTTGGCTCACCTGTGGATGGGGATACCATCCGTCAGCTTTGACCCGTGACGCCATGCAGCGTGGTAGTTTTGAGGTGCGTGCCTGTTTGTTCAAATGTTTGTAAAGTCTATGGGACTTAACTACGGGGTCATCAGTCCCTAAAATTACAAACTACTTTTGAACTAGCTAATCCAAAGCACGGCACAAATATCCATGCCCGAGGGGGGATTCGAACCCACGACCATAGTGGACATGCAGACCGTGACTGGAGCGCCTCAGTCTCCTCGGCCACCGCGGCCAGCTTGCCTGTTTGTAGAAGGCGTGAGAGATTATGTGGTGGTTAATGACGATAGTTTGTTTACAAACGAAACAGATTAATATTTTGAGTTTAAAAGTTGATGTGTAGCTTCTCTCTGGTAGATAGGTGGAGTTTAACCGAGAGATTTGTTTTCTTATGTGAGTGCCAAAGGCGCGAATTTTTGGGCTAAGACCTGTGATCGATGGTACATTCTGTTATCTATAATAACTGCAGATTATTTGTATCTACAATACAGAAGTATTAAGATATCCCGTATACTGGTTTTCCGACATCTTGATGACGTCATGGGTCAAAGCAGACGGGTGGTATCCCAGTCTACAGTTATGCCCCATTTATTATCCCTCTTACATATACTGACAGCTACCTGACTAAAGATCACTGATGTATGTGCGAAATGAAGTGTTGTGTCAGTTCAGAAATAATCAATGAAACGTCTCCGGTTAAACATCAATGTCTTTATAATCTTTTTTCGCAAGTCATTATTCCCTATGTTACGGTATAACAACGTTAACTGCTGATCGGTGAAATGCGAACACTCCCTTGAGTTGGCAGTATTGACCAAGAAACAAATAAATTCCAAAGTCCTTCGCAACCGTAATCGAGATTAGCATCAATTATTACACCGAAAGTTTATGGAAAATTTCAACTGTCAATAGTACCTCATAGGTTTCGGGTTATATGAGCCCTCACTGATGAAATATACGGAATAAACAGGTGGACAATAAGGGAGACGGGAGAATTAGAATAAAAGTGTTGAAATACGAGAGAACCCGTATAATGCGGGTGAGTTAGTCACCCTAGTATCAGCTACTGGAAAGTGATGTAGTATTGCAATGTGGACTCACAATTTTTTGTGTTGGCACCTCCTGGTTACTAGGTAGTTGTACTGAACCGCTGCACTACCCCAGGAACAAGGGCTTAACACATCTGCAAGGAACTTGCTAATCTTGGGTCCACTGTGTTACAGATGTCGTAGATTGACATAATTGTTATTGGTGGGTCCAAAACAATGTTATATATTTTTATTTATTTATTTATGCACTAGATATATCTTTTGGAACAAGTGCCGTCGTCAGGTGTCTTTCTGCAAAAATGGCTACATACTGAAAACAGAAAATGTTTTTGCAGAAAGACAAGTGACGACGGCATTTGTGCCGAAAGATATATCTAGTGCATAAATAAATAAGTGTTCCGGACTAACCAATTACAGTTATGTCAATAACACCTGCAAGGACTGCCCAAACATGTAACGCGCCAGACCCAAACCTTCATAATTATGTCGTCCTACATTTTACTCCATGGTTTGCACCTGGTACTGTAGGTCTATTCACACCATGAGTCACGTCCTAGCAGTCGCAGACTAAGGCTGTCAGAGAGGCCCAGGGCGGCAAAATACACAGAGTTTCCCATCCATTTGGAAATAGATGTATTCCTGGAAAAAAAAGAAGCTTTCGAGGTTTGGACGGGCAGGGGACGGTCCAAAAAAATATGCTTTCTAGATATGAAGCCCTCCTCCTCCAGAATGTGAGACCAAGGGCGGTCCAAAAAAATATAAAATAGAAAGTACTTTCGAGATATTTGGAACCCCTGCCCCCCAAAAGGAGAGGCCTGGGATGATCTCCCCCCCCCCCCCGTCTCCCACTCACACCACTCCCTTAGACCGTCACTGCGTGCTAGCATTAGAGATATTTTTGTCTGTGCTAGCGTGCATCCACGCTGAAGAATGCGTCAATCCTCGACTTGCAGACTTCACAGGTAAGGTTTCCGGCATAATTTCTTTCGGGTATGTCGGAACGAACAGGAGTGTATTTCAGTTTGAATGAACACAAGGACCGAACTCCTGGTGAGAATAGAGGGCAGCTACCAGCCGGCGTGTACGATGGTTGAAGGAGGTCATATGAACGTGCCTGCTTGGGCGATCCTTGCAGGTGTGTTAAGCCGGTGTACCCGAGGTAGTGCAGTGGTTTAGCGGAACTGCCTTGTAAGCAGGAGGTCCCGGGTCCGAATTCCAACCTGGGCACACATTTTCATATGTCCATGTTGTAGCAGCTGAAACTAAAACACGCATTTTTTTTATTATTTTATCCCATCTTACTGTTTGAAGCGTCACCGAACCTAGGCTTCTGCAAGATTACAGAGTGACGTTGTAAGCCTCCAGTGTCACAATGGAGAAAAATAACGGAGTTTCGAAGAAACGAGCCGTTCATTTGTTAGCATAGCTTATTTCTTGATCTACACTGCGCATTAAAATTAATGGCGTCAATGTGGCCTTACGTCTAATATGCTATTTCATGGATTAAGTGGCTGCTCGCGCCGGAGATTCGTTTCCTCCCTTGGGCATTGGTGTTGTCCTTTGCGTAATGTAAAGTAGACTGCCCAAAACAATTAGCGCATCAATTATTTTATTCAGATATTAATTACAATTATAATTTGTGATACAGTACGATATTTTACTGACTCAACTCTTTACTTGAGGTTTACATGGCGTTTTCTTAGAGTGAGGTCCCATGAGTCTACCATAATAGTGAAAAAGTCATTCTCGTTGCCCTCTAATATGGTGTGTGAACACCTCGGATGGCTAGTACAGTTGCACACCTACGTGGTATGGACAGAATGAGGTTATCAATCAGCTCTTGAGGGAATTTGGCTATTCTTCCATGAGTGCAATATCCTACTCTGCAGCCGTTGTGGGAGGTGCTGGTCTGGCTGCAATGCATCTGCCAAGTGCATCCCAGACATGCTCAATCGGGTTTAAGTCCGGTGAACACGCTGGCCACTCCATTCGTTCAATGCCCTCAACTTCAAGCATGTTGTCCACTAGTGCCGCTCTGTGGGAAAGAGCGTTATCGTCCACCAGAAGGAACCCATCTCCTATGGCACCAGCATGTGGCCCAACAAAAGGTCGAATGATCTCCTTTGTACCTCTGAACAGTTAAAGCGCTATTTCGAGTTCCACGTTCTCTTCAGATGAGGGGACCACAATTGTCTGGCTGAGTACAAAATCGTGACTCATCTGTGAACGGAACCCGGCTCCATTCATTACGACTTCAATCCTGATGTTCCTCCGCCCAGTTTCTGCGGACTAAACGGTTTCGCGGTTTTAATGAGATACATACCATAGACCGTGTGTGGTGGCCACTTTCTGAAAGCGATTTCGGATTGTTTGTAGAAGGGAAGCGTGGTCATTAGAGACGGAGCTTACGCTCGGAAAGTTTGGGTAAGGATGTGGAAGGAAATCGGCCGTGCCCCATCCCGAAATTTGCCTGGCGTGATTTAGGGAAATCACTGAAAACCTAAATCTGGATGGCCGGAGGTGGATTTGAACCACCCTCCTTCCAAATGCGAGTCCTGTGTGTTATCACTGCACCACCTCGCTCGGACGGATTGTTTCAGTTGATATTGCGCGTTCTATTTCTGCCTGGAGGGTGCGTTGTAGCTGAATTGCATTCACCCACCTGTCTCGACCGGCTGAGTTAACCCATGGACGACCTTAGCCTTGCCTTCTTTTCACGGTTCCTGTTGTTTGAAATCGCGTCCAGGTTCTGCAAATTTCACTTTGGGACACACCAATAGCTGCAGCCTCCTCCCTCTGTCTGTTCCGCATCCAACTTTCCTATGGCTCTCCATGGCCACAGACAAATATATACAGACGAGAAACCTCCGTAAGGGCCCGGTCCTACGCTCAGGGGTGCAGGGAGGGAGGTTTCCCAGCAGTTCCATAAGATGTACAATGATGGCGCTGCGGTCATAAGCAGCCTTTTAAACTGATCAGAGCAGGCGGCAGGTAGCGGCTGTCCCCACCACCACCTCCCCTCAAACGCCAGCAAGCTGGACACATCCGTGGGCTTGTGGCAGGCGGCACGAGCTCTCCCCTCAGCCTCCCCTCCACGCTACCCTCTGACGTGCGAGAGGCAACCTAAGCCAGCGATCCGCCTGACACCTGCTAGCATCTTACGGAACTACTAGGACAGCGGAGGACAGTGGTGTAGGGGTGGTTTCTTCTCTGTATATGTTACTCTGTGCCATGGCATAGCTTCGGGTAAGTCACGTTGCTGTTGCACTGCCTGCTCACTACACTATGCCGCGGCTTAGTGACCGAGCGCATTGAGGCGCGATGCTCCGATACGCGAAGCTGTTCCCCGACGGAAGTTCGAATCCTCCCTTGGGCATGGATGTTTGGGTTTTCTTTAGTATAAGCCAGTTTATAAGTAGTTTGTGAGATTTGGGGAAAGATAACCCCGCAGTTAAGTCCCATAAACTTAACAAACATTTGAACACTACGCTATCTGAACTGTTTCTGTTATTATCACTATCTCGGTGGCCGTAATGTAAATAGAAAGACATCAAACCATTTTAGCTCAAAATTGTGTGCCGGATCCAGCACTCGAAGCTGGGACCTCTGCCTTTCGCGGGCAAGCGCTCTACCACTGAGCTATCCCGACACGCCTCACGGTGCCGCCCCACAACTTCAATTCTGCCCGTACCTCACCTCCTACTTTCCAAACTTCACAGAAGCTCTCCTGCGAAACTTGCAAGACTAGCACTCCTGGAAGAAAGGATATGGTGGAGACATGGCTTACCCACAGCCTAAGGGATGTGCGCTGATATAAAACTTCCTGGCCCGTTAAAATTGTGTGCCGGAACCAGGACTCGAACCTGGGACCTTTGTCTTTGGTAAAGCGCTTGCCCGCGAAAGGCAAAGGTCCCAGGTTCGAGTCCCGGTTCCGGCATAGAATTTTAACCTGCCAGGAAGTTTGATATCAGTGCACACTCTGCTGCAGAGTGAAAGTTCCATTCTGCACTTTAGCTCAGTCTGCCGATTACAATAGTTCAGAACGTAACTATCTCAACTAATCTCCTAACTGTTTTGACCAGAGTAGATTTTAAGTCTGAGGACCGATGACCTCGGCAGTTTGATCCCTTAAATTTGCAAACATTACAACTTATTTTATTTATTTATTTAATTTTTGTCAATGTGACATCATTAACCCGCCTCACGTGAAATTCCGAGCGTTGGCCTTTTTTCAAAGCGTCGCCACGTTGCTTTTTGGAGGATGACGTCGCAGGGCAGCTGGGTTTTGCACTTTTTCAGAGGCCTTCTTCTCACCCAAGTTGAGGCGAGCTTTCCGCCATCCTGACGTAGTGCTGCAGCAAATAAGCTCATATCCACCATATTGAGTACGTAAAAGAACTTTGTAGTCTCACCGCTAACCTCATGATGAGATAAATTGTTAGAGTGTTTTGTGCATTTCATGAATGTAACTAAAGTCTGTAGGAAGCAACCGAAACGAAAGTAAAACACTGGTGGCTTCGCTTCGGACGATAACAATGAACCGCGGCGGAATAGAACTAGCGTTCTAATGCGCCTTACTGCGATGCGTGCGGCCATTTCACGTATGTTAGAGTTTTAATAAACATCTTGGTGTTAGGCGTATGATGGTCGATTCTGGAGACAGAAGTTAGTTGGTCTGCATCGTCTTGGTTGCAAAACTTTTCCTACCAATTATATTGTTTTTATAATAATTTTGGGTATATCTTATAGCATCCACCCCCATGAACCACAGACACTGCCAAGGTGGGGTGGCATGCATGCCACAACGATGCAGACAGCCGTGCCATAGGCGCAACTACAGTTGAGGGGTATCTGTGGAAAGGCCAGAAAAACGTGTGGTTCCTGAAGAGGGGCAGCAGACTTTTCAGTAGTTACAGGGGCAACGGTCTGGATGATAGACTGAGCTGGCCTTGTAATATCAGCTAATGTGGCTTTGCCATGCAGTTACTGAGAACGGCTGAAAGCAAGGCGAAACAACAGTCGTTACTTCTCCCGAGGACATGCAGCTCTACTGTATGACCATATGATGATGGCGTCTTCTTGGGTAAAATATTCCGGAGGTAAAATAGTCCCCCCATTCGGATCTCCGGGCGGGGACTACTCTCCGGGTGGGGACTACTCAGGAGGATGTCGTCATCAAGAAAAACAAAACAGGCATTTTACGGGTCGGAGCGTGGAATGTTCTAACCCTTAATCATGTAGGTAAGCTAGAAAATTTGAAAAGAGAAATGTAAAGTTAGATATGATAGGGATTAGTGAAGTTCGGTGGCAGGATGAACAGGATTTCTGGTCAGGTGGGTACAGGGTTATCAATACGAAATCAGTTGGAGGTAACGCAGGAGTAGGTCTGCTAATGAATAAGAAAATAGGATTGCATGTAAGTTACTATGAACAGCATAATGAACGCGTTATCGTAGTAAAGAAAGAGATGAAGCCAACACTGACCACAGTAGTGCAAGTTTATATGCCAACTAGCACGGCTGATGATGAGGATATCGAAAAAATGTATGAGGAGATAAAAGAAATCATTCAGAATGTTAAGGGAGACGAAAACTTGATTGTGATAAGGGACAGGAATTCGTTAGTAGCAAAGGGAAGAGAATGGTTGAATATGGACTGGAAAAAAGAAATGAAAGAGGCGATCGCTTGATAGAATTTTGCGCAGAGGACAATTTAATGATCACCAACACTTGGTTTAATCATCACGAAAGAAGGTTGTGTACGTGTAAGAGACCAGGAGACACTTGAAGGTACCAGATTGACTTTATAATGGTAAGGAATAGATTTAGAAACCAGATTCTAAACTGTAAGACATATCCAGGGGCAGATCTAGACTCTGATCATAACTTATTGGTTATGAACTGCAGATTAAAACTTAAGAGACTACAGAAAGGTAGAAAGGTTAGGTGATGGAACCTGGACAAATTGAAGGAACCAGAGGTGGTTGAGAGTTTCAGAGGGAGCATTAGGCAAGAATTGGCTGAAACGGAGGAAAGTAATACAGTAGAAGAAGAATGGGCAGCTCTGAGAGATAGGGTAGTGAAGGCAGCAGAGGACCATATAGGCAGAAGAACAAGACCTAATAGATATCCCTGGATAACACAGGATATACTGATCTCAAGTGATGAGAGGAGAAAATATAAAAATTCAATAAGTGAAACAGGAAAAAGGGAGTACAAAGTCTGAAAAATGAGATTCACAGGAAGTGCAGTTTGGCTAAGCAGGAGTGGCTAGAGGACAAATGTAGAACCATAGAAGAATGCATAACTAGGGGAAAGATAGATACCGCCTACAGGAAACTAAAAGAGATATTTGGAGACAAGAAAAGCAGCTGTATGAATATCAAGAACTCAGACGGAAAACCAGTACTAAGCAAAGAGGGGAAAGCTGAACTGTGGAAGGAGTATATTGAGGGCCTATACAAAGAAAACAAACTTGAAGGCAGTATTCTAGAAATGTAAGACGAAGTGGAGGAAGATGAGATAGGAGATGTGATACTGAGAGAAGAATTTTACAGAGCGCTGAAGGACTGAGTCGAAACAAGGCTCCTGGAGTAGATGGTATTCCGCTGAACTGCTGATATCGTTAGGAGAGCCAGTCGTCAAAAAATTGTATCACCTGGTATGCAAGATGTATGAGAAAGGGGAAATACCCTCCGACTTCAAGAAGAATATCATAATTCCAATTACAAAGAAAGCAAGTGCAGACAAATGTGAAAATTACAGAACTATCAGCCTAATACGTCATGGTTGCAAAATACTAACACGAATTATTTACAGACGAATGAAAAAACTTGTGGAATCCGACGTCGGGGAAGATCAGTTTGGATTTAGGAGAAATGTAGGAACACGATTTGGAGAAAGCTTTCGACAATGTCGACTGGAATACAGTCTTCCAAATTCTGAAGGTAGCAGGGGTAAAATATAAGGAGCGAAGAGTTATATTCAACCTATACAAAAACCACACAGCGGTTATTACAGTCGAAGGGCAAGAAAGGGAAGCAGAAGTTGGGAAGGGAGCAACACGGGGTTGTAGCCTTTCCCCAATGTTGTTCAATCTATAAATTGAGCAGGCAGTGAAGGAATGGAAGGAAAAATTTGGAGAGGGCATTAAAGTGCAGGGAGAAGAAATAGAAACTGTGGTGTCGCACAAGTACAAAGTGCGCGCCACCTACTTTCGGCGCGCGCCGCCATGCACGCACGGCGCGGCGTTCTCACGACGACAGCCACGAGCGCCCTCTGCGACAACTCCGCTCGTGGCCACCACTGAAGGACTTGGGACTGAGATAGCAACCAGTCAGGACCTTCGTAATCAGATAGGCACCAGTGAAGACTTTGCTATTCTACAGGCACTAGGCAGGCCTCTAACAACTATGTATCAACATTCTGCAGTACTATGTAAAAGTTAAGTATTGTTACATTCTGTGCAATATATATCTCTTTCTAATTTACTCTAGTGTTTGTAGTTTCTGGCTGCTCCCCTCCGTACCTACACCGACGTGCTATCTTTGTTACTGTGTCGGTCTCGTTCCACTCGGCCACCGACACCTACGACAAGGCTGGGACACAAAAGTGGCGACGAAGTCGGGACACAAAAGTGGCGACGAGGAGTGATAGAACCTTGGACCAGCCCGCTTGCAGCAGCCAGACAGCAGCAGTCGGAGCACGCAGAAATTGCTCCCGCCCACCCACCCTTATTATAAGATTTTTGGGGGAACATTTTCAGTTACGTGTTTGTGGACTTTTTTGTTGCAGAGCGTCCTCTTTCATATTGCATTTGTGTTTTGTTATACTTTACTTGTATGCGCGGCGCCTAATCGGTCAGCATGGCCACTACCCCGAACCCAAACTTAATGGAAATTATTCAGTTACAGACGGCGCAAATCACTCAACTACTGCAGGCCGTGTCACAGTTGACGGCACAGGCTGCTCACCAACAACAACAGCCGTCACATCAGCAGCCCACACCTGCCGCTGCACCGCTTCCTACGTTTCGCCAGTACAACGAACGTGAGGAAGAATGGAGTGACTATTTCGCGCAGTTTCAAGAACTCGTCGCGGCTCATCAAATTACAGGTCAGACTGTTAAGCATCTTTTATTGTCAGTGGTGGGCCCCAAAACTTTTGTGTTACTGCAGAAACTGTTCCCGCAAGCATCTCCTCGTGATGTAGACTTTGAACAAATTGTAGATGCACTGAATGCTCATTATGAGAGAAAAGTTCTCGTAGCTGCGGCACGGTACCGATTTTTCAGACTGAAAAAATTACCGGAACAGTCACACTAAGAGTGGATTACCGAATTGAAGGGCTTAACCCGCAAATGTAAATTTACTTGCTCTTGTGGACTTTCGTATAGTGACGTGATGTTGAGGGATGCGATTACGCAGAATATTCAGGACCCCAGAATTAGGGCAGCAATTCTGAAACAGTCAGACCCTTCATTAGACAGTGTACTGCAGCTAATAGAAGCGCATGATACTTTTGACTTAGCAGATGTCGAAATGCAAAGCCACAGTGTTAATTCAGTGCGCCGCAACGGACGCTTTCCTAGCCGTAGTTCTCAGTGTAGCACTAGTGATTCTTACAATAGTACAGGCCGTGCTGAACAGACAGTGAACAGTAGCCAGTGTAAAAGTGCGACGCAAAGGTCGCCCCGTCGTGTTAGAAACAGTGATTTGAATAACGGGCGCCAACGCTCATTTCAGAAAAATGTACGTAAATCTTGCCCCCAGTGTGTGTCTCGCCACAAGCGTGCTCATTGCCCTAGTCGCAACGCAACCTGTTATCAATGTGGCAAATCAGGACATGTACAGTCTGTGTGTATGCAAATTAAAAACTCAAAGAACAGACACGTTAGAAACAGTGCTTCGCAGAGTGCGAGAACAGTTCATTCTGTAAATGTTATACGGGCTGTGGAATTGAACAGTGCTTTCCTTGGATCTCAATTGCAAGAAAGTAGTTCTGCGCCTATGGCAAAACTATATAGTGCACCACGTAGCAAGCGCCGACGAGCGCGTAAATCTGTGCAACGGAAAAGGGTTCGGGACAAGCAAAATGACTATGAACAGTGTATTCCTGTAGTGAAAATAGTGCCTTCTGCAACTGCTCCTTGTAATAGTGCCCAGTACTGTGTAGCTAGTGACAGTAGAATTGGTGTAGCTACTCAAAGTAATTTTAGTGCAGTAGCCTCGCATTGCGCGGACGCCGATCCAGCGGTAGTGTCATCTAGTGACAGTGTGGTTAATCCGCTGTGTGCCGAGTATACGCCGCTTCCTACCGCACGCAACCCGCGCAAGCGCAGGAAACAATATGTATTAGACGTTGCCCACATTCGCGCACCGGTCGTGCGCCAGAAGCACAAGCTGTTTGTTACTCTCTCTATAGAAAATAAGACTGTGCAATTTCAGCTTGATACTGGTTCCGCTGTTACATTAATTAATAAAGACACTTATGAACTTCTGGGTTCGCCAAAATTGTCGCCGTCACAGCAAGTGCTAACAGCGTACACAGGTCAAAATATCCCCGTGCTAGGAACGTGTAGCCTGCCTGCCTCTTTTCAAGGTGTAACAAAAACAGTTGCTTTTGTAGTTCTTCAGGCCAAATCGACACAGAACATTTTTGGACTAGATGCTTTTGACTTGTTTGGTTTATCAATTCAAAGAGATGTGCTTCAAATTTCGTCAATAGTGCCTCAGGATAAAATCAATGCATTGTGTGACAAATATAGTGTCTTGTTTTCGCCGGAACTAGGTTGTGCAAAAGACTTCGTGGCACATGTAACTTTAAAAGAATCTGCAGTTCCAAAATTTCGTAAAGCTAGACCAGTGCCTATCGCCTTGCGTGATACAGTTGCCGAAGAACTTAAACGTTGGTAAGATAGTGGGGCGATTTCTCCTGTTTCTGCGAGTCAGTGGGCCTCGCCTTTAGTAATTATACCCAAGCCGTCAGGAAAACTTCGTCTCTGTGCGGACTTTAAATCAACAGTGAACAGTCAAACAATTGTAGACACTTATCCCCTGCCCAGACCTGAGGAACTGATGGACAAATTAGGACAGTCTCGCTTCTTTTCTAAGATTGATTTAGCAGAGGCATACTTACAAATTCCGCTTGATGACGAGTCAAAAAAGTTTTTCGTCATTAATACTCACATGGGCCTTTTTCAATTTCAATGCCTACCCTTTGGCAGTTCTTCCGCCCCCGCTATTTTTCAGCGCTTTTTGGAACAGCTGACAGTTTCTGTACCGTGTTGTTCAAACTATTTAGATGATATTGTGGTATCCGGACGTACAGTTGAAGAACATTTAGCAAACCTGGAGTACCTTTTCAAAGTTTTGACTGCAGCAGGTCTACGTTGTAATAAAGCAAAGTGTTCGTTTTTTCAAACTGAAATAGAGTACCTAGGCCATGTGATTAATGCCCAAGGAATCCATCCCTTACAGTCAGATAGAAAACGAGGCCTTAGCAATCATTTACGGCGTCACAAAGTTTCATCATTATCTCTATGGCAGAAAATTCTATTTGTTGACAGACCACAAGCCTCTCACGTCGTTGTTCTCACCCACAAAGCCGATTCCGCTACGTACGGCACAAAAGCTTCAGAGATGGTCCTTGATATTGTCTAATTATCAGTATGAGATTTTGTACCAACCTACCACTAAACATGCTAACGCGGACACACTTTCCCGACTTCCGGTTGGCCAGGATGTATCATTTGATTCTTCAGAAATGGCATGTTGTCAGATAGACTCCAGAGATGCTTCCGCTGTCGCAGACTTTCCTTTGAACTCTCGTCGGGTTGCACAGGAAACAGCTGCGGATGCAGACTTAAGTGTGGTAGCACGTTTTGTTCGCTCAGGGTGGCCTGCCAGAGCCAAAGACATTGATCGGCCTCTGGTTCGACGTTATTTTGCACAACGTCTTGCATTATCTTTAAGTAAGGGTGTACTGTTGTTGCATACCGACAACGACCAAGCAAGAGTGATTGTTCCTCGTTCCCTGCAACGGGAAGTGTTACGCCTCCTGCATCAAGGACATTGGGGCATTGTTAGGACAAAGCAACTGGCCAGACGTCATTGTACCTGGGTTGGTATGGACGCTCAGATAGAGAGCAAGACGTCACAGTGTACAGTTTGTGCGGAGCATCAGGCGGCTCCTCCGCAACGTTTCTCAGACTGGCCACGCCCCAAGGGACCATGGCAACGTTTACATATTGACTTTGCCGGACCTTTCTGGAATACGCGCTGGTTAATTGTTGTAGACGCTTTCAGCAAGTTTCCTTTTGTGATTGCCATGAACTCAACGACAGCTTCTAGTACAATCAGTGCCTTAACATCAGTGTTTTGCATCGAAGGCTTGCCTGAAACTGTCGTCAGTGACAATGGACCTCAGTTTGTCAGTGTGGAATTTCAACAGTTTTGTCGTGTGAATGACATTCAGCATATTACCACTGCACCTTTTCACCCTCAGTCCAATGGTGAAGCAGAACGTTTCGTTCGAACATTCAAGTCTCACATGGAGAAGATGAAAGGTCAGCACTCCAGGCAGCAAGCTCTTCAAATTTTCCTGTCTACGTATCGATGCATGCCACGTGACGGTCCGTCTCCTGCCGAGCTGCTACACGACCGCCGTCACCGCACTCTCCTTCACCTGCTGCAGCCTCCCACGCACCGAGTCGGTTCGTATGGCGCTACGCGTTTTCAGGTTTCTACGCCGGTGCTGTACAGGGTGTTTGCTGGTATGAAGAAGACATGGATGCCGGGCACCATTCAGCGCGTGCTCGGTCGCAATATGTATGTTGTACGTTCTTCCACAGGGTCGGAGCTGCGGCGCCACGCAAACCAATTGCGCCTGCACAGACCGCGCGATCCTGTCTCCGGTTTCTTGATTCCAGACCCAGTTCACCGCCAGGGAGCACAACCACATCGTTCGTCCCCGGACTACGAGATCGTCCCGATGGAGATTGAAGCGACGCCGCCGCTGTCGCCGCCGCAGATGACAGCGTCACCGAGAGGGACTCCGGGACCGTGCGTGCCGCCGCCGCCTGGGCCACGCACCTCAGAAGAAGATGACCTGCTCCCTCTGGGCGGGGGCGGGCGCCCTTCCGCTGGTTTTCGCGGGTTTTCCAGCGGATCGCAAGGTGTATACCGGGGCGCGGACGGCGTCTCGATCCCAGCCTCGGCTACGACGCCCGTCCCACCAGTAACGCTTCCGCCCAGGCCCTCCTCCCAGTGCCGTCGCCGTGGCCCTCAGCCCTACGCCACAACGGCGCGGCGGTTTGGGGGGGAGGGGTGTGGTGTCGCACAAGTACAAAGTGCGCGCCACCTACTTTCGCAGCACGCCGCCATGCACGCACGGCGCGGCGTTCTCACGACGACAGCCACGAGCGCCCTCTGCGACAACTCCGCTCGTGGCCACCACTGAAGGACATCGTCACTTGGAACTGAGATAGCAACCTGTCAGGACCTTCGTAATCAGATAGGCACCAGTGAAGACTTTGCTATTGTACAGGCACTAGGCAGGCCTCTAACAACTATGTATCAACATTCTGCAGTACTATGTAAAAGTTAAGTATTGTTACATTCTGTGCAATATATATCTCTTTCTAATTTACTCTAGTGTTTGTAGTTTCTGGCTGCTCCCCTCCGTACCTACACCGGCGTGCTATCTTTGTTACTGTGTCGGTCTCGTTCCACTTGGCCACCGACACCTACGACAAGGCTGGGACACAAAAGCGGCGACGAAGTCGGGACACAAAAGAAACATTGCGGTTTGACGATGACATAGTAATTTTGTCAGAGACCGCAAAAGATAGGGAAGAGCAATTGAATGGAATGGACAGTGATTTGAAAGGAAGATAGAAGATGAACATTAACAGCAGTAAAACGAAGGTAATGGAATGCAATGTCAGAAAATCATGTGATGCTGAAGGAATTAGATTAGGTAATGAGACAATAAAAGTAGTAGATGAATTTTGTTATTTGGGTAGCAAGATAACTTCTGATGGCCGAAGTAAATAAGATATGAAATGCAGAATGGCTTCAGGAAGAAAAGCATTTCTGAAGAAGCGAAACTTGTTAACATCCAATATAAATTTAAATGTTAGGAAGTTCTTTCTGAAATCATTTGTCTGGAGTGTAGCATTGTATGGGAGTGAAACGTGGACGATAAATAGTTCAGATAAAAAGATGATAGAAGCTTTTGAAATGTGGTGCTACAGACGAATGATGAAAATTAGATGAGTAGATCACGCAACGAATGAGGAGGTGCTTAACCGAATCGGGGAGAAAAGAAGTTTCTGGCATATCCTGACTAAGAGAAGGGATAGGTTGGTTAGACACATTCTGATACATCAAGGAATTGTCAACTTAGCATTAGAAGGAAGCGTGTGGGGTAAAAATCGTAGGGGGAGACCGAGGGACGAATACAGCAAGCAGATTCAAAAGATGTAGGTTGCCGAACGTATTGTCAGATGAAGAGACTTGCACAGGACAGGGTAGTGTGGAGAGCTGCATCAAACTAGTCTGCGGATTGAAGACGACAACAACAACACTTACAGCTTAAGTATGTACTGCAATATTCAACGTTATTTACATTTCCATCTGATAATAAAACAAGGGATGAAATAAATGTTTGGCGGCTGTTTCCAAATATGTGGCGATTTCCCATCGTGTGGTTAATTCACATGATAAACAACAAAACAACAATTAATAATAAAATATTGTGCTACAAGCAAACCATTAGTGGTAATGGGTAATGTTCTTTAGCCAGTACTTCGCCGTGGATAAACACTTCTGCATTTAAGACATGTTTATAGACACTTTGCGTTGGTCAGATGTTTAATAAACAAATACAGCATGATTTTAAAGGGTGAATGTAGTCAAGAAAAAATTGCTCCGTTGAAATGAGCAGATATCTAACAAAAGTACTTTACTGTTTTTTTTTTTTTATTAAGATGTCATGATTTCAGTGGCATATCTCAGCCTCCACCAGACCACGTTTCTGGATACGCCACTGCATGATTTTAAAGAACGTGGTTAGGCAAGAGCCTAAGAGAATGCCCTACTACTTAGATTGTTGCGAACTAAACGTGGAGCAAGGAATCTACTTTCTAGCTTGTCAAAAGTACTTTGCTATTTTCTACCAATATTTGATATGTAAAGGACGCTGTCGCGCGCTGAAAGATCACTGACATCGATATATGGTCGACAGAGCTTAATGACGTCACCACTACATCACGATGACGAACCCCTCGCCTGAACTAGGGTGATAAGCGGACTACCCTTCAGGGGCAGGTTTTAGTTACCTTTTGAGTCCAAATTAAACTTTTTGCTTCATAATAGGAGGCAGTTACGGTTTTTCCAAAACGCTACCCTTGAATTTTGATGTGCAGTGTACGAAGTGTATAGGTCTACAACTACATCCATAGCACATACCTCTCTTCATCCTTTGCAATCTATTCATGTACTACATTACATTGAACGAGATAAATTGAATGACATGAATTCAAAATCGTTCCAGGTATGCAGACATCACAAACCTAAATAAGTTGAAAAACCAACAAATATTTTTGTCACTAGATTTAAAAAATTGCTGTAATAATGTTATTATTAGCCAGTTAGAGTTAATTGTACGTTTCTGTTCCAGTGAATTCCATTTCAAGAACAACGTTCTCCAGTATCTGCCACAAATGGAACGGTGAAACTCATAGTGAAGCTATGTGAACAGATACGAAAAGTTAGCAGAAGTCGCAGGTTGTCCACAAGGACATCAACAAAACACCAAGAAACGTTAACGTACTTCGTAACTAAGAAGTGCTCGCATTATCAATTGAGCCATGTGCGAATTAAAAATTAAATTATCATTAAATAAAAAAATTAGCAGTAGAAAGATTAATTTTTTGACGTAAGGATATAACATTTTTGATATTGTCTGTAATACTACAGCACGTAATCTAATTGCAGACTTTGTGCAACATGTAAGGAAGCGGAAAATCTTGTATATTACATAAGTAATGCTTATTTTGGCAGTAGAACAGCCAGTAATTTGGATGAGCTACTAAGAAACAGAAGAACAAAATTGTTTCACATAAGTTTGTTACGCTAAATACATTTTGATAACTGTGGGACATCTGAAATGAGCCTCTCGGGACGGCATGGTGAAGTGAAAACTGTTAATGATATTGTGTGTAAACAGAATATCAGAATGCTTTGAGATGATAAGGACTAAATTTCTATTCGTTAAATAAACATTTATTAAAAAGAAAAGTGTGGAAATTTTTTGAAGAGACATTTTGTGCTGATTTGAAGAACACGTGTCACACACATGGTGTAGACGCTATTACAGTGACGCTGTATAGACACCATTTGTTACAATTTATTCCTGAAAAGTGTTGAATGTTGTTTATACAGGGTGATTTCAGGGAAAACACTAATTTAAGAGGTGATCTACATGTGAAAATAAATCGAAAAAGTCGTATGAACATGTGTCGAATTTTCGATTGTTTCGGAACTGGAGAGGGTTGAAGACTAGAAACATCCACGGATGATTTTACTGAGAAGTGTGAATATTACTTCCCGTAACGATGACTAGCCTCTTTGGTGGACAGACTAACGATGGGAGGTGTTCAAACAGTCCCCCACCCATCTCAGTGCACTTTTCAACGTATTGTCGCTATATTGTGTTGCACATCTAACATAATCTCGGCGGACTTTAAAGCGAACATTGTCGGTGATGTGAGCTACAAGTTCTTCACATATCCACTTTGCATCGGAATTACGCATCCCCATTTAACAAGCCTCATTAACAGGAGTTTAATGTGGGTTAATAGAGAGACCATGACCCACCCACTATTGAGGAACAGTGTTATTCAAAGAGTAGGATACTTTTCTAGTGTAGTGAATCGATGATCCTCATGTTGTATCCTCTTTCATCACCCTGTATAAGTGAATTGTCGATTGTGAAAATGTAAGCACATTGTGGGTTTCTCACTCGAGTGAATGGCAGAAATATAATCTTAATACGATCAGAACAAGACTGATTGCACCTTTAAGGAATTATTTGTTGCTATCCCAGTCGACGAAGCCCGAAAAATGTCGGCTAGGGTAGAAAATCGTGTTGGTGGTCGCACTTTTTGCGCTATCTTAGGAGTGAGTATGATCAACATACTAAAAATCCTGACTGGTAGGGTGTGAGCGTTGGATTCGGGAGCATGTTAAGGCCATGATTTTAGGTTTTTCTCGAAGAACTCGAAAACCCAGCTTCTAGCGAAAATACCATTATAAATTAAACTACATTAAATTTCCTACAAAACGGTTCACATTCATCTTTATGACAGTTTATTAATGATATTGTTTTTACTGTACATAATTTATATAGGAAGCTGGTTAAAGACAAATAGGATGTATATGCGTGGAGTCAAAGAACGAGGGAGAGCAGGTTGCCGGTTTGTTGTCATACATTTCCATGATTTCCGTCCTTGATAGGCCTGCACATTGAAGATTAAACAGGTGAATCCGTCTCTATGTAGCCCGCTGCGTCACATGAAACAGCTACAAGGTGTATATGAGTGCATGTTTTCGCGGCGAAATCCATTACAAGCCGCGTCATGTGGTTTACTGCCCACGAGCTTTCGACAGAGAACTCCTCTGCCATTGTCAAGTGGATGACTGTCATTTCGCGGCTGGTGCTGTGCTTATACAGCCGCGCCACCGCCAGTGACATCACTGGTGCTTAGTTGCTTGACCATTGACCATATATGGGCAATGTTTTAGTCGCACGTACGCCGCGCCCGCTTCAGGCTCAACTCCGCAATTACGGGATCCCAAGCCGTATTGAGGTGCAAGCCACCATCTTTATTGAGGGTGTTTTCAGAAATTTTGATCTCTAGTGCCTCGTTTATTACGCTGTCCCACTGTCGAAAGCTCGTGGGCAGTAAACTACATGACGCGGCTTGTAACCTGAGAAGATTTCAGCTAGAATGTGCATCACAGAGTTACACCGATCCTCCGCAGAACGCGATCATGCCCGAACCTTGTCTATCCCCCAAAACTCATTAACATTACATGGATTACAAATTCAAATGTTCGTGAATCTATCGGACCAAACTGCGTGGTCATCAGTCCGTAGCTTACAAACTAACCTAAGGTCAACACACACACCCATGCCCCAGTGAGGACTCGAACCTCCACGGCGAGCAACCACGCGCTCCGCAGCGAGACGCTTTACACCGCTCGGCTACTCCACCGCGGCCATGGATTACAGATATGAGATACAAGTAATACTAACGCCAGAAGTGAATAAAGACAGAATCTACACAAATCTTTGCACCTTATTCTACACTTCTACGTGAGAAACATCTTTAGCAATGCGTATTGCAGCTGGGTCATTTTTCCGAAAAGGCGACTTCCCCCTATAAGCGCTGATCAGTTTGAGTCTACAAACAGATTGTACATACCTCGCCAGCATTTCCTTACAAATTCATTCATGAGGTAAGATGAAGGGAAGATAAAATAACTTCACTGAGTTTGTGTCTGTACAGAGGTGTTATTTTCAGTTTACTGAGTAAGTTACGGTACTTATTAGCAGTTGTTAAGAGCGCTAGTATGCAAGAAATCTCAGTGGCTAGAGCTTTCAGCTGCCTACCACACTAAAGATTCTATTCCAAGTGTAACATTTTGTCAGTATCAATTAGAAAATGTTGATTTCATTGTCGCTTCTACCGCTTTCTGGGAAACGTGCCACAATCTACCAAATGTGTCATACCAGCATAAGCTCTCTAAATACCTGAAGAGATACAGAGGGTTAAATTGTACAACAGAAGTCACATAAGTGTCACAGAATTTCAGATTTTTCGACTTAAGTCAAACAGTGCATTGCAATAGATTAATGTTTCAGACTTGAAGATGATCAGTCCAGTCGTATTCGCATCCAACTTGCAAGATCTACTGTAAATTTGTGACAACTGGCTTCAGTCACTGTAGCCCACTTCTTTAAGTATGTGCTGCTATTCTTAAACGAATACTAGACATCGAGGCTTTCAGCATTATTCTCCTCACTGACGCCGTTCGATCTGTGGTTGTTATGGTAAGATACTCTATAGATGTATGTACACACTGGTTGTTATGACGATGAGTATTTTATAATTGTTATTATATATAATGCGCTGTGTGTTGTGTTTATATCTATTTGATGTGTTAGAGAACGCGGAGCAACGATGACGACTGGCAGCAGCAAGATGCGGCAACGAAGTATTTAGGAATCGTTATATAGACTTCCTTGAGAGTGCTTAAATAGTTTGCTTATCGTTATAACGAAATAGCATGGTACGTTATTTGATTGTGAATTTATTGATTAAAATAAAGACAAAAGAATATCTGTAGAAAAATGAAAGATCTGTATTGACGAATTGATTTCGTTTAACAATGTATTTGTGTGAATGTTCAGCATTAGGTAAGTACTTAATTATTTTTGTTTGTCTGAGAAGAAGTATCTTATATATTGCAGCAAGGCTACGAAAATAAAAGAAAAAATCAGTAAAATTACTTAAGAGAAGAATAGGCCCCTACATTTCAGGAACTGATATAATTTTACGTATGAATTCCGTTGAGAGCAATTTATGTACAGTGAAAACTTTAACTGAGAGTGTTACATGAATTTTTCGAAGTGACAAATATCTGAAACTTTGTTAGTTGCATTAGGTAACCAGAGATATAATTATTGCAATTGAGCACTTGACTGAATATTTATATGCAAGACTATCTGTGGGTTGTCTTGGAAACACACGTTTAACAGCGAGTGTTTCGTAATGCAAAGTCTACAGACTGGCGATTTTAATGATAAAGAGGGAAATTAAAGTTAATCTCCTTTATAATCACTAATCAGCTAATATAGAGTAGTTTTTCGGCAGTGGCGGCGCTAGGCGTCGACGACGTCGGCAACCGCCGACGGCCTAGAGAGCTATGGGGGCCTCGCAAAACATTGCTATATATATTTTCCTTATTTTTTTAATGTTTAACGGCGCTTTTCAACTGCTTGGTTGTATAGCGACAACCTTCATCTAACGTATACTAACTTAACCAATGGACGAACACAACATCCGTACAAAAGGGTGGGATTCGAACCCCGACGAGAGCGATCTCGTTCACTGTGGTATGACGCCTTAGTGCGCTCGGCCATACCCGCTCGGCAGCTATTTAGTTATCCATATATTTTTTTCCGTATGAGTGCAGCAGTGATGCTATTTTTAGTTAAATTACTTGCCAAACAACTTCTTCAGTACATTTTTGAAAACAATTTAGAAAAGTATCTCCAAATGTTTAATTAACAATCAGAATCATGCTCACAGTTCCAGTCAGTACAGCTTCGGCCGAGAGAAGCTTCTCAAAGTTAAAATTGATTAAGACTTACTTGAGAAGCACAATAAGCCTAGAAAGACTATCTGTGTTGTCAGGATCATGAACTGAAGCCGCAATAGCGGCTAGTATTAATTACGATGTGATATTATAAAAATTCAGTGAGACGGAAAGCCGAAAAGTTTCTCTATTTTAACTTGTGTTTGTTTATTGTAAATTTTTTCATTGCAATAATACTTGTATATTACAGTAATAAAGTTTTAGTACAGTATATGATAATTGATGTATAATTCAGCTCATTTTAGTTAAAATTTCTTTCCTTACTGAAAAAATGAAAGGGGCATCGCAAAGACGAGTTCGCCGACGCCCAGTTTCGTCTAGCGTCACCACTGTTTTTCGGAAAAAATGGGCGTCTAAAACAATTAGTCCTACGAGTTGAGAAGACACGATTCACAATCTCCGAGTGACGTCGCGACGCAGGCTGTTATTTAGTGAATCGGGGCTGAATAATTGTTTACGAATGTTTTTAAAATACTGATACAAACTTCAGAACATTACGCTATTCTCATTCAATCACACGAGGAGAAAACTTCGCTCGATAAATGTGTTATCGATAAGAAACTAGGTGGAAGTCGACTACTTAGTCAACAAGTGCTAGCAATTCTTCAATGGATATTATTTGTGAAGCGCGCCAGAAAAACAATTATTGGCGAAAAAAGTGCAGTGACTTCCTGGTCATTTTTTAGTTCACAACCAAGTAAATTAAATGGATTTACAATAGTGTCAGCAAGGACGTACATTTATTAATCAATCCCTTCCTACCAGCCCTACGTGGTTCACGGACATCAGACTCGGAAATTAAACACTTCTCAGCTAGTATTTGTAGGAACGTACTTCATGGAAAAGCAACTTAACACTGACAAATAAGTAGGGCCTACTCTCTTCAGCCCCGAAGTGTACAAGGAACCTGATGCTAATTTAAAATACAATTTATTTCATGATACTTTTGTAAGGGTATTTGATAACTGTTTCCCCAAGAAATTAGTCAGATTTAATTGTAAGGAACCAAGCAAAAAACCATGGCTCACCAAAGGTATAAAAATATCTTGTAACCGGAAAATGGAACTGTATCTGTCAGCAAGAGAGAGTAGTGACCCAGAAATACTCAACTATTATAAAAACTACTGTTCTGTATTAAGGAAAGTTATTAAAAAATCCAAAAGCATGTGCATCATGTCTGAGATTAGTACATCAAATAATAAAATTAAAACAATCTGGAATATTATAACAAGGGAGACAGGGCAACCAAGAACACAGGAAGACAGCATTACCATCAAAGTGAATGAAAAAATTACAAACAAAAAGTCAGAAGTTGAAAACACTTTTAATAATTATTTTTTAAATGTTGTGGAGAATATAGGATCCAAATGTTAATTAGAAGAAGCTAGGCAGTTAATGGAACAGGGCATACCTAGACAGTATGATACAATGGAAATCCCACCCACCTCTCAAACTGAAATTAAGAAATTAATAAACTCTCTCAAGAGTAAAAGCTCTCATGGCATTGATGGCATATCCAGCAGGGTATTAAAAGCTTGTTCCCAAAAAATATGTAGGGTTCTTAGCCACATTTGTAATAGCTCACTGGAGCAGGGTATTTTCCCTGATGACTGAAATATGCTATTGTCAAACCACTTCATAAAAAAGGTGATACATTGGATGTCAACAACTACCGCCCAATCTCACTTCTGACTGCTCTATCAAAAATTCTTGAAAAAGTAATGTATTCCAGAGTAACTTCATATATTAATAAAAATAAAGTTCTAACAAAATGTCAGTTTGGCTTCCAGAAATGCTTTTCAACAGAAAATGCAATACACATTTTCACTAATGAAATATTAAATGCTCTGGATAACCGTAAATCATCCGTTGGGATTTTTTGTGATCTATCAAAGGCCTTTGATTGTGTTAACCATGGAATTCTTCTAGATAAGCTTAAGTACTGTGGTATGAGTGGGAAAGTGCACAGCCGGCCGCGGTGGCCGAGGTGACTGAGGCGCTCCAGTCACGGTCAGCACGGCCACTACGGTCGGGGGTTCGAATCCCCCCTCGGGCATGGATATTTGTGCCGTCCTAGTTCGTAAGTAGTTCATAAGTAGTTTGTAAGTTTAGGAACTGATGACCCCTAGTTAAGTCCCATAGACTATACAAACATTTGAACATTTGAAAGTGCACAAATGGTTTAAATCATACCTAACTGGAAGAGTTCAGAAAGTTGATATAAGTAATTCACATAATATACAAAAAAACAGCCGAGTCCTCAAACTGGGGAATTATCAAGCATGGGGTGCCACAGGGTTCGGTACTGGGACCTTTGCTGTTCTTAATATATATTAATGATTTGCCTTTCTATATTCATAAAGATGCCAAGCTAGTTCTCTTTGCTGATGATACAAGTATCACTATCACACCCAAATCACAGGAATTAACTGATTAAATTGTCAATGACGTATTTCCGAGAATTATTAGGTGGTTCTCTGTAAATGGACTCTCTTTAAATTTTGAAAATACACAGTATATTCAGTTTCACACAATAAATGGCATCACACCATTAATTAATATTGACTTCAACCAGAAATATATAGCTAAGGTAGAATATTCAAAATTTTTAGGTTTATGCATTGATGAGGGGTTGAATTGGAAGAAACACATTGAAGTTCTGCTGAAACGTTTGAGCTCAGCTACTTATGCTATTAGGGTGATTGCAAACTTTGGTGATGTACAACTCAGTAAACTAGCATACTATGCCTATTTTCATTCTCTGCTTTCTTATGGCATCATATTCTGGGGCAGTTCATCATTTAGTAAGAAAGTATTCATTGCCCAAAAGCGGGTCATCAGAATAATTGCTGGAGCCCACCCAAGATCATCCTGCAGACATTTGTTTAAGGATCTAGGAATCTTTACAGTAGCTTCACAATATATATATTCACTTATGAAATTTGTTATTAACAGTCCAACTGAATTCAAATGTAACAGCAGTGTGCATAGCTACAACACTAGGAGAAAGGGTGATATACACTATTCAAGGTTAAATTTAGCTCTGTCACAGAAAGGGGTTAATTATTCTGCCACAAAAGTCTTTGGTCACTTACCTAGTAGTATCAAAATTCTGACAGATAGCCAACTAGCATTTAAAAATAAATTAAGAGAATTTCTGAATGGCAATTCCTTCTACACATTAGATGAATTTCTAGATAAAAGTTAGTACTTTAGGAAAAACTTAAAAATAATATATATATATATATATATATATATATATATATATATATATATATATATATATATATATATATATATATATATAAAATAAAAATAAAAAAAATAAAAATTCAAATATTGAGTGTCATGTAATATTATGTATAGACACACTTCATTTAACTGACACGTTCCACATCATTACGAAGCGTCGTATTCATGATCTATGGAACAAGTATTAATCTAATCTAATCTAATCTCTTAATAGCTGCGCGTGAGTGGCCGTGCGGACTGAGACGCCTCATTACGCATCGCGCCGACGCTTGCTTCGGAAGTTTGAGTCCTCCCTCGGGCAGGGGTGTGCGTGGGTTGGCCGTAGCACACGTTAGTTTAAGTAGTTTGCAATTCTAGGGACTAATGACCTGAGCTGGTTGGTCCCTTACGACTGCAAACATTTTTAATAAAATGAAAAACATCCGCTACATAAACCTGTGTTCTGTCAAGTTGTTCTGTCTATTCCGACAAGTGAACAGGACAGAAAATGGTGGGGAGGTATAGTCTGTAAACTGAATAGCGAACAGCGCGCGTGATGGAGGAAGGGCGCTACAGCTGTCGTACAGGATTGATAAGAATCGTTTTCCCCTCAATTAGTGTAGAAATAAGTGAAGAAATTTACGCAGAGTCTCCCCATTTAAATTATTTATTGCGTTAGTATTATTTGTACGTCATATCTGTACTCCATGTAACGATAACGTGATTTTTTTATTATTTTTTAAACACCCCTGCGCATGTCTGTCTATTGTGTTGGCAACGCTTAGTAATGTGCGCTACAGAAGAACTGTTATAATTTTGTGAAACATCCTGTAGTTGTTTCTTGTGACGTAGTGTGCTAGATAGCGTGGTTAATCACGTGCTCGATCTTCGGTTTGCATATCTATGTAGGAGAAAGAAACCTACTTTCCCTCGCACTTCTACGACTGTGCTTCTACTCCCCATTCCCAATTTCCCTTTCACCCTTTTGAAGACCGAGAATACAATTTATCCCTTTATACGGCTCATGTACACGTACCTGGTACACATACTTAATAATTTGTTTTCACCTGTCGCGGTGGAGTAGCCGAGCGGTCTAAAGCGTCTCGCTGCGGAGCGCGCGGTTGCTCGCCGGGGAGGTTCGAGTCCTCCCTGGGGCATGGGTGTGGGTGTTTGTCCGTAGGTTAGTTTTACCTAGGTTTAAGTAGTTCGTAAGCTACGAACTGATGACCACGCAGTTTGGTCCGATAGATTTACAAGCATTTGAACATTTGTTTTTACCCCCTTCATTTAAAGATATACATTTTTATTTTATACAGTAAAAACAATATTTTCAATATTCTTCGATTGCATACAACTTGTAAACTATTATCTATAGAGAAGAAACGAATATGACCTTTCTTGTTCTATCGGATTCCAGATATTCACGGTGCACTCGTGAAACGGTCGTACACGAAAAATCCCCACCTCGTTGCTATTTCGGAAATTCTGTGACCCCTCTCTTGTGCGGCGACTGTAGCATCACGTGCAAACTTACTTAAATCGTGATGAACTGATCTTGCAGCAGCAGCAACCGACATAAAGCTTGTGCCAGACACATGTTGTCTTATATAGCAGTCGCCGATCATTGCGCCGTCCCCTGAGTGTTTACATATCTGTGTGGTTGCATACGCACGCTGGTTATCGGGACTCTGTTTGAACCGCGTCTCATCACTGAAGACAATTTTGCTACAGTCGGTGAAATTCCAGCCGGAATGTGCGCAGAGCGTCAGCATCAGGCAGGATGTTAATGCAAGGGGCGTCGTGAGTTCGGTCCTTCGATCATAGATACTGGTAGCAACTGGCACCAACATCTCTGCAGCTAAACCATTGTTTTGCCTACAGTCACATGGTAATGTACAGCTTGCCCTAGGATTATACAGAGCTTTTTGTGAAGGAAAGCAACATTAAATTTCAAGTGAAAGTATTATTACTTTCAAATGATGGCATATCTTGAAAACAGTGGAGTTGTTTATTATATCCAGGTAATGTTTTCCAACAGTCATGTGGTCCTATATTTGAACCACTCCATGTGTGTAGCTGCTCTGCTGTTTGTCTGGTCTATTAGTATCTATGGTCGAAGGTTCAGCCCCTTTCTGCAAGCCACTTTTATTAATGGCAGTTTTGGTCACGGTAGCACCAGCTGCACATCAAATCTTCACTTTCGCGTATTACGAAGCAATCAAAGACACTACATCAACGTCGATAAGCACACGGAAATGCAGAGAGTTGGCAACACGAGTTTCTACAATTTCAGAAGAGCCCACGCACAACGAACCCAACCATATGAGTGAAATCTGAGCGGCCTATACATAGTTAAATGGTTGGCGCATACGGTATGAACGTTTTCATCGAGACTGACGATAGTGGTCATCCAAACTGTGCAATGTATTCATCTAGACTGTGCATAGTGTTCATTCAGTGTGCAATGAGTCAGCAGTGCTACGATCCAATAGATAAAGAGTTCCACGATTTAGAACAAAGAGCGACGCTATGCGAAGCACTGTATAGAGCTGAGACTTTTTCCAACTGAACGACAAATGTACCATGTGTCACCTTTTTTTGAGGCAAAGAGAGAGTGCAATTATTAACTTACTGATTATGCACACAAACAGTACGCAAAATTACGACTCGATCGATCTTTCACAAGGTACTGTCCAATTTAAATTGTGAAAGTCGATAAACTTAATTGGCAATTTAACCACATAAAACTAATTCTTCCCGGCGACATAATGTCACAGGATGTTCGTTTAATTAAAGGACCACTGCATTGTGAGTATATTGCTATTATAAAATTCGAAGTATGAAGAATAGCCACAAGAATAGTTACAACTGTTATTTTGAACGATTGGAGACGGCTTCTTCGCGGTAGAGGGACACGCCCGCATTTACTTCGGCCGTTTCTCATCTGTGCAGGACAGCAACCTAACGAGCGTGAAACCAGACCGCAAAGGCCGGAACCGTTGTTAGCGGTTCATCTGGAGAGATTGGCTAGAAGTTACTAATTTTGCCAGCTGACGAATGCTGTGGTTAGACATATGAGGTAACAAAACCAATGTACTTAACTACTTCGTGGCCTATTTCTTGTCTCGAACTGTAATAACACACATGTGAAAAAAAAAATCACAATTTCATGTTACATCTGAGTTTGCTGATATTCCGTATACATTAATTATATTTCTAAAGACATGGACGGTATTGGTATCTTGTTCAAAATGTTCAAATGTTTGTAAATCTATGGGACTTAATGGCTGTAGTTTTCACTCCCTAGGCTTACAAACTACTTAAACTAACTTATGCAAAAGACAGCACACATACACGCTCATGCCCGAGTGAGGACTCGAATCTTCGACGGAGAGCAACCACACTCTCCGTAGCAAGGTGCCTTAGAGCGCTCGGCCACTCCACCGCAGCTTTGTATTTAGTACGGTTCAGTAGTAGCTGGTATCTGTTGTATGTATACAGCCGCGTTTACGCCCGTCAGTGGGTCTGATTTGTGTGAAAATGAGTCACGATAAAAACTAGATTTTTTTAAAGCCTGATAAATGTTGATCTTTAGTTGTGTTTTTGCCTACTAAGATCATTACTGTGAAATTTTGCACTGCGCATACCAGCGCTTTCCTATTAACAAACATTATTACTAATCATAAGGAGCAAAATATTTCGATAAAACAATTATAGTAACTCGTAACGACATAAAATACTTCTTTCCAAAATATTCCTGTAGACGGGAACTATATGGAAACTGAGATTTCTGCCCGAAACATACATATTTGCGAGTGCTGGAAATAAGTGTCAGTTCGCTGATGTTCTGCAGCGTTCGATTTCATAAGAGAATAAAGACTCCTTCCGGAGAACTTTGGACAAGTGATAACGGGTATTGTTTTTCTGTTTGGAAAGAGAACGGATCATCTGATATCGCTGTATCAATATTGTTATTTAGAGATTGCGATGAAAACAGACGAACACACAAACATTCATGTGCACTAATTCAGTACGACTGGAGAGCAATGGAAAGATCGGTCATCTAAAGAAAGGTGTTTTTATTATTATTTTTTTTCGAATAAAATGTTCAAATGTTTGTAAACCTGTTGAGGACATCAGTTCATATACTTTCAAACTATTTACACTAACGTATGGTAAGGACAATACACACACACACACACACACACACACACACACGCCCGAAAGAAGGCCACGCAACCCGTTACATGACGCATCAGACCGCGCGGCTCTTTTCATTCAGGCAAGTCACTGCAGTCTGTGTGTCATTCATACTAGATTATACTTTTTTCCCATTCCATGCACAGGCAGAGCTTGTGATGATCAACCACACACACTGCACAAGCAGTAATAAGACTTGCCTTATCTCTATTATTCCACAGTTCGGATAACACTTCGTCATACATAAAATTCTGCCGTCCGCAATGTGTCTGCGAAGCTCTAATACAGGTTTCCGCCTTCTTACAGGAATTAGTAGGATAAAACTAGTAAAAGTGGCCATTTCTTTTTATCGAATAATTATGTGCTCCTAACACAGGTCTACTCTCAGTTTTATCAATGACTAGCGAACCCGGAAGTGCTTCATATGCTAACGAACTGGATATACATCTTACTCACGCGTCCCCTTGGAACCTCTTTGTTCATCAGTTCCCCAATTTCTATACCAATTCTCACCTTCCTTTTTGTACTTTTTTTTTCTGAATATTTTGCGGAAAACACGACGTTGCCTGGGCAGATATTTATACCATACTTCCACAGTATATCTTAACTCCATTCCTCTCTCTGTCCATCTCTCCCTCTCCCATCTCTCTGCCCATCTCCTTCTTCCCACCTCTCGGGACATCTCCCCCCCCCAACCTTCCTCCTCCCCTCCCCATACCCTCCCCCTCCATTCCCCCTCCCCTATACCCTCGTCCCACCCGCCAATACCTCCCCAACTCTTCCCCTGCCCACCCCTCCCCCTCTCTATCCCATCCCCTCCCACCCATCCCTCACCTCCTCTCTCTCCCCAAATTTCACTGCCCTCCCCTTCACCCTCCCCTCCTCCCCTCACCACCCCCCATTCACTTGCCCCCTCCCCCTTCCCTCCTCTCCTTTCTCCCAGAGGGCTCACAGTTCTTTCGTGAGTTCGTGATTGGCGAGAAAGGGGCCCCAAGCTGATGCTTTGTTTCCTCCCTGGTGTGCTTTACTTTCCCTTCCCCTCCTTTCCTATCCTCACTCCTTCCCTTCTCCACTGGGGGATTATGACCTAGGCAGTTTGGTCCCCCTATCCCAAACAACCAACCAACCAACCAACCACTTCCGCCGCCTCCCCTCATCATCTCTCTGTTCATTCCACCTCTTTAGTTCATTTCTCCTCTCCCTGTCTATGAAAACTCAGATATATCTGTAAACCTTCGTGGGATCAGTGAAGCACTGGACAAGTTTATTTCCTGGTACCCTTTACCTTACACCATACGCTGATTTGCAGTTTACATGAAAACGTTTATACAACTTTCCAATAATTAGTAAGACGTTGTCTATTGTAAGGGGCGTTCTTTCTTGATGGTCAAATGTGCAAAATTTCTTTGACATAGCAATAGAATCCACCCCTGTGAAACCACAGATATTGCCGTGGTGGGGTGGCTTGCATGCCTCAACACTATAGAGAGCCATACCATACGTGCAACACAGTGGAGAGGTATCTGTGGAGAGGCCAGACAAACGTGTGGTTCCTGAAGAGGGGCAACAGCCTTTTAAGCAGTTACATGGGCAACAGTCTGGATGATTGTCTGAGCTGGCCTTGCAACATCATCTAACGTAACTTCGCCATGCAGTTACTGTCAACGGCTGTAAACTACAGTTGTTACTTTTCGCAGGAACATGCAGCTCTGCTGTGTGAATCTATAATGATGGCGTCTTTTTGGGTAAAATATTTCGGAGGTAAAATACTCCCCCCATTCGGATCTCCGGGCGGGTACAACTCAAGAGGCTGCGGAAGATGAAATCGGATCTGATGAGTTAATTTGTATTTCTGCAACGCTTTCGGAACAATGAGGTAATTCCTCGTTTTGCTATAGTTATGCATCACACCGAACTGTTGCAGTAGATAGAATTTTGAAGAAGACTAGTCACGCCATAGTGAGACAGCTTATATGGCAGTCATTTTTTCCTGGCATCAACTTTGTCCGCATTTGTTTGGGAGTGTGTGGACGAAGCCACGGTAGCGCAACAACGTGAGAGTTTGGGCAAAATAACGTCTAAGCAATGTCCCAAGTTTGATCGTTTATCTCGTGGAAACACCGACCAGGAGTTCACTGACGCCTAAAGGGCGGTTGTTAATCTGTCCAACCAAGAACTGGACGGGGGGGTCTGTTACTGTATTAAGTAAAGGCTTAATTTTTCTCCTGCTCCACGATGTCTGCCGATACTGGATATTATCAGTGGTATAGCACAGTGCATTAGGCATCTCTCTCACGATGCAGCTGAGGACGTATCGTAGCCAATGCGAAGCCACCGAAACCCAATAGGCGGGAGGAAAGACTTAGACTACGTTTTTACGTGAAAATGTTGTGTTACCAGCAGATAAAGGGAACGCTACTGTGGTTCTGAAGACTGAGGACTACCATCTGAAGGTGCTCCAATTACTGGAAGATGATACATTCATGAAACTCAGTCACGATACAACACAAACCATAATCCGGAAGAAATCAAAGTTAACTAAAGACTCTGGTTTGGCAGAAGAAGTGGTGAAAAAATTAATTCCATGTGCTGCTAGACCTCCCAGGCTTTATGGATTACCGATGATACACAAGGAGGATGTCTCGTTAAGACCCATTGTTCAGGGAATCAGCTCGCCCACATACAAATTAGCAAAACATTTGGCAGGATTATTGGTTCCAAGATTGGGACACTGTGAACGTCATGTAGTAAACTCCCGGTCGTCCGTCGAAACCCTCAAGAAGATGAAGACAGATCAAAACGACATAATGGTTAGTCTAGACGTTGTGTCGGTGCCGGAACATGACACTGTGGAAATGTTGGCTCACAATTTCCACCTGAGATCGTCAAGCTGTTCCGCCACACTTCAACGACAAAGTACTTTCAGTACCGCAACGAATATTATGAGATGGAGGATGGCACAGCAATGGGATCTCCACTGTCTCTGGCTGTTGCAAATTTCTTCATGGAGCATTTGGAAGAGCGAGCGTTTAATTCAGCGAGGTTGCGTCCATCCTGCTTCCTACGCTACGTCGATGATAACGTTTGTGGTATGGCCTCATGTCAAGGATACACTGCAACAGTTCGTCGACCATATGAATAATGTCCATCCAAATATGAAATTCACCGTCGAGATGAAGAAGGAAGGAAAACTCCCGTTCTCGGACGTTTTAGTTGAGCGGAAAGCAGGAGGCCAGCTTTGTCATTCAGTGTACAGAAAGTCAACGTGCACTGATCGTTACATGAACGGCAAGAGTTTCCATCATCCTGTACATAAGAAAGCTGTCTGAACACGCTACTACACAAGGCGAAGGTATTTCTGACGATGACCATCTGGAGTCTGAATTCCGACATCTAAAGCGTGTTTTCAAGGAAAACGATTACAAATGTTCAAATGTTTGTTAAGCTTATGGGACTTAACTGCAGGGTCATCAGTTCTAAACTTACAAACTACTTATAAACTCACTTATACTAAAGACAATACAAACATCTATGCCAGGGGGAGGATTAGAACCCCCGACGGGGAACGGCCTAGCGCATCGGAGCCCTCGCTCATCGGAGCATAGCGCCTCAATGCGCTCGGCCACTCCGCCTTGGCGAAAACGGTTACAGAAAGGGTGAAATTTCCAAAGCTTTCCTTTGTCACCAAGGTAAGGGACACCGTGAATTAGGAGACAGGGCCAAGCCGGCGCTTTCCTTCCATTCTGTGCAGCAACGACCTTCAAGATAGGTGAGGCTGAGGAAACATGAATTGAGTCCAGTGTTCCGGCCTGTCTCCAAGTACAGAGACATGTTCCGTCGTATTAAAGAGAACATAGGTTTGCGCTCTTCGAGCGTTTATAGTGTTTCCTGTGAGTGTGGAAGTGTTGATATTGGTCAGACTGTTCGAAATGTTGTTGAGCGTTGTACAGTGCACACGCGACACATGAAACAAAGAGAACTTCGTAAGTCAGTTGTGACAGAACATTGACTAACAAATGGACATAAAATTCAGTTTGAAAATATGAGAATTTTGTCCCAAACACCGTATTTCTGGGAACCTATTATCACAGAAGTGGCTGAAATTAGACTGAATAATAACAATGTCAACAGAGACCATGGATTCACACTAGTGGCATAGCTATCATAGGGCTAGGTGGGGCAGTGCCGCGGAGCCCCTGAGCTCAAGCAACACCAGCTAGAGACAAGGCCTCACAACAGCCCGTGCTACGTCACAGTGACCAGGTCACGGCCGCCAGCGGAATGGTTGGCCGCTAAGAGACAGTGGGCGTGCCCCAGCGGACAGCCATTCAGCTGGCGGCCGCGTCTATGGTCAGTGTGGCGTAGCAACGGCTGTTGTAACTCCTTGTCCCAATGTGGTATTGGCTCAAAGGGGCCCCTCGGCCTCCGTGAGTGACGAGTGGCGTTTAAAAATAGTTACAGTAGAGCGTCGGCTTTTTATTTTATTTTATTTACTTCACCTTACCGTCCATCATCTCCCCGTCCCGTCAAAATAAGTTTCCCGCAGTAGCAACACTGGGCCACAGGGTGGCTAAAGAGCGCTTGTAACGGGGCCTTCACGTCACACAACGCCACTCGGTCTCGCTGCTGACCGTCCAAGCCTAACCAAGCCGCCAGTTGCTGTGTAAAACAATCGGCAATTCGGCACAACTCCAGTAGGCAAATGTAGCTGCAAACTCAAAGCTGCTCACAGAAAGTGTTGCGGTGTTCAAAAAACGTTCAAATGTTTGTATAGCTTATGGGCCTTAACTAAGGGGTCATCAATCCCTAAACTTACACACTACTTACGAACTAGCTAACACTAAGAACGCCACAAATATCCATGCCTGAGGGGGGATTCGAACCCCCGACCGTAGTGGCCGTGCAGACCGAGACTGACGCGCCGCAGTCCCCTCGGCCACCGCGACCGGCTGTTGCGGTGTGCCGCTCGGCGCATTGTGAAGGATCGCGTGTCTCCAATACTGTATAAATACATTTACTGTACAGTAATTCTTACTGGCAAACAGAAGTGTACACACTGGCAGACTAAGGCTGTCGGGGGCCCGGGGCGCCGGCAAAACTATAAAAAAGTAAATTCTGAGATTTTGAGGCCCCCGGTAGAGACGCACGGGACAGTCTAAATAGAAGGCGCAGACCAAAAAAGGGCGCTCAAATAATAATAATAATAATAAAAAGTGCTTTCGCGCCATTTGGAGGCCGCCCAAGACGAGAGACCCGCGGCTGTCTGCCCCCTACCCCCCCCCCCCCCTTAGTCCGCCACTGACAAGGAAAGTACTCGGGCTCGAACGAACAGAAATATACCAAAATAGTGTGGGAGATAACATAGAGGTCCGTTATTGCACTAGCGATAATCCCGCATCTGCAAAACTTTGCAGTCGCCCATTAGAGGCCTCTGCGTGAGCCAAGCCGCATTGCACTTTGAGCTGCCGGTACACCAGTCTGGACCAGTAGGGACAGTGCGGTGTGCCTCTGAAGTTGCGTTTTGTGACGTTATTTGTATAGTGAAGCGTCAGGTGGGTCGGCAATTGGTAGTCAATCTGATAATGTATTGCGATTGGTCGAGATGAAATTTCGAAGAGCCTTTCTTCGTGGAAATGGTACTGGTGTAGAAGATGAATCATTCGCATGTTTTCTGGTATCTATTATAGTGTAGAAATATGAGCATAAATTACAAACACTGCAATAGATACCAGGTAACATGCGAATGATTCATCTTCTACACCAATACCATGTTCACGAAGAAGGTTTCTTCGTAACTTCATCTAAACCAGTCACATTATATTAGCAATATTTTGTGCCAATCGCTGACCTCTCCGACGCTTCACTACACAAATAATGTCACAAAACCCAACTTCAGAGGCACACTTCAACGTCTCTACTGGTGTACCGGCAGCTCAATGTGCAATGCAACATGGCACACGCAGAGGCCTCTAATGGGCGACTGCAGAGTTTTGCAGATGCGGGAGTATCGCTAGTGCAATAAGGGACCTTCACATTATCACTCACACGATTTTCAGATATTTAGATTTGTTCGAGCACAAGTACTTTCCTTATGAGTGTACAGTTTGTTTATCCGAATAAACCGGTTTCCCGAAAATCCATATCCCTCAATTACTTCGGATAATCGGCGTTCTACTATATATTAATATTTTAGTAGAATGAAGAATTATGGAATTTTAACTTTTGAACCCCGACCAACAAACCTCAGACTCACAAAGTCACCTCAAAAAATTATTCCCACCTCAGAATATAAACATAACAAGGACTATTGTTTGTCCACTAAGACATGCACACGGCCACCGTTGAATTACTAGCAGTGTGTGTGACAATACTGTTCCTGGTTTGTTTCACGGCAGAGGCCATATTTTCGTGGTTAATACTTCATTGTTTATTTTTTACCAGTTTCTGCCGACGACTTCATTCGCCTTCGAAAACTATACCATGGGCTCGTTTTATCTGTATGTCCTACCCAGATCCAACTCTATCCCTCTGCAAAATTTCATCCAAATCCACCCAGTAATTTTGCGTTAAAGCATAACTAACTTTCACAATTATATTAGGGAGTACGATTAAATATTATCTGCTGCGTTACACATAATAATTTACTTGGGAGTACTTAGGTTTGCCTTATTGTGTCTTCCACTGGGCGGTAAGAAGCTGATGGTGTAGTTTTGCATCTGTATAGTTTTAGTTTAAAGTGGGCCCCAATGTCATCTTTGCCCCAGGGCCCTTGTTGATATAGCTACACCACTGCTTCACACTCAACTGGGCGTGGCGGCGAGCTTCGATGTGGAGCGGAAGCAGAGGTCTTGAGCTCGTAAGGAAGCGGGAGCGCCAGGATCAAATATGGCGCTTCGCGACGTCATACTGCCTACCTAGCGTTCCGCACACGCGCTCTGTGCCTCTCTAGAAGGTTCCGTACGCAGTTTGGCAGCTATATAAGCAATACACCCGGCCAATATCGGCAGTCAGTTATACACAGGAGGATGTCGTCATCAAGAAAAACAAAACAGGCACAATGCGGATAGGAGCGTGGAATGTTTAATCAAATGTTCAAATGTTTGTTAAGCTTATGGGATTTAACTACGGGGTCATCAGTCCCTAAACTTACAAACTACTTATCAACTACCTTATAGTAAGGACGGCACAAATATCCATGCCCGAGGGGGGATTCGAACCCCCGAACTTAGTCGCTGTGCAGAGCGTGACTGGAGCGCCTCAGTCTCCTGGGCCACCGCGGCCGGCAATGTTTAATCCCTTTGTCAGATTGTTTAAGTTGGAAAATTTGATAAGAGAAATGGGTAGGTGAAGTTAGATATAGTGGGGATTACTGAATTTCTGTGGCAGTATGAACAGGATTTCTAGTCAGGAAAGTACAGGATTATAAAAGCAAAATCAGTTGGTGTTAACGCAGGAGTAGGTCTGATAATAAGAAAACAGAAATTCAGGCAATTTACTATGAACAGCATAGCGAATGCATTATCGTGGCAAAGATTGGCACGAAGACAATACCTTCCACAGTAGTACACGTTTACATGCCAACTACCTCTGCTTATGACAAGTAAACTGAAGAAATGTATGAGGAGGTAAAATAAATTATTCAAACAGGTAAGGGAGAGGTAAACTTGATTGTAATGAGGGACTGGGACTCTGTAGTAGGAAAGGGAAGAGTAGTAAGTGAATATTGACTGGGGGAAAGAAATGAAAGAGGAGATCGCCTGGTAGAATTTTATTTAATAATCACAAACACTTGGTATAATCATCATGAAAGAAGGTGGTATACGTGGAAGAAATCAGGAGACACTGGAAGTTACCAGATCGACTTTATAATGGTAAGACATAGGTTCAGAAAGCAGGTTTTAAACTGTAAGACATATCCAGGGGTTATGAGCTGTAGATTAAAACTTAGGAGACTGTGAAGATGTAGAAAATTAAGGAGATGGAATCTGGACAAATTGAAGGAACCAGAGGTGGTTGAGAGTTTGAGAACGGGGGAAAGTAATACAACAGAAGAAAAATGGGTAGCTCTGAGAGATAGAGTAGTGAAGGTCTCAGAGGGTCATAAAGGCAGAAGAACGAGGCCTAATAGAAATCCCTGGATAACACAGGAGATATTGAACTTAATTGATGAAAGGATAAAAATGCAGCAAATGAAGCAGGTAAAAGGGATTACAGCATCTCAAAAATGAGGTTACAGGAAGCGCAGATTGGCTAAGCAGAAATGGCTTGAGGAGAAACGCAAGGCCTTAGAAGAATGTATAACTAGGGGAAAGATTGATGCTGCCAACAGGAAAATAGAAGTGGCACTTGGAGACAAGAAAAGAAGCTGCATGAATATCAAGAGCTCAAATAGAAAACCAGTACTAAAAAGAAGGGAAACGTGAATAGTCGAAGAAATATATAGAGAAGTAGATGAAAATGAGATCGGAGATAGGATACTGCGAGAAGAATTTAACAGAGGACTGGAAGATTTAAGCAGAAACAAGGCCCATGGAGTAGACGATATTCCCTCGGAACTGTTGATATCATTAGGAGAGCCAATCATGAAGAAATTGTTCCACCTGGTATGCAAGATGTATGAGACAGGGGAAATACCCTCCGATTCAAGAAGAATATAGTAATTCCAATTCCAAAGAAAGCAAGTGCAAAGAGAGATGAAAATTAAAGAACTATCAGTTTAATAAGCCATGGTTGCCAAATTCTAATACGAATTTTCTACAGACGAATGAAAAAAAAAATAGTGGAATCCGACTTTGGGGAATATCAATTTGGATTCAGGAGAAATGTGCGATCACGGCGGGCACATTACGACTTATCTTTGAAGATAGGGTAAGGAAAGGCAAACCTACATTTTTAGCATTTGTAGATCTGGAGAAAGGTCTTAACAATATTAACTGGAATACACTGTTTCAAATTCTAAATGTATCAGGGTAAAATATAGGGAGCGAAGACTTATATTCTACATGTACAAAAACCAGATAGCAGTTATTAGAGTCGAAGGGCATAAAAGGATCGCAGTGGTTGGGAAAGGAGTAAGACAGGGTTGTAGCCTTTCCCCAATGTTGTTCAAATTGTACATTGAGCAAGCTGTGAAGGAATGCAAAGAGAAATTGGGGGACTTTAAAAATACAGAATGACTATGGGAAGAAAAGCGTTTCTGTAAGGAGCGAAATTTATTGACTTCCAACATTAGTCTAAATGTTAGGAGCCGGCCGCGGTGACCGAGGAGACTGAGGCGCTTCAGTCACGGTCTGCACGGTCACTACGGTCGGGGGTTCGAACCCCCCTCGGGCATGGATATTTGTGCCGTCCTAGTTCGTAAGTAGTTCATAAGTAGTTTGTAAGTTTAGGGACTGATGACCCCGTAGTTAAGTCCCATAAGCTTTACAAACATTTGAACATTTTGAAATGTTAGGAAGTTCTTTCTAAAAGCATTTGTCTGAAGTGTAGCATTGCATGTGAGTGAAGCGTGGACAATAAGGAGTTCAGACAAAAAGATAGAAGCTTTCGAAATGTGGTCTTACAGACAAATGATGAAGATTAGATGGGTAGTTCACGTAACTAATGAGGATGTGCTCAACAGAATTGGCGAGAAAAAGAGTTTCTGGCATATCCTGACTAAGAGAAGGGATATATTGGTGGGACACATTCTGAAACATCAAGGAATCGTCAGCTTAGCACTAGAAGGAAGTGTGTGGGGTAAAAGTCGTAGAGGAAGACTGAGGGACGATAACATCAAGCAGGTTCAAAGGGATGTAGGTTGACGAACGTATTCTCAGATTAAAAGTCTTACATGGGAGAGCTGCACCAAACCAGTCTGCGGACTGAAGACCACAGCAGGAATAGAATTGTAGGTATGTGTCAACGTCTGTAAGTAAAGTCCTTTCTGTCATCATTCATACGAAATTTCAAATATACCGTGACCTTCCTCTTGTTTTGAAAAGCAAGTGTTCGAAATTTCCTTAAGATCGGATAAAACAGTGTAGTTTTATGACCTGGAAACAAACCCACAAAGGAGCACTGTTCTTTATATATAAGAAAGAAAATATTAAAAATCAGTACTTCAGTTTTAGTATTCAAATATTAATATTGCGATGCTTCAAAAGAGCGTCCGTGTGTCCCTTTTTCTTCCTGTGGTTGCAGTTCCCAACAAGCCGGGTTTCCTGGTAGCTGTCTGTCTGTTGTCACTACAGGAGGTGTTTAATGCGGTTGCCAACCATTTTCATTTATCGTTCACTCCTGCAAGAAGTATACTGGACTCGGCCAAACTACCCATTGACAAACCTATTATCATATATGGTGATCTTATGGCTTGAGAACTTACATGCACCCTTATACTCGTGTTTGTGGAGAACTGACCACGCAAGAGTGTAGTTTATATCATTAGGAACTACAACATTTTCATGCGTATTTTAGCAGCATCTTCAACAGTGCGTAACGCCATTTCAGTTCCTTCGTGCAAATTACACTGACAGTGTAGCGTCATCTCTTATCCGTATTCCGATAATGTAAGCTGTTGAACATTTCCTTTTTTCATCAGTTTGAATACGGCGATGATGATATAGTTCGGCGTGCATTACTAGTGCCAATTCATAAAGGCCCATTCCTCTTTCTTATATACATGAATGATTTAAATATTTATATAGAGGCACATAAAACAAGGATGAACTTCATAAAACAATGAATACTGTTCCAAATCAAATGAGTAGCTGGACCTTCAACAATAAACTTATGATTAACAGTAAGAAAACTGTCACCCTAAATTTTCTCATAATCATAGTGTCACCATTAACCATCAGAACATAGTGAACAGGAACGAGACAAAATTCCTGCGAATATGGGTCCAGAATAACACGAAATGGAACAAGCACATTGAATCCATGACTTCTAAATTGAGTAAAACATGCTTCTGTTTCCCAACAAACACAATGTGAAGTGGAATTGTAATAAAATTTCCAAATTTATGGAAACTTATCTATTTTTCCAATATTATGGGACATTATAAATAAGGATTATTTAAATATTAAACTTAAAGACACTCAATTTAACCAATTGCTTGATGAATTGAGAACTTGAGGAATAAACTTGGAGATAGATGATTGGGTTATTCGAAACAGGTATTCAAGTGTTTTGAAACTATCATCTGTTGCCAAATAACGCAGTGTAACTTCCAGTCTTGTTCTTGGCGAGATCGCCATCCTCATGACGGTATTCTATTTCCTTATTTCATCCTATCCATTTCCAGTAATGTATCAAAATTTTCTGATGTCACCCTCATTATATTTCTGTAGGCAGAAGGATTTTCATATGATAACTCTCAAAAGATTTGCAGAAGCACCATATTTATCCCTCCTCGCAATCAACCTTCTTATCCATTTTCTTTTATTTTTCCTACTTTTCCGTTTTGCTTTGGTAGATTAATTGCTCTTTTAAGACTGTTGCGAGAAACACAACGCCAGCATTTGTTACTTCCTTCGACGTGTTGACTCGACTGGTGGCTGCTTTACAGTGAACCATCGATACTGAAAAATATAATGTTCATGATGCCAAAACCAGTGAAAAGATAAAAAAAAGGTAAAGCAGTCAACAATCCGAAGATTGGTTTGAACACCACAGTGCTTTACTAGGCGTGGTCCTGTCTGGAGGTGGTATGCCGTTGATTTCCTCCGACCTTCGAACTGACTTACCCAGCCAGTTACAGGGGGACCAACAATTTATCGCCCTCTTTACAGGGGCTCGATGACAGAACGCAAATTGTTAAGCTACTTCCACCACAGTTTTAAATAGTTCTGTGGCTCCATCTTCACCCAAGTAAGTTCTGACTTTTCAAAATTTACTCACCTTAGATTAGACATTAGATTCGCTGCCCGCCAGGTACACGGACTGTAATAAAACATATGTCTGTTTCCAGTATGATGATGCGGTAACAGCGCGAAACGCGTTATTGGATATAATAAAGAATATTGCAACAGACACTGCGAAGTATTTAATTATTCACCACTGTTGCTGCACCAGCCGCCACCACCCTCATGGAATGGAATGAAACGTACAGTGTTATTTTAGTTCAATTTTTGCACATAGTCTCATGTTAATTAAACCTTTCTCTTTGGCTAGTAACATAGGAGCTGCTTAATTATTTTACGACCTGATTATATACCCTCCATTTCCACCACGTTGCTGCCGGCCGCGGTGGGCGAGGGGATTGAGACGCTACAGTCACGATCTGCACGGCCACTACGGTCGGGAGTTCGAATCCCCCCTTGGGCATGGATATTTGTGCCGTCCTTAGTTGTAAGTAGTTCATAAGTAGTTTGTAAGTTTAGGGACTGATGACCCCGTAGTTAAGTCCCATAAACTTAACAAACATTTGAACATTTGAAACTGAAATACACAGTTGGAGCGTCTATCTAATTTACTTAGAACCTGGATCCCAACATTGTAATTATCAGTCCGCCCAAACCAAAACGCGCCCACATTAGATTACGACGTGTAATTGTTCGTTCAGACTTACACTATGCTTTCCGTCCTATTTTTTTTTTTTTTTTTTTTTTTTTTTTTGCATTTTATTGGCAGAACCCTTAAAAGATGCTACTAAAGAAACTGCATACACTACGGTTGTCCGTCTTTTTTTGGAGTATTGCTGCCCAGTGTCGGATCCTTATCAGGTGGGTTTGACGGAGGACATCGGAAGAGTCTAAAGAAGGGCAGCTCGTTTTGTACTGTCACGATACAGGAGAGACATCTTTATGGAAATGATACAGTATTTCGGATGGGAATCATTACAAAAACGGCGCTTATCGCTGTGTCGTGGGCTACGAAATTCCAATCGCCAAGATACTCCTCCGAATGCGAAAATATATTGTTGACTCTTACATAGGTATAATGATCATCAGAATAAAATAGAAAGGCTAAAACGAAGAGATTCAGATGTTCTTTCACCCCGCGCGCTATTCGAGAATGGAATGGGAGATAAGTAGTAAAAAGGTGGTTCGATGAACCCTCTGCCAGGCACTTAAATGTGATTTGCAGAGTATCCCATGTAGACATGTAGCTGTAGAGTGAATTTGTATTACGTCCTTAACAACCTGTGACGCAGCCAGGATTTGGTTCTAGGGGGGGGGGGCATTTTTCTTTTTTTTAAGCCTATTGAATTTGTCAATCTGACTTATTTTTACACTTTTTGTAATTTAACCAATTATACTACGAAAACAATTGCACGATAAATAAAACGAGTAGGCTCGCATTAATTTGAAAGTGGAAGAGGAGCAACGTGGTTCAAATGTTTGTAGAGTCTATGGGACTTAACTACGGGGTCATCAGTCCATAAACTTACAAACTACTTATGAAATAGCTAATACTAAGGACGGCCCAAATATCCATGCCCAAGGGGGAATTCGAACCCCCGACCGTAGTGGCCGTGCAGACCGTGACTGGAGCGCCTCAGTCCCCTCGGCCACCGCGGCCGGCGGTATTTCAGTTTATTGCAGAATTCCGAAGGGTAACGAATTTCAAGCAATGAACTCCAGCCCGATTTGAAAACTTTGGAGGCAGAGCCGTTAGAAATATTGGCGAAGAGATGATCGAGTGTGTACATGGGCGCGCGTTATTTCTAGTTGGGGAAGATGAAGGCGTGCAATTATGGCGGACGCTCTTTGCTCTGCCAGCTGGGGCAGGTGTGCCGGGAGTTTATCTGGGTTGGCTACTCCACGGGGCTTTCTGTTAAGGGTATATTAAATCACAGAGTAACATATTTTTGTCTGTAACATTTTTGGTCGCTAGTCGCTGGCGTATTTGGACGCAGCCGCTAAATTCGCTCCGTGTAAACGAGGACAGCGAACAAAGTCGCTGCTCCGAAACGCAAGCGTCTAAAGTTGAAAGGTGGGCTACTTAGAAGCTGGTCGCTGGCGTTCTTGGTCGCTTTCAAGTGTTTGTCGCCTCTGTCATGTACAGGAGCGTGTAAAGCAGTGGCGGCTGGTGATAATGTGCTGCAGCACACTGTAAATATATTACTAAAATTATGCCATTTCTCTTCGAAAGCAAGCGAGATATCGCTGTAAAATTACATCCTTTCTCTTGGAATGTGATCCAGATATCACAATAAAATTATGCCAATTCCTTTCCAATACGTATTACAATGCTAGTAATAACGATGAAAACGCATTTTGGAACGCTCTCGCCGCTATAGCTGGGAACCAGCTCCGTGTGCTGAAATGATATTCAGCCGCGCTGGTACGTGCGCAGAGAATCTGCGCAGTCTGTTCGCTGGTGCGCATGCGTAGACGTGACGTCAGGCCTGTGTACCGTGATGTGCCTACAACCCCTGAGGATATGAAACAACGTATTGTGGCAGCCTGCGGCGACATTACACCAGATGTACTGCGGCGTGTACGATATTCATTGCGCCATAGATTGCAATTGTTTGCAGCAAATGATGGCCACCACTTTGAACATCTATTGTCGGGACACACTCTATTCCACTCCGTAATTGAAAACAGAAACCACGTGTGTACGTGTACCTCGCCCCTCATGGTAATGTACATGTGCGTCAGTGAAAAAGACCAATAAAGGTGTTAGCATGTGGACGTAATGTGCTGTTCTAGTCTCTTCTGTACCTAAGGTACATCATCGTTCCCTTTGGATCCCTACTTAATTCGGTGTTCTCCGATACACACGATCGAACAGCGGAGGAGTGGTACTCAAGCCTCAACTTTAGGTTACAATATCTCCGGATGTAATTAACATTTTACAATGCAACAAATGGCACTGATTACGTATTTGTTTATATGTTCAGATGTGCTAACAAAACTAACGGGGTTCCATTAAAAAAACGTAGGTTTGTGTTAAAAAACATACTTCCGTGCATTTTCTAGGGTTTGTATTAACCAATTACACTAGCCCCTCTCCTCACGTTCGGTCTGTGGAATCGGTTCGTCAGTCTTTAATGTGGTTTACGAAATATATCCAGCGGTAATGTTAGGTGACTCACCCTGTATATACCCTTTAGCCGCCGGCCAGCGTCGCTTCGCCGACTGCGCGTTTTGCCACCCAAGGCTCTTGGGTTTAGGAGTTCTATTGCAGCCTAAAGCACTAGATATACCGAGCTGAACAATCCGCCATTTTGAATCCAATCCGACGACAGTGTTGCATGCTTTGTTGGTGTAGCGAAGTGGATCAGCGAATATTTTGTGATTTTATTGTTTCATTGTGTAAAATGATTGGTTGTGCTGCACCAAACTGCTCAATTAATAGCAGACAATGTCGCTATAAGTTTTATCGATTTTTTTCAAACATAGATCGGCGTACAAGGTGGCTTGTAAATTCCGAACGCCAAGTATGGACGCCGAACTCGAACAACTATCTGCGTAGCGTTAAGAACAAAACCCTTTTTTTATTTGTATTAGAAAAAATTATGCTCACAGAAAGGTAGTAATGAAAATATAGGCCTATACATGTAAGCAATGGTTTATTTTAATTTTGCTACACTTTGTTAACATAACACGACATACAGTGTGTTTAAAGTAAGCTACATTTCTTGATTTTATTTAGACCAAGTAATTCTAAGGGCTGTTAATTGTATTTTAAGTGATTCATAAGTGCAGTTGGCTTTACCCCGAAAGTGGTTTTTAAATGATATTATTTCACACTAGTTCAGTGTTTAATATAAATGTGACTCTCAACGCCGTAACATGTAGGCCTAAGCCAAGCTGTGAACAGGATGTCCGAAAAAAAAAGATAAATTATTGATCTTCGCAAAGAATGGGAACGGGAAAGAAGTAGTACATGAAAGGCATGTAATTCTAAACTTAGCATGCAACATTCATTTTATTCCAAATTGCATGCTACCAGAGAAACTTTATTTAGTCGTTAACTAACTGAACTAGACGTTCAAAGTTATTAAAACACATTTTTGACGGCGAGCAGCCGCGCGTTCCGCAGCAAGACGCCTTAGAACGCTCGGCCACTTCCCTGCGGTCCGCTTGAACTACACGATAATCCCTTCCCTGGCTATACTGAACTGTGATCACCATCTTTTTTGAGAGTGTTGTCAGATATTTTGATCTCTATTGTAAATTGTCATTTGTCTGGAGTGTAGCATTCTTTGGTAGTGAAACTTGGATGAAAAGAAATTCAGACAAAAAGATGATAGAAGCTTTCGAAATGTGGTGCTACAGACGAATGATGAAGTTTAGATGGGTGGATCACGTAACTAACGAGGAGGTGCTCAACAGAATTGGGGAGAAACGTAGTTTCGGGTTACCCTAAGAGAAGGGACAGCTTGTTGGAACACATTCTGAGACGCCAAGGAATCGTCAACTAAGTATTATCAGGAAGAGTTTGGGACAAAAATCGTAGAGGGAGACCGATGGACGAATGCAGTGAGCACATTCAAAACGACGTAGGTTGCCGTACGTATTGTTAGATGAAGAGGCTTGCACATGACAGAGTAGCGTGGAGGGCTGCATCAAACCAGTCTATGGACTGAAGGCCAGAACAACAACAAATTGTCTCGTTTATCACTCTCTTCTAGTAGCCGTTCGTCCATTCAATAATGCACCTCTCATTGAATGCAATTTCTATTTCCGTTTCGCAGAGCATATTCAACTACAGCTGACTTTTCGGGATGCTCTATGCGGCACTTTTCTATAGTGCGAATAGCCTGACGAACATATAACTATCCACCATCACTCGGAATTGCGTATATGCCTGGTGTTCCAAGACCTACATCATCTTTCATAGGACTCATTAGTTGTTGATTCTTTGTTGGAGGTCTGAAGATTAATCAACTTTATTTCTCTTAAGCAGCTGGCGAATTTCCCTATTACTGAGCCACAAAACGGTACAAATGCGCTTTTCTTGGTGTCATCTACGTTGTTTTTCTGCCTTTGTGCCTTGGATGAAAAATTCCGCAAAATTAGTCTGTTGTTATACCCATTTTCCTTGTAAACGTTACGTAAGTGAATCAGTTCTTTTGGTATGGTTTCAGCATGTGGGACTGTTTTAGCTCTGTGCACCAAGGTCGTGAGAAAAGACCGTTTCTGTGCTTGGCGGTGGTAGCTTATGGCGTCTAGATACCGACCTGCACTTGCGCTAAACGCTGTGACCTAGACACCCATTGTATTTACGGCGGCCAAGGACGTCCTCTCTATTCCCACGATGAATCTGAAATGACTGTAAATGTTGTTCCAAGAACTCTTCTACGTTTTCCTGTCCATTAAAACAGATTATGAATATATTGTCGACGTAACGATAAAAACAACGAGGGTTTTCAGGAGCCATGTCGAAGGAGATGTCCTCGAAGTGCTGCATAAAGAGGTTGGCTACAAATGGAGCTTCCCATCGCAATGCTGTGTGTCTGGTTAAAATATTCTCCACCATGTTAGGAATGCGATGATGTGAGAGTGTGCTTAAATAAATTCACGGTGGTGTCGTCGAGCAGCTGGGACAGCAAGTTATGCAGTCTGAGATGGGCACACATATGAATAGGGAAAACACATCGAAACTGACCACAGTATGCAGGCGTAGTCTTTCGCGGCCGTTGACACTGTCAATAAAATTCTTCGGAGTATGAGACCGCGTCATCAATTTTATTTATTTAATCGTATGGTAATTTTCTACAATATACAATTATATATACTGCGGCGCGCCAGTCACAGTCTGCACGTTCACTACGGTCGGGGGTTCGAATCCCCCCTCGGGCATGGATGTTTGTGTCGTCTTTAGTGTAAGGTAGTTCATAAGTAGTTTGTGAGTTTAGAGACTGATGACCCCGCAGTTAAGTCCCTTCAGCTTAACAAACATTTGAACAAACTTTATAGTCCATTCTTGGCAACCATTCAATTAAACCGGGTGTGAGACCGAACAAATCGTCAGCAATGCCACGGTACGAATGAAGAGGACAGGGTTGGACCAGATGTTCGGTCGCCTGTTCTTCCAGGTTCCACTCACACATCGGTGAACTGATCCAGCCCCACTTGTTTCTGAAATAATTGCAGCAACCACGTCCAGTCCTCAACCTGTTGATGCGACACTAAAATTGCCTCGGTAGGTCAAAACCGTTTGACTTCTTTGTGGGATCAAGATTGTGGGCACTTGTTCTCAATGTTTTTGTCAGACCAGACCCTTATGAAAGCCGCCTGCAACAGTGACCGAAACGTCGGTAGATTTTATAAAAATTTCGACGCGGTCTCATACCCCGAAGAATTTTATTGACAGAGACCATAGTATCTCCTTCATTGTGGCGTGGACCTTTAATTAGATCTGTGAAGTCCGCCATGTACATAACGTACTTCCTAAGGTATTTACTATTCCTCCTGAATCACCCTGTGCAGCATTCACTGCTTCCTCCTTCAGCTTATTTATCAGAAAGTATAAGTTCGGATGTTTTTCACTTACTGAAGAGTTAAGTTTCCTATGGCAACTTCCGACAGCATTCGTGATTCTGTGTCATTGCTTAGAAAACATTTCACATTTGAATTAGTAAATTTGTATTTTCCATCCATTGATTCAGCATATCTACATCTACATACATACTCCTCAATCCACCGTAAGGTCTGTGGCGGAGGGTACACTGTACCACTACTAGGCATTTCCTTTCGTATTCCACTCTCAAATAGAACGAGGAAAAAAAGGATGCCTACATGCCTCCGTACGAGTCCTAATTTCTCTTATCTTGTCTTTGTGATCACTAGGCGAAATGTAAGTAGCCGGCAGCAAGATCGTACTACAATCAGCTTCAAATTCCCGCCCTCTAAATTTCCTCATCATAAATTCACGAAAAGAACGTCGTCTTTCCTCCAGCGATCCCCAATTGAGTTGCCGGAGCATTTCCGTGACACTCGCGCATTGGTCGAACTTACCAGTAACAAACCTAGCTGCTCGCCTCTCAACTGCCCATATGTCTTACTTTAAATTGAGTTGCTGCGGGTCCCAAATACTTGAGCAATACTCAAAACGTGGTCGTACAAGCGTTTTATACGCGGTCTCCTTTACAGGTGAAGTACATCTTCCCAAAATTCTCCCAATAAAACGAAGTCGGCTGTCCGCCTTACTCACAACTGTCCTTACACGTTCGTTCCATTTCATATCGCTCTACAATGTTACGCCTAGATATTTGAACGACGCGACAGCTTCAAGAAGCTCACTACTAATGCTGTATTCGAACATTATGGAATTGTTTTTCCTACTCATGCGCATCACCTTACATTTTTCTACATTGAGAGCTAGCTGCCAATCTTCGCACCAACTAGAAATTTTGTCTAAGTCAGCCTGTATGCTATTATAGTCAGTTAAACACGACACTCTTCCATACCCCACAGCATCATCAGCAAACAACCGCAAATTACAAGTTACTAGTCAGTTAAAGACGACACCCTCCCATACACCACAGCATCATCAGCAAACAACTGCAAATTACAAGTTACTCTGTCCATCAGATCATTTATATAGATAGAAAATAGTAGCGGTCCTATCACACTCCCCTGGGGCACGCCTGACGATACACTCGTCTGTGATGAACACTCGCCGTCGAGAACAACGTACTGCCTTCTATTACTTAGGAAGTCTTCCAGCCAGTCACAAGCTCGTATCTTCGTTAGCAGTCTGCAGTGTGGCACCGCGTCGAACGCCTTTTTGAAGTCGAGAAAAACAGAATCCGCCTGTTGCCCTTCATCCATGGCTCGCAAGATGTCATGTGAGAAAAGGGCAAGCTGATTTTGACATGAACGATGTTGAAACGTGTCCATAAAAAAAAATTATTTTTGTAAGAAAATGTCTAATATTGTGCCTCCTGTTTTGTATCGAGTAACTTGCTTGCAAGAAAATGTATAATATCGCTTCTACTGTATGTATCGATATGTGTACTTAACTCTGTGAAGTTTCATCTTTGGCAAAGATCGTGTATTGCATAGCATTGTAGCTCGCGCTGAGAGAGAGTAGCACTTGTGGTTCAGATCGCTTAGAGAGCGGTTGAGTTGTGTGTATGGCTCCGACGTAGAGCAGAGGCTGCTTTGCCAGCAAGTCACAAGTTGTATTATGTAGGTAATGTAATGCTGATTATTAATAATAAGTAACAAAGTTGACCTTTCTTTCCTGTTTCATTTACGTAGTTAGAAGATTAACCTACTTCCTTCATTTGATAATTAGTTATTAGTGGATTTAAAGTGCAGTATTGATTTTGATAATATTGTTGAACAGATTTCGTTATTGGTGCCATAGTAAATGATAGTTAATTGTCTATGATACTAAATTTCAATAATCAGAAACTGATCTGCATAAAATTCTCACAGTCAAACATTAAGAAAGTGGTTTGTGGTTTTTTTTAATATCTTTCTCGCAGTCAACATTTTGAGTATAGTCAGTGTCTGTTTCAAATGGTGACTTGCCACAGTTGTGCTGTGTTTAAAATATCCGTTGCGCACATAATCAGTTTAATGCACTGTTTCTTATTTAATAGTATATACATCAATATTAGGGCCATAATTAAACCAAATTGCAGTGTTAATGAACAATTTGTTGTCTGATTTAACGATAGGTTCAACATCCACAACACACACACAGCTTTTAATGTTTCCTAAACCCGTGCTGATTCATAGAAAGAAGCTTTTTCGTTTCAAGGAAGAAAATTTACTATATTCGAACAGAATATGCTCCAAAATTCTACATGAAACTGAAGTCAACGATATTGGCCTGTAATTGTGTGGGTCAGTTCTCTTTCCCTTCTTATAAACGGGAGTCACCCGCGCTTTTTTCCAGTCACTGGGAACTTTGCGCTGAATTAAAGATTCGCGATAAATGCAAGCTAAGTAGGGGGCCAATGCCGCAGAATACTCGTTGTAAAACCGAACTGGTATTCCATCCGGACCAACAGACATTTTCGTATTTAGCTCTCTCAGCTACTTCTCTTCACCGGAAATACCTATTACTATGTCCTCAATTTCGGAATTAGTACGTTGATCAAATGATGGTACATTTGTGCGGTCCTCCTGCGTGAAAGATATAGTATGCCCATTTTAAGACCCGTTCTCCACTGTGTATTTTGTGAATTATTACTATCCATGCTTCAACACTGTTAACTCTGAAAAGCGCCACAGTAGCACATAAGTGCCAAAACAATCTAATTTATTCTGTATCCCATCTGTTGTTGGTGTCGTTTTCGTCCCGAAGACTGGTTTGATACAGCTCTTCTAATTACAAGCCTCTTCATCTCTGAATAAGAATGTCAATCCCTTCTAGTTGAACCTTCTTACTGTAATCGTCTCTTGGTCTCTTTCCCCACACACTTCCCTCCAATACTAAACTTACGATTGCTTGATGTCTCAGTATGTCCTACTGTATTCATGATATGCAAGAAATTTCATTTCTCCCTAGTTCAGATCAGTACCTCCACATTAGTTTCGCAATCTACCCATCAGCGGAAACACTTACGCGGAAAGCCCACCCAGCCGACGCATCTTCACATGGAATTCTAGCCATCACCAACTGAGGAGTATTTATTTATTTTTATTTATTTATTTTATTCCTAAGAGACCAAACTGCTGAGGTCATTGGGGTCTAAACTTACACACTGCTATGGGCTACACACACGCCCATGCCCGACGGACGACTCGAACCATTGGTGGTAGCGGATATTTCTTGTGTCGCACATGTCATTTATTTTTTTGTATTGCAGTTTCAAAGTCTGCTAAGAACATACAAACTTGATCCTCTTCATGGGTATGCAGCCGTATTTCATCGAAAATGTTCAAATTTTTGGTAAGCTCATGGGACTTAACTGCAGGGTCATCAGTCCCTAAACTTACAAACTACTTATAAACTGTCTTATACTAAAGACAACACAAACATCCATGCCCGAGGGAGGATCTGAACCCCGACGTGGAACGGCCTCGCGCATCGGAGCATAGAGCCTCAATGCGCTCTGTCACTCCACCGCGGCCGGTATTTCATCGTCCTCACGATTTGTTTTAATGGTCCGCTTGCCGCCAGAACAGTTTCGGCGTGATTATGCACAAACAATTTCACCTGAAATCGTTAAAGTGTCGTGAGGATGATGAAATCCGCCTGTAGACCCGTGAAGATAACATTTATTACGCTGAGAGAATCTATGCAATTACAGCTTATAAGATTGTATTTTTTAACCGGCACTGTACTGCATAGGTTTTAATCGAACTCTAGACTTAAATTAATGGGCCAAACTCAAAAGAATGATGCATTTGTTTCCCCGCACAAGAACGATTATCAAAACAGGGTGGTAGCTCGCAATGTGGCGTCGCATCTCACTAATACCTGCCACTTAAAAACTTAAACAATAAAGCTAACACCATCGGCAGCTGCTCTCCAAACTTAACGAAATGTTCAAATATTTGTCAAGCTTAAGGTACTTAACTGCGGGGTCATCAGTCCCTAAACTTACAAACTACTTAAGAACTACCTTATACTACAGACGGCACAAACATCCATGCCCGAGGGTGGATTCTAACCCCCGACCGTAGCAGCCGTGCAGACTATGACTGGCGCGCCGCAGACCGCTCGGCCACCGGGGCCGGCAAACTTAACGATGAGTAAAAATAACACAATTCGGTATTGATATTTGTGTTATGTATTCCTGGTGATAATCTGTTTCTCCAATACAACTACATGAACAATGCTTTTTAGGTACATATTTTCACTCCATGGCTGCTAGCAATATCTTAAACCTGATTACCTTAAACAAAAACCAAACTTTTTCTCAGATTCGGTTGTGAACTGGCAACATGACTTCAGCACTCTGCTCTGGAAAGCAGATGGAATGAACTAAGGTTAGCTCTTAATGTCACAACGGCGACCCTGACAAGATCATTGCGGACATCTATATCCTAAATCTTACATCTTGTGAGCCACTTTTTACTTTCTGGTAGCGTTTGTGTTCGGTTCCCTGTTTCACTCCACGAGCGAATGGTGCATAGGAGGAACGAAGATCGGTAAGCCTCTGTACAAGTTCGTTTTCCTCTCATCTTTCCACGTCATAATCTTTTCGTGGCTTGTGCGTGGGTGGCAGTGGACGGGGAGGGGGGAGGAGATCAATAGATCAATACGAGGTGAAGTACAGGAAGCGGGAGTTTTTATATTGGCAGTGGCAACATATACATCACACACTTTGAGGCAGTCCGTTATTTCAGCAGCAGTGGACGATATAAAATCGCCGATAATGACATTTTGTTGCCATTTTAAGCTCACAACTCAAACTCACTTTACAAACCTCCAATGGGTTACAGCTTTCAGAACAAGGGGAGGCATACTCAAGAAAAGTCGCCAAGTCCTTATATTAAAAAAATAAAAAATAATTAAAAAAAAAAGCCGTTAAGATCTTATGATAACATCGTCATCGGAGATGATAAGTACGCGTCAACATGCACATCAGTGGATGAGGCATCAATCGGGAAAAAAAACTCTGCGTTTGGATTCAGAAGTCCGTCGATAGATCAACATATAGAATGCAGGGATTGCCAACAGTCAAATACTTCCGTGTCCCTATGCAAAACATCGTTGAAGACGAAGCTATTGTAATAGCGCTTTTCTCTTAAATGTGTCCGTTAACGAAAAGAATTTGGATGAACAGCATCATGTAGTTTATGGAAGACCCGTAAGCTCTAAAAATAAAAGTTTGACCTTTTATTACAATAAGGCAACATAATAAAATTTATTATTACAAGATGCAACTTCTACTTTAATAGGACAATTATATTTTTTTCATGAACACACTACAGTCGTATTTTTATTAATTGCAGTAAATGTAGGATATTCAATTAGATACATATTATTAATAAATTTAACAAACCAAAGCGTTACCGACCGATGTATCGTGGTGTAATTTGGTCTATTTTTCTTGAGGAGCACAATGTAACGTTCACAACGAACTCCGAACGTTACGTACTGTAATGTTCCAGAATACACTTCAGAAGTCGCTGCTAGACTTCCCAACGTCAACGATTCATGGAGAGTTCAGTTGTAAATTGTATTAAATTTGTTATAATTAATATGTAAAGTTTGAAATATATTTCGATATAAAATGTTTTCTTTGTTTCATGAGCGTAACAACAACAACTCGGCAACGGAGAGCAACTTGGTGGTCGTCTGAAACCGTTAACAACGCCAGAATAAAATTGTCTCCTGGTCGACGACTTCAAGTTCCAAGAGCATACCTGGAGTACCGAGTTTCTTCCGTCACCATTATATTATTTAGCAATTAAAAAGCTACATGAATGGAGAATTGTAAAAGTAAGTTCTGTTTGTACATACTCGGGATGTTGACATCTGTACATGGATTGTATATTTTGTGTTCGTATGTGATGATCGTAAGATACAAATAAAAACGTGAAAAAAAAAATCCCTCGTTCAGATCTTCAGAAACAGATTACATCGGCAAAAGAAATGACAAACAATTCCAATACAGCAGGAGGTCGATCCCCACATGTAATATTAACTGCGTATGTAATAATAAACTAATTCTGCTCGGCTCCGAATTACTGTCTTTGTTAAGCTACAGACAATGGATATCGCGGACACCTATACCAATACAGTTGTTCCCTTGTGACATTTTTCGCGAGGTTGCCTAAAAAAGCGTATTTATGTTGACAGAATCCGCAGTTCCAGAGAAATAAAAGAAGACATTACAGAAGAGATAGGTTTGACTCACCAACGCCTGTTGGAGCAAGTTATGGGTAATTTCTGGCAGTGTGAGACAACACATTAGTTGTTGGTGCAAACAAGTCCTTTCATTTGCAAGTCACTGATTTCGGGTGGAGACACGAGCGAAAATTGTATTCGACGGAGCAGCTGTCAGTTGGATTAACTGATCTAGATGTAAAGTGACAACGCAATCGAGAGATATTAACCTCTGAGGTTGCAATAATAAAAATTATTTTCTTATTAATCAACTCTGCAACTTCTCATCTGAAAACCGTCCATTTGCCAAAGTTCTTATGCTTAAGGGATGTTAACGGTAATCTTTTCTAATGCTGAACAGCGTGTCTATTGTAAGGTCTGCCACTGGAGCTGAGATGAGCATCAGTATAAGGTTCTCATTTTCTTGAACAAACAGTGAAAATACGTCGGTCTTCTGTTGATCTTTTTAGACAACAGAGGAATCTTTCAAAGAAACTCATTCCCTAAAACCCATTTTTCCGATATCTATATTCCACAACCACGTAAAGGTGTGTGACTAGTTAATGTTTGACAGGCCTTTGTCAGAATAGAACCCTTACCCCTCTGGGGGCCTAACTACAAAATCCAATATGGCGGCGGTTTGGAGGCCGACACCAGGAGGAAAACGCACCCCTAGGTCTAGACTTACCTGTCCTCTGTAGTTGCACGGGCTGCCACCCCGGGCAGATCTGGAATTGTCCACATCACACCCTGATTGTCATGTACTTGAGATTCAGCCCATTCCCAGGTCCAAACTGCGTCTGTGCCATCCATCGCAACCACCAATTATTATTTTTCAATCCTAATTTGCATATCAAATTAATTGTGATAACCTATGCTTAAATGCATACATTAACAATTTCGGAACTTGTCCGTATCTGAGAGATACATGATTTCCCACCTGCCACCCACAACAGGTCTAGAGTCACTTGCCGCCAGGGCCATCCCCTCCACCCCCAACGCCCCCAGCCACCAGGCGGTAAATTAGAACTTTGAATTTTCCTCGAACTCTATTGGTAGCCCAATTATTTTGACAGGAAAACTTATAAGGTTCACCACTAGATGTCAGCATCACAATCTCTCACCATAACCCACCATGCCCAATCCAAGAACAGCTGCCAGCATGCGAAACTTAGAAGTAGATGTTCCTGGAGTAGTAAAACAACTTAAGTCACTAAACAAAAATAAATCTTCCGGGCCAGATTGTATACCAGCTAGATTCCTCTCAGAGTATACTGATGCAATAGCTCCGTACTTAGCTATAATTTACAACCGATCACTAAGCGCAAGATCCGCAACCAAACACTGGAAAGTTGACCAAGTTACTCCAATATTCAAGAAAGGCAATAGGAGTGATCCCCAAAATTACAGGTCAATCATTGGCGTCGATTTGCAATAGGATTTTGGAACATATACTTTGTTCGAACATTATGAACTACCTCGAAGAGAACGACCTATTAACCAATAGTCAACACGGATTCAGAAAGTATCGCTCTTGCAAAACACAGCTTGCACTTTATTCACATGAAGTGATGAGTGCCATCGACAATGGTTCTCAAATCGATTACATATTTCTGGATTTCCGGAAGGCTTTTGACACTGTAAACCACAAGCGGCTTCTAATGAAGTTGCGTGCTTATAGAATATCTCCCCAATCGTGCGATTGGATTCACGATTTACTATCAGAAAGGGCACAGTTCGTTGTAATTGACGGCAAGTCATCGAGTAAAACAGAAGTTTGGCATTACCCAGGGAAGCATTATAGGTCCCCTACTCTTCCTCGTGTTTATAAACGATTTAGGAGACAATCTGAATAGCTCCCTTAGACTGTTCGCGGATGATGCTGTCGTTTATCGGTTAGTGAAGTCAACAGAGCATCAAAAGCAACTACAAAGCGATTTAGATAAAATTTTGTAGATGGTGCAAAAATTGGCAATTGACACTAAATAAAGAAAAGTGTGAAGTAATACACATGACCACTAAAAGAAATCCGCTGAACTTCAATTACGCGATAAATCAGTCAAGCCTTAAGGTCGAAAATTCTACTAAATACCTAGGAGTTACAATTACGAACAACGTAGCCTGGACAGAACACATAGAAAATATTGTGGGGTAGGCGAACCAAAGGTATGTTTCATTGGCAGAACGCTTCGAAGATGCACCAGCTCCACCAAAGAGACTGCCTACATCACTCTTGTGCGTCCTCTCCTGGAGTACTGTTGAGCATTGTGGGACCCTCACCAGGTGGGACTGACGGAAGATATTGAGAAGGTTCAGAGAAGGGCAGCTCGTTTTGTTTTATCTCGTTACGGGGGGGGGGGGGAGCGTGACGAAAATGTTGCACGAATAGGGGTTGGAAATCATTAAAAGAAAGACGAGGCGTGATCTATTTGCGATGTTTCAATCACCGATTTTTACTTCTGAATATGAAAATATTTTGCTAGCACCCACCTACTTAGGGAGACATGACCATCCCAATAAGTTAAGAGAAATCAGATCGAAATTTAGGTGTTCTTTCTTCCCGCGTGCTGTTAGAGAATGGAACGGTAGAGAAAAGTTATGAAAGTGGTTAATGAACCCTCTCCCAGGCACTTAAATGTGATGTAGATGAATCTCAACTCCTATTGTGCTACTACTACTGCCGCCCCTCAGCGTTCTAGCGATCAAGCTCTCAGTCAAGGATGGTGTTGCTCTTGCCGTGCCAAAGGCAGCTCACTGGTGAAAGTCGCTGATTAGACTAGCGTGACTACTACATCAATACAAATATTTCATTTACATTATTGAAACTGGCATGCAAAGTTAATATCACATACGAAATACAACCATATAAATAACTCGTAATATATGCACAGAATAAAATTTACACAAATATTTCCGAAATATTTTCACCACAGAATTTACAAAACACATAGAAAAAAAGGAAAGTTATGTTATCCACTGTGTTGTCGTGTTAAACCTCTCATAACTGTGCATCGCTGAGCTTTGTAATACATGTCCTGGAAACTTGCATGAAGTCTTCCTTTGGGATGGTGTTCGTTAGAAGTCAGAAAAATCGTCATATATCTTTCTTTTCAAAGCGAGTTTGAGACGAGGGATTAGGAAAAAGTCTGGAGGTTTGATATCCGGCTAGGATGGGTGGCCACGAACTCTTTGCAGACACTGGCTGCGTGTGAGCGAGCGTTGTCGTGCAACTTGAACACCCACCATACTCGCCAGATCTTAGTCCAAACTTCTTCCTATTCTCTCGACTCCAACTCTCTTTGAAAGGAAAGAGACTTATTCCTGCAGCAATATGGACAAATAACTAAGGAAAAGATGGTGCTGAAACTTTGACATTGAACGCTGAAGAGAGGGCAAGGCTGGAGGCTTTTTAGGTGTAAAAAATGACGGAGGATGGAAAGAATATGATAGATGGTTAGCGTAACAAATACTGAGAAAAATGGGAGAACAAAGGCTATTATTGGTTGCAATAAAAGTGGGAAACGGAAATGAATTGAGCATATATTAAGAAAGAAAACGAGGCTGGTGAAACAGTGTTAGAGGGCTACGTGAAAGAGAAGAGAAGACGAGGCAGGAAGAGATTCCAGATCCTGGATAATGTGATGGAGGGAACCAGTCGATCGTAGAAAATGGAGGTGCAAAAGACGTGCTGATGATGATGTTACATTTGTACACTGAAGGTCACTGCCAATGCTGTGTCGAACTATGCAAGTCTTCCTGCATATAGATGCTATTTTCTGGATTCAAAAGCATCATCCGCGAAAAGTCTCATGGAAGTTCCGACGTTATGCGCTGTGTCATTTATATATCTCGTTAAAATTAATGCTCTTGTAACACTCCCTTGCGGTTGCGGTATGGCTTCATTATCTTTTACATGTGAGTATTCATTTCCGTTGCAGTTGTCATGCTGTGTTCCGTAACAGTAACGAAGTTAACAATAACCTTTGTCATCTGACAATATCTCACGAGGTATTGAGCTCTACCAATCACACAGTCGTACTTTCTTCAGTCGCTAGCACTGTGGATTTGTTAGGAATGCCTTTCGGGAGACAAGAAACACAGGCGCAAACTCAATGCTGTTATCTACGGCTCAATGCAGATTTCATGGACGAAACAAAGAGCTAAATCTCGGAAGGCCTTTCTTTGCAGGGCACGGCTGAGCAACTAGTGCACGCGGCTCTTATCCGGCCCGTGACTGCCTTCAATGCGTTCCGCGGAAGAAATTCTCGGGGGAAAGAGCGAAGCGCTATCGTTACACTACAAACGGAAACACTTTTCGGATTATTCTGCTGGCGCTCGGCTTACCTAGGTTTTATATCAAATTTATATTTTTTGGCAAATATTCAAAGAAATTCTTGTTACTCTCTGTGGATATTAACACATTAATTTTCAAACACTCCAATGACCTTCCTGTGTCCAATCTTGCAGAGTTATTGCTAACCTTCCGTCTCTGGGAATATCTGTCTCATTTCTGTGTTTTGTTTTTCTATTCTTTCTCGTATTAAAATTAGTAAAAAGGTATTGTTCGCTGTGGGTGTGTTAGAACACTGTAGTTGTTGAAACTGATATTCATTTATAATTTACTAGCTGTACCCATCATGTGTTGCAATGTCAGTATGAGAATGGAACTTTGAGGCAAAATTTCGAATCTGCAGGTCAAGAACTTTTCCAGAATTGCTATTAGAAATAAACGGAAATAAAATGAAAATGTTCCTGATCACCAAAAGATCCTCAGTGATTGCTTTGTAATCTTCATACAACATTGAATTGAATTACACTCTATAATGTTTCTTTTTATTTATTTTTTTTTTCCAATTGGGCCTAAGTTGCATTATGATAAACAAATAAATTACTCACACGAGAAAATTATAATACTTAACTTTGATCTCGTCGATGCTTCGTGGGTATCTGTTTTTATGCAATATTATCCTGTGGAGATATTCATATGAAGAAATAAATAGTTCAAAAACTCTTCGAATAATTTCCATGTCATGCCATTTATTCCAAAAGATAGTCAATATTACTCAAAATATCTTCCGCGATTACCAACCAACAAAACAAAATAACAACCAAAACTCACTACTAGAACTGCAAACCAACAACTAACTCAACGCTACAGCGCACATGTATATACTGTATATGCTCGCAAACAATGGATGCAATAGCATACAGTATCGAACAATACATTAAATCAGAAATTAGCAAAGTAACAGACAAAAACATTTGTTATAAAAAGTAGATTACTTATATATCCATTACAAAAACTATTTAAACTCATTACAGAGATAATGAAAAATGTTTCTAACATATATGTAGAGGTTCTATTTACGAAGTTTTACATAATCATGTTGTTAGTTAATTAAGAGATGTCATGGTTTCGCTAATAACTGTTATTACATTATTCCATCAATTAATTATGACAGCAAACGTGCAATTTTGATATATTATTCAGAAATAGTTGATATTTGTAAACTGTAACGATAATTCTTAAACAGCACAGGTTTCTATACGTTGACAGAATGTTCTGGATCGATCATGCATTGTTTATAAAGTCGTTAAATGGAAATAGCAGTCATTCCTGCTTTACTGCAAGTGGATGTTAGTTTAATGCACTCCCTCACATTAACTGCAGCTGTCCTCTTATCCTCTTATTTTTGTAAAAGATGTTGAGTTGATGTTATTTAATCATATGTAAAATTAGAAATATAATTCGCACTACTTAATTGTCACTCAGCCAATCATTCAGATCACTTCATAAATATCCCACGCTGATATACATCACATAACGGTTGTTCTTCTTCAAGCCACGCAGTGGCGGCGCGTTCTGTGTATTCACTGGTTCAGTGAACCTCCTTGAAAAAAGCGCGCCGTGAAAAAAAAAGTAAATAAATAAAATAAAAAGTGTCTTAAATTGTCATTCTACGCTCTTCTTCTATCAGATCTGAAGTGAAGCACACTATTGGCTAATAGTCAAAACATCAGTCAGTACTGAACTTTGATTCTAAAGTGCCTCTGACTTAGACCTTGAGAAAGATGGGTTCAGTCGTTTTATTATTGATGTGTACATTTTATTTGGATAACACATCAATGTGGATGTATACCGTTTTGCTATGTTAAAAATTGTTGCAATAGCAGTGAAGTCATGTAAAAAATTAATACAGGTCTGAAGATGGCGTCTAGTACGCCGAAACCGGTCATGTAATTAAACGAAAAAAAAGCGATCTTCGCTGAAAACCTCTTATTAAACAATTATAGACCACCCCAATAATGTGTTCCTTATTCTACATTATTTATTGATTTATACATTCTTCGGCTGTTACGGCGCCATCAGGTATAAAGATTACAAAAACAAATGTAATGTCAAAGATTTTACAAAATGTGCATCAAAGAATTACATAGACAGCCAAAAGATAAAACTACTGTAGGAAGGTATACAAAGAGGTGCAAGGCCGTCCGCGGTGGCCGAGGGGACTGAGGCGCTCCAGTCACGTTCTGCACGGCCACTACCGTCGGGGGTTCGAATCCCCCCTCGGGCATGGATATTTGTGCCGTCCTTAGTATTAGCTAGTTCTTAAGTAGTTTGTAAGTTTAGGGACTGATGACCCCATAGTTAAGTCCCATAAGCTTAAGAAACATAACATAAAAGAAGTGCAGGGAAATTATTAACCCTTTAATGTATAGTGTAGCTGATCAGCGACATACTTTATTTTTTCGATTTTTCTCAAACTGATCAACATTTCACCACAAATTCATTTGTAGCTGCTCTATACATAGTGTTAGACATCCAAGTTGCTATTCCTAGAAACTATAAATTGCCGAGTGCTACTGAATCAATTCGACAGTGAGCTGTATTAAGTTACTCCTAACATGTGCGTTTGTATACTTCTCCTCCTTTGCCACGTAAAAGTAGTCAATCACATACTACAGTTGCATTATGAGTTACTTTCTAGAGAGATTAGAGGCATAATAGTGACGTTTACTACACCAGTACATCATGGAAGCACTATACAGCTGACCAGCTATGAACTTCTTGTTGCTAGTAGTGCATAATAATTTTAAGGATTTTTTTTCAATACGTTTTTCAGTATATACGCTCTATACATTAATCGTGGTAGTTCGCATAGCTTCGAATAAAAAGTCATGCATTAAGGGGTTAAGTATTGGTGCCATAACCATTAAAATGAAGGACGCTTTAGTTTCGACTTATTCGCTTGCAGCGCCGCTGTGCCGTTACGCGGCGAGGGGGCCCAAAGCAAAGAAGGCAGATTAGGGTTTAACGGCCCGTGAGCTCATTTCGGCCCGCCAGCTTAAGGAAGTGCGTATGAGAAAACAGGCCAGGGGGTCGCCAAAAGTTGCCCACGCCTGCTGTAGAGGTTATTCCTCAATCTTTAAGAGATTTTTTTTTATTTGAAAACTACCTGTAAACCCGGCGTTGCCCGGTTGTTTATATACCCCACACTCTCTTAGTTCACATCTCCTCCCCCCCCCCCTCTCTGCATTTATATCTTTCTCGCCCATCTCACTGTTCGTTTCCATCTTTCCCTCTCTCGGCAACGTTTTCTGTATGGTACCCTCTGACAAACATTTATGTACCCAGTGATCTTCCTCTTGTTTTAAGGGTCATGTGTGCAAAAATTCATAAAGATTGGAGCAAAACTATGCATTTTGTAAAATTTCGTAAGTAAAGTACCCTCACCATGCATCGAACGAAATTTTATACAGACAGTGACATTCCTCTTGTTTTTAAGATACAGTGTGCAAAATTTCATCAATATTGGAACAAAACTAAAGATTTCTATGTAATAGAAACACAGGATCACATTGAAAAACGCCAACTTTTGGCGTGACCAAAGTACTTAGGGATCCATTTTTATGTTGCGATGTACCCTCCCCCGTGCACCGCATGAAACTTACGGTAGACGGTGACCTTCCTCTTGTTTTGAAGGTCAAGCGTGCAAAATTTCATGAAGATCGGTATGAAACTGTAGATTTCGTGAGTCTGTAGAAGAAGTATGCTCCGCCATGCACCTATCACAAAATACTTTCTTACCTGATGTTTTATACCTATAAACTACATTCTTGCCAAATATCAGCTTCATAGGTAAAGTAGTTTTCGAGATTTCGAGTTTAGTCGCTGAGTGAGTGAGTGAGTGTCAAAATGTTCAAATGTTTGTAAATCTATCGGACCAAATTGCGTGGTCATCAGTCCGTAGCTTACAAACTACTTAAACCTAGGTAAACTAACCTCATGACAGCACACACACCTATGCCCCAGGGAGGACTCGAACCTCCACGGCGAGCAACCGCACGCTCCGCAGCGAGACGCTTTAGACCGCTCGGCTACTCCACCGCGGCGAGTGAGTGTCCTGTCACTTTTATATAGATAGAGATTAAGAAAACAGATTGCTTAATTTTGGATGCAAGAGAATTACGGGAGACTTGTAGACAAAAATAAATAGTAAAATGCAAATCTGTAATGTTAACTTTATTTGATAGAAGGTCATGCCTGATGCGACAGTTTTACGGCATCTACAGCGAAGTTGTTGTGAGCGGTAGACTTCTGTTCATGATTTTGTGTGTGTTGAGAGGTAGCGCGGGGGGGGGGGGGGGGGGGAGGGTTAGTTAAAAAACGCTTTGTAAACGTACGAAATTACATGCAAAATTTGTTGCAGGTCCCTAACTACTCCCATTTTCCAATAATTGATGCATAAATGTGGGTATTCTCACGCGCTGGCCTCTCATTATTTATGATGTCATATCTCCTAAGCTATGTGTCGCGCTCTTTTGTTTTTTCGAAAATGGGAATGACCTGCGCCTTATCCAAACGCATGCAAACCCTCGTTCCTCAAGTGGCCAACGATAAAGTGCTGCAAATCTGGCAATACGTTATTTCACACGCAAGTAATTTTACAGCATTACCAATAGTTTTCTTTTCCCTACGAGCGAGTTTAGTTGATTATCTTCTCCATGATCACTTGCTTCAATATCATCCAGTCCGACAGCGCTATCATTCTGAGCACCGGCAGTAAAATGCCCTGCAGTATTCTGGCGTCTGCTGTCCTGTAGTTTTGGTGTCGGCATGATCACTGGACGACTGAAAGGATGGCCGTCATCCGTTTACTGCACGGACATTATGTATGTCTGTCGTTCAATGACATTACACAGAGCAAGACATCTTATAAATATACATAAGAGTATTTAACAAAACTTTATTTTCTAATTCATTAAACGCCTGTATATTGTTCATTCCATTGTCATTTTATTATTCTTGAGCCTCTCTTATAAAGAAAGTTTTGACTTCGTCTTAGTCTATTATAAAGCTTCCTTTTCTTTTCGTTACTATTTTGTAACATGGTTAGTAAAATTTTTACAATCCCTCAAAATCACCTTAAAATTTTTTTGTATAAATAATACTGTAGTATGTTATTCACTGATTCTCCACATATGCGACTCCAGAGATAAATATTTGATATTTCCTGTAATGATTAACTTGTCACATAATAGGCCTATACAGTCTGCTTCTTGTGACACTTACGATGAAAAAATTGTATGTTCCTTAATATTTATTTCAACTGATTCTAAAACAACTTACAGAAAGTTTTGAAACATTGTCCCCACGAATAGTTTGTCGTAAACTGACAGTACAGTACTTTGGACAATTTTCACGAAATACTTATATGAATCGCTGTCTTTGGCGTCCTTTTTAAACATGGAGTTTTTTAAACGCCGTACTTCTTCGTTCTATCGACGATATTTCTCCACTTCAATACGTATTTACGGGAAGACTGTACATTGATTCGAAAGGGAGGACAACTAGCAGACATGACACTAACTCTATCGGAATTTTATCACATACGGAAGCTACTGCCAATAATACATTACGAGGCAAAAGAACATTACAGTACAGCATAGACATCTTTAGCCTATGCAGTACGCAACATAAAAACAGAAACACTCTGCTTACGACAATAGTACTGTTACAAATACACAAAATACATACCAATGCAACAAAATAAAATAATGAATTTAAGTGCAGCCTCTCTGTGACAAAGGCTTAGAGAAAGCGACGAAAAGATAAAATATTAATTTCGAAATATCGAAACTATTGATGAGAAGTTGGAAACGATCGATGACTGATCAGAAATTAGCTGAAATGGGAAAAGGCAAACCGCAAGTCTATCGAGTCACAAGATGTATTGCTTACAGGTCCGAAGTAATTGTGGGAAGAAATTGAAACACAAGAGCAAACGATAAACGATAAAATTCAGCGGTTTAAAAGCAATTGAGTGAACAAATTATGTCTCCTTAGAAAACCATTAAGAATTCGGCCAATGATATTAACATCATAGTAGTCAAGTTGTGAATGTGATAGATATTTACGACAGCAGTAAAAGGTCATTAATAAACATATTAACGCAACATGGTGCTATTGTATCACACTGGAAGCCAAACTTGCCACAGTTAACGGATAGGTTATAAAGATTGAACAAATTTTTCAAAGCATAAATAGCCTTATACTTAGAGACAAATAAAACCGCGTTAGTTACTAAGAAATTAGGCAGGTCAAGTGACATTTATTTCAAATTCGAGGAATTTTGAAAAACAGAAATTGGAATATGACGGGCTGGACATACAATGCAATTCCACGGCGCTTCTCCGAACGTTTATTCTGAGGAAAAACAAAAAAGGTATCTACGCGTTCAATTTCCAATATGAAGCACATACGACGGGCACTACCATAAAAAAAAGCATTAAACACAAAGTTTTGAAAATAATCTCTTAAAATTAAAAATAATAATAATAATAAAAAAATGGACAATCGAAGCCGCCTAGCTGCGGATCCTCCCTCTGGCATGGGCGTATTTGTTGTCCTTAGCGTAAGTTCGTTTAACTGGTTTGTAAGCCAGGGAGTGATAACCAGAGTAGTTAAGTCCCATAAATTAACAAACATTTGAACATTTTGATCTGATACTTATGCTGGCACAGCCGATCCATTCAAATTACACTAGGAGATAAGAAAAATTAGGCACTTAATTAAATGCCACTGCGATACATCTCGACAACGCGCAGAAGTAAAATGAATTAATAGAGATTACAATAATTACCGCTGCCGCGAGAGATAAGATATTATTGTCTTCGAACCGTGAGGCCAACGACATTTATCTTATACTTGATTTGATCGAGACAAGAGACGAGGAGAAGACAATGTGGCAGGTATATTGTAAAGCAGGAGAAAAATGCTCCAGTGAGGCTAGAAAATAGGGAGGTACGTTTCCGTTTGAAAGACTCTGACAGCAATGTGCGGAACCAGCTACCTTAGTCATTCCACCTTCATCACTAAAGATTTTGACATGCCAACCTATACGCACTCTTTTAACTCTGAACATGCTAAATTCTTTCTTCCAGTGTCTCTTAGTAATGGAAGGTTTCACACACATCTTCCTCTGTCTACGCCTGTCTCTCTCCTTTTTCTCTCCCACTGTTTTCGTCCCTTTCTATTGATTTTCCCATCACAGTCTTCTCTGGCACTCTCACTATCCCTGTGTCATTCGTTCCATTAATTTTCTGTTACGTTGGACTGAATCTGTCTTTCTTACAGGTTGCTCTTTGTCCCTCCAGTCGCCATTGTATCCTATCTGCACGTCCTAGTGGATTACAAAACACTTCATTCAGCCAAGATCGCTAAAAAAATTATTTTTGTCCCTTAACCGGTTTCGGTGAGCTCAGTCACCATCTTCAGAAAGTCCAGTACAATCACTTAGCGTCATTGACTTTCTGAAGATGGTGTCTGAGCTCACCGAAACCGGTTAAGGGACAAACATTTTTTTTTTTAATGTTCAAATGTTTGTTAAGCTTATGGGACTTAACTACGGGGTCATCAGTCCCTAAACTTACAAACTACTTATCAACTACGTTATACTAAGGACGGCACAAATATCCATGCCCGAGGGGGGATTCGAACCCCACGACCGTAGTGGCCGTGCAGACCGTGACTGAAGCGTCTCAGTCCCCTCGGCCACCGCGGCCGGCGACTGGGAAACTTTAACACATGGGTTCAAAAAAAAAATGTTCAAATGTTTGTAAAGTCTATGGGACTTAACTACGGGGTCATCAGTCCCTAAACTTACAAACTACTTATGAACTACTTACGAACTAGGACGGCACAAATATCCATGCCCGAGGGAGGATTCGAACCCCCGAACGTAGTGGCCGTGCAGACCGTGACTGAAGCGCCTCAGTCCCCTCGGCCACCGCGGCCGGCTAACACATGGGTATACGGGATGGGAAAAATTGATAAAATTTTGGAACATTTTATTCGTCACAGCACTTGTGGTTTATATTAGATGAAAGAAGACGGCAACCAGTTACAGGGTCGTAGATTTTCTTTACTAAATTAATACTAAATAAAATCTACTCTTAATTAACTGATCAAAATTTTCATTGTTAACTTAAGTGTCCACTCAACGTCTCTTTTTCATTTCTTCTGTTTCCTCTCTCTTCTGATCCCACAACTACAGTCTCCTTCAATTTTTTATTGCCACTGACTCTCTCTCTCTCTCTCTCTCTCTCTCTCTCTCTCTGTCTCTTCTACCACCACTCTGTTATTATCTTTCGTTGCAAAAGAAATATATATATATATATATATATATATATATATATATATATATATATATATATATATATTCAGGGTGTTTCACTAAGTGTGTTTGCCTCTGTAACTTATAAAATAATAGGCGACGGGCAATTGTAATGCGGTAGGTCAACACAAGAAATGTTACACTTTCTGTGGAGCTATGAACATAGTTTATTGTATCATTTTCCAAAGAGTTACACCACAAAGATATAATTTTTTAAATGGAACAATAGTTTTTTTCTATCGTGTATTGGATTCGTTTAAACCAGCTGCGTCCAAATCAATTTAAACTACATTCCTATCACTGTTAGTTTGGGAGCTACAACCCTTCAAAGTTCCGGGGGCGGAGGCTGCGATAGCGTAGCTGATTGGCCGAGTGGCTATCCCCTGGGGCACGGCCCACTGTCTCATGACCACCAGCCAGTTAGCTACGCTGTCGGAGCCTCCGCACCCTAAACTTTGAAGGGTTGTAGCTCCCAAACTAACAGTGATAGGAATGTAGTTTAAACTGATATGGACGCAGCTGGTTTCAACGAATCCAATGCACGATAGAAAAAACTATTGTTCCATTTAAAAAATTATATCTTTGTGGTGTAACTCTTTGGAAAATGATACAATAAACTATGTTCATAGCTCCGCAGAAAGTGTAACATTTCTTGTGTTGACCTACCGCATTACAATTTGCCGTCACCTATTATTTTATGAGTTACAGAGGCAAACACACAAACACCCTGTATACATCCGCAACCCAAATGTTTGGCAAGGAAGGCGGAATTACAAGTGAGCCATCTGATTGCTCACTTTTCCGTCAGAGTCCTTTAGTTAGGAACATACCTGCCTTTTTTGTGGTCCGACATGAGCATTTTCTTTTCCTTTGTACCGCGGGTGTTGCTGCTTATATGGGACATATAAACTGCGTAGGTCAAGCAAAGATCGGATAATTTCTTTATTTGTTTTGACACATATATCTATACAGGTATAACGAATAACAAAAATGAATTCTTAATTAAATATTTCTCTGTCTCTGTTGCAATATTTTTATTCTCCTATTACGCGTTTCGCGCTGTTAGCGCATCGTCAGATTGGGCAGAGACGGAGCCACAGAACTATCTATAGCTCTGGTGGAGGTAGCTTAACAATTTGTGTTGTTATTAGGCCCCATAGCAGCAGAGGAGTCGCTGTCGCGGCAGGTCCACGTTTTACAACTGGAAGTTTACGTGGACCTGTCGTGAAAACGACTCCTCTGCTGCTATGGGGCCCAATAACAACACAAATTGTTAAGCTACCTCCACCACAGCTATAGATAGTTCTATGGCTCCGTCTCCGCCCAATCTGACGATGCGCTAACAGCGCGAAACGCGTAATTGGAGAATAAAAATATTGCAACAGAGACTGAGAAATATTTAATTACTCAACACTGTTGCTGCAGCAGCCGCCACCACCAGCATCATGGAATGGAACGAAAAATAAATTCATCTATCGAGAGAAGAAATCAGATAGTATTATGTCCATAATCAATTTTTTTTCACAGAACTATTTTCTTGGATTGATACCTTTTTGCTAACGGCCGCCACGTCCGCTTGCGCAAAAGTGGACGCGCCGTGCAGATTCGTCTTCCACGTATGAAACCAATATCTCGCAAATACAGTTAAGGTCTTTGCCTACTATGCACGGTGCCAAATCATGCTACGTCCAATATGAAGATGCGCCAAGAGCGTCAAACACGTCATTGAGAAATCGTATATAACGTATTAAAAGAATATACGAAAACTAAGGTCAGTCGGCCAGATCAAATTGCCCGGCAGATTTCCTTAATTTTTGTATTCTTTTACAGATTTGTCATCAAGTATTAGAATTTACGTAACTCTCTCCTTCCTTTTTCTATACTTAAACGCGATTTCCTTCTGTATATTTCTTATGGGGATGTCCTTGCTGTAATCTAAAGTCAATCGGTCAGGCCGTTCTATCCTACGGCTTTCCTTCATTTTTGCTGTAAACGAAAGGTATTCATTCGCAGATTTGTCATCAAGTATAAAAATTAACTTAAGTCTCTCCATCCTTTATTTTTATTCAAACGCGGTATCCTTCTGCCCTTGCATTGAATATTTTAATCGGTTTGTTTTACGATATCTTCGGTTCTAATTAATGTACGCAGTTCTTTTTTATGTTTGTTAAGCTTATAGGACTTAACTCCGGGGTCATCAGTCCCTAAACTTACAAACTACTTATGAACTACTTACTAACTAGGACGGCACAAATATCCATGCCCGAGGGGGGATTCGAACCCCCGACCGTAGTGGCCGTGCTGACCGTGACTGGAGCGCCTCAGTCACCTCGGCCACCGCGGCCGGCAGTTCTTTTTTACGTAACAACACTCAGCGGATCTAGCTCCTTCATTTTCGCTTTTAAATACTTGCATTAATGGATTGTGCAGAAAGTTATGCGTGAATATTCAACTTTACTTCCATTTTTCCACGACTTTTTTGTCATTCCACTAACGGTGCGAAGTATTCGCACGGGTCCTCTAGTAATATTTTATTAACTGCAACACAGATGCATGTTTTTATTTTCACTGAACAGAATATACTGTTGCTGTACCAGGTCATGGAGTGGAAGAACGTGTACAATGAGAAATTGTTGTACTCTCAATTTCATATGTTACTATATATCGCTAAAATCAATAATTAGCAAAGCCTATAGGGTGTTTTATTTACCTGTGCAAACTTTTAGAAATATGTTGCAGTAGTTTACTTGATCTGATGGTGGATAATAAATGTGACAAATAATAAAAATTAAATTAATCATTCAGCGAACCAATATAACAAACGTGTCTGCTTGTCACGTGAAAGACAGGTCCCTTCTCATTGGCCACGTTCCATTCCACGAAGCAAATATCTGATATGACTGATCCTTCATTCCACGCTTCGCAGCGTAGTTGAACGAGTTATTCCCAGCGAGCACAGAATAATATAGGGAGGTTAATACCGCCTTCATGAGTGTACACGCAGTGAATCCCGGAAGCCATCTTGGTTGGGTGTAAACGGAATTGGGGCAATAAATGCCTAGTTCTTCAAGTGGCACTCGCCTCAATTGCATTGTTATTTGAAACCCTTAGGATAGGAAAAAAATTACTAAATTTTTCACGTAGACAGGTGAATACTGAAGCAATACCACAGTGTTCTTAGCAAGTACAATACGTGTTACGTTGTATAAAAATAACTTGCTTATATACCCGTGCTTCGCAACGGTAGTTAAAGAGGGACCTGTGTATATCATGGTTTTTAGGGTTCCGGCCTAGGTCAGCAAAAACAAATTCCTTGTTGGATCGCTCTGTCAATAAACTCAGTTCTTCTAGCCAAGATGTCAAATTTAAGTAGAAGTCATTGTTGAAAACAATGAATGTTCATGAGGTTTTTAATTAAAAAAAGTGAAATTAATTTAAATCCGTACTCCGGAACGATGTAAATTCAATGTTAGTTTGTGTTCATAAAATTAAGACTGCGGTGTGTAATTGTCTGTTTGGCGTAAAATTGTGAAAACACTTGTATCGTTGAGATGAGAAATAGTAATAACAATAACAGTGCTATGTATTGGCTCAATGGTGTATTACTAAACTGTTTATCTCTCACAGTAAGTGTATGCTGAAATAGTATGTTGCACCGTTGCAATGGGGACAATGTAGTTATTCTGTATGCAGTGCTCCCTATTATCGAAAACTCGACAAATGCTGAAAGTCTGGAAATTCAATCAAGAGGGCAGTTCATGTCTGTTTAAATAAGACGTCATGGTGGTGTCGATGTGCGATAAAGTAAGTCTGGGTAATCGTTGAAGGAATGGCGTCGGCTGATCGTCTGTATAGACTGTGTTAGCAGCATCGGCCTCTCTTTCAGCTAATATATATTCACACGTCCTGCAGTGATTACTTCGTAAAGCACGAAGTTGAAATCGACCTTGTGTAATAGAACTATATATTCAGAAGTCGGATTAAAACTCTAAGTACAATTATTGTCTCTGCAAAAGAAGACGTCTTTCTTTATCTTAATGTAGTCCGCACCAAAAGTAAGTAATTGTAAATTTTAATCACAATATTGTACCGAACAATTAAGAAAGCAGAGAGGTTTATGATGAGTTTGTCGATCGCGTGTGTATATTATCTCTAGTGGCAGGTACAAAGTAGAAATATCTCTGGTGTGAGTATTCAGATGCACAGAACAGATTTTGTTCCTCGACGTTAAGGTAGAAATGTGATGTGATATTGGGAAAAATCTGCTAATCGCTGGCTTTATCTTTTTTGATTGGTTAAGTGTAAATGGCGCCTTTAGCAACGTTTCGTCAAGTATCTTGTTGCTTCTGTGATACATTTATTTAGATGTTATTTCATGTTATGTGGTTGCTCTGCTAAAAGGAGTTGGTGCTTCTGTGCAGCCAATGTGGTATAAACCAATCGTAAGAGAAAATGAATGTATGGAAAGAGTGGATTTGTCCCAATATCACGTGGTAATTCCACCTTAATGTTGAGGAGATGCACAGGACGCAATGTTCACTCCATAGATATTTCTACTCTATGCACACCTTAGTGGTTATACCCGTTGACAGATGCACTTCGTTTCTTTCGATGACATTGCAAAGCATATGGGATACAGTTACTAAGGAAAAAAAATTGTTTTGTTAAATTTTACTTGCAGTGGCAGCTGTCGGAACCCTGTTTAACTACCGTTGCTAAGCACGGGCATATAAGCTAGTGTTACATAAGTAACATATTACAATATGTTTTAGATGTGTAGTATACCTGAAAATAGCATCAACTGCTCAAGTCCAGAAATAACGTAGTTAATACGTTGCAAGTTCAAAAATGTTCAAATGTTTGTATAGCTTATGGGACCTAACTACGGGGCCATCAGTCCCTAAACTTACAAACTACTTATGAACTAGCTTAAACTAAGGACGACACAAATATCCATGCCCGAGGGGGCATTCGAACCCCCGACCGCAGTGGCCGTGTAGACCGTGACTGGAGCGCCTCAGTCCCCTCGGTCACCGCGGCTGGCACGTTGCAAGTTGTGGTGTAAATATTGCAAGTATGTCCTTAACGTTTCTGGTGCTTTCTTACTAATTTAAGTATAATATCCGATATTCATCGTTATTTGTTTTTAAGGCAACGTGTTAGCGCGGTGGTTTGAGTCACGAGCCGTGGACGAAAAGAGATGTAAATAACAGGATTCCATCTACATTCTCCTATCCGTCTGACTTTAAATGAATCGGAAAGTAAATGAAAGAATTCCTGCAAGCATAGATGTAAAAAGAAAATACAATAACCAAATCAATACCCCGATTTGGAACGAAAGACAAAAGATATTTTCTCAGAAAATCGTTTATTTCAAAGAAAATGGTTTTATCTAGGGCCTACTAAATTTTTGGTATGTTCTTTTACCGCATAAACGCATAGACTGACTACAGAGCATACGTCTTGTAATTACTCTTGAGAACAGGCATTATTGTCTACATTCTGTCTTTCTGCTGACCATCCCCTGTCTCTGTCCATTCACTTTCCATTCCGTCTGTCTCCCACTTCCAACCTGCTGTAGAGGCTCAGGGAAAGGCAAACGCGTAGGGTAGAGAGAGACACCATAAACATTTCAAAAAGTGTGTTTCATCGGCACCTGTAAGTGAACAGAACCAAGGCAGCAGACTGGCCGCATCATGCTGGTTAGCAGTATCATGTAACCGACGACATGTACAACAGAGGGCTGGCCAAAGACTAATACGGGTACGAGAATTTCAAAATGAGTGAGTAGATGCGGTATCAGCTGAGACTGATTGTTGGGGTGAAACAAAGTAGGTAATATTTAAACTAACCAGAACAACATTAGTAGCAAAGGGGCTACCAGCCACTATAAATACTCTAGAGAGGGGGACCAGGACGTTCCTCGGATCTGAAGTATCGATGAACATGTAATGCACACTCAATTTTTGACTAGCAGCGATTCTCAGTAAAGTCCTGCGTGACCGATTAAGCGAGCATGAGAGGCTTGATGAGTCAAGCAGAACGTAAGTAGGTAGGCTGGTAGACTGCCCACATGAATCACCGTAGTGGAGCATACGAGGCTTGAACGATTCCCCTGTTTGACCAAGTTTGACTGTTGTGGCCGAGCATGGAAGGTTCGACCGGGTCTGGGCAACACCAGCTAGAGACAAGATCTGACAACAGGACGTGCTACGTCATACTGATCAGGCAGCAGCCACCAGCTGGATGGCTGTCCGCTACGAGGCAGTGGGCGTGTCCCAGCGGCCAGCCATTCAGCTGGCGGCCGCGGCCTTGTCAGTGTGACGTAGCACGTCCTGTTGTGAGGTCTTGTCTCTAGCTGGTGTTGGTCTGGGCCAGTGCCTGACGTGCCTGACGCGCGTTGAGCGCATCTTTTCCTTCAGCAACAGCAGCCAGATGAGGCTTCTCAATGTTAGTGCACCTGTCTGGAATCATGCAGCGATAGTAAGAATTAAGACTGAAATAAATGAGTAGCCAACGTCCTACACATTAAAGATCGTAATAAAGAAGTTCAAAGTAAACTTACGTTTCCTTTGGACGGTAAACTCACGTCTTAGAGACTTAAATACATAAATTGCTCCAAATTGTTGGTTTTCATTTGGAACAAAAAAGAGTTGTCATAAATCTCACAACCAACTCGCTCAGGGATACTGGTAGTAAATAAAAGTAGTATAGCAGTATTTTCAGCACAGCACTTGATTGATTTATGCTAACAGCTTATCTATTTTTACAGGACATGCAGAGGATTAAATCTGAACCCTGGTTCTCCTAAGTGAGAAAATTGTAATTACTTCCAAACAAAAGATTGCTGTGTTGTTCTCGCCGCCATTCCGTTTTATCAGTAGCCTGACAGATACGAAATTCAAGAATTTCTTAGCAGTGAGTCACAAATGCGTACGAGCTATGTAGGCAAAGCATACAATTCTTTAGGTAATCATTTTTAATTAGTTTATATTGTCTTGTAACCAAACGAAAGTATTTCATCAATCTAAAACACACTCTTCATGACATCGGTATTAATTCTGCCTCTCTCTCCCTCTCTTTTCTTCGTTACCACAGGACCTTCCAGTACAGTGCCAACACCACCTACAAAGAGAAATCGTTCCGCGTAATGACACTCCCTATTCCGTGATGTGTTGTAGTGTGGTCAGAACTCGGCCGTCGTCCAGATAACATTGCCTAGCCTCAAAGCTACGTGTTGTTGTGGAGACATCTGAGGTGCGGCTGCTGCCTGGGCCCCTCTCTCTGGCTGGTGTGCTAGAAGATCCTTATCATCTAGGCTGTATAGGCTGCCCTCTCGTTGTTCTCACGATGGACAACTAGGCGAGCAGTCTCCTTAGCTCGATCTCGCAGGTGTGGACCGTGCCCAGATCAATCTCGCCCAACTTCTGCTGCTGGCATTGGGTGAAGTCGCAGCAGCGGTCATAGGAAGCAGAGACGGACTTCGGCTGCATTGTAGAAGTTCCAGCTGACTGTGACAGGCTAAAGAGGCTGTCAATTACACTGCTGCAGCGTCCTACGTTCGACCGATCACGGCTCGCCCGTTTAAAAGGCGGGACCGAGTCGCCCGCGTCCGGCCCCACGTGACTCAGTTCGGTTCCATACTCGCCGCACGTTTGTTGTCAGGATTGCGGGCATGCAAATAACCGAGCATGACCGATCACTGCGAGTCTCGCCTTGCTGCACAGCACATACCTGACTTCTCTGTCTCTATCTCCCTCTGCCTCCTATTAACACAAAATTAATGTTATTGAATGCATTTTTGTGACGTCATATAGCTCGTGAAAAATAATACCTTATATATAGCCACAGAAAGAAAATACTCATTTCAAACAGAAGACGTATTCTGCAATGACGCTAAAATGTAATGAGTACTATTCGTGTAACCTAGAAAAAGACTTATTTATGAAGAAATTGTGCAAATAATCTCATATGTGAAAACAAGAATGTTTGTTCGTATTTTCTGCGATGAAACACTGTTAACATATTGGTTGCATTTTCGCGAAAATTTTATTCATAATTATATTACTTTACGACATATAGTACAGGAAATATGATTTCACGAACACTGAGATGCGTGAAAACCTGCCACATTATAATGTCGTTTAAATTTACTTCTTATTTGCTACTACATGTACTTGCAATATATTTTGCAAGCAGTATCCATTTATGTCAATGTATCTACCTACAAAACTATCTCATTCCACGACTTATAGTTTAGGATATATGACGTTATGAAACTGCCGCATCAAATGCATTCGTATTTCACGTGCTGCCATACCGCTCATCCCATTGCGATCTAACATAGCAGTCTTGATCTTCAAAACAATAGGAAGGCAATGTCTACGTAGGTGCCTGGCAGAGGATACTTTACCCTTGAACGTCGACCGAATCTACGGTTTTATTCTACATCTACATGGGATGCTCTGCAAATCACATTTAAGTGCCTGGCAGAGAGTTCATCGAACCATCTTTATACTATTTATCTCCCATTCCATTCTCGAATAGCGCGCGGGAAGAAAGAACACCTGAATGTCTCAGTTCGAGCTCTGATTTCTCGTATTTTATGCTGATGATATTTTCTACCTATGTAAGTAGGAGTCAACAAAATATTTTCGCATTCGGAGGAGAATGTTGGCGATTGGAGTTCCGTAAGTAGACCACGCCGCAACGACAAGCGCTGTTGTAATGATTCCCATCTCACACCCTGTATCATTTCCGTAACGCTATCTCGTCTGTACCGTGACAATACAAAACGAGCTGCCCTCCTTTGGACTCTTTTGATGTCCTCTGTCAAACCCACCTGATAAGCATCCCACACTGAGCAGCAATATTCCAAAAAGGACGAACAAGCGTGGTGTATGCAGTCTCTTTAGTAGTTGTGTTGCATACTTTAAGGGTTCTGCCAATAAAACGCAATCTCTGGTTCGCCTTTCCCACGGCATTATCTACGTGTTCTTTCACTTTAAGTCTGAAGTAATAGTATTCCTAGGTATTTTGTGGAATTTACGGCCTTCACTTTTGATTGATTTATCTTGTAAACAAAGTTTAACGGATTTCATTTCATACTCATGTGGACAACTTCACACTTCTCATTATTTAGAGTCAACTGCCAATTCTTACACCATAATGATATTTTATTCAGATCGTTCTGCAGTTGGTTTTGATCTTCAGACGATTTTATTAGACGGTAAATGGCGGCGTCATCTGCAAACAACCTAAGAGAGCTGCTTAGATTTTCTCCCTTTAATATTCATTTATTACAAGATCATTTGCATTCAAACGTTCAAATGTTTGTAAATCTATCGGTCTCAACTGCTTGATCACCAGTTCGTAGCTTACAAACTACTTAAACGAAGGTAAACTAACCTAAGGGTAACACTAACACCCATGATCGAGGGGGGACTCGAACCCCCGACGTCTAACGGCCGCGCACACCGCAGCACGGCGCCCCAGTGCGCACGGCTAATCAGCCGCGGCTCATTTGCATTCCTTGATAGAGTTACGAAACTGTGACATTCAATGACAACCTCAAATTGACCTTCTTTAAGAAAGACGTTAAAGTTCTTATCACTTCTTTTTATAAATATTATAAAATTACAGAACCATCAGTCTGATAAGTCATGGTTGCAAAATTTTAACACGAGTTATCTACAGGAGAATGGAAAAGCTGGTAGAAGCTGACCTCGGGAAAGATCAGTTTGGATTCAGGAGGAACGTAGGAACCCGGGAGGCAATACTCACTTTACGTCTTATCTTAGAAGATAGATTAAGGAAAGGCAAACCTATATTTCCAGCTTTTGTAAATTTGGAGAAAGCTTTTGACAATATTGACTGGAATACACTCTTTCAAATTCTGAAGTCAGCAGGGGTAAAATACAGGGAAAGGAGAGTTATTTACAACTTGTACAAAAGCCAGACCGCAGTTATTAGACTCGAAGGGCATGAAAGGGAAGCATCAGTTGGGAAGGGAGTAAGACAGGGTTGTAGCCTTTCTCCAATGTTGTTCAATTTGTACATTGAGAAAGCTATAAAGGAAAGCAAGGAGAAATTTGGTGAAGGAATTAAAGTTCAGGGAGAAGAATTAAAAACTTTGCGTTTTGCCGATGACATAGTAATTCTGTCAGATACAGCAAAGGACCAGGAAGAGCAATTGAACGGAATGGACAGTGTGCTGAAAGGTGCTTATAAGATGAATATTAACAAGAGCAAAACTAGGGTAATGGAGTGCAGTCTAAGAAAATCGGGTGATGCTGAAGGAATTAGATTAGGTAACGGAGGAATAAAGGAGGTAGATGAGTTTTGTTACTTGGGCAGTAAAATAACAAATGATGGTCGCAGTACAGAGGATATAAAATGCAGAATGGGAATGGGAAGAAAAGCATTTTTGAAAAAGAGAAATTTGCTAACACCGAATGTTAATTTAAGTGTAAGGAAGTCTTTTCTGAAGGCATTTGTGTGGAGTGTTGCCTTGTATGGGAGTGAAACATGGACGATAACCTGTGCGGACAGGAAGAGGATTGAGGCTTTTGAAATGTGGTGCTACAGAAGAATGCTGTAGATTAGGTGGGTAGATCGCATAACTAATGAAGAGGTACTGAACAGAAATGGCGAGAAAAGGAATTTTTCGCATACCCTGACTGAAAGAAGGGATCGCTTGGTAGGACACATTCTTAGACATCGAGGAATCGTAAATTTAGCATTGGAGGGAAGTGTGTGGGGTAAAAATCGCAGAGGGAGACCAAGAGACGCGTATAGTAAACAGATTCAAGTGGATGTGGGTTGTCGTTCTTATGAGGAGATGAAAAGGCTTGCTCAGGATAGGGTATCGTGGAGAGCTGCATCAAACCAGTATCCGGACTGAAGACCATAACAACAACAACAACTTTAACTTAAAACAAATAAAATTAAATTGCATTTGAACCTTGTACAACCAACCAATACCAACTGAAGAAGCCCCTACATGGACTTTGAATCAGAGCCCAATAATTAAATAAATAAAAAAAAAAAAGAAACATAACTCTTATTACACCTTTAGAGGAAAGCGTTCGCTTTAAGGTCATAAAAATGTCTCAAACAATTACCAAAAGCACAACATTAATAGCACAACCGAACATGAAATTCATACATCAGCATAAATGAACATTTAAATGAAACGGAGGTGAAAAGCTAGTGAAAGCTTCCTACAATGCCAAAGGGCCCTTTGCAAAACGTGTTTTACAGAAGCAACCAAAACAGAAATTAATTCTCCTAGATACAGCATAGTTCCCCTTCTCTCTTTCAAAGAAAATTTAGTAAATGAACTCACAATAATTTTTTTACATAAATAACAACCGCAAAGCGGCGTAGAAACAGTGACGGCTTTCTGCACTTCCAGTGCAGCTCGCTTTGCAGATGCGTGTTTCCTCCTTCCAAAGACCAGTGTGGCGGAAACTGTTCGAGCCGTTCACAGGAAATAACAGCTTGGATTTGCAACAGATACAAATTGAATTCGCTTTTATGAGCTACTTAGTAGTTAACTTTAGGCCCACTAAAAATTTGTAGCATGGAACACAATGGGAGTATAGAGGATGCGTCGATACTCTGTCTCGATCATGTTCTACATCTACATCCATACTCCGCAATCCACTCAAAGGCGCGTGGTAGAGGGAACTCAGTACCACTACTAGTTATTTTTTTTCCTGTTTCATTCCCAGATGGAACGAGGAAAAAGCTAATACTTGTATGCATCCGTACGAGCCCTAATCTCTCTGATCTTATCCTTGTGGTCTTTACGCGATATGTAAGTTGGCGGTAGTAGACTCATTCTGCAGTCCGCCTCAAATTCCGGCCATCTAAATTTCTTCAACTGTGTTTCGCGAAAAGAACGTCGCCTCCCCTCCAGCGACTCCCAGTTGAGTTCCCAAAGCTTTTCGGTAACAGTCGCGCATTGATCGAATCTACCAATTACAAATCTCGCCGCCCACCTCTGAACTGCGTCTGTGTCCTCCTTTAAACCTCTCTAGTGGAGATCCCAAACACTTTAGAAATATTCAAGACGGGGTCGTACAAGCGTTTTACATGCGGCCTCCTTTACGGATGAGTCACACCTTCCCAAAATTCTCCCAATAAAGCGAAGTCGACCATTTGCCAACTGTTGTAATATCATATGTTAGCACTGTATTTCCCCCCTCCCCCCACAAAAGGCGACCGTCTTGGAATAGTGTCTTGTTTTGATATGCCGGCCGCAGTGGCCGAGGGGACTGCGGCGCGCCAGTCACAGTCTGCACGACCACTACGGTCGGGGGTTCGAATCCCCCCTCGGGCATGGATATTTGTGCCGTCCTTAGTGTTAGCTAGTTCATAAGTAGTTTGTAAGGGTAGGGACTGATGACCCCGTAGTTAAGTCCCAAAAGCTGTACAAACATTTGAACATTTATAATTACGTAGACTTCCGCGGCCAGAGTCAGATGGCATAAAAGTTTTCTAGGTGTTGTACTAGGCAAGGCACACTTGGGCACAGGGTATGTCGGAAGCCTACACATACCGACAGGTATTTGCACGCCCAATCACACCACCACCCAGCAAAGAAGAACTCTGTTATCTGCTCACTGACGATTCGCGCGCAGCGACTAAGTGATGAAGACAACAGAACAGCTGAGCTCAACATACTAGAAACAACATTTCTGCCAAATGGCTACAACCATAGAGTGATTCACACCGCCATGGACACAAATAAAAGAAACAGCAGTAGGCAGGAAGTGAATAAAAAGCAGCCAGCAGCATGTTTACCGTATGTAAAAAACATCACAGATCGGATTGCTAAACATCTTCGCCGGGTTGGTGTCCAGCCTTTCTTCTGTAGTAGTCACAAGATCAAGGATATACTTGGTTCCACAAAGGACAACATAGAGGCACTACATGCATCAGGAGTATACAAGGTAGAATGCGAGTGTGGGGAAGTATACATAGGTGAGACAGGGAGGGCAGTGGCAACACGCATACGCGAACACGAACGCTACATTCGATTAGGCCAACACAATAAATCTGCAGTAGCCGAACACCAGCAAGACTGCAGCAAAAAGATAAAATTTAACGATGCCAGAATACTCGCCAAGCAACCAGGGATGGTTAAACGCAAGATAAGGGAAGCCATCGAAATTGTATAACACCCTAATAACATGAATAGAGAAGATGGACTCAGGCTTGCCCCCTAGCCATCACAGCGAAATAGGCCGCACTGCCAACACAACACGCGAGCGTCCCTAGTGAGCAACTGCCGCCGCGCGGCCCACGGCCAGCAGGAGAGAAACGGAAGCCCTCACCCCATTCGCCGATGACCACCAATAATGTCTCGCTATGCAAGAAGCAAAGGCTAACCCCCACTCCCTCCACCTCAGCATCCTATCATAATAAAGTTCCATTCTTCCGCCAAAAATTCACCAATAACATCGCTTATTTTTTAAAAATTATGACGCAATGTCTAAATGAAAGAAATATAAAGTGTAGTAACAACCAGCTCACATCAGTATACCCAGATGAAGGCCACTGTAATGTTGGCCGAAACGTCGGTTATTTACGTAATAGCCTTCTTACATCATGACGCGGTACAACACCCAGAAAACTTTTATGTCATTTGAACATTTGTTTTGCTATGACGACGGGAAGGAGGCTCAGATCGAAATGTACAGGAAGATGTGGGAGCTGGAACACTGAACTACAGCAGCTGCCCACCCGCAAGCCTACAAGCCTAGTATTCACCTTGCAAGTTCATAGGAAAGTACACGCAATAATGGTAGTAGACGAAGGCGAATGAGAAGGTGGAAGGAATATCGGATTGAGCCAACACCACTTAGAAGACAAGGCCGCGCAACTGGCCGTGCCTACGTCACACCTAAAGGTCGCGAACGCTAGCTGACTGGCCGGCCGCTACGCGGCGGTGGGCGTGCCCCAGCGGCCAGCCAATGAGCTGGCGGCCGCGACCTTTCGGTGTGACGTAGGCACGGCCAGTTGTGCGGCCTTGTCTTGTAGGTGGTATTGATTGAGCAGGGTAGTAACATATCACGTGACTCACCACAATCAGAAGTGACCTGATGAAGTAGGTTTTATTTACCACTGATCTCAGTGCTTTTGGCGCGTACCTGTTCCCGAACTTAAATAAATAAAACGAAAAAGTGAAGAATGAATTCGGAGAAAACATAGGAAGACTTTAAGGTGAAAGTAACTTGTTAAATTTTTTTACTGAAGATCTCTGGCTGTAGACATCTGCAAAGGCAAGTTAAAACGCTCACTGTTGTTCCAAAGTACCTTGCGAGTGGCCACAGTTCTTGCGCAACGGAAAATTATCTGACTGCTTACTGCTTAAGGGAGCAGCCAACATTTTAACAAACACAAAAATAATATATAAGAAGGAATAGATAAATAAACGTGGGACAGAGAGCATGAAACTATAAAGTAAGAGTTTGATACTTTAGATTGTTATCTATTCAATAAAAAGAACAAGTAAAATGTGGGGAGACCAAATAAGCACAATGAAGAACACACCTTGTACAACAGTGAATTAAATCATTGGGTTGGGTTGGGTTGTTTGGTTGTGATATGGGGACTAAACTATTAAGGTTATCAGTCCCCTGGTGGGGAAAGGAAGGAGTGAGGATAGGAAAGGAGGGGAGGGGGAAAGGAAATGCAGTCCAGGAAGTAAAGAAGGAAGGAAGACTGCATTAGCTCAGCGTGGAGGATATTTGTAAATATACAGGGGATAAATAAAGCACACTCATTCACTCACAGACACACGCATAATGCATGTGACACTTACTCAATTGGGAACAATTCATGGCAGCAGCAAAACGAAGCATCGGCGGCGTTTTTGGCGAGATGGCAGGTGACTTCAAGAACAATTTAAAAGTATACTATTCACGAACAAACTCATGTGCGGGGAGGCAGCGGCATACTTTGCTTAAGTACCAAATGGTGTACGACCACAGTGAATTACATAGAATTTACAAAAAGAAATTAATTTAGAATAAGCAAGTAAAGCACAGGCGAGAGTTGAACAGAATAAAGCTGGTAGCAGTAAAGAGCATAGCTGAAGGCCGAAGTAATGAGTGTTACGAAAGCACGTTGTGAAATCGGTCATACCAAGATAGGAAACACGGAATCAATCCAGTAATTTCGAGAAAGAATTTAGCATCCTCCCAGAAACGGACACCACACGAAACCGTTAGTTAAAGGCAAGGATTTCAAACATACTAAGTTTACACAAAGGCTGAAAGCCACACACGTGTATTCTAACTTGAGAAAAACCGGACACAAAAATGATTACCAGATTGAAAATACAAATACTAAATTTACACTAAATTACACTTCGCCTCGCATAGCGAAAGAATTACTTAAGAAAAACTCTCAGTATTAACCCAGGAAGGCCTGATCACAAATAAAGTTCTAACAGCATGCCATCCCCTCAGCATGATTCGACGAAATACGTCGGCGGTCGCGGCAAGAGTGATGCCTAAGGCCACATGCAGAGCGTTCCCTGCCCGCACCGTATGTTAAGGTGCGTTCAAAGCCTACTGTCTACCAACCCTCGCTACCTGAGGGAGATAATACCTTCTACTACTGTTCCAGAGAGGTCTCTTTTGTTACCTCTTTCGTCGATGATTATTTTGGAACCACACCAAGAACAAGCCACCTCGTCGTCTTGTCAAGTAAGGATGTCTCTCGCTACCTAGCACACGGCAGTGCAGACGACATACGAAGCCATGCGTTTTTAACGATAGTAAACGAGGCCTAACGCGCTAAGCGACTACGCTACGCTGATTTTGATTACGCCTGCGCAGCCTAGTGAAATCCTGAACCAAACAGGTAGAGTGACCCAAGATTTCTACAATGATACCTGGTTCCCAACAACGTTAACGTCCGTAGACTGTAAAGAAGATTTTGTCATCGATCTTGAACTTCGAATTCGATGGTGGAACAAATTGTTTCCACGGTGGTCGCAGAAGAGACAACATCGTCCGATGATGGCTGGCGAGGGATCATCCATTGCCAAAGAGCGATAAGAACACACAAAAATGTTTACGGTTTGCTCATGAGTGTGATGAAAATGTTCAAATTTTTGTTAATCTATGGGACTCAACTGCTTGGTTATTAGTCCCTAGCTTACAAACTACATAAACTAAGTTAAAGTAACACATACCCATGCCCGAGGGAGGACTCAAACCACAGACGGCGAACGGCCGCGCACCGCAGAAAGGCGCCTCAGCGCGCACGGCCATTCCGCCGCGTTTGAGTGTGATAGGAACGAAGTTTAGCCATCTGACAAAATGGCCAACTTCCTCATTCAAATGAGGATGTAAAGCAGTCGGCATCAGGTGACAAATACCATTGTCAAAAGCAAAACTGACTGAAAGCATAGAACGTGAACTTTGTGATGATACTGCTGGCCCTCTCATCTCAGTGTTATGGTACGATACCGTCTGCGTCGGACCCGAAACCGTGTTGTCTAATACTGATAAATATTGCGTGTGAAGTTAGTTACAAACGAAATAGCAAGCCTAGGAATCAGTGTAGTGATACTGGGATTAGTTAACAAGCGATAGATTTCATTAATTAAGAGATTCATATATTTTCTTTCCAGGCAGTTCAATAAACAATAGTTTTGTCATTGTACATTATATCAAGAACTAGAGAGAAAAGACATGTAAAACAAAAAGTAATGAAAATAAATAGCATTGTATATAGGTTAGGCTCATAAACAAGTTGTATTGACCAGCTAATTATGTTAATTAATGTAATAGTCAAAATTTCTATATTTTAAGTCTTTGTATATATTGACTGACATGAGATTTTGAGTATATTTTCAGAATTGCCAAGATATTTGATAGTTCAATATATGTTAGGAACATGTATGAAGTACTCATTAACAAATTAATTGACATTTAGCATTACTCTTTGTTGTGAAACAGAAAGATCGGAGATTTCGACTTAAAAAGATATGTGCCATCTAAAATTATTGTATGTATAGTTTTCATTTTATATTGCGATTATTTTTGTGTACATGAAATGTTTTAGTGTTGTGTTCGTTAATTGTAAATTAGTATATTCAATTGTTATGAACAATGCGTAATGTAATGTCATTATTGTCGATGTTATATATTAGCCTCACCGCCTTGCGTGGGGGAGTTCGAGTTTTGGCGTTTATCAAATGCTTTGGAACCTATGTCATTCTGTGTTTTACAATGGAAGTATTATCACCTAAGTTCTGTTGCATTGTGTACGTTATAAAGTTGTAATGTTTTGGTGGAGGAGCAGTTTGATTGGAAATTAAAGAAGAAGTGAAAAAATGTACCTACGAGTATTTATTTCTACCACGACGCCCCAGGAGAGTAATATTGCAGCGAGCAGAACCTTCGTACATCGTAATGTTGAAAAGATGAGTATCGTTTGGAAGTGGTAGAAGGACAACTGTAATTACTTAATAAACAAGTAAACGTTATAACTTCGAATTCGAAGGTGGAACAAATTGTTTCTGCGGTGGTCGCAGAAGAGACAACATCGATCGATGATGACAGTTCTGCTGACAAGGGACCATGCAGTGGCAAAGAACGATAAGAAGACACAAATATGTTTAAGGTTTCTCCGTTTTCCGAGGCTAGGGCTTTTGGTAAACCACCAGTACAAAAAATAAAAGACAAAGCAGCGACCATACTGCGTGTAGTGGTCGAAGAGATTGGGACCAGCAACGGAAATTTGCTATAAGCATCAATCACTAAGAAGCATTGCGTGATCCTATGGGAATCTACGGAATCAATATTAAGTCGCTGCCATTGGCTAGACAACTGCAGAAAAGGAAAAAGGTTGTGGCGGAGTTGCCTGTTGCTCCACAGACAAAACAATGAACAACATAACTTGAATTTGTGCATCCCTTCTGTGCCAAGTGCAATAATGGCGAGCGAGTTCCTTCGTTCGAACAACGCCCCAGTGACCTTGGTGCAACAACGACAAAATTTCGCGGTGAAGGGAATGACGGATCACAAGCCGAGCATCGTCGTTCTCTGGTCTTAGAAGCAAAACACCTGCCCTATGTGAAAGAGGATCACAGAGTCCAAAATAGGGCACACCACGGGGTTAGGAATATGCCGCAGGCGGCTTGGCCATCCATACATATTGCAAGAGCAGGATCTGAAGCAGTCACGTGCACAATATGAGGGCAGTCTAAGGCAAAAGATGAAGAGAGTCAAGTTCCTGATCGTCAATTTGTAAACATAATTCCTCAGAAGAATCAAATGCAGAATTGTTACCAACAGATAAACGAGACAAGTCTGCATTCCAATGTTGTGCAGTATGCCTGTAGAGAAATTCGTACTGATAATTTGAAAGAAAGAAGGCCCAACATTGCAATTTTGCGCTGTATGCGCCGTACAGGCTTGGTAGGAATGAACGAAGCAGTCAAGGGCCAGTGATCCGCGATGAAATAGAATTTTGTGGCATACAAATACTGATGAATCTTTGTAACTCCGTCCACTACCACTAATGCGTCCTTTTCAGTTTGACTTTTATTACATTGTGCCTTGGTAAGAATATTACAGGCTGATGCGACGGGTCTGTCTGAAGTACTAAAACGGTGCGAAAGAACAGCTCTGATACCATAGTAGCAAACGTCAAAAGCTAGTACAACTTGTTTGTTAGGATCATATGGTATCAGGCAACGATGACTAAGCAGAGCATCTTTCAACTGCTGAAAAACGTGCATGCAGCAGACCATACAAAAGGAACCTTTTTGCGGCACTAGAGCTTAAGCGGCGCAGCGATTTGTGCAGCGTCAGGAATGAATTTACAATAATAATTTTTTTCCATTACAGCCTGTAGTTCTTCGGCAGAGGAAAGTTTCTAATTGCTGCTAACTGAGATTGCTCAAGATGAATTCATTGTGCACTGATTGCATGTCCAAGGTAGTGCAATTACTCACTGAAAAATGAAACTTATCCTTATTACAATTTAACCCATTGTTCTTAAGCACTTGAAATAAACTCTAAATTATACAAATACTCCTCCAATCTATGTCCTGCCACCCCAATATCATTTAAGTAGAACAAGACAATAACTTTGTTGTTAACTGTTCCAAGAATATTTGAAAAATAGCAGGCGCCGATGCACTACCGAAAGGAAGGCTTTGAAACTCTGTCATTGGTGAGTGTTGACCATAAAAATTTCTGGTTTTGCATCAAACGGTGATTGCACATATGCTCCCATAAGTCCACTTTTAAGAAATATTGTCCATTATGAAACTTTCACTCTGCAGCGGAGTGTGCGCTGATGTGAAACTTCCTGGCAGTTTAAAACCGTGTGCCGGAACCGGGACTCGAACCTGGGACCTTTGCCTTTCGCGGGCAAGCGCTGTACAGACTGAACTATCCCGACACGACTCACGATGCCGCCTCACAACTTTACTTCCGCCAGTACCTCGTCTCCTACTTTCCAAACTTCACAGAAGCTCTCTTGCGAACCTTACAAGACTAGCACTCCTGGAATGAAGGAAGTTTCATATCAGCGCACACACCGATGCAGAGTGAAAAGTTTCATTCTGGACGCATACCTTAGGCTGTGGTTAAACCATGTCTCCCATATCCTTTCTTCCAGGAGTGCTAGTCTAGCAAAGTTCGCAGGAGAGCTTCTGTGAAGTTTGGAAAGTAGCAGGCGAGGTACTGGCGGAAGTAGAGTTGTGAGGCAGCATCGTAAGACGCGTCAGGGTAGCTCAGTCGGTATAGCGCTTGCCCGCAAACGCAAAGGTCCCACGTTCGACTCCCGATTCCGGCACACAGTTTTAATCTACCAGGAAGTTTCAATATTGTCCATTGCCCAATCTATCCATCAATTCTTCCAGACGAGGGATAAATATTGATTAGTCTGGATTCACCGTTGCTTTGAAATCAGTCCACAGAAAAATACGTCCATCAGGTCGATTCAATATGATAAGAGGAGAGGCCCACTGACTATCTGATGTCGGTTTTATGACCCCGTATCAGTCCATCATTGAATTTATTGCGCTACTTGATCGCGAATTGCATGCGGAACAGGGCGAGCTTTGACGAAGTGTGACTGTGCGCTGTCCTTTATTGTGACATGAGAGTCAACATCTTTAGCCTGTACTACAACCGGTTCAAATAGCTCTTAGTATTTCTCATACAAATCTGAAACATGTTTTTGATTCACCAAAACACTAATTTGAAGATCATTGCCTTGCAATGATTGAAAAGATCAGATAAGTCAAGGCCAAATATGTTTGTACAGTAGGGTGGGTGCAAAGCATTATTTTCTATTTTACGGAACGCTTTACTGCGGAAAAGTTGCCTGTTGACGTTAGAAGAAAAACCATATACAAAAAATTAAAATATCTTCCGTACGCGCATCGTACCTAAATATAATGGAAAATTGAAAAAAAAAGGGGGGCCTTCTTTGGAATGTTTTGAAGTTAGTTGAAACTTTCAAACTAAACTCGCCTTAGTTTTATTTGCATTAAGGATGGTTGAAATAAGTTAAATAAATTAAAATCAGGGTAATATAATACACGTTTTGGTATAACAAAAGAGTAAAACTCACTTGAATTTCATTGAACTGGTGTGAATTGGTTTTTAAGAAAAGTAAATAACAAGCGATTTCGCAAGAATGTAAAAGAAGAATAATTCTCTTACACAGGAAGCTGGATCAACTTATACTGGATATGTATCTCATACCTCGAGTTCAGAAAATATAACTCAAAGCATTATTTCTCGTTTGTCTGAACAATCAGTATCATTCGAACTACTAGTAAGTAGCAGGGTGTGATGACACTGCAGCCAACACTGGATGGAAGAATGGTGTCATTCACCGACTAGAAAATCATGTAGGACGTCCACTACAGTGGATTGTTTGCCTCCTGCATTTTATTGAGCTTCCTTTCCGCCATATTTTCCAAGAAAGGTCAAACTGCAGGGTCCAAATATTTTAGTGGATGAATCTGATAGCACTCAAATGCTGTGAAAAACTCCTTGTCGTACCCTATGAACCCATAGCTTGTTCAATTCCTGATACAGACAGAAATTTGTTGAGTAAAGACCAACAGTATCTTCACGACATTTCAATTGCAATCACCTTGGGACTTCGTACCGATGACTGCAAATCGGGGCCCTGACCCATTCTCCAATTCCAGCTGGTTAACTGCAGTGTTATAACAAACACTTGGTTCAAGAATCACAAAAGAAGGTTGTATACGTGGAAGAGACCAGGAGACACCGGAAGATACCAGATAGATTTTATAATGGTAAGACATAGATTTCGGAACCAGGTTCTACAGTGTAGGACATACCCAGGGGCAGATATTGACTCTGACCATAACTTGTTGGTTATGAACTGTAGGCTGAAACTAAAGAAACTACAAAAAGGTAGGAAAATAAGGAGATGGGACCTGGATAAATTGAAGGAACCTGAGGTTCTTAAGAATTTCAGAGGGAGCTTTAGGCAACAATTGACAGAAACAGTGGAAAATAAAACAGTAGAGGAGGAATGGGTAAAATTGAGAGATGAAATAGTGAAGGTAGCAGAGGACAAAATAGGTAGGAAGGAAAGACCTGCAAAAAATCCTTGGATATCACAGGAGATACTAAATTTAATCGATGAAAGGAGAAAATATAAAAATGCAGTAAATGAAACAGGCAAAATGGAGTACAGACGACTAAGAAATGAGATTGACAGGAAGTGCAAAATGGCTAAGCAGGAGTGGCTAGAAGGCAAATGCAAGGATGTAGAAGAATGTATAAATAGGGGAAAAATAGATACAGCCTACAGGAAAATAAAAGAAACATTTGGAGATAAGAAAAACAGCTCTATGAATATCAAGAACACTGATGGAAAACCAGTTCTCAGCAAAGAAGGGAGAGCTGAAAGGTGGAAAGAGTATATAGAGGGGCTCTACAAAGGAAGTGAACTTCGAGACAATATTGTAGGAAGGGAAGAGGATGTAGATGAAGATGAAATAGGAGATACTGTATTGAGAGAAAAATTTGACAGAGCCCTGAAAGACCTAAGTCGAAACAAGGCCCCTGGAGTAGATGATATTCCCTCAGAGCTACTGAAGTCTCTGGGAGAACCAGCCATGACAAAATTGTTTCAACTGGTGTGTAAGATGTATGAGACAGGTGAAATACCCTCTGACTTTAAGAAAAATGTTATAATCCCCATCCCTAAGAAAGCAGGTGCAGACAGGTGTGAAAACTACAGAACCATCAGTTTAATAAGTCATGGTTGCAAAATATTAACGCGAATTATCTACAGGAGAATGGAAAAGCTGGTAGAAGCTGACCTCGGGGAAGATCAGTTTGGGTTCAGGAGAAATGTAGGAACTCGGGAGGCAATACTCGCTTTACGGCTTATCCTAGAAGATAGATTAAGAAAAGGCAAACCTACATTTCTAGCTTTTGTAGATTTGGAGAAGGCTTTTGACAATGTTGATTGGAATAAACTCTTTCAAGTTCTGAAGCAAGCAGGAGTAAAATATAGGGAGTGTAAGGTTATTTACAACTTGTACAAAAACCAGACAGCGGTTGTCAGAGTTGAAGGGCATGAAAGGGATGCAGTGGTTGGAAAGGGAGTAAGACAGGGTTGTAGCCTTTCTCCGATGTTATTCAATTTGTACATTGAGCAAGCTATAAAGGAAAGTAAGGAGAAATTTGGAGAAGGAATTAAAGTTCAGGGGGAAGAATTAAAAACATTGCGTTTTGCCGACGACATTGTAATTCTGTCAGATACAGCAAAGGACCTGGAAGAGCAATTGAACGGAATGGACAGTGTGCTGAAAGGTGCATATAAGATGAACATTAACAAGAGCAAAACTAGGGTAATGGAGTGCAGTGTAAGAAAATCAGGTGATGCTGAAGGAATTAGATTGGGAAATGAGGCAATAAAGGAGGTAGATGAGTTTTGTTACTTGGGCAGTAAAATAACAAATGATGGTCGCAGTACAGAGGATATAAAATGCAGGATGGCAATGGGTAGAAAAGCGTTCTTGAAAAAGAGAAATTTGTTAACATCGAATATTGATTTAAGTCTAAGGAAGTCCTTTCTGAAGGCATTTGTATGGAGTGTTGCCTTGTATGGGAGTGAGACGTGGACGATAAACAGTGCGGACAGGAAGAGGATTGAGGCTTTTGAAATATGGTGCTACAGAAGAATGCTGAAGATTAGGTGGGTGGATCACGTAACTAATGAGGAGGTACTGAACAGAATTGGGGAGAAAAGGAATTTCTGGCATACCTTGACTAAAAGAAGGGATAGATTGGTAGGACACATTCTTAGACATCAAGGAATTGTGAATTTAGCGTTGGAGGGAAGTGTATGGGGAAAAAATCGCAGGGGAAGACCAAAAGATGGATACAGTAAGCAGATTCAGACAGATGTAGGTTGTCGCTCTTATGTGGAGATGAAGAGGCTTGCTCAGGATAGGGTATTGTGGAGAGCTGCATCAAACCAGTCTCCGGACTGAAGACCACAACAACAACTGCAGCTAATTGATTCAGATTATACACAAGATCGTCAGTTCCGTCCGAAAACATACAAGAATTACTTGCCTTAATTTTAAAGTTGTACATGCCCTTGTTCGATATAAAAAAAGAGCAAATATATAACTGACGGACCGAAACATTTCTTTCAAGCAATTCAAAGATCACGGTATTTATCCGATGAATTACTTGAAGTAGTAGAGCGAGTAATAAGACGATGTGCATTCTTTACTCTCCCGGAAAATGTTCTGCTGGCAATGACTGTTGATAAAAGGGAACATTCTGGAACTCTGTTACAGAAGGATCTTGAAGTCAAGACACACTACTAAAGAAGAAGACCGTTAGAAATTTCGTACCACGAAGATAAATTTTCAAGATTCTGATTACTTTGAAACTGATTGGAATTCTTATGCGGTGTATCGTTCCCCAATGCTGCGAGATTTAACTGAAGATGATCTTAAATCACTAATCAGTTCTGACACAAAGCTCATCAGGAAAATCCAACACTTTCCCTGTCACACTCAAACCGTAGAGGTGCGTCAAACTGGTGGCACGGGCTGAATACAAAGTATGTGGACAGAAAGGTAGAGATGACTATATCTGAGCAACACTTAAGTCTGTATCGGTTATGCCACATTTCTCCGAAAAAGCAGACTTTCAATGTTTACGGGATATAAGAGACAATAAGGCAGTAAGGCAAGGAATTGACCTCTGTGGATAAATTTCGTAAACAAACTATAAATATGACGTTAATACAATACCTAACAATTTCATGGTTGGTGGGTAGGATGTGGGTGGAACTCTATGTGCAACCATCCCCACAACGTTGTGAATTTCAAACAAAACGAAAGAAAACTTGCACAGTGAAAATTGTTAAATATTGCTCAATTTCTGTTTCCTCTAAAACAGCGCTCGCACGGAAAATATTGTATTGTTACCCTGATTTTCATTTATTTAGTATATTTCAACCGTTCACAAATCACAACAAATTAACTTTGAGTTTATTTTGAAAGATTAAATTAACTTTACAAAATTCGAAAGAAGCGATTTTTTTATTTCAATTTCCCATTATGCTGAAGTACGATGCGCGAAAGGAAGATAGTAACCGATTTTAATTATTTTATCTCGTATTTTTGCTAATAACAATAGGCAACTTTGACGCTCTAAAGTGTTTCGTAAAAAAAGAAATGAAAAAAATAATAATAAAATAAAACAAAATAAAATAAAATAAAATAAAAAGAATCTACCTACCATATTGTACAGTGTTGGTCACTCAGTATATGGAAGGACACAAACTTTGTTACATTTTTTAAATAGGCGGGCAGACTACATACACAAAGTATGTAGAGGCATGGACTGTGTGTGTTGTAGGCATATAGCAATGAGGTAGATCTCCGTAGAGATGGGCTTAACAGAAATTCATAAGTCTCTGGTGAAACTGGAGCACCATTGTTCATGCAAGGAGTTCCTAGTAGCGGAAGTGCTTGCAGTGGTTAAGTTCACTTGCTCGACCGGACGGGCATTGACGTGTTAATGTTCTGCTGGCTAGAGCTCTGGTATGAGCTCATCTTGGCGTAAACACTCTCTCTGAACGTGGCCTATCTTAACCACAGCTGTAGCAGGCTGCCGGATTGGGCAATGTGAACGCTTGTGCCAAGTGAAACGTCGCGGACACGATTTCCACATTTTCTGCTGAGCGCCTCTATCCTTGCTAGGAGACAAAGAAACTATCCGTGCGCTACACACTCTCTCTCTCATCTTTAACCCCTTTTGTAGAGGTTATGACTAATGAAGATTAATGTCTGCCTTAGACATTTCCTTCACTGTTTTGTTTGTGTTTTTGTGACTGTGGCCTTTGCTGCTGTTTCTTTAGACTACTATCTCTGATTTTCTTTACTGCTACTAACGTAGTAGTGACATTGGTCTTTTGTATTTGTCGCGCGTTTGGTCGTATTGACAATGTTGTGACGTCGTCGCCTTTTGTTGTTTATTCTTGCCGGTTTAATTGTTAGTAACTAACGGTATTGGTGCACGATCCTTTGATATCTAAAACATTGATATAGTTAGTATTACAAGATATTTAATGACTGAAAATTTAATACTCAACTTTAGAACATATGTCTGTTGCTTCTCTCTTCTCGCTTCTTGCGGCGGCGTCCGTATGATGCAGCCGCGTTCTGACTTAGTACTGCCCTAGTTCTGTCTTCGTAGCTGCCTAGTAACTGTCCGAGTTCTCACTAGTAACTGTCCTATTCCTGTAGAAGTTCGGCCGGCGATGACCCTTCTCGTGGATGCGAGCGGTAGGAGGCGACGAACAGTTGCAGAGCCGCCTCCAGTGAGTGCTCCGAACGAAGTTTGGACATCTGCTGCTTAAATGTTCGGACGAAGCGATCCGCAGCGCCTTTAGACTGCAGGTGAAACGGTGCACTGGATAGATGCTTAATTCCATTGCGTTCACAAAAGAGCGAAATTTTTGCGATGTGAACTGAGGGCCGTTGTCGGAGACTAACAGCTCAGGGAGATCTTCCAGACAAAAAATTGAAGACAACGTCCAAATCGAGAAAAAAAGTCGTAGAAGACATTGGCACTTCAAATGGGTAACCACTAAAAGCATCAACCACAATAAGCCACTTAGTGTTCCAGAACGGACCAGCATGGTCAATATGCACTGGTTGCCAAGGTGAATCTACTTTTGGGCATGCAAAAAATTTCTGAGGTGGGGCTGACTGATTGTTAGCGTACACTGAGCACTGTGACATCATCTTTTCTATTTGGGCGTCTATACCCTGCCAAGTACAGTGTCGAGTTGCCAATTGCTTAGTGCGAACTATTCCCCAGTGTCCTTGATGAAGTAAGTTCAATACTTCTTTCTGCAAACGGCGCGGAATCAACACACGCGATTGTCCACTGTCATTTGAAACTAGAATCACACCTCTTTGTACTAAAAGCTCATTTCTTCTAACAATACAGCGACGTACCAGAGAATTATCAATTTCACATTGTGTACGAATGTAGCGCAGCAGAATTTGTAAATCGGGATCTGTTTCTGTGGCCCGAGCTATTTTCCTATTGTCCAACGGGAAGGATTGCATCAAACTATCTTCCTGTGCATCCGTCTGACAACAAGACGTCTCAGAAACTTCAAAGTCTTTGTCATGGCCAACCGGAATACGGAAAAGTGCGTCGGAATTTCCATGGCGAGTTGTGGGTGTGTACACAATCTCGTACTGATACTGTGATAAAAGCAGTGCCCAACGTTGTAATTTGTGTGCCGTGCGCGTAGGAATTGGCTTGGATGGATGAAACGATGACTGCAAAGGTTTGTGGTCAGTTAATAAATAATATTTTCTCCCATACTAGTAGTGATTGAATTTTGTAACACCATGCACTATCGCTAAAGCTTCCTTCTCAATCTGAGAATAACAGCACTGTGTGTCTGTCAAACGTTTTGTCGCAAACGCTATCGGATGGTCTGTATCCTCAGGTCTATGTGAAATTACTGACCTAGACCAAACGATGATGCGTGCACTTGCAAAAGAAACGATTTTTCTGGATCGAAGTGCACCAAACATCTATCACTAAATATGGGGTGCACAGCTTGACTGTAGATACTGCAATTTCCGGGTGGAAAAAGTCACTCTTATCTAAGCGACACTTGAGACCTGCACCTGACAAAACTAGAAATAATTTCCTCAAATTTGCAATGTGTTCTTCTGGGGTATGGCCTGACACAACTATGTCGTCCAAGTGGTTTGAACAACAAGGCACCCAAGCTGTAAGCTGCTCCAAATATGTTTGAAAAATTGCAGGCGCACATGCACTGACAAACGGTAGACGCAAATATTTAAACAAGCCCAGATGAGTATTGACAACACAAATTTTCTTCGTCGAGTGGCAGCTGAATGTAGGCATTGCGCAAATCTATTTTTGAGAAATATTTTCCTGCACCTAATCTGTCCATTAAATCTTCTGGTCTCGGCAAAGGATAACTGTCTACTACTGTTTGTGGATTCACTGTGGCCTTGAAATTAACCCAAATGCGAATGCTACCTGACGGCTTCGGCAAAATTACAAGCGGACACACCCACTGGCTAGCTTGTATTTCTTCAACTGCACCATTTTCTTGCAATGTGCGATGTTCTTGTGCTACCTTGGCGCGTAAAGCGAGCGGTACATTACGAGGTTTGCAAAATTTTGGTTTGGCATTTTCCTTCAGAGTAATGCGTGCATCAAAATCCTTAGCTTATCCTAGTCCTGCAGAAAAAAAAAAAAAAAAAAAAATCTGGGAAGTCTTTCAGCAATTTGTCGACACTGTCTTTAGCATCAAAATTGTTCACAACTAAAACATTGTCTTGCACAGTAAAACCAAAAAGATCAAAAGAATCTAAACAAAAAACACTCTCTCCTTCGTAAGACTGAAGCACTTGAAATGTCACTGTGCGCATTTTCGAACGGTACTCTGCAGGTAGTGAACACTGTCCTAGTACAGGAATGTCATTGCCATTGTACGCTGTCAACATTGTTTTAGCGCGAGAAATGCGCTGCGATCCTAACTGTTCATACGTTTTGCTACTGAGCAATATGACTGATGCACCCGTGTCTATTTGAAACTTTACTGAAATTTCATTCACACGCAAATTGACATACATTTTTCTGGTCTGACGTACAACTTGTGCTACATCTGTGTCCTTAATGTTACGAGAGGCAGCCACTGGTTTCGAAAATACTGATTTTATGGAATAAGTACTGTCTTTTCGCTGTTTGGGCCGGGAGGGCCAATTATGTTTCTTTTGCTGCAAGCAAACTGTTTGTATATGACCTTTCTTGACGCATGCATAGCATTTCTTGGCCGGGACGGACAGTTCTGCCGTTTGTGCCGCGAGAAATATCGCGGGCAGGACTTCACTTCCCTATTTGGCAAGGCTCGGTGTGTAACAACGTGTTTAAGTTTTGAGCGGGAAGGCGGAAGTACACGGCGTTTGACCCGGCGCTCGCCGGCGTGTGACGGACTACACTACACAGTGGAATGGACTCTAGGTTTTCCGCTGTTGTAGCTCCTTTATCGTACTGTTACAAAATCTGTTCTACTTGATGGAACAACGGATCTAACATTTTTAGAATCTGTTCCCTAAGCCTACCATCAGGAATATTATAGACAATTGCGTCACGCAACATGACATCTGAATACAAAGCTCCACACGAACATTTAGCCGGCCGCGGTGGCCGAGGGGACTGAGGCGCTACAGTCATGGTCTGCGCGGCCACTACGGTCAGGGGTTCGAATCCCCCTTCGGGCATGGATATTTGTGCCGTCCTTAGTTGTAGTTATTTCGTAAGTAGTTTGTAAGTTTAGGGACTGATGACCCTGTAGTTAAGTCCTACAAGCTATACAAACATTTGAACCTTTTTTTGAACGAACATTTAAATTTACACTTCCTAGTGAGATCTTGAAGATCTGTTATCCACTGTCTGTATGTTTGGTTTGTATGTTTATTCACATGAAGTGTTAAGTGCCATCGACAAGGGATCGCAAATCGATTCCATATTTCTAGATTTCCGGAAGGCTTTTGATACTGTACCCCACAAGCGGCTTCTAATGAAATTGCGTACTTATGGAATATCTTCCCAATTGTGCGATTGGATTCACGATTTCCTATCAGAAAGGACACAGTTCGTTGTAATTGACGGTAAGTCATCGAGTAAAACAAAAGTGATATCTGGCGTTCCACAGGGAAGCGTTATAGGTCCCCTACTCTTCCTCGTGTTTATAAACGATTTAGGAGACAATCTGAATAGCTCCCTTAGACTGTTCGCGGATGATGCTGTCGTTTATCCGTTAGTGAAGTCAACAGAGGATCAAAAGCAACTGCAAAGCGATTTAGACAAAATTTCTACTTGGTGCGAAAATTGGCAATTGACACTAAATAATGAAAACTGTGAAGTAATACACATGGCCACTAAAAGAAATCCACTGAACTTCAATTACGCGATAAATCAGTCAAACCTTAAGGTCGTAAATTCTACCAAATACCTAGGAGTTACAATTACGAACAACTTTGACTGGAGAGAACACACAGAAAATATTGTGGGGAAGACGAATCAAAGGTTACGTTTCATTGGCAGAACGCTTCGAAGATGCACCAGCTCCACCAAAGAGACTGCCTACATCACACTTGTGCGTCCTCTCCTGGAGTACTGTTGCCCCTTGTGGGACCCTCACCAGGTGGGACTGACGGAAGATATTGAGAAGGTTCAGAGAAGGGCAGCTCGTTTTGTTTTATCACGTTACGGGGGGGAAAGCGTCACGGAAATGTTGCACGAATTGGGGTGGAAATCATTAAAACAAAGACGTTATTCATTGCGGCGTGATCTGTTTGCGAAGTTTCAATCACCGACTTTTAGTTCTGAATGTGAAAATATTTTGCTAGCACCCACCTACTTTTTTAGGGAGACATGACCATCCCAATAAAATAAAAGAAATCAGATCGAAAACGGAACGATTTTGGTGTTCTTTCTTCCTGTGCGCTATTAGAGAATGAAACGGTAGAGAAAAGTTATGAAAGTGGTTGAATGTAATTTGCAGAGTATCTATGTAGATGAAGATGTTGTGACACAGGTGCGGCCAGAAGTTGTTACACAGTGGACAGCGAGGCAATTTGTTGGCTCCGAAACGGAAACATTTGCATTTGCTGCTGTGTATCGAGCGCGGGAAGCTGAGGCGCAGTGGTAGTGGCAGTGGCAGGGTTAGTAGGATTAGCCAGAGTCTAACATAGTCACGAAACTCCCGGTAGTCTTCTGCAACCTGGCTACTGCAGCGCTGTCAAGCGGCCGGGTCGTAACAACATACCGAGAGGCGGCGAGAAACCATTGTGGATTAAATATGGAGTCGAAGGACACGTTTAAAAGGCGACTGCATTTCGGAGCTTATTGCGGCGCGATAAATAATAGTTAGAGGAAAACTAAGAAAATTTAAATTTTCTCAAATATGAAAATCTCTTACAGTGTAGGATAGAATACAGTGTGTTAAATGTTATGGGTGTATGGAATCTGTAACAGAGAGAGGGAGAGAGAGAGGTAACTAACTCAGTATTTTTCTTCGAAGTTATTTTTGGTAGTCTACTGATAGGTTTGTGGAAGCCAAAACAAATTTTGCACAGTAGCCTACTATTGGTGAAGCAGCAATGATAGTCGAAAGTTAACAGGGATTTGTTTGTACAAAATGTAAAATAAAAAGTAACTAACTGTAGTTTAACGTATACAGACAAACTGAGATTTTAGCAGGAAGAGATTCTTAAAGATTTACAGTACTTTTACATTCCTGGGGCGTAGGTACGATGAAAACATGACAGGAAAGGCACATGCAAGCCATCTGAGCAAGAATAAAGCGAAAATTGCTTTTTTATAAGACGTAACACTTAGTCTCTAAGAATGTAAAAATCGAGTCTAGTACCAGTATCATATGTATTAAGATGTTCAAAATCTGCTGAAAAAATACATGTGGAACGTGAACTACCTACCAGTACATTATATAACTATAAATCAGTTGCTTTTGAACTTAAACACACCAGGTTACAATTCGCATCTTGTCTTAAATCGTTTTTGGATGTTATGAATACGACCGTCCTAGTTATTATTACAAACTGACACCAACAGGAAACGGGATTTTCGTTTAATAATGTTTTCGTATTTGTGTCACGAAATATAGTACCACGTTTAATGCCTGGGAAATATATAGAAATATATCAACAACAGCAATAATAATAATATATAATAAATTCTTCGTTTCGGTAGTGTCATTTTCTGCTACTGAGCTTGCTACCCAGCCGCTTGGAGCGCTACTAACGCTTCAGATGTCAAATGGTTGCATTTATTTCCCTACTGAGTCTCGTGACTGTTTTAGACTGTGCATTAGCCATGGTCCAAATACAATAATAATAATAAACAGTGCAAAAATATAGAAACTGACACTATGCCTTGTAATAGAATCAAAAGATTATTTACTGGATCCGTCAAATCCTGTAATAAAGCAAAAATAATAGCACAGCGTACTTTCAGACATTAATATTTCGTCGCAATTTGGTGCTTCGTTGTCTGTCCTCGTCGCCATTTGTTGTGACCTCGTCTCCTTTTGTTGTTTACTCATCCCGGTCTAGTTGTCAGTAACTAAATGTATTGGTGCAGGATCCTTTGACATCTAAACATTGATACAGTTAGTATTACAAGATATTTAATGACTGAAAATTTAATACCGAACTTTATAACATATGTCTGCTTCTTCTCTCTTCTCTCTTCTTGCGGCGGCGTCCGTATGATGCTAGCTGCACTGTGACCTAGTTACTAATAAGTTCGTGGCCACGTTCTGTCTTAGTACTGTCCTAGTTCTGTCTTCGTAGCTGCCTAGTAACTGTCCGAGTTCTCACTAGTAACTGTCCTATTCCTGAATAGTAACTGCCGGGCGACCAGACGTAGATCGGCCTAGATATAGCCACTTGTAGAAGGCGCGCATCTTCGGTTACTCCCTCCAGGATGCGCGGCGCCTGCTTGCTATTGGCTTTCGGTCGATCGCTGCCTTCTCCACGATCATTCTCATTCGTCTGGTGTATGACGCCGACTTTACGCCACAACAGACCAAAAGTTTTTATTAGTTCGTTTTGGGAGATTTGCGTTCTAGCATAAAATGCTTTGGCAAGTTCGCGAAATCTGATTTTTAACCTTTCTATCCCTGCAGCTTCGTGAAAGTCTTCTGCAGGGAAGCGAAACGGGAGGTATGGCGCTCGTTTTAGTTTCCTATTTTGGACTCTTTGGAATCTGTTTATGGTTGTTTTGGCAGCATATCCACACACAGGACATTTGTTGTCCAGAATTGGCCTGATGAGGCTTCTGTAAATAGCAAGACTGGTATTTGCATCTAGGGAAATGGGTGTGTTTAGGATGGGGTATAGCACTCACCGCCTAGAAGTTATAGCATCCTGCTGAGGGCTTTCCTGTGAAGTTCCTCTATGTGGCTCTTCCACGTTAGGCACTTGTCAAGGGTCACGCCAAGGTACTTCGCAGTATTTCTCCAGGGGAGGTTTTGTCCTTGCAGTTGTAGCAGATGGGAGGGCGACGTTTGCCTAGACGTTATGGAGTATTGCTGCCCAATGTGCGATCCTTATCAGGTGGGTTTGGCGGAGGACATCGAAAGAGTCCAAAGAAGGGCAGCTCGATTCATATTGTCACGATACAGGGGAGACAGCGTTTCGGAAATGATTCAGGATCTGGGATGGGAATCGTTACAACAACGGCGCTTATCGCTGCGGCGTGGGCTACTTACGAAACTGCAATCGCCAACATTCTCCTCCGAATGCGAAAATATATTGTTGACTCCCACTTACATAGGTAGAATGATCATCAGAATAAAATACGAGAAATCAGAGCCCGAACGGAGAGATTCAGGTGCTCATTCTTCCCGCGCGCTGTTCGAGAATGGAATGGGAGGTAAAATAGTATAACTGTGGTTCGATGAGCCCTCTGCCAGGCACTTAAATGTGATTTGCAGAGTATCCCATGTAGATGTAGATGTTTGGTTAGGAGCATGGCTTGGGTATTGCCGGAGTTTATGGTATTGCGCCATTGCTTTATCCAGTTTTCTACCCTATTTAAGGCTATTTGAAGACGTCTAGTGACCAGGTTCTTATTTGTTAAACTGGAGAACAATGTGGCGTCATCTGCGTATTGTGCTCGAGCCCAGTGGTCTTGGGGTAAAGTGCTCGACTGGAAGCCAATGGGTCGCGCATTCGCGAGTTTTCCGCCTTGCGGGACGGACGTGTGGCGGCCCCGGACGAACGCCTCGCTGTCAACAAGGCTGTTTACCTGCGCTCCAGATTAGTAGCTGTTGCCACCGCGCTAACACTATATTATTTGCTTAGCGATTTGAAAAGACAACATGAGTACTCAGACTTACCAAAGAAAAGACACAGTGAACTTCATATTTGACCGAAGTTTCATTCGTCCTAAAGCTATGGAGATTAGAACGTGGCTTTCTGAAAAAGTGATGATAAATCCAGATGATATTGTAGGTGTACATCTGTAGATTGTGAGTCCTGCTGCTTATGTAAAGCTGTTGAGCTGTGATTTATGTGCGTCAATTGTCGAAAAATGTGGGGGAACAATGAAGTTTCATCATTCCAACGGCGCAATTAGTGACGTTGTCTATCATTTGCTGGAATGGGAATACGGACCGTTCGTGTATTCGAACTTCCTTTCGAGATACCGGCTGCTGAAATAAACAGTGTCCTCCAGGCGTAAAAAAAAGGTAAAGCAGTCAACAATCCGAAGATTGGTTTGAACACCACAGTGCTTTACTAGGCATGGTCCTGTTTGGAGGTGGTATGCCGTTGCCTTCCTCCCACCTTCGAACTGACTTACCCAGCCAGTTATAGGGGGACCTACAGTTTAATGTGGGTTCCGAACCACGGTGCTACTCGGTATTTTTCACATGAGCAATACAACCAGAGGTGAAAGAAGTGGAAAGTGACAGATAAAAATCCTAGGACTTGGCGAGGATCGAACCCGGGACCTTTGGATCTGGCACTATACCACTGTGCAACCGAGGCGCACCCTTCAGGCTTATGATAGGATAATATCAAATATTGCGGAAAAGTGGTCCGAACCTCACATGTATCCTGTTTTGAATGGTGTCCGCTAGATTAAAATAGAGCTGCAGAAACACATTCCATCTTCCGTAAAGATTTGTGGGTACATGGCCCTCGTTCTTTATGACGGTCAGCCGAGGACGTGCGCTCTGTGTAACTCCACTGAGCACATTCGTGCTGAATGCAGTAGACGGAGAGTCCCGCAACTATCTTCTGCCGAGGGTACTATTACAGGGCCTGTAGTACAGATGAAGTTAACATACGCTGGTGCCGCTTCGCCGAGAAGACCGATGGATCAAGAACTAGTAGAACAGGGAGAGCCATCTGTAGTCCAGGACAGTAGCTCAAGCAACATGGATGTGTGTGATGCTGTGGAGAATCGAATAGTTCCCCCACAGGTCGCAAATCAAGTAATTTTAGAACACCATAATGACAAAGAAACTGTTTTCGAAGCAGGTCACTCCACACTCCGAGTGTTTCCCCTGATCATCTACACAAACGAAACCTGCAAGCGATAATTTTGGAAAATCTGACCCTCAGTCCACAATAATTTCCATCCATGAAAAAGAAGGATTAGGAAATGGGGGACACTCAAAAGTTCCAGGGTGTCCTATGAATGACTAAGGCAATGATGACAGATATGCGAACAGCAGCACCATTGAAAACCAAATAGAGGACGACAGATGTGACACCGCATCAAGGGCTCAAGAGATTAGTACACAAATGGCACAGTGAGCCACAACCGAATTCCGTTATTATACCGAATTAAAGGAAAATCCTCTATCAGTGGCTTCATCGCCGGATTCTTCCGAAAAGTCGCCAGACACATTTCCAGAGCGGTCCAGGTTGCCCAGGAAATCTCGGAAACGCAACAAAAAGAGGAGACTGGCTCAACAGAACACGGAAACCTTTGCTCCTCCCTTAAGGGAGAGGCTACGTACCATCAGAGAAAACGCAAAGGCGGGTAAGGGAGATTCACTGGAGAGAATCGACGACAGACTTAACGTGGATACCAGAGTGCTCGACGACGCCGACACGACCAGACAACGACCAACAGGAACGGACAATTCATCCTTTACTGTAGATAATCGTTCTCCCGCATGTCTCTCCTCTTGGGCGAACGACAGAGAACAAGATGACTTCCTTACGGAAGCAACAAATGAAAAGGCCAACTAAAATAGTACAACGATGGAAGTATGTGAAAATTTCAGAGACAAGAGTAACCTGAATAGGAGTACTCCTCGAATATAACCCGATTGTCGCCACCTCCACTTAAAATGCATCAAACTTATCACAGTACGACCTTAAATGTGATCAGGATACGATGTAATACTAAAATCGCTGGTCTTAAAGACTTCCTCTACCAATCGGATACAGATGTTGCGTTATTACAGGAAGTACTTTTTACCCGCTTAGATATCGCGGGATACAAAGAAATTTTAAATGTGGCCCCAGAAAGAGCATGTGGCACTGCCTTACTAGTCAAGGATGGGAACGAGGTCACCGATACGTGTTTTTAGACTCCGGGAGAGGCATAAGGTGCAAGATTTTAAACATTACAGTCGTCAATGTATATTTACCATCCGGAAACAATGCTCGCCAGGATAGGGCCAATTTCTTAAAAAATGATATCGTATTTTTACTGAAAGACAATCCCGCCGACGTTATCATTGGCGGAGATTGGAACTGTGTCAGAAACAGAAAGGGACAACAACTGAATTTTAATCTCTCCATAGAACTAATGAGCCTTGTGGAAAATTTGCAGTGGAAGGACGTATGAGAATCAAAATACCCAACGTCAGTCAAATTTACGTACTTCAGCAACAAAGCGCAAAGCAGGATTGATTGGATATATGTTTCTTCAAATTTGGACCCAACATCAGTGCAGTCGAAGTAATACCCACCACATTTTCCAATCATTTAGCGGTGAGGTGTGGCATCGGACTCACGAAGCAGAAGACATACTGGGGCCGGCCTTTATGGAAACTAAACATTGACATGCTTCCCGACAATGCTTTAGCTGAGAAAATAGACGACTCTTGGCAGACGTCTTTAAGACAGACTCACAAATATCGGTCCACTATAGATTGGTGGACGCTTTGTGCAAAACGGAAACTAAGATCAACTCTAATGTCATATGGACGCTAAAGAGCTATGTGGTTTAGAGACACTGTAGAATTTCATTACTCTTGTTTGAGGGATCTCTATGAGATGCCAATGTCAGAGGAAGTCAGAATCAACATCAATAAAGTAAAGGCTGCCCTGATCAGTCTCAAAAGGAAACAAATGGAAGGACTTCGAATAAAATCGTGTGTGCGAACTACGGTGGAAGCAGAAACTGCATCGCTTTACCATCTAATTCAACACGAAAAAAAAAAAAAAAAAGAAAAAAAAAATAGAAGGAGAACTTTTATAGAGAAACTCCGCACTGAAGACCATGAGATTTTAGAGCAACAAAAAGATATTTTAAACGAGGCTCACCGATTTTACAACTTGTTGTACATGAAGACCACTACACACCGTCTGACGCAACGGCATTACTCAGAGACAGTGGCATCGAGAACAAAGTAACTGAGGAACAAATAGAGATCTCAAAAGTGAAATAACGTGCGACGACGTTCTAGACATACTCAAAAATGCACCTATCAAAAAATCGCCAGGTCCAGATGGTTTACCCTTAGAGTTTTATCTAAATTATTGGCACATCATAGGCAACAAATTCACAGATGTCATTAATGAAGCATTAAATGAAGCACATGTTCCTGACGAAATGAAAGAGAGCATTACTGTACTATTGCCTAAAGGAAGGTACAGAGAAGTAAAAGAACTGACACAAATGAGGCCAATTTTTTTAATGAACTCTGATTACAAAATCATAGCTAGGGTAATGAAAGACTTCGACCTGTCTTGGATAAAATAATTGGACAACATCAAACATGTCTTCCTGGTAGGAGTATTTTTAAGACTATGTCCGAGTACAGGGACATCATCGGAATTTTTTCTACAACCTTGGCCAGGGCAGGCATAGCTTTTATAGATTTTTCGAAAGCCTTCAACAGGGTGAACCACGAATATTTATTCCAAACAATGAAATACATGGGTTTTCAATAAAATTACTTGGTTGTTTTAAGAAACAAAAAGGAATTAAAACAAAAATTTTAATCAATGGTCATTATACAGACCAATAGAGATAAAACATGGCGTCCCTCAAGGCAGTCCATTGTCAATGTTATATATTGTTGCCCTGGAACCCTTATTACGAAGGCTTAACAATGAGCTAGAGGGTATAACTATAATAGGCGAAAGTCATGCAACTAATGCTTACGCTGATGAAGTTGGCGTCTTGTAAGAAGTTCAGAGGATGTACAAAAACTGACGGAACTCGTTCGGCTCTACTGCAGTGCTACAGGAGCCAAAATAAATGAGACAAAGAGCTCGTTCTTAAATCTTAACAGTTTTACATATGTTAGACTAGAGTGGGCGCAATCAGTGGACCATCACACAGCCTTAGGTATCACATTCTACAGAGATCCTTTAAAGACGATAACTATCAATTGGAGGAAGACATCAGCAAATATTCGAGGTGCCCTAATACTAAACCGAATTAGACATTTAAACCTGATTCAGAAAATTGAAATCGTAAACTGTGCTGTTCTCTCGAAGGCAATATACGTGGGACAAATATTCCCCATAACAATAAACATATCGAAAAATATCATGACTACACTTTGCCTATGTATTTGGCAAGGTGAGATCTTTAGGGTGGCCGTCACTACGATAACATTGAAGCCTGAAGAGGGAGGCCTAGGACTCACTGACATCCGTCGTAAGGGGTTCACCGAATTCTGGGCCCAGTGAATTCTGGGCCCAACCAGAAATGTGCGAATTCTGGGCCCAGTTTGCTGGAAACTGCCTGCCTGTGGCGAGGGCAGAGCCTCCCTGCCCCCCTGGGAACGCTCCTTGTCAGTCACGGTCCCGAAGGTCTCGTCCAACGCAGTGGCTGACCGCTTAGACAGTCACTGCCAGTACGACACTAACTTGCGTAGTATTCAGTACGTGCATCTTGTCTCATGGTGTGCTTTAAGTTCGAAATGGAAATGTCAACGACCATCCGTGGTAAGCCATGTGCGCACTATGATGGCTACTCATATACCATAAGGAGAACCAAAGCAGATGGGACTGTGGCGCTGTTCAAAGCAAAGAACAAAGTATTACCGAGGAATGCTTGAGACAAGCCTGAATGACAATGTATTCTTGTCATTTAGCCTGTTCAAAGCCAGATAAAGTGTGATGGGAGTCTGTTTATTACGAAAATTCCGTAAACATAAAAAGCGAATTTCTTATAGGGAGCACTGTGACTTTTTGTATTATATTGTCTCTCTGACGCAATCATTTACATCTAAATCTTCAAAAAAGTTTTACTTATGACCAATTTCAGCCAATGTCAACTACCTCCAAAAACAATGAAAAACTTAAAACCTAAGTATAAAAATCGTATCTATTCTTCTTTACAAAACTTTATATTGAAATAAATATAAAATAATATACTCCTCATACCTTTGGATAATATATGTAATGTAAAGAACATAATATATGATGACGTACGAAAAAAGGGTAGGATTTGGCACAAAATTAAAGATCATTGGATATAACTCACATACAGTGCGTAGGTGATATAATCTGTACATGGCTTCTTCTCCCGCTCCTACCACTACATGCGCATATCCCCTGTACGTGATTTCAAAACAGAACAACAACTGGCAAGCCGTCAGAAAAACTAAAACATACATTTTTGGAAGCAAAGAGTTAAAACTGCGTTCAGAACGACACATAATCGTAAAGTGCGATTGCGTGATAATATACCACAAAAGAAACCAAATATGCAAATTACGGGATTTATGAATGTCATGTCGCTGAGAATATAATGAGCACAATCAATTTTCTCCTAACGCCTACTTTAAGATTTATGATGTTATGCCGTCCTGTTAACACCGCCGCGTTAACACCGCCCTTCAAATGACCACCAAAGGAAACAAAATGTCCTGCTGCCGGAAGAACAACGTTGAATGTTGACATAATGTTCAACGATATTCCCTCTTTTAAACGCGTATTGCACTGGCTCTATTTTTTTCCTGTTTTCCCTTGTTTTACGATGCATTCTCTGCCTTGGCATGGAAAATCATGTCATTCATTGTAGCCGTAAACACGCACTCTTATTATGTAAATTATTTTATGGTTCACACACTCTCGTTTTAATGTATGACTTAATACGCGAGTTCATATTGCTGATTCATTTGACAATACTAATAACGTTATGCAGGATTAGAATTACAAAATAGAAAGGGTTTTTCTGTTTCGATGTCATATGTAGGGGCCATGCACATCTAGCGCTATGAGTGAGATGGGAAGCAATACGCAGATTATTTCACCTATACGTGCATACTCCTGGTTCATGTACATTACATGTAGGTCTAACATTCGCAGGTCGATGGGTGTGGAACAGATTTTCTTTTACGTTAATTTAAATGTTCTTTGTCAAACAAACGTGATTTTAAAATTCTGTGATTGTAATCTGGTTTCCAGGTTTTCCATTGTAGCTTCTGAATATCCAATCATAAGTAAAAGTTGCCAAACAGAAATTACATGCCCACTTCCAACTGTATCACTTTTGGTTCTTCTTTGATCATTTCCACACCTCTTTCATCAGTACAGCACGTAAAGCTACGTTTGCACGGGCCATAAAAATTGTTATTGCCGACAACACTGGCCCACAATGTTTTCTGGCTACATTGGAACCACTCGAATTGCAGCCACATGTACTATAACAATGCCGGTCACTGTTGCCTCGTAATGTTTGTTGAAGAGTATGTCAGGGCCGAGTGTGTGTACATGAACCAAGCTACCGGCGCAAAATAATCAAGTCGGCTCGTTTACCTGCCGGCCGGCACCCATCCCGGCGTGAGGGAAGTGGGGGGGGGGGGGGGGGAGATTAGTGGCCCGACCTTTTCCGGGCCCAGATTTCAGTGGGCCCAGAATTCGCGACACCGTCGTAAGGCTACAGCACTTTTCATCAAACGTACTGTTCAGATTATAGAAGCTTATCCAAACAGTGTAACATCCGGCCTATTTACTGCCGTAAAACCCGAAAGCTTGCAACTACCTGTCAATGTACACATTCGGTGCTTCTACCAAGAGATAAGTCACCTGCATAGTATCCTGGAAGATAAACGTAAATGAACCTGCAAATACATAATGGACCATCTTAAAACAAAAGAAAATCGAAATAAAATGGAACAAATGAATCCAAATCAAAATTGGAAGTCCATTTGGAAAAATATTCATAAAAATATTACCTTCAGATGTGCAGACAGCATGGTATTAGGTCGTAAATAATATCATCTGTACAAATGACAGACTGTGTAATATTGGGAAAAGCAATACCAACGTCTGTCAGAAATGTCCAGCAGCAGACACCATAAAAACACCGTTTTGTTTGTGAAGGAAACAAAAATATTTGGGATTATGTGAAAAAACAGATTGCCTTTATAAAAGGCACTGATGGTAGAGAAATCGCAATAAATGATATACTTCTACCACAAAATGTCTCTTCAACCGAACAGAAGAATAATGCTATTGTATGGCTGACTGGCCATTATATCAACTATGTCATTCACAACAGAGGCGAAGATAATATTCTGGAATATGAACAGTATTTACATACAGAATATTACAAAGAACATAGGAGGAAAAGCCACCAAAAACGCTTTGGAAATAGATTAAAAGCATTGTTTGAGAGACAGGGAGTGGGATAAGGTAAAATAAAGAATGTATGCTAAAGTAGGGGACAGCTGCTGGGGGTGAAGTACGGTGGGGACTTCGTGGGCCCCGTGGCCGCTACGGTAACCGTGAAGGCCTCAGCAGAACCCTGAATCGGCAATGCAGCTACCGAAACACGTAACTTGACATCAACACATAGTGAGCAACTCAATAAGTCAACAAAATGCCCGATCCAGTATCAGGGTCAAGAAAATACGTTAAGATTGAAAGACAAAATATTTGGAAATTAGATGTCAGTAGAAATTACTACATTTACTTTTGAGGAACTACATTTTCTTTTATGATCAACAATTGGGAAATTTATTTTGTTAAGTTAGCCACTGAAGAGACATTTCTTTATTTAACATACAATAATTTTCTTTTCCAATTCAAAATTGATGAGTTACACTAACAAATTAAAAAGAGTGTTGTTACTGCGACAGACGTTCACAAAGTTAAGAGCGGCTACTACCTAGACAGTTCTTAAATAAGAATAGGACAAAAACAATCGCACTTAGTTTGTGGAATGCACTGCTAAAGCAACACAGGCACGAGAAGGCAAACTTTGAAACTGTCAGTCTGCAGGAAACCACACATAAAAGAGGAAACATATAAATATTTTGTAACAAACATAGCAAAGAAGCTAGCCGAAGAAGGCAAAAAAGGTGAGAGCATGGATGGGCTGTAAGGGGAGAAAGGAGGCCCAATAGCGGGGGAAAAAACCTTCCGACGTGGCACAGGGGATAGCGTCACAGATTAAAAAATAAAATAAAAAGTGGTCTTGGGGTAAAGTGCTCGACTGGAAGCCAATGGGCCGCAGGTTCGAGACCCGGTCGGACCTCGAATTTTTTCAGTCTGCACTTTAACCAATCGTTCATTTCTCAACGATGTGAGGAGTCGCCAGAAACGACATGTGGTTCGGATTCCACGTTAAGCTGTAGGTCCCCTTTCTCTGGTTGGATAATTGGGATAGGCTAGGGACATGCAAGACGCTGAAGTGGCGTCCAATTGAAAGACTTGCACCAGGCCAGTGAGCCACACGAAATTATTATTATTATTGTTATTGCGTATTGTGCAATGTCTACATGCTGCATCGTTGGTATGCCAGCTGTATAGACATTGTAGAGGACGGCCCCTAAAGCCTTGAGGCACACCTGCACCGATTCTTCTCCTGGTTGACAAGGACCCCTCGATCTTGACCGCAAAAGTCCTATTGCAGAGACAGTTTTTTATGATCTTAACTATTTTTCTAGGATGCCGAGGGACTACATTTTGTGTTATAGCTTATTGTGCCAGGTGGAGTCAAATGCTTTGGTTACATCTAGGAGGACAAGCACGCAGTAGCCCTTTTGCTTGAAGCTGTCTGTGGCCTCTTCAACCACCCTCATTATTTGCTGGGGGGGGGGGGGGAGTGATTTTGCCGGAAGCTGAACTGAAATTTCGGCCGCTATGACTGCACCTTGCTAATAATAATAAAATTGAGGTAATCCATAATAATAATAATAATAATAATAATAAAATTGCGGTATTCCAGAACCGAATCATTCGTTTTAAGTAATTAACATGTTCAGCCATCGTGTAAGATAGCCTAGGGTGACCAGCCGTCCCATATTTTACGGGATCGTCCCTTATTTAGCTCAAATGTCCAGAAAAAGTAAATACATGACGTATATGTCCCCTTTTTAGTAACAATCCTGTATATTTTGGAATAACGTATTTTCGAAGAATCTACAGTGTAACCAAATGGAGAAGAAATGGGGTCATATTCAAAAAATACAGAAAATAGGCTTTAACTCAAAGAGAGTAAGACTCGATTTTCGAGTTTCTTTGGTTGGTATTATACAATGGTTTCACATGAAATTTGCAGCTTTTCCAATTAATAATTTCATTGCTAGAAGTTGACGTGCTGAAAGAGTTTGATTTCAAGGACATTTCATATTTATTTCACTAGACGTTAATCGGTTATATCGCGAAATGGACTTACCTAATTCATATGCTAAAACATTGCATATTTTAAGGGATTTTCACTGGGCGAATCCGGGGGTTCCGGGGGCCCTCCCCCGGAAAAATTTCAAAATATTGATGCCTAAAACCGTATTTTGAAGCTTTTTTTTTTTTAAATTAAAATCAAAGCTGCTTAATTTTTCCTTAATATATTTTTATTCACACATGTTTTTAATGATAAATAAAAATGTTTGTGGAACAATACTAAATTTGGACTTTGAAGAAATCATTTATGTCTCCTAATTTTGTTAAACAATCTTTCAATCGTTTTTGTAGTCTTTTATTTGTTAAATAGAATACAATACCTGTTATAAGTTCACTTTAATTTGATATGATTATTAAATGAAAATAGTATTAAATTAAACTAATATCAGTACTATGATTACTTAAAATACCTTCTTGTGTACTTTCTGTAAAAATTAATAAACCATTATTTGTCTTAAAAGCTCATATTACGTTATGGTTCCTCAATTTGTATTTTTGTTCTAGAGAATTCTGTACACCAACGGTAAAGAAACACAATTACAATTTTAAGCTATCTAAGAAGAGTACTTAATTCTGAAGAAAATGAGTCATGAGATGCTGGTGCTAAAAACGTCTTTAAAGAACGTATAGTTCTAGTGTAACAGTTTTCTTTCAAAGAGTATTGAACAGTAATTTTATACCTTCACTTGTAAGATTGTAGGTAAAAACAATTCTTTTGCCTTTTTTATAAATGTTTTAATGCAAAAAAGAACAATTTTCAAGAAATATTTTAAAATATGCCTACGACAAAATTTTAAAGGATAATGAAATTACTGGGTTTACAAAATATTTTGATAAAAAAGTTACAAAGTCCCTAACTAAAAGAATCGAAGAACATCAAATTTAAAGGTTACTGTCATTTGGATAAAACTTTTTCATAAACTCTTGGTCTTGATACAGTTCAAAATCGGGCAGCTTCCTTCTTCTCTCTTCCTTCTCTAGGAACTTCGCCACGGATGGCCTTGGGTCGAAAAAGGCTGTCCCAACACCGTTGAGAGCGATGCGCATTCTAGAGTTGAGAGCTTCTCGTGACAGGCCAGATTGTTTGTTTGCTTTTAAAGTCGTATGTAGTAACACTGATCTTTCAGGACCAGCACTGTGCGGTGTCAGAGGAATATACGACTGCACCAACTTTCTTAGGATCGAGTGAGGTTAAGATACTTTCAAAAAGTGGCACAGCTTTCCTGTAGATGATGTCATACTAGACGAAGCAGGGAGTTTTTCTGCTGAAAAAAAAAAAAAAAAAAAAAAAAAAAAAAAAAAAAAAAAAAAAAAACACCTACAACGTCGTCAGTAAAATCTGATACCTTATCTCTACCTAACAGGCCTTCAACGTCTGCACGAACTGCGTCCACAAGCTCAATAGGATTTTTAGAATTTATTAATCTATTAATCCTACTGCAGATTTCCTTCTGGTCTTCGGGAAGCCGTTGTAAGATAAACTCTTTTCAACTCATTACAACCTCTCTTCTCGCTGCAGGCCAGTGTCGCTTTGTTGAAACAAATCGGTTTATTTGACGTCTTCTAGGAAGATCTTCAGTATCTGATTCGTCACTTTCAAGTTCTCTTGAACCTTCTCTTTCCAACTTTACTTCATATCCACCAGGATAACAGTCTTCTTCCATCAAAGATAATGAATAAACAAATATTTTTTTTAGATACTTCAATATCAGGGATTGTAACAAATGACCTCTGACAATTTTTTTGCAGTTTTTCCAGACGTTTCAGAAGCATAAGACTGGTAAGTCGCTGTTGTTCGCCACCTGTCTCCCACAAACGTAAAAACCCACGCTCTGAAGCTTTTTCAACTTTTGAGGAATCAGTCTTTCCAAGAACATTACTCCAATGTTCTTGCATTAATGGAAGGATGTTGCAAACTGCTTTGGCTAAATTGTTGAGCTGTTCTACGTACCTTACATCAAAGTTTGCTTAGTTAACTCAGCCAGCTCTTCAAGTTCTTCAAAGCGTAAAGTCGATGCCCTATAAAACGTTCCCACAGCTTTCAAATTTGTCTTCCAGTGCTGAACTTCAATGACTGCTGATTCTAAGTATGACATTGCTAGGTTAGATCGATGAGCCACACACCAAATACAAAGTAAGTCTCTCCCTAAGTACTCTTTCATTCGAACCCATAGGCCACTGGATTTGCCTGTATTAGCACTCTCTCCATCTGCAGTCAGTCCTGTCAACTTATCATTTGCAGTATCACCAAGGTCTAAATTTCCGATAAAACTTTGACCGATTCCGTAAGACCTTCTGCACCTCGTAGACTCGATTTGCTTTCTCCTAGAAACACAGATTTCATCTTGTTATCTTCTGTAATGAACCACGCAGTAATGAACTTGTTGTCAACTCCGTATTTGTCTGCGGAGCCATCAACCTGAATGGAAAAAACATTCCGAGTTTTTTTAACTGCGTGACCACATCTTCCATTATCACTTCCCCTACAACATCAAGCATCTCGCGATACATTACAGGGTTTCTGTAAGCCTACTGCAATAAAGCTGGAGAAGGAGTGAGAGGAGAAAATTCGGATTCCTATGACGAAATTTGGGTGTCACTGTTAATCTTTGTTAGTGATAATGACGGCCAAGAATGAGCAGAAAGAGTCATTGTACGACAGTCATTATACACATCCAATGCTAGTTCAATAAGTAGTGTTATTTTCTCTGCAGTGTAAGACTTAAGGGTGCTTATCAGATTGTGCCATCCATTTTTCTTCCATTTCATTGAGGTTGACAGCAGCTTTGTGAGCTTCGCTGCTAAAATGGTCAATAATTCTTTCCATTTCCTTTTTTCCGTGACATCGGACGCCATCAGCAATGGGCAAAGTACCATTTTTTGAAAATTTCATTGCTTCTTGAATATGTTTAGAGAAAATGTCATATTTTACACCAGAACGCTTGCTTCCCAGTTTTACTTTTGCAAGAAAGTCGTAGGTCTTTAACAGCCAAGACGAATGTAACATGGTACCCTTATACCATTCAACATATTTATCTTATTTTTTTTTTTGGGGGGGGGGGGGCGGGGGGATTTTCGGTCTTGACTCTTAAGTAGAGTATTATCATAATTGGAAGATTGAGTTTCTTGAAATTTCCGATCGGTTTTTTGAGGGTTTTTTTTTATCCAACACAAAAGAAATCCGTTATTCTTGCTCCCTCAGCCATGGCGTATGTTCGTATAGTTATCAACTGAAGCCAATGAAAAGTTAGTAGCGTGACATACACCTAAAATAAAAAAAAGTGAATAGTATTTTGTGTAGTGTTTATTTTAAAAATAAATTTTTATAGCTAAAATTAGGAGTGAAGATTTTTGTTACGAAAGCACTGACAAAACATCCAAAGGCTCTGATTTTGAAACAAATGCATTACCGTAATTTTTTATAATTTATATTTATATATACAGTAAAACTTGCTCAAAGCGGAACGTGTATAATTCGGAAATCTCCTCAATCCGTACAAGCATTTCAGGCCCGACGCATTCAATACAAAAAAGCGGAACGTGCCTGACATAGATGTCAGTAAGCTTCCAGTCACATAGCGAAGCAATAATAAGGCATGGATGGTGTGTGGTCTTATGGAAGAATGGATAGGCTCTTTCAATGCAGAAATGAACAAAGCAAATATCCAAGTTATCCTGTTCCTGGACAATGCAACGGGTCACTCGAATGTGAAGTTGTCAAACGTTAAATTGCCTTGGTTCCCGACAGGTTCAACCAGCCTCACACAACCAATAGATCAAGGGGTAATTTACACATTGTAGTCTCATTATAGAACATTACTCATGCAATCACTTATTCTTAGTGTCGAAAAACCCGAAAATGCGATTGCTCTTGCACGGTCAGTTTCTGTCCTGGATGCAGTAAATTGGATGGGCTTGGCAGTGAAGGAAATGAGGCCCTAAACTGTCACCAAGAGCTTCAATAAAGCGAGTTTAGGTGGTCAAGAACAAGACGCTACTGTAACCATCGAAGCTCAAGAAAATGCAACAGCAATAGCTGATTAATTAAATTGCGAAAGATTTCGTGCACCGCAGATGACTATATTCGAAGTGATGACTTACTGTCAACTCATCCCACTTTCAGTTCAGCAACAGATTTAATAGAAATCCGGAACTCAGAGGATGATCAGGAAAAAAGAAAAGAAGAAGATGAGGAGCAAAATGATGTGCCTGGAAAAATTAATACGCCTGAAGAAGCCATTGCATGCATAAACGACGTTATGCAGTGTGCACCACACACAAGTGTCGCCCAGTTAACATGTTATTTTATGCCCTGTGCTAAAACCATGTTCAGCTCAAATATCTCCTTCGTTGGAAATCTGTGTAGTAAAGTCTTAAAACTTTGGCGAAAATAATTTGAAAGAAAGATGAGAAAACCAGTTTTTTAGGCATTGAACCACGTCAAAAATGTATGCGAACAAAAAATTAATTGAGAATTGCGAAGTGAGTTGGTAAAAACAGGTCTCCCATTTTCAACTTACTTCCACTTGAAAATACTGGTGAAAACATTTGTAGTTCATTACTTGGTTTGTGCTAGGTCTACCTGGCACTAATGCTGCTCCACGACAAATACTTTATGGGCGGCGAAAACAAAATATTTAGTGCTAAAATGAAATAATTATAACAAGAAATAATTTTCAAAATACTTAATGACTTCATTATTATATAAATCTATGAGAAATGACAAAAGATCGTAATCTGAGGGATGAAACTTTTGTGATCATCGGTCCCTGGGCTTATAAACTGCTTAAAATATCTGACACTAAGGACAACACACACACACACACACACACACACACACTAAGATAGCCGCTTACGAGCTACAATAAACATTGGTGTGGACAACTTCCGCTGAAGACTAAGAAGGTCCTCAAATGACCCTCTTGTACTCATCAAACTCTTCAGAACTATCAGGACCCATTTCCTATCACATATATTTTCTTTCACTTGCCTGCAGACAAACAACTAAAAGGCAACATTATTTTTTAAAACGCAAAATACTGCCTAAAAATTATCATTGTTATATCGGTGCACACGGGGCCCCTAAAATGCACCGGCCCCTAGGCAGCTGCCTACTCTGCCTTATGGGTAATCCGGCTGATAAGCTCTACAAACATTTGAACATTTTGAACCTTGTATTTTATACACCTGGAAGTAGGTGTGGAGTTGCTGCAGGTAGGTTTCCCAGTCTTCTTCTGCTGCATCACAGAGCCTAAATTTTAGATGTGCCTTTATTCGTAGAACCGTTTCCGAGTGGTACTTCGGCTCTCAAAGAAGTACTTTGGAGGCAATATTCACTTGTTCCTTCCATGTCACAGACGCCATTTTGATTTAACGTATATCTCACAGTTTTGGTTTTATAACTCGCAGTAAACCGTTTCAGGGCAACAGCAAATTAACGACGAATTACAAATCATCTCTGGATGAATTTATTATAACTAAATGTAATTAAAATCAAATTAACATTAAGAAACAAACTTGTGGGAGCGACTATATAAAATATGAAGTGAGTAGTAACATGAAGTTGTTGTGGTGTAATGGGTAGTGTGCTGGTCTATGAAGCAAGAGGTTCTGTGAACGAAACTTGTCAAATGCAATTTTTTTAAATCTTAACGTTTGCAACACAATGTGGGAGTTATTTATCCACAACACTTTGCGGAATTTTCTTATTCACATAACAGAATTATGTTATCGAGTAGGCTACTCTTCTATGCTGTCTCAGGAGTTAATAAAATCGATTTGGTGATTTTTATGTGTGACTGAAGAACGGAATATGAAATTGCTGCTGCAATTGGTACGATCAGCAATGACATTTATGTTCTTCCTTCTCACAAATATTTCACTTTGTTCCAACTATGCTGCGATTTTCGAGTATATGGTTGGAGACGAAACTAGGAGAGCTTTAAAATTGCTGGTACAGTAAGTGAAATGAGTATCAATAACATTTAGGCCTACACCATTCGCTACCGCAGACTTGACAACCACAGATATATATTTATCGTTGCGTCCAAACACGGCCTCTTTATTGAGAAGGCCGTGGTCCAAAGTATGACCGAAGAAAAGAAACTGATTTGAATTTCGGTCAAAGTACCACTCGAAAACGGTTCTACGAATAAAGGCACGTAAATTTTGGTGCTGCCACTGGCAGTGGTGCTGCTTGTTGCGTCACTGCTGCGTAGTGGTGTGCAAAACAGTTTGCAGCAACTTGTTTATTTGTTGTGCCTGAAACTGAATAATCTGAGTTAGCCACATGTCTTCCTGAGGAGCAGTCATGCTTAAATACTATAAGACAGGACACACAAAAATAATAAACGAATTTCTGCAGCGCAAAGTCACTAAAAGAAAAGTGAGTTAGACAGAAAGGAAAATTCTGCGACTATGTCATTATTCCACGGGGTCAGCTACCTTTCAAAGGTTGTAGATGACCAACCATGTTACCAATACGTTGTAGTCTGCTGCAGGAAGCAGTCAGGATGTATTAGGACAGAGGTGGCCAAATAATCTGCAACAGACCAAAACTTCTTAGATAGCAAAAATATAAATAATTTATTTGTAGAAAACTTCACTGCAGATAGTGGCATCACAGTAGACTGGAATAAAAGACTTGACTTAAAATATCTACGCTGAATACAGGATGACTATGATACGAAATTGAATACATATATACCAATTTATTACCAAAACTTTGTCATTCACCAGCCATGGATACACAGACAGCGTCAAAATTACAATATTTACATCACAATAAAATGAATCCAACAACTGTGATCAGATTACACATATTTTAACATAAATTGAGCATAATATGCACTTAACAATAACTGCACAATAATATTAATACAAGAACAAAAAATAAAAAAAACAAAAAAAAATTGTCTTATTCTGCCACTCCTCAGACTATCATGACTGAGAACCAAACTATACTGGTAAGTACTATTGGACGATACCTGTTTATCGTAACTAATGCCTCAACCTAATGCAGCACAGAAATGAGAATGAGTCTTGGTGTCTTTTGCTTAATAAAACCTGGCAATTGCAGTGGCGCACAGAACTATGCAGACGCGTGGCCTAGTGTGTTGTCATCACCGATAGGTACATTTCCAATGGACGCGTTGAAACTCTGCATCGATCGTATTGCCCACTGTTGTAATGTCGCACACTGCAGTGGCGTAACTAGGATTTGACTTTGGAGCGAAGGGGGGATAGATCTGGTGACAAGAAAAATTTTAGTTCTAATTAAAACAAACTTTTAATACAGTTGTTTTAGAAAATTATGTTACTCGAAAGCATATTGGCTGTTTTTAGAATAAAACAAATGTAGTAGATTAGTCCTTCTAATGACTAAGGTAAAATAATGTACAATAATAATTCACGAAATTTTGCTTTATAATATGAATGTATTTTAGAAAGTTACAGGACTTCTATTTGTTTGTATGAAAATGAAGGCGATGTACCATAGCAAGTTACAGAACAAACTCAAGTTTTCTAGGGTTTTTTGGCCATGTGATGGCTAACTTCATCCGCAGAAATGTCGACTTCTCGATGAACACTCAGTAAAGCTGGGTGCACACAAGTAACTAAATTGAGACAACAACACGTGTCTCTCTGCAGTTGCACTGTGAGCTATCGTTCACACAGAACTTCACAAATACTACTTAGGCTGTGATCACAGTGGCTCCAATATCGGTGGGTTTTACCGACGACAGACATTGGCGGAAAACGGCCGATCGTTTCAAATTTGTACTCCTCTATGGACACGATCACAGTGTAGCCGATCTCATCGCCCGAACGTAGACATTCCGGAAGACAGTCGGTGAAATTCAAATCAGTTTGTTTTCTTCGGTCAAATCGACCGACGTTCTCACGTGCTAGATATGGACAGTGAGAAACTGTGTGAAAGAAAGAAAGAGATTGTGGCACCCAGAAGACGATAAATATCACAATCGGGACATAATTCGGAATCTATGGTCTGATATTATAGTTTATTGGGATACCTAGGTTGGTTAAATCTTTATCAGAAATTTTAAGCGTAAATTATAATCTCAAAAAATGTGTTCAATCCGGCATTGTGGCGTATCTAAATGTCATGGTAGTGACTCTCTTACGTTGTTTTGCACTGTGATAAACGGGTATTAGCTGTACAGAAATTATTCTTACTGGTTCTGCCGTTCTTTAACGAGGTTCTATGAAGGTTATGAAGTGATCTGCAAATCTGGTGTGCTTCCGCTTTTCAGTGGTTTCTGTGTTGAAAATCATTCTTAATTTCACACTTTCCTTTCACAAACATTTTGAGTGACAGTCATTGAAGTTCAATGTCTCGTAACTTCATTTCGTTCATCATAATCGGATGTCTCTATAACTGTGTTCTTAATGGATTTGAATACTAAAAAACTGCATCCATAATGGGTTTCAAGAATTTGTCTCGCTTTTGTCTTGCTTTTGTTTACATAAGTAGATCGTGATGTTACCATGTGTGATTATATGCAGCTCTTGCACAGATGTAGTCTTTTTGAAGTTACCGTAATGAGGGAAATCGTAGCATACATGATAAAATCTTGACAACTTTTTACATACTAAATAGCACGTCTGACTACACTTGCAGGTATTGTGCCTGCTCCATTACACTGGATATCACAACACAAAATCGTCACTTACACTGGTTTTTGTACAAAGGTAGGCCTAAGGCACGATTATTATGTTGCATATCCTGAGTAATGTTCTATCCGAGATTGTGGCTTATCTTAATAGTAGTGTCTCTCTTACGTTGTTTTACACTGTGAACATCCGGTATTAGCTATCCACAAATTATTCTTACTGGTTTTGGCTTTCTTCAAGGTGATGAGTGTTCTATGAAGTGACCTGCAAATGTGGCGCAGGCCTACGTGTGCTTCCGCTTTTCAGTGGTTTCTGTGTTCAAAATTATTCTTAATTTCACACTAGTCTTTCACAAATATATTGAAAGACAGTCATTGAAGTTCAATGTACCGTAACTTCATTTCTTTCGTCATAATCAGATGTTTCTGATTTCTCTTTTTAATCGTTTGCTCTTGTAAATCAGTACATTTACTCTTGTAAATTTTCATTGTTTGAAGTAATTTCCAGTACCGGTGGAAAGGCTGGGCGAGCTGGGCGACCGCCCGGGGCGCCAAATTTTAGGGGAGTTAGGAGGGCGCAAAATTCCTTGCTTAATTTATATCATTGTAAACAGTAAACTAAAAATTAACTTTTTCATAAATTGCGTAGCAACATTTGTTACTACCTCATGCCATAGGCCTCACTCTTTATAAGAACTCTGGTTTCTTCTTGAATCTCCTATAAAGGAAATCCATTCACCTTATTTGTCTATAAAAAAATCTCCGCTGACAAAGCTAAAGGCTGTTGTTGAGAGTTGGGAGTTTTGAGCAACAATAACACGCTCTGACAATTACAACCGCCTCGGTGCCGACAGTTGCACTCCTTGCGACAAAACAATGTCAGCCGCTCTAACAATACACACAAACAATATTGAGTTATCGGCAACCAAAAAGAAATTAGTCTTGTTTGTGCTGTCAAATGTCTCGTGAATGAAATTATAAATCGGAAGTCATGTACACGTAGTGCAGCCTTCATGGTGTGGGTGTTCTTCTTTTGTCTCCTGAATTTCGACTCTTAATAGAAGAATCGTTGCGTTAATGTGTTCTTTATCAACATGTCAGAAGAAAAGAAGCCTTCTGGAAATATATACAGAAAAAGAAGAGCACAATTAGCGGCTAAAAATGAGAAACAGGCAGCGGCATTAAAGAAATTCTTTCGTACTCCTGAAACAGACAATAATGGAAATGAAAACGTAGAACCAGAGAATGAGGAAACCACCAAGAAATCAGCAAATATTCCAGAACAACACAGTACAGGTAAGTAGGCCTACATTACGTAACGTATTTTTGTTTTATTACGTTTAATAGAGAAGAGGTGTTTACACACGTAGCGTCTTAGCAGGCTGGGGTGGGTAGGGTGGCCTCTCAGATAGGCGACGAACTTTAGGCTCAAAGAAAGTTATTTCCCCATTGATATAAGCAGCAATAATTACATTCTATACCAACACTGATGCTTGATACATGTACCAAAGCGATAAGACTTTTACTCATTAGATGTGTATTAATCAACTTTAATTAAAGACTTTGCAGAGAAAAAGGCACGAAAAGTTAACTTTACTTAGCTTTCTAAACAACTCAAAGAACAATTTGCATTAAAACTGTATAAAGATATAAAATTATATTATTGGTTGTATTATTTGTATTACAAAATCTTTGTACAATGCTGTTACAAAACATACTTGTATATTCTTTTGTACATATATGTGTTCTCTTTCGCAGTTAACCAGGTTCTTTATGTATATGCGTCTAAATAAATGCTATATTGCATCATCAATCTTAATTTTATATAAATCGTTGTTTCTTGAATCGTTCTGTAAATTTCTGATCAGTGGTGTAGAATATTCTGCATGCTCATGTGTAAATAATTGTTTCGTATATCGTTAACCAAAACTTACTCTGTGTATTTAACTGACAAAAGTTAAGATCTTACTCAGTTTGATAATTGATTATTGTATTTAGAGAGTTCAAGGAGTTATCCTTTAAAAGCAGCTATCTGTAAGGTAGCATAGCAAATTTAAAGTCAGTAATACCAATGGGCTTTAGGGGGCACCATATAGATTCTTTGCACAGGTGATATTTTCCCCTTCCACCGGCCCTGGTAATTTCCATGTGAAGACCGTACTACCAAGGGTGCTCGAACAATGCTGCTGAACATAGCAACAGTTTGCATTCAGATATCAAATAAGTGACTCCAATTAGTATAGGATACAATCAGTTTTGGGAACTAGCACTGGATGGAACACGTGATTCAAATGTTTGTAAACCTATGGGACTGAATTACCGTGGTAATCAGTCCCTAGATTTACAAACTACTTAAACTAACTTACGCTCACACATGTCTGGAGAAGGACCGGAACATTCGGCAGGAGCGGGAGCCGAGTCCCTGACGTGGCGCCTAGAAGCACACGGACACACCTCTGCAGCGGAACTCGTGGGTCTGTATCATACCCAAAGGCCAAACTAGCACATTTACCGTCACTAATGTCTAATCTTGTATTAAACAACATTTCTTCCACAACATTTCTTCCACACATTGTGGCTGCTCTGTGGCAATCAGCTGTAAGACTACTACACAATTATATTTGTTCACCCTTGAGAGCTTCCACTGGACTGCAGTGATATTTTCTCACCTTTGGGTGTTAAGTACCTTTGACATATAAGCATGTAGCAGAGTATACATCACATTTATTTATTAGGTTACTAGCTGCATGAGGCATCCCCCACATTACATACTTTTCAAATTCATTACATTGCGTCACTGTACAAATTAGGCTACAATCTTTTCTTACTAACACAGAGCATACTCAGTAGGCCTACTTGCATATTTACACATTACTGAAACATAAAGTTTGTCTATGCACAGAGGTTAGAATTTGTTATACTCATTCAATACAATACATAGGGCACTCCAGTACAATTAAAGTAACGTAGTATTTCTTAAGTTCACAAGTCATCCTTATTGCACCATATTCTTATATATATTCTTTGTTTAGTTTAATAATATATATTTTATAATTTACTGTTACGAAAGTACTTCCTATAATTAACGATTGATTACATAAAAGTTCCACACACTATTTAATATCACTGTCTTACCATCTTGTAGTCTACCTGACAATTTTCTATGTATTCCTTAACACTATATGGACTGGCCAGTATTAGATATGACTTTAATTTTTTTCTAAAGTTCTGTATTTTGTTTATATTTTTGATGCGCTGTGGCAACTTGTTGTATAGAATTTTTCCAGTGTTTATTGGATCTTTGTCACTTAATTGTAACCGTTTACTTTCTATGCGGTAATCATCTCTTTTCCTTGTATTATATTCATGGATGTTCCTATTTAATGTTGCACCGCAGTTTAACTTTACGAACATTATGGTTTCATAAATGTATAATGATGGCACTGTCATTACATTCAATTCCGTAAATTTGTTTCTGCAGGATTGCCCTGACGGGATTCCAGTGATACATCTAATGGCCTTCTGCAGCACCTCCCCATATCACAATGCAGTATGATATATACGGAAAGATCAACCCGTAGTACATTTTCAGCAACATATCTTTGTTCACTGTGGTGGACATCTGAATTATGTTATGAAAAGAAGTACGCTGATGCTCTACTGACAGCATCTGAAACAATGTAAAAGTAATAATGTACCCGTAACTTCAAGGTGGAATGGAACCATCTTAAGGGGGTAAGGACATGAAAATAGATAAAAAATACGAATTCTCAAGTTTGGGGCTTTGTTATAGATAATTATTTTCTTAATCGAATGATGTATATACATACACATTTGAATAATTTAACTGCCTGTAATGTTGCTTCCATTAAGACCTTGCACTGTAATTACGCCCTCTTCAGAGATCAGCAACTGTGACAATGACTAACTTTTCTGTTTATTGTTTATCCATATTTCCTTGTTGTCAGCAGCAGTGTATTGCTTAGTGTTGGTAACACAGAAAGAGCTTTCAATTGTTTATTCAGTCAATATCTTTGCTCTGTTGTTTTTATGTGAGTATTGCTTAACAGTTCCTTAGTAAATACAGTTAGGAACTGCTCTGTAATATACACCATGTGTCTTCTTCCTTTTATTGTACAGTATACCTAGGATACGCTTGTTCAGTCATAAGCAACATCATTCTGGCAACAGATACACTGTGCAACGTTCATCAATTTCACCAGAACACCAGACTAATCAATCTTAGTCCGCCAATATTTCACACATTCATCCTTACCAAGTGGATCAGAGAGAAAAACTGAATTATATTTCTTTATTTATGAATTTTTATCCATCCTTAAACAATCGAAATTGTATTGATGTTATCAACATTCATTTACATTGTAGATATACGAGAATTCATAAATAATCAATGTAGTTACATAAATATTCAATGCAGTTACACAAATCCATACTATTCAATGCAGTTACATAATTTCATACATATTCAATGCAGATAGACAATTTCATAAATATTCTATGGAGTTACAGAATTTCATAAATATTTAATGCAGTTATGTAAATTGATAAATATTAAATGGAGTTACATAAATTCATAAATATGCTGATATATACAAAATCAGAAACATATTATACTGCTTTGTTACTTTAAATGATTGTTTATAATATTTCACTATAGAACTAGAGATGTTGCTTTATCTCTTATAACAAAGTTTATCATATATATATATATATATATATATATATATATATATATATATATATATATATATATCATTTCATGTAGTTATTGACAGTATAATAACACATTTCTAGCATGTACTTTTTTTATTGATTTCCTGAATTCACTTATTTCAGTTTTTTCTTTGATCCCTTGTGGAAGATTATTGTATAATTTTATTCCATTAAAAAACAGACTATTTTGGGATTTTGTTTTGTTTTTCCTAGACAGATGTAAGTGATGCCTGGATCTGGTTCCATGTTCATGCATAGAACTGTTTGTTGGGAACTGATCAATGTGTTTTTATATACATTACTCTCTTCAAGATGTATTCACATGGAACAGTCAGTCTACAGAAAAATTTGAATAACTCTGAGCATAGAGATCTTTTGCTGCTGTCGGTTATTATTCATACAGTCCTTTTTTGCAGTTTAAAAATAGCCTGTCTATTCTCCTCATTTGAACCCCAAAAGATTATGCCATAGCTAATTAGAGAGTGTACATATTGTAATGTCACTGCTGGTCCTCTCATCTCAATATCACAGTATGATACCATCTGCGCCAGACCCGGAATCGTGTGGATCAGTAGTGATACATGTTGCGTGTGAAGTTAGTTACAAACGAATTAGCCAGCGTAGGAATCAGTGTACGACAGTGTCTCGGTGATACTATGAATAAAACAAGTGATGGGTTTCATTAATTAAGAGATTTGTATAAGACGTTTCCAGACAGTTCTATAAACAATAGTTTTTTCATTCTATGTTATTTCACTAAATAGACAGGCAAATGGTAAAAACTTTTGTATCTACATAAAGAAATTACAATAAATAGCATTGTATATATGTTAGACTCATAAACAAGTTGTGTTGATCAGCTAATTGTGTTAATTAATGTAATAGTCAAGATTTGAGTATTGTTATTCTTTGTTAATATTGACTGACGTGAGATTTTGATCTTATTTTGAGAACTGACAAGATATTTGATACTTCATTATATGTTAGGAACATGTATGATGTACTCTTTAATGAATTAATTGACATTTAACATTTTGGTTTGTTGTCAAATAAAAAGTAGTGTGATTAAAACTTTTAAAAAATGTGCAATCTCAGTAATTGTAAATTACTATATTCAAATGTTATGAACAATGGATAATGTAATGCCATTATTGTCGATGTTATATATTTGCCTCACCGCCTTATGTTTGTGTGTGTGTGTGTGTGGGGAGGGGGGTTCGAGTTTTAGTTTTTTGTCAAATGCTCTGGAAGCTATGTCAATCTGTTGTTTTAAAATGGAAGTTCTGTCAGTGAAGTTATGTTGCATTGTATACGTTTTGAAGTTGTAATGTTTTGGTGAAGTAGTTTGATCGGAAATTAAAGAAGAAGTGAAAAATTGTACATACCGAGTATTTATTTCTACCATGATGCCGCAGGAGAATAATGTTGCAGTGAGCAGAACCCCCATACATCGTAATGTTGAAAAGCTAAGTATCTTGTTTGGAAGTGGTAGAATGGAATGTAATTACTTAACAATCTAATAAAACATTATAATATACAAAGTAAGCAGTTCTTCTGCACGAGCTGCTGCACACTGAGTTTATTACTCTAAGTGCATAGCATGCTGAAGCTATTTTCTGCCCTAGTACTACAGTGTGCTAAGACCACTTTAGTTGCGAGTCAACATGCATGCCTGGAAATTTAGTTGTAGATACACTTTCTATGGTCTCATCATTTACTTTTAGATTGTTATTACTTGGTTTTCTATTTAAGTGGAAACTAACAATATTGGTTTTCTTCACATTTATAATTAGTTTATTGTTCTTGATCCATGGGGATACACACATGAGCGTTTCCTCAGCTTTTTTATTGATCATACTTGGTGACTTAGCACTAATTAAGATGTTACTGTCATCAGCAAAAAGTACTGATTCACCATGCTTGACACTTTGTGGAAAGTCATTGATGTATATTAAAAAAAGGAGTGGGCCCAGCACACTTCCTAGGGGGTCTCCTATGTTGATATACTCTGGATTAGAAAGTTGTTTAAAACGCATCTAATTTGTTTAGTAAAATTGCATGGTTTACTCTATCAAATGCTTTGGTCAAATAAAGGAAGATGCCTGTTACGTGTTCTCCTTTGTCTAATGCTTCAAGATAGGATAGGATGTTTTGAGTGTACAACAGCAAGGTTTTTAGCGCCCTTAATGCTTCAAGAATAACATTTGTGATATAAGCTACAGCCAATACTGCCCTTTTGCCAGGCCAAAAGCCAAACTATTCTTTACTCAAAAGATTGTACTTTGTTAAATACCCTAGGAGCCTCTTTTTCAATGCGTTCTCTCTTACTTTTGAAAAGGATGACGACAGAGAGATTGGTATATATGAATGTTTGTCTATATGTCCTCTATGTGTTCATAAACCAATCATTCGATTGCAATGAAACTTTGGTGAACTGTTCACTGTACGCCCACGAAGGTTCCTGAGCCAAAAACAGAAGGCCACACATAGCTCAAGAGATTTGAGCCATAATAATGAGAGGTCACCGCATGAGAAAACCCAGATTTCTGCGTCAAGTATTGGAAAATGTGAGTAGTTATGGACCTGCAACAAAGTTTGCATTTAATTTCGGCCGTTTATGAAACTTTTGTAACTGTCTCCCTCCCCCCTCCCCAATGATGAAAACCAAAAGAAGTCTACCGTTCACAACAGTTTCGCTATAGATGCTGTAAAACTGTCGCATCAGGCATGACCTTGTATCAAATAAAGTTAGCATTAAAGATTTGTATGATACTATTTATTTTTGTCTGCAAGTCTCCCTTAATTCCCTTGCAACCAAAATTAAGCGATCCGTTTTATTAATCTCTATCTATATAAAAGCGAAAGGACACACACTTACTGACTAATCGCGAGATCTCGAAAACAACTTCACCTATTAAGCTGAAATTTAGCAGGGATATAGTTTATTGGTAGAAAACGTCAGATAAAAAAGTATTTTGTGACAGGTACATGTGGGAGCATACTTTTCCTACAAACTCACGAAATCTACAGTGTCACTCCCATTTTCAAGAAATTTCGCACACTTGAAGTTCAAAACAAGAGGAAGGTCACCATCTACCTTAAGTTTCACACGGAGCATGGGGAGGTACTTTGCAACATACAAATGGATCCCTAAATACCTTGGTCGCGTCATAACTTAAGAACGGCTCGACCGATTTCATAGATTTCTTTTTGTTTTTTGTTTTCATTATTCTCAGATCAATGGTTGTATGAAATGAAACTGGAATATTTGAGAACAACAAAGTGCGTTTTTTCAATGTGACCCTGCGTTTCTATTGCATAGAAATCTGTAGTTTTGTTCTGATATTGATGAACTTTTGCACACTCAGCCTTAAAAAGAAGAGGAATATCACTTGTTGTTGTTTTTGTGGTCTTCAGTCCGGAGACTGGTTTGATGCAGCTCTCCACAATACCCTATCCTGAGCAAGCCTCTTCATCTCTACATAAGAATGGCAACCTACGTCTGTTTGAATCTGCTTACTGTATCCATCTCTTGGTCTTCCTCTGCGATTTTTACCCCACACACTTCCCTCCAATGCTAAATTCACAATTCCTTGATGTCTAAGAATGTGTCCTACCAATCTCTCCCTTCTTTTAGACAAGGTATGCCAGAAATTTATTTTCTTCCCAATTCTGTTCAGTACCTCCTCATTAGTTACGCGATCCACCCACCTAATCTTCAGCATTCTTCTGTAGCACCATATTTCAAAAGCCTCAATCCTCTTCCTGTCCGCACTGTTTATCGACCATTTCTCACTCCCATACAAGGCAACACTCCATACAGATGCCTTCAGAAAGGACATTCTTAGGCTTAAATCAATATTCGATGTTAACAAATTTCTCTTTTTCAAGAACGCTTTTCTACCCATTGCCATCCTGCATTTTATATCCTCTGTACTGCGACCATCATTTGTTATTTTACTGCCCAAGTAACAAAACTCATCTACCTCCTTTATTGCTTCGTTTCCCAATCTAATTCCTTCAGCATCACCTGATTTTCTTACACTGCACTCCATTACCCTAGTTTTCGTCTTGTTAATGTTCATCTTATATGCACCTTTCAGCACACTTTCCATTCCGTTCAATTGCTCTTCCAGGTCCTTTGCTGTATCCGACAGAATTACTATGTCGTCGGCAAAACGCAATGCTTTTAATTCATCCCCCTGAACTTTAATTCCTTCACCAAATTTCTCCTTGCTTTCCTTTATAGCTTGCTCAATGTACAAATTGAATAACAATGGAGAAAGACTACAGCCCTGTCTTACTCCCTTCCCAACCACTGCATCCCTTTCATGCCCTTCAACTCTGACAACCGCTGTCTGGTTTTTGTACAAGTTGTAAATAACTTTACGCTCCCTATATTTTACTCCTGCTTGCTTCAGAACATTAAAGAGTTTATTCCAATCAACATTGTCAAAAACCTTCTCCAAATCTACAAAAGCTAGAAATGTGGGTTTGCCTTTTCTTAAGCTATCTTCTAGGATAAGCCGTAAAGTGAGTATTGCCTCCCGTGTTGCTACATCTCTCCTGAACCCAAACTGATCTTCCCCGAGGTCGGCTTCTACCAGCTTTTCAATCCTTCTGTATGTAATTCGTGTTAATATTTTGCAACCATGACTTATTAAACTGATGTTACTGTAGTTTTCACACCTGTCTGCACCTGCTTTCTTTGGAATGGGGATTATAACATTTTTTTTAAAGTCTGGGGGTACTTCGGCTGTCTCATACATCTTACACACCAGGTGAAACAGGTTTGTCATAGCTGGTTCTCCCAGAGACTTCAGTTGCTCTGAGGGAATATCATCTACTCCAGGAGCCTTGTTTTGACTTAGGTCTTTCAGGGCTCTGTCAAATTCTTCTCGCAGTACAGTATCTCCTATTTCATCTTCATCTACGTCCTCTTCCCTTCCTACAATATTGTCTCTAAGTTCATTTACTTTGTAGAGCCTCTCTATATACTCTTTCCACCTTTCAGCTTTCCCTTCTTTGCTGAGGACTGGTTTTCCATCCGTGTCCTTGATATTCATAGAGCTGTTTTTCTTATCTCCAAATGTTTCTTTTATTTTCCTGTAGACTGTATCTATTTTCCCCCTATTTATACATTTTTCTACATCCTTGCATTTGCCTTCTAGCCACTCCTGCTTAGCCATTTTGCACTTCCTGTCAATCTCATTTCTTAGTCGTCTGTACTCCATTTTGCCTGTTTCATTTCTGCATTTTTATATTTTCTCCTTTCATCGATTAAATTTAGTATCTCCTGTGATATCCAAGGATTTTTGTAGGTCTTGCCTTCCTACCTATTTTGTCCTCTGCTATCTTCACTATTTCATCTCTCAATTTTACCCATTCCTCCTCTACTGTTTTATTTTCCCCTGTTTCTGTGAATTGTTGCCTAAAGCTCCCTCTGAAATTCTTAAGAACCTCAGGTTCCTTCAATTTATCCAGGTCCCATCTCCTTATTTTCCTACCTTTTTGTAGTTTCTTCAGTTTCAGCCTACAGTTCATAACCAACAAGTTATGGTCAGAGTCTATATCTGCACCTGGGTTTGTCTTACACTGTAAAACCTGGTTCCGAAATCTATGTCTTACCATTATAAAATCTATCTGGTATCTCCCAGTGTCTCCTGGTGTCTTCCACGTATACAACCTTTTTTTGTAATTCTTGAACCAGGTGTTTGTTATAACTAATCACTATCTGTATAAAATTTCTTTCGGTGCATGTTGGAGGTTACTTAACTTACGAAATTTTACAAAATGCTTAGTTTTTCTCCAATCTTTGTGAGTTTTTGCACATATGATCTTTAAACCAAGAGGAAGATCACAGGGTACATAAATGTTTGTATGGTATATGACAGAGTGTACCTTGCAGAAAACGTTGCTGAGAGAGGGAAAAGTGGAAACGAACAGAGAGATGAGGGAGAAAGAGATGGATGTAGAGAGAGGAGTGAAGGGCAGGTGGACTACGAGAGTGTAGGATAAATAAACACCTGGGCAACGCCGGGATTTCGGCTAGTTTTCTGTAATTTCTGGGTCATCTTTCTTGTGTATAGGCAGATCTTTCGCATGTTTTAATGTACCGGTATTTGGGAAGAACCTGTGGTGAAGGATTCACTGATGATGTGTGTTAAACGATCTTTGATATTGTCTATGCAGTCCTTTAGCAAGCATACAAGTACTTCATCTAATCCCACTGAAGTTTTACTTTTTAAGGTTGCACACAACATTACTTACTTCTTTCGCAGTGGTGGGTTGCAACCACGAGTGTGGTAATTTTTTTTAGTGTTTGTAACTGATCTGTTTTGTTGAACTTCTGTTGTAGTTTGGTTGCTGAAATACTGATTAACATAGTCTGCTAGTTTTTTGGGAACCTGTAAAGTGGTACCATTATGTTGAAACTGCACATTTGATGGCTTTGATTTTTTTCCTATTGTCTCCTGTTTGGTGATGTTCCAAGATGCTTTGATTTTGTTATCTGCCTGTTCTATAAATTTGTCATTTTAGTACCTTTTTGCTGCTGACAATACTTTTCTATAGATTTTTTGGTATGTATGGTAATAGTTTTTAAAAACAGTATTATTATGGTATTTTTTTAAGAGTTGTGTTGCTTGAATGTTTCAGAGGATTTCCTTATTCCACTGGTTACCCAGTTATTATTATTCTGTGGTTTAATGACTGTTAAAACTTTTGGAAACATTTCTTCGAATCTGATTTTAAATACTGACAGAAACTTTGAAAAATTCTCATTTACAGTAGAAGCCCTATATATTTCATCCCGTGTTTCATGGCTGATCTGTGAGGCAAATAAAATTCTTTGTGTCTTGGAGAAAACCCTACTGTAGGCCTACATGTGGATTTTGGTATTGTTTTCTACTTCTATGTTCAATTCCAATAAGTGACTAGAATGATATGTTATTAATAGTTCTTATAGTGATGATGAACGTGTTTTGGTGAATTTCAACATCCTGAGTAATGTAATCATGAATAACGTCAAATGCAAATACTGTGACTGTACAGACCTTGTGGAAACTTGTGAAGATGCAAATGGGAGAAGAGGTTTTTCAACTAGCCTGAGTTTTAGGTGTAGACACTGCCGAGAGAGTAACTCATGCATGACTTCAAAATTCATACAGGGGAAGAAGGTTTCTGAAATTAATCTCAGGTTAGCATATGCTATGTGGTGATAGGTAATGGTCACAGAAAAGCTGAACATTTGGTGTTTTGATGAATTTGCCAGCTCCTTCTGCCAAGTTCTGCAGATATAACTATATAAGCTTAGAGCTTATGAAAGATGTTTCTGAAGATTCCATGAAGAAAGCTGCAGAGGAGAGTATTTCTGATACTTATGGATGTAAAAATATTGTTGTTGCTTTTGTTGGAATATGGCAGAAGAGAGGGGATTCTTCACTGAATGTTTTAGTTTCTGCAACATCATTTGATACAGGTCAAGTGACAGATTTTGACATAGTTATCAAATATTGCCATGGTTGTGTGCATGAAAGCCCATTTCATAAGTGTGCTAGAAAGTATGCTGGTACTAGTGGTGGTATGGAAGTAAGTGGAACATTGAACATTTTTCTTGGGTCAGAAGAGTCTCAGGGGGTTGTGATATACACAGTATCTTGGAGTGATGATACAAAAGCTTCCTGAAAGTAAAAGAAACTGCATCCTATGGAGACAGTGTACATATTGAAAAATTGAGTATGTAGGCCATGTACAAAAAAGGCTGGGAACTAGACTGTAAAAACTGCAACAGTAACTATCAGTGAAGAAACTGTCAGATGGGAAAAGCATCAAGGAAAAGGAAAGGCTGACAGATGGTGAAATAGATAAACTTCAGACATATTATGACATGGCCATAAGAGCTAATGCTGGAGATCTAATGAAGATGAAGGAGGCAGTATGGGCTACTTATTTTCATGTTTTCCACAGAGGAAAACCCAATAGGCAAATGCTTTGTTTCCAAAAGGCTTAGATTCATGGTGTGGAAATCGAAGACAAATTTCTGGAGGAGATGTATATCAACACAAACATTCCTTACCAGCAGCTGTGATGGATGTACTAAAACTGATATATAGAGACCTTGCACATGAAACTTTACTCTCAAAGTTCAAAAACCAAATGAAAGTTTCAACCAATGTATTTGGGAAAGCCGCCAAAAACAATTTTTGTGGGTGGAATGACATTACAAATTGTTGTGCCTGACGCTGTTATTAGTTTCAGTGATGGAGTTCAAGCTAGCAACTTAGTTTTCAGTGGAATAGGATTAAAAACAGGAAATAATTGTTCTTCGGTATTGTTACTCTTCTACCAAGAATGTATCATGAGAGCTGAAAGGGATCTTTTGCAGATATCTAAAGCAGCAGCAATGTCAAAAAACGTAAATAAGAAGAGGAAACAGGATTTGGAATTAGAGAAGGCCAAAGATTATGACCCTGGTGTATTTTAACTGTATGTGAACATTTTTTTTTTTAAATTTACGTACACATAAAAACTGAAAGCACATTCCTATTGGCGGGAAACTTTTAGCAGTTATTATATGTGAGGAGGTGAACACAAAACTCTAGAATTATTTGTTACTATGCAGTATTTCGAGAAACACACATGATTATAACAGATAAATATAATAGTTACAGTGTAAAGTAAGTTCAAAATACTGTTACACACTCATTTACATTTTAATTGAAAAACTCATATAGTTTCAGTGATATATGTATGTCATACATCTCCTCTGCAAAGAACATTGAAATCTGATGACTAGTTTTAAATGAAAGTGTACTGAGGCATCGAATGGAAAATTGTTTTCATTAGACATCAATTAAATGTTTAATTAATGAAAATGTGTGCCAATTTTCAGAGTTCTGGCATTATTTTTGAAAACATGATAATAAAATATGTAAGATTGTGTTTTTATCTGTATTCTTCTAGCGGTTGATGGCCTTAACACCTTAATACCACAGTCAGGCATAATCTGAACAGATGGCATACAGAATTCTGGCGAAAGCAGTGTGGCAAACTTCACCGAAAGGAACCTGCCAAATTCTGGACAACTCTCCAACAAATAACAGATGTCATCTCTGATTATTCTCCCCATGCTGCTTTAATCACTTCTCAGGGCATCACAGTTAGAAACCTACAAATAGTGCAAGAATTGAGAACAGTGTTGCAAGACATACTTAGCCAGTTACTGATCTGCAATGTGATGAAGATTTCTCAAAGGAGGTCTACAACAATCTGGAGAATATCCTAAATACAGAATCAGCCCTCATCACAAGAATTTCAGAGTGGGAAACTGCAAGAGCAATTGCATGTGGGAAAATACGGCTGCACCAGGCCATACGTAAGACCACAAAAGTAAGCCAATCATCTCGCCTCAAAAATTTTTTTCCTGAACTCAAAAACAATTATTTAATACAGCACTAAATCTAGGAACAGTGCCAAATCAGTGGAAGTAGGCCTTAATAATAATGCTTCACAAATCCAAAAAATCCGTCAACCTCCCAAAACCGTATCAACCCATCTCACTACTCATTTTCGAAACCATTGTAAACAGCAAAATCCGTAAATCAATCAACGAATTTCTTCCTCGTTGCCATTTGTTGAATCAACCTCATTGCCACTTGTTAAGTACTCGTCCCTGGTCAACCTGTCTTTCAGGAAAGGTACGGTGCAGGATTCGTGGTCATCTAAAACAGATCTATACATCTACATCTACATAGATACTCTGCAAATCACATTCAAGTGCCTGGCAGAGGGTTCATTAACCACTTTCATAACTTTTCTCTGCCGTTACATTCTCTAATAGCGCGCTGGAAGAAAGAACACCTAAATCGTTCCGTTTTCGATCTGATTTCACTTATTTCATTGGGATGGTCATGTTTCCCTAAGTAGGAGGGTGCTAGTAAAATATTTTCACATTCAGAACTAAAATTCGGTGATTGTAACTTCGCAAACAGATCACGCCGCAATGAATAACGTCTTTCTTTTAATGATTTCGACCCCAATTCGTGCAACATTTCCGTGACGCTTACCCCCTGTAACATGATAGAACAAAACGAGCTGCCCTTCTCTGAACCTTCTCAATGTCTTCCGTCAGTCCCACCTGGTGAGGGTCCCACAAGGGCAACAGTACTCCAGGAGAGGACACACAAGTGTGATGTAGGCAGTCTCTTTGGTGGAGCTGGTGCATCTTCGAAGAGTTCTGCCAATGAAACGTAACCTTTGGTTCGCCTTCCCCACAATATTTTCTGTGTGTTCTCTCCAGTCAAAGTTGTTCATAATTGTAGCTCCTAGGTATTTGGTAGAATCTATGAACTTAAGGTTTGACTGATTTATCACGTAATTGAAGTTCAGCGGATTTCTTTTAGTGGGCATGTGTATTACTTCACACTTTTCTTTATTTAGTGTTAATTGCCAATTTTCGCACCATGCAGAAATTTTGTCTAAGTCGCTTTGCAATTGCTTTTGATCCTCTGTTGACTTCACTAACCAATAAATGACAGCATCATCCGTGAACAATGTAAGGGAGTTATACAAATTGTCTCCTAAATCGTTTATAAACACAAGGAAGAGTAGGGGACCTATATGCTTCCCTGTGGAACGCCAGATATCACTTCTGGTTTACTCGATGACTTACCGTCAATTACAACGAGATTAGATTAGTATTACAAGTTTTATTGAATAAATAATACAATACTTAACTTGTAACTGTTCTTCTCTTATCTCTTCTCGCGGGATCAACTTGTGTACAATGCTAGCTGCGCTGAGACCTAGTTACTGCCCAGTTCATAGCCGAGTTCTGATGGGTTGTCTAGTTGCATGTCGGCCTAGATATAGCAGATTGTAGAGGGCACGCATCTATGGTTACTCCATCCAAGAGGTGGCGTGTGATAGGCTGTCGGTCGACCACTGCCTTCTAGACGATGCATCTGGTATGTGGCACTGAATTTATGCCACACATCCCCCCCCCCGTACCGATCTCGTGTAGGGAGCTTGGCAATGGGGGAGGAGGCAGGCTCATGGGCATAGTGATGGACCAGAGTCTGTAGCTGCAGAGGACGTCAGACCACCGGCCGGGCCCCACCAACCGGCCTGAGCTCACGAGGGAATGTCCTCTGGGAAAACCTCTTAAAGGCCATGTCCACGACCTGTGGCCCAGGTGCTGACGTTGACGGTGATGATGTCGGCGTCAGATAATGCGTGGTGTCTTAGTCCATTTACATGGGAATGTTCAGGGGAGGCGGAAATGGCAAGGGCTACGTCTTCATGGCGTCGGGCCATGATGCGATGTAGATCTGCTGTGGAGGCGACTGTCAAGATCGCGTGGGTGGCGAAGGCCACGTGGTGTGCATGTTGCGTGGATATGCCGAAAAAAATGCCGGAGGATCACAGGGTACATAACAAGGGCGAATTTGATTGTGATGCCTGCATACGATGCCATCGGGACCTGAAATTTCAAACATGTGACCACCGCAACATTTGATGATCTTGCCTCACTCCCACCATCTGTGACAGCTGAAAAGTCGGTAAACGACTGGGGTTACGTGGAGCGAAGTGATACTTGTGTGTCCATTGCTGCTGCTTCAGGCAGCAAATGGAGCAGGGTTCGGTGGCGGCGGGTGTGCAAAAGTTCGGTCGGTGATGATCCTTCTCATCGATGTGAGCAGTAGGAAGCGAGGAACAGTTGCACAGCTGCCTCCCATGAGTGTGCAGTACGGAATTTGGACATCTGTTGCTTAAATGTCCAGAAGAAGCGTTCTGATCCGCCATTTGACTGCCTGTGAAACGGTGCACTGGTGAGATGCTTCATTCCATTGCATTCACAAAAGGAGCGAAATCTGTTCAATGTGAACTGAGGGCCGTTGTCAGAGACTATCAGTTCAGAGAGACCTTCCAGACAAAAAATTGAAGACAATGCCCTAATCATGCTACTAGAAGTCGTAGAAGACATTGTCACTGCAAATGGGTAACCACGAAAAGCATCAACCACAATAAGGCACTTAGTGTTCCAGAAGGGACCAGCATAGTCAATATGCACTCGTTGCTATTGTGAATCGGCTTTTGGACAATCAAAAAAATTTTGAGGTGGGGTGGACTGGTTGGTAGCGCACACTGAACACTGTGACGTCATCTTTTCTTTTTTGGCGTCCATACCCTGCCAAGTACAGTGTCGTTGTGTCAATTTCTTAGTGCGAACCATTGCCCAATGTTCTTGGTGAAGTAAGGTCAATACTTCTTTCTGAAAACGTCACGGAATCAACACACGCGTTTGTCCACTGTCATTTGAAACTAGAATGAGACCGCTATATACTGAAATCTCATTTCTTCTAGCAATACAGCAACGCACCAGAGAATTTTCAATGTCATATTGTGCACGAGGCCATTGTGTGCGAAAGTGCGTCGGCGGTTCCATGGCGAGTTGTGTGTCTGTACACAATCTTGTACTGATGTTGTGATAAGAGCAGTGCCCAGTGTTACAATTTGTGTGCCATGCGAGTAGGAATCAGCTTGGCTGGATGAAACAATGACTGCAAAGGTTTGTGGTCAGTGACTAAATAAAATTTTCTCCCATACAGGTAGTAATGGAATTTCGTGACACCATACACTATTGTTAAAGCTTCCTTCTCAATTTGAGAATAACGGCATTGTGTATCTGTCAAGCGTTTTGACGCAAACGCTGTCAGTCGGTCCATATCCCCATGTCTGTGACAGCACTGCACCTAGTCCATACGATGATGGCTCAACATGTAAAAGAACTGGTTTTTCTGGATCGAAGTGCACCAAACATCGATCACTGAGCAATGCATCTTTTAACTGCTGAAATGCGTGTTGGCATCTGTCCAAACAAAACGAACATTTTTACGGCGTAGCTCATGTAAAGAGGCAGCAATTTGTGCTGCGTTGGGAATAAACCTAATATAGGAAGTTAGCTTTCCCAAGACGGACTGCAAGTTTTTCACATCTTTTGATGCTGGCAAGTCACGAATGGCAAGCAAATGTGACTGCATGGGGTACACACCTTGACTGTTTATCACATGTCATAGATACTGCAGTTCTGGTTTGAAAAAAGTTACACTTATCCAAACGACACTTGAGACCTGCATCTGACAAAACTTGAAATAATTTACTCAAATTTGCAATGTGTTCTTCTGGGGTATGGCCTGACACAACTATGTCGTCCAAGTGGTATGAACAAGGCACCCAAGCCGTGAGCTGCTCCAAATATCTTTGAAAAATTGCAGGCGCACATGCACTGCCAAACGGTAGACGCAAATATTTAAACAAGCCCAGGTGAGTATTGACAACACAAATTTTCTTTGATTCTTCGTCGAGTGGCAGCTGAAGGTAGGCATTGCTCAAATCTATTTTTGAGAAATATTTTCCTGCACCTAATCTGTCCATTAAATCTTCTGGTCTCTGCAAAGGATAGCTGCCTATCACTGTTTGTGGATTCACTGTGGCCTTGAAATCAACACAAATGCGAATGCTGCCTGACGACTTCGGCAAAATTACAAGCGGACACACCCACTGGCTAGCTTGTATTGCTTCAATTGCACCATTTTCTTAAAATGTGCGATGTTCTTGTGCTACCTTGGCGCGTAAAGCGAGCGGTATATTACGAGGTTTGCAAAATTTTGGTTTGGCATTTTCCTTCAGAGTAATATGTGCATCAAAATCCTTAGCTTTTCCTAATCCTGTAGAAAACAAAAGTGGAAAGTCTTTCAACAACTTTTCGACACTGTCTTTAACATCAAAAGTGTTCACAACTAAAACATCGTTTTGCACAGTAAAACCAAAAAGATCAAAAGAATCTAAACCAAAAATATTTTCTCCTCCATAAGACTGAAGCACTTGAAATGTCACTGTGCGCATTTTCGAACGGTACTCTGCAGGTAGTGAACACTGTCCTAGGACAGGAATGTCATTGCCGTTGTATGCTGTCAGCATTGTTTTAGCGCGAGAAATGCGCTGCGATCCTAACTGTTCATACGTTTTGCGACTGAGCATTGTTACTGATGCACCTGCATATTGTTGAAATTTTACAGAAATGTTATTCACACGCAAGTTGATATGCATTTTTCTGGCCTGGCGTACAACTTGTGCTACTTCTGTGTCCTTGTTGTTGTAAGGGGCAGCCACAGGCTTTGAAAATACTGCATTTATTGAACAACTACAGTCTTGTAGCTGTTTGGGCTGGGAGGGCAAATTCCTTTTCTTATGCTGCAAGCAAACTGTTTGTATATGACACATGAATAGCATTTTGTTGACCGGGATGGACAGTTCTGCCTTTTGTGCTGTGAGAAACTTTTCGGGCAAGACTTCACTTCTTTATTAGGCAAGGCTCTGTGACTTTAAACATGTTTATGCTTTGAGCAGGCAGGCAGAAATGCACGGCGGCCGACCTTGCGCTCGCGGGTGCGTGACGACTCTACAGTACATGGTGGAATTGAACCAAAGTTTTCCACTGCCGCAGTACCTGAATTGTACCTTTCCAAATTCTGTTCTACTTGATGGAAAGACAGATCTAACATTTTTAGAATTTGCTCTCTAAGTCGGACATCATATATATTATAGACAATAGCGTCATGTAACATCTCATCTGAATACATAGCTCCACACGAACATTTAAACTTACACTTTCTAGTAAGACCTTAAAGATCTGTTATCCACTGCCTGTATGTTTGATTTTGACCTTTCTTACACCGAAATAACTGATACCTAGCGGCCACTACAATGATTTGCTGTTCATAATATGCCAAGAGGGCTCCTTTCACTGAATCATAAGAAAGTTCAGAAGACTCCGCAGTGGGAAACAGTTTCTTGACAAGACAGAACCTTGTGGTGGCCTACATTTGAAAGAAAAAAAAAATGAAGTTTGACAGTACCTTGTATCCTGTGAACTGTGGCGTAGGCTTCAAACTGTACTGTTGTAGCCATTCATTCCATTCCTCGTTTGCTTCTTCATACTGGCAGAATGCTGGAATTACTGGAGGTGTTGGCTGCTGCAGTGGTACTTGTGTATTTTGCGACACAGGTGCAGTAACAAATTGTTGGACAGTAGACAGTAGGGAGGCGATTTGTTGGCTCTGAAACTGAAACATCTGCATTGGTTGTTGTGCATCAAAAGCAGAAAGCTACAACGCAGTAGCAGTGGCAGTGGCATTGTTAGTGTTCGTAGTCATTTTCAGTGGCGGCGCTAGGCGTCGGCGACGTCGGCCACCGCCGACGGCCTCGCGCCTGCGGGGGCCTCGCAGAACATTGTTAACATTTTAGTTTTTTTGTTTATTTTTTTATATTTGATGTTTAACGGCGCTTTCCAACTGCTAGGTTATGTAACGACGACCTACATCTAATTTACACTAGCTTAACCGAAGGAAGAACACAACATCCGTACCCAAGGGTGGGGTTTGACCCCCGACGAGAGCGATTTCGCTTACCGTTGTATGAAGCCTTAGAGCGCTTGGCCATTCCAGGCCAGCAGCTATTTATTTCCGTATGAGTGCGGCAGTGATTAAATTTTTAGTTAAATACTTGCAAAACAATTTCTTCAGTACATTTTAAAGAACGATTTGGAACAAGAATATACAAATGTTTATAAAACAATCAGAATCATGCTCAGTTCCACTCAGGACAGCTTCGGCAGAGAGAAGCTTCACAAAGTTAAAATTGATTGACACTAACTAGAAAAGCACAGTGAGCAAAGAAAGACTATCTGCGTTGTCAGTACTATCAACTGAAGCCGAAGTAGCGGCTAGTATTAAGATGTGCTCTTAAAAATATTCAGTGAAACGAAAAGTTGGAAAGTTTCTCTAATTTGTGTTTGTTTATTGTAATTTTTGTCGTTGCAATAATACTCGTATATTATACTAACTGAATTTTAGTATAATGATTATTGATGTATAATTCAGCTCATTTAACATTTTCTTCATTGATGAAAAAATGAAAGGGGCCTCGCAAAGACGAGTTCGCCGACGCCTAATTTTCGTCTAGCTCCGCCACTGCTCATTTTGCAAAAACAACAAGAACAAACAAGACAAAAATATAGAAATTGACACTATTCGACGCAATAGAATGCACAAAAGATTATATACTGGTGTCGCCGAGACCTGTAATAAAGCAAAATAATAGCGCAGCGTAATCAGTTTAACAACTTGTTGCAATGCGGGTTGTTGTCTGCTGTAGTGTAACACCTTGTCGCCATTTGTTGAATCCTCCTTGTTGCCATTTGTTGAATCATCCTCGTTGCCATTTGTTGAGTACTTGTCTCTGGTCAGCCTGCCTTTGAGGAAAGGTATGGTGCAGGATTCGTGGTCATCTAAAACAGTTCTACAGAGAATAGTATTATAAGTTTTATTAACTGAAGAATACAATACTCAACTTCTATCTGTTCTTCTCTTCTTGCAGCGTTGTCTTCCGTACGATGCTAGCTGCACTGGGACCTAGTTACTGCCTAGTTCGTAGCTGAGTTGTGACGGGTCATCCAGTCGCATGTCGGCCTAGATATAGCAGCTTGTAGAGGGCGTGCGTCTACGGTTACTCCCTCCAAGAGGCGCGGCACTGGCAAGCGATAGGTTGTCGGTCGACCACTGCTTTCTCCACAATCGTTCTCTTGCGTCTGGCGCTGACATTACGCCACAACAAAATTATAACATCTTCCCCAAAACCAAGCAGGGTTTCGACAGGGACACTCAACCTTGTACCCAATAATTCAACTTTTCAGCAACACTAATGAAGCACTGAACAAAGGGAGCTGTGTTCTGACAGTATTTCTAAATATCAAATGAGTGTTTGACAAGGTGTGGCACAAAAAACGAATTACAAGTTTGCTAAGCAAGACTTTCCACCTTTGTTCTCTGAATTTGCTGCAAATCATTAACAGGTCAGCAACAGTTCCAGTGAGTGACAGAACATCAACCAAATTCAGCCATGAAGATCCCACACTGTACAGCCTCTAGCCTTAGTCCGCCACAGTGTGACAGACTTCCTGTGTTCCAGTAAGTGGTGCCCAAACTTTGGCCTTGATGGAGATGACACCACCACTAGAACCACGCAGGAAGCGGAGAAGCTACAACTACATAAACACCCTGAAAAATGAATGAACAAATGACACACCACGCCGAACCCAGTCTAACACCAACTGTTAATACTCAGGTACAACTCACTCAAGGAGCCAATTTAAAAATAGACAACTTGCAGATAATCCCGTGGAACAAAAGTGAGCTCTGGTTCAAACGTGAAATACTAGTTGTCCTCAAGCATACTATGTTTGGAAACAGCACACAGTCACTGCCACCGAAAAACCCAAAGATAGAATGAAGCTGGTGAAAATGTCACACTCCATTCCTGTAGCTGTTATTCATACCTACAGAACTTCCATGAGGACCAAACAAGCCAGGAGTGACTCATCTGGCCACGAGAGAGTCCCCAGGTTTTTGTTGTACCATTCACGGCAGAAACAAATCTTTAACAATGGAGAATGGTGACATTCATGAGCATGAAAGTACAGCATGGGCTTATGAAAGTGAGTGCTAGGAGAGACATTCTAAAACGTTAACAAACACTATTTTCAGAACAAATTTACTAAACGCTGAATGCCACAGTACTCACTGTAGACTACCTGGACCACGTTATTGTACAGTACTGCACCGTATTACAGACACATAATGATGCAGAAGTAACATGGCCCACACTAGTAACGTTTAGTGTGAGACTACTATTACACGCCAAACAGAGCGTTTACATCTCGTGTTCAAAATGTTGGCCATTGGCCTTCAAACGTAGGGTAAGTCTGTGGCAACTACGTCCTCAGTAATGGCTGTACTAGATGCATTGTGGCATTTCCTCTGGTGGTATTGGAGAAGTTTGGTAGACAGCATCCTTGGCTGCTCCTCACAGAAAAAAGTCTAGGGTTGTAAGATCTGTAGATCAGAGTGGCCTACTAACTGGCCTATTATGTTCAGTACACTTGCCAGGGTACTTGCGGTCCAGAATTCGTCGTGTTCGTAAAGCGCAGGGCACCCATCATCATGATACTGCATGACCATTCTCCGGTTCAGACGTACGGCATCCCTGAGCACAGGAAGAGTGTGTTGTAAAAACCTGGTACCTATATTGTTTACCATTCAGGGCGCTATTTACAAAGAAATTTCCGATAGTGTTATCTCCAATAATTTCGTACCACACAATAACGTTCCATGGACGTTGATGCCCTACATGACAGTGCCATTGTGGATTGTTGATTGGCCAATAATGCATGTTTCTCATATTGACAATTCCTTTGTTGGTAAAGAACGTTAGAGAAGAACATAGGATTGGTCTGAAGTTCTTGCTGTGCCCACCAACAAAATCGAACCCTATTGTGGAAATCATTTTCATGGAGATCTTGATGTAAATGAAGATCATACAGACAGGATTTATGACGTATTTGCAGAATGTGAAGTGCTCTTGATTTTGAGACACCAACATCATGTTGAATTCTTCATGTGCTGGCGTGAGGATTCAGGGCTATAACAACGAGCACAACGGATTCAGCAGCCTCGTCTGTCCGAGTTGATTGTGATGTCTCGCATGTAAACTTCTCGTTTCATATAGACAATATATAAGACGGCCAAACTTCCAGCACGAAATCGGTGGCTTGTCGGGGAGTCATCTTTTGTAGAAGTGGTGTCTGAACAACATTTTGTCTACCTACAGCAACGTACATTACATTTATGTCACAGTATGGTTATCTACTGTCAGGTACAAGATATAGTAACTTAATAATCAAATGTTTGTGAAGCTTATGGGACTTAACTGTGGGGTCATCAGTCCCTAAACTTACAAACTACTTATGGTCTATATTATACGAAAGACGACAAAAACATCCATGCCCAAGGGGGTATTCGAACCCCCAACGGGGAACAGCCTTGCGCATCGAAGCATAGTGCCTCAATGTGCTGGGCCACTCCGCCACGGCACTTAATAATCATACAGATCTCTGACAGTATTGAAAATACAAATGCGATTCTATAGCTTACTTTCTGTCAACGTACTTTCTTCGTAAATTACCTCATCTTCAAGTGTGTATGTACATCGTATAACTTTATGTACGGTATCACAAATTGTGTTCACAATAACCCCGTTTATATGGGCTCCCAAAACCGGATTTCGTAAACCGATTTCCCAATTCCGCTTTTGGTTGGTCATGTAAACGCTTCTCTAAAGCGGTTTTCCAGTTCCACAATCGATTTTCATGCCCATGTAAACGCAACTGTTTTTGAAGCGTTCTTGGCTTGTCAGATTGTGTTTTCTTGTTAAGAATTTTCGGCACATATGGAAAGAGTGATATTTTCTAATGTTCAATAAATGTATAAATGTTAGAGTAAACATAAATCTGTGTATTTAAATAAAGAAAAATAGCGATTGTGCACACTAAATAAGGAACTGAATCAGCTGTTTTCCAGCCGCCATGTTAAGTGAGCTAGGAAATCCGATTCAGGCTATGCCATGTAAACACGACAGCGAAAAACAGTTTACGAAAATCGGTTTTCGTCTTCCGGAAGATGTGTTCCATGTAAACGTAGTGATATGTACTACCTTAATGCACTTTCAACAGTACTCTGATGCATGGCAGAACCATCTTAACCCATTAAAAAATTTTCGCATTTATATGAAAGAATAAAGGCCAATTCACACTGTCCGTCACGTCAACGTCACGTCACGGAACCGTCACGTCAAGTTGTATTCACACTGTCCGTCCGTGACCGTCACGTCAATTCGTCCATCTCAATACGCGATGTTGAAAGTGAGGTTATTAGTGGCGATCTGTTATGTAGAAAGTCATAGTTTAATACTAGAAAGGGGGAACAACAACGCTAAATGTTATTAACGGCCAAAGAAAACTTTACAGTGTATGTTTTTGGCCAACTTACTGGGAACTGAAACAACATTTCAAAACATCGACATCTATTTTCAAGCGAAAAAAAAAAAAAAAAAAAAAAAAAAAAATATGAAGACATTAAACCATACTTGTAAGAGCATAAATAGCGCCTGTATACTTTAACCATTACGATTTGCTCGCTGACATTGTTAATACCGTCGTAAACAACTGAATTTTTGTCTTTCATCAGAACTGACATTTTCATTTAAAGTGTTATTTAATGAAAAATGCATAATCAAATTACAATCTTATTCAAATAAACAGTTTGCTTCAGTCGTTTCTGTTACAATGTTACGTAACATAAACCACTGTTTGGTTTCAGATATATCCGACCTCGATTTTAGGGGGACACTCAATTGACACAAATATATAAGACGTCATGAAACATTTGAGATTTACCCCTAAAACGAGGTACAATAAGAACACAAAGATGAATAAGACACATTTGCATATAAACAGTGCAATTGGCGACTGCAACACGTAATTCGCGTGACGAAAATAGGTTAACTTCCGATGTTAGCAGACGGCCGTTCCGTCAAAACATTCTTCTCGAGAAAGCTTGACGGACGTTGACGTGACGTGACGGTCCCGTGACGGACAGTGTGAATGCCGCCATTAGAAATACATTGCGGAATGTTCTGACGGACGGTGACGTGACGTGACGTGACGGACAGTGTGAATTGGCCTTAACTGTTTTACGCACGATATATAGGCAACACCGCCTAGAAGACAAGGCCTGACAACTGATCGTGTCTACGTCACACCGAGGAGGCGGCTGGGCGTTTGCTGACTGGCCAGCCGGTATGTGGCGGTGGGCGTACCCCAGCGGCCAGCCAGTCAACTGGCAGCCGCCGCTCTTGGTGTGACAGAGACACGGGCAGTCGTCAGGCCTTGTCTTCTAGGCGATGTTGATAAAGGGTGTTTCAAATACACACAAATCTAAAAATAGAATTTTTGAATCCACTTGCCTTCCGTCTCCCCTTTAAAAAATTTATCATTTCGGAAACATTCATATGCATATTCGGGTTGTAAAGATCTAGTGATCTTTCAGTTTGTGCATAGCGTTAAATAAATGACTTTAACCTGCATACAAAGTCGAAACTAGCACCTCAAATTCCGATTACAAGCGAGATGATGTCCAACTCTGTAAATCGATTCTTGATATCGAAAGATACGATTCTAGAGATTCACAAATTATTACTGGTTGGTATCCAAGTAACGGATTACGGTTATGGAGAGTAATAAAATAATTAACGCTACCCTGATAAAGCGCATCTTTATTTTTGGTTAACTGATGGGAATCTTAGTTTGCCTGAAAATCGCGAGGTAAGGCACAGACGCGGGAAATATGAAAAGTTACTACTGTCTCTTGTAAAACAAGTACGTACTGTTAGTTGTAGGTAAATGCTGTAGGATCAACATTGTCAAATAACTGATGGAAACATAAGAATACGTTCCTTCTGAAACTTGTCCTCACGCCATGATCTACGCAATAAGTTGGAATAGAATATAGTGCAGAAATGTGCTGCACATCACAGCTAGCACTTTACTCTTAGCTTCTACACGAAATATGCGCACTTTCAACCCGCATGTTATATCAAGACTAAATGAATTCATCCAGCATGTTACTTTAAATATAGTTTACGCTTAAGTTCAACCTTCTATTAATTACCGTATATGAAAGCAAGTACTTGCAACAGCTGGCTACCGTAGCATATATTACTATAGAGGATAAATCGGAAGCCCCATGCACTGTAAAGGCTGGATCGAGGCCAATGATGGCTAAAACATCTAAGTACGTAGATGATGTCGTATATCGTATTGCCCAAAAAACCGTTTTTTCCTAGCGCTTGCTTGAGAATGTTGGTGCCATAACGTAGCGAAAACACCGAATATTAGTCTCTGCGGTAAATGTAAACTTAAAAATAGGTTGTCTTACGTATGGGGGGGTTTTCGTCACGGGTGTTAGGAAACGCGCTCAATGCTTATCTCCAAAATGGAGATTGAAATTTCCAGCTTTTGAACCCAGTTTTCCTTTCATATATGTAATTTTTCATTTTACAGTGATTATCTGTGTGAAATAAGAAGGTTATTAAACGCAACCAATTAACAGTAGGTTAAGAAATACATTAATTTACTCAGGTGAAATGCGTAAACTACTGGAGTACCGTAACTGAGCTCGATAACGTTCTGTGTCTTCATTGAGAAGGGTCATTGGATTACAGACCTTCGGCAAGTCCACAGAAATAGGACAATCAATCATTTCTGCTGTGCTATAATTCCACAACTAATGTAAGTTTAAATTTGGGCGCATAACTTGCTATTCAATACTGCGCCGGATTTGCAAAAATGACGTTTTATTGATTGTCCTTCCGATTGGTGAATGCAGAATACTACAACCAATCATGTTACTTCAGTAGTATTCAAGAAGATGGCGTCGTTGCCGTCTCCAACGCAGGTAGAGTTGGAGCTGTTCTTAACGTAACTTCGTAAAATTATATTTCTGTTACCCCCGCGTAGTTTCTTATCGGCTTTTCATCGGTATTTAGACATCTGAATGAATATCTCAATTATTCCATAGTCCCGATTACGATTTGGGATGCTAAACGAGTAGGTGCAGTTATATTTTGTCTATATGATGGACTAGATTTAACTTTTTCGGAGAAGAGAAGTACTTTGAGCAACTCTGATTGGTGTTTTAAATATGTACGACACACTAACGTTGTCTAATTAGCTGTATCATTTTCTTGTCATTTAATATTTACTTCGGAGAGAGAGTGTTGACAGGCACACCCCTAACCAAGGGAATGTATGGCATATTTGTTGTATTGTAAGCTTATACGATAAATTTCTGTTCTTATGAGATGGCATAGATTTCTCCATTCATACCTTTGATGTTTCTTTTGTAGCGGCCCAGAATTTGTTAATTAATAAGACGCAAGCCAACAAAATGGGTCTTTATTGGAGGACACTAACTTTAGTATGAGGCTGAGATTCGTAGATAAGTATGTGAATGATTGTAAAATAATCGTTATTGAAGATCTTCGTATGTTCATAAGCTCTAAGTCGTGTTATTGGACCTCGCGCATTCATGTTGCTTTACTAATGTAATACAAAACGGGGATGGTATCAAATTGCAAGATAACACAATCGTGTAGCTTGGTTTTGTAGCAGACTAGTTGAATATATTTGTTATGAATGTATGTTACACCAAAGGCTATGGATAGTGCTTCGTGTTTGTGGGAATGAACTTTGAGATGTACGGTAAATCCTGCCTTTTTACCGGCATGAATGACGTTAGTTTGCATTTGGAAGCTATGTATTATAGAAAATAAAAGAATGATTAGGCATACATCTGCAGATGACAGGTCCAAATGGTGAAATTTTCGAATCTCGCATTGATATTGATACTACATTCGTCTTTAGCCCCACAGTTTACAACTATATTACTGAAACTTCCTGGCAGAATTGCTATATTACTGTTTCCTGCGAATATAAATTTGTCAGTTTATTGTATTCAGATATAAGGATAGTAGGTGAGTGATAAACCCTGACAATTCATTGATAGCATATACTATCAACTGTGTTGTGTGTCAGAGAATGCTGCAGTCTGTCCTGTCAACAGCATAATCAAAGTTGATGTGAGTGTTCCTGGTGCATTCTGTTGCACCATTGAAAAATCTGAATTGTGTTGAATTTTACTCTTGAGTCGTGCTCAAAGCAGTTGGCTGTCCGCTTTTGTGTTATTTCAGCTGCTTCATATCCCCCCTCCACCAATAGGATCTTGTCACTGGCATATGCAAATCTTTAGCTTCAGTTCCATTTACAAATTTAATGTGCTGCCTGTATGAAGGAGGGTAGGCCTATATGTATTGATTTCATGGGACCTTCTTGCATACTTTAACTAGGCCTATGAGTGAACTGTGCTTTTGAATATTGTGAATAATTTCTCATAACTAAACTAAAAATATTATTTGTGCCCCATCTTATTTGTTTGCATTGACTGTAATCGTATTTGTTTTCCGATTTTTTTTTTTCTTTTCTTTTTTTAAAGCTAGTCGCTATTGGTGTGATCTGAACTTTTCAACAATTTGTGTTTTCGGCTATACCTACATATGCATTCATAAATGGTTATTTTTAATAGGCCCTAATTGAATATGAAAGGGATGTCTGCCAAATCTGTGACCTATAGTTAAGTTTCGACTATCTTCCAAGATTAGTTGTTAAACATGATATTCTCCATGTATACTCTGCTAGACACCTTATGGTGTGTGTGGCATATGCCTATGGTATTTTTTTGTACCATTCTCTCTTCATTTTTTTATGTTCCATCCTCAAAAAATACACGAGAAGAAGGTTAATGAGCAGTATTGAATTGTTTATTCATTTGTCTTATTCTACAGCTCCCAATAAGAACCTGATTCAGAAATCTGGGGAAAAACACATTTTAGTATGTTAAAGAGTACCAATACTTTTCTGAGAGATCAAGGTGTATGTGTATAAAGTAAGTTATTATAGTGTTGCTTGTTCTCAATAATTATGAACATTTTATTATTTGTGTGAGGAGTCACTCCATTAGCAGTAGGATGAGAAAATTGTACTGAAAGATAGTCCTAAGTCATCCTTTGAAATAGGAAATATTCTTTTGATAGCAAGAGGGGACTATTTACATAATAATGCTGGAATAGCCGGCCGCAGTGGCCGAGGGGACTGAGGCGCTTCAATCGTGATCTGCACGGCCACTACAGTCGGGGGTTCGAATCCCCCCTCGGGCATGGATATTTGTGCCATCCTAGTTCGTAAGTAGTTTGTAAGTTTAGGGACTGATGACCCCGTAGTTAAGTCCCATAAGCTATACAAACATTTGACCATTTTGAATGCTGGAATATGTGGTTTGCAGTATTGGTTGTAATTAATTATTTCAATCTATACAGTTATACTGTTACTCCGCAATTCACACTGGAGCACCTGACAGAGTTGATCAAACCACTTTCGTACTATGTCTACCATTCCATTCTCAAATAACATGTGGGGTAAAATTTTACAACACTTCTCGCTGGGCTCCAGTGCTTATGTTGGCAACAGATGAACAATGAAGTGTAGAATTGCGTTAATATTTTTCATGAGCTACAGAGTAAATGTTATTGTGCGCCCTAACCCCCCCCCCCCCCCCCACACACACACACACAAAAAAAGTAAATGTTATTGCTGCTCGTTTCACTCACAGCAAAATTAATACTGTACCTGCTCTGTGGTTGACAGGTTCTTGTATGTACCCTTGTCCATTCAGAAAAAATAATTTTTGTTTTAATTGAAGTTATCATGAAAAAACATTTATTGGTCATTTGAGTTGCTGTCATTACCATTGGTGCCAACATAACCACTGCAGTCTAGTGAGAAGCGTCGCACAATTTAACTGCACGTGGGAGGAAAGAAAGTCCAAAGCTCTATGAGCTCTGATCTTTCTTAATCTATTTTAATGATCATTTTACCCTATGTTAGTGGCAGTCAGTAATATATTTTCACATTCGGAGGAGAAAATAGTGATAAGAAATTTTTATGTTTATCTTGTGATGTGACCATGTAATTCTTCATAATAAGAATAACATCACATAATTATTAAAAATTTCCTGTACCTTTGGTATATTATATTTTAGTAGGGGTCCTGGAAACCATTGTAGATCTTCTCAAGTTTAAAACGAAATTGTAATTCTTCTCTTTGAAAATGAAGGTTGGAAGAGAAGAAGAGTTTCAACCAACTCAATCTCATTAATTAGATGAGAAAGCAGTTCATATGAAATTTAAATATCAAAAGGGGTTTAGTGAACCCTTAATAAATTTTTTTCAAATTCAGTGATCTGGTATACATTTTTTACAACCAGATATAGTCACACTTCATAACTGGACTCGGAATAATGTGAACTGGAACAGTCCACACTTGTAACTAATTACAAAAACAACAGAACATCGCCAACAACTTCTCAGCATTCTCAGAGTCTATTCCATATCAGAGAACACTTTTATATATCTTCCATGAAAAGTAGGTCTCTATCTGGGCTTTCACCTGTGAAAGAAATAACCCAGGACAGTAATAGTCCGAAAAGACCATAAATTTTTGAAACTAATCCATTTGGCCATCTTGTCTAGCCAGGTTGAGCGTGTAGTGCTTGATACACTAAAATCTTCATAATAAACACTGTTATGGTGTTTCCCACTCCAACTCCTGCATCATTTCTGTGACACTCTCTTTTTTTATATCGTGTTAATATGAAACAAGCATCCCTTCTTTGGACTCTTTTCGATAGCCCCTGTCAGTCCCTCCTGATAAGGATCCCATACAGTGCAGCAAAACTCCAAAGGAAGATGGAATAGTATGGTGTAGGCTGTGTTGCATCTACTAAGTGTTCTTACAATAAATGCCATTTTGGTTCACTTTCCCCACTACCTTTTCTGTGTGTTCTTTCAAGTTTGTCATTCATAAATTTTGAAGTTCCTAGATAAATATTTGAATGTACGGCCTTCAGATTTGATTGATTTATCTTATAAATGATTTGTAGCAGATGCCTTTTAGTATTCATGTGGAGGACTTAAAAAAAAAAAAAGTCAGTCATCTTTTATGCCATACTGTGCTTGTGTGCGCATGCATGTGCGCACGATCTCCCACACACCTCACTCTTTCAGACATAACTCCAACACACATGACCACCATCTGCGGCCACTCCAGTGCAACAAACACATTGACAATGATTGGGAGAGGGGGATGGAGGGGGAAGAATGCCAGGCATGTGTGTGGATTTGGGGACGGAGGAGAGACTGTAAAACGATAAAAGTAAATAATTTAAAAGGATGTTGCAATATTAAAGAAAAAGAATTAAATAAATAAATAAAATACAAAAAAGGGGCAACACATCATTTTTGGAAGCAGGTACAAATAGGGGGGGGGGTCTTTTAGGCATAGGGTGTAAGAATGATAAATTATCTTAGGCTGAGAGCAGGCTGATGGAGTGGATAATCCAGAGGGCCCAGGTTGTAAAGAAGCCATTGTAATCAAGTCTGGTGTTTATCTGCCCGCTGTGCCACTTATCCTGATGACAGCTGGTTTTGCTGTCATACTAATGTGATAGGCTGTGTAATGATTGCAGCAAAATTGGTAAATCACTTGGCTGCTTTCACAGGTAGCCCAGCCTCTAATGGGATGGGGGTAAGTCTGTGATCGAACTGTAATAAGTGCTGAGTGGGTGGATTTGGCAGGTCTTACGTCTGGGCCTTCCACAGGGTATAATCCCTGTGTCAGGGGACTAGGGCTGGGGGAGGCATAGGGATGGGCTAGGCTGCTGTGGAGGTTGGGTGGGTGAAGTTTAAGAATGATCTTATCGTTTTAAAATACCTACTCTTGCCTGACATCCTTCTCACTCCACTCTGCTCCTTCCCCTTGCTCATTGTCAAGATGCTTGTGATGGAGCAGCCAGAGATGGTGGTTGGGTGTGCTTGAGTTGTCTGAGTGATTATGTGAATATATTGTTTTCTTTCCTGATTAAGGCTGTGGCTGAAAATTTGTTTGAATGTTATTGTCTATTTTATGTGCCTATCTGTGACTCAGCAGTCGCCTTGGCTAATTTCGCACCCTGACCTATCTACTATTTGTTCTATTTTTTAACAATGGAAAATCCAGGTTGAAATGTCAATAATAGATGATAGATAACAGTTCACTGAGAAAAAAGAGAAAACAGTGGTTAAATCATATTTTAAGTGACCTTAGCTTCTCATTGATGTGCAGATGTTGGTAGTGAATGGCAGCCAATTAGAAGTGGTGTTGAGAGAACCAATGAAAATGCATGATCTTTTAGTTTTGCTTTGTAAACAACACTGCATTGTCATTGTGAATGTTTTTAGCTAAAATTGTCATGTTCATTAAACATAAGTCAGTGTTTTTGATGAGTGGTATTGTAAATGTATTATGACATGAATTTTTTTTATAGCACATTAATGACACACTTGTAGGAAGTAGCTCAATGTTTCTCGACAATTTTCAGTCCAAATGTCATTGCTTCTACTGTGACTGTTGCAACAGAATCTTATGAGAAAGACAGCCAGTCGCTACATGGGTGTGACTGTCCCCCCCCCCCCTCCCGTCCCTCCTCCCCTACCCCCCTTTTGTAGCTTTGACTCCAAAATATTTTAAATGATGAGAAATCTTTATTATTTCCAAATGAAGAGCACTCATTTTTTTAAATTAAAAAAAAAAAAAAATGGTCATACCCATGTAGTGACTGGTTCCAGATGTACATCATCTTAATTCCACAAATAAACAATCCCAAAAACTACACATCAAATGAAAACAATCATTAAGTTCCCTATAATGAAAAAAAATATATTACATTAAAACAGATGCATCATTATAACATTTAAATAACATGTCATATTCCTTCATGCTGTGAAAGACGAATCTTATTCGCTCTCTCAAGAACACTTCTTATTAGCTGCCTTTCACTACAAGTGTTTTCACCTCATTGAGAAGCTAGCGTCACCTAAAGTAGGATTTAACCACTGTCTTTTCAGTGAATTATCTATAATCTATTATTGACAGTTCAACCTGGATTTTCCATTGTTAGAAAACAAAACAAACAGTAGCTAAGTCAGGGTGCAAAATTTACAGTAGCCAGTTTGCCATTCGCGACAGTATTGGCAGCTGGTGACCTGGGCTTACATATACATTTTATTTTATAAAATCACTAGAGCAAGGTTCAGAATTTTACAATTAAAAATGTAAAGAGGCAATTAGACTGGGGCGTGAGTCAGGCCAACAGGGACTGGGATCAAAATTTTTAATTTTTAAACAACCATTCTTTGTATTAGTGCAAATAACAACTCCCACTGAATGCAACTTTTGTTTCAACATGATGGCTACCGTACCTCCTCCATATACTTTAGGTTCTTTCCGGACAGCTGTGCACAGGCTCGCTCACATTGGCAGATCTGAAGGTGTGTATAAGCAGTGCTTTTTCCTCTTTCTGGCTACTTAGAGTGCACCTGCTTGCTGCATAAACAATGACAGTAAGCAATCAGACTAGAATGGGCAAAAAAGCTCTGGCACTTCCAAGCTGCCAGATTCACGGATGCACAGAGCTGTCAGAGTTGGAGTAGGGGTACACTCACGTGATTTGGTGTTTTATTTGTGGCGGGTTCTTCAAAGTTTAGGAGGCTGTTGCAATTTCCGTGTTTGACTATTTCGTGTTTGTTTCATGGTCAATAAAAATTTTATTCAATCCTTTTTCTGTTAGGAGACTGGGCAGAATACAAAATGTTCTTTCCCTCACTGACACTGTCAGGCATTTCAAAAGATATACAGTGAAAACTTTTATACAAGATTCATCTAGCTGCTTTAGGGTCTCACATTTAATGCTGTTCTACCATTGATAACAGTGTTATGTGTGAGAGGTTTCAGGTCTCACTAAAGACTAAAGTCTGTGTACAGGACTTGGCTGAAGACGCAAACAGGAGAATTTACTGCTAGACTATGGTACTCCTTATGTTTCTTGTGCTTATGTTGAACCTTAGTATTCTATTAAACAATTTGATATGGCATTATGTATAAATATATTGCAGCTACAGTTTGACAAAGCAAGTTGAGAGAGAGAGAGAGAGAGAGAGAGAGAGAGAGAGAGAGAGAGAGAGAGAGAGAGAGGGAGGGGGGGGGGGAGGTAATTTGCAAATATAGGAGCAGTGGCGACCAAAGTTATTAGACTGGCTAGTGGCTTCAGAACTGAAATTTTGCCCCCGGAGATAAATCATTGCAGACCACTGAAGATGTTTTACATTCACTCAAACTAAATGCATCTGGTAAAGGAAGGGGGGGGGGGGGGAAGTTGCACCTTATTGTAGTTGCATAGATGGACAAAAGATACCCATCATAATTTTAATGCAACTACAGACGTCATGGCCATAAACTTAAGAATACTGTAGAGGAACTGAAAGAAACTGTGACTTCTGTAAGGTAGGTGTAAAATGAAGCATATTGCCATGGAAGAGAAGTGCTAAGTGAAACTCATTTGGGTATCAAGAGGTCAGTCTGCGGAACTTTTAGACTTGGCAACTGTAGCATCTAGTTGTTTCAAAATTGAAAGAATCTTCTCATGTGTGTGCCAGTTGCTTTAAAGTAACTGCCCAGGCACTTTTGCATGGCAAAGGAACAGAAACTGAGAGCAGTATTGCAAACCATAAGTGCTAAACTCCAATTTAAATTTTTGTTTTACTAAAGAAGGTACAGATATACTGTCCCAGTTTGCTTTTGGCAACATAACAAACGTAAATCATTTAGATATTAGTATTTCTTGCATTGAGAAATAGGTGCTGCCATGGACTGATCGAGCACTGTGAGGCACCTTGCTGCGAAGCGCGTAATTACTCCCCGCTGGAGGTTTGAGTCCTCCCTCGGGCAGGGGTGTGTGTTGTTCTTAGTGTAAGTTAAAGTAGTTTGCAAGCCTAGGGACTGATAACCCTAGAAGTTAAGTCCCTAAGATTTAAAAACATTTTGAGAAGCAACTGAAGTCCCTATACTATAGTTACTGGTCCTATGTAACATACCATACAGAAGTTGTAGCTAAATTTATTAAAATTTGAACAATACTGCAAATATGTGACAAAAATATTATGAAAAGGAGAGGTTGCTACTCACCATATAGAGGTGGTGGTGAGTTGTAGACACACAATTAAAGATGTAAGAAAACACACACACACACACACACACACACACACACACACACACACACACAGAGAGAGAGAGAGAGAGAGAGAGAGAGAGAGAGAGAGAGAGAGAGAGAGAGAGAGAGATCAACTAAAATGCACAAGGTTGTTTTGTCTTGATTCTCTGTTGTTTCAATACATAACAATAGGGGTACGAGATGGAAACATTACATACTGTCGTAGGAGTGGCAGGAGACAGGCTTTGGATCATTATCATGATACTGTGAAGGTGCAGACAATCTAAAAAGTGGTCTGCTTACGAATCACTTGGCCAACATGTCTTAGAATATTGTGATACTTACACCAATGAACACAAACAAAGAAAGGCCAAACAAATCAGAACATTTATGTTTGACTTGTGGGAGAGCACCAGAGAGGTGCTGCAAAACCTGAATGGGAAGGCTACCGAAGATTGCAGTTTGGAAGCTTATATTTAAAAAAATATGAAAAAGGATTAAGTGGAGTATCTGGAGATAATCTTCAGCGTCCAGTATAGACCCTATTGCCCCCCCCCCCCCTCCCCAGGAACTCTGTACGTAGAATGATTGTGGGTGCAATTGACTTCTCATCAATCAAATTTGACCTTCATTTTGCTATTCTTTTGTTCATTCCTGCCCTAAAATTAGTGAAGAAACTAAGGGTAATGTTCTCACTTCTTTAAGCCACCTAGACAACATTTTGGAAAGGAGTTTGACACATTGCCACCCTGCAAACTGTTAACAGAGGTATGAGCAAATGGAATAAGTTTCCAGATACATGAGTGCCGTGAAGACTTCTTAACACTTTGAGTACCAGTTGTTTCTGTCTGAAACTACCATATCATTAATATGATCTGACAGACCAGTGGCTTTCATGTGAAACCGCGATGTTAGTGCAAAGCAGATACAGATAGAGACTACTGGCAAATGTCCAGAAAAACAACTGGGTCATAGGACAGTGGATTAATTGACTTGGAACTGGTGAATGTAAAAATAAGATTTACTTTCAAAGTTTTCACCTCTGTTGGCCTAAAGAAAACTCTTCATGATCATGGTGTGTATTCTCTTGAGACAGTGAAATGAGGTCAAGAGGAGTTACCCAAAGATTAGAAGCCAGAGAAACATGTTCAGAGTGGAGAATGTGACAACAGATGCACGAAAGAAGGCATGTCTTCATTGATACGGAAAACAGGAAAGGAATTGTTTTCTGTCTCATTTTCATGATCTGTGGCAGACAACAACAATGTCTAGAAAACAAAATAATGGGTCAGTAATTGAGATCTCGTGTACCATGCTTGAGAAACAACTCGCTCGGTTAGCCATGTCGTCTTAATGCACCGATTTCCGATGGGAGCGTTTTACATTAGCCCCGTTGAGAGCCTCTATGCCGAGGCCACCGAACTACCCCTTTCCTACCGTCGGGAACTCCTGCTTAGCCATTACGCTAGCCGTTTGTCATCCATGCAAGGACACCCAACATATGCAGTTTTCTTTAATGACTCACTTGACGGTCTCTTTGCCCTATGACCGTCTGCTCTGCTACCACCGGGAGTACGCTTGCATTCGTTACTTGGTCAGCTCGGCATTAAAATGCCCGCTATTTTCTCGACTGGAGAGAGCACCTTTCCACCGTGGCTAAGCCCCGAAGTCTGTGTTAACTTGGACCTTCATTCTCTTCCAAAGGACTCCATACCTAGTTTTGTGTAATTCTCGCACTCAGGTTCTAATTTGATGACAATTTGTTCATCTACACTGATGGCTCAAAGACAGATCAGGGTGTTGGGTATGCCTTTGTACTTGGCAAAGCCTCGTTTAAATATCGTCTCCCTGGGTGGAGTTTGATTTTTTACAGCTGAGCTGTATGCATTATATGAAGCCACCCAATATGTCCGGCAGAACTCACTCAACAAGACTGTCATTTGCTCAGACTCTCTGAGTGCTCTGTTGAGCCTTTGCACACTATATCCTGTCCATCCCCTGGTACAAAGCATCCACAATTGCCTTACCTCTCTACTGTGATGTTTCTGTGGGTCCCTGGTCACATGGGAGTGTTAGGAATGAGTCTGCGGATACGGCTGCCAAGGAGGCAGATCTTCTTCCAAGGCCATCTACCTTTTCTACTAGATCTGATGACCTTCGCGCTGGTGTCTCCCCCAGCGTATCATCTCCCGTTGGTTTTTACATTGGTCATCGCTGTCAGGGAACAAATTGCGGGCCATTAAACCTGTGCCTGATCTTTGGTCAACATCATCTTGACCCTCTCGTCGAGAGGAGATTGTCCTGGCCTGGCTTCATATTGGCCACTGCCGTTATAGCCACCAATATTTACTTCTTGGTGATCCTGCTCCCTTATGTGAACACTGTGATGAACCTTTTACTGTGTACCACCTTTTACTATGTACCACCTTTTAGTGCAATGTCTGTTCTTTAATCGTCTCTGTCATGATCTATGTTTGCCATTTGAAATGTCTGATATTTTAGCTGATGATCCGCATTCTGCAGACAGTTTTACTTTTTATACATCATGTAAATATGGCGAATGCCATTTAAGTTCTAACCCCGGTTCAATTTTACTATGGGCCGTGTTGGGTGCGAATGACCTCAGCAGTTGTGCACCCTAAAACCACAATTAAAAAAAGGGGGAGGGGCACCGATTTCCGAGATGAGGAGGCGTACCGGCCCCAGTTCAAATCTGTCCAGCAGATTAATGAAAGGGGTCGGAGTGCCGGCCAGCCTGGATATGCTTTTTTTACGTAGTTTTCCACAACACCCTAGGTGAATAGTGGGCTGGTCCCCAAGTTCCACCCCAGTTACAAGATTTGCAAACATTTTGTAACACTTTGAACTTTCACACATGTAACACTATACTCAGACATTTGAGTTATACATTTCCTCCCAGGGGGCATGGGGTGGCGACCTGTAAATATTAAAACGCCAAATCTGTAGTAACAAGCCGATCATGCGTGTGTGGGAACATGGCTCGAGAGAAAGAAAAGTACCATGCACATGGGGTACATCACTAAAGCAGATCTCTCCATGTGTGATTGATATGAGAAGCAAAAGATGGTGGCTCAGAATTTTTTGGCACACACATGATGTCTCCAATGTAAATTCATTTATGTTGTTCCAAGAAAAAAGTGATGGGGCAATAATGTCACTGAAGGAGATCCAGATTGTGGTGGTTCATGGTTCATTGGTGCAACAAATGGTACATCATCAAGCAGGTGCAGGAATCTAAATGCAGACAAATTCAAAAAGATGGTGCCTCAAGAACTGAGAGAAACCAAGTCTGAACACACACCAATACAAGGATGATCTCATCCTTGTGCATACTGCAGCAAAAAGGTGAACCTTACAGAATGAAATGGCACTGAAATGTTGTAATGTTGGATTGTGCTGGGAAAAGTCCAAAATTGTTTTCAAAACTACATCTCGGAACCATAGAGGGCACAAGAGCATGTGTCCCAGTGGTTCCACAGTGATAACACCTTCATTAAAGAACTATTACTTTATTTGAAAAAAATTCTTGTATTCATTACTTAGTAGACCAATAAAAGTTACCTTTGTGAAAATTATTAAAAGTTTACTTATTTTTGACATTTGGGGATTCAAAGGATTAATTAATAAAACTCAATATGCTGTTCTAGATGCAGAGTGTTCATCAGAGATTGATGCTCCAGGGAAATGTGACAGGACTATTACTGAAACTTCCTGGCAGATTAAAACTGTGTGCCAGAACCTGGACTTGAACCTGGGACCTTTGCCTTTCGCGGGCAAGCACACTACCGACTGTGCTATCCCGACACGACTCACGATGCCGCCTCACAACTTTACTTCCGCCAGTACCTCGTCTCCTACTTTCCAAACTTCACAGAAGCTCTCCTGCGAACCATGCAAGACTAGCACTCCTGGAAGAAAGGATATGGTGGAGACATGCCTTAGCCACAGCCTAAGGAATGTTTCCAGAATGAAATTTTCACTCTGCAGCGAAGTGTGCGCTGATATGAAACTTCCTGGCAGATTAAAATTGTGCGCCGGAAACATCCCTTAGGCTGTGGCTAAGCCATGTCTCCACCATATCCTTTCTTCCAGGAGTGCTAGTCTTGCATGGTTCACAGGAGAGCTTCTGTGAAGTTTGGAAAGTAGGAGGCGTGGTACTGACAGAAGTAAAGTTGTGAGGCGGCATCGTGAGTCATGTCGGGATAGCACAGTCAGTAGTGCGCTTGCCTGCAAAAGGCAAAGGTCCCAGGTTCGAGTCCCGGTTCCGGCACACAATTTTAATCTGCCAGGAAGTTTCATATCAGCGCACACTCCGCTGCAGAGTGAAAATTTCATTCAGGACTATTATTATTTTATATGTAGACTATCTTATATGCCCGTGCTTCGCAATGGTTGTTAAAGAGGGACCTGTGTATATCATGGTTGTTTAGGGTTTTGGATCTAGGTCAGCAAAAACAGAATCCTTGTTGGATCGCTCTGTCAATAAACTCAGTTCTCCTAGCCAAGATGCCAAATTTAAGTAGAAGTCATTGTTGAAAACCATGTATGCTCATGAAGTTTTTCATAAAAAAAGTGAAATTAAGTCCATACTCTGGGATGATGTAAATTCATTTTTAGTTCGTGTTTATACAGTTAAGAGTAAGCTGTGTAATTCTCTCTCTGGCCATAAACTTCTGAAAACACTTCTGTCACTGAGATGAGAAATAGTAATAATAATAACAGCACCATGTATTGTTTCTGTGGCATAGTACTGAACTGTTTATCCCTCAAAGTAAGTGTATACTGAAGTATTAGAATGTGGCAGTGTTGCACTGGGGACAATGTAGTTATTCTGTATGTATTGCTCCATATCATCGAAAAGTTGACAAATACTGAAAGTCTGGTTATCCAATCAACAGAGCAGTTCATGTCTGTTTAAATAAGACGTCATGGTGGTGTCACTGGTAATCATTGAAGGAATGGTGTTAGCTGATTGTCTGTATAGAACATTTCATTAAATATAGTAGTATTTCCAGTGAATTGACTTGACTGTGTTAACAACATTGGCCGCTCTTTCAGCTAATGTGTCCTCACGTCCTGCAGTGATTACTTCGTAAAGCTTGAAGTTGAAACCGACTTTGTGTAATAGAACTATAAATTCAGAAGTCGGATTATAACTCTACGTACAATTGTCTATGGAAAAGAAGACGTATTCCTCTATCTTAATGTAGTCCGCACCAAAAGTAAGTAATTGCAAATTTTAATCACAATATTGTACCGAACAATTATGAAAGCATGGAGGTTGCTGATGAGTTTGTTGCTCGTGTGTGTATATTATCTCTAGTGGCAGGCACAGAGCAGAAATATCTCTGGAGTATGTATTCAGATATGCAGAACAGACTTTCTGTCCTCAACATTAAGGAGGAAATATCATCTGATATTTGGAAAATATATGTAGATAAATAACCTGATGTACAGAGTGAGCAGGAATTTGTATGACTATTTGCAGATGGTGCTGTGATGTACTCTGTGATGACTTAGGAAAATTTTTTAACTGGGGTGAGGAATATTGTCTAGCTCTAAATCTAGCAAAATGTATGGTGCTGCAGATGAGCAGGAAAATCAGTCCCATAACATTTAAATACAGCATTAGTAGTGTGCTGCTTCAAACAAACAGTCGCTTTGATTAAATATCCAGTGTAAATGTAAACAGAGAGATATTACCGGTAAAAGATATGATCATGTAAGGCTGGCCATGGTGAAGGAGGATGCTAGAATTTGATTTGATGAGAGAATTTTGGGTAGATATGATTCATCTGTAAAGGAGATAGTGTATATAAATCTTGTATTGCCCCTTCTTGAGTATTGCTCAAGTGCTTGGGATCCCATCCACATTGGTTTAAAGTAAGTCAGACAATTCAGAGGCTGGTTATTAGGTTTGTTACTGGTAGGTTCTATCAAAGCAAGAGTGATACAGGGATGCTTCGGGAATTCATATAGGAATCACTGAAAGGAAGGTAATGTTATTTTTAGAAACACTATTGTGGATAGTTAGAGGGCCAATATTTGAAGTTGACTGCAGAATATTTCTACTGATACCAGCTTACATTTTGCATACAGACCACAAAAGTAAGTGAAATTGGGGTACACACCCTTGTTTTTCCCTTGTTCTATCTGAGAGTGGAAGAGAATTTCTAGATTTCCAGAAGACTTTTGTCACTGTAATTCACAAGCATCATCTAATCAAATTGCGTGCTTATGGAATATCGCCACAGTTGTGCAATAGGATTCATGATTTCCTGCCAGAAAGGACACAGTGCGTTGTAATTGATGGTAAGTCATCGAGTAGAACAGAAGTGATATCTGGCGTTCCTCACAGAAATGTTACAGAGCCACCTACTATTCCTTGATTTTAGAAACAGTTTAGGAGGCAATCTAAGTAGCCCTCTTAGACTATTTGCAGATGACGCTGTCATTTACCAGTTAGTAAAGTCGCCAGAAGATCAAAAGCAACTACAAAAGGATTTAGGTAAGATTTCTGCATGGTGCAAAAATTGAGTATTTTGGAGTATTGCTGCACATTATGGGATCCACACCAGGTGGAACTGACACAGTTTAGAGAAAGTTCAGTGAAGGGCAGCTCGTTTTGTATTATCACGATACAGGGGAGAGAGTGTCACAGAAATTGTGCATCAGTTGGGGTGGAAATCATTAAAAGTAAGCCGTAACTAATCATTATGACAAAATCTATTTGCGAAATTTCTTTCACTATATCTTCCAAATGCGAACATATATTATTAGCACCCACCTACACAAGGAGACATGATCATCACAATAAAATGAGATAAATCAGAATGAAAACAAAAAGATGTAGCTGTTCCTTTTTCCTGTTAGCTGTTAGAGAATGGAACTATAGAGATATATCATAAAAATGGTTCATTTAACCCTCTGCCATGCACTTCAATGTGACTTGCAGAGTATCCATGTAGATGTAGAAAAGACTAGTAGTGTCGTAAGGTACCATCTGCCACACATTGTATGGTGGATTGCAGTGTGTGTGTGTGTGTGTGTGTGTGTGTGTGTGTGTGTGTGTGTGTGTGTGTGTAGAATTAGACTAATTGCAACATGCACATTCTTTTCCATGTTGGACTGGAATGAGAGGAAATCCTAAAGTGTTGTACAACGCTAAGTACCATCTTCCATGCGCTGTGTTTTTTTTTTCCCCCCAAAGTATTGACGTAGATGTAAATGAAAACATTAGTCATAGGCCTAATATCAAACTATTGCAAGTGTGCAGGTAAGATTATGCTGTTATTGTTAGGTGAAATTTTGGTCGTTTGAAGCTCTTGTGAGAATTTCATTTTTCTGCAGTGTTGCAGCTGAAACTAAGTCCACTAGCCTATTGTCCCATTCGGTTATGACAAAGTACCTAAAAATTGGGGGATATTGTGAATTAGCCTATGTAAATAGTCTTTTTTATTTTAAAAAATCTCTTTGTTTATTTATTTATTTAATTTCTTTTTTGGAAGTAGCCTGTGGGAAAAACTGTTAATATAGTAAAGTATATTTAACACCAGTTTTTCTCCCTCTCTTTTAGGTGGCTGGCAATCATAACTCAGTTTACGAGGCATACTTCAGTCAGGTGAGTGTAATTTGTTTTTACTGTGTTGTATTACTATCCAGATCAATTGATTTCTGAGAAGATTCGTGCAAACTACTGCACCTTAAAATTTATCATGCCCCATCGAGCACTTGGTTTTAATTTGACACTTTGAATGAAAGATTCATTTGTAATATTCCATGTGTGAAGGAAAGATAGAAGGGCAAAGAAGCAAAGATACATAAATTATGGCATAACAACAAAATCTTGCCAATACTGAAATAGGAAGACAATGGACATTTTATAGGGAAAAGTTAATGTCTTTCAGCAATTTGTATATGATGAACATGTTTTTCCAGTTACTTGTCTTGACTGTATGTTATTTATATTACACAACACCAACCAAGCTACTTAACGAGTGATTTACAAATTCTGTCATCTAGAAATCATTTCAAGACATTTAACTTTCTTACATTTTGAGTTGACATTTGAAATAAATGTTTATCCATTCAAATGGCAAATGAAGTCGTCCCACAGTGTAATGGGCTATTTTATTATGTAGAGACTCAAGTTTAAAGTTGTTGCATGTTGTTTATGGTTCCTAATGTTAAAATTGTAAGGGATGCAGCAGCTTGCTTTGGTTCTCCTCCCTGTAAACCCCTCAAGTCAGACCCTGTCTAATTGATCTCTTTAATGATCTCTTTAATTTATCACATTGTCCAAAACTCCTGAGACAGCCCACAAAATCCAACCAAACACAAAACACTTATGATAATCTCTTTACCAAATCCCCCAACTCCACAAAAGTCCTATCTAAAGGCGTCACCTTCAGCCCTATTCACAGATTTAACCACATTGGATTGTTAAAGAAATATTCTTCGCATGATCCCTACAGTGGAAACACTACTTTTCTACCAGCTGCTCCATCTAAAGGCTACCATGTTCCAACATGGAACCCTACTCACATGGTTTATCCCACCTTTAGACCATGACCCTTCCATCTGACCATATGCTGGTAACCTTCCAAGAATTCATTATCTCAAAGTTGGTTTCACCATCAGTTCACAGGTCCCGTCCTATGATTAACGAACTTTCAGTGGACGAGAGGAAAGCCTTACACAACTTAAAAACAGATCGAGTTCTTATCATCCTCACAGCTTACAAGGGTTTATCTACTGTAAGAATCACAGAGACTACATGGAAGAAGGCTCCCCCCCCCCCACCACCTCCCAATCAATTATGAGTCTTGTTCACCTGTATGCCAGTAACCCCATCCCAGAAGTTCGTATTGACCTCCAATCCCCACTACAATACATTGGTCCTTCTGAGAACCTATCCTTGAGTCCATCTCCCTCTTGTGACTTTACGGAAGTAATGTCCGTAGAGTCATGCAATTGCCAATTAGAATAAGTAACGATATTGTTTGGAAAGATAAAGAACCTACAGTGGATGCGGCAAGTGGTAGGGGCAGCTGACGGACAGGCTAGGTATCTGGTTAAACCGACAGCTGGTTGGTGATTTGTCCAAATCGGAGGAAATCTGGGAAAGGCCCATGCTTTTTACTCAAAACTAATGAGAGCTGTTAGCTGAGCGTTTCTGAAGGGGGTCTGGAGGACATTTGTTAGTTACACATTCCACTAATTCAGAATAAAATAACCACAAAAAAGAATAAAATAATCAGTCATACACTGTTCGCTTGTACTAACTTGTTGCTTTAATGAATGGGGGTTCTAGGTTTGTAGCGATGTGTATCACACAATTCTGCATTTTCTGTTGGTTTCAGTCCTGTTCTAATGGATTTTAACTCCATTTTAGAATGAAACTTTCACTCTGCAGTGGAACGTGCACTGATATGACTTCCTAGCAGATTAAAATTGTGTGCTGGAACCGGGACTCGAACCTGGGACCTTTGCCTTTCACGGGCAAGCACTCTACCGATGGAGCTAACCCGGTTTTAGTTCCTCCATTTTACAATCGGTACGTCAGCTGGCCACACCCTTGCTTGCATTCAGAGGTAAAGGGACTGATGCCTTAGCTGTTTGGTCCCTTTCTCCCATCAGCCAACAAACCAACTAAAATAATCTATAAAATTGTTTAGTGTCAACATTGAAGACATCTACGATGTTGGAAAAACTACACACATCTCATGATTCTAAAAATAATTTAAATATATAAAAAAAATACAGTGTTTATGACTACTGTATCAAAATATAGAAAAATAAAGTTTAAAATAACCAACTTTGGAAGGTGTCGTGCAATTGCAACAAACTCTGGTTTAAGTGATCGCTTGTTGTCTCTAGCTATCATCCTGACAGTGTCACACTTGTATACAATTATTTAATGAATGACTTCATTTATAATGGAAATATGACCAGATCATCATATTCTCCACAGTAATACTGAAAATGTAAGCAACATGTTTTAACTGTCCTATATTTAATTTAGTGTGTTGATTTATTGTACAATTTGCCAGAAATTTACATAAATATTGTTTGGTGTGAACAGTCAAGCTCATGAAAGCTGGTTTGTCTATTTATTTCAGACTTCATATAATACTAATTAAGTCCTTTTTGTATTTAAATAATGTTATATTAGTAAGGAAGTGGTTTCAAGTGGCGCGTGCATACTTTTTTTGTACCTCAGCTCATAAAAGGATACATTCAATAGCTTGACAATATTTTGCCTATTTTCTGTGCACCTTTTGATGACTTAGTGCCTCTGCTTGTCGGTGAGGATGAGTCGTCTCCTGACTCCCGTGAACAAGATTTCTCCCCCCCCCCTCCCCCATCCCCGAGTCTGAACATATGAATTCATATACATTAGGTATTTGTATCAGATTAAGAGAATCTTTGGATTCATAAACAAATAAATTAACCAATTCACTCTGATTCAGTTACATGTCTGAAAGTCTTTCTTTTTTTAGGCATTTTTCTGGAGTGTAGCCTTACTCAGGAGTGAAACCTGTGCCATAAGGAGTTGACAGAAAAAATTAAGTTTCGAAATTTGGTGCTAAAGGAGAATGCTGATTATTGTATTTGCATAATTAATGAGATGATGCTGAACAGAACGGGGAAGAAATAAATTTGTGGCATACCTTGACTAAGAGAAGGGATTAATTGATGGGATACATTCTGATACATCAAGGAATTAGTATTGGGGGGAAGAGTGTGTGTGTGTGTGTGGGGGGGGGGGGGGGAGGGGGGCTAGGATTCATAGAGGGAGACAGATATATGAATACAGTAAGTAGGTTCTTATTTGAAGATGATGCTTGCTCAGGAGAGGGAAGCATGGAGAGCTACTTCAAACCAGTCTCTGGTGAAGCCCACAGTAATGTGTAAAAGAAATTTTGACTCTAGACGAAGTTAATCACTTTTACATATGAAGCATTGCATTATTAGTGGCTAACGAACTGAGAACATTGGTTCGATTCTGCTTGAAGCAGACTCTCTTTTAATCAAATGTGAAAGACATATTTTTATTATTTGTTTGTATTACTGAATTTCTTAAACATTGTTTCTTAAAAATTACATTAATTGGAGGGCAGTTTCCTCATTTAAATATGTATAACAGCTCCTTTCCATGTATTTGGATTCTGAAATGCAGCAAGTGTGTGTGTGTGTGTGTGTGTGTGAGAGAGAGAGAGAGAGAGAGAGAGAGAGAGAGAGAGAGAGAGAGAGAGAGAGAGAGAGAGAGGTGCTTGTCTGTGGCTCAATCGCTCTTGTAATGAGTTGCATCATTTCAACTCAATAATTTAATGATTTCTAATCTTTATGGTATTGGCTATACCTATTATGCAGCAAGCTAAGAGGGCCATTTCATAACTTATAATTCAGAGCCTGTTATTGATTTTGTTACAGGTTGAACACTCCAGTGATGGAACCATAGGAGCTTTACAAGCAGCAAAATTCTTGAAAAAGTCTGGTTTGTCAGATGTTGTTTTAAGCAGAGTTTGGAGTCTTGCAGATCCAGCTGGAAAAGGATTTCTGAACAAAGATGGTTTCTTTGTTGCATTGAAACTTGTTGCCTTGGCTCAGTCTGGAATTGATGTAAATATGGTGAACATTACTATGGATACACCACCACCAAAAATGGTAGGAAAGCAATAGCTGATAAACTTTATATTTATTTTAATGTATACTGCAAATAATTACTGAATATCTCATCTGTACATACCAGAAAGTCCTCTTGGTTTCATTAACAGAGAAATGGATGGATATAAGCTATTTAGTTTTGTTATTTATTCTACACAGTATAGTTGGTAATTTTAACTGGAATTGCTGGGAGAGAAACCATGAAGTTGCTGCATAGCACATCAGCCACTTGTTTGGCAGTAGGGGTTGGGGGAGGACAAACCCCAGTGCATCCTCCAGAGAGATCGGCACTGAGTGGAACAATCCACAATGTCTTAGTCATCATACCTTACAGGTTCTCAAATTCCAGAAATAATAGTAAACTTAACATTGTGCATAGCTATGGTTAAATTGCAATTTGTGTTTGCTGCCACTGCTGCAGTTTAGATGTTGGTACTGGTGCAGTGGTTTACTGAAGGTAAGGGGAGCCGGAACAATCCATCTCCTCCAGTTCATTTTCGTCATCTGCATCAGCAACTTGAACTTACTCTCCCTACCACCCTTTGAGTGGGTGAGAGCACAATGCTACCGTGGCATCAGTCTCAGGTTCGTATTCACTTTGAATGCAGCTTGCTCCCAAAGGAGAGTACTCTGGATTTGGTATATCACTCAAGGTTTGTCGAACTTCATTCGTGTCTCGATAATATCTTTATGTATACAGATGGCTCCAAGAACACTGATGGTGTCAGATCTGCCTTTGTCGTCAGGATGACAGGTTTCAATAGAGGCTCCTTGACCAATCCTCAAATTTCACAGCTGAGCTTTTCGCTTTGCTCTGTATATCTGCCGCTATCGCCATCTCTCCTAAGTCATCTGCTCTGAACCTACCTGTGCCAGGCAGAGTCTTAGAGACCCATATCCTGTTGTGCACCAAATTCAACGCTCCCTTTGTTAGCTGACGGGTCACACATTCACTACCTGTGGGTACCTGGCCACGCAGGTGTGCATAGGCATGAGGCTGCGGCCAAGGCTGCAACCCTCCCACCGAATGATATTAAAGGGGCTTTTTGCCGATGCATTTTGTAGTCGTGCCATACTTTGTGGTCCTCGGTTCTTGCCAATAAACATAGAAGCATAAAATTGATCCCGACAACTTGGAAGATGACCTCAGGCCCTTCTAGACAAGAGGGGCTATCTTGGCCTTGTTGCAGATCAGACATTGCCGGTTCAGCCACTGCCACTTGCTAACTGGTGATCTCACACCATTGTGTTCCTGTGGTCAGCCACTGACGGCGAGTCATGTTTTAATGTCCTGCCTAATTTCAGTCATATCTAGGTTGTACTTAATCTGTTGTAAGCTCTAGAGGAAATTTTAGCTGACAACACACGAGCTGCTGCTCAAGTTTTGCTTTTTATAAACATACATTGATACATTTTACCCTCATTTTTCGCTATCTCCTGGTATCATCCTCATCGGCAGGTGTCTTAACTCTCTGATTCTTAGCAAATCCACTTTCAGGTTGGGGTGTTAATGACTTGAGAAGTTGTGCGCGTGCGCGCTCACACACACACACACACACACACACACACACACACACACACACACACACACACTGGAAATTGTATAGTAAATGTATAATACACTTTTTCATTAGTGTGCAGTAGTTGTAGTTTTGTGTGAGTAAACTTGTTATTGGTGGAATAATGAAAGAGGCAAGAGACCTTGTCCATATTATAGGTGAATCTGTTGTTTTAAATTGTCAGTGTGCTACTTTTTTATTTGTGGAATAATTGAAGAGGAAGGAGACCATTGTCCGTATTATAGGTGAATATCTCATTTGAGGCTGTAAGCTACCCTTCCTTAACCTTCAGTAATGTCTTACTCCCCCTCCCGTCTGCAAACAGAAATATTGAGGTAGATAGGAAAAACCTTGTATATATTTTTGTTGGTGTTAATATGAATATCACCTCCTGAAGATAAGTACTAGGGAGGAGTAATAACAAAGAAGTTAATCTAAAGAGGCTATAGGAGGGGTTAGTGGCGAGGGTTGTTTATCCTGTGTGCTGTTACGTAGCTGCTCATTGCAAATAGTTATACCTGTTAAATATATTATTACTGTGTAATAACTGGATAATAGTTTTGTGATAACATAATCCTTCATTTTTTCAGGGTGATATTTTACCTGCTAATACAGTCCATAACAACCTTATGTCACCACCTGTCATGAATAGCTCTGTCTCTCTTAGTGACTGGGCAGTGAAACCAGCAGAGAAGGCAAAATATGACAAGTTATTCGATTCCTTACAGCCTCTAAATGGAATGATTCCTGGGAATAAGGTAAACACATAATGAGAAATACATATGAAAAAATTAAAAATATAAAAAGCACTGTTAATATGTAAATATTATTTGTGAATAGTTATTTTGAAAACATTTCCTAACAAGTATTCAAAACTGGTAGGTGAAAGGTGTGTTGATGGATTCAAAGTTGCCACTGGAAACGTTGGGGAAAATATGGGACCTTGCAGATATGGACAAAGATGGAATGCTAGACAGGCATGAGTTTATGGTGGTAAGTGAACTAGTATATTCCATTGTTTATAGGCAGTAATATTTTTTAAAATTCATGAATGACATGAATAGTGAAATAAATTAGAATTTTCTTTACCAAACATCAAAATGACAAATGTTATCTGTAATACATCTTTGTCTAGAGTTTCATCACTGCCTTTATACGCCTGACAGTTTTGGCCATACTTAAATTCTGTTTCCATTGACAGTGCATTTATTGTTATTAAGGCTTGGGCATGGTGTTTGATGTTGTGAGATGCATTGCCACAGAGCCTCTGCAAGATTCACTGCATCAGATTCACCATTAATCAAGCTTCTGTTATCCCAACTGGCAACTGAATGAAACTTGGAATAAAATTGATTCATTTTTCTTTTGGTAAAAGTCGTAATTGTGAAACATTTCATTGTGTGCGCAAGTCATTCAATAAGTAATACCCCACATATTTCCCCCCCTCAGGACATATTTACTGTTAAGAGTCAGAATTTGGTGACAGTATACATAAATATGTCTTGGACATGTCCTATTTTTCTATGTAATCTCCATCACATTCTGTGGCTATATGCCAACATTGTGGGAGACCATGTATTCCCTACTGGCAGAAGCTCTTGTCCTGTAGGTATACATGTCCGTGTTTGCGCTTTGTGACTGGCACTCTTATTTTCGAAGTAGGTAGCCTTAAGATATGGATGTCACTGACAGGTTTGGACTGTAAGGTGGATGAGGCGATCATATCCAACTAAATTTGGTAATGTGTTTCCAGGTTCTCAGACTTGTGTGTGGGCGATAGTATTGAAGAGTCTGTCATTACAGATGCACTTACAATGCTGACTGACAACTGTAGAGCCAATTGTTGAGTATAGTGCGATTAAAACTACTTCGTACTTGACAGCTCGCTGGGGCAGGGTGCTATGTTGCCAGCTGCCGCTGGTAGCAGGCTTCTGCTAGCGCGGTATCCTTGAAATGCTTGTGAATTAACGCGGGGCGGGGACGGTGAATGCAGCAGATTTACCCCCGATAAGGGAGACTTACTGTTATATTTTCACTTGTCCCGTGAATTTCGCAACGAATACTAACACTCAAAATGCCAAGATAACGAAATCACCACCACCAAAAGGTACAAATTATACTATAATGCAAATATTTGTTTATGTAGCCGTCTATGTAACTGATAACACTATTTTTCCACATGCATTTCGCCTTTATTGTAAGGCATCTTTAGTAACCTGTAATATATACATAATTACGTTTTACAGTATTTCGTTTTCTAACATTTTTTTAGTATTTGAGGTTGTAAACAGTTCTGGTGCGTTATCTAAGTTTGCTAATGATATTTTGATGTTATCACTTATCACATCAAAATATTATTAGCAAACTTAGATAACGCAACACAACTGTTTATAACCTCAAATACTAAGAAAACGAAATATTGTAAAACGTAATTATGTATATATTACAGGCCACCGAAGATGACTTACAATAAACGCGAAATGCGTATGGAAAAATAGTGTTATTAATCAGTTGCATAGACGGCTACATAAACAAATATTTGCATTCTAGTATAAAATAGCAACTGTGGGAAGAAAGGACAAAAAAACAACTAAAAATGTACAAATTATGTTGCAACTTACCATCACTCGCTGTGTTCTGTGTCCGAAAGCTGGTAAATGCCGCTTATCTGTGTCGCTGGAACTTTCAGATGACTCCCCGACGGCAATAGTTAATTCATCAACACTATCTTCCAGTAAGCATTCGTTCTTCCATGCTTCCTGAATCACACGTTTTGTATGTGCTACAACACTGTTCCAGTTCTCCGCAGTTACTTTAGAAACAGCTTCGTGTAACAGTCTTTCCACTTCTGACACCGTGAATTTCTTGTTTTCACGTGCAATGTGCCCCTTGATTTGTGCCCATATCAGTTCTATAGCATTGAAGTGACAATGATAAGGCGGTAATCTTATTATTGAATGTCCGCGTTTCTTGGCGACTTCGTCTACTACATATGTCGGATGCTGTGGCTTATGTAATGACACAAGTTCCAATAGTTCCACTTTCTTCAGTCCATCATCGAATTTTACATTATTTCGTTGTAACCACTGTGTAATTTCTTCTTTTCTAGATGATGTTGTTGGGGCTTTGTCCTTTACAACAGTGTGGTACGGAGCATTGTCAATAATTATGTACGACGGTTTCTTCAAATTTGGTATAAGCGAATTTTCAAACCATCGTAAAAACGTGGTATGGTTCATTTCTTCATGAAAATCCGAGGTTTTCTTCGATCTGAATACGTGTAAACAACCAGGAACAAATCCACGCGCTGTACCTGCATGGAAAACAATAATTCTGCTTCCTTTGCCAACAGGTATTGCCATTCCTTCTTGTGATCCATCAGACCAGCCTGTCTTTAGCGTATGACCAGCATTCACCCACGTTTCATCTAGCCACATTAAATCATCAAAATCAATGTCTTTTACTTGCCGCAAAAATCGGCATCGCCATGCAGCAGTATCTTGTCTTTCCAACAGTACCTTACGACCTGATATTTTTTCGTAATTAAACCCCAGGTTCAATAATACTAATCTAAGAGATGACTTACTGCCAACAAAAAGACCAGCTTCTCTAAGCGTTACATGCAGTTTTCGTAAAGTTGGATGTTCTCTAGGGTGATAATATGCATACAGATGTCTCCGAATCGCATCCTGTTCGAAAGAATCAAGATTGGTCACACGTTTCTTGACACATCGTTTTTTCCCCGGAGTTCCTAGACTTGGCGGTTCCGAATTAAGACTTGAGGGATCGGAATGTGCATTCAGTTTTTCATTGTGTTCCTTTCCTATATTAATAACGGTTGTTCTGCCAACTTTTAATGCCGCTGCAGTCCTCTCAACAACCTTATTAATGGAAATAAGAGGCCCTCCATTCTCCCCTTCCATCTCAAAATATTCTCTTACGTTGCACACGTATTCACGCGATTGTCCTCGTAATGGTATTCCTTGTCAGACTTTTTTCGAAGATGATTTCGGAGTGTGGATTCTAGGACGACCCCGCTTATTTTTTTCGTACATTTCGTACGCACAGGTCACTGCAGTAATCTGACACACACACACACACACACACACACACACACACACACACACACACACGCGCGCGCGCAGTCGAACAGACGAAAAGCAGACGGCAATATAACACGGAGTTCCCGACACAACGCGCACAACACCACGTGTTAGCCGCTACTGACAGGTAACGGGGAAGTAGTGGCAACTATGCAGGGTGGGGGGTGTTGAACTCGCCGTGGAGTTGGCCCGCACACTCTCAAGGTCACGCGCGCGGCTAGCTGTCAAGTCCAAAGTAGTTTTAATCGCAGTATAGTGATGTACTGATTGGCACGAATAATGGCATCTGCATGATTCAGCATGTCTGGAGCTGTGGCCATGACAGGATGTCCCGAGTGTGGCTGATCGTGGAGCTCGGTTTATGCATTTCCTGAGGCTTTAACTTTCTTCACACATGACCCAATTGTACTTGTATCAATTTCAGCTTTGCCATACACTGCACACAAACGTTTTATGGATGTTCACCTGCTCACATCTGCCTGAAAGGTTCAAAACTTCACCAGCACACAGAACAAAGATCAAATGTGAAGATCAACAAGGATGTTCGTATATTAATGGCTTAAAAAAGAAAAGGAAAAAGAAATGTTATAATTTGCCCGATGACTGAAACCTCAAAAATGACATCTTTACTAGTATCTCCTCATAATCGTAATAAGAAGTTGAAAAAATCAGTTTTATTTAGTTTCTGGAGCTATTTACGTGAACCTTTTTTAAATATGAAACCTCACTATTTAACCCTTTGAGTGCTGCAGACATGATATTCCGCGGCGCTCCACCTTGCCATGGGGCCTGCAGAAGTATTTTGCCTTGGAAGTGGCATTTTCCATGGGCTCTGGAGATGGCAATCACCGTGCGGCCTGGCCGGTACCTGAGCCCTAAAGACGGTATATGCCGCAGCCGGTTCCACTGCCTGTGGGCCTGCAGACGATAATAGCCACTCAGGGCTGCAGCTTACACGCTGACTGCCACAGCGTTCAGAGCGCTTAGAATATTTATCAACGAATTCTGAGAACTATTCAATGAAAAATTTTCACTTTTTTACATCTTATAGTGTGATATATTCGCTCGATAATCTTGCCTTTTATTTGTTATTCCTTATAGTTACTGTGCAATATCAAATTAAGTAAACTACTGTGCAAAATTTTGAAGATTTTGCAGATGAAAAATTGCATTGCGTAAACTTTGTGTTTGGTTGATTTAGCACAAAGAAAGCTGTGGATGAAATGTAGGTAAGATATCTAAATTTTATTTAATGTTTAGAACAAAACGATAACTCATTTCATTCTCAAGATATAGGGTGTTACGTCTAACGAACAAATGTGGGAGTTGTGCGCAGTTCTGTCCACGCTGACATTGAGGCTCTAAGAAATACTTGTCATCCAATTTTAAGAAAAGAGTTAAGTTTGTAGCTCCAGATCATGAGAGTGCACTCTAAATTTGGACTGTCATGCAGTGTAGCTCAGTAAACAGACTCCGAACATTTTCTCATCGGAGCACTGTATAAATTAAGAAAACAATTGAGATAACAGCCAATTCTTTGATGATTATTTTCTTGAAATATGGAAAATGCAAGGAGATACCCACTACATAACTTTTACCAAAAACAGGAAGTGCCTATACAATACAAATTAAATTTGTGTGTGTAATATTTTTCTTGTTTCAATTCTTTGTTTCCTGTAATAATACATTTACACAAATGAAAAAAGCTTGCTTCAGGAACTGTATATTAATTTCATATATGAACGAAGATTTATTTAGGTTACTCAGTTATAAGTAAAAATTTTTGTTTGTCTCGGCAATTACCTGTAAGTAAAACCAATGACGTGAATAATTCCCGATATTATGCAGGAATTTTCTTCACAAAATTTATTAAAGTTAAAAAAATTTGTAGGTTTCTGCAGTGTGATTGAATCATCAGTGAATCTTTAATCTACTAATTTTTATTATGAATTAAAATTATCACAGAACAGATCTGAGGGTCGCTTCTGGGCTCTGTTTTCTCTGACAGTTTTCGTTAGCCAGACTCTTCTTCGTGGATTTGTGAATTCAGATGGTGGTACTATATTTACCTTCCTTCTTGGCTTATAAAAAAAACACACTAAAGTGCAACGCTGGGGCATTATTTAAACCCAAATATTCACAACACTTCTTATGGGAGGCAATGTATAGGACCAAGCTGGCAGAAAAAAAATCATGTAACTCGATATCAGTTAATCAAGAGTTGCAGAAGGCGGCAAGCGGCGCGGAAAAGGATGGCCATACTTTCCCTATACAGAACTTTATTCAGGGCTGCATGCTGGCTTGTCTCAAGTTATTTTGTCCTGTGCATTTATTGTTCTGCGCTGCTGCCCCTTCTATATAGGAAACGCTCTGCTACGGATTTCAGTTTCTGTTAGACATTCGTGCTAAATGGTTAATGTGATCATCTGCATTCTGCTTTTGTGGTTTTTTGCTTTCTGATGTTTCGTCAGGATTTTTAGAGTGCTTTCTCTTTTGAGTTCCACCAACAAATGGCATGTTAGCATCATTTCACTAACAAAGAGATACTGGAGATACAAGGAGTGACTGACAGTGAGTGTGGTGGTGGTGATTCATCAGAAGAATTTGGTAGTAATACACCTTCATGTACTTTACCTGGTAGACAGTTCTAGGACAGTTCTTCAGATTCTGAAAGTGAAGACAAATCCATCTGTAAAAGGCCACGCCATAATGAAAAAGAGAAATTTAATTAGCAAAAACCTGATTTCAGTCAAGCACTTAATGCATTTGATGACTCATCTTCAGGACATAATTGCCATCTAGTGCCTGATACAAGTGTTCTATCCTTTTTCATGCTATTTCTGTCAGAAGATCTGTTGCAATTTATAGCACTCGAAACAAACTGATTTTTACACTTTCAGCATGGCAAATCCATCGGAATCAGTTTGCTCTTGACTAGCCAGCTGGAAAGATATAGGTTTGGAGGAACTATATAGCTTCATTGCTATTTGGCTTCTCATGGGTCATTTTAAAAAAGTTGAGAATAAAGGAATATTGGTCCAGAGATGTACTTCTGAGTACGCTAATTTTTGGTGAAGTTATGTCCCTCGACTGTTTTATGTTACTTTCGAGAATGTTACATTTTAGTGACAACTCAGCCAATTATGGAGATGACAATTTCTTTAAGATTAGGAAAGTAATTATATAGCTCATGAGGCATTCCACAGTGCATTTAATATATACAAAAAAACTCTGTGTTGATGAAAGCCTATTATTGTTCAAAGCCTACTTCTCTATAAAACAGTTCATTCCTTCAAAATGAAGTAGAGTTGGAATCAAGACATTAGTGTTGTGCGACTGTAAAACTGGATATGTCTTGGATTTCATTGTAGGCTCAGGTGCAACAACAGAAGTTGAAGTCCATAATTTACTAGAAACCGGTATTTATAAAAGATTTGTGAAATATAACCTACACTATTTTCACCTTCTCACAAAAATTTCCATTTTTATGACAATTTTTTAGACTATTCAAAAATAGTAGGTGGCTGAAATTTTTTCTTCCACATTCCGGTGTTAACAACCTATAAAGTATTGAGTTTCATGTTTGGCATGCATTTACATAAGGAGATATTAGAATCCAAAGTTTACACTTTTTTCATGCCCTAATTTACCCGTTCAATTTGATTCAAATTATCTAGTTTTGTTGTCCTGTGTTGGATGACCAAATACACCTTTTGCAGCTACAATAATGGTCTTCCTAATCAGCACAGTTTGGAATGTTTTATAGAATCTAGCTTTTTGCAAAATAAAGTTGAAAATACCACATTTTTATCCTCTTCTAAAATCTTCAAATTTGTACTTAATTTATTCAGTATTGGAAAGTGACATGTAAATAAAACTTAATGTTTCAGAATGTTGTATTGTTATAATTATAAATTTATATACCCAGAGACTGTTCTGTCTCAAAAATGTCAAAGGCATTAAAGTTAAACGTGAAGCATTGAATTAAAATTTGTTGTGATCTAATGGTCAAGATGTCTGCCTAGTGAGCATGGTTCGTATTGTTAGGTTATCACAGGCCAAGTTTCACGTTCGTCATAGATTTGGTCCCTGAAATATGTCAGACGAAGGTTTTAAAATTCTTTTCATTATTATTCCTATGAGAACGTATACAGTTGTACATGAGAGCCAAGTTTCATACCTTTCAATGAAATTTTGCTAGAGTTATAATTGCTCGAAGTTGTCAGGAATTTACGCTCGCTCACACGCAAAGTCACGCATGGTGTCAAACAACTTAATGTATCTCGGCCAGTATTGCTTCAACAGATATTACAGTTTACCAATGTGCATTGGGGACATGTTCGAATGTTCACATAAAATGTCCCGTGATGGTTGAGCTGGAAAATGTTCCAAAATTATGTGATTTGACATGGAATGACCCAGGAGTTACATGTTAGCAGTGCAAGCAGTTTCAGTGTACATTATATCTGCTGAACAATAATTTCCAGATTCAAAGCTATGAAATAAGTATCCAGATATACTGTGCTTATTTGTAACATCAGTAAGCACACTGACTGAGTTTTGTATTTTGTTTTCCTTTCTTTCTTTTTACCAGGCAATGCATCTGGTTTACAAGGCATTGGAGAAATATACAATTCCAAGCTCCCTACCACCGGAACTAATGCCACCATCGAAACGGAAAGACATATTACCTGGTGTTGCTGTGCCCAATGTGCCTAATCTTGGAACAGACTCGAAGGTAAGACTTTGAACAATATTTTTGTGGTGAGTGTCTCTCAAAAAATTTTATCAACTTTAAAAATTTCAAAGGCTTAAAGTGCACTGAGATTTTTGTGAATTTAAATTTACAACAATTTTAATGAAAAACTAATCCAGTCACTGATTTTTAGTTTGTTATTGAAGCCATTTTCTAGTGGAATATGAAACTTACATTGTAAATGCAACCAAATATAATAAGACTTATTTGCAGTTTCTTGAAGCTGAAAATGGCTTCTCTTTTCTGCCTAGAGACCAAACCTATTAACATGAGTGTTTTATTGCCATTTCAACTTGTTTTCTTTATCAATATGTCACACCATAATTTTTAAACTGGACATCTCGTATTGTCTAGAAGCATTCATGTAGTATCTGAAGTTGGAGTTACAATAAGTAATGTATGAATTTTGCAATCTTGGATGGTTTGCTCTTTGTGTCAAATGTTTGCTACATCTACATACGTACTCTGTGATCCACCATATGGTGCATGGCAGAAAGTACCTCATACCTTTGCTACTCATACCCTTTCATGTTTTGCTCTCAGATATACTGAGGTGAAAATGAATGCATATTTGCCTCTTTATGAACATAATTTCTTTCATCTTTGTGGTTTTTTCACAAAATGTAAGTTCGTGGCAGTAGAATCATTCTGTAGTCAGCATCAAACTCTGCCTCTCCAAATTTCTTCACCTTCCCTCCAGCAATCCCATTTGAATTTCTGAAGCATCGCTGTAATAATTGCACATCTATCGAACCTCTCAGTAACAAATCTGGCAGCATGCCTATGAATTGCTTCTATTCTTCCTTTAAACTGATTTGGTGGAAATCATAAACACTTGAGCAGTACTAAAGAAGGTAGTGCAGAAGTTTCTGTATGTGGTCTTTAATGATGGACTACATTTTACTAAAATTCTGGCAATGAACCGAACTCTAGTGTGTGCCTTCCACAAAGCTGTCATTACAGGTTCATATTGCTCTGCAGCATTATGCCTAGATATTTGACGTGTCAAGCAGCACACTACTAATTCTATATTCAAACATTATGGGAATGTTTTTCTGATTCTCCAGTCAAGAGTATGTCAGATTCCTAGAGTGTCAGGTTGTTGATACGTCCCAGGAAATCCATGGAGTTGCAGATATGGAGTAGACATTTCCTCTTGTAGGGGGAGAGCAACTCCTTGAGATACTTGGCAAGAGGATACATCAGGGCACCAATGTTGCTGACAATCGGATGACATGGCACCAATTCCTTGTGAACCTTTGGCAATCTGTACAGCCTTGGAAGAACAGAGACCCTAGTGTGTAGTTTCTTTGTAATCTCTTCAGGGAGACCGGAATCTTTGAGAAGAGCCAGAGTCTTCTTCTCAACCCTCTTGGTAGGATTGGTGTCGATCTTCTAGTATGCACTATCATCTAGCAGGTCTTAAATCTTCTTAATGTAATCCTGGTGAGATATGATTACTGTAGTGTTACCCTTGTCTGCTGGTAAGCCCACTATGTCTGGATCTTCTCTTAGGTTCCAAATGGCTGCTCTACCCATGTTGGAAATATTCGATTTCATAGGTCTTGTTTTCGTTAGCTCCCTGCAGGTTTCATGATGCAACTCTTCGGCTGCCTCAAGTGGGAGTATTTAGAGCTAGCTGCCATTCCTCACACCAACTAGAAGATTACTTCAATCTTAACCTGTTATCCTCATTCAACGATTATGTCTTCCCATACACCACAACGTCCTTTGCAAACAACCACATATTGGTGATTCATCAATTTCTCCAGTTGTATTTCATGACAAAATAGATCTTGGGTGAAAAGCCCGGTGTAATATTTTGACAATCGACCATGTTGCCATCATCAGGTGTGCTGATGTACTGCCACGGGGGCGGCCTGGGTGAGGTATATATCAGATTCCCCTCTTCTCCTTTTGGTGTTCTGTCTAAGCTCATCACGGTCTGTGCTCAGTTCAAATCCAGCCTCCTCTCATCCATTGTCTGGGTGTTCCCTCCTAGGTCTCCGGATCCACGCCCAGAGTGGTCTGCCGGCAGTGGCGTTCCATCCGTTTCTCCCCCAGCCCTCAAAGTCAGTACACTATGGGATGTTTCATTCTTTATCTTAATCCATGTAATTGCAGGTTCCCACGCTTTACTAAGAAAATAGCCATTGTCTTGATTCAGTTTTGGTTTTCTTATTCTGATCTCTATAGCCTCCTCATTGATATGGTCCCAGTATTTTGAAGTTTGTGTTAAGACCTTGGTTTGGTCATAAACCATACCGTGGAGGTTCGACAGGCAATGCTCGGAGATTATTTGGCTGTTGTAATCTCGTGTGCCTTTGGTGATCGCAACATCGTTCTTCAATGGTGCGAATAGTCAGACCTATGTATTCCTCACCGCATTGGCAAGGTATCTTGTAAATCTCTGATTTATGTAGACCAAAGTCATCCTTAACACTGCCAAGAAGTGCTCTGCAGATGATGGTCTTAACTTGGTATCTGCATAAAATGTGTCTAATTTTTCTGGATAAGGCCCACAAAACAATGAAAGCCATGGCTGTATTTTCCTCAGGTTCATCATCAGTTTCTGCTCATTGTGCTGTGGGACATAGAGCTTTTCGGATTTGCCCTTCCATGTAACCGTTTTTCAAATGGTCCAATTCTTGTTGGAGACTGTCCTTGTCAGATAGGCTGTGAGCTCGATGTACAAGAGTTTTTAGCATACCATTCTTCTGTGCAGGGTGGTTGCAGATGTTCGCATGTAGGTACAAGTCGGTATGTATCTTCTTCCCCTGGCGCAGGCCTGGAGACCTAGGAGGGAACACCCAGATGCGGATGAGAGGACTGTAGACCAGTATAGGACTGCAATGGGCTCAGATAAAGCACCTGAAGGAGGATGGGAGAATCTAATATATACCTCACCTGGACTGCCCCTCCCCATGGCAGTACATCTGTACACCTGATGGTGGCCACACACACACACACACACACACACACACACACACACACACACACCAGGCTGTTCATCAAAGATCTATTTCATCATGAAATATGCCTGGAGAAATTGAAGAACCACATCACATACCTCTATGGGGAGGAGATGCATCACAGCATGAAAAGACTCGAAAGCTGTGACACCGGAGAAGTTGATTTGATTTCCTTATGCAGTGCTGAGAAGATTGTGTGGTACTGAATTTTGCCAAGGTTAACCACCACATCAAGTCAGCAGCAGCCAGAAAAATTAAGAAACTTGCTAGCCTAGCTTTGGTAAGAGAGTGAGTTTGCTACATCGGCGGTGCCTGGATACTCCCAATAAAGAACTGCTCCCAACTACATTTACAACTTGTCAACCATTTGTTCCTGCACATGGGATTGGGTTGATGAGGGTCACATGGGCCTCAGCATACACTGCCCAAAGGAAGTCCACTGAATGACAGACATCAAAGTTTGAATGTATATTGGAGAAAAAAACCTTCTGAAAGCGGTGGAAAGATCATCATCAATTTTACCAGAAAAGAACTGGCTAATGATGCTACCTCGTTTTTTTTTTTTTTTTAAGGCTTGAATTTTGCTCTGACTCCTAAAGAAACACCTATTGCTGATGACATGAATTCAGTGTAATAAACAACTGCTCGACTCCCACCTGAGGCAGCTGAAGAGGTGCGTCATGAAACCTAAAGGACGATAACGAAAACAAGACCTATGAAACCGAATATTTCCAACAGGGAGAGGGCAGCCATTCGGAAGCTGAGAAGATCCAGACATAGTGAACTTACCTGCAGACAAGTGTAATGCTGCAATAATCCTATATCGCCAGGATTACATTAAGAAGATTTAAGACCCGCTAGGTGGTAGTGCATACCAGAAGATTGACGCCGATCCAACCAAGAGGGTCGAGAGGAAGTCTCTGGCTCATGTCAAAGATTCTGGTCTCCCTGAAGAGGTTACAAAGAAGCTACACCCTAGGGCCTTTGTTCCTCTGAGGCTGTACAGATTGTCGTAAGGTTCACAAGGAATCGGTGCCAAGTTGTCAGATTGTCAGCAACATTGGTGTCCCGACGTATTCTCTTACCAAGTACCTCAAGGAGTTGCTCTCCCCCTACATGGAGAAATGACCACATCATATCCGCATCTCCAGGGATTTCCTGGGACGTATCAACAACCTGATGCTCAAGGAATCAGACATACTCGTGAGTTTTAATGTGGTCTCTCTGTTCACCAGGGTGTTGTTACCTGAATCTATGGCACTCATTGGCCAGATATCTAATGAGGAGACCACCAACCACTAGACATGTTCTTATGCCAACATATGTTCTATTTGATGGTGGATACTATGAGCAGACTGAAGGAGTTGATGTGGGGAGTCCACTCTCTCCTGTTGATGCTAACATGTACATAAAACATTCCGAAGAGGAAGCTTTGGAGTCGGCAAATCTAAAACAAACTTGTTTCTTCAGATACCTGGATGATACCTTCATTATATGGCCGCATGGAAGAGATAAGCTGATGAAGTTTCTTACACATCTCAACTCCAGGCACGAGAATATTAAGGTCGAAGTGGATGGAATGCTCCCCTTCTTGGATGTTTTGCTTAGAAGGCGAGATGATGGCACACTGGGACACAGTGTGTATGGGAAAAAGACACATATCGACTTACACCTACATGCAGATAGCTGCCACCACACTGCACAGCCTCTGTGTGCAAAAAAACTCTCGTACACAGAGCTCACACCCTATCGAAGGAGGACAGTGTCCAACATTGAACCATCTGAAGTGTGTGTTTTTGAAGAACGGTTGCATGGAAGGGCAAATCCGGAAAGCTCATTGTCCCACAGCACAATGAGCAGAAACTGATGATGAACCTGAGGAAAATATGGCCATGACTTTCATTCAGTTTTGTGGGGCCTTATCCAGAAAAATTGGACGCATTTTATGCAGAGACCATCTTCTGCCTTCCGGTAAAAACCAGAGCACTTCTTGGCCTACATAAATCTAGGGTTTACAAGATACCTTGCGAATGTGGTGAGGAATATATAGGTCAGACTATTCGCACCATTGAAGAACAATGCCGTGAACACCAAAGGCACACAAGATTACAACAGCCAAATAAGTCAGCAATCTCCGAACATTGCCTGTCGAACCTCCACGGTATGGATTATGACCAGACCGAGATCCTAACACAAACTTCAAAATACTGGGACTCGTATCATCAAAGAGGCTATAGAGATCAGAATAAGGAAACCAAAACTGAATCGAGACAACGGCTATTTTCTTAGCAAAGCCTGGGAATCCAAAATTACACGATTTAAGATGAAGAATGAAACATCCTCTAGTGTACTGACTTTGAGAGTGGGAGCAGAAACTGATGGAACGCCACCGCCGGTGGACCGCCCTGGGCGCAGACTTCGAGACCTAGGAGGAAACACTCAGACAATGGATGAGAGGAGGCTGGATCTGAACAATGGACTGGGCACAGACTGCAATGGGCTCAGATTGAGCACCTGGAGGAGGAGTGGGGAATCTAATATATACCTCATCCAGGCTGCCCCATGGCAGTACATCAGCACACTTGATGATGGCAACATGGTCGATAGCTGAAATATTAGGTTGTGGAAATAAAATCCGCTACCAGTCACAATTATCCTACACACACACACACACACACACACACACACACACACACACATACACGGCTGTTCACCTGAGATCTATTTCGCTAACCCCATATTTCTTCTTGGTGTGTCTGTTAGATGATTTATCTAGATAGGAAATGATGATGATCTTATTACACTTCTCTGGGCCACCCACTTTCTCTATATAGCAGCTGAATTAAACAACCTTACCTCCTACAGGTAATCATATAATTCTCTTAGAAAATAATATTCTGAGGCTGTTATCTGAAGTAGTCCTCTGTGATAATGACAAGGGGGATATTGAGTCAATAATCACTCACTCAAGGCTAAGGACTCTTATGGATGTGATGGGCTATCTAGCTGCAAATACTTAAGTTTATTCCACCTCTGTTAGCATTGTACCCACCGACACCAATCTTTCAGAACTCCGGAGATGGGAACTTGCCCTTCAGCATATTCTCTCTTCCCGTTGCCCAACTGTTCTCATCCTCTGCTAAATTCAAATTCCCACCCACCATCTTAACATCTTTGTCTTGGTTCTCTGGACAGTCTCTGCCTCAACTGTTTTTACTGTCCAACCTCTTTGATTTCTACAGTTGTCTACCGTGTGTGTGTGTGTGTGTGTGTGTGTGTGTGTGTGTGTGTGTGTGTGTGGGTGCACTTGTTTACCTTTCCTTCTTTCCCCTTAAGGTAAGTCCTTCCACTCATGGATTGGAATGACTCCTTTTCCACTTCCTTAAAACCCATATCCTTCCCTTTCTCCGCTGCTTCCTTTCTCTTCCTGAAGAACGACCAATGGTTGCGAAAGCTTGTATGTGTGTTTGTGTGTGTTCTTATTTGTTTCTGTCATCGAGCCTATGCTTTGTTTTATTCTTATGTGGATCCATTCCTTTACTTTTCTTATAAACAGGGGTCGCCTTTCTTTTTCTTCTCTCTTGGGACTATGGAAACATACCACACTTTTGACACACCCCCTCCTCAAGGACAGGAACACTACTTTGAGTAGCTAAATTGACAGCTGCCACACAATGGAAATACTGTATTTACATGAATATATGCCACATGTGAATGTATGCCCCGTGCAAATATAGGCCACACCTAAACATTTAACTTTATTTTAGGACAAAAAAAATCTATTATAGGCTACAGTTTTTTTATTTATACATTTTTTCTCTAATAAAACTTTCTCATAATTAGAAACACATTGTTAACAAAATCATCTTCTCTTTTCAACTACATTAAAACAAATATGGAAAATTGTAAATGAATGAATGAATGAGAAAGCGAGATGACAGGCAGGTAGCCATGCAGCGCTCCAAGTTAGGGGAAGACGGACCAAGGCATGTGAGTGGGAGTTTTAAAGTATTGTATAACCCCACAAATGTGAAAACAGTGAATCTGTTCATGGTAAAATACATTGTTTTAAAATGTACCATTTGAGCTCGACATCTATATTAGCTACACAAATCGGCAGTTCCCCCATCTTAACCTCCCATCACCACTCACAGTAGGTGTTACCAAAGTAAATGTCATGGTAAGAACTCTGTGACACACACTAAAAATTAATTGAGAGGATTATCTTCATTGACCATATCAATTAAAATAATTTCTGTGCTTAGGAGGTCTGTGTGTTACATACTGCTTTTGTTTAAATCCGCACAGACGTGTTAGAAACACTGCCATCTGCTATTGTTGGTTGTATTACAGAATGAGACCATTCAATTTATATCAAAACATAGAACTTCATTAACTGCCATGTCGTTTCCGTGAATGTGTACAAAAAAAAAAAATATGCAGTTCTGCGAAAGAATTTCTGTAAAATTTTTGAAGACTATTTGGTTTATTACATTTCTCAAACCAAAGTACATCTGAGCATGTAATTTTTGAAACTAATGACTTACGGGAAAGGCTAGGCGGGGAGAGAGGAAGGATGTAATTTAGATTATAGGCCGCACACTGGTTTTGTAAGCCAAAATTTCGAAGAAGAAGAAGAAGAAGAAGGGGGGGGGGGGGGGGAAGTGCAGCCTGTATTCGAGCAAATACAGTATGTTAGATGTTACAGCTATAAACAGGCCAGAACTTGTCAATGATGTAACTGTTGAGATGGGGGTTAGTGATCATGATGTTGTAGCAAAAGTTAAATCGTTCAAGTAGGCTAGGAGAGTGTTTGTATTAGAGCAGATAAGCAGTTGGTAGCATCCCGAGCAGGTAAGCAGTTGGTAGCATCCCACTTAAGGAATGAATGGACATTGTTTAGTTCTGGTATGGTGGATGTAGAGGAATTATGGGCCAAATTAAATTCATTGTAGATAAAGTGCTGGAGAAATATGTGCTGACAAAGTGGTTTCAGGATGGGAAAGACCCTCATGGTTTAACAATGATATTTAAAAAAATGTTGACAAAGCAAAGGCTGTTTAACTCTCTGTTCAAAAAAGGTCAAGCAAATCAGTTCCGGCAAAATTTAGTAGTGATTCGTGCATCTGGATGCATGAAAATACAATAACCACCATCACCATTATACCTTAGCGAAAGATCTTAGCAAGAACCTGAAAAATTATGGTTCTGAGTAAAATAATTAAGTGGACCAAAGGTCTCTATCCATACACTTATTGATCATCCTGGGGTGGTGAGTAAAATGAATACCGAAGTTTTAAATTTAACATTTAAACCTTTCCAACCCAATAGTGGCATATTGCATCATCATTATCTGTTTGTCTCAACCCAACCATTTGACCAGAGATAATAAAGGACACTCCAGGACTTTCCATAATTCATTGTGGGCATCCTGGCTACCATTACTTTGAAGAAACTGAAGAGCATTTGACAATAAGTCATTGAGACAATATGTATTGTTGCTCATTGTCTAAGAGTACAAGCAGTAAGATCTCAAAATATTATATCATGGTAAAGGGAACAAAATAATTTGAAAATTCCATTAACAAATTATTGTAAAACGTCTAAATTGGTAGTAAATGGTTTGAAAAAGGTGTCCTGTACAGTAAAGGAAACATGTCTTTTCCATTGATGGCATATGAAGTCATTCAAAATTTCCCTCTAAAAACTAAAAAATCGCAAATTAAAAAAAAAAAAAAATCCATTATTCCTGTCATTATGAATAGAAATATGCAAAGAAAGACTTTAGTTCACAAATTAATAACATTTGGGCTGGAAAGGGTTAAGAAATCATTCACGCCAAAACAACATGCAAACATACATTAATTTGATGATAGTGTTAACTTCCAAAAGGAGGACATAGTAATAGGCATAACCAATGTAGACACACAGAGTTTAAAACAAACAAGTCACCAGGTCTAGATGGGGTACCAATTTGTTTTTACAAAGGATACACTGAGTCACAGACATTGCCAAGGTGGGGTGGCTTGCGTGCCTCAATGTTACAACTAGCTGTATATTAGGTGCAACCACAGTGGAGGGGTATGTGTGTAGAGGCCAGACAAATGTGTGGTTCCTGAGTAGGGCCTGCAATCTTTCCAGTAGTTACAGGGACATCAGTCTGGATGATTGCCTGAACTGGCCTTGTAACATCAGCTGACATGGCTTTGCCATGCAGTTACTGCGAACAGCTGAAATCAAGGAGAAACTACAGTTGTTACTTTTACGGAAGACACGCAACTCTACTGTATGAGGCATCTTCTTGGGTAAAATATTCCGGAGGTAAAATAGTCCCCCATTCGGATCTCCAGGTGGAGACTACTCAGGAGGATGTGGTCATCAAGAAAAACAAAAAAGGCATCCTATGAATTGCAGCATGGAATGTTCTATCCCTTAATTGCTTAGGTAACTTAGAAAATTTAAAAAGAGAAATGGACAGGTTAAAATTAAATATGGTGGGGATTAGTGAAGTTCAGTGGCAGGATGAACAGGATTTCTTGTCGGATTAGTACGGGGTTACAAATAAAAAATTAGTTGGTGGTAACGCAGGAGTAGGTCTGATAATGAATAAGAAAATAGTAATGCAGGTAAGTTAGTTTGAACAGCATAGTGAACAATTTATCATAGCAAAGACAGACTTAAAGCCAACACCGACCACAATAAAACAAGTTTACATTCCAACTACCTCTGCTGATGACGTGGAGATTGAAGCAATGTGTTAGGAGGTAACAGAAATTATTCAGTCAGTTAAGGGAGAGGAAAACTTGATTGTGATGGGGGACTGGAACTCTGTAGTAGGAAAGGGAAGAGAGGAAACGGTAGTAGATGAATAGGGACTGGGGAAAAGGAATGAAAGAGAAGATCACCTGGTAGAATTTTGTGCAGTACACAATTTAATCATCACAAACACTTGATTTAATCATCATGAACAAAGGTTATATACATGGAAGACAGCAGGAGGCACTGGAAGGTACCAGATTGACTTTGTAATGGTAAGACAAAGGTTTAGAAACCAGGTTTTAAGCTGTAAGACATATCTGGGGATCGATCTAGACTCTGACCATAACTCATTGGTTATGAACTGTAGGTTAAAACTTAAGAGACTGCAAAAAGGTGGAAAATTAAGGAGATGCAACATGGACAAATTGAAGGAACCAGAGGTGGTTGGGAGTCTCAGAGAGAGCGTTAGGCAAAGAATGGCTGAAATGGGGGAAAGTAATACAGCAGAAATAAAATGGGTAGTTCAGAGAGAGAGAGAGAGAGAGAGAGAGAGAGAGAGAGAGAGTAGTGAAGGTCACAAAGGATTATATAGGCAGGAAGACAAGGTCTAATAGAAATCCCTGGGTAACACAGCAGATACTGAACTCAACTGAAGCAAGGAGAAAATATAAAAATGCGTCAAGTGAAGCAGGCAAAAGAGAGTACAGACGGCTGAAAAATGAGGTTGACAGGAAGTGCAGACTGGTTCCGCAGGAGTGGCTAGAGGACAAATGCAAGATTGTAGAAGAATGTATAACTAGGGGGAAGATAGGTGCCGCCTACAGGAAAATAAGAGACATTTGCAGACAAGAAAAGCAGCTGCATGAAAGAACTCAAATGGAATACCAATACTAAGCAAAGACAGGAAAGCTGAAAGGTGGAAGGAATACATAAAAGGCCTGTACAAAGGAAATAGACTTGAAGGCAGTATTCTAGAAATGGAAGATGAAGTAGAGGAAGATAAGATAGGAAGAAGAAGAGAAGACTGCGAGAAGAATTTGACAGAGCTCTGAAAGATTTGAGTCGAAACAAGGCCCCTGGGGTAGATGATATGCCGTCTGAACTGCTGATATTAGGTGAGCCAGTCGTGAACAAATTGTTCCACCTGGTATGCAAGATGTATGAGACGGGGGAAATACACTCAGACTTCAAGAAGAATGTAGTAATTCCACTTCCTAAGAAATCAAGTGCAGACAAATGTGCAAATTACAGAACTACCAGTTTAATAAGTCATGCTTGCAAAATACGAACATGAAATATTTACAGACGAATTGAAAAACTGATGGAATCCAGCCTTGGGGAAGATCAATTTGGATTTAGGAGAAATTTTGGAACATGCGAGGCAATACATTAAGACTTATCTTAGGAGATAGATTAAGGAAAGGGAAACCTACATTTTTAGCATTTGTGAAGCTGGAGAAAGCTTTTAATACTCATGACTGGAATACACTCTTTCCAATTTTGAAGGTAGGAGGGTAAGATACAGGGAGTGAAGAGTTACATTCAGTTTGTACGAAAACCAGACAGCAGTTATTATAGTCAAACACCATGAAAAGGATGCTGTGGTTGGGAAGGGAGTAAGACAAGGTTGTATCCTGATCACTATAATGTTCAATCTGCACATTGAGCAATGCAAGGAGAGATTTGGAGAGGGAATTAAAGTTCACGGTGAAAAATAAAAACTTTGCAGTTTGCTGATGACATTGTGACTGTCAGAGACCACAAAAGATCTGGAAGAGCAATTGAATGGAATGAACAGTGTCTTGAAAGGAGGGTATAAGGCAAACATTAACAATAGTAGTATCAGAAAATCAAGCGAAGCTAAAGGAATTAGATAATGTAAAAAGACAGTAACTGTTGTAGATGAGTTTTGTTATTTGGGTAGCAAAATAACTTATGAAGGCAGAAGTAAAGATGATACAAAATGTAGAATGGTTGTGAGGAGGAAAGTGTTTCTGAAGAAGCAAAATTTGTTGATATCCAATATTAATTTAAATGTTAGAGAGTCATTTCTCAAAGCATTTGTCTGGAGTGTAGCATTGTATGGGAGTCAAACATGGACAATAAGTAGTTCAGACAGAAAGATGATAGAAGCTTCAGAAATGTGGTGCAACAGATGAAGGCTGGAGATAAGACGGGTAGATCTTGTAACTGATGAGGATGTGCTTAACAGAATTCGGGAGAAAAGGAGTTTCTGGCACATACTGACTAAGAGAAGGGACAGGTTGGGGGGACACATTCTGAGACATCAAGAAATCATTAACTTAGCATTAGAAGGAATTGTGTGGGGAAAAAATTGTAGAGGGGACAGAGGCATGAATACAGTAAGCAAATATAAAAGGATGTAAGTTGCCATTCTTATTATCATATGAAAAGGCTTGCACAGGACAGGGTAGTGTGAAGAGCTGCATCAAACCAGTATGCGGACTGTAGATCACAACAACAACAACAACAACAACAACAACAACAACAAAAAACTCTGCAGCATTGATGCCTTACTTAGCTTGCATCTATTGTGAATCTTTGATCCAGCACAACTTGCCAAGTGAGGGAGGAAAAAAGACGCAGGTGACGCCCGAGTATAAGAAAGGCAAAAGAACGCCCCCACATAAGTAGAGACCAATATCATTAACATGAGTTTGCTGTAGAATTCTTGAACATATTCTCAATTCTAATACAGTAAATTTCTTTAAGAGGGCAAAGCTTCTGTCCATGCATCAACATGGGAGTTATCCTTGCGTTACATTCTCTGGTCCCAAAATTATCCAGGCCTCAACCTACGATAACTCCCGTTTCTCCACACCCATCAGTTCCTAGCCCCTCTATCCTACACATCTTCTATTTTGTGGTGTGTGTGTGTGTGTGTGTGTGTGTGTGTGTGTGTTGTTTTGCTTTCCTCTCCTCACTCGCCCCCACACTCCATTCCTAAGCTGCATCTCATTCCACCCACAGGTTTGTCTACCTTGTTTTTGGCCACAGTTTGATGGTGGACATTCATCCTAATGTACAGCTGATTAGTTGTCATGCCAATATAGAAAGCTGCACAGTGATTACGGCACAGTTGGTAAACTACATGACTGCTTACACAGGTGGCCCAGCCTCTGATTGGATAGGATAAACCTTTGGTGCAATTGGATATGATCCCTGTGGCAGTAGGCTATGCTTTGTGGTGTCTTAGGGATGGACCAGGCTATTATGGATGACTTTAAGAGGGTGAGAAGGGTCTTGGACGAGATATCTTTCATTTTTGGGCATGAGGAAAGAAAATCAAAACCTTGGCGAAGAATGCAATTTAGTTATTAGAGTCTAGCGTAGTAATTGATGACAAGGGGAGCACTCTTTTGTGGCTGGATGGTGGTGGTAGATGGATGATATGAGGTGTGTGGAAATATGGCATGGGATATGTTTGCGAACTAGGTCTGAAGGTAGGTTTCTGTCTGTGAAGGCCTTTGTGAGATCTTCAGCATATTTAGAAAATAAGGTCTGGTCATTGCAGATAAGCTGTCCACGGGTGGCCACCAGTAGGTAAGGGATTGTTTTATGTGGAAGGGATGGCAACTGTCAAAGTGTCTGTACTGTTGGTGATTGGTACTGCCTATTCCAGTCCTGTCGCAGGCTTATCCTACCCAATCAGAGGCTGGGCCACCAGTGGAATCAGCCATGCACTTACCAACTGTGCTGCAATCACTGCACAGCTTTCTATATTGGCATGACCACTAACCAGCTGTCCATTAGGATGAATGGCCACTGCCAAACTGTGGCCAAAAACAAGGTAGCACAATGTGCAGCAGAGCATATGCATGATTTCAATGGCTGCTTCACAACCTGCTCCATCTGCATCCTCACACCCATCACCAGCTTTTCTGAACTGCACAGATGGGAGTTATCCTACAGTACATTCTCCGATCCTGAAATTATCCAGGCCTCGACTTACGATAACTCCTTTTTTTTTTTACATACCCAACAGTTCCTACTTCCTCTATCCTACACCTCTCCCATTCCATGTGCTGTGTGTGTGTGTGTGTGTGTGTGTGTGTGTGTGTGTGTGTGTTTTGTTTTGCTCCCTTCGCCCATCTCCCCACTCCAGAGACTGAGGACTATCAGTAACAGATACAGAACAATATGTTGGCATATATCATAGTCACTTCTGTAATGTGTATATTAATTTGCAATTGGCTTGGATATGACAAATTCATGTGTAACATCTCATTTCACTACTGATAGTAGTGACATTGTGGGAAGGACTAAATGAGGCATCAAAAATATTGGGGCTATCTTCTTAGAGCTCAGTCCCTGGCAGGCAAATCTCATTCTATGGCATCCCAGTTGTGATACATATTTTTGATGTCAGGAGACATACTTGAGGAATCGTACACACTCAGTTTCTAATGTGTTCCTCAAAGAATTCCAACTTCGGTAGAGAAAGTGGAGCTGCATCATTTTGAGAAATGCACATGTCTTACAGGGTACTGAAAAACTAATGCCTATGATTTGAAAGTTTACTAGACTAAGATGTTTGCCAGTGAAACACTGTCAAATGTGTTAGTCGCACAATTTCATCAAAACTAAAAATCCCCCATGCACAAATACTTCCATCACTTGCATTTACAGTGCTATGTTGGCAAATGAAAAGTGGTCATGTTTGCAATTAGTTTGAGGAACATTCTGGACATTTCAAACAAATGATTTGGCCACCCTGACCATAAATATTTGTCACATTGCTGTCCTAAAAATTAAATCATTGTTTGGGAACAAAAGTCCACGAATGACTTTAAATGATTTGAAAGTAGAGTCTGGTTTGCTGATAGATCCAGGCTTCATCAGCAGCCAAAATCGGCACAAAAAGATAGTGGATTGTGATCAAACATTGCCAGACATCATGTTGAAATGTTGTGCTGGATGCGCTTTTGGTTTGCTGTGGCCAATTGCAGCACCTATGTCACACTCAGCTACTGTATAACCAATGCTCAATGGCGCATTTTATGCACACACACTCAACAGGCTCACAAATTTTTATTTGCAGTCTTGCATTCCCATATTGTGGCTTTCGTCAATGGTATCCTTTGTATTGTAGTGGTGCTTGTCTGATCATGTTTAAATGATGGGGAAGAGTCCGCAATGACTTCATTCAATTGTGTTTTCATTTCTGTGGGAGTACAGTCCTTCAAATAGAAATGTTTAATAACTGCATGAAAGTTTATTCAATTTTCAATCATAGTCAACACACTGACAAATTCTGGCATCTTACAACAGTGATTAAATAATTAAATAAATTGCAGACTGTGATTTATTTAATTATTCACCACTGTTGCTGCACCAGCCGTCGCCACCATCATGGGATGGAATGAAATGTTTACAACAGTGAACTGTATGTTGTGCATTGTTGAAATCCTTTGAATAATTAATCTTACCAACCATGAAGGCACAGCAAAAATGTTTCAATCTTTCATAGAAAGTTACCATATGTATTGAATAAATTTTGTATTTGTGATCCAGCTCCCAAAAGTAGCTGAAGAAAAGCCCAGTGCCATGACTGCTGTGAATAAGGAGTGTCCTGTGCAATGAGCACTATTAATCTGTGTCTAATCAAATGCTCTGATAACATTTTGTATGAGCAATAAAAGATAAATAAGAAATGTAACTTCTGGTTCATCATCATCTGGGACTGATTATGCCTTTCAGCGTTCAATCTCCCCCCAGGGGGCCCCACACCTCTTTTCTGGGTACGTGTGTGGCGCACATGGGGCTCAGTGCCGAAGTAGCCTTTCTTCCTCCCCAGGCTGCTTCAAATCCCCCCACCCCACCCAGTCCGTGCCTTTGCCCGGAGATGGGTGTCTGAGTAAATTCAGGTCCTTTTCCTACTGGTCCTTCCCTCCTTGCACTCGTTTTTTCCCGCTCATTCTTCTTACTCTGTTGTTCCTACCTTGGAGCCATCCATATCATCTCCACTTCGGCATTTGAGATTCTCCCTTTTCTCTCCCCCTCTTTCCATCCTCTATTCTTCTTCCTTCCTCCCTGTGCGTGTCTGAAGGCCGACCCATGCATTCCCACGTGTAGCAGGTGACGGGGTAACGCGTAATTCCCCGCCCCGGGTAGACAAGTAGTGCACGTACGTACCCCCTGGTAAAGGCCAGGCCCAGGGAGGGGTGATTACCCGAGCTGGTACCTTTCGACCATGCCAATTGGTCCCTCCATCCATTTCTCGGGAGGTGTGACCTGAGGCTTCACCCAAGGCGGGGAACCCCTCAGTGAGGGTCCCCATTAGGTAGGAGCGCGCCATCGGAGACGCCGGTAATCATGGGGTCACTTCCGCAGTGACCTCTCTCTCTTCTCTTTTGACTTCGACCCAAAAACGAAAGTTGGATGCCCCTCAAACAAAGAAAATACTACCACAATGTTCCAAAGTTTCTGATTGTTACCCATACTGATGGTCATGATTTCTATAAGGTCAATAATCCCTTCATTATTCAGAAGGGTGTAGATGCCATTGCAGGTCCGTTGAAGAAATGTTCTCGACAAAGTAATGGGAGCTTGCTGTTAGAAACAGATAATGCCTTTCAGGCTCAAAAACTGATCCGCGCCGCGCTTTTGAACACCTTCCCGGTAAAAGTCGAAGCCCACCGTACCCTTAACTCGTCGATCCTTCGACGGGAAATAAAGGACTACTTGACTGATTAGGGAGACATAGCTGTCCATAGGGTTATGAAAAAGGCTGATACAGGTTTGATACCAACCCAAACCGTGTTTTGACATTTGACAAGGTGGATCTCCCTTCCAAAATCAAAGCAGGCTACGAAATCATATCAGTTCGCCGCTATATCCCGAATCCCACATGTTGTTACCAGTGCCACAGGTATAATCATACCCGTGAGTCTTGCACTCATGCAGCCAAATGCGTCACCTGTGGCAGGGACGCTCATGAGGGGGACTGTCCGTGTCCATCCCCTCACTGCATCAACTGCATGGGCGACCATGCTGCTTCATCCAGAGACTGCCCTGTTTACAAGGAGGAGCGGGTAATCCAAGAAATCAGAGTATGCGAAAAAGGTTCGACCACTGCTGCGTGGAAGATACTAGCCGGTCGAAAGCCCGCTGTGCTCCCAGTGGGTAAATACAGCGATGTCCTTGCCTGTCCTCGCCCTACTAAGGAGGTTGGCACACAAACATGTGACGTAACTTTTAGCGACACGGTTGTTAGATCGGCCAGCCCAAAGATTGCTCGATCAACCTCTCCACTCACTTCCTCTCACTGAAAAACACAGTCATCAGCAGCTCCTCCCAAATCACAGCCGTCTACATCGGATGCCCGGACTTCCAAGAAAAAGCATGTCCGTGAAGATTTTGTAAGATCTGAGCCTGCACAACCGACGTCTTCACACACACATCACATTGTCATTCCTCTAAGAAGGCACACAGAAAAAAGAGTCCCTCTCCTTCCCCGCCACGGCGTGACTCAACTGTCATGCCATCTAGCAGTGGCACCACCTGGTCGTCCCTGTCTCGCCGACGGGGCGTGCTACTGCTAGCCGATCATCCGGCCCTTTACTGGCGGAGGAAGCTACCCCTGCCGATAAATCTAGGCAGGCATCAGAAACTCCAGATGAAGTGATGGAACATGACCCTTTACCTGTAGATTCCAGTAGCAGTGTTCCCTCGAAGTCAGACCCTCAGTGGGCAGCGAGGTGATCGCCTCTAGCTTTTTCTTCTCTTTCTATCTTCTCACCTTATGTATCTCCTTCAATGGAATACTCATGGCATATGTTCCAACAGAGAAGAATTGAAACTACTACTCAGATTGCACCCGTCCATTCATGATCAGACTTCAAGAAACAAAGCTACACCCACGCGACGACATAGTTTTTTTCACAATATACCTCAGTGCGCTTTAACCTGCTCCCTGTGGAGGGTATTGCACCCCATGGAGGGGTTATACTGATCATTAGAGATGACATCTACTACTATCCTATTCCATTGCACACTCAACTACAGGCAGTTGCCGTCCGCATCATTCTTCCCACCTTTTCCTTCTCCCTTTGTAACATCTACACACCATCGTCTTCTGCCTTTACTAAGGCAGATGTGCTGCATCTCGTTGCCCAATGTCCTTCCCCCTTTTTGTTGATAGGCGATTTCAACACCCACCACCTCCTATGGGGTTCTCCGGCCTCTTGCCAGAGAGGCTCCCTTTTAGCGGACATTCTCAACCATCTTAATCTCATCTGCCTAAACACAGGTGCACCAGCTGATATATCCAACGCTTTAGGTCAATCTTTTGCAGTGGTCTCAAGGTCTGCACATTAACACCCCGCCTTTCTCCCTCGAAAACAGACAGAAGAGGCACAGCCACCTTGCTTCCAATCTCTCAATCGGTAAAGTTACAATGCCACCTTCACCATGCAGCAGCTTGAACGTGTTCTCTCCGTGTACCGATCTTCTGCTCCAGGACCTGATGCAATTCATATACAGATGCTCAAGAACCTTTCTCTTGCAGGTAAATGTTTTCTCCTCCGCACTTATAATAGCATATGGATTGAAGGTCAGGTCCCCACATGCTGGTGTGAAGCAATTGTTGTTCCCATACCAAAACCAGGGAAGGACAAACTTACTTAGAGTTATCGCCCCATTTCTCTCACCAGCTGCATTTGCAAGTTGATGGAACGCTCGGCTGATTTGGCTACTCGAATCTCGCCGTCTCCTTACCAACGTCCAATGCGGATTTCGTAGGCATCGCTCTGCTATCGACCACCTCGTTACCTCCTAGACCTATATTATGGATAACTTTTTGCGTAAGCCCCAGATGGTGGCTGTGTTTTTTGATTTGGAGAAGGCTTATGACACCTGTTGGAGGGCGGGTATTCTCCGCACGCTACATACATGGGGCTTTCGCGGCCGCCTCCCCATTTTTATTCAAGCATTTTTACTAGATCGAAGGTTCTGGGTATGAGTGGGCTCTGTTTTGTCGGACACCTTTCGCCAGGAGAATGGGGTGCTACATGGATCTGTGTTGAGCATGGCACTTTTCACCATAGCAATCAACCCAACTATGGATTGTCTTCCGGCCGATGACTCTGGCTCTCTTTTTGTGGACAACTTTGCGATTTACTGCAGTGCCCAGAGAATGTGTCTCCTGGAACACTGACTTCAGTGTTGTCTCGACCGCCTTTACTCTTGGAATGTCGCCAATGGCTTCTGGTTCTCCAGTGAGAAAACAGTCTGTATTACTCTGCCTTTCGTGAAGACGATTAAATTTTTAGGGCTAATATTGGACAGGAAACTCTGCTGGTCCCTGCATGTGTCCTATCTGGCTGGCCGGTGTATTCGTTCCCTTAACATCCTCCGTGTTCTTAGCGGCACGTCATGGGGACCGGATCAAATCATCCTACTTCACCTCTACCGGTCCACTGTCCACTCAAAATTGGATTACGGAAGCTTCGTTTACTCTTCCACATGGCCGTCCATTTTACGCCGCCTAAACTCGATTCACCATTGGGGGTTACGCCTGGCGATAGGAGCTTTTTACACAAGCACTGTTAACACAGCCTCTATGCCGAAGCTGCCGAATTACCTTTACCCTATTGACACGACATAGTAATATGTCGGTATGCATGCTGTTTGCATTAGATGCCCCACCATCCTTCCTATCCATCATTCCTTAACGACTCCCTCAATAGCCAATAAGGGCTGTCTGCGATTGCCCTGCTCCCTCCTGGAGTCCGTTTTCGTCGCTTGCCTCGGCAGCTCGATTTTACTCTCCCTTCCACATTTTAAATAAATAAGAGCCCAGTGCCACCTTTGCTTCAGGCTCAAGTTCGCGTTCACCTTGAACTCACCTCACTCCCGAAGGAGAGTACTTCGGATGCTTTTTACGGCTCGCGATTTCTTGAACTTCGTGCACGGCTCGAAAATTCCGTTTTCATATATATGGATGGCTCTAAGACCAATGAAGGTGTCGGATGTGCTTTTGTCGTCGGGGATGACTGTTTTCAGTACAGGCTTAATGCCCACTGCTCGAATTTCACAGCTTAGATTTTTGCCCTGTATCAGACTGTACTATTTATCTGCCGACACCGTTCTCCTTCCTATGTAATCTGCTCTAACTCCCTCAGCACCATCAAGAGTCTGAGTCACCCCTTTTCAGCCCATCCTGTTGTGCACCGAATCACCCGCTCCCTTCAGATATTAGCTGCCGACGGCCCTCGCGTTCACCTCCTGTGGGTACCTGGCAACGCAAGCGTGCCTGGTGACGAAGTTGCTGATGCCGCTTCAAGGCTGCAACTCTCTTACATCGGACAGCTACGTAATGTGTCCCATCGCATGATATTCAAGGGGCTTTTTCGCGGCACCTTATATCGTCATGGCATAATGTGTGGTCTTCGCTTACAAATAATAAGCTTCGGACCATTAAACCGCTCCCGGTGGCTTGGATGACCTTGTCACGCCGCTCGCGATGAGAAGAGATCATCTTGGCCCGGTTGTGGATCGGACATTGCCGGTTCAGCCACCGCCACTTTCTCACTGGTGACCCCGCACCGTTATGTTCCTGTGGCCACCCGCTGTCGGTGCGCCACGTTTTATTGTCGTGTTCCAATTTTACTCCTGTTCGGCTTGCACTTAATCTGCCGGACACACTGGAAGAAATTTTAGCTGATGACGCACGGGCTGTTGCTCGAGTATTGAATTTTATCAACTTGACCAATTTGTCAAAGGACATTTAGCTCTTCCCTTTGTTGTTTTTTATTCTATGTTTTAGCTGTTTTTATATAGTCTTATTATCCCTGGTCCCTGGGTATATCCCAGTTTTGATTCGGGCGCTAATGACCTCAGCAGTTGTGTGCCCTAAAACCACAAAAAAAAAAAAAAAAAAAAAAAAGGACCTTCAGTCTGGAGCATAGTCCCCCTAATGAAATTCCTCCATGTTCCTCTATTCAATGCTAACATTGATGCTCCACCTGATGTTATGCCTTTTACTTCAAACTCATTCTTCACCAAATCTAAGTACTATCTCCTTGGTCTACCTCGACTCGTCTTATCCTCCACTGCCGAGCCCATGAGCCTCTTAGGCAAACTTGCCTCTCCCATGCATGTAACATGACTCCACCATCGCAGCCGGTTCTCTCTAACTGATTCATCTATGGTGTTCATTCCCAGGTTTTGATTTCCTCATTATGGACACCCTCCTGCTATTGTTCCCATCTATTAGTACCTGCAATCATTCTTGCTACTTTCATATCTGTAACCTCAACCTTATGAATAAGGTAACCTGTATCCATCCAGCTTTCACTCCCATATAACAAGGTTGAAAGATAGTGGTGTACTGCTAACTTAGTCATGGTACTGACTTACTTCTTGCAGAAGAGTGTAGATCTTAGTTGAGTACTCACTGCATTAGCTTTGCTGTACCTTGATTAAAGTTCTTCCACTATGTTGCCATCCTGTGAGAAAATACATCCTAGGTACTTAAAAATCTGTCTACCTGTTCTAACTTCGTTCCTCCTATTTGGCACTTGATGTGCTTAAATCTTACTTTTGGTTTGGAGGTGCTGATCTTCATATCATAACCCTAACACCTCTGTTCGAGCTCTGAAATATTAGATTGCAACCTTTCAATCGAATCTGCCATCACAACTAAGTCATCTGCATATGCAAGACTGCTTATTTTGTTTTTGCCTATTTTAACCCCGCCCTGTCAGTATACTATTTTCAACATATGAATCATGAATAGTATGAACAATTGTGGTGACAGGTTACAGCCTTGCCTTACCCCTGAAACTACTCTGAACCATGAACATTTGCTGTCTACTCTAACTGCTGCCTGACAGTATACATAAAGACCTTTAATTGCCTGCAATAGTTTGCCTCCTATTCTGTAAACTTGTAGAACTGTCAACAGCTTTCTACTAGGAACACTGTCGTAAGCCTTTTCTAGATTTATAAAACAAAGATATAATTCCTTGTTCCATTCATAGCACTTTTCCATTATCTGCTGTGGGCTAAAGATCTGGTCCTGAGAGCCTCTGAGGCCTAAACCCACACTGATTTTCATCCAACTTGTCTTCAACTAATATTTGCACTCTCCTTTAATCAGTACCTGAGAATATTTTACCCACAACACTAATTAAAGAGATACCTTGATAATTGTTACAATCTTTTCTATTTCCATGTTTGAAATTTGTCGTGATTACTGTTTTGGCCACTCAGACGGAACCTAACCTGACTCCCACACCTTTTCAGTTATCCAGTGTAACCATCTGAGACCTAATGTTCCACTGTATTTGAAGAGTTCCGGCTTAATTTCATCTATGCCAGCAGCTTTATTGCACTGCAATCTATTGACCATTCTCTCCACTTCCTCAAATGTGATCTTTCTTTCATCACCATTCCTATCCCTTTCTACCTCAAAATCTGACACATCATTAAATGTTTCAGCTACATTGAGCAATTCTTCAAAATATTCCCTCCATCTGTCCAAAGGCATCCACAGAATTCACTAGCAGCTGACCCCATCCAAAACACTTGTTAATTCCTTCTTCCCTCCCTTTCAAAGACTGGTAGTTACGATCCAGAATGGTTTTCCCACTGTGTGACCCATGGTTTCTAGCTTATTTCCAAAGTCTTCCCATGATTTCTGCTTTGATACTGCAATTATCCTTATGGCGTTGTTTCTTTCTAGAACATAATTTTCAGTCTGCCTGATTTCTAGTATGGAGCCATGTTTGAAACGTCGTCTTTTTACAAGCTGCCTAGACTGTGTCATTCCACCAAGCTGTCTGCTTCTTCCTGCCTTTTACACATTACTGTTCCAAGACATTCTCTAGCCACTTTTAGTAGTGTATCTTTGTATTTTGTCCATACCTCTTACAATGACCTTAAGTAACTACATTCAACTGACACCTTTTCGAGATAATTTTTATGTATTTGTGCCTAATTTGCTTGTCCTGAAACTTCTCCACTCTTATCCTTCTACATATGGAGCCGACTTTCTTCACTTTTGGCCTCAAAAACCCCAGTTTTATTGCAGAGTAAATTGTGATCAGTATCATCAAAGAACCCTCTGAAAACGTGTGTCCTTGACTGCTTTCCTGAATTCCTGATCTGATACTACAGTATATTGTCAATAACAGATCTGGTTCCCCTACCTTTCCAAGTATATCAGTGAATGTCCATATGCTTAAAGGAGGAGTTTGTGATAACTGTGCCCATACTGCTACAGAAATCAAAGAGCTGTTTTTCATTTTTCTTGGTCTCCATATCCTCTCCAAATTTATCCATAACCTTTCCATACGTATGTGTTTGATTTCCTATTCTGGTATTGAAGTCACCCATGAGCAAAACACTGTCCTTGTCCTTCACTCTTAACAACTACATCACTGAGTGCATTGTAAAACCTATCCATTTCATCTTCATCTGTTCCTTCACAGAGTGAGTACACTGATACAATCCTAATTTTCTTGCTAGAGATGGCCAAATATACGTACATCAGTCATTTATTTACATACCTTATCGCAATTATGCTGGGTTCAATTACTTTGCTGATGTAAAGCCCTACATCCTACTGCGCTCTTTCTGCTTAGAATTCTGACGGGTAGATCTTGTATTATCTGACTTGGTCCTCTTTCTCCCCCTTATCATACTTGTGGTTACACTGAGGAAATAGTAAAATAGTACAATGTATTATACAAAAGTGGACATTATTATAGAAACGTGCAGTTTCATATGGAGGGGAGGATGTATTATATAAATTCTTATATCTAGTATCACATGCTATTGTCATAAGCTGTGGGCACTTTACACCTGGCTTTAAGGGTCTAAAATTAATATTGCAATTTATGAAGTAATTCAATAGGATTTAGTTGCTAAGCATGGCAACTGAGTATACTGAGCATCGTAGAGGATGAATCTACTTCAGTTACACGCTTATTTTATTGTCTTACATATGACCAGTTTCAGGCATGTTAAATCCCATCATCAGGTGTATAGCCAAATCAACCGCCTTGGGGTCACCACAGTCTTCCAATGGGAGGTGTTGGACTCTACGTACAGACCGAGTGAGTAGAGTCCAACGTGTACCGTCAGAACTGTGCGGTGGCCATGTTGTTATTGATTTGGTTATAAACCTGATGATGGTATTTAACATGCCCAAAACCATTTGTATGTAAGATAATAAACCAAGTGTGCAACTGAGGTGGATTTTTAGTCTAAAATGCTAGAGTAGCTTATGAATGGTTGTCAATAGCTTTACTTAATAATTCTCAGTAGAGTTGAATGTTACAGAGTATAGTGAATCAAACACCCAGGAATGTGTTAGAAGTGTGGTAGATCTTTGTCTTTGAAGTGCTATAAAAAGTGTAATAAGATTTTGTACTTTGCTACCAGTAATATGTGCAAAAAGGATTGTGTTAGAGCATTAATTTTTCAGTAGTGTACCTAATTAAATGACATCTGTAACTGACTGGTTAGGTAATTTTTTTGTAGTAGATTTTAAAACATTTGCTAAGTTTTTTTAAATTTAGTGAAGTTCAAATTATTAATGAAAATTGTTCTGAAGTACAGTTCAAGACGAGATCACAGTGGAGGAGTGTTACAAATTGTAGTTTGCTATACCTTAGATTCATTTGAGCACATATCCTTGATTGTAATAGCTATTTTTTTTTATTTGATTATGGAAGCTTTTGATATTCATCACTTGCAACACATTGCTGAGATCTTACTCATGAAGTTCAAAATTTTGCAGAACATTCTTCCAGGAGCTTCTTCTGTACCATGGGTTGTCACTATGGATGAGAAAACGAAATATGATGCCTTGTTTGAACAGACAGATATTGACAAGGATGGTTTTGTGTCTGGGTTAGAAATAAAAGATGTCTTCCTACAGTCGGGTGTACCTCAGCCTGTTCTGGCACATATTTGGTAAATATCAAAACACAGTAATCTTTACACTGTATGTTTGGGTTGGAAATTCTTTGAAGTTCAATAAAAGTTAACAATACAAAAATTGTCGAAAAAGGCTCGATTAATCATTTTAACATTGGTGTATATGTAAAAATTATTCACTTCAAAAATTGTCATTTCACTCAAATAGCTGACACCATAAAAAAATTATCTTTATCGAAGAACCTGTTAATATAACAACTCTTCTTGTGTGAACCATCATACTTATATGTAGTTATCACGAAGGATTCAGAGTAATAACATGTGAAATGATTTCGTAAGGCTGCAATGTCACCACCATTAAACTGAACATAATGTCATATTGTAATGCAAGAGTTCAAATTTTAATATTGTTCCAGATGTATTGTGGGTAACAAATAAGTTAATTGACTTTACCACTTACTTCCATGGCATATAGTGAACTACGATCACTTCACTTCATGATATTTTCCAAAACCACAGAGATGTATACTGAGGGGCAGAAGTCCAGGGATAACACCTAACATCATGCCAGATCTAATTTTGCCCTTTGACATGCATCAACATGATGTGGTATGGACTCTACAAACTTTTGGAACTCTCCTGCTGAAATATTGAGCTACGGTGCTTCTCTACACATTCATCATTGTGAAAGTGTTGCAGGTGTAGGATTTTTGTGGACAAACTGAACCCTTACTTATATGCCATAAATTTTCAATGGGATCTATGTTGGGCAGTTGGGGTGGCAAAATTGAACACTGGAATTGTCCAGAATGTTCTTCAAACCAATTATGAACAATTATGGTCCAGAGAGAGGATGCATTGTCTTGTTAAAAGTTAGTGTTGTTTATAAACTTAGAGTACATGATTGGCTGCAAATGATCACAAAGTAGCTGAAAATAACTGTTTATAGTCAGTGATGGGTTCAGTTGGACCAGATGACCTAGTAAAAACAGCCCAACTCATAATGCAGCCACCACCAGCCTGCACAGTGCTCTGTTGACTGCTGGGCTCTATGGCTTCGCGACAGTGTGTGATGGCGCAATAGTCACATGCACACACACACACTGGTCCCGCATTTGGGAGGATGGTAGTTCAAATTCCCCTCTGGGCATCCAGATTTAGGTTTTCTGTGATTTTCCTAAATCACTCCAGGTAAGTACTGAGAAAGGGTGTGTCAGATTCCTTTCCCTATCCTTACCGAAAAGTCTGAGTGTAAAGTGCATCTCTAATGACAACACTGTCAACGGGACACTAAACCCTTAATCTTTGTTCCTACGTCCTTGGCTTTGTGGGACCTGTGTACAGCCCAGACCCCACCACTAGGTTTTACGTACTGAAATCTGGACTAATCTGACCAAGCCATGATTTGTCTGGTCTGTAGTCTAGGCACATACATGGTAAGTTGCTTATTGATTTCTACAGTTACTTCATGCAATATTGCTTGTCTTTTTAGCACTGAGAACTCTTAAGTAATGCCTCTGTCCTCAGTCATTAAGTACAGGCCATATGCCACTGCAATGTCCATTGTCAGAGGTGATGCCTGAAATTTAGTATTCTTGGATAACTCTTGACACTGAATCTCAGAACTTTGAATTTCCTAACTATTTCTGAAATAAAATGTCCTATGCATTTAGCTTCCATTCTGTGTTCAAAGTCTGTTAACTCCCACTGTGTGGCAAAAATCACATTGGAAACATTTTCACACCAACCACAGACTGTTTTATACCTAGCGTACACTGTACTATCGTCCTCTGTATCAATGTCAATCAATGTCTCATGACTTGAGTCACTTCATTGTAGTTTAAAAACTGTAGCTTAGCTGCTGTGTAAGTAGACATAGGATATTGTGAATTTAGCCATTAAGATATAATATTTGTTTAATAATGATTATGCAGCCAAGATTACATTTTTTATTTATTATGTGACCGGTTTCGGCGTACTTGACGCCATCTTCAGAACTGTCGTAATTTACATAATTTCACGACATTTTTATATACTAAAAGAGTACATCCAGATTGAGGTATCGTTAATCATAAAATTAGTAGTCACAAGTAAAAATATATATCCATCTTCTAATGGTTTTGAAGTGAGGTACTTCAAAGTCTAAGTAGGTAGTATTGTACTTAGACTTTGAAGTACCTCACTTCAAAACCATTAGAAGATGGATATATATTTTTTACTTGTGACTACTAATTTTATGATTAACAATACCTCAACCTGGATGTACTCTTTTAGTATATAAAAATGTCGTGAAATTATGTAAATTACAACAGGTCTGAAGATGGCCTTGAGTACGCTGAAACCGGTCACATAATAAATGAAAAATGCGATCTTGGCTGCATAATCATTATTAAACAATTATAGATCACCCCACTTAACTATGAGTTCCCTATAATATTTGCTTAAGACAGATGGATATTCTACATATGGATATTCCATCCATTCCTACATTGTTATGCAGAAATGTTCATAAATGTGATTATCAATTTAAATTCCTATCAAATGAAATGAAATGAAATTTAATTTTATTTAGAAAATATTAAAAATGAGACTGTAAAGTTGAATATTCTCCTCCAGTTTAATACAGTTATATATCTTAAAAGGAAAATAATTTACATGGATTTGCTATGATATCAGCAACTCTGGTTTCAGTGTACATATCAAGAGAAACAATGATTGTGAAGAGCATGAAATCACATATCAAGAACTTTCTTATTGTACTTTCCTGTTATGCTTGTTCTGGTGTTGTCTAAAGACAGATTTGATGCAGCTCTCCACTTTACCCTATCTTGTGCAAGCCTCTTCATCTCTGAAGAAGAATGGAAACCTACGTCCTTTGACACCTACTTTACATTTGTCTCTTCGTCTCCCTCTTCAGGTTTTACTCCCATGATTTTCCATCCATTCCTAAATTGTTGATACCTTGATGTCTCAGAATGTGTGTCAAAAATTGCTCCCCTCTTTTCGTCAAGATGTGACAAATTTTTCTCCACAATTCTGTTCAGAACCACCTCAAATACCTATTTAACCTTTAGCATTTGTCTACAGTACCAAATTTCATTATTCTGTCTCAACTACTTATTGTCCATGTTTCACAAGTTTAAATTCCAGACAAATTCTTTCTTGAAAGACACTCTTCTGCAGTCAGCACCAAGACCAAATTAGTAGTGAACCACTCTATCTTTGTTGTACGAGGACTATCCACAAAGTACATTATGTTTTGGAATTAAAAATAAATAAAGTATTGGATTTTTTTAATTATATACAGATGAAAGCCACACTTAAATAATACTTTTCTATATAGTTGCCATTTAAATTAAGACACTTATCGTAGCAATGGACAAGCTTGGAAATTCCTTCGTCATAAAATTTGGCCGCCTTCACCTTCAACCACATGGTTACCTCTTCTTGAAGCTGTGCATCATCATCAAAACGCTGCATAGCCAACCACTTCTTCACTGCTGGTAATAAGTGGAAGTTGCTTGGTGCCAGGTCGGGACTGTATGGCGGATGAGGAAACAACTCCCACTTAAAAGATTCAAGAACTTCACGAGTGTCATTTGCAGTTTGAGCCCGAGTGTTGTCGCGAATCAGCAAGTTCTTTGAGCCCAACTTTCCCCTGTGCTTGTTTTGTATTGCTCTTCTGAGGTTGTGCAGAGTTTGGCAATACCTTTGAGAGTTTATTGTAGTGCCTCTTTCCAGGAAAGCCACAAAAATCACACCTTTTCTGTCCCAAAAGACAGTCGCCGTCACCTTCCTTGCCGGCATTGTGTGCGTGCATTTGGGTTTTTGGCGGAATTTGTGCGCCCCCACTGCATTGACTGCAATTTTGTCTTGCAGTTCACATGCTTATGTTTAGTCACCAGTAATGATGCGATCGAGTAATGAGTCGCCATCTTTGTCTTAAGCATCCAAAAACTTTAACACTGCAGCCATTCGGTGATATTTGTGAATCTCTGCGAAGATTTTTGGTATCCATCTTGCACAAAACTTGAGGTAACCAAGCTTTTTGGTCATGATTTTGTGCAACAAACTTTGTGAAATTTGTGGAAAACTCATAGAGAGTTCCGTTATTGTGAAATTACGGTTTTCATGGACTGCGGCATCGACTTTTTTGACAAGTTCGGCAGTCACTGTGGTGGGTATTCCACTTCGCTCTTCGTCACGAACGTTAGTTCAGCCATATTTAAATATTATGACTCATTGACGCACTCCACCTTCAGTGATTATGTTGTCCCCATACACTTCACAAAGCTGCCGATAGATTTCTATCGGTGTACCGTTGTTTGTAGTCAGAAACCTTATTACAGCACACACTTTACACTTTGCAGCATTTTCAATTAACGCTGACATTTCAAACTGTCACAGTAACTCAACAGAGTACAGCACGAACCTCTCGCTAGCACGGCAGGATGCCGACTGAGCGGCGGAATGCCATGACACCAAGATGGCCGCGCTAGCCTCGCCCCTAACGGACACAAACGAAAACATAATGTACTTTGTGGATAGCCCTCGTATGTGAGTGAAAGCTGGGTGGATACAGGGTACATTATTATTAATAATAATGATGTTACAGAAGAGAAACTAGCAAGGATGATTGTTTCCACAGGGAAGTGTTATAGGGTGCTATTAGAGAATAGAACGGCGGAGAAAAGTTATGAAAGTGGTTAATGAACCCACAGCCAGGCACTTACATGTGATTTGCAGAGTATATATGTAGATGTAGATCTTTATAAACATGGATGATGCAGTCATTTATCGGTTAGTAAAGTCACCAGAAGTTCAAAAGTAACTGCAAAATGATTTAACTCCATGTCTGTCCCACAACACGGTCGCCATAACCTTTTCATTTTATGGGTATTGGTACGTAGCTTGGGAACCCAATGGACGCACAATTTTCGAAATTTCAAATGTTCAGACACAATTCTGTACTTACTTCAACTTTCTGCACTCTCAGTTAAGTATTAATTACATTTGTACGCTGCCCCACTATACCACAATGCTTAAGCTTATCTAGAATAATTCCATGATTTACACAATCAAAAAAACTCTTTAACCATCAAACTCTTTAACACACACACACACACACACACACACACACACACACACACATGCACACGATTTACAAAGAGTTTAATGGCTCCATAGTTGCAGTTTGTTCTTTTATTGTAAGAAACTTTGTACTTCTCTGAACACACAGTATTGAATAATCTTTTCTCTCAAAAAGTGTCTTTGGAGTTCAGCAACACCAGAAAAAATTAAACTGTTAAACTGTATAATTTGCTGAATTGAACTTGTTTTCCCATTTCATGTTTACTTAATACATCAAACCTATAAAGTCCATTAGAGTTGAGATAATTAGCAGTGTAGAATTCAAAGCTCAATAATGCAATTACCATTTTAATTCTGTCTATTAACTTCAAAGTTATGAAAGTGGTTTGCAATAAGGATGGCCTTCTAAATATGTGTATCTACTAAATTTTATTTTCAGCTTTACATTCAGTGTGTTTCATTATGTAGTAATAAGATGTTTAGACTATCTTTTCCCCTGCAACTGCCTAACTTTATATCAACATACATTTTATTCATGTCTTTTGTAAAACTTTAAATAACTTGTTTTAGGTCACTTTGTGATATTAAACAATGTGGCAAGTTGAACTGCGAACAGTTTGCCTTGGCTATGTGGCTCATCAATCAGAAACTGCAAGGTATAAGCCCACCAGCAAGTCTCACTCCAGAAATGATACCACCATGTTTTCGAGCAAAACAGCAAGTGGACGGAATAGTGGTAAGTGCTGAACTTGTAAATTTATTACTATTTGGCTGTTGAATAATAGTTGTGAATTTAAAATTGAACTTCCTAGCAGTCTAAAAGTTTTCCTTGCCTACCTATTTTCCCCTTCATGTCTCCATCTTTATTTCACTGTGCATTGGCTCCCACACCAGAGGTCCACATGCCTGACTCCTTTATCTGACACTCCTTACATTGTGATTGATTATTGAATGAGAGATCTGAATCACCGAGAGTTTCAAAGCACACTTGATACATTGCGCCTGTTCACTATTGGCTCACCCGGTGACATTGGAATGTCAGTAAATTATACACAGAAACCAGAAGGGTGACTTGATTGTGGATTCAGCGACTCATACTGATTCTGACCGACTTTGTCCATGAAGTTGAGCTAGCTTGGTCATATTGCCATGGCAGAGGTTGCACCAGAAGAACACTTGTAAAACTTAGTCTAAGCTAAGGTTACTGCATGTTGAGGACTAGATGATTTCGGGATTGGAGATTGTACTGTTAGGATAACCCCAGTTTGTGCAGTTCATAGAAACGGGTAGCGAGGGGAAGGATCCAGGTGATACGGATTGTGAAGCATCTGTTCAACTCGAACGTCTACCCTCAGCGCCATGTTGTTTTACAGGGTGGTTTACCTTGCTTTTGGCCACAGATGGTTTGTGGCCTTTTGTTCAAATGGATATCTTCTTGTTAGTTACGCAAATAAAAGATGTGCAGTGATTGCAAATGGTAAATCACATATCTGTAATATGGCCTCTCATGTGTTGGAAATGCCTGGAATCGGAAGTGCTGAGTGGGTGGATCCAACAGGTAATTTTGCAGAAATATGATACCTGTGACAACAAGTTGGTGTTGGGGGTGGCAGAGGGCTGGCCAGTACTTCTTATTCCAGACCTTTCATAGGCATTTCCTACCTTTTTAGCAGTCATGGATTTGCCAACTCTGTTGTAATCACTGCACAGCTTCTTATAGTGGTATTAGCCAAAAATCTGGCATTGCTCCATCTATCATCTCTTTGACTGTCACCTCATACAGTATTGGTATATCAACCCCCACCCCCACTATTACCCTACATCCTTCTGCTTCCCACCTCCACTTCAGTCTCTTGAGTTGCTCCCATTGTGGCAGCGAGACTCGAAATGTAGCATCCTGAGATGACACTTGTGTGTTAGTTAGTTTTTCCTGTGTTGTTGTTTTGTGTGTGTGTGCGCGACTTTCGTTCTTGTTTTTATCTTCCATTAACAATTGCAAATGCTGGTACACTGGTGACACAATGTTTTGAAGTCGTCATATTGGTAACACAATTTGAACAAGCATGTTTTAGCTGTGTAGAGGTGAGGATGGTTTTGAGCATTCCTATGCAAAATGCTTGCAGATCTATGCTTTGAAATCTTGTAGTAACATTAATGGACTACTTGCGTGAAGGTAAGTTTTAATGATTTCAAATTAGTGATTAAAAAGGCATGATTGCTGGATTTGTTGACTGCAACATTTCCTTCTTAAAAATGTCAACTTCGGTTGCAAGATTGTCATACTTTCCTTCTTGCGCATTTATTCAAACTTTCAACAAATCTTTGTTGTTGTTGTTGTTGTTGTTGTTGTTGAGAATCAGCAGTATTTTCTTGCAGGTGATTTGAATGTATTTGATTTTGTGTATTTTTCACTTTGGTTTTCTTTCCCTACTCAATTTAGTAACTAATAAAATCTAAGGAATATTATTTCTGCAATGGAAAATCTGATAAGAATACCAATAATGGAGGCTAGGTAACAACTCACCGTAAAGAGGCTCGCTGAGCTGCTGACATATACGAAAATAATCACATCCACACAATGAGCTTTTATCCATTATATTTATAGTCTGCAAACGATCTGAAAATTACACCAAAGTCACAGTGCAGGCAGGAGACACTACGCGCACTGCGCAAGCCGCCCTCCTGAGCTCCACCAATATTTGTCATTCAAGCTTCCAACAATTGGTTGTGATACATATAGACAAGGAATGAGTACACTGGGTTCTAAAGCATTGAAGAGTTTGCCAATTCGGATGTGATTATCTATTTTCATGTCTGTCAGCAGCTCAGCGAGCCTCTTTACGGTGAGTTGTTACCTATCCTCCATTATTGAATATTATTTCTGGCCTTTCATGGGCATTCATAGTTGATAATGTTATAGACAAAAACAAAAACACAGTGTGTATAGAAGTATAACTGAAAATTCCTCATTTACACATAAAGGGAAGATTTTTTCTTAGAAATTGTACCTAAATAGCTTTATTCACACTGGAGCTGTAAGAGGAAACGTGCCTACAACCTTATTCTGCGAAAGCAAAACTAATAGATGATCACAAGATTTGACAAACTCAGTCCTTTAACTCATTGCAGAACAAGAACATAAAACAATGAAAAAGGGAATTACTACTATGTGATGGCTTCCTGACTATGGCAGTGTTGATTGCCTGGCAGAAGGCTCGTCAAACTGCTTTTATGTTATTTCTCTACTGTTTCATTCTCAAATAGCTCGTGAGGAGAAAGGAAAACAAAATCTTCCAGTTTGATCTGATTTCTCTTATGTTGCTGATCATGTCTTCCTATGTAGGTGGCTGCTAACAAAATATGTTCACATCAAACCTTCAAAATAATTGTACCTGTGCTGCACTGCTTGTTTTCTACTGTCATTTTCAGAATATACTTTAGTTTTGTATGCAACTCTTTATTGCGCACTAATCCATTTAAAAAGTGAAATAGTTGTTAGAATTATAACAACTAGCATTTATTAAGGCATGTAATAATATGCACCAGCTGATTATGTAGCTACTGTCTTCCTACACTTTAGTGATAAACACGGCCTAATTCAGCTGAAACCACTAATTACAGTTTTAAGACAATGTAGACTGATTTGATCGTATAATAATGATGATATTATTAATAATATTAGTATTATAATGAAGAGGGTGAAATAAAACCTAGGGATGAGTTAGTCTAAAGACTGTAAAGATAAGAGCATGCTTCCTTGTAGAAAAGCCACATGTTCACTGTAGACCTTGATAAGATGTTTAATGCAGATAGTTACTTTAATTCAGTACAGTAGTGCTCCTTCTTGTAGCTCTATAAAACACGAAGATAAATGTTCCAAACATTGCAATCAGACCTAGGAGCACTGTATGATGATTAATACTGAATGCCATTGGCTTCTTTATCACTAGTCGTATTCTTCCAGCACGTTTGTTAGCTCGCCAGCAGCTGCACAAGTGTAAGAAGAGTTGAAAGTAATTTAAAGATACACACACACACACACACACACACACACACACACACACACACACACCAGTGACTCCAGAACCCAGAGACTGTAACTTGTATCTGAAGTAAATGTAATATAATTAACTTACAGTCTGTTGGTAACCTCAGAACGGAGCAGGCGATTCTCCAAGCTTCCTATCCAGCTATGTCACAAAGTGTATCTACTGGGTGTTCTACAGTTCTGTAAAAGCCCTTATGGATACACTTTAAATCACTTTTGACTCTGTTTGCAGATTCATCCAGGCAGTGTTTGTTTATTTATTTATAAATAAATTTGTTAACCCTATGCAGAGTAATGAATATTGCCTTCATATGGAATACAGCATTTAAGAGTAAATTACATTACTGTTGGAACAATAGTCGTAAGCCATTATACTTGTAACTACTTCAAACATAGAATAAATTATATTCAAATGTCGGTTATTTTGTAGACTGTATTGTTTAAGCCGTATTCTTACATCATTTGCTTTATAAAGGTTTAAGAGTGGAATAAGAGTTTCAAATAAGTCCTTTAAGACAATAAAAATGCTTTGGGCACTCCTGCACATTATCAGATTAAACTGAGGAAGAGAATAAAATCTACTCAATTCTTTTCCTAACAGAAGCAGTTGAAATCCATAGTTTTACTTTATAGGATCTAGGAAAAGATCCACTACCAGTTTCTCATGTTACTTCACCACTCTCAGCAGTTGTTTCACATAATTTGGTTTTTAACAGCGAAATTGTACACTGGATGAGAAAATGTGCAAAAGAATGATCACCTTGAAGACAGGCACAAGTCCAAAACTAGTCGCATGTTAAATCAGCTTCAGTTGTGAATCGTAGTGGATATGATTCCGTAACCTATGAAATAATTGACTAATAACATTCACCAGATCACTGTCAGAGAAGATGCTTATGATGTTTCGATATAAACTGACATGTGCAGTGAACTAGTTAAAAGCTAATTTGTTCAAAAATTGATGAATTTCAAACAAAAACAGCTTCATGTGTAAGTTGCTTGGACCCACTAGATGAAGACAGCAACAATGCAGAACCACTGTAATGGGTTTGATGAATTGCAAATTTATGGATATTATGTTCAAACTAAGGCTCGGTAGTTCCAGTGGAAGTATTTTCTATTGCCAAGACTGAAAAGTTATGTCAAATTTGAAGACCATAGTCCCTGCATTCTTATATTTTAAAAGTACAATGCACCATTATTTCTTGCCACAACTGTGTATAACAGTGGGTTTCCTGCCAAAATTCTTGGTTTCTTTCTTGAAGATTGCAATAAACCATTTTTTACATTCAGATGTGTTCATTTGTCGAAAGACTGAATATTTGAATTAATAGTAGCCCTTTGATTGGGACTAGCAATATTAGCCAATGTTTCTTTTTGTGCTGCCTCATTAACACAAGCTGTTATAACATTACAGTATGAGAGCTAACACTCATTATTCTGCAAATACCTGCTCTTAGTTGGCTATAATGACCACTGCAGGGTTCAACTATTTTCTTGAGTGTGATTGATATACCTTTCATGAGAAAGACACTGACAGACCCTCAAAATACTTTTCTTGTGATATATCGTCAACATATTATTGTACTAAACAAACAGTAGTACAACCTTTTGAACTCAAGATTACAATGTATTTGATGTATGGTAATTACAAAATAACATGATAGGTATCATAGGAATACCAGAAGCAAAGTGACTGTACTTCAAGTTGACATTGTCATTTTGTAAGGTTTCAGTCTTCAGTACTCCTTCAGAGTTTGTTCACAGCCTGTCATCTATTTGCTAATGCTTGCTGTGACATCATGGCAATGCAACTGCTCTTGGCATGTGAAAATAAAACACAGTGTTTACTGCAAATGCCCACAGAGGCACAAAAAAAAAAAAAAGGTAGTAGTCGGTAATCTTTCTAGAGGTGTAGTGAAGTGTGCTGTGATTTACATTCCTTCAGTTTGGGTGGCCAGCTTCAGTCAAATAAGTTTGTGTATTTGTTGATATACTTATCTAGCTTAATTCCTGTTGCTTCACACACATATACTGGGTGGTCTGTGTTGGTTGTTTCTACTTATATTTATAAATAATTTTCATAGATTTAGCTTTAAAATTGCTCTCCTAACCAAAGTATTTTGATACAACTTGTCACCCCCTATTGCACCATTGATGGCAGAGTTCAAAACATCCTGAAACACATTAATTCTAACCATGCTTCCAAACCCAAATTTTTGCTTTTCTAGCATCAAAATATAGTAGCACCCTTAAAAGATTTTTCCTTATTTCATCTGCTTAATGGTTGAATTTCCAAAAATATTGAAACATGTCTTTAAAATTCCAATAAAAAATCTAAATCTTAATTTTTGTATTTATTACTTCAAATTGCCTGAATAACAACGTATTTTCAAAAAACCATTCATCCCCTATTTTACCCCCTTAGGGATGGGAATATCATAAAATTGCTGGTGCATACAGTGTAAGATAAATGACACTACAAATTTCAAGTTTCTAGAGTCTGTAGATTCACTTTTCAGTGCCATTTTCTGTCATTTAGAAACTGATTGAGAATGCGAAATTTCTTTCTTAAACTTCATCTTTCTTGCTAGTTTTACTTTTCAAACTGCAATATGCACTTATTTTTCTTTAGTCATATGATTGTTGCAGAAAAACAACTGAAGAATATGCATAAAGTTTTGTTGTATATAACCTCTTTGCTATTGTGTGTCAAAAGTGATTGCTGGTCTTCAGTCCGAATTTTATATAAGCTGACGACTTTCAACGATGATATTTTCCTCCCTCTTATAGCTATTGTAATGTAATTGTATTGTACTTGCTATGGTATACAACGGGGACTCTGTACTACAACAACACAGAGTGATCGTCTCCATTGTGTCGTTTTTGCTGAAGAACAAAATATTGATGCCCACACATTTAATGCAATTTAATGCAAGTCAGTAACTTTAAACTCCCATATCTTCCAACCCCCCCTCCGCCCCCCCACCCCGCCATTTATCATTATCAACCCACTATCACCATAGTGCACAATGGGAGGATGATACCTACTACCACGTACAAACACTATTCGTTTGCTATGTATAGTTTTGGCTGCAGAGTGAAATATAGGCACAAACACCTCAATTTTTATATATATTAAGAGAATATTAAGTCAAGGTTGGAATTAACAATATAGTAATGATAGTTTACAACTCATCGCAAAGACGTGGCGACGAGATGCGACAAGCGCACAAAAAACACACACACACACACACACACACACACACACACACACACATTCAACACTTCTAGCTATCGGCCATGGTCTTCTTCAGAAAATAGAACATTCATGCAATCACACAGTCATGCAACTGTCACCTCCAGCTGCCGCACTTCGAATCCAATTTAAAGTGCGGCAGCCGAAAGTTACAGTTTTATGACTGTGTTGTGTGCCTGTGAGATTGCATGAATTTTCTGTTTTCTGAAGAAGACTATGGCTGATATCTGGAAGTGTTGTATGTGTGTGCCTTTCCTATGTGCTTGTCGCAGCTCGTTGTCACGAGTTTGTGGTGTTATAAACTGTCCTTATTACTATATTTTTGATACACTTATTCAGAAATGATGGATGAGTATACCACATCACAATAAAATGTGCACAATATGTAGGAAGGAAGATTATAGTTAAACATCCTGTCGACATCATGGTGTGAGGGTTCAGATGCCTTTGTCTGACATTTTGTTTTTGTTTTTAGTGATATTATTATTATTATTATTATTATTATTATTATTATTATTATTATTGAGAAAGTCATATTATTGTACCCTTTCTCTAAAAGTTAAATGAACAAACAAAACTAATTTAATACTAGAGTGATGTATATTAATTTAAGGTCTCTCAGCACTGCACAAAACTCTTAAGGAATACCATGAACAACAAATACAAAACAAAACCACAGACTAGGAAACAAATATTAGTTTACAAAACTATAAAAAATTCAGCCCTGATATTTTTGTTTTTCATACAGAATATTTGAAACTTTGCATTCTTAATTATAATGAATTTATTTACAATAAAAAGAAGAAAAATATTATTTTCACACTTAGTTTGGAAATTATGGTGCATATTATAAGTAACACACCAAGTCTTAAATGGAGTAAATTGTTACACATAAGGACTTTTTCCGTATTATCGTAGTTTCACTCTTTCAACTGTATTTATGAACAGGAACATGCCAATAAAATATACATCAATATACGGTAGAAACAATATTCTTACCAGGATGGGCTACATTTCTTTCCACCATCTTGACTTCTACTAGAGTTGTATGTAGCTAATACACACTAAATGGCAGCAGCTTTTATTCTCAAAATGTGGAAATGTTATATCTAGAACACTAGAACTCAAGTATTTCACACTGTTTCATAAAGAGATAAGGATGTGTAAAAGAGATGTACTTTATTTAGGACACCAGAGCTCAAAGCGTTAATGTACATCACTCTAGCACTCAATTAGTTTTGTTTGTCATTTATATTTGTAGAGGTAGGGTACAATAATCTGACCCCCCCCCCTTTTTTTTTTTTTTTTTTTTTTTTTTTTTTTTTTTTTTTTTTTTTTTTTTTTTCAATAAAGAAATTCACAAAAATCAGACAAGGGCATTTGTATCCCTCACCATGATGACAGGCTGTTAAACCATAATCTTCCTTCCTATTGTGCACATTTTACTGTGATGTGGTATGCTTATGCATCACGTCTGAATAAGTATATCAACAACTACATAAACTGATGTGACTGAAGCTGGCCAGTAAACACACCTGAACTGAAGGAATGTAAAGCACGGCACACTTCGCAACACCTTTAGACAGATTAAAGGTAACATTTTTTTGTGTCCTGTGGGCATTTGCAGTAAACAGTGTGGTTTATTTTAACATTCCATTCAGATGCGTCCATTTCTAGGGAAAGTCACTTCTCTCACCAAGAGTGGGGTGCTGCTCAGTCATGAGTTTACCAAAGAACTTTATAATGAATACTGCATGTGGGGTATCATACATGGTATAGATAAGATAATAACAAAAGATTTGGAAAAATGGTATGAATTTTCACTGTTAGGCACTAAAATATGGGATTGTATTTTATGTCAGAATAGACATTTTGAGTAGATGTAAAACATAGATATCAGAAGCTTTATCACTTAGAAAATCATTGATTACCTGTAAGTTTTTGAATCAGAATAATGTGGATGTCTTATTACTATATTACTCTTCACATCAATCTCAATCCTCCCATGGGTTTGGTTTTTAATTAAACTAGGATAAATCCGCTTTGATCCAATACGCCAAATTACAGGAGCATCACTACTAAGATACCTGAAAGAAAAAGAAAATTTTAATGCAGTGACTTGTTTCATAAAATTATGGTTTATTTCCAGTTGAGGAAGTGACAAACAGAAGTTGAATATTGTTTGGCTTATGTAAGTACTCTTACAGGCTCACTGTGTTATGGGAAGTGAAACATTACATGGTTTGAACTCGACAAATGCATAAATATGGCTTAGATGACACATGAGAGGAGAGTATTGAGTACAAAAACAGAGCTTTACTGACTTTCGTAAAGTTATCGTCACTCATGCCAGTTATGAAGTGTGCCGATTTTTGCTAGAAAAAGAATCATCAACTGTGGACATTTGTTATTTGTGTCTACCATATGGACAAGCCATAATCAGTGAGAATTTTGACATGGTTGCATAAATGTGCATGATGAACTGTGAAGTGGCAGGCCCAAGTACTGGACTTGACGACATCAATGATCAAGTTAACCAAAACTTCAAAGTGATCAGCTTCTTACGATTAGTGGTCAAGCTATGGAGTACCCAAATGTTGCTCAAACCGCACTTTACAGGACTGTCACTAATTGGCTTTGATATTGGAAATTTTGTGCAAGGAGGGTGCAAAAACTGCTCACCAATCAGCCCAAGGAGTAACAAATGCATGACAGTTTTTGGAGCACTATAGACAAGATGGAGACACTTTGATTCCCCAAAGCAGAATAAAAAGAAATCAATGCAGTGACACCATTCCGGTTCACCAAAACCAAAAAAGTGTAAGTAATCAGCATAGATGAATTGCAATTTTGGGATGAAAAGGTGTCCTTTTTGATAGAATGCATGTAGTGTTGGATAACCCTTACAGCTGATGTGTACTGTGAAATTCTCACTGAACTGATATGCGCAATCCGAAATTGATGCTGTGGGGAATCTTTCATTTGGCATCATTTTCCTGCATGGCTACACATTCCTGCATGCCTAAACCAAAGAGAAGAATAAATAGTTTTGTTGGGAACTCCTTGAACACCTTCCCAACAGTTCATATCTGGCACTAAACCACTATTTCCTCATCATGCATTTGCAGTGGTGGCTTGGTGGACAATAATTTCAAACCGTTGTTGAACTCAGGACAAGCATTATCAACTGGTTCAGGTCCAAAGTGGCAGACTTCTAAACCAAGGAGCTAAAGAAGCTGCCGAAGTGTTACAGAAAGTGTATAGATGTGAATGGTGATTATGTGGAAAAGTTAATTAAATATGCAGTTAACATCTTACTGTCAATAAAAACTCTCTCTCATGTGTGATGCTTTTATTATAACAAAATGTAATAAGCCTCATAAATAATTTTATCACTGGGATATAAATATAACTAAAATTTACAGGAAAAGTTATTTACCCTGGACACTTCAGAATGACTGCATCTGATGAAGTTGATGCATAAATGGTTTGCCAGAGGACAATATCAGAGGGTATTCTTTGTCGAAGATTCAAGAAGACTTCTGATATTTTCTCTCTCATAGTTTTATTTCCGGTTTTTGTAAGTGATGATTGACACTGAACCTGTAACAGCCACAGAAAAATTATAAAGTTTTAGTATTATAAATGTAACACTTGGAAGTTACCAAAAGTATGTACCTTACAGTATCTGACCATAATCTCTGAAGATCTGTTCTGAATTACTGAATTTGCCTTTGTGGTTCCTCCAAGCAAGTATGACCTGCAAGGGACACCATTCTTAAATAATTTTAACAAGGTTACTAATGTTGATGCTGGTGATATTCCAGGCTTTTCACTGTTCTGGTTTGTTGTGTCCTCATTTATGCTGTGCTGTAACATAATTGTGCATATTCCAAACTTTACTTGAGTCCCAACTTTTTCACACTCACTGCAGTCTGACCAAGGGCCCCATTTTGTAAACAGTCTTATGGTGCCATTTATTTGCATGTCAGGTAAACTATGCAATCCAATAGGAGTAGTTTCAGGTTTCACCTAGGAAAAGAGGATTGTTAACCATATGTTGACATCAAAAAATAGAAGAGAACAAAAAGTGCTCACAGAGGTTTCATGGGGAACTCATTTGCATTAGCAATTATGTTACCATCCAATAAGCACCACTTGAAATGGACTAGTTAGATTTTACATATCTGGTGTTATATGTGAGTGCATGCTTAATCAGTGATGGAAGATTCTGATTATTTGCTGAGTCAAGACATTATTATGCAAACAATGCCTTGCATCGCGTGATAAATGCTTACCATTGAAATTTGCTGAGAAAGGCTTCATTCCTACAAGTCATGTTAATATGGCACAACTAAGGAATAAGTGGAAGTATTGATGCCATCCAGTTTGTGAACTCATCTAAGAATTTTCCATTAGCATTGCTGGCAATCTTTGTTGGAAGTTATCGGAAGGGGTGACATTTCATTGCATGTTGTGGGGCTGTAGCTGCTAGTTACCCCTATATAAATATATCAAGAGACCAAAATAATATAGTGAGGACAGTTTACTACTCACCGCAAAGACGTGGCGACGAGCTGCGACAGGCACATACAAAAGACACACACACATACAACACATTCAGCTATCGGCCATGGCCTTCTTCAGAAATAGAGCACTCACGCAATCACACAGGCACACAACACAGTCATACAACCATCACCTCCGAGTCGGAGGTGATGGTTGTATGACTGTGTTGTGTGCCTGTGTGATTGCGTGAGTGCTCTATTTCTGAAGAAGGCCATGGCCGATAGCTGAATGTGTTGTATGTGTGTGTCTTTTGTATGTGCCTGTCGCAGCTCGTCGCCACGTCTTTGCGGTGAGTAGTAAACTGTCCTCACTATATTATTTATTCCAACCTGGACTTTCCATTATTATATCAAGAGACCAAAAGGATGTTTTGCAGTAGTCTTTACTTGAACTTATAAATGGTTGCCTGAACTGATGGATGTTCTGTTTGTGAATTGCCTCATGGTAATCTAATGTGGGCCGTTGTACCTAATATTAAATTGTTCAAGTCACTCACATTCCAGGCTAAAATGTCCCAACAGTAATATCTTTTATTAATTTCTTATTATCATATACATTTGGAATTTTATTACTTACTGATTATAAAATGATTATTCAACATATATTTCTATTTGTCAGAAACAATATCATCTGATGGTAATGAGTCTTCCCCCCCCCCCTCCACTTTCTTTTCTGAATGTTGTCCAAATAGTTCGAAATTGCAGTATTTTCTGCATTTAATGATCAAAAATGTAATATAATTTTATGTAGGTAAGAGCATGTTTTCAAATTAAAAAGTACACTAGATACTCCAGTTTTATGCCAATTTGGGAAGGCAAAACTATATGATGGGTGCTGCCTAATGCAATGTAGTAACCAAGTGGAGTGGGACCTAGCATTTTAGAACAAATAAATATTTATAATTGTCTGGCTGTTAAAATTAGAAATATTATGTAAATGTGGAAGCTTTCAATGTGGCAGTTTTTGGTGTCTGTGGTTTGAACCACGTTTCAGTTGAGTACCACTAGAGGCCAGGCTGGAAATTTTGTTTTACAGCATAGTAAGAACACTTTCACTGTAAGCAAGAAACTGAGCAGTAAAAATTACCTTGTTTACCTTTCTTATTTTGAAATGAGTGAATGGACTAATTGCATTTTGTCACGGATTTTGATGACCACCCCTCTCGATAAAAGGTGTTAGTTTTTTTATTACAGAACACAGGTATAGGCTTTAGACCTAAGCCTGTCAGACATGTTTCTCCATGCAGTTTCTCTCCCCTCTGACATTAAAAATTCAATTTACACTCACGATCATATGCCAATAATACCGGGTGATCAAAAAGTCAGTATTAATTTGAAAACTTAATAAATCACGGAATAATGTAGATAGAGGGGTAAAAATTGTCACACGTGCTTGGAATAACATGGGGTTTTATTAGAACACAAAAGAAAGTTCAAAAAATGTCTGACAGATGGCACTTCATCTGATCAGAAAAGCAATAATTAGCATAACACATTGAGACAAAGCAAAGATGATGATATTTACAGGAAATGCTCAATATGTTCACCACCATTCCTCAACAATAGCTGTAGTCGAAGAATAATGTTATGAACAGCACTGTAAAACATGTCTGGAGTTATGGTAAGGCATTGGCATCAGATTTTGTCTTTCAGCATTCCTAGAAATGTCGGTCGATCATGATACACTTGCGACTTCAGGTAACCCCAAAAGCCAAAGTCTGGGGACCTGGGAGGCCAAGCATGACAAAAGTGGTGACTGAGCACGCTATAATCACAAAACTATGTGCGCAAAAGATCTTTCACGTGTCTAGGCAATATGGGGTGGAGCGCCATCCTGCATAAAAATCGTACGTTCCAGCAGGGTGTGTTTATCAGCTAGGCTGGGTATGATGTAATTCTGTAACATATCGGCATACCTCTCACCCGTCACAGCAGCAGCTACAAAACCAGAATCTCACAGTTCCTCGAAGAAGAAAGGCCCAATAACAGTAGATGTGGTAAATCAAACCCATACCGTGACTTTCTTGTTGTGCAATGGAGTTTCCACGGAACTTCCAAGATTTTCGATAGCCCAAATTCTGCAGTTGTGGGCATTGACAGACCCTCAGATCGTGAAATGAGTTTCATTGGTCAACAACACGGTACTCAACCAAACGTAATCTTCTGCCATCTTTTGAAATGCGCACACCGCAAGTGCCCTCTGCTTCACTAAATCGCCAGATAACAGTTCGTGATGCTGATGGATTTTGTAAGGATAGTATTGGAGGGTATGCCTAAGTGCCAACCAAACAGTAGTGTATGGAATGCCGGTGCGACTGCACAAGCACTGTCTTCCCCGTGCAGAGACGAACCATCTACAGTCTCCATTTCTTCCTGGACTGTCCAGCAGCATTATACCGTGTGCTCATCGGCCACTACGGGGTCTATCGTCTAAACAACCTGTGGCTTCGAACTTCGAAATCATTCTCACCACAGCGGCATTTGTCAATGGACCTTTACCCATCCAAATCCCCTTCCTATGGTGATAGGATCGCAATGCTGAACTAGCACATTCCCCATTCTGATAATACAGCTTCACTAAAAGCGCGTTTTCAGGTAACGTCAACATGCAGCAACTGCTGGTGCAGCTGATTCTCTCTCTGTCATTACAGCTCCTTTTATACACAATTTTCAAGCGCATGTTTTGCTGTCCAGTGCCATCTGTCGGACATTTTAGAACTTTTTTTTTTTTTGTTCTAATAAAACCCCATGTCATTACAAGCATATGTGTCAATTTTTACCTCTGTCTACATTATTCTGTGATTTATTAAGTTTTCACATTTATACTGACTTTTTGATCACCCGGTAGTCCCTGCACTATAGCTACTGAAAAACAAAAAGTATCAGTGAATTTTGAATGCTTCAGAATTCACACCTTAAAGTGCAAATAAGGTACTTTTCTGTTCAGTTTCTATGCTTAAATCTTAATGAAGTTATTTTTGGTTTTATTTCTATGCCAAACACTTTGTAGGGTTACCAAATCTGGTCAGTATGGCTATGATTGCCCATGAAACAATGAAATTAACATTCTTCAGATTTTGTAGTTACCATATAAGGTTGGAAAAGAAAAATGAAATCGAGAAACAACTTCAAGTTACACACACATTCAGTTCAGCTGCAGGGAAAAGCTGGTTCTTCTCAGTTGAACAATGATTTGTTGAACGTTTAAATACTGCTACAAGAAGAATACCAAGGGAATTTCATAAAAACAGTTGACTATTTGCAAAGGCAAATGTTATATTCAAGATATTCTCCAATCACAACTCTTTAACAGTCAATTTCGAAGCTCTAAGGCTTTGTCTTCATGCAAGGAGTCTGTCAATCTATAATTTTTCTGTCTAGTCATTAAAATAAACAAATCAATAAAACAGATGGAAATATTGATAAAAAAATTGTAAATTTTGCCATAAATGCAAATTTTACAAATAATAATAATAATAATAATAATAATAATAATAATAATAATAATAAAAAATAATAATAATAGATGCTATAGTGGGGGGGGGGGGACACTACTCAGTACCCTCCTGCCAGTGCTAAGTGCCCTGTGTTGTCAAGTCATATGGGATTGTTGGGTGGAAAACCCAATGGTATAGATTCTGCTACCTATTCACAAAATGTTTTCCTCATCACACAGTGGCATCTTACCATATGTATATGAGAGAGATGTATTCACTTGTCACTGGAGACACGCTGCAGGCTGTGAACTTGACACTGCACATTATACCTCCATTAGACAGGAGAATGCCACAACAATCCGTGGCCACTATTTAAGGCAGCCACCAACATGATTTGACACACACTGTAATTTCTTTGGTGTTCGTTCATCTTCCATGATGATTACCATACAACTGCCTGTTACTCACTTATGTCTCAATCTGTAACTCATTTCACACAGTAATTGCCTGTACAGCTTGTTCATATTGTCGCATTGAAATGGAAGCAGGCTTGACTTCGATGGCAGGGTTGTCAAGTGAATGCAGCACTTATACTGAAAGCAGGTTTATTGTGAACTTAAACGTACACACAGCACTAAATGCCTCTCGGGCAGAATGCTCTGCTATGTATACATAGACAGAATGTACTGGAAATTAGAAGAATAGTTAACATAAGAAACAAGTAGAAATTACAATGAACATAAGAAACATTCTGGAAATAATAATTACAAATAAATAAATTTTTGCCGATGAACAGGATTGAACCGGCAACTTTCAGCACCACAGTCAGCGACACTATCCCTTGCACCAAACCGGCAGTCTGTTAACGTGGGGGTCTCACGGCATTGCTCCCTCTCCTGAAAAGACGACGACCCACTGTTAGGTTTCCTTTGGAGCCAGCTGCAATGTCCTGGATCTTGATCTTGTCATGGGTCCTCCTTATGGCAGTTCTACGACAGACGTTACTGTCATAGCTTCGTCAGTATCATTACCGTCCTTAGAGTCCTTGAACACAAGCCATTTTCGCCTATCTGCTCTTCAGTATCGTAGTAAGACTTCATGCGGAGGACATGAACAATGTCTCTTCATTTTTGTCATTTCGACGACGGCTCATAATCCTCAACTTCATATGTGATGTCTGACAGGCGACGTATGACACGATATGGACCAAAGTACCACTTCAATAACTTTTCTGATGTGCAACTTTCTGTAAAGGGTAAAAATTCATACCATATCTCCTGGGCTGTACACAACAGGTCGGTGCTTGTCGTTATACTGCTAAAGGTCCTTCTCCTAGGTGTCCTGTGTCAGTATGCGAGCCAGATGTCTTGCTTCTTCGACGAACTTTTTCACATAGTCATACTGAGTGTCGTCCGGCTGGAACAGGAATAGCATATCCATTGTCTCAGCTTCATGGCCATGGAGCAGGAAAAATGGCGTGAAGCCTATGGTGCCTTTTCTTGCGGTATTATAAGAAAATGTCACGACTAGCAATATTGCATCCCAATCCTTCTGCTCAACATCGACAGCATATCTGCTAATGTCTTGTTAAAATGTTCTGTAAGACCTTTTGTCTGAGGGTGGTATACAGATGTCATTCTGTGGACAATGTCGCAACGTGACGTTACCTCTGATACTAGTTTTGACTGGAATCTTAGCAACAGTCGTCCATGGAGGATTTCATCTGTGGTGGCCTCATCTCCGTAGATGGTCGCCTCGTTTAGTTTCCCTGGGCACGTCGGCTAGAGGAGCGGCTGGTACCTCTGTATGGTGACGTTGAAGGGCAGTGCAGCATCGGGGAGCGACCTCGTCCAGCGTACAGGGATGGGCTTCTTCCCATAGGTCGACTGAACACATCAGCAAGTGACTGCCTGGGATAGAACTGCTCTGATAATAAAATAATCATCGAATACTTGCATTCTCTCTCTGCGGTAGCATTCATGTCCAGGGCGACCACAGTGGTGTGTTGTCTTGTGTCCTCCAGACGTCTATTCATCTGCAGGGCATCATAGTTGCCGGGGGAATTGGTTGTGACTGCGTCGGTCGGTTCATAGGCTGCCATTTAGTGGCTGCAGTGTGAGTCATAGCAGGGCGACGCCATTCTTCACGTCGGGTGCGATTGATGGGGCAGACAGGAGCTAATGTCTGAAATACCTCTTCCTCAGCAACGTCGGTTCCCTCGTGACTTACAGGGCTCACATCCATGGCCATAATCTGATGCTCGCCCGGTCTAACAGTCCCGGTTGCCATAAATTGTTGTAATTCTTCTCTCACAATTTGTAGTATGAGAGAAGCGAAGTCATGCTGGTCTTCCACAACGGCCATAGGAACTACATTGGGGAGTCTGTCATACTTCTTGCGTCCAACCCTCCTTTGTTGCATCTCTTCAATATGCTGGCACCACTTGGATTCACTATGTTACACAGGGCCAAAACATTCTGTATGTATGACTGTCGGTTAACCATGTCGTTGGGCACGGTTCTTCAGTTGTTCTACCACCGAGCGGATTTGTCGCTGGTGGTCTCCAAAAGTCTTTTTAAGTTCCGTCAGGAACATTTCCCAGTCGTTCAGCTTCTCTTCATTGTTTTCAAACCATTGCTGGGCTGTTCTGGCCAGGTAGAAATAAATGTTGGGCAAGCACATTGTATGATCTCACCTGCTGTAATTGGGTACTCGTTCAACACTTTGAGGCATTTGTTGGGGTCCTGTCCAGTGTCTCCAGAGAACATCGATGGGTGTCTGATTTGAGCTGGCTTACCGCTGGTTTCATGTCCATGGTTCTTCTGATAATATGAACATTTGGAAGGATGTACTTGGTATATCCCTCCTATTCCGGTTCTAGTCTGTGTAAGTGGTGGCTTATACGTTGCCTAATCGGTGCCACGGTGTGATGCAGCTGTTGCACAGGATACCCGACACCTCCACTAAACAATGTCGTGTTGAAATTGAAGTAGGCTGGACTTCGATGGCAGGGTTGTCGACTGAATACAGCACTTGTACTGAAAGCAGGTTTATTGCGAACTTAAATTTACACGCACCGCTAACTGCCTCTTGGGCAGAGTGCTCTGCTATTTATATACGGACAGAATGTACCAGAAATTAGAAGAATAGTTAAGATAAGAAACAAGTAGAAATTACAAGTGAACATAAGAAACATGTAGAACATTCTGGAAATGTTAATTACAAAGAAATAAATTTTTGCCGGTGGACGGGATTGAACCGGCTACCTTCAGCGCTGCAATCGGTGGTGCTATCCTTGCGCCGTGCAGGCAGTCGGTTAACGTCTCGTGGCAATATTGATCACTGTAATTATGATAATACAATCTGCAGGAAATGTCAGTTAACTGAAAATGTAATGCAGTGTTTTGTCCTTTTACTAGTTCATACAAATTAATGTGTTCTACCAATACTGTTCAAAGTGTCCTACATTACTTTTCAGATTCCTACTTGTTATAGTGGATGCCGCCACCTTATACACCAAAATCCCACATACCCATGGCCTTGCCCCTCTCGAATACCTCCTCTCCCAATATCCCTCCGAAATCAAGCCCGATACCTCATTCCTCATAACCGTCACCAACTTTATCTTAACTAACAACTACTTTTCCTTTGAGGGGAATGTTTACCATCAAATCTGTGGCAAAGCCATGGGCACCCACATGGCAACCTCTTATGCCAACATGTTTATGGACTGTCTGGAGGATTCCTTCCTGGCATCCCAAAACCCCAAACCTCTGGCCTGGTTCAGGTTTATTGATATTTTCATGCTCTGGACTGAGCCAGGACACCCTATCCTCCTCCTTTCAAAACCTCAATGCCTTCTCCCCCATCCACTTCACCTGGTCTTCCTCAACCCACCATGCTCGATTCCTGGCTATCAACATCCACCTCATTGATGGCCCCATCCACACTCCTGTCCATATTAAACCTACCATCCATCAACAGTACCTACTTTGATAGTTGCCATCACTTGTACATAAAAAAAAAAAAATAAATAAATAAATAAATAAATTTCCCTTGCAGCTTGTCACCCGTGGATGGCATATCTGCAATAACAAGAACTCATTTTCTCAATATGCTGAAGGTCTCTCACTTGCCTCGCAACTCCATTACTAAGCTGCATCTCGTTGCCCCATCTAATACATGCATGTTCTGCAAGGCCATGCTGTGCCCACCCCCACCACCATGACACAACCTTCCTATCCTCCTCCCTTCCCCTATTTCCCCACCACAGAGTGTGATTCAATGTGCGGCAGCCAGAGATGACAGTCTTGTGACTGTGTTGTGTGTCTGGGTGATTGCATGAATGTTCTATTTTCTGCAGAAGGCCATGGCCGATAGCTTGTATGTTGTGTATATATGTGTGTCCGGTTTACGTGACTGCCGCAGCTTGTCATTACATCTTAATTCTTTTTATACTTCATTTTTTGTTCAGAATATAGCTGTATAGTGTTTTACCATTTGTAATACTGATGCTTTTCCAGAATGATTTATATATATTATTTACACATACGTATCACTCTTGCTCCTCTAATTGTGTACTCGTAATTCGAACTTTTCTGTTATATTTATACTTGTATATTACTATCTGTTTCCCATACAGATACCTGAAGAAGGGCAATAATTGCCTGAAACTGGTTGTAAATAAATCTATAACTCTGCAACTGGTTGCTGACTTTTTTAACCTATAAACACGTTGCTATAATAAAATTCTCAATACTCAATTGGTTGTAACTATTAGTTGGAACCACGAATGATGGTGGGTCGTGCGTGTCTAAACAACAGCATCTTTGCCACTTTCAAGTAACAATTGAAGTGCTTGGCGCTTGAAGAAGCTTTATAGCCTGCAAATAATGGCTCTGGCTCGTTTAGATAGTTTATACATGCCAGCACAATCTGTGTTGACAAACTGCAACAATAGACTAAAAATCACTGAATAACTTGCTAAAATCAATACTATCTGGCAATGCCTATGACAGTAGAGCAGTTTGAAACAATGCTCATTGTTAGAGAATGTGTGATGTAGAGGTGTAGACCAAGCCTAAACTAGACTGCTGTCTTTCGTGATTGCACTGTGCAGCCTTTTATGTTGGTGTGACTACTAACAAATTGGCTGAACGGATGCATGGTTACAGACTGACTGTTCACTTGGGGGGACACAATATCGTGTGTGTGTGTGTGTGTGTGTGTGTGTGTGTGTGTGTGTGTGTGTGTGTTGGGGGGGGGGAGCTGTTCCATGTTTAGAACACCCTCCCCCCCCCCACACACACACACACACCCCTCAGCATCATTCAGTTCACTCTTCTTTTCTTTTCTTCTCTTTTCTTTTCTTTTCTTCTCTTTACTGCTTGATCTTTCCTCTCTGGCTCTTTGGCATGGCTCAGTACTACTACACAGTATCTCTGACTTCCACAACCCTAACACCATCCTCATGACATAGGTTGTGAATTACCTTTCCCTTCCTTTCTCATTCCTTTTTTCTCCCTTCTCTCCACCTGGAGGAGGAACACAGTTCCGAAAGCTTGGTATTTCCCCCCCCCCCTTTTTTTTCTGAGTGTAACTATCGGCAGTACAGCAAAAAGTACTGGCCAGCCAATCTATCTCTTTTGAATAATAATTCATCATCTCTATGGAGAATTTCCATATTAATCAACTGTAATTAAAGTAATTTAAGCTATAAACAAAAATAAAAATAGAAAATAGATGACTTACCAAAAGGACCGGCTCGTCGATAGAAACAAATAAAATAAATAAAATCACACACAAACACACATACAAGCTTTCGCCACCACTGGCAGCTTCTTCAGGAAAAAGAGGAAAAAAGGGGAGGAAAAGGGAAGGATATGGGTTTTAAGGAAGTGGAAAAGGAGTCATTCCAATCCCAGGAGTGGAAGGACTTACCTTAGGGGAAAAAAAGGAAGGTAAACAAAAACACACACACCCACACATTTACACAGACGCAAGTACACTTAGGCAGACACACTGCTACAGTAGCAGTGTGTCTGCCTAAGTGTACTTGCGTCTGTGTAAATGTGTGGGTGTGTGTGTTTTTGTTTACCTTCCTTTTTTTCCCCTAAGGTAAGTCCTTCCACTCCTGGGATTGGAATGACTCCTTTTCCACTTCCTTAAAACCCATATCCTTCCCTTTTCCTCCCCTTTTTTCCTCTTTTTCCTGAAGAAGCTGCCAGTGGTGGCGAAAGCTTGTATGTGTGTTTGTGTGTGATTTTATTTATTTTATTTGTTTCTATCGACGAGCCGGTCCTTTTGGTAAGTCATCTATTTTCTATTTTTATTTTTGTTTATCCCACCGGGAAAGTTTCCCTCTATAATTTTCGTTTCATCAATTTGAATCTAATTTAAGCTATAGCTTAACATAAGGTTTGTTCAGTCAGTTTGTTTACCTTACCAAAATCCATAATAATTATTCTAACACTAATCCCCAAGCTCTGCATCCAGGCCAGCTTAACCCACTCTACCCCATTTTTAGTTCTGTCACTGGCCACATACTTTGTCATGTGTACTAGACAAAATATTCAAATCTAATAAGCTCCCGCCTACACTCATACTAAGCACAACTTTTACATTCTGCTTAGTCCCAATGTGGAACTTTCATTTTTATAATTACTGAAGCTAGGATAAATTTTGTAACACAATTATTGTTACTTATTGTTCCTACCTTAAAACACTTGAGGCACTGAAAGTCTAATTCGCCTTCTTTTTTGTGTAACTTTTCATATTACTACTGTTTGCCTTATTACATTTTTATTGTTATACTTATAAATATTTATACCACTTATAATATTCAGTTATCTTCAGCATACCTACATCCTTAGTCCTTGTCTGTATTTCCTTTGCAGTCCTCTGAGTTGTGCAACTCACACTGATGTTTTGAAAAAGACTCATTTAAATTGTAAAACTCTCATCAGCTGTACAGTTCTCTAATTAATGTTGATCTTCTAAATAACTGTCCACTCCTGTTTCCCCCTCAGTATACACTTGCAATATTTAAAATGATACTGTTGAGCATTGTAATAGTATCTTGTGTTATTGGTAACATGTCAGAAAGCAATGGGACATCCTATTCATATTTCCAAAATTTTGGGCATTACTATTACTCAGGCAGCAGCATATAATTTGTGCACTTTCAGATGAATACATTAAAAACTTACAAATATAGATTTAAGGTAAATTTATCACATACATTAGATACTTAACCAAAACTGTAGGTTCAGAAATATCAGCAACTTCAAGGAAGTAAGCATTGTAAATCCTGTTTCTATATTTACAGATATATTGTCCAGAGATTTCCCTTCCAAGGGCATATATATACAAATTTTTTCCTCCTTGTGAGATGGTTATGTGGTCTTCCTCATCAATGAGTGACATTACTTGAGAAGAATATTCTTTGTAGTACCAATTAACATGATTTGCTTCCATTTCACTTGGTACTGTACATACATTGCAGTCTAATCTTGATAAAAGAGAGAAGAAAAAGGTTAGCTGGCACTGTGCTCAACTCAACAAGAATACAAAAAATAAAAATAATAATAAAAATGGGGGAAAAATAGCAGCAAGAAGCAGGCTAGAATGGATGTAGGGTCTAGCAGCTGTGCAGAGATGAGGTGGCTTACACACCGTGTGCAGGAAGAGTCGAGTTAAACCAGTATTTGGGCTGAAGATGACTACTGCTATAACTGTGTTAATATTTTTAACTTGAATACTTTTTTGTGAAAAATTCCCATTCTCTTTTATTTAAAAAATATAATAAAGAACATTTAATTGTGGACGATGACAATATGAACTAAACACTTAAAGCTCAATTTACAAGTAATTGACTGTAGGTAATCATATATAATATGTACTAGAACATTGTTGTTGTAATAACATGAAATTTCTCTTATCTCACATTCTTGTTTAATGTATTGAGATTATTATATGTAATAGTTAGTATTACCTGGCCAGTGTGCCTTCAAAAACCATTATTGCTTCTGGAATAACTGACCTTTCAGAGCTAATGTCCAAGGAAAAATTATTTAAACACTCATAATATTCTTGCCATGATTTTTTTATGATGGTAATCTTCTGGGGATCTTTACCAGGATATTCAATTTCATTATAAACAGTGTTATTTGTATTTGCAATATTTACTCTCAGTGCCTTCAGAAAATCATAGGAAGTAAATACTATATGGTGTTGCACAATGTATAAAAGTATGTATGTACATCCAGCAAAATATTTTGTGTTCATTGACGGAAAGGATGGACACTTTACAAGCAACTTCAATAAATATGAGACTGCATTCACTCAAAAATTCATTCACATCACAGCTTCTGTGCACTTAGATTGCAATTGTTTTTATTTGGTTACTAATGGAGTTTCAGTTGTTTTATTATTTTCTCCCTTTTGTTGTTTCTCTGCACACTCCATTCAAATAACTGCAGACAATAATGCAAACAGCACACATGTGTAGGGATAATAAAGTATTTCCTTTTGCAGAAGCGATGATAGGGTGGACTTCTTAATGTTCGAATGCTCTTGTTATGAGTTTTAAATAAATATGTGGTGTATACTTTCATTACATAGATTAATTTAATATATATTGCTTCCACTGAGAGTTCATGTTAATTTTTCTTTCTTAGTTGGTCAAAGAATATTCCCTCTTAAAAGGAAGGAAAGGTTTGGTTGTTTTTCCGTTTCAGATGATTCTATCTAAAAGTAAGAAACATAAATCATATTAACAAGTCTATAAATGAATTTTTATTAGTAGAGAGGAGGAAAAAAAAAGAAAGAAATAAAAGCTCTTTGCACTAGCTTTCTAGTTGTTCTATTTCTAAAAGACACAACTTCCCTCACAGAAGCTCAAAAGCTAGTTACTGGTGTTTCCTTTTAAAAGTCTTCATGCTTCAGGCATTGGCCAGCTGTAAGTTAGGGCCTTTCCTTTATTTTACAAAATGGCGTACTTCATTTTGAGTGACTCCTGACAAAAATTTACTTGTAGAAACTATAGTTAAATCACAGATGTAATGTTTTGACTGAAGATGCAGAAATATTGCAAACTTAAAAAAATATGGGGTATAAATCAGTAAATATTTATCCATTTGCTTGTTTTACTTTATTGAATTAAAATGCAAGCAGCTGTGTCAAGAGCCATTGTCATCCATAAATATTTGCAATTAAAGAAAAGTTTGTCTTGGTACCTAACATCTGTTTTAGCACACATACCACATTGTTCTACTTCAACTAGGTTTACAATTTAAACATGGTATTGTGTGCATTGTAAGGAGAAACTTACCATTTCAACTTTTGAGTGTTTGTTTATTTAAATGAAGTGGGATTTGTGCAGTTGGAGAACTATTATTAATACTTCCATACATCAACTAAAATTAAAACTTTAAATGATGCTCTTTTTCCAAGTGTGCCAACGAGCATGTGTTTGTGTGTCTTAATAGCAAAGTCTTGAAGGGTAATGTATTTTTGTATTGATAAGTAATTTGTTGTTTTGTAAGAAAATTGTTTCAGGTATATTTCAATTTTTTTCCTTTGTTTCAGGAGAACAATAATGCACCTTATTCAAATCCTGAACTTGACATGATAACCAAAGATATAGAGGAACTCGCCAAAGAAAAACATATCCTTGAGACTGATATAGCACAAAAGGAAGCAGATATTAAAATTAAAAATGGTGAAATTAAAAGTCTTCAGGTAAATTATATATATTAGTTTGTAAAGTATGCATTTCTTGAAGGAAAGTGTTATCTTGTACTAAATAATTTTATTCAACAGTATCATCATTTAAGATTTTCATTGGTAAAAAATTATAACCACGACTTGTTGTGGCGGTGAGGATGGGGGGGGGGTGGCTTGAAAATTGTTTTGATGCACCTTTTCTGTTTCCTGTGTAAGCATCTTTATTTCTGCAGAACTACTGCACAACACAACTTCAAACTGCTTGCTTTAGGCATTGGTTTCCCTCTTGGAAGTGTACTCTTTAAATTGCCAAAAGGACAATTCTTCTGGTGGTTTTGCTTCTTTTAGTCTACTGTGCAATATATTCCATTTTTTCTCAGCTTTGTTCAACAAATTTTCTATAGTTATTTTAACTGACCAACTCATCTTTCATTCTTTTATAGCTACTGAAATGTTATGTCTGAAATAATGAGTGCTGTTACCATAAAATTCAGATCTTCTTGATTAAACATCAAAATAATGTACTTTCTTGTTAATGTGGACTTCTTCAGTATTACACACGTTGAAACTGGTAAATAAAGAGCATGTCGTACAGTCTTGACTGTCATTTTATTTCATAACAGATCACTGCTGCTCCTGCTGACAGTGTTGTCCAGATTTGTGTTATGTTCTAGACCATTCTATATCTATATACACATTCTGAAGTCTGCCAAAAGATGCATGGCAAAGGGTGCATCATATCATTACTAGTCATTTCCTTCTGTTCCACTACTAAATAGAAAGAGAGAAAAACAAATGCCTGTATGCCTTTGTACGAACCCTAATTTCTTTTATCTTTGTTGTCTTTACACAGAATAAAAGTTGTTTACAGTGGAATCATTCTTCAGTCAGTTTCAGATATCAGGCTCTAAATTTCTGCAACAGTGTTTCTTGAAAAGAATTTTGTATTTCCTCGAGAAATTTCCATTTGAGTTCCTGAAGCATTTTGGTAACACTCTTGCATTGATCACATTTACAGGTAAGAAATCTAGCAGCCCACCACCTATGAATTGGTTGTATTCCTTTAAATGATGGGCATCCCAAACACTTGAGTAGTAGTGAAAAAGGTGTTTCACAAGCATTCTATACATAAGCCCCTTTACAGAAAAAAACCATTTCAACAAATTCTCCCAATAAATCAAAGTGGACCATCTGACACCCCACAACTTGCTTTTTGTGCTCATGCTGTCTCGGATCACTCTGTAATATTACGCTCAGATAGTTAATTGACACGACACAAGCAGCACACTATTAATCCTGTATCAAATTTATCGAAATGTTTTTCTACTCGTTTACATCCCTTTACATTCTTATATGTTTGAGCTAGCTGTTATTCCTCACACTGACCATAAATTTTCTCAGTCATCATGCATTCTATTAGTCATTCAGTGACAACACTTTTTCACACATAACAGCACGATCATTAAAGTGAGCCCTACCATGGTGGTGGTGCTTGTATTCTTTGACAAAGATATTACTTGGTAAAAAAAAACATGTCGTCTAGAACAGCTAGCACATTTTGTATAACTGTAACAGTATCTGTAGTATATTCATTAATGCAGATGATACATTGTTAAACTAAATCTATACTAAAATGAAACTTTGAATGTAGGTTCGTTGTTTTACACTTCAATCTTTGAAGCCATTAGAGGAATTGTGATTCAGTTTTCACAGGAAACGGGTGAAGTTTTGCTCCACATACAGGAATGATTTCACAAAATCAGATCATGGGGGAAATAAAACGTATGTTACCCTTAATTTCAATTTTTATCAACACTTCCCCCCTCCCCCACTCAGCATTATTCAGTTCACTTCTTGATCCATCTTCTTTCGTTTGCATTGGCTTGGCTCAGTACTTATCATGCAATATTTCAGACTTCCACTTTCACACATCCCTACCTTGTTGCCTAAATTGTGAGTGACCTCTCCCTTCTTTCCTCTCTCTTTCCTCCTCTCCTACAACATGAAGGAAATAATTTCCAAAAGCTGGTGTAAACACTTTGTTTAGTCCCCATTTGTTATTGTTGATTTTTTTTTTGTGTGTGTGTGTGTGTGTGTGTGTGTGTGTGTGTGTGTGTGTGTGTGTGTTACTATCAGTGATACGAGGCTCAATCTCTTTTGAACAGTATGTTCACATCTGGGTGGAGAATTTGCATAAGATTAATTGAAAACAAAAGATTTCATTTTAAGTGTTTTCAGAAACTATCATGTCTGTACATCTGTCAGAAACCTCTTATCTCCAAAACTACTTCACAAATTTGCGTAGGGTTTTCACAGGCAACTCTAGAATCTACAGCTGGCTGTGTCTATCTTCTGTATACATTGATCTCTAATACTACTAGACGAATGTGATTTTCACAGGTAACTTAAGCTTACTGTGCAGTTAAACAAAGGCTTCATTTAATCATAATCGGACCAGAGAAAGTAAAGGTATCATAATTTAAACCTTTGTCTAAAAGGAACTGTGCTTGCTGTGTCTGTACAGGCTAAACTCTAAAAGTACTGCAGGAGCTTTCATGGGGTTTCACAGGTACATTATATTGAGATGAGCTTAGGGCAAAATACAGGCTTCATTTCATCAAAAACAGATCAGAGGAGGAACAGGAATTGTAATTTGAAATTTTAAGTGTATGCCATATATGGAGTGGTGACAAGGATTGAATAGCAGAACTGTTAGTTTTGTAGTGCATCAAAGAAACAATAGATAGCTCTTTTGCTTGTGTTGTCTCTGTAACAAAGTATTTTGGTAAATGTATGTCAGTGAGAGAATAAAGTGCTCTGATTTTAGCTCTATGATTACAAACTAACTTTGAACAAAAAGCTACTGATATTAAAAACCTCAAATGATTTCTTTTGTATTTAAATCATAAAAACAGTCCATTGCTTTTATCAATAAGTTTGTTTTAAATAAAAATTCTTTGCAAGAACAGTTGAATTTAGGTAGATTGCTTTGTGATAATTAATAAAACTCACACTGTCTTTATCAAATGCATGTAAACAATTGAAAGTCCTGATTGGAATATTATTAAGCAGCTTGACAATTGATGGAGGAGAGACATTTTTGTACAGGAAAAATCAATGGTGGATGTCATGAAACCCTCAATATATGTTCAGAATGTTTTATTTTCATAAAATTATAACCACAGGGCCATGTAATAGTGGTAGAGGTAGTGGGCCTCATGGTAAAGTGACGGAGCCCCACCCAGGAGGTCAACGAATCTGATCCTGTGGATGGGTTAACTTTTTCTTTTCTTCTTCTTCCCCCCCCCCCTCCCCCCCTCCCATTTATTTTTTCAAGCCTTCACTTGTATACAGTTGAGGAACCATGCTTAAAGTTCCACGTTAACTGTTGGTGTAAATATTGTACTGGTGGTGATCTGTGATATTCATGGCCATTAGACCCAAACTTGGGTCATGTTCAGCCTGCTTAGTGGTAGTCTTTTTAGCAACTTTCACATCAATGATGACGACTACAATACCCAGTCTCTGAGTGAAGAAAATCCACCACAGTGTTCACTAGGCTATGGAGAAGGTCTGCAGTGTTCACTTATGTTAAACCCTACATAGCTCTTTTGAGAGTGAAAATTCTGAGTGGATTACAGCTAATTACTGTCAATATCTCGAACAAACACTGAATAAAAGACTAGACACACTTACTGTTCAGACTTGTCAAAAATGGTTATATCAAAGCCTCTGAGAAATAAATTCATTACACGAAGCCTACAAAACCAAGGCATAATGTATTTAATAAATGACATTTACAGTTGATCATCTAACTAAACATGATCACATAAGAATAAGTATTTTTAGTAGTTAATTATATTGTTGTGCACTTGCTTTATTAATTTTTCACATATCTCTGTTATTTTGGGAAATATGCACTGTATGCGGCTTGTGAAAAATGAAAAAAAAAAAAGTAGGGAGTTTGACATTGAGGGTGAAGGTGCAGCTATTATAGATGTTGCTGAAGCATGAATTATTGCTTTTTATGTTACAAAAATGAGGGAATTAGTACGGAATTAATGCAGCATACAATATACTGGAATTCCACCAAATAATATTGGCACCAAGAGCTAGTGAGCCAAAAGCTCCTCCAGAAAAGGCTTAGAATGAAGAAGATGGGAGACATTTCTATTTCATTTCAGCAGTTGTTACCAAGCCATAACCCGGGGACACACAAGTGAACCATACCATCCTTTTCTCGAATTCATTCATGGCACATTCAGCTGCAGTGTAACTTCATTGCAGATAAAGTTAGAAACCTGAATTTTCTGGGACAAACAGGACATATTGTAATGTAACTGGCTACATTTGCAAGATACACTGTTTCATACCTCATGGTTTACGAAATGCTGTCAGTTGAAAATCATTAATTTTGCCTCTCACTAACTGGTTCTTCTAGCAGAAAACTTAATTTCTTTATTTTTAATTTAGCCTATAATGGAACAAAAAATAAATAAATAAAACCCACCTCCAAACATCCCTAAATTTTAGTTCTGTTTTTGAACATTAAGAAATTATTCTTTCTCAGTTGTTAAAGTAAAATCTCATATATCCTAGTCATAATTAACCCAGATAGTGAAATTATTTTTGGTTTAAATTTTATTTCAGAAGCTATTAATTGCCTTCATATGACTGCACATGATTGTAATAAGTGATTTTTTTCAGAATCACGCCATTAGTTTTGCCATACTGCCCTTCTTTCTGGAAGGTTGACAAAATTAATGTTTTATAATTTTGATATGGTGAATCATTATTATTAAAATATCATTTACAATGAAATATATACATATAAATGTCACAAAAAATTAAAGAATTTTCAAGAAAAACAAATCCAACTACAAGGAAGTCTTCAATATCTTCTGTATGAACCAAGCCATATCCAACCACTTTGCAATCAACAATGAACCTAAAATTGATCTGCAATGGGAGTAGGCTACTCAGAGAAATAAAATACCACACTGTGCATGAATTCTTAAATACAAGAATGAAAAAGTAAGTTCCCGTTCTCATCCTTCTGGAAGGACATCAGCCCTATCTGGATTAACATATTGGTGGAAGTGTCACAGTAAAGCACAAGACTTGTGTGCTCATTGTTATGGGTTCAGTTCTTTAGTATTCCTTTTCCAATGTGAGAAGTTGCCATTAGTAACACATGGTTCCAATTCCATGTTGCACTGTAGGTGAAAACAGTGCATTGATGAACACCAATTTCCCTTAGGGGGCTCAGCATTAACTTTTGCTGAGTACGAGCTTGGCAAACCCGGGGACTCTGAGCTGAGGGCTGATAAGCTCCGCCAGACCTCTGAAACTGTAACCTCTGGGCATGCTTCAGAGACCACTGTTAGGTGTGGCAATGGTACGTTGTGAACCAGGAAATGGAAATCTTGGCCTCAATAAAAAACACCTCAATCCCAAGGTGTGCTACGTGCTGATGGAATGCATTGCTGTTGAGGAGGAGCAGTAGTTAGTGAGCAACCTCTGGGGATACTGCCAAGCCACAATTGTTTTAGGCTTACCTAGGCAAGAGGAGCTCTGTCTAGGTGGACATTTCGTTCTGTAGCTGCTCATGTGACTGAAATGGATCTTTGGAGTGATTTAAACTACCTAGTGGGCTAGGTGTAGCTGTGGGGGGGGGGGGGGTTACCAATACCCGAACCAATAAGAGAGCTTGGCTAGCCAGTCCTCCTTATTTGGGGAGTAGGAAAAAAAAGAATACAGAATGTTGTATAGTAACAGAAGTCATTCTGTTGTGCAGAATGTGTTTATTGTTGTGGAACAAACAAACAGCTTGTTTGAGTTTCATCTTTCCATATCCATAAAGGTCTAGAGGATATTTCAGGCAGCTTAAAATCAACCAAACACTTGTGAAGTGGGACATTAATGATTGAAACAAAAAGTTTCCGTATGGCAGCTAATCTGCAGAATGTGAAATTCCCGGATGAATTTGCTATAGAGACAGAGTTCCATAACACCTTGAACTATAAAATAGGCATAGTGACCTGTAGGTATCTAGTCGAAATAAAAAAACAATTAATACATCCAGTGAAAAATGGCCATTAACGTTATGTGAAGTCACCGGGGGGGGGGGGGGGGAAAGGAGAGGGAGGGAGGGAGAGAGAGAGAGAGAGAGAGAGAGAGAGAGAGAGAGAGGAAAAGGCACTGTGTCTACAAGTGAATAGGTTAATTTCTTTAGCTGATCTTGAAAAGGAAATGTTGCTTATTGAAGAATAAATGAAAGATCTTAATGTGATGAGTCCATTGTTCCATTGTTAATTCAGTTCTGTATCAATAAATATAAGACGGAACATTTTCCACATCACCACATGCAAAATTCAATTCATTAACCAGAAGTTCAAGATGTCTTCCAAAAAGTGAGAGATGTTGGATTTGCAATCAACTGTAAGTATTTTGCCAGTACTTTTTATTTCAGTGGCAGGTCTTTAGTTAAGATATATATGTACATTTCAGTTTTTATCATTTTTGATCATCAAATGAGTTAATCTTATATATTAGAGATTGATTTAACATGAGTGTACTTCGTATCTGGAATATTTCTTGCATTATATGTTGTGCTGCATGCAGTATATTGTGGTTCACTTTGCCATTTTTAGGTACACTGAAATGTCAATTTGCTCAAATATTTTTGATATTATCAATTACAATTTTAACATATAAAAGCAGCAATTAAAAAACAAAAAAGCAATGAAAATATTGTACTCTTAAAGCATGATAAAAATTCATTTTTCACGCCTAAAAAGACAATTTGGAAAAAATATAGTAAAACTCTGGATAAGTCCTGGAAAAACCAGGGAAAATTAATGAGCCTGAATAGTGGCCATCCACTTGTTATCTTCTTCTCCTATTTACCTTTTAAGTGTAAGTGGATAATGTCCTGTTATATTTTGAGCTTCTTCCATGTCTTCATGTAAATCTCACTTATGTTGCGCCTCTGCCCCCCTCCATCCCCTACACACTCCTAACCTCCCACTGCCCTCACCTATACCCTACCCCCTACTCTTAGTCTACAACTACATCTACATACATACTCCGCAATTCACCGTAAGGTGCGTGGCAGAGGGTACACTGTACCACTAATAGGCATTTCCTTTCCTATTCCACTCCCAAATTTAACGAGGAAAAAAGGAATGCCTATATGCCTTTGTAAGAGCCCTAATTTCTCTTATCTTGTCTTTGTGATCTTTACGTGAAATGTAAGTAGGTGGCAGCAAGATCGTACTACACTCAGCTTCAAATTCTGGCCCTCTAAATTTACTCAACAGAAATTCACGAAAAGTACGTCGTCTTTCCTCCAGCGATCCCCAATTGAGTTGCCGGATCATTTCCGTGACACTCGCGCATTGGTCGAACCTACCGGTAACAAACCTAGCTGCTCGCCTCTGAACTGCCTCTATGTCTTCCTTTAAACTGATCTGCTGCGGATCCCAAACACTTGATCAATACTCAAGACGTGGTCGTACAAGCGTTTTATACGCGGTCTCCTTTACAGGTGAAGTACATCTTCCCAAAATTCTCCCAATAAACCGAAGTTGGCTGTCTGCCTTACTCATAACTGTCCTCTCATGCTCGTTCCATTTGATATCGCTCTGCAATGTTACGCCTAGATATTTGAACGACGCGACAGCATCAAGAAGCTCACTACTAATGCTGTATTTGAACATTATGGGATTGTTTTTTCTACTCATGCGCATCATCTTACATTTTTCTACATTGAGAGCTAGCTGCCAATCTTCGCACCAACTAGAAATTTTGTCTAAGTCATCCTATATGCTATTACAGTCAGTTTCAGACGACACCCTCCCATATACCACAGCATCATCAGCAAACAGCCGCAAATTACAACTTACTCTGGCCATCAGATCATTTATATAGATAGAAAATAATAGCGGTCCTATCACACTCCCCTGGGGCACGCCTGCCGATACACTCATCTCTGACGAACACTCGCCGTCGAGAACAAACTACTGTGTTCTATTACATAGGAAGTCTTCTAGCCAGTTACAAATCTGTGAACCTATTCTATAAGCTCGTATAAGCAGTCTGCAGTGTGGCACCGCGTCAAACGCCTTTTTGAAGTCGAGAAAAACACAATCCGCCTGTTGCCCTTCGTCCATGGCTCGCAAGATATCATGTGAGAAAAGGGCAAGCTGAGTTTCACATGAACGGTGTATCCTAAACCCGTGCTGATTCATGGAAAGAAGCTTTTCCGTTTCAAGGAAATTTACTATATTTGAACTGAGAATATGCTCCAAAATTCTACATGAAACTGATGTCAACGATATTGGCCTGTAATTGTATGGGTCAGTTCTCTTTCCTTTCCTATACATGGGAGTCACCTGCGCTTTTTTCCAATCACTAGGAACTTTGTGCTGAATAAAAGATTCACGATAAATGCAAGCTAAGTAGGGGGCCAACGCCGCAGAATAGTCTTTGTAAAACCGAACTGGTATTCCATCCGGACCAACAGACTTTTCCGTATTTAGCTCTCTCAGCTGCTTCTCTACACTGGAAATACCTATTGCTATGTCCCCCATTTCGGAATTAGTACGTTGATCAAATGATAGTACATTTGTGCGGTCCTCCTGGATGAAAGATTTTACCTTGTGTCAGTTATTTGTTTTATATTGTGCAATGTAAGTTTTTGAAGTTGTTCCATTAGAAATACAATGCAAGACACTGCATTTTTTTTTAAATTCTTAACATTTAACATTGTATGGTACACGACCTTGCGAGGTGGTGCAGCAGTAACACACTGGGTTCACACTCGGGATGTTCAAACCCACCTTTAAGCATCCTTATTTAGGTTTTCCGTAATTACTCGAAATCACTCCAGGCAAATGGTATATAATAATGACCACGATAACGATAGGATGTTATATGCTTTCCTTCCACCCTTCCAAGGAAAAGTTATTAATTCTATATGTATATGACCTGTAATCTCCCGTGACAAATGTCCCTTTACACTTCAATACTTTCTGTGAATTATGAAATTGAGTCTGTTGCATTTTTTTTATCAGAAAGTGTGACTTAAATGTGTTGTAAACACAGTGGTGCATACTGTATAATGTCTGGTACCAGGGGGAAAAATCTTGTATTATATTTTGCCTGATAACATTCTGCAGTTTTGTATTTTGACTCACATTTTTGAACAATGGAGACTTCAGTTATTGACTATAAGTGACACTGTATATCTCGTCTGTATTTGAACAAATATTTTTTTTATAATTTCTGTCAATGTTATTTTGTCACTACTATTTGTTATTCAAAAAATATTTTCATGTTGATTACAATAATTTGGTTTACAACCTTCAGACATATAAAGTAAAGGTAAAGTAATCAACAATCTGAAGATTGGTTTAAACAGCACTGTGCTTTACTTAGGCATGATCCTGTTTAGAGGTGGTATGCCATTGCCTACCTTCAATCTTCGAACTGACTTACCCAAGGGACCTACCCTTTATAAGGGAACGTACATTTTAATGTGAATTCTGAACTAACGGGGGGTACTGGGCATTTTTCACATCAATACTGACGAAGGTGAAAGACGTGAAAATTTACAGATAAAAACCTAGGACTGAATGGGGATCAAGCCCACAACCTTTGCATCCAGTCTGTCACTGGACCAATTTGCCCTGAGCTACATATAGTGTAATAAATATACTGTAATTAATGTGTTTTGGTGCTATAATACACTTTATAGTGCCACCTGGTGGTAAATTGTCTGCCTCACACACTATTGAATAACACTTGTAATCTGTGAATGTCTGTAAACCATGTACTCATAACACCTATTAAGGATTTTTATCCTGATTATTATAATAATAATGGTTGCTCGCTTCATTGATGACTTTGTCACATTTATAATATGTACTCATTTTCCACGTTTTTGTTTTGAATCAACCTTAGAACCTGATCAATAAACAAACAGGAAGTTCTGATTAGCCACGTCAAACTTGTTGAAAAACTGAAAAGTGGCAACCCTTCTGGTTTCTCTAATTATTATGCTGCAAATGTTTTATACTTGTCTGTTGAATGATTTTATTATTTTCTAATTTTTCCCCTTTAGAATAGTTTCAGTATCTTCTAATTTTTCTCCTTGTTACAGAGTGAGTTGGATACTTTAGCTGCCACATTAAAACAGCTGGAAAACCAGAAAGGTGAAGCACAAAAAAGACTTAATGATTTAAAGAGTCAGGTAAAACAATATTTCATAGATTTTAATTCATATCATTTTTAAAAATGCATGCTATGCTTTTAATATAGTGCTTCATGAAATGCTGTTATGGTTTGCACTTCTGTTTGCCATAAATTAAAAAAAAAAATTTACAATTTTATAAAAAATCCTAACTAGTACTCTTGTTCTTTGGTTTGTATGGATGCCTGCAAAACAAGTGCTCTCTTTTTAGTTGCTGCAATTTGATACCTAATATTGGAAAGAAAACCCCCTTGGGTTATGAGCATTCAGTTAAAAATGATCAAATCCCAAAACAGAATCGATTAGACAGAGATATTAGCCACAAAGACTTTAGGAAGTAATGTTAACTCTTTCAATATTCCAATGCATTGTGCACTTTTATCAGTGACATTAGTATATGAGAGTGTAAGTGCACTTCGACAATTGACAGTAAAATTACTCTAGTCCACTGAGACCCAGATGAAATGTTAAAGTGGTCTGTCATTCATTTGTAAACTTCCCCAGTCTTAGCCCTCTTTCGTTCCTAAGTAAGAAACTTAGGTTAAGTTTTTTTGTCAGTTGAAAGTATGTAAGAATTTTGCTTCCATAACATAATAATCTGTCTTGTGATTTTACAGTTTTAGAGAAATACACACAAAATTGTGTATTGAGTTGAGAATGCATAAACGCTTAGTGAAAGGTAAAACAAGGTTTAGAAAAACAAAAGTACAGAACCACGTGCATGTTTAATGAAGACCAATTAAGGTTAGATTGCAATTCACTGCAAAGAACATCATCAAGCCACATACAGTCATGTAAACCCTCCTCTCCTACCTCCCTCACTCCCACACACAACCCATTCACAAAGGCACAACTCACTAATAAATGACTGTCATGTTTGGCTGGTGCGGTCAGAGTAATGCCCCTACAATGAGAGTAACTCTGAGTGGGTTAGGGGAGGATGTGGGGTGGGGGTAGATAATTTAGTAGCCATACAAATTTAAAAAGCTGTGCAGCGATTTATCATCTTCGCAGCAATCACAGCACTGCTTTTTATATTTGTATGACTAATAAACAGCTGTTTGTCAGAATAAGCAGCTATCAACAAACTGTGACCAAAAACAATATAGTCCACCTTGTTGAACAGCTGCAGCTGAACATAACATTCTTGACTTCAGTGGCTGCTTCAAGCCTAGGTCATCTGCAGCCTCCCCCCTCCACAATCCACTCTGGAATTATGTGGACCTCAAGCGAGTACAACCTACTGTCCCATACCACGCATCCAGAAGTTCCTTTTCCCCCCTCTATCCTTGAATTGTTCTCCACTGCGTGATATCCTCACCCCCCCCCCCCCCCCCACTTTTTTCTCTTTACCCTGTGAGTCCTCCACCCTACAAGGTCCATCAGGCAGTGCTGGTGTGATGAATATAGCTCCACCCTCTTTCAGCATACTTGAACTTCCCACTCAAAGTTGGTCTCACTATGGGCACATCAACTTTGAACTGACAGCTGTAAATGACAGTTGCGTGTGTGTGTGTGTGTGGTGTGTGTGTGTGTGTGTGTGTGTGTGTGTATTTAAATTGATGAAACGAAAATTATAGAGGGAAACTTTCCCGGTGGGATAAACAAAAATAAAAATAGAAAACAGATGACTTACCAAAAGGACCGGCTCGTCGATAGAAACAAATAAAATAAATAAAATCACACACAAACACACATATAAGCTTTCGCAGCCTAGCTGCTTCGTCAGGCAGAAGGGAAGGAGAGGGAAATGATTTCCTTTTCCCTCTCCTTCCCTTCTGCCTGACGAAGCAGCTAGGCTGCGAAAGCTTGTATGTGTGTTTGTGTGTGATTTTATTTATTTTATTTGTTTCTATCGACGAGCCGGTCCTTTTGGTAAGTCATCTGTTTTCTATTTTTATTTTTATATATATAAAAATAAAAATAGAAAAGATATGACTTACCAAAAGGACCGGCTCGTCGAGAGAAACAAATAAAATCACACACAAACACACATACAAGCTTTCGCCACCACTGGCAGCTTCTTCAGGAAAAAGAGGAAAAAAGGGGAGGAAAAGGGAAGGATATGGGTTTTAAGGAAGTGGAAAAGGAGTCATTCCAATCCCAGGAGTGGAAGGACTTACCTTAGGGGAAAAAAAAAGGAAGGTAAACAAATACACACACACTCAGACATATCGAAACGCAAACACACCTAGACAGACATTTGTGAAAAGCAAAGAAGTTGGACATATATATATATATATATTGTGTGTGTGTGTGTGTGTGTGTGTGTGTGTGTGTGTGTGTGTGTGTGTGTGCAGGGTGGGGGGGGGGGCGTGCATGGCACTTGCGTGTGTAGGATAAAACTTGCACATTAATTGATAGCTCACTGTTATTCTTCAATATGCCTTCTTCTCCATGTAAACATTGTGGAAATAGGTGGATGAAATATGTCAAAAAATAGTTTTTCATAAGGGAAATCCTTGTGGAGGGGCTTGAACAGACCTAACTGTATTAGGAATATTATTTGGACAACAGTAAATTCTTCTGATATGCAGTTCTAATTCTGCTGGCAACATTTTAGGGCATGAATTTTTTCCTTAACTGCTACCCATTTCATAATTTCTGTTCAATGGATCTCTCCATCTTCCCACAGGGGGATGTGTGTCACTGTTCAGGCTCAAACTATGTGAGGAGATTAGCCTTTCAAATTTTTGAAATGTTTCACCTGTTAAAAAAAAGATAACTCATCAGAAAGGTTTTCAGTCACAGAATAAGCCATTTAGATTAATGATACATGCCCTGACTGCATGGTGCAGTAACAAAGAGAATGGGTTTAAAAGTTTCTGGAATCGAATCTGACCCGTAAAATCAGCAATCTGTTCTCTATGCACTGCTCCACTTGAACACTGGCCATGTTACTCATATTTGCATCTACTGTAATTGAAAATCTTTCACGATTTTTTTTTTTTCTTCCTATGAGCCACTTGGGTGAGATAGTTTAGCAATTTGAAATGCTTATCTACCGGCCTCTTCTGACACAGTTTGAGCCAAATCTGTGAGATCCATCCTGTGACCTCCCCTTGTCAAATTTGGCTCAGTCACTTTTTACATTGAGTCATGAAATTATTAAATTTAAGCTCATGTAAGTAATACTTGAAGCAAAATAATTGATGAACTTCTTTGTACAGTTCAAATATCAATATAGAAGAAATTTTCCTGTTCCGAAGTTAAATGTTAGAAAGAAGAAAATGTTTATTGTTGAGGGGTTGGTAGCTGTCATAACATAGCTACATTTGTTGGTAAGCTTATTATGTGCAATATTGCTGAAGTTACTGTCATTGTGCTGCTGATAAAAATTTAAGAAGATAGTATGTGTTCTAATGAAGATGCAAGTTTATTGATAGTCACAGTAATCATAAAATAAGTGTGCAGGCCTACCAACTCTTTTAGGAACTAAGATATCCAAACAATTGAATGAAATCCTCTACCCAAACATTTGTGAGAATGATGAGGAACAGTGTATTGTGACAGCATTTGGTGAAGTGCTACTGGGAAAGGAACTAATTAGGTGTAAACAAGACATATACATGTGGATTATTATTTTATTATTGATATGAGAAATGAGATTACTGATAAGATGGTAATTTTGGCATGTAAGCCTTCATTCATCATTCATCATTGAGCTCTTTAGCTCTTGAGAAAATGTTCATAGTTTGAACTGCTGGAGATAAATCACACATTAATGCTACTGTACTGTAACATTGTATGATTATTCATGCAGTTACATCATATGTCAATTATTTATGAGAATTAATAATTTCCTTTTTCAATTACTCTCCTGTAAAACTGAGTTTTTATTTTTATGTACAAGGTTGCTGTTTATCACCACTGATTTGCTAAAACCACAAGCAACTCCCGAAACGCAATTTACATTTCGGTAGAACTAATGAGGACTTTACTAAGACAAGAAAAATAAATTTTCTGAGTAGGTCAAAGGTTTTATTACCAAACAAGTGTGTGGACGGGTAAGATTTGAATCTAATGGGAAAGCTCACCATTGCACCACCTTGGATTTAGTGGTAAGGTGGCCTGCTGAGTAGCCTATCAAAAACTGAACACAGATCATGTCTTAAAATAGGAAGAAAATGTGCCGAACTGTGAAAAAGAAGCAAAATAGAAACAGTGAAAGGTCCAAGCTCAAGATATGGACAATGAGGAAATTAAGAGCCACGACATCTTGGGTATGTGGTCACAGTGTTGGACTGCAAAGTGGGAGAGTGTTATTCAGATCTTCCCCCTCCACTTTTTTCTTTCCTTCTCTAAAATTATGAAATGTCCATCCATTGATTGATGTGTCTGTTGTCTATCTGTAGGCTTGATAGTTGTCATAATATACACTTACTATAAAATAAGTTGTATGGTAAGAATATATTACCATATTAAATGTGAAAAAGAGGTGCAGCAAGTGATTTGTCGTGCAAGCCTCTCAGAGAATTGAAAACTACAACTAAATGAGTGTGAACTATGTTAAAAAAAAGGAATACAATAGTCAAAACCTCCAAAACAGAACATAGGAGCCTCAACATATGAGTCCCATCACTCTTTTGTGTACTCACAACTACAATTTTACTGTCACCAATATTTTGTGTAACACACCAGACATGTTTTCGATGAATTTGGTTGACTTGTCACTTTGTCATCAAACATTTGCATTTCCCTTTCAAAAGCAAAGTCCTTTCAGTTGATAATACAGATGTTGTGTGAATCACCTTTTATTGGTTGTGGGAGTCTTTCTTAAATGTTGCAGTTGCAAATGAATGGTACACTGTGACGCAGATAATACATTGAATACAGTGAACACTGGTAGAATTTTTCACTTGTTGTTTTATGCTTTCTACTGTCATATTATGGTGTAGTAGAAAAGTCGTCACCCTATTGAATCAGTTATCACACATTTCCATTTTGTGTGTGTAACTTGGGAAAAGTTGCACAAAACGTGTTCTTGATCCATTCTTGAAACAATGGAATTGAAAACATTTCTAAAAATAAGCAGACTTTGTGCAAGTGCCTGAATACTGTTTTCAGGAACCAATCGATAGTAAAATGAACAAGACGCAATAAGTAATTTTTATATTTTCTAAAAAGAACATTAACTTCTTAGGAAATTGCCTATACTGTGGGACTGAATGAGCATAATTCGCATCCAAATCTTACCTGCAACACGAAACATTTGTCATGCAGCGCATATTTATCTGTCAGTATTAATGTAATATGATAACGTGTTACATTCCGAAAAACAGACTAAAAATTCACCGTAAAATGAGGAATACTGTACCTTTTTTTCCTTCCAAGACTCTTTTATCTACAGAAGAAAAAATAAAATCCGCAGTCTTTGAGTTCTTAAACATAATTGTTACAGTACGGTGAGTGCGATGTGGGAGAAGGGGGGGTCACATTCTCAAAAAGGTTCAAAAACACCAATCTGCATGATGTAATACTACAGATAAATTTAACATCCTTTCTCTAGTTGTATGCTGCTAAATAATATAGGACTAGACAAGTGTGCAGAGCAGAGGGGATGGGCAGAGAGAGTGGGTAGAGTAGGAGACAGAGAGGTGGAGGAGGGCAGAGGAGACAGGCGGGGGAGAGTGGCTGGAGGAGGAGGCAGCTACTTTAAGGTTTCAAGTTTGTCACTTTACAAAGAATCTATTATTATTATTATTTAAAATGTATCTTAGAAACCAATAATTTCACCTGTAGAGTGTCTATAACTCACTTGATTTTTGAACTTCAGAATTAGTCTTGTATGGCAAATTAAAAGTAAAGGTATTTATTTTGCTGATCTACTTTTTTCCCTGTAGGTTGGATACACAATTTTCTGACAATCTTATGTACCCAGTTTTGTACTTTCTGAGAAATCTATTTCAACATTTGCAGTAAATATGCATTATTTTTAGATCTAGTGCATGATATTGAAACTGTAATGCATTATTCTTAGTTTTAAAAAAGCTACTTGCTGCTTTTGTTTGTTTATACCATTATGCTATCTAAAAAGAAAATTCTTTATAACCTGTTATTTGAGATCTTGCAATTGTTGTAAGTAGCCTTTTGTTTCCGGATTCATGTAGCATTGCTTATTGCATAAGTGGCAGCTTGAAACAATTTTGTTTGTTTGCACTTTGATATCCATAATCATATGCATAAAGTTTCCTAAGTTACAAACTATATTTACAATTTTGCTCTATTTTTATTTCTTGTAACATGTTATATTGACTTGGCCAAGCATGATATTTTATATTCATATGATGTTTGCTTTTATTTTAATTTTGCTTAGAAAACATCTGTAGAGAAAGAACTTAATGACATCAAGCAGGCATTGGAAGAAGAGCAAGCCCAGGTAATAGATTTTTATTTTTTAAATGCTGTGCCAGATGTAGTTTAGCATAAAATAATTGTAGATACATACACATTATTTTCTCTTTAGTCTTTACTGAGTGACCAGACACAGAGGGTCGGTGGGGGCAGACATCAGCACAAAATTGCATAATATTTTCAGTGTTTAAATATTTAGAATTTATATCACACACACAAAACTGCCACAGAGTCTTAGTCACTGCAGAGTGTGCTTCCTAGCTCCTGCTGAATAATACTTATTCCATCTTCACACCCACATCAGTATGAGACTGTATCATGTCAAGAAGTTAAAGTGACTTTGCTGAAGGTTGTCGACATTTTATGGTTCTTTTCGGATATCTGCGAAAGTAACTGAGGGTCTGCTGGATGAAGATTGCATTTTCATATCTGCATATACCTACGTCTATAGACTTATACAAGTAGTAATAATCCTGAACTCGCAAATGTAATATAGATTACCCTGTTAAACCATATGTAAAACTGCAGTTATGTTGAGAATCTAGGAGGTACTGTAGCCTTCTACATATCGCTACCTTAGTCTGGGCAAAGTTACATTAATTATTGTGCACCCAGAAGCATTTAAGCAGGCATTCTGTCCCCGTATACTGTAAGAGTGAGTGTGTAAATGTAAAAATAATATTACTTCGTAAATGTGTGTTTTACTAACATAAATTACACTCTAATGACTTTTAACATTACAGAATTTGGTGATTATGCCACTATTTGTGTGTGTCTATTTTGATGCTTTTGTCTTTTAACCATTATACCATATATTGACTTACTGATTTTTGCTTTCAAATGTGTCCTTTTCTGAAAGTGGTCTTATTTGTTACAATATTATAAACTGTGATAAATGTTTCCCAGACTTATAATTTTAATACCTATCATATATAAACACACACACTAGCATGATAAATGTTAACATTTCCTAATGTTACTATTAACAAAATTGAAAGCTACCAAAAACCATGCTTTCAACACATTGATACATGTTTTCAGTGTCACATTATAGCCATTTACTTTTTATTTAAATAATACTAATAAGTAAACATGTATTACATGTATAGTAGATAGTAGATTAATATTAACTAAATTTATGATATCATCTTTAAAAATAGGCCTTCATATTATCAGGAATTGATACAAATTTTCAAATACATTAAATCAACATTAGAATCAGTTCTGCTTTTCCAACTAATAGGGAAAATGCTTGGGAGAAAAAAAAACTAGCTGTCTAAGTTATTGTAATGTTCCCACAGTTTATGCCAAGAATATGGCAGTTTTGCTCACAGAGATTGCTCTGTTTTTAACATTTGTCATAACAAGTATGCGTACTTCCAAATGAAGTGCTGTATCTAGCTACATTAATTACACACTTGAGGAAAACTTTTATCACCAATTAATGTTTTAATATCTTTGAAAGCCCAGCAAAAAAAGTGTAAAAAATTAATGATGTTGTTTCATAACCAGTCTTTAATATTTCAATAATAATAATAATAAATAGTGGGGTTTGTTAAACCCCATCTGGCTTGTCCCAAGTGATGGATAGAGGAATACTGGGTAGATGGGAAATAAAATACCACCTGCAGACCAAAATGACAACCAGAATCCATACTGCGTCAAACTTAAAGCAAGTGGCAGTATGGTTGAAATCTGTGTGCGGCTGTAAACATGCTCCAGGAATTCACAAGCCCTGGTTCTAAACAACTAGCAAAGCTAGACAGTTGATGCAAGCAAACATGACTCATACAAGTAATGACAAAATACCCCAGATGGACAATTCATCCACTCTGAAGTGGCAAACAAGCATTCATATTCTAGAGAGCTTCGACTTATATGAGATATTAAGTCGGAGTGCTCTGGTAAACTGCCATGGAAAATGCACACTTATATTGGCACTTTCAATATTCAGACACTTATTAAAGCAGGAAAATTACACAATCTCATGACAGAACAAACGAAGCAAAAAATGAAAATTTTTGCCTTCCAAGAAACACGCTATACAGATTCAGAAATGGTAGACTGTAATAATTACACAATCTTCAAAAGTGGAACAAACAAGAAAATTGTCAAACGAGCAGCATTCTGTGGAATGGCCTTTATTGTAGACAAAAAAAGTGCTGGACTCAGTAACATTTAAAACCCATTAATAATTGACTAATAACCCTAAGAATGAAATACACAAACAAAAACTATGCATTTATTAATATACATTCACCAGCAAATTGTGATAATAAAAAGAGCCTGACAAAAAAATTCTGGGAAGAACTTGACACAGAGATGACCAAAATTCCAAATAATGATGTGAAAATTCTACTCGGTGACTTCAATAGAGATACAAGAAGACAGTAGGAAACTATCCAGCACACAAATTTAGCAATAGAAATGGCACACGACTCATCGAATTATGCCAACACAACAACACTGCCAAGTTCTAGCCACATATTTTTCACAGCTATGAAATTGTCAACCTCGTTCCAGATACATACAAAACAACATGGCGATCACCCATCCCTCATTTGGGAAAATTTCATATTGACCATGTTGGAATATCATAAGATTGCCAAAAAGAAATTCATTATGTGCAAGTAAGCAGGTGCAAATATCGATTTGGAACATTATTTAACCAGAATAAAAATAAAATTCACACCCAAAATGAAATTCAAAAGGGGGGGGGGGGGGAATCACTGATTCCGAAATTTGATCTACACAAAATGGAAGACTCCAAAATCACTGTAAAATGGAAAGAACAACTCGCAGAAGATTGGGAGAAATTTCAAAAGATCTGAACCCCCTTCAAAAACACCAAAACATCCCTGGTGAAGTCAGTAATGTGAGAAAACACTATAAGAAAGGAGAAAGGCATTTCAAAATTACAATTGCAACAAATCAAAAGAAACACAGAAGAAATTTTTAATAACACACAAGACTTCTAAGATTTTAAGACAAGTTAAACAAAAATATATTGGTGATCAATTGCAGTCAATAGAAGAATAGAAGAAAACTTTAAAAACTACAATACACAAGATTTCTACAAGAGCTTCGCAAACCCAATCAAAGGTTACTTACCACAGAACCTTTGGTTTAGAAAAGAAGACAATAAATTGGTCCTGACAAATACAGAAAACTGCCAAGTTCTAGCCACATATTTTTCACAGCTATTAAATTGTCTCAAACCTGAAGAGTGATTTCCGCAAGTACAGCCAGATATCTCGCGACAGAACACGTTACCACCAACACAAGAAGAGATTTATGCACACATCAAGAGACTTAAAAGCAATAAAGCATCAGAGGAATTGTAGCAGAACTCATGAAGAATTTAGGTCCAAATTCACTCAAAGAAAATACTCAAATAATCAGAAATATCTGGCAAACCGAAAGAATCCCGGATGGCTGGAAGATTTCTCTGATTCGTAACTACATAAGAAAGGTAATAAATCAGGTGTAAACAACTATAGAGGATTCTATTACCAGTCACCTACAAAATTTTATCAGCTTATCTCTTGAATAGAATTTTTTATGTTTTACCATTAATGTATATTTTCCTGAGCATAAGCAAACCCACACTTTACATATATTATCAAAATTTCTGAGACCTCATTGTAATTGTGGATGAGAACAAGACCCGTAGTATTGGATGAATAGAAAACACACTCTAAATACCCTGTAACTAGTTCTTTGAGGGAAAGAATATTGACAATGTAATTTAACACATGTTGATAGAGCTAGGAATGCCTATCTTTTTGAACTGGGTAAGCAAAGGATCCAAATTACACAGTCTGGTTTGAAGTTTTATTTGGAATATGCATGTTCCTCAAAGTAGTAAACAGATCATTGTCAAACTTCTTTTTCTCATAATGTTGTATTGTCTGGAGAGCTGCATGTTAATTGAAACACCCACAAATCAGTTATTGGGTTATGAAATGAAATTTCTTATTTGTGCTCTACAAAAGACAAGCTTAGAAACTAGCATATAATGAGATATGTGCAGGCGGATAAGTCCGTGGGTGATACAGTAAATAAGAGACAAAAAGAGGTTTAGTCATTTGGAGTACGTGCAGTTGCTATTTCCCCTGCAAGTACTTGAAAAAGGAAGAAGTGGTAGTGCAAATACTGAACGGTTCTGCCTTAATGGTAAAATAGCGGGCTCAAGTATCTATTTTTCTGGTAGTGTTGTAAAAATTTATAATTTTGACATTTTATGGTGGCTGTGGACTCTGATCTGCTATATGTATTTGTGGCACATGTAATTGTGTCAACAGAAATGTCGGTTATCAGCTCCATCAGCTCCCCCCCCCCCCCTCTCTCTTTCAATAGATTTTGCATACATGTTTTCACAATGTCATAACTACTTGTATTGTTATGCAGGTTGATAACCTGAGACGTCAAGCAGATGAACAGGAAATGAGCCTCAAAGCTCAAGAAGAGGAGTTGAATTCAAAGAAACAGGAATTGGAAGGTCTCAAACAGGAAGAAGCGAGATTAGAGCAGCAGCAAAAGGATTCTAGGAATCAGCTTGACAATCTAACAAAAAATTTGCAAGATACGCAGCTACAGATTAGCCAGGTATAATCTCACTTTTGCTTTTCATTCTTCTCACATTATTTATTCTGTTGTCGAGAATAATTCGAAATATCAAATTACTTTGAATTTAATTTTGAGACAAATAACTGCACTCAGATTGTGGATTATTTTTCAAGTTAATGCTTCTATGTGAAATACATTATTGGTTGCACCCTTCTTCCTACAAATCTAGAAACTAAATACATATTACTGAACTCCATAGAGAAATTTTAGAAATAATTTATTTTAGGGCTCTGTTTTCGAAAATAAAAATAAAGAAGTCCTCAATGTACACAAGAAGCACAAGTGTACAAGCATGGCGCCTGAGTTTAAATTTGATACCACTGGCCCCACTCTGACAGCTGCGAAAAAAATCACATAAATTGTAGTTCAGCGACTACAAAAGCAATGTAAGTCATTCACTATTACAATGACATTGCTACTCGGCAACTGTTACTATTCCACTAATTACTCATGCCATTTCTTCGTAAGGAGTCCTGTCTGAAACATTGTTAAATATAATTATAAATAAAAAGTACAAGAAAGTTAAAAATCAAGGATTGTGGGTAAAAGATTGATGAACAGTTTCTTTACTTAAAGATGGGCACTTAGTAATGTCACTTATCAGAGACTGGTATGCTAGAGCAGTGTTTTTCAACCTTTTCGAATATGCGACCCCCTTTCCAAACATAAATATACTGAAACTTCTTGGCAGATTAAAATTGTGTGCCGGAACCGGGATTCGAACCTAGGACCTTTGCCTTTCGTGGGCAAGCGCACTACCGACTGTGCTATCCCGGCACGACTCACGATGCTGCCCCACAACTTTACTTCCACCAGTACCTCGCCTCCTACTTTCCAAACTTCACAGAAGGGAAACCCCCCCAGGGGGCCCACAGCTCTTTTGTGGGTACGTGTGTGGCGCGCACGGGTCCCCAAGCCATTGCAGCCTTTTTTCCTGCTTTCCCCAGGCTGCATTACCCCTCCTAGTTCCCCCTCCTTCCCATCCCAATTCCTCCTTCCCACCCTCTCCAACCCCGTCTCTCGGTGGTACTCTGGATGACGGCTTGGCTATCCCATGGTACCGATTGTCCTGCACTTTGGTTTTGTCTGCTGTGTACACCGGTTTTTGGCCCAGTTTGGTCCCCCTCGGGGTTTGACCTTCCATACCAAAATTGTCCGATAATGTGTGAGCCAATTGGGGAAGAACTCCCGACCTAGCCCCTACAGCGCGGGTCCTATCCTTTCCTTTCCACTTCCTTTCCTCGCTGTAGCCCCCATCCCCCGCTAGGTCCCCAGCACGTGTAGCCAGTCCATGTGGGGGGGCTGTTATGTACCCTTTGGCTGAGCCCCCTGACACCACAGGGATCACACTACTGGTGTCTGAGCTGCGACCTCTCCATGCAAGCCAAGGAGTTGATGCCTGTCCTCGGGGGTATCAGAACTCCCGGCAATGGCCATCGTGCCAGGTGGCCTTTGCTGAGGCTGGGTGGCGCCCATGGAGAGAGCCCCGGTTTCGGAGTGGGTGACACCAGGGCGGACATCTAGCACTATGAAAAGAGTTAGACTTCAAAATGATCGTGCATCGGCCGTCTCTCAAGACAGGAAGAGATCGTTTAATGCTGCTACTGCGGATAAGAGGATGTTTCCCTCCCTTGCTACCCCTTGGGAGGAAGGCCAGGCTCGCCGGTTAGGAGCAAAACCCTTTCCTCGCTATCTCGTTTGCTCAAGGACTGATGGAGGAACTTTTACTACCACCAAACCTCTGTTCTTTGTCGAGACCATAGAGGACAAGTTTTGTGAAGTGGAATCTATGGGTAAGCTTAGATCTGGCTCATTACTCATTAAAACAGTCTCGGAAGCCCAGTCTGAAGCTTTGCTCGCCTGCACCACCCTTGGCGACATTCCAGTAACAATTGTCCCGCACAAATCCTTGAATATGGTACAGGGTGTGATATTCCACCGGGACCTCCTCCTTCAAACTGATGAGGAGCTTAGGGCCTATCTCGAGCGGCGTGGTGTACATTTTGTTCGCCGCGTTCAGAGGGGACCTAAAGATAACCGCGTCGATACTGGGGCCTTTATCTTGGCCTTCGAGGGGGACACACTCCCAGAGAAGGTCAAGATAATGATATATTGATGTGAAGTGAAGCCCTACATTCCACCTCCCATGCGGTGTTTTCGATGTATGAGGTTTGGTCATATGTCCTCTCGCTGTACAGCAGTCCCAGTATGCGGTGATTGTGGACGCCCACTACATGAGGGGAGCCCCTGTGTTCCTCCGCCGGTGTGCGTCAACTGTCAACAACACCACTGTTCACGGTCGCCAGATTGCCCTATGTTCAAAAAAGAAAAGAAGATACAAGAGTACAAATCCCTGGAGCGTTTGACGTATCCTGAGGCCCGCAGTAAATATGAACGTCTGCATCCCGTGCAAATGGCGACGACCTTCGCTACGACGTTATCGTCTAGCCTTTCACCCTCCCCTTCCCACTCCCATCTCCCCCCTACACCCCGTCCACACCCCTCCCTCACATCTCCCTCTCCTGTAGCTCCTGTAGCCCTCCCTTTGTGTCCCACCCCTTCCCAGCCGGAGAAGTGCACCCCTTCTCCTTCGCCTGCTGGTGACAGTGCCCTATCTCAGGGCCTTCCGTCCCGGCGTTCCCCAGATCGGAGATCGTCAACCTCCAGCCGGCCATCGGACTCCCAGTCAGTGAGTTCAAAGGTCGCCCGATCCTCGTCAGTACCAGACCTAACTGACAAAAGTCCTCTCTCTGGGGTGGGTCCTGCCCGTCCCACATGAGAGAAGGAGAAGGAGAAAGAGAAAGAGGAGAAGGAGAAGAAGAAACCAAAGTTACAAGATAAAGCCCCTCCGGTACCACCGGAGGTGCCGACTGTGCTTTCGCAACTCGCTCATCCCATTGAGCCCGAGGCTGATCAGCTATTTATGGATGTTGTCCCTTCTTCTTTGGTGACGGATGCTGACAAAGCAGCGTGACAGACGTTATGCCATTCGCTTCCCGCCTAGATCCTCGTGATGTGATCATCCAATGGAACTGTAATGGTTACTACCGTCACCTCTTGGAGATTAAACAGCTAATCTCTCTCTCTTCTGCGGCCTGTGTCGTCCTGCAGGAATCGAGATTTATGGATGCACATTCACCGACCCTCCGTGGGTTCCGTGCTTTTTGTCGGAACCGGGTTGGTCCCCTCCAGGCGTCTGGTGGGGTTTGTACTTTGGTCCGGACAGATATTGTCAGTACCTGGATTCCTCTCCAAACTCCATTGGAAGTGGTTGCTGTCCGGGTTCACTTGGACACTCCATTGACCATTTGCAACCTCTACCTTCCACCTGACAGGCCACCTACACTCACGTCCCTAGTGGCCCTCCTTCAGCAACTCCCCCCTCCTTACCTCATCCTTGGGGACTTCAATGCCCACCATCCTTTGTGGGGCAGTGCTTATACATCTAGCCAGGGCCGCCTCATAGACCAGTTTCTTGCTGACCAAAATCTGAGCCTTCTCAACGATGGTTCCCCAACTCATTTTAGTGCCGCTCACGGCACCTTTTCTGCCATAGACCTCTCTCTCACTTCTCCTTCTCTCCTTCCTTTATTTCACTGGTCAGCGTATGACGACCTCTGCAATAGCGACCACTTTCCGTTGATCCTTTCACTTCCCTCACGCCTACCACGAGCCAGGGTACCCCGCTGGGTATTCCGTCGTGCTAATTGGCCGCTATATACATCCCAGGTTGTGTTCCCATCTTCCCCCTCAGGCTGTATAGATATTATAAGCCAAATGACCAACATGATCACCCAAGCTGCCAACGCCGCTGTTCCCCGGTCGACAGGCCCTCCTACTCGCCGGCCTGTCCCTTGGTGGAATGCAACTGTTGCCGCAGCCATTCGCGAGCGCCGTAGGGCCTTGCAACATCTTAACCGCCATCCATCGCTCGCTGGTCTAATAAATTTCAAACGTCTGCGTGCCAGAGCTCGTTACTTAATCAAACAAAGTAAGCGGACATGCTGGGAGCATTTTGTCTCCTCGTTGGGTTCATCTGTCCCTTTGACAAGAGTGTGGGCTATGCTCCGATCTATCCAAGGTAGCTGGCGGCCGTCTTCCGTCCCTGGTCTTGCCCTGCCTGATGGGGTCTGCATGGAGCCATCTGTTGTTGCAGAACATCTTGCAACTCACTTCGCCAATGTCTCAGCGACAACTTCATATCCGGCGACCTTTCTCCTTCAGAAACACCAGGCCGAAACCTTCAAATTAGGCTTTACTTCTCACCAGGTGGAACCATATAACGAACCTTTTACTGACTGGGAGCTGTCGCTGGCCCTCTCCTCTTCTCGTGATTCAGCACCTGGCCCTGACGATATCCATAATCAATTGCTGAAACACCTTAACCCCTCACAACGACAATTTCTCCTAAAAGTTTTTAACCGTATTTGGCTTCAAGGGGTGTTCCCCTCCCAGTGGAGGGAGAGTATTGTGGTCCCTGCCCTCAAGCCTGGCAAGGACCCGTCGGCGCTGGACAGTTATCGACCAATAAGCCTGACAAGTGTCCCCTGTAAACTACTTGAGCGGATGGTAGCCCGCAGATTATGCTGGGTTCTTGAATCCCCGGGACTTCTCTCACCTTACCAGTGTGGGTTCCGGGAGGGACGATCCCCTATTGACCATTTACTTCGACTGGAGACTGCGATCTGACAGGCCTTCTCTAAAAGACATCATCTGGTAGCAGTCTTCTTCGATCTGCATAAGGCGTACGACACTGCTTGGCGTCATCATATTTTACATTCTCTTCATGACTGGGGCCTCAGAGGCTCCTTACCAATTTTTATCCGTCAGTTTTTATCCCACCGCCTGTTCCGTGTCAGAGTTGGCTCTTCCTTTAGCTCCCCTCGGATACAGGAGAACGGTGTCCCCCAGGGCTCAGTGTTGAGTGTTACACTTTTTCTAATCGCCATCAATGGGTTGGTGAGCTCTGTTGGGTCACTGGTAACCCCGGCATTGTATGTCGACGACTTTTGCATATGGTACAGCTCCTCCTCATTAGCCTCTACTGAACGTCAGCTCCAGAGCGCCATTCAGCGGGCTTCAGTGTGGGCTGCGTCCCATGGTTTCCAGTTTTCCTCATCAAAAACGAGGGTGGTGCACTTTTGTCGTCGTACTACAGTTCACCCTGATCCAGAACTGTTCTTGGGTAATCAGCGCCTGGAAGTTGTAGCACAGCATCGTTTCCTGGGTCTTCTCTTTGACAAAAAATTGACTTGGGTGCCCCATATTCGCCACCTAAAGATTAGTTGTATGAGGAAACTCAATGCCCTACGTTTCCTTGCTCATTCATCTTGGGGTGCAGACCGAACAACTATCCTCCGTATCTATCGGGCTCTAATCTTGTCCCGATTGGACTATGGGTGTCAAGTTTATGGCTCGGCAGCTCCTTCTGCCCTGAAATTATTAGACCCGGTTCACCATTATGGTGTCCGCTTGGCTACAGGTGCATTCCCGACTAGCCCGGTCGACAGTCTCCTTGTTGAGGCGGGAATCTGCCCTCTTCAGGTCAGGCGGCATCAGCTTCTGGCGTCTTATGCCATCGCCATCCGGCAATATTCTGCTCATCCCGCTTACCAGGTTCTTTTTGCATATGAAGGGCTTCGACCCCCTGATACCCGGCCGCGGGCGGGCCTTCCCGTCGGACTGCGGCTTGCCTCTCTTTGCCGGGATTTCCATTTCCCTTCGCTAGATTGCGCCCCCCATTTTACTGCACGCACTCATCCGTGGATGGTGCCGCGACCACTAATTCGGACGGATCTCTTCCAGGGCCCAAAAGCTTTAATTTCCCCCATGGTCTTTTGGCGTTTGGTGCGCCCAGTACTAGAAGAGTTTCAGGGAGCCTCTATCTTCTACACTGATGGCTCGAAAACAGCGGGCCACTCCGGATATGCTTTTACATCTCCTGTTGGGGCGGAATGCCATTCTCTGCCAGAGGCATGCAGTGTGTTTACGGCAGAGCTGATGGCGATTTATAGAACCCTCTGTTTTATTAAACATTCTGCTGTGGAACGTGGTTTAATCTGTGCTGACTCCATGAGCAGTCTGCAGGCCATTGATCGTTGTTTCCCCTCCCATCCTTTAGTTATTTCCATCCATGAACTCCTTGCTGACCTTCATCGTGCTGCCTGCTCCGTTACCTTTCTCTGGGTGCCAAGCCATGTTGGTATTACAGGGAATGAAGTAGCTGACCAGTTGGCTAGATCGGCAATTATTCGCTGCCCGTCTCCCTTTCAAATTCCGGGTGCGGATCTGCGGGTGCAGATCAGATCTTTGCTTCACTCCTCATGGGATAGCAGTTGGAAAGCTACTGCCCCTTCCAATAAACTCCGCACCATCAAAGATACGACTGCAGCTTGGAGTTCATCTTTACGCCCTTCCCGGAGAAAATCAATTGTCCTCTGTCGCCTCCGTCTTGGACACTGCAGGCTGACCCATGGATTTCTTTTACAAAATGACAATCCACCACATTGTGATTGTGGAGCCGTACAATCCGTGTCTCATATTCTGACTGAATGTCCTCTCCATTCGACACTTCGTGGCGACTATGGCCTACCGCCTGCATTGCCTTCAGTTTTGGCGGATGACCCACGGATGGTTGATCGCGTCCTTGCCTTCCTCCGTGAAAGTAGATTTTATTGTCAGCTCTAGGACTCGCATGGTCGGGGTTAGTGGGTTTGTGATTCTTGGCTGATTGTGGGGTTTAGAGCCTTATCCCCATCAGCCCCCCCCCCCCCCACTCTTTTACATTTTAATGTAGTTTTATTTCTCCCTGCTCTGGAGCTATGATACGTTGACCACTGTGCCATTAGTACCTTGTGGTTTAGGCTAGAGGTCGCTTCCAGAGCTGTGGGATCGGACACTGTAGCATTTACTGCCCTGGGTTGGTCTTAGTCTTGTTGGTGAGTCGATTTTACTTCCTAGTGTAATGGTCTTTTGGCTTTCACCTATTTTTCGTTGGGTTCCGTGGCGTATAAAATTTGGGGTTGAAGGGACTGATGACCTCGTTGTTTGGTCCCTCATGTCCACCACCACCACCACCACCACAACCACAGAAGGGAAACATCCCTTAGGCTGTGGCTAAGCCATGTCTCCACCATATCCTTTCTTCCAGGAGTGCTAGTCTTGCATGGTTCACAGGAGAGCTTCTGTGAAGTTTGGAAAGTAGGAGGCAAGGTACTGGCGGAAGTAAAGTTGTGGGGCGGCATCGTGAGTCGTGTCGGGATAGCACACTCAGTAGTGCGCTTGCGCGCGAAAGGCAAAGGTCCCAGGTTCGAGTCCTGGTTCCGGCACACAATTTTAATCTGCCAAGAAGTTTCATATCAGCGCACACTCCGCTGCAAAGTGAAAGTTTCATTCTATAAATATACTGGCGACGCCCCCACCCCACCTCCTCAAGAACCTTAACAAAACTGTTTTATCTCAAAGGAAACAAATCTTTTGCTTCAGCTTTCATTTAAATCGTTGGACAAAGTTTTTTGTGTGTACTTTTCGGCATGGAACACACAACCCATTTTCACTGGCTTTCCGATAGAAAAATATATTTTGCTTAACGAGTGTTTCGCATTTTAGGCAGAAGTGAATTATGCCCATTAAGAAAGATCCTACTGTATAGATATTTGTAAAAAAGTAGATCCCCCCTCAATTTTTAATTTATTATTGTATTATGTTCTTGTACCTAACGATTGCTTCCTGAAAACAGTTTTCAGACTTTGAGCTTATCATTAACACACTGTATTATAGAACACTCTATGATCTATTCAACTCATAATTAATGTTACACAAGGAACTCCGTAATTTTAACATTAAATAACTTTTCACTTAGCTCTACGTTATTGTATTACTGATCCCCTTGTTATTTTATGGTACAGCTACCTCCTCCTGTGATTGCAACCCTTCCCCCCCTCCTTTCCCCTCCGAGTAAGACTTCATGACTCCCCTAGGGGTCGCAACCCACAGGTTGAAAAACACTGTCCTAGAGTACGCCTTGCTAAGGTTGCTGATGTTGTCTTCGTCCACTTGTGTTTTGACTCCACCCATCCATTCGCATTGTCTTGTTTCCCCGGAAGCTATTAAGTCTGTTTGAAAAATGTTATAAACAAAACTTCACCATTGAACCTTACCTTAGGACCATCACTGTGTGGTTAATTGGAGGAGAATGTTTACAGATGCGAGGTAAGTTAATATGAAAATGAGGTGTTTTCAGCAGATTCTCAAATTTTCTAGATGAAATTTCTACTTGAAAATAAATAATTATTAATAAACTGTGAATATAAAGCCAAATTTTAATTTAAAAAAAGTTTGTTACCTGCATCAGTATTCCAGTCAAAACTTAGTACATACTGAGATGATGGTCTTCAATTATTGTAAGGTAAAATCGTGTTTCTACATCAGATGTATACACATTATACACTTGTGTTTGTGTATTTTCAGGTTAAAGCAAAGATCACCCACTTAGAGGAGCAGCATCGCCAAATGAATGATGCAATTGCAATGTATGACACAGCGATAACAGCAGGAGATCCTTCTGCTGTCATAGACACTTCACTGAACATTAAACCTGAATTCAGGGATCCCGAGTACTTACGAATTTGTGGTGGAAATGACAACAGTCCAGTTGAGCAGGTATTGTTCATTATTAAATTACTTTATAAACTCAAGTGTAAATTTAAATTGTGTTCCTGCTGGCTGATGACCAGTTCAGAATTACAGAAAGTTTGTGTCCCTGCTCAGTCTCCAAATATTCTAGAGTAAAAGGAATTTCATTAGCTCCATATTTGCATGGAGATTGGAACTGCTGTTGGTCAGTTCTTAAGAAGATAAACTCTGACACCCTAATTATATGTTTTTACTAATCAGACAACCAGTTTCTGTGTTCATTTACACTATCTTCAGCCATCTGTCACAAATGGACATACTCATCCAGTTATGCTTAATGAATGGGAACTGACAGCACTTGGTTTATGTGCAGATGGGCTATGTGCAAACAAAGATCAGCGGATACCAAGTTGAACAGTGACTCCCATTTATTAAGCATAACTGGGTGATTATTTCAGTGCATAAGTGGGGGCCTGAACTTGTTGTCAGTGAAACACAAAAACTGGTTATCTAAATAAATTAAAACCTACGGCTTTTGGAGTTGGAGTTTCGCTCACTTGCTCGCTCTCTTGTCCAGTAGTCCGTTCCCTGGATTTTTTACTCGTTCCTGAGTCTACTTCATGTGGTCAAACTTTCTAAACTACAGATCTACTGCCATTTTTGTTTTTGAAGCACATAATTTGAATAACATTTTACAGTAATTCACTCTCAAGCTATGTTCACACCAGTGGATTCATCACTGTGAATTGTGTCCAGCAGAAGTTGCGGAGAAAATTATCGTGTCACAAGTATATCATTACCTAGTTCAAATATGCGTGCCTGGCACTAGAAGCTAACATGAGCGTTCTCTGTGGCAACATGTAGCCAGTCAGTTTCACACAATATAGTGTCCAATATAGATCTTCTGTTCCTATCTATTTCTACGTGTTATCATATATAAAAAATAAATGAAGATTACTCACCAGGCGAAGGAGCGCAGGGGTGATAGTAGTGTGCGCGCGCGCGCGCGCGCGCTCGCGCGCGCGCGCGCGCACACACACACACACACACACACACACACACACACACACACACACACACACACACACACAAATGCAAGCTTTCGCAACCCAGTTGCATCTTCAGGCAGAAGAGGAGAGGGAAAAGGAAATAATTAGGGTTTTAAGGGAGGGGGTAAGGAGCCATTCCAATCCCGTGAGAGGAAAGACTTACCTTGGGGGTGAAGCTGTGCCTGGACATCATGGATGGGATTGCCATGAAAGACTTTATATGTGGTACTCTCTGAAAGCTGATGCAGTCCCTCAGCAACATACTCCCGCTGATCAAGTACCACGATCATGGACCCCTTGTCGGCTGGGAGAATGGCGATGGAATGTTCAGCCTTCAGATTACGGATAGCTCGGGATTCAGCTGCGGTAATGTTGGGAGTAGGATTAAGGTTTCTCAGGAAAGACTGAGAGGCAAGGTTGGAAGTAAGGAATTCCTGGAAGGTTTGAAGAGGGTGATTTTGAGGAAGAGCAGGTGGGTCTCGCTGTGACAGAGGACGGAACTGTTCCAGGCAGGATTCAATTTGAATGATGTCTTAGGGAGCTGGATCATTAGGAGTAGGATTATTTTTCTTCGTGGCAAAGTGGTATCTCCAGCAAAGACTAAAAGTATAGGAAAGTAAATCTTTGACAAGAGCTGTATGGTTAAATTTGGGAGTAGGGCTAAAGGTGAGGCCTTTGGATAGGACAGAGGTTTCAGATTGGAAGAGAGGTTTGGAGGAGAGGTTGTCTACTGGATTGGGATGTTGTGATTCCGGATTGGAGTTTTGAGGTTTGAGGGGGGGGGGAGGAGAGGAGTTGGGAGTGGGAGATTGAGAGATGGGAGAGACTGGGTTTGTGTACAATAAGAGGAGGTTGAGATTGATTGGAGAGGTTGTTGAGGGAGAGAGTATTGGCTTTCCAGAGGTGGGTGACCAGGAGATTGGATAGTTTTTTTTTTGGTGGTGGGTGGCATGTTGTTCTAATTTGCGGTTGGCCTGAACGAGGATGTTCTGAACAGCAGGTGTGGATGTGGGAGAGGAAAGGTTGAGGATTTTGATTAGGGATAGGAGTTGACAGGTGTGTTCATTGGTGGAGTTGATGTGTACGTTAAAAAGGAATAAGGCTGGTGGGTGCTTAACTTTTTCAGTAAACGGCGCAGTAGTCGTGGAGCCTACAGTTTAGTGATGAGCGAACTGAAAGCTCAAGATTCACAAGGCCCCCAAAAATATTGTTTATGTGTTGACGACGGACATCAAAGTATTACTAAATATGACAGTTCAGTCCTACATGTAGGCTACAAATTTTTGAGAAGCAATAAGCCGTGCTGAACAACAAGCCATTACTTTGTCATTTTTAGCTACTGGAGATTTGTCTAGCTCCTTAATATACATTGTTACATAACAGATACATTATACATACTCCATACATCATATAATTATAATAATTCTGGAATTGTATGGAAGGCAAGGTGACACTCGTACAAGCTGGAAAAACATTCTGTTTCCATTTCAGAGGTCCAAGTCAGTTATCAGGTAGCTGGCTTCGCTCCAGCAACTTGGTGAGACCCTGGTGGAGAAATACGAACCACTGGGAATGAGTAACCATGTGCATAGAAAGATGAGGTGAAATGTTATCTTATCGGGTGCCCTGACAGATTCTTAAAATATGGACACACTCTTAGAATTAAATAATAAATCTGTGTTATGTCCCCATCAGTTCTGAAGGCGTCTGCAATGCCAGAAAAATTAGGCACATCTCATGAAGGAACAGTATTTTAATATCTTCAAAACTACAAAAGTTAATGTTAACAATATCTGAACATGGTAAAATTAAACTTAAAATTACCAACTTTCGAATGTGTTATGCGATTTCATCAAACAATGTCTCAAGCTATCACCATGAAAGCAACACACTTGTATCTATTTATTTAAGGCTTTGTTACATTGATTTATGACTGGAAATATAGTCAGATCAACATATCCTCCTGCAATTGCAAGCAGCATGATATATCCTTCTTATCATCATGTTCATTTAATTATTTCTTTTTGCCAGCAACTTCTTGTGAGTATTACATAGTGTGAGCTCCTGGAAGCTGGCTTATTTATTTATATATTACAAAAATTATTTGTACTGCTGATATAGTCCCTAGGTGACTGAATGTTTGCAACTTTTCTATTTGGTATATGGTGCTACAGACGATGCTGAAGATTAGCCTGGTAGACCACATAACTAATGAGGTGGTACTGAACGGAATTGGGAAGAAAAGAAATTTCTGACATATCTTGACTAAGGGAAGGGAATGATTGGTGGGACACATTCTGAGACATCAAGCAATCATCAATTTAGCACTTGAGGAAAGTGTATGGGGTAAAAATCACACACACACACACACACACACACACACACACACACACACACGAGAGAGAGAGAGAGAGAGAGAGAGAGAGAGAGAGAGAGAGAGAGAGAGAGGTGAACAAAAATTATTACTACTACTACTACTATTACTATTGTTTAACCTTGTCAAAATTGTAAGTTAGTGTGGAAGTGGTCAAAGTTAAGTAAAAAAAAAAAAAAAAATCTTTTATGGTGTCAATTCTAGTAGTTTTTGGAGAGGATGATGGTCTGGCGGCAATGGGGTAGGGCTTGAGCAGAAAACTGCTGTGGGGAAGTAAAAGACTTGGACTGTTGATGAGGAGAGCTCCTTTGGGCTACAAGAACACTTTCTCATCTTGGAAAGAGGGGAGACTGCCTGAATAGCTGAAGTGTTTAGTTTGCAACAGTGTTAAAATCTGCTCAGCAAACTGACATTATGTCAGGACTTTAACTTTGCCAAGGGCTACTGAATGCCAGATTAAAAACTTTTAACTTATTTCATTGCGCAGTTGTAACTGAACAGTGTATGTGATTCTATGCTAGAATTTATGAGTGTTTGTGTTACTCGTCGGACTAAGACTTGAACTGTTTTGAGCTAATGATTATTTAGAATTGTCTGATCGTCAAATAGCCTTATGCCCGGTTTCTGTAAAACTACAGTTATCGTGCCATTAGCTACTGTCACATAATTTAACATGCCAGATAACTTCCTTCGGTTTCCCGTAGCTGATTTCAACGACTGTTAGTTAACTATGAGGTAACTACCCCTTCCGTCAATGCTAATAGTTCATATCAACAGATCACAGATGACACTACTCACGAAACTCACAATTACTTGAATTTTATCAGTTATTAAGGGAAAATCGAAGACGCATAATAGTTTGTTTAGCTGTCACGAGTTTTCTGCTTCTGTTTTGAAATGCAATGGGCAACAAGCAAGGAAAAAAAATTTAATTTGAGAAAATACCTTTTGAACCACCTAGTTTTAGAAAGGAAATCAGTAATAGAAAATAAAAAGACAGATGGCTCGACTATTTTGGAAAACCAAAATGCCTTGTAAGATGTCACAAAACTTTAAAATTCCTTAAATCAGGAGAGAGAATGGTAAGGCAACTCAAAGAGCTGCATTCTGTATTAAAAGGAAAAGGCAGGACAAACAACCAAGATAGGGTTAGGAATAAAAATTATATATATTATTTCTGTTAACAACATCTATTTTTATGGATTTAAGTTTTCCCATTCCTTTTGTTCTGTGAATGTGACAATTCGTTTTACACTACCATCTGATCAATTTATGTCCACCTACCAGAGCGCCATCTTTTAATGAAAACCACTAATCACTTGAAACACTGATGGATCGTAATGGCAATTGGCATCTTTATGGTTAATTGAAAGCTTTATTATGAGAGCATGGTTTTGTGATTTGGAATGTGATAAAATTTTACATCTAGATCGGCTCAGTGTCGAGATGTTTCTTTATCAATCATGAGGGAGATGCAGCTAATGCATACGTCACACGTTGCCAACATTCTCTCTCACGACCGCCGACAACGATGTATAATTTAACCCGGAATGTTGTTTTCCGCATTTTTACTGTTTACTGTGACCCCGAAAATGATGTCATTGGTAAGATTTTTTTTAGTCTGTAATGCATATGAAACTCGCTCTCATTACATAGATAAAAAAAAAAAATGGTTGTGTTGTAACACGAAAAACGTGCCATGGTCTTTAAAGATCGACGAGTACAGCTTAGTTTTCCTTTTCTGAAGACCTGTCCGTAGCTTCAAAATAAGAAAATTACACGGAAATCAGTCATAAAAACAAATAACAATTGTTAAAAAATTCATGGACTTAAGTTTGGAAGCCACTAGCACGACGTAGCGGATGTAGTTAAAACTAACGTTAATGTGTAGGTCGCCCCAGGGCGATGGACAGGTAACTACGGCTGTGACGATAACTGTTGTCTCGGAAACCCATTTTGTACTTAACGTTCAGGTAACCCACAGATAACTATGACGGGACAGATAACTATTAGTGTCATAGTATCATTGATGATTATTTAGTTGTGGATTTTGCTGCCATTCTCATAATGCATTAACACGTATGTTCTAATTATTTTAAAAGGATTATTTCTAATTTATTATTTTTTTGTATAGGACCACTTCCAATATGTCAGTACGTTTGAATAAACATTAATAAAACTGAGTTATCTGGCATTGCCTACATCACTTGCAAATGTTAGGAAGAAACTCTTTTATTAACAAATCATTTATCTTTATATTTCATTATTGCTTTACAAATGTTTAGCCTATGCCTAGTGTGTTTGACTTTAGGATCACAGGTACAGGGTATTATTTGCAGCTATTGTAGTTGCTGGACATGTTTGACCCTGAGACTACTACATTGAGCCATAAGTCTTTAATAGAGCCATAGAGTCCAATACGAACCATGTAAAGTCGCAACAAGCCTAGGATATCCAAATCTGAAATCAGTGAAATAATGCTAAAAGTGAGTAAGGTTGTAAAAAGGCATTTCAAAGAAATATTGAGGTGAGAATTTACAGTTTTTCCTTTTTCTTATTTAAACTAAGAACTATTACCTGTAGTTAAAAAACAAATCAATTTTACAGTAAAACATTTAGTTTTTCTCAATTAAAATATAAACGTTTTCTGCCTAATCCGCATTTTTTGCCTATTGGCACAAAGTTTATTTTGGTTATTACACTGAACAACAATTTGAAAATTGTGCAGTAGAAAATTTATATGGGATTTGTGTTGTGATGATTTAGGTGGATGCTTAGAAAATGTGCATTTTTAACATCTGACAGAAATTGTACCAAGTGTGGGCTGTTTGAATGAAAAAGGGTAGACACTGTATTGCCCGTTCTTATTCCCTTGGAACTATATAACTAAACATGAATAGCATTGAATGTTTTGTGGTTTTTACCGAATTGAATAAAGATTGTTTAAAGGCAGGCATTTCTACAATTTCGTATTAGTTACTTTCTTTGTGGCAGAAAGTGCCAAATACTAAAGCATCATGTAGCAGTGTACAGGAAAGGGAATGGGAATGGTTTGGAGGTGGTGGGGGGGGGGGGGGGGGGGTGGGCAGCTTGTAGATAGACCAAGACATGTACATAATAGAATATTGTAAATAAGTGCACCAAATCACTCTCTGCACTGGTGACCATACCAGCAAATGTGATTCTCAATTACACTGTGTGTCTACATAAGTGTTCACAGTAAACAAAACAAAAACAAAAAACAAAAAAAGGCTTCTGAATGTATTTTGTATTTTTTCATCATAAAACTGTATAGTATTTTTAAAAATCTTATGAAACTACAGTTTTCCGTAGAATGTAATAATTCTGGACAATTTTTTTTGTTTCATGAAAGATTTAATATTTTATGTGGATTAGAATGTTTTATATTTGATATGACGTTTTGCATTATTATTGATGTCTCTGATATACATTTAACTAATATAGAAATTTTAATATTATTCCTGATGTTTTTCAGAATAAGGCATTAACAAACAATAATGATCCTTTTGGTGGTTTGAATGAGCCTTCGGAAAGTATTGGAGGATTTGATGGAGAAGATCTTTTCAGCAATGGTATGTATGTGAAAACCAATTTCAGCTACATTTAGTGTAAATCCAGGTACACAAATGTACATCACATTTTAATAATCTGTTAAACACTAGCATTTAGTCTTTCATTTTGAGTTAGTAACTTAAATGCAAGAATGTTATAATTAACTCTGTGATATAATAATGGTAATTTTTACGTTAAAAGAAGGATGTTCAACAGATTCAGGTGATGGAAAGTCTATTGCCTGGGGTGTGTAATATTTTTCCATTCTTAAGTCAGTCCATCACCTCAATCCCTCTGCCCCACACACTATACATTCTGCAAATTTTTTTTTTTTTTTTTTTTTTTTTTTTTTTTTTTTTTTTTTTTTTTTTTTTTTTTTTTTTGGAAATCAATTCTTAAGACAATAATGGAGGATAGATAGCAACAACTAAGCCTAAAGATGATCGATGTGCTGCAGACTGGCATGTAAAATAGACAATCACATTGATAGAACTTAAATTTTTGGCCATGGCCTTTGTCAGAAAAAGATAGATGTATATTCACACAATTACTCAGACATAACTCGAGCACACATCACCACTATCTCTGGAAACACATGCTGAAGTGGCCAGAGTTGGGTGTCATGTATGCTTTGGTTTTATCTTAATTTTGTGTGATGAAGGTCATGGCTTAAAATTTAAGTTCTGTGAATGTGATTGTCTATTTTATGTGCATGTCTGCGGTTCAGGTATCTTCTTTATGGTGAGTTGCTACCTATGCTCTTTTGTGACATTCCAACCTGGATTCTCCATAGTTCAATTCCTACAATGTTATATCTTGTGATTACTATATCATACAATAGTATAATTTTTCAGGTTCATGCATTGGAGTATTAGGTAACTGTCTGGAAAGTGTTTTGCTAATAGTAAAGATGTACTAAACTACAACCACACACTTAATTGGGCAGTCTTTATTTACTTCATTGTTTATGTATTTCCTGAACTATATAGTGTACTGAAATATAATTTTCGAAAGAACAATGCAGTGATTCTGTTTGTGTGCGTGTGTGCGTGTGTGTGTGTGTGTGTGCGCGCACCGGCTAATGTGCAAGATGCAACACATATTGTGAATAGATAGAGTTAGTAGTTAAGAAGGATAAATTGGAACTTCATATATGGTAGGGTAGTTTCTCATGAACCTTACTATTTATAACCTCATCTCTCATGAACTGTGTGTGCCATACAATGATTTAATTTCAAAAGCAAATTCAATCATATGTGTGCTTAGTGTCTGTAAAAATGTCTCTGGAATAAAATTAGTGAAGCAGAAGTAATAAATTGTAATGTCAAGCTGAATGCCATAGTTTTGCAACTATCATTGTTTATGGCGTCATAGCTTGTGAACTTGTGTGCCAAGCTTGGTTGAAATCGGCCCTGTAGTTCAGGAGTCTTGTGACCACATTCTGTTAAATCATAATCTACCTTCCTTCCTTCTTGCAGTTTGAAGTGACATAAATTGATCTTTATATGTTCTTAGTCAGGATGTTGTCTTGCCACATCATGTCTGTCGTGTGACGTGT